>OZ007599.1:247767178-250167178 GCA_963931845.1 Maratus michaelseni
AAAGTTTTGTTTTATTTTTTTCTTTATATTTCATCACAAGTGTGTAATTCTCTATGTAATTTACTTTAGCACCATCCTGTTCATTCACTAACACTGTTGACCATAACCACTGAATGTTTTTAATTTTCTAAGATGATATTAAACAATTAAAAAGTAAAAAATTTTAAGCCCGATGCCAGGATTTTGTTTTTTATTTTACTTTTTTTTGGTGGGTTATATAAAATAAAGTGTTTTTTATTTTTTTTTCTGCCCTATTTGTTATTTTGTAGTAATAATAAATAGATATTTTATTATTATTATAAATTACTATGGGGGAATTTAGATTATCTAACCACCCTCCCCCCCCCCCCCCTAAATTTATCAAAATCTGAATATTGAATATACAAGTATTGTTTGGATTATAGAGCTACTGACTTTTAAATAACGATTTATATTTATACAGACATACAAAAACTGTATATAGAATTTTGCTGAGTATTTTTAATATTTGGTTTATTCTATATTATTTAAAAGAACACATCAGCTATTAAGGTTGGGGGAAGGGGATACCTAAGACTAGTGGGGTTTTGAATAGGATCAGCACACGTAGATAATTATAATGTTTAGTTATAAGTCAGCAACCATTTTTTTTAAGTATCAATATAGTATATACATATATTAATTAGAATGGGGAAAATGAAATATTGTATATTAAATATGTTACTTATAAAAAATACTGACAATTAATGGTAAATTGATTACATTAATTAAAGAAAGTTGTGCTATTAGTTCTCTTCCAGCAAAATAATTTTTATAATATATTTTTAATAATACTGCATTGTTGTTTCCCTGATTAAGTTTAGTTTATATTATTTTATATGCTAAATAAACTAAAATTTGTAGTATAACATACAAAATTTGATGCGGTAACAACGTAATGTTTGAAATAAACTCAAGTTACTCTTGGCGATGTTTTAAATTCCTTGTTATGGTAACAATATTCGATGTGTGCTCTGATTGGTTAGGAAAAGGTGTGTCTACGATAGCATTTATATCGAGACCTGGATAAAATAATTAAAATTCTGTGCAATTTTTCTTGCCTTATTTTTAAATGGCAATTCTTTTTCACCTTTCAGATACAGTTTTAGTGGTGACATCTACTAACAAAAATATAACATATTTAGTGTACTGGATGTTTGAAACACATTGTTATTATACAGGGACTTATTTATTTTTTTGTTTCGTATCTTTATTTAGGATGTTTTAAGACTTTTTCAACACACCATAATCAGTGTTCTATTACACGTGCCCTTCAAATAAATGCGTGGTATTTCTTCAGAGTCCAAAAGTTTCCTGGTCTTCTGCTTTAATTTTTTTTAAACACCTTAATGCAATCAAAAAGTAAAAACTGATCGATTCCTTGTAAAATTATGTAAATTAAAATTGTCAGTACGTCATAAATGTTTTATATTGTCTTCTTGCAGATTAGAAGAAGTTTCAAATTGTTCATAATGATTCCGAATTATTTACTACTTTGTTGCATTTATATATCCTTAGATTATAGATATGTGTTTTCATTTTATGAGTATCTTATCTACACTGCTCAAAACAATTAAAGGATATTGCAGTTTTAGGTGGATTTTGTATCTGGGAAACTTTTTAGCTGATTGATACATGGTCGACAGACATAGTAGGTTATATGAGAATAAATTACACATGTTTGGCAGAAAAAAATGCATTTTATTGCGCATTTGTGTACAAAAGGGAAAAAACACAATTTGTGCATATGAGAAAAAAAGAATAAGAAAAGGTGTTTTCTTCAAAGAAAATCATTTTCAGTAGGGGGTATGGTTTCCACGGGCGGCCAGCAACGTTGAACACCTTTGAGGCATGGACTCAATGAGGCTATTAATGACGAGTTGGGGTATTCTGCCCCACTCTTCCAGAAGAGCTCTTTCCAATTCTTGGAGAGTTTGTGGGGGTTGTTGGCGGCCAGAAACTCGTCTTCCTAGAGCGTCCCAAACGTGCTCGATTGGATTCATGTCTGGAGAACACGCTGGTCATTCCATTCGAACGATTCCTTCCTCGAAAAGGAAATCCTCCACCAGGTTTGCACGATGTGGCCTGCAGTTATCGTCCATTAAAATGAAGTTATCTCCGATTGCTGCAGCGTAAGGGACTACAAAAGGTCTGAGGATCTCATCCCTATATCGGCGACCAGTCAGAGCTCCATCTCGAATGATGTAGAGGTCAGTGCGCCCGTCAATGGAGATGCCACCATACACCAACACTCCTCCACCGCCAAATCTGACACTTTCGTGCACGAACGCAGGATTATTCCTACTGCCACGGTCCCTCCAGATGAAAATACGCCTATTATCCGGATGCACAGAAAAACGGGACTCGTCAGAAAACAGAATATTGCTCCATTCATTTCTCCTCCAGTTGACATGCTCAGCTGCCCACTCCCTGCGGTCGCGACGATGCCTTGATGTTAATCTAACACATACCATCGGTCGGCGAGCATACAGACCTACAGCATGGAGCCGGTTTCGGACAGTCTGAGTTGAAATCGTGGTGCCTGTAGCCGAGCGAAGGTGTTGTTGGAGAAGAGTAGCGTTCATGTTTCGGTGTCTCCGAGCTGTTAACGCTAAATACCGATCTTCATTGGGCGTTGTTGCCCGTCTACGACCTTGCCCTGGACTTCGGCCTGCACATCCACTCTCCAAAAAACGGTTCCAGATCCTGGAAATGACACTTTGTGACATTCCAATGGCTTGCGCTACTTCGGCTTGAGTTTGGCCCCCTTCTAACCTATCAACAATTCTCCAAGCTTCTGAATCTGTCAAATGACTTCGCTGAGACATCGTACTCATTGAAACAAAGCAATCACTGAATGCCGATCATCCTTGTCTTTATTCTCTTTTATCCAGTTGAAAGTCAAATTTCATTCGCTGCCGCTGAAGTGACGTTTTTGACGTCGAACTCAAAATTTGCATACTCCACAGTTTGAAAACCAGAAAAATTTGCATTTGTGATTCTCTTCTTCTATTTTCGGCAAAAAAAATTTCGTTTATATCTTTATTTTATATAAAACTTCAAATATCCTTTAATTGTTTTGAGCAGTGTATATAATGTGCTTCGCATACATAGGTCTTTCAAGATTGTGTAATATATATATTCATGTTTATTTAAAATCATATTAAATTATGAAGGATGACCATGAGACTTGCTTCTTGGTTAATACAAAGTAAAAATTTAACGGTTTTAATAGAGTACTTTTCAGCCGCTGAAGATAAGATCGTCCAAGATAATGTCCTTTCCGTCCGATTTCATCGTTGCTCCCATGTTCGTTCTTACGCAATGATAATGATACAGCACCTCTAGAAATCCGTAGTGCTGCCATCTATTGGGAGCCTTTGCCAACAGCTTGGCTACCCCTATAATCTCGGCTGTCCGCAGGCGACCGTCGGCCGGAGCAACATAAATTTGGGACTGGTAATCTGAAAAGACAAGAGAAACAAACATCAACAAAAAAATTCTTAACAAGATAAATACAAAAGAGTTTACAACACTTTTATTTTTAGGAGACGCCAGTTCGTGATGTAATCATAAAACCAGTATTAACACAGCACAAACAATTATCTTAGAAGGCACCTTCAAAATAAACATTTTTAAAATAACTTAAGAGCCAAGAATTCGTCTTTTACAAGCAAAACGTTCGTCTTTATAGCTTTATCATCATATAAATCTTGTATGTTTTCTTCATTTTTTTCTTTCTTCTTTTCATCACATTCGATAATCGTAAATGGTATGATTTTTTGGGGGTATAAGAATTTCTTCATAATTAGTATATTTGTCACGATCGAGATAGGATTTGTCAAATTTGGAATAGCTGTCATAGTCTGTGTCATCTTCTTCAGACTATATGTCAAATTTATTTCCATTTTCTTTCAGAAATTCCTTTTTATCACAAGGTTTCTTTTTCGTAAACATCTGTTTTCGTTTTTTTTTTTTTTTTTTTTACTTTATAATCTTCACAATAATTTACTTCGGATTAATTTTCATATTAATCTAACGGTTTCTGGACATCTTTATTTTCTTAGGAGAATTACTCATCAACTTTTTTCTTGACATTTACTTTGTATACATCATTTTAAGATTTTCTTCCCTTCTCATTTATAAATTCGGTTTATTTGAGTTTTTTGTGCGAGAATGCACTTTTTTTTTTTTTTAAATCTTCGAAATTAGGGCAATATTTTGTGGAATCTCAATCATTCTGGAGGTTTCTAACACTACTACTTCGTTTTATTTTGTTTTTAAGTTTAATCATTTCTAGCTTCAAATGTTCATAATCTTCCTTGCAATCATCGAACGTACTTTTCTTTCGTCATTTTTCACTCTCAACATTCTTCTGATTCATCTAACTGTTTTCCTAGCTGTTTGAAATGGTTGTAAGATTGTACTAAACGTTTACTGTATTGTTCTGCATGTTTTCGTTCTTCATCTAATTAAGACACTAATTCTTACATACACTGATCTAAGTTTCTGTTCGATTTCATGATGTTCTGGTTTTCTTTTACTTCTTGTTCTAACTAAATTTTCATGTTATACAATTTGAGACTCAAGAGATATTACTGCAATTCTTGATTTTGTTTATTCTGGCATTACCAGGTCTTTTAATTCAGTTACTTCTACCACCTTTTGTTTGCTTTCAGCTTCTGTAATTATCTTTTTTTTCTAGCAGTAAATCTTTAATTCTGGTGCTAAAATAATTAAATTGATTAAATGGTGAATTTTTGCTTTGCTTTAGACTTTGTTGTTTTCTGTTTTGTGACGATGAGAAAAGAAAATTTCATTTCTAATAAAGTTCCTTTCACTTGAATTTATAACATTAACGAAAGCATTTTAGGTTCATTTTGAGATTTGTGTATTTTTACATCAAGATCATAAACAGTTAATTTACCTTCTTGAATAACATTAGTACTAATAATGAAATTCAAAGTTAATTGAATTGTCGTTAATCACAAAAAGGGCGGTTTCAAATTTGGAATCATCCAGTTTTATTTCTACTTTCAAGTAACCAATTGGTCCAAAAGTTTTCTTTCCTAACCCAGTTACAGACATATCTTTTGGCTCTAATTTCACATAATCTTTAATTTTGTCATAATTAATCATTTTACTTTCTTATATCTATAATGGAAGAAAATATAATCGAAATTTTTTTCGAATTACGGTTTTCGACGAATTTGCAGGTTTTAAGTATCAGAGATCCCGAAAAACACGTTTTTACAAAATGTCTATCTGTCCGTGTGTCCAAGTACCCTCTTTGTATCATCAAAAAATGTATGAATTCATGAATAGAATTGAACCAAACTTCATATGATATGTTTTTGGCTATTGCTAGCAGGTCCCAGTTGAAATTAAGGATATTCCGCTGGAAGGGACGCTGTGATAGCAATTTTTGTGCCATTTTCCTTATTGTACCATCGGAAAGTGTACGAAGTTATACATGGAATTGAACCAAACTTCATATATATGTTTTTGACTATGGCCACTAGGTCCCAGTTGAAATTGGGGATATTCTTCCGGAAGAGGGCGCTGTGATAGCGATTTACGATCTCGAATTTTTTCAGTTTAAGTGAAGAATCTATGAATATTTTTCGATGAAATTTTATATTTAGATGTAATGTTATAGGCTGAGATTTGTATAAAATTGTGGAGAAAATCGGCCTGAAGATGGCGCTATGATAGCGAATTTATGTGCGATTTTTCTTTTGTATCATCGGAAAGCGTATGAAGTTATGAATAGAAATTGAACCATACATCATATATAGGGTCATTCCATGTCAAATCAACACAGCTAAAAACCTGACCACTTCAGAATTTCATGATATTAAGCTCAGTTGTTAGGATCATAGAGAAATGAATAAATACTCCGTGATAAGTCTCTATCTCTCTTGGTTTTGGAGATAAATAGCTTCAAAGATGGACAAAAATCGTAAATTTTTGCATTTCTTGCATTACAAATTTAGTCATATTTGGTTCCTTAACTGTCACAGGGACTTACTTTTGGTGTCGTTAGAAAGTGTATGAATTGGGCTTTCATATGATATATCACATGCACATATTTAAAAAAAAAATAATTTCAAGGTCAAACATTTTGACCTTTAACCTTTAATATCTTAAAAAATGGCATTTTAATTTTTTTCCAAAAAATGTATGTTATTATTATGCTTATTTTATATAATATCTGAAAGTATTATTTTGGGACAAACATGGGATGCTGAGTTATAAATTAAAATGCAAACTGCTATTAATAATTTCAACACCAAAATTGCTTAATTAGGTGACTTATCTACATAACTATATCTTTACCCCCCCCCCCTCTTTCTCTTTCTCTCTCTCTCTGTATATATATATATATATATATTACTGACAATATATTTTACTGCAAAGTTCACAAACATATTTTTTTTCTTCAGGGAGGGGAGGGGATTCAGATGAGGCTGGGGGTATCATGTTTGCTGTATTTTAAGTAGAAAAAGTAATTTTATGCACAATTAAAGCAAAAAGCAGTACTGACAGTATGAACTATTTCTTAATACAATTTTCCTTTTATGTTAGTACCCATTGTTGAATTCAGACATCCCCACCTCCTCCCAAGGCAATGAAGTTTTTAAACCCCCTAAAGAAGAAAGGCTGTGGATCGCCACAATATGTCAAAGCATTTCTATGATTTTGTGTAGTATTTTATTACTATACTTAAAACACAAGGCTGCTTTTTTAGTCATCTTCCTTGTGAACCAGTTTTAATACTTATTTTTTTAAATGGAAGCTATTCATTTGTAGGTGTGCTGCAATAAATATTCCTATATTTATATTTGAAATTTCTTTACATTGGTGGCAATTGGGTTTCTTCCAGACTTACAAGGGAAAATGAAATAATGTGAATTACAATTATATTTGCTGTTGTAGCTGGCAAATGTGACATCAAGTTTGGAAATTATATTCATTAAGGATCTATTGCACGTTAAAATATTTTTAAAATAGTAGATATGGGTATGAAAATTAAAGTGGTACACATGTAAATTTTGTGACGGTGAAAAGGACGTTATGTTAAGATTTAAATGAAACAAAAATTGTGTCAAAGTGGTGCAATTCTTTCTGCTTTTTCATTCCGTAACACAAAAGATCAAAGCCCCAATTGATAATTACATGTTACTGATTATTTATAGGAATAAATTTTAATTTTTCAATAATTTTATAAGTTGAAGTTAATGGAAAAAGCAGTTTGGTAGCTTGAGTTAAAATAATATTTGTTTCATTAGTTAGGCCAGCCAATGTAATAGATTGAATTTCTAAAACAGTTACAAAAATAAACAGTTTTTTATAAACATTTTCATTATGGGTTCCGACCATATATTCTTATAATTTTATATACAAAAATCCAATTTCATTATTTATCATTGTAAAGCAAATGAGTAAGTTGTCATCAGAAACTCTGGTTACAGACTAAGTCACAAGCTCAGCAGCAAGAGAGTTCTGTTTTATTCTAGGTCCAGCTTGCACTCACTAGAATATACATGACTCAACCATATTGTGACTCGAGAATATTGTACATTAAAAGTAGCTATTTATTTTATAATTTATTTAGTAATATATAAACCATGTTGAATGAAATTCAACTGAATCTTCTACTGCTTCTAGAAGGAAATTTGCCTTAAAATTTATAAAAAAAGATTTTATTTAAGATTTAAAAATAATAGTAATAATGTCTCTTTATACTGTAATATTATTAAATAAATCTTTAATTATTGATAATCACAAATTATGAGACAGATCTTAATATATATTGGGGAGTTTTGTACATTACTTTATGATCAAATTCCTATTTATGTTGATTAATAATTTATCTATTTTGTTATTTGAACTCCAGTAGGTTTTTATTTTTATTTGTTTCTTATATGTTATTAGGAGCTTAATATTGCTTATTTTAGGCATAACGCAGACAATATTTGATGAAATAACATCTATTTACTATGAATATTTTTATGAAGTTCTTCTGACGATTCCGTAAGATATTCATAGTTTTCCATTTTTTATTTTTCGATGTATTAAGTTTAATTCCTGCTGTATCCTTTCCATTATTTTTTATAATATATAATCCTTTGTTTTTCACATGTGTTTTCATTAAAAAAACAAATAAGAGGTTAGGTTGTCTGCATTGATTTGATGCGGAATGATTCAGTAGTTTGTTACTACAGCCCAGTCTCTCCCCCCCCCCCCCCCTACCGTCACAAAAAAAAAAGTAAGAGAAAATTTTGTTTTGTGAACTTTACAATGAAAAAAAATTTGTTTTCATTAATACTTAAGTTACACACATAAGTTATACAATAAGTCATACAACATAAAATTAAGCGGCCTAAATCTGTAACTTAAATTAGTACTGATGTTTGCATTTTAATTTATAACTCAGCATCCCATGATTGTCCCAAACTAATACTTTCAGATATTATAGAAAATAAGTATAACAGTAACATACATTTTTTTGAAAAAAATTAAAATACCATTTTTTAAAATATGAAAGGTCAAAGGACAAAATGTTTGACCTTGGAGTTAAAATTTTAAAAAATATGTGCATATGATATATCATATGAAAGCCCAATTCATGCACTTTCTAACGACATCAAAGGTAAGTTCCTGTGTCAATTAGGGAATGATATATGATTAAATTTGTAATGCAAGAAATGCAAAAATTTACGATTTTTGTCCATTTTTGAAGCTAATTATCTCCAAAACCAAAAGAGATAGAGACTTATCATGGAATATTTAATAATTTCTCTATGATCCTAACAATTGAGCTTAATATCATAAAATTCTGAGGTGGTCAGGTAAAAAATGTCACTTTTTTGTGTTGATTTGACATGGAATGACCCTATATGTTTTTGACTATAGACGTCGTGTCCCAGTAAAAAATGAGGATATTACCCCGGAAGGGGCGCTGTGATAGAGATTTTTGTGAGATTTTCTCGATTCTTTGCAGCTTATGTGAAGAATTTATGAATATTTTCCGACAAAATTTTACATTTAGATGTAATGTAATAGGCCGGTGTTTGTATAAAATTATGGAGAATATCGGCTTGAAGGTGGCGCTGTGATAGCAAACTGCCTATTTCATATTTTCCTCACATTCAGAAAAGTTTCAGAAAAACGAAATATCTGTTTAATCTTTAATGACTCTACCCTAATAAATGTGATTTCTTAAATCATTTGGTGACTGTTTAAAAAATCAGACTCGTTTACACTGTTAAAAATTTGCAGCAAACTGTCCAGTCATTTGACCGTTTTTACAGAAACGGTTACATAACCGTAATTTAACTCTATTCTGGCCATAATATAGGCAATAATATGATCAGACTACAGTTAAATTACAGTTATGTAACCGTTTTCTGTAAAAACGGTCAAATGACTGGACAGTTTGCTGAACATTTTTAACAGTGTAATTTAAAAGACAAATGATGTACTTTGGAAATTCTTTATGCAATCCAGTGAATGTACGGGAGAACTACATGTTTGTGTGAAATCTTTTGTGAATAAAAAATGTTTTGCGGGGTTAACAATCAAACAAGAAGACTGTTTCCTATATGGCATATGGGCATAGGTTCAAAAGCGGTATCATGATTCGAATTCCCTTTTAGAGGAGTTTTTAAATATGTTTTTGTGTAAGTATGACCGTGAGTTATAGGTAAATGGTATGTTGATAGATATGGAGGTGGTAGTAAATGAAGTGGATGTTTGTTTGAAAAGCGGATTTAAAGCGTTTGTGTGAAGCGTATTATAAAGAATTGCGTATCCGTGTGGAGTATTTTATTTTATTTAGAGTTTTATTTGTTGCATAGAATTTTAATTTCAATTTTTGCGATATATTTTTGCAAATAATTCCCCTATTTCTTTAAATATGAGTTCAAATAAAAAAGAAAAACCAGTATATTCTAAAAATATTTTACCGTAAAATATTCAGGAAAAATACTTCCTGTGCTGTTTTTAGGCAATGTTTTAAATTTCGGATTACTATAAGTAATAAAAAAATATATTAAAATATTACATCCAATGGTCTATTGCTTTTAATGAATGAACTCCACTCTCGCATCTTAAAACAAAACAAAAAAAATGTTATGAGTATGTTATTTTTTTAATGATAATTCGATTTTATTACAGCAAACTATTTTTTTTTATCAAACTTCATTTTCCTACAAAGCATACATTAAAAAGTAAGAGTTTTATTTTTATACAGGGTGTGCGTTCTTATTGTTGACCAATAGTCAATTCCTAAACTGTTAGTTTTAGAAATATTGTTCCAATTGCAAAAATATCTTAAATGTTTTTCCTCATTATATGAAAATCGATTTACGTCAAACTAGTTACTTTTTAAATAGCGAAGAAAATAAAAAAAATATATATACGGTTCCTGAGTCCTAAAAGTTCTATTTACAAAAACTTGCTCCATGTTCTAACAGGTAAAACAGTAAAAATCCATTTTCCTACACTGTTAAAAATTTGCCGCAAACTGTCCAGTCATTTGACTGTTTTTGTAGAAAACGGTTACATATCCGTAATTTAACTATATTCTGATCATAAAATGAGCAATAATACGGTCAGAATATAGTTAAATTGCGGTTATGTAACTGTTTTCTACAAAAACGGTCAAATGACTGGACAGTTTGCTGCAAATTTTTAACAGTGTACGACCAAGACTTACCGAGTTATGATACTTAGTTTTCTGAATTTTTTTGCGTTTTTAGTCACTAAAAACGTGTTCTTGGCGCATTAAAACGCTGAAAATTCATGAAATTCAAAGTATCATAACTAGGAAGTTTTTGTCACGCAAAAAAGGAATTTTTATTTTGTAAAAAAAAAAAAAAAAAAAAAAAAAAAAAAAAAAAAAATTAAATGTGGATTCATCTTCACAGAAAAGAACGTCTATACTTTACAAAATTACTTCAAACATTCTGTTTAAAGGCCATTCAATTAAGGCTGTTCTCAAATCCAAAAGAGATGTTTTCTGACACATTTTTAAATTCATTTTTGTTCGGAATAGCATGAAATTGGCAGGTTTTTTTATTCAGAAACTATGAAATAGAATAGCGTTTTCCATTGTTTTGATAAAGGCCGGAGAGATTTCATAAAATACTGTCAAAAAGTTGGCGTTTTGAACCGAAATTCCGGAGCGACAGCGCCAGTAAAGAGAAAAAGCGGTCGTAGGTGACAACTGACAACTATCCCATATAACTCGATAAGTAATTTGTTTACTAAAAAATGAAAAACTCATTTCGTTCTAAAATTGTTTCATTACTCAGGCCTGGCAATTTTATGCCTTTACGTTAAATGAATCAGAAAAAGCGTCAGAAAGTTTCGCGTTGTTGAAGAGAGAATTTGAGAACCGACTTAAAACGTCCGTTGGTAGCCTACCTAGCGATTGGTTTGTTACAAAAATAACAGGTTATTTCAACCTATTACCAGTGTTACTGTGGAACAATGCAACCTACTGACCAAAAGTAACTCTATTTCCCATCTCTTATATACAGTTAAGTCATCTAAAGAACCCTAATTAATCAATGCACAAGACATTGCAAATAGTTATTATAATAACTCGTTCATGGAAAAGTCACTCTTAATTTGGAATTTTTTTTCTTGTTCTTCACGCTTAATTTCAAAAGAAAATCCACAAAAATGGCGAATTCTTTGATGACTCGCCATTCTTTGGTGACGACGATTTTTCCTATCGCCTTCATTTTCAAAATTAAGCTTATGCAAGCATTTACTTTCCACTGACTTTTCTGATTTGAATGCTACTTTTAATTATTTCAAGTCAACCATTCTAGCTATAGTATAAACAAAAATAAATAAAGATTCACCTCGATAAAGAATATCCGACTTGTGAAGAGCACAGATATTTAAAACACTACAGAATTTAATTTTAAACAGAACAAAATAATTTTCAAATCACAATCAGAAGTCGCAAGAAAATGATATCTAGTCTGTATAGAACACACTTGTACAAAAACAAATTTATATATATCTTCTTTTAAATTATCAGAATATGCAGAACACGCATCTTAAATCTTAAAATAATAACTGAGTCTTTCAAGTTTTCATTGAACGCACTTCCGCGTGAACAAAAGACATTCGCATTCGCTTTTTTACTGGCGCCGAATCCCTGTTCTGATTACTATTTAGAATTTGAAGTATGACCATGAGACTTGTTTCTTGATTGGCAGTCTCTAACACATACCGACAAATTTCTTCTTTTTCCCTTTTTTTTTCCCAAATAAATTTTAAGGCACAATGACTTGTGCACAACGATGTATTTTTAATTTACATTTTTGCATTCAATAAGCCGTAGTAATGTGCTCATGCACTTTTCGCATATACTATATTTGTAAAAATGTGATAATCTACGATTAAGACCCAATATATTTTCTATACGGGGGATAAAAATTCTGTTGATTGGTTCATAATCATAGGCTTAATTATCAGATAAATTCTTCCAAGTGAAACTCTACAATTTTCTTGAAAATAATATTTACATAAGATTTAACCATGAATTGCATTCTCTTAAATATTAACAGCTGAATTTTAGTAGAAAAATGAGAAAAAAAAACATACATTCTGATGCAACTTTCCATTTGCGCCTTATGAGCGCTCACTTGGTGACTGAAGGAATACATTTTTTAGTCTCAGATTGCCAACTTTCCCGAAATGAAAGTAATTCCACGCAAAGCCATGATTATCGCAAGCGCAAATTGCCAGCCTTTCCGGACATTTAAGAGATCTTCAAAGTTAAAAATCATGTATTTTTTTCTTAAAATGAGTACAAATTTCAGCTACAAAAATTTTTATTAGCGTTTCTACACTCTTAAAAAAATCCGTGAAATGCAGATTTTTCTCGTTGCTTATTTTTATTTTTATTTATTTATTTATTTATTTATTGCTAAAACACGAAAATTTCTGTTTTAATTTATCTATTTCTCCCCAAAATACAGAAAATTCACCAATCTAATGTAAAATTTAAGTGCAATCCTTCAAACTAAAGCTGCATTTTAGTCAAATCACAGGGGTGTTCTGGTAACTGTGCTGCCTGTTACTTTTTCGTACTATTAACGGAATTTTTATTTATGTTCTTTTCCCTCAAAATACGAAAAAGGACGAACTGACTCTCAAAATTTCTTGAAATTCTCCAGTCAAAAGACGGAAAATTTCTCAAATAACAGAAAAATTTCTTCTAATCACAGGGATGTTCCGGCAATTTGCTGCATGTACTTTTTACATTTTTTGAGTTTTTGTTTTTGAGAATGTACTGAAATCTTTGCCCCAGAGTCCCACGTAGGGTTAAACGTGATCTGTTTTCACGCATGCAATGTGTCGATCAGGGGAAAAAACGGGATTGTCACGGATAGTTAGAGGAGAGTTACTCGACATATTTCTTTTACAATATTCGACTTTCATCGTTCTTTCCCCTTCATATCAATCGTCAACTGTGTTTTTCCAAAGAATTTCCATCGTTCTCCCCCTTTTACACTTACCTTCAAATGCTGATTTTCAAAGAATTACCTTCATTTTTGCCTGAATACAAGGTTTCCAAATGGTGGTACGTCTCTCAAGCTATCAGATGACACTCCATCTCAAATTTCACAAAAAGTGGACTATCATCGTGTTTCCTTCTGACGCTTCAATTATATTATTATTATTATTTAATATTTTAGTAACAGGTTTCATAAAATATTCAAAAGATAAAAGCTTCTTTTTTAGCTTCAAACTGTTTAATACGCCGCGATTAATGTTCTAATGTTAACTAAAGTTTACTAGTCTGAAAAGGTGGTAGATATTTTTAATAAAAAAAAGTCCCCAATCTGATAATAGTCATCTACCATTTTCAAATTATTTACAGCAGAATGATACTTTTAAAAAGTATATCATGAATACCTTATAAATTCACTGTAAAATACTTTCGAAAATATCATATTTTTAACTCCTCATACATAATTTATAATTTAAAAAATATATTATTATTATTATTATTTAAATAAAATTTTAAATAGTGATAATTAATGCATGACTTATACTTGTCTTTCATGTAAAGTTTAAATTTTAAATTATCCAAATTTGCCCTATTTTACGCTCTAGACGAAAAATCTTTAATAAAAAGTTAAAATTTCAGTGCAAATTCACCTTGTTTAATAACTAAAATTCATAGAGCTACAACTAAATGTAAATATATTGCTTGAAGGTGCGTAAAAACATACATAAAACATTTAAAAGCACATTTTTTGAGAAATCTTTAGATAATGCTGCCTTTCTGAATCACTTGTAAAAGGATTATGTTAACTTTAGTTTCTTTCCAAAGGCTTTATCATAAAAGACGCAGAGATACGAAGGATCAGAAAAGATACTTTATGTGCAATATTTGCAATGAATTTCATTATTATTATTATTTATTTTAAACAAAAAAGTAATTTAAGCTTCTAAAGTATTTTTTTAATTATTATTATTATTGCATAAATCCATTGTCAACAATTTTGATTTGGTAAGAAAATAGTTCTCGAAAAATGTCATTCGATGCTTACTCGTTCAATCATGTGCAATAAAGCAAAAAAAATGTGATATATTGTTTCAACCACATTTAGAAAATCATATTAAAGAGGAATTTTAGCATTTTCATTAGAGAGCGTGGGGAAGGGGGTTAAAATTAGGGTTTACACTTATAATAAAATATAATTAAAAATATATATATTTAAATCAAGAGTAAGATAACAATGAACGTGCAACAATGCAATAAATAATCCAATCACAATCACAAACAGCTTTTATATTTGCATTCTCTCAATACTTTTTCTAAAATTCTGAATTTCTTCAAAGATATGGGGGAAGACCGCGACCCTCTATTATACCCCCTGCTGCCACTTCTGTCAAGTTGTATTTTTTATTTTGACGCTATTTCAAAATAAAAATCTTTTCTTTATTTAATGACGGACAATCCGTGATTAGATAAAGTAAAGTTTACTAGTCTGAAAAAGTGGTAGATATTTTTAATTAAAAAAATCTCCAATCTGGTAATCCGTATGCCCATAATATCAGATCAGATCAGATCAGATCTTCGCTTCCTAAGAGGAAAAAAAAATCATATATTCTTCAGTAGATTCTCTTTAAATTGACAGTTGGCATCACTCCACGAAAGAAACCCAGGGATGATCCAAAGGATGTATGGAAAACTTCTACCTAGTCTTAGTTAATCTAAGGTCGTAGTTATCCATGTTATGTAAAAAATGGAAATTTTTACTTTAGCTTCCAACCGGTAGATGGCAACACTAAAATCGCTTCAGATTAAAATTCTGCTTGTTAATTGAAGAATTTTACAGTTTCTTTTACGTTTTTCTTTTAACTCTTCTGGAAAAATATTATTAAAAAATTCAAAATAAATAACTTTGTTTGAAGCTATCATGTATTTTTACGCCGTCACCCTCAAAAATGTGAAAAAAACCTTCCTATTATGCCAGTTTTTACATCACTTATCTATTACAATTAGGAAGATATTCGTCATTAATCTCATTCATTCGATTTTAGTTTAGTGTAAATTTCTAAGGAAACGACGTTTCTCGATTATGTCAAATGCATCGATAAATTTGGAGTAGCATTTAAGTGGCATTTCCGGGTTGTGGAACAATAAATTAAAGAAACCTCGAAAATATATGAAAACAATATTTTCCAGCGACAAAACGAAAATCATTTAATATATTTGCCTTATTTCAACATATTATGGCGCATTTCGTGCTCTTTATAAATTGTTTATATTTTGTAAAAAAAAATCTATGAATTTGTGAATATGTGTGATATATATGAATATGTGTGAACCCTTGGTCACACGGCATACATCCATGCGATAGTCCAGTTCCTGCCATACTCCGTTTCTTTAAATTTCCGGTACCACACATGAATTGTTTTGTCAGTTGGTCCCTGTTTTCGATATTTATTACGAAAGGCCCGTTGAACTGACACCACTGATTCAGATTTAAAGAAACGGAGTATGGCAGGAACTGGACTATCGCATGGATGTATGCCGTGTGACCAAGGGTTCACACATAGAACACCTGTAATGTATGTAAGTAAAACTTGAATAGTTTCGGAATAATTTCATATGTTTCTTTTTTTCATATTCGTCTTCGTTTTTTTACTATAACGTTTCGAAACCCCGGAGTGAATTATGAATGACCCTGTATATTAATGTCAATAAATTGCTGAAATATGAAAAACATCAAATAATATAAAGAACAACATATTTCACCAGAACAGAAATATAATGAAATGCCACTTATATTTCTGTCAGGAAATCTAGTGGTAGTCTTCGTTTGTTTTACAAAAATGAGAGAAAAAATGAGAGAGAAAAGGAAATCTTCCACTATTTTAATCCGGGGTAATTTTAGTGTCGCCATCTATTAGTGTAAATGTGAAATAAGCTTTTTTGCACTTGAGTGCAGCATAGCGGCAAAAAGTCAACTTCATAGACTTTTTTAACATACGAACAGTGTTATTTGGATAATGATTGGCCGAAGATTTTTCCCATTTAAATGTTTTCTTTCCCACACATATTTAAACAGGCCTGTGACATACAGATTAATAATATTCAGATATTATGTTATGCTCTTATGTATTTATCATAATTTTCATTATCTAATATCTGAAATATAAAGTAACACATTCTTATTATCATCATATGAATCGAAATAACTATAAGTATAATTTTATTTGAGGAAATTACACATAAAATTTGATTCAATAACAAATTCAGAGTGTGGCAAAAATCAACACTTCCTTTTTTTTTTTTTTTTACGG
Organism: Maratus michaelseni; assembly: GCA_963931845.1. Lineage (NCBI taxonomy): Eukaryota > Metazoa > Arthropoda > Arachnida > Araneae > Salticidae > Maratus > Maratus michaelseni. The sequence goes on from OZ007599.1 coordinate 247,784,048, forward strand.
GCTTAGATGAAAACCAAGTGCTGCTTATTTCACAGTTTCACAGAAATGTTTGCAAACTTTTCACATATTGAGTCAATCAAGTCAAGAATTGTTTTTTTGCAAGCGAGATCTTTTTAGTCTTTAGAAGTCTGGTGGTTTAATTTTGGCAATCGTGGGACCTAAATTAAAAGTATTAGTAATTTAAACGATGGAATTTACATAAAAAAGCAAAAATAATCAATAAAGTTTTGTATACTGTTTGCATCTGCCCGAAAAAAAGGGCTAACTTATATGTTCCACCTTCTACAGTAAAATGCATAATTACAGCAATACAGCGTTGAATAAAATAAAAAAATCTGATCATTAGATCAACTTTCTTAACGTATTCGTGACCTGTGACGTAAAACACCGCCTTTTCAATGTATCCGTGCATAGGAGTTACATTAACATGTAGTTTTATTTTACAAAACATACCCATAAAATTCAAAATAAATGAATTGCGAATTCAAATATATGGAGTAGACACAATTCCATTAATTTTTTCATTTATTTTACTGTAAACATGAATTTAAAAATTATTTTTCGCGAGTAAGGAAATATGTATAAGAAACGCCCATGGAAGTAGTACATCATTCAAAGGTGGAAAATATGTGTGTCGCAAAAATGGGGTCGAGCAGGGTTGTGTTTAGATATTTGGACCCCCTGGCTCTAGGCACAATTGCGTTTGGGGACCCATTCACACTCTGCAATATTTATTTGTTTCTTTCCTAAAATGCATTCAGATGTAGTAATAAATACTATTTTGTCGGTAACAGAATAGAATCCAACGATTCTCACATTATAAATAGTTGTATATTGACCTTTACACTAAAATAGTCTCTAACGAAAAAAAAGGCAAAAAATGCACCACCCTATGCTATTTTATCTTTATATTGACGAAGAGAGTTACGAGGAGTACTATTCGACAGGGAATTGTAAATAGTTTTCGAATACGCAAGCAATTTTTGAAACAATGGTTGTCTACATATTAAAGACTGTACCAACTTTCATTTTTCATATTGTACCACCCACTTTTGAAACATTATTTGAGTTCTTTGGATCAAAGCAACCCGGGAGAGTATTACAGTTTATGCACTTTTACTTAAATCTCCATCGAGTTATAAAAGAAAATGTGTTATAAGTTTATCCATAAACTTTGAAAAAAAAATTTAAGATCTCACAAGGAAAAATGCTACAATTATTCAATTAGTGACAGGAAAAATTTAGAAAAAAAAACCTAAATATAAAATACACTAATTTTATGCAAAAGGAATTTTCATAAAACTTTTCCGGTTTTGAAAATTTTGCGACAACACATATCGAGAAAGCATCATGAACTGGTAGGGAATTGGACATTACATCACGATAATGGTCGCCCGCATGTCGCTACTTCTTTTCAGCAATAGCTTAGTAAATGCAATGTTAAAATCATGCCACATCCCTCTTACAGTCCAGATCTCGCACCATACGATTTCTGGCAGTTTCCAACGTTGAAGGCAAAGCTCCGTTGCAGAAAATTTAATACAGATTCTGAAGTTATTTCAGCTGCGCAGGGTTCTTTGATGCAGCTTCCAGAAAAAGGCTTCTCTACTTGTTTTGAAAAGTGGGTTGAACGATGGGATCGTTGCATATGATCTGAGGGAAGGTATTTTGAGAAATAATGATGTATTTTCTGCTGTAAATATATTTTCTGATTTTCTATGATTTTACTCTCAGTTTTTAAACGCCGTTTATACATTACCAGTTCCTTTCCCTATACAATTTCCTATTGGCTATAATTTCCTGTAATTCGATTGGTCAATAAACTTATCCCACAAGTCCGCTTTTCCTCCATATATATGGGCAAAATTTCATCACTCCTTACACTGATGACGGTACGCTGAATGCTGCCGAAACTTGTCGCAATTAAGTAAAAAGTTCCGGTGCTTAAAACGTTGTTTTATTTGCCTATATTGTACTACTCCAAGTGTCATCTTACTTATCAACTACATCACTTACTTCAAATTGAAGGAAAACAAAGCTAAAGAAACTTACAAATATTGCATTATTATGATATAATCAAATTATTTCAGTATTTAGAGCCGTATAATTTCATGTTTCATTCCCTTTATATATATATATATATATCTTAATAATATTATAAATCTGATTGTGTGCAAATGTTAGGCTGAAGCCAGCGTCAAAATGAAGCATTTAATTATCCTGTATCTTTGCATATAAGTTGATTGTAACCCTCAAATGAACATAGACTGGTTTTTGTTTATTTTATTTCAATATTTTTCTTAATAATTCAAAATTTCATTATTTTCATAGAGAATAAATGGACATTTTTTCGTATATTTTAAAATGGTTGGTTGGTTTGGTTGGTTTGGCCCAAAGGGCTCGGTTTTGCAGCTTTTTTTAAAATGGTTAAATTTATTTTACCGTTGCTAATACTTTATGGTTGCCAATATAAAACCAAACCCCTGAGTAATAATTTTTAATCAACAATTTATTTTCAAGTGAAAAATTTCCACGTGAAAAATGAAAAGGAAATGAATTATTTAAGAACTAAACAGAATATGAAATGACGTCATATTAGAAATAAAATGTGCGTTTTCAAATATTTGATAATACAAAGTGCATAAATACGAGTAAGTATGGAAAACAAGCGAATATGATGTCATATATAGAAAAATAAGACAGATTTGCTTTGATGTTGAAATAAAATGATCTTCTGTTATCAAATTATTTGTGATTAATTTCTCTTTTTTTTTCTTTTTCACATGAAAGGAATTATTTTAAATGTACGTAATATATGTATTTTAAATATATGTGTTGTAAATTAAAGTTCTGTGTTTTAAATGAAATGAGTGAAAGATTTACCTTTTTAATGAATTCAATATGAATGATGGGATGGGTTGGCGATTTATCGTCTGCACACGGCTAACATAAAGATACCATACTTTTAATTTAAATTTTAAAAAGTTAAAAAAAAAAAAGAAAAAATATTGGATGGCAAATGTCAATGATATGCATCGCAAAATTATCCGTATCGAAAATCAGAAAAGTTTAGTAAAAATAACTATATTTTTTAAAAGAAAGTTGTTTTTCTCATAAAAACTAAAGATTTAATATGATTGCGTCGAAGTAACAGCATTTTTCCTGTATCATTTTTCCACAATCAAAACACATTTCTAAATCGTCGTTTCGAACCGGAATTTAATTTTACATTTCTTTTAGTTTTAAAATAGTAAAAACTTTGTTGTCGCTTTTAAATTTAGCTTTTTTTATAGTTCTGTTTCATAATAGATTTTTGTAAAGTCTTGTAGGATGAGAAAAATTGCATAGATTTTAAAGCAAGTAAAATTACAATATTTTTTAAACTTAAAAAAACAACAATGTTATCGAAAAGAAAATAGATTTTACCAACAAATTCGTGTAATGCAAAAGCAAAGAAGAAATAAAAAAATAATGAATCTTTTCTTCCAGTCAAATTGTGTAAGCTTGAACAAGCCGATCGTGCCAATTCATAACATTATAAACGTGAAAGCGCGTTCTATATAGTAGAAATTTTTTTTACATATAGGTAGAAAATTTCAGAGAATAGGAAGGTTAGGTGTCTGTAATCGGGTCCATAGCCAATTTGCTTTTATTTTTTTTTTTTTTTTTTTTTGAATCAAGGGAAATTTGGCGCAAAATTAAATACATTGTTGTAAGCAGATTTGTTTTTTTCGAGGTAAACACTTAATGGTATTTTAGATGATCATTTCCCCGCTCACGTTTGATGCCAACTATGACTGTAAAACAAAAAATATCAGCCGATAATTTTCTAATTTTCTTATTGCTTCATGATGTAAATAGACATGCTGGGTTATGTTCATACTTTAAACCTGAATCGGTCATGCCATTGTCGTTCAATTTTTATTCCTAATCCTAACTCTAATCGTATCCAATCCTAATCTTACTAATAAATTTAAACAATATTCTTTGACACGAATATGTAAATTAAATCAATATCCATAAATGGAATGAATGGAAAATAGAATAAATAGAAATGGCAAAATAAATTAACAAGAAAGTACATTTGTTCGACACCTAGCCCTAGAGAAAGCGTAAAAATTTTCAAACACACGAAATAAATTAAAATAATCCTACATATACTAACAAAAATATGTAAATTCAGATTATCAGATTAGTGTTGTCAGTATTTATTTGCTTGACGCGATAGAGAAAACATCGAGGTTAAATTGGGCAGAATTTAAAGTACTTTCTAGCAACTTTTGTTTATATTTTAGAATTGCATCAGATTGTTATATCTTTATGAAATATCTATCAATGTATAAAATCCACAAGCAGTTTGTTCACTATTTACATCCCTTAGCGTGAAGCACTTTATTTAATACATACATAAACAAGACATAAAATAATAATGTAGCAAGAAATATACAGCGTGTCCACGTATAACCTAACCGACCTTTATTTTCGCAACCGTTGGTCCTAGATGCATACTTCCAATTACAAAAATGTTTTAAATAAGGTAAAGAATTATTTTTCAAGCGATTTGGGTCAAGAAAAACATTTATTAAAAAATTACGAAATTTAAATTTTTATACGGTCCCCCGGTCCTATAAGTGATATTTAGTAAAAATTTACTGTGACACTAACAAGTAAGATAAAAAAAGTCCCACTCATCTAACATTAAAATTGACCGAATTATGAAACTTTGAAATGCATGACTTATACCACTTTTTTGCATCGCAAAACAGATGATTTCGGCCGTGCTTTCAGGGGTCGTATATAAAGTACTTAAACTTATTTCAAAGTATCTGCGCTTTGAAAAAAATGGTACAACTATTACAATTGATTTAAATTTTATTAGTTAAGTTTTAGATTAGTTAAAATAATTGTATTTTAACATATGTTTTAGATTGAAAGGATTTGAGCCTATGATTTATTTTAACAAAAATTATATTATTTTCATAAGGTTTTATTTAACTTGCAACGATCTTCTTTCCAGTTTAAAATTTGTACTAGAACTTTTAACTCACTTTCAAATGTCCAATCGAAGTTAAATTTTACATACTGACTTAAATCCGATGACAATGTAATATTATTATGATTTTCGACGCTTACCATCTTAATAATACTCATATTAGAGGATAACACAAAAAAATTAGGATAGATTACCGTCAACAAGTTTAAGAAAAAGTTTCAGATTAGATAACAGAAACCTACGATGGTTGTGTTTTTTTAACTTTTATAATTACGTTTTATGTATTTTTTAACGCTGAATAAAAAAATTACCTTCACTTTTAACCATCATGTCAAGATTTTTTGCAAATCGTAAATTTCAAGGTTAAAAAATAGCGAAAAATCTGATACTATAAAATAGATGTAAGACTTTTTTATTCAGTTTAATTTTATTTAATTCAATAATTTATTCAATTTTTTTGCTTATACTGGGTTTTTACAACTAAATAGCTCAGGGGTCCGATGAGGTTGGGAGGCGATTTTTATCAATTTTAACTTTGAGCTTTTTAGCTTTGAAATTTTCGATTTGAGAAAAATCCTGACGTTATGGTTTAAAATGAAGGTCATTTTCGGATTCAGCGCTAAAAAATATATTAGAATCAATTTTCAAAAGCTAAAAAACATGCCACAACCCAAAATTTGAAAGACAGTGTAATCTAACAGCATTTAAAAATCGTAATAGAGGCTGTTGCTTTTCATCCTTTTATTTAACAAAAATTCTGTTATTTTTATCCTCTTATATGTTCAGTATAAATTGTATATTTTGCATTAATATGTCAGAATGATTATAGATTTCACATTTATATTAGATTGCAATGTTAATTTTGCTCTCAACTATTTTTTTGATATATCTGACGATTATTTATATTTCTACTACATTTGTGAATGACCCCTATTTCGCAACAAAAAATATACTCCAACTTTAAACAGCTATTACTCGGTCAGTTTTAATCGTAGATGAATGGGACTTTTTTTTATCTTACTTGTTAGTGTCACAGTAAATTTTTACTAAATATCACTTATAGGACCAGGGGACCGTATAAAAATTTAAATTTCGTAATTTTTTAATAAATGTTTTTCTTGACCCAAATCGCTTGAAAAATAATTCTTTACCTTATTTAAAACATTTTTGTAATTGGAAGTATGCATCTAGGACCAACGGTTGCGAAAATAAAGGTCGGTCAGGTTATACGTGGACACGCTGTATAACATATGTCTATGCAAATAAACAATATAATAATGCCCATTTAACAATGCACAAATATACAAGTTTCACACCGAATACAACCTAAAATGCACTGTTGTATAGAAGAATTCTCCCAGTGTTGTTTTTCGTTTTACGATCAGGGATTCGTCGATTTTCGCGATTTTACTTGGTCCTTCTTTTTTCATTGGATTCAGTTTCATTTTCGCGATTGTATATATTATTTGGCATGAATTTTCGCTTTTTCAAGACTGGGTTATGTCAAGGCCCCTATAGCAAAGAAATACCGTATGGTCTCCTATAAAATGTGATAAAGATTTGGTTAATTAGATATGTTGTCAATAATCAAATGACATGTTTTGTTAAATTAATGCATTTATTCTTTTTTTAATGTTACGTGAACGAAGTCACGGGTAACAGCTAGTATATATATATATATTATTAACCTTTTATTCTGATTGACGATAAATAATTGTTACATTTTCATAACTTCAAAATATTGGAAAGATGAAATGAACAGGCCGACTAATGACACACACGCAGATTTATTTAAACTAAGTGCTCTTCCAAGCGTGCTATACAACAGATTGAAGGTAAATGGGTTTTTATACATGAGTCAAATGATCCAGAAAAAGTAACAAAAGGGGTTTAGTTTCATCTTGCCGGAAAACTAAAGGATGTTCTAGAAACTTCCAAAACATAAATTTAAAATAATGGAAAACAAAGTAATAAACAAACTTAAGTACCCCTCGCACTATTTCTATTAAGGTGGAATCTACTGGGTTTGAACCTGGAGCCTTCTGCTTGGAAGTTGAAGACGTTACCGCCGAGCCCCAGAAGTGTATTTCGTCTGCATGGCAATATAGTTATTAATGGAACAATCCTATGAAAGCGTATTAGAGATATCCGGACATTCCAGGAAACATAAGATATATACTATAGCCTTTGGCACTCGTGGAATGAAGACAAACATTGCGGTACCGCATTTATTAAAATCCATCAATTCGTTCCCATTTTATCAGGGAATAAATGATTTTTTATTGTCCACATTCAAAAACATTACCCTCCTTTTCTGCGTGCAGTCGGTAATAAAATCATAGTAAATACATAGTTTAAGTAACAAGAGACCAAATAAATATTAAAAATAACAAATAAATTATTTTCCTTGATTTTAAAATATTTTAAAAATTTTATTTGATATTTTCGTGTTTCCAAGATTTTGTAATTGTTTTCATAGTTAAATTACAATAATAATAGCATCTAAATTATTTTCATGGTAATATCCGTGTCTTGCTATAATACAGCATAAAACTACATAAATCATGGCGCTCTTCTGCTGTTTTTTTTTTTGTTTTTTTTTTAAATTTTAGCTAAAGATTTTGTGTCTCGCGGAATATTAAGGATCTTGGCCCGTGCCCCATGTGCCCATTCCTTAATATGATCCTGGCACAGGCACCGACTTAACGGGGACGACGGGGGAAAATTTCCACCACTAATTTTAAAATGTTATTTTTTTTCTTAATAAATCACAGTGATGAATTAGGACAAAAAAAAAAATCAAAATTATTGGTTTAAGCGTTTATGTATGCCTGATCCCCTCTTTCGGGCGCGTGAAATCGATCGCCTATGGATCCTGGATAATACACAAACAAGATAAACAAAATTTATAAAGGAAAACAGTATTACAATCCATTATTCAGTCAAAAATATAGAATGTCATACTCCAAGCCGAATCCTGATTTTCGCTTATAAAAATGAAGAGATTTTAGAAACATTTTTAAAAAACTATTTTTTTTTGTGTGTAAAGTGACGATGTTGTGAAAAGTTCAGTAACTTCACTGTAATTCGATTAGTGACACCTTATCCACTGCCAAATACATTCCGAATTATGAAATGTCTATCTCAGTGTTGTTTGGATGCGGATGATGGCCGTTGCCACCACTTCTCTTGATATCATGTCATTTCACAGAATGTAAAGTAAGTCATTTGAAAGTTTCGTTGCAATATCTTCATTATTGTTAAAATTGTGAACAAAAAATCCGGTTTGGTTCTGCAATGAGACATCCTTTATTTTTGATTGAATACCGGTTTTTTATACAAAAATTGTTTGTTTTGGCGCGTATCATCTCTTAAAGTTGTGAGCACCTTTCCTGTTATAACCTGCATATACAAAAAATAATTACTTTATGCTTTTATTTTTTAACTGTTTGTCGTGGCTGTAACCGTAAATTGAATTATACTTTTGAAAACTTTCACTGTAGCTCCTTTGAGTTTATCTAACATTCTAATTCTCTTTTCACAGAATGCATATAATGAAAAGGTGAAAACATTTGTTGGGAAACATTCGATTTTCTTCTACACTGCAAAAAAAAATTGTTAATTTTACAGTATAATACTAGCACCCCAGCTGCCAGTATTATACCGTAAAATTAACAGTTAAAAACAGTAAAATAAGCAGTAATACACATATAGCAGTAATAAGCAGTAATATGCTACCGCGCATGCGTAGTAGCGTATTACTGCTTATTTTACTGTTTATTACTGTTAATTTTACGGTATAATACTGGCAGCTGGGATGCCAGTATTATACTGTAAAATCAACATTTAAAAAAAAAATATATATATATATATATATATATATATATATATATATATATATAAACTTATTGCAAAAATTAACCATTGAAACAGAAATAACTGACCAAATGCAATGAAATTATTATCCCAAATAGCTATGTCAAATTACACATTATAAAACATAGTCCTAACAAATGAAGTATTTATTCAAAAAGTGAAACATAAGTAAAAAAAAAAAAACACAAATGCAAGCTTATAATGTAATTTACTTTTTCAAGGGCTGGGAAACCACATTATAAGCAAAGAATGATTGTTTTCTGTAACTGTCACAAGCTTAAAGCAAAAATTTTGTGACAATTCCAAGCCCTAACAATCATTGGAAAGAAATTGGAAAAAAAAAAAAAAAAAAAAAAAAAAGGATACCTTTGAAAATAGAACACTACAAATCAAACGGAAGAAAATAAATCCATTTATAAACAAATAAATACAAAGGAAGACAAAGAAAATCTATACATTACAACATAAATTTGTCCAGAATCCGAAGCCAAAAATGTTTTGTGCTAAGCACATGGTAAAGTGTATAAGTGAATTCAAACGTACAAGTTAAAATTACAGTTAATTTTCTAAAAGTAGCAGTTATTAATTTAACCATTGTGATTTTAACTATTTCTAATTTAAAATATAAAAATACAAATAAATAATATAAAAACTATAAATTCATTTACTAAAAATATTTTTTAACTTAAATAATTTTAATATATATATTATATTATTGGAATATTTAAAAATTTCACTTGTATTCCAAGTTTTCAGTTAAAAGAGAAAAAAAAAAATGTGAAAATTTATATGGTGCTGCCATATGGTTTTATAATAAACAATAACTAAAAAATAATACTAAAGAATAATAGTAATAGTTTTTTTAAAATCATTATATGGTGCTGCCATCTAGTTAAAGATTAAAACAATATCTAAATAACAATTAATTATTTTGATTAAGTAAATTTTCAGTATAAAATTATTTTATCTATTTATTTTTACATATGTCAACATTTAAATAATTTCAAAACATAAATAAACCCATAAAATCAATATTATTGTAGAAGTCAAATTAAATTTTCATTTTATAAATAATTATATGCAAGCTTAAAAGATTTACCAATATGACTACATGCACTTATTGGAACTAACATCTTGCAAAATTTTATTAACCCTGAAAAATAAAATTAGATTTTCATTTTATAAATAACAATGCAAGTTTAAAAGAAATACCAAAATGGCTACACACACTTAATGGAACTAACATCTTGCTAAATATTATTTATTCTGAAAAATAAAATTAGATTTCACACACTGATAGCTAAAAATAACCAAACATTTCCAATATGTTAACCTCACGTATTGAATCTAATATCTTGCAAAAAATAAAAAATAAAAAAGCATTTAACTAAATTGTTAAATGTTCTCTACCTGGCAAGGGAAAAAAAAAAAACATTAAATCTCCAATATGGCAACGCACTTATTGGAACAATATTATATTTAAAGTTCTCTCCCTAGAAAAGAAAAAAAAATTAGAATTTACTATTTAAATTTTTTAATTAATAAAAGATATTTAACCAAAATATTCCCACTCAGCTCTCACATAAAGGAATTCATTCTTTAGCCAAATATATCAGTAATCAAAATGTAAGTGTTTTAACAGATAGAATGTGCAAACATATAAACCCCAATGAAAGCAAAATTTATATTCGTAAAATTGACTTAACTAAATAAAAGGGATAGCCATATTCTACTGCATGTTGAAGAATAAGTTTTAAATTTTGAGTTTTAAAATTATTAGAACAAAGATTGTTTATTCTATGTGCAAAATTTAGTAAAATATTTACAAATACTGATTTATGTATACAAGACTTATAATTAGTAAATAAGTTAACTTTAAATGTAAAATCATTTCTTTTGTCATAAATGTCAAACAAAATTTTATTATCTTTAAGAATTATCTTAAGATCAAGAAAATTAATTTCATTATTTACCATAAGGTTGAAACTATAATTTAATTTTTTATGATATTTTATTGGTAGTAAATAATTTGAATTATTATTAAAATAGAAGACAATTATATCATCTATATAACGGTACATTTTACAATTAGCAATATGTGAATTACGTTCATAATAATATAAATATAATTCTGCAAGAATTGAAGAAACAATACCACCCTGTGTTAATCCACAGCATTGAATATATATATTCTCATTAAAAACAATATAATTATGATGTAGAATAAATCTAGTTAAAGTTTTAAAGTAATTTAAAGAAATGTTATTTTTTAATTTTATGGAATCCTTGTATTCTTTGTATAATAAATTGACAATCCTGAACATATCCTTGATATCAATATTATTAAATAAGTCATTAAAGTCAAACGTCTTCATGTAAGTTATGTTATTTAAATTTTTTATATTATTGACAAGTTGAAAACTATTTTTTATGCTAAACAAATTATCTTTTAGTTTTGTAAGTTCAAACAATTTAGTGAGAATAGTTAATAGAAATTTACTTGCATTATTATTATACGTATTACAGCCTATAGTTACAGTTCTAAATTTTATAGGAGTTTTATGAAATTTAGGTATAACAACAATGTATGGATAATTAAAGTTGTAATTTTTAATTTTTAGCAATTTATAATATTGAAATATATGTCGATTATTAATAATTGCATTAAGATTAGTTTTTTTAAAATTTAAACTTGTATTTATTGCATTAGATATTAGCTGTGAATAATATTTTTTGCAGATGAAAGCATAGTTGTTTGGTGATTTATCAACATAAGTAATAATAAATTTGTTTTGTAAATTCTTTATTTCACTATTTAGTTGTTTAACATTAAAATTAAAATTTTCCATATTTCTGAAAAGTTCAACATTTAAATTACTTAATACATTTAATTTCCATTCTTTAAAAAATTCAATGGGTTTATTATAATCTATTGAAATTTTATATATAAAAAGGTCAAGATCCAGATTAAATTGTTTTAATATAGAAAAAATATTATAACATGATGGTGTTCGAAATTTAGTCCCATTAGTCATAAAACTGCGCAGATAATCATTCTCGACAATATTAATATCCCCTGTAATAATGTGACCATGTACCTTATCTACATAATTACTAAAACTAGGATTATTACATAAGCACGGAGGTTTATCATTTGATGTAAGAAATTTTGCAAAATTATTGTAATTGAAAATTCTACGTCCAAGTGTAACATTGTATTTGTATGATTTATGTATTGTAAAATTTTTTATGGGGAATTTGTTATTGTTATTAATTACATTGTGTATATTAATTTTATTAAGTACTATATTGGAAAAAGTTATTATAAGTTGAGTATTGTTAGTTTTTTTATAAGTATTTTTTGAAATTTTTACATTAAGTTGATTAATTCTATATAATAGAAGATCAAAATATACATCACTAAAATGTGGTGATAAATTTAATGTTAAAAATACTTTATAATAATTATTAAGATTTTTCTTTTTGATCGAAAAAATATGTTTCCTTATATCAAACCAATTGAAAGTATTAGTGAATTCATTTTCCATATTAGATAATTGCTGTATAATATCATTACTAGAAATATACTGTGTATTAGTACCATATTTACCCCTTTTTGTACGTGTAGTTTTTGTATTTACTTTATGATTTAAATTAGCATAAGTGCTAGTATAATGTTCATGTTTATTAGTATTTGTATAAACAATATTTGTGCGATTAAATAACTTAGAATTTAGACCATAAGGATATAAAGAGTTACGGGATTTGATATAAATGGATTCATAAAGTAGTCTATCACTGAAATTTTTGTGCATACTCAGGATTTTAATAGTAATATCTTTAAAGTCATGTTGTCTAAAGTGCATATGCTCAACATTTATAGAATTATTTTTTATAATATCCTGTCTATGTTGATTGATTCTGAAGTGCAGTGGATTACATGATTGACCAATATATTCCATCTTACACATATTGCAATTAATCGAATAAATAATATTGTATGCTTTACAAAAGAATACATTAATTTTCGAGTTAGAACTATTAACAATTTGTAGTGGATCTGCATGTGGGCAAGTTAAGCAGCGTGGTGATGAACATTTTTTAAATTTGAGATTTACTGTGGGACAATAAGACATGTAACTGTTTGACGATCCAAAGAAATCCCTGTCAATTTCCATGTACCGAGCATTAGGCCTAATATTATTATTAAAGCCTAAATTGCCAGTCGCTAAAACTTTTTTAGTACTTGCCATAATGAGAATTGTATATTATAAAATATAAGACAATTTTTAAATATAAATGAACATAAAGTTGTAAATAATATAAAATAATATATTATAAAATTAGTACTACAATTTATTTGATTGCTAGGTTAATAAGTATCAATAATCAAAACAAATTTGTCATTTGATTTCTAGACTAATTTGATTTCTAGTTTAATTTATACCTAAAATCACTAAATTAGTTATATAAAGAAAAATAATAATATAAATAATAATAATAATAATAATAAACCTTGATTACATAAATTTTAATAAATTACAATATTTACATAGAAAAAAGATAATCTCATCATAACTGGTATAAAAATACCATAGTTCATACATTTAAAATATTTTAACTATATAAGCCCATACAGAATAACCTATACAAATTATTCAAAATGCAAGATGACCATATCAGTAGGACACAAACAAAAACAATGCAAACGGCCATATTAATATGTTATTTCAATAGCAACATTACAAAAAGTTATAATGCAGCAAGGTAAAATTAATTTGAACTACAAGAAATACATCAAATTTTGCGCATAAGCAGCATTAAAATAATGTATTTAATAATTATGAAAATATATATATTTTGCCAAAATTTGGGCTGTAATTAGATGAATATCTAATTGGGCTGAAAGTGATCGATATTCTTACGAATATAAAAATTAATAGTAAAAAAAAAAAAAGTAAATAAGTAAAACTATCCACAAATGATTGCGCAAATGCAGCAGGTCATTATGGAAGTTCAATATATAAAAACTTATTGCAAAAATTAACCGTTGAAACAGAAATAACTGACCAAATGCAATGAAATTATTATCCCAAATAGCTATGTCAAATTACACATTATAAAACATAGTCCTAACAAATGAAGTATTTATTCAAAAAGTGAAACATAAGTAAAAAAAAAAAAAACACAAATGCAAGCTTATAATGTAATTTACTTTTTCAAGGGCTGGGAAACCACATTATAAGCAAAGAATGATTGTTTTCTGTAACTGTCATAAGCTTAAAGCCAAAATTTTGTGACAATTCCAAGCCCTAACAATCATTGGAAAGAAATTGTATATATAGCTACCAACCTTCTGAATTTTTTCAAGTCAATTAAACATGTTTTGAACCAGAAAATCACCTTAGTAAAATATGTCCTGTTTCAATCTGGTACGTATTTGATTTCATGTAAATAAGTAAATTTTATGATTAAAAATATGTTTATTTGATTTGAAAATAAGCGGAAGGTTTTCAGCTATGCTTTCGTCATAGATTCGTTAGTGAAATATTTAGCTTAATATAACCAGTTTTGATTTTGGCTTTGATATTGAAGTATATATACATTTTACTATATCGATGAGGCAAAATTAGATGGAATGCAAAAAGGTTAGCTTTTTACTGTTGTTATTTTCATTCGAAACGTACGATTTATGAAAAATTACAGGGCCGACTTCCTTGTATGTTATTTCCTTTCTTCCCCAACTCCACGGCCGGATGGATAAAAGAAAAGATCTTCACCGGAATCTGAAGATCCTGCCACCTGCAGAACTAACTTCTTAAATCTTTCTTCCATCCTGAAAAATTTCACTTAGACAGCTTTTTATACAACTGTGAGGGGTGAAAAGATGCTTTCTGTCAAATAATTATATAGGGTCATTCTGAAATATCTGGTAAAAATGAAAGGACAACTCAAACGTGCAGAAAGAAACAAAAATCACATAGGAACATTTGATTGAAATTTGCTTATTTAGTCAAAAATTAAAAGTGTCTCATTTAAAGCTAAACTCTGATTTTCGCTTTGAACTTTATCGATAATGTAACGATATTGTCAACAGATTTTCTTTGATATATATGAACTGTTATGAAATCACGAAAAGTAATCTGGAAGTACAAAATCAGGGTCAGAATATGGGAAGTGTGAAAAAGGGAGCGTCTGGCTCAATGTTACTTGGATACAGATGGTGGTCATTTGTAACACTTATCATAATATTGTCATATTTTTCACACAGCAATGTTACACAGAACTGTTAAAAAATTTTGGTAAAATAGCTTCATTATTGTTAAAGTTATGAATCAACATCCAGGTTTAGCTTGGAATGAGTCACCCTGTAAGTTTGTTTGATTAAATATGTACAGTTGGCAAGAAAATAAATAAATAATAATAATAATAATAATAATAATAATAATAACAATAATAAAGAGAGATCCCATACATTATATAATTACCAAATTGTAGCAGAAGAAAATGAAAATAGCCATTCGACTGGAATTATGTATTTTTTCAATATATGTTTAAAAAATGAGCTTAGGGAGTATGAAATTGTATTAAACTCGGAAATCTAAATGCGAATAACTAATTTTGACATCATATTTGGCGTTTTCGGTATATTTCACCTTAAGTTAACAAATGGTAAGTCATTCAGTCAGCTAGTTTAAGAACTATGAAGGTTTAAAGTTTTGGAACTCCTCGTGTTAAATTCGTTACCGAACAGATTGTAATGCGGATCGTTTTTAAGCAACTCAAAAACTATTTGCCACAACGATCTGTAATTTTGGATTTGTATATTTAAAGCTTCTAGAAATCGATTTCTGTTTTTAAAAAATTATAGGTTGCAATAAATATTTTTCCGAAAATTAATTTGATAAAACATATATTTTCGAAATAAATTTTAGAAAAAATTATGAAATTTAACTTATGAATTTTTCAATAAAAATTTATTTCTAAAAGCTTTAATTTCCGGAATCTAAAATTACATCTCTTTCTGCCAAGTATTTTTTGAGTTATGCATAAAAAATACCGGCATTCTAATCTGTTTTATAACGATTATACAAATGAATGTAACATTAGGAGTTCTAAATTTTAAACGTTCATAATTCCAAAATTGCTTAACCGAATGACTTCCTATTTGGTATCCTAAGGTAAAATTTATAGAAAAAGTCAAACAAGTCTTCAAAAAGTACGTGTTTGTATTCAAAATTTTAGAAATTGGTAAAATTTCAGTATGAAGACGACCCACTAAGCTTTTTTTTTTTTTTTTTTTTTTTTTTTTTTTACATAAATTGAAAGAAGACATAATTTCCTGTTGAATAGCTATTTTCGTTTTTTTTTCTGGGAAAATTTGGTTATTAGAATGTATGGGGTCTCTCTCTCTCTTTTCTCCTGGCCGTCTGTATACTACGACCCCTATGCTCCTTTATCATTTTTGTTTGTTTGATTTGCTTTTCCTCTTTGCCAAATAGTTTAGAATCGCCTTGTAAAGAAGAAGAGATTTTCATACATATTTTTATGGCATTTTATGGATTATATGTATATAAATGATGGCGTGGATACGCGTGGATTATGGCATTACATAAACCATAAGGACGGGCTTCCAATATTTCTTCCCCTCCTCAGTTACTTAGTGCTGAACTTAATTATCTCAAAGCTATTACTGTTGATCGTCGTTATTCCTCTAATATTATAAATTCTATTTATAAGAAATTGACAAAACCCATCCATTCTGAAAATAATAATTATAATTTCAACTCTAATACTTCAGTTGTTTTGCCATTTTTTCCTAAAATCAGTCAGCAAATTGCTAAAATTTTAAGAAGGTTCGAATTCAATGTAAATTTTTCTCCTGTTAATAAAATCTCTTTTTCAAATCTCAAACATTCTATTGATCGTATTGATAACTGGAGTATTTACCAAATCTCTTGCCAGTGTGGTCTCTCTTATATTGGGCAGACTAAACGTGCTCTTAGATTTCGTTTAAAAGAGCATGAGGATATGTTAAAAATCAGGAGCTTAAACGTTCTTCTATTGCTCAACATTGTTGGTTTTTTCAACATAGGTTCAACTTTTCCTCAGTCACCATTATCTAAAAATGTTCTTCTAACTTTGATCTTGATTTTTGAGAAGCTTACCACATCCTTAAAAATTCTCACTCCTTAGTCAATGACTTATCTAGTACTCCTGATTTTCCAAGTATTTGGAAAGCATTAATTTAATATCCCATTTTTGGTTTTCTTTTGTTTCTTTCGTTCTCCGGTAAATGTCTTTACTTATCCACTCAGTTGTTCCATGCTACTTTCTTCTCATTGGTTGCTTTTTGGCGTTCACTACCCGCATCGGGTATAAGCTGCCGCTTCTCTGTCGTTTTGCCTAGTCTTGCTTTTTTTAGCACACTTTGCTTTACTCTTTGTCGCACTGAAGAAGAATCTCGCTTGTGGATTCGAAAAAGCTGTTTGCTGCTTTTTTGTGCATTTTTAACGTTGGTTTTCTGCCTTATAATATTCTTGCACAAATATTTTATTTGCTATTTTTACATACGGATTATATATACCAAAAATGAACTAACGATATTTTTTAAATATCGTGACAGACAAACGATAGAATGACAGACAAACGATAAAGCGGTTATTAAAGTAATTCTTGCAGAAGCAAAATATGTGAATTCAAGAATTTGTTTAGTATACTTCAATGCTTTAATACCAAATGTTAAAAACAGATGAAGCTGAGCTGCCTCAAACTGTAAGAATGCCCAAAATAACCTCACAATTTCAAAACGTAACCTATTTTTACACTTTTCAACAACTAAAGAAAAAGAAGGATACATCCAAAAAAAGGAATTGATTAAAACTACAAAACATGTTTTGTTGAGTACATTTTGGTTGTTTTAGCAAAATTCAAGTAAAATTGAACCATTTTACTTGAATTAACAAAACATTTTTTGCTGACGATACAAAAAATTTTTTTTGAATTGCAAAAAAAAATTTTTTTTTTGTTGATTCAAACAAAATTTCCATTGACCTATATTTAAACAAAAAGTTTTGTTGGGTCAACCAAATTTTTGTTGATTCAACAAAACTTTTTTCTTGGTGATACTGGGTGAACTTTGATCCATCATTATATGTTAATTTGAGTATCCTTTTGCAGTTTGAGACATAACAGCGCAGTTATCTATCGATAACGTTTGGTACTGAAACAATGAAGCATATTTAAGATATTCTCAACTTCACCCATTAATCTCCTGCAAGAATAACTTTAATAGCTACTACAAGAATATCTTTAATCGCCGTTTGCTTGTTAATTTATTTTAAAAACCTTCAATCCATTTTAGGAAACATTGTAAATATAATATAATGAATTTGCTTTAAATTTCAAACAGCTATTGCCTCTATTTTTCCCTTATTCTTCATGATAACAGGCATTGTCAAGTATGAAATCATGTTTCCTATCACATAATTACTGAAAACAGAATTTTGTACAGATGTCTTTGTATTGTACATTTCCGTGACTTTTTACGGCTTATAATAAAATTTAGTCCAAATTTCAAAGAGTACTCTCGAAAATTCCTAAGTACACTCTCGATATTTTCTGTTGTTTTAAACATGGTATTTCATTTTTGTCTAATGTATAATTCTCCCCGTCGCTTATCCATTCAAAATTGATTGACATTACATATATATATTCTTATGATAATATTATTTACACATTAATAAACATGCTGGTTGATGCAAAAGTAGTGTGACCACATTCAGATATTATAACTTTTTAATTGCATACGATATTTGCATGAGAGTTTCAATACGTCCACCTTTGGCATATTATATTTCACGTGTGATACTTTATAAAGGTCTTCTTTAACCCTTTTTTGAAGCTCTCTCAGCGTTTGTACATCACGCTTATTCAGTTAATATTTTAAATAGCCCCATAAAAATTAATCGCATGGAACACAATCAGGAGAGGAAGGTAAGCATTAATAAGGAGGTAGAACGTTAATTTTTTGGTGTGTTCGTAATTTTATAAATACGTAGTACCTATAGTCGTCGTCTGGTCCGTCCGTCTGTCCGCATATAACAACGCAAAAACTACCCTACCGAATGGTTTGAAATTTAATATATGTAATCGTTTCAGAATTTTGTCGAGTCATTTCAAATTTTATGAAAATCGAATCAAAACTTAAAAAGATATTAATAAAAATTTTCTTCATGCTATTAAATTCTATCATACGTAATTAATTGAAAGATATCCCATGATAGCTAATGACTCTAGGTTGCCATGGTGATTACGTCGTATTTTAGATGGAGTCATTATTTCCGTATTACTGAATTTAAAAACCAAATTTGTATAATAAAATTGTTTAATTACAGCAATCATATAATCTACCGACAGTTTTTTAGATAGATGTTTCCGGAGAAATAGATATTAAATGGAAAAGAGTCTAAATATAGATTTCAAGTTCTGAAATTTTCAAAGCTAGACTTATGTTTCCCATTGGAATTTTCAGTAAATGTCAACAAAAGATAAAATGTTACCAACTTAAAATGTACTTATTTTATTACGGAAATTAATCATATCATAATAACAGACGATATAATTCATTTCACTGAAATAATAACTGTATTTTTTTTTTTTAACATTGTCTTGTATTGGATATTTGTGCATAGTATAATTTTAATGTAACAGAACTGTAATTAATTGTTTGTAAAAGTGTACTGAAACTAAATTTCATAAAATAAAATTAATATCTATAATATGAAAATCTGCACATAAAATTAATTTTGTATTCATGCATTTTTGCATAAGAGTGCAATAGCTATTGCTCCAAGATCTGAATATTTATAAAACTAGTTATAGCACGAACGCACCTCATTTGTCACGTTTGACGAATAATTTCCATTTTTTTCCCCTGTAAGCCATTTAATCGTGCACTTTGCGTAAGTGATACCTCCTAAGATATTAATCATTTCCTGAATTTATCTTGGAGAAACTTCTGATTTAAAGATCCAATGCATTTACCACTTTTTTCCACACTGGCGATCATAAATTAACGTTTCTTAGTGTGAAAGATTAAATGTTTCCCAAATCTGTACCCAAGATGAAATTCGGTATTCGTCACTTTCCATTTTTAAAAAATCCGTATGTTCGGAAAATTTGCTATTTATTTTCTAAGTTTCTGTTGTAGCAACCATAAGTGCCGACTAAGCGGGGGTGACGGGAGAAAACAAGAAAATCTTTTAACACTAGTAATGTTAAAATGTTAATTTTGTCTTAAACTTCCACATTGATTAAGTTAGTCAAAAAAAAAAAAGGAAAAACTTTTAAAAATTAGTGGTGAAAGTATGAATGATTGCCTTTTTCGCTCCAGTAAAGTCAGCTCCTATAGAAGCAATCGAGTATTTTGCATTTTTTTTTATATTAGATCAGATTTATATTAGATCATTTCCTTTCTTTTGGCGCTTTAAAAGTGTTTTTTTTTGTGTTTTTTTACTATTCAAGCTCACTATAAACGAGTCTCTCAGTATTATAATTAAAAGTGATGCTAAAAACTAATGGCTTGTTGTTAGCATTTGTAAGTTTTTTTTAACCATCTTCTCAATGCATTATGATTAACTTAAGGGATTAAAAAAGGAAAAGACTGAATGTAATTACGGCAGAAAATGTTCGAGTATTTCGTGTCCTTCTTGTTCGAAATATTTGGCTTCCTCGAGTGCCGTGACGCCTGCTACTGAAATTAGCTTTACTCAAAGAATCATAACGTAGCATGGTACGTAAATAAAAAAAATTAAGAGAAGAATGTAAATCAAGGAAATGTACAAGTTCCTATTTCCACACCAAAATTAGTGAAATTTGCTAAAATATTCTTTTTAAACAATTTACAGTTCCACCAATTTCTCTATTTTCTATATAAAAGCAAAGTGCTAAAAAAAAAAAAAATCTTCTCGAAAATGAGAAACAAAATCTATTTTTTTCTAAGTACAATTGTATCATAAATAAATATATATGACATGCTGAAATATCAGTAATCATACGTACTTAAAAATAACCTTGTCGACAAATGTAAATATAATCTCACATTACTTCGTTTTACATGCAGGAGTTGATTAGGATAAACTGGGGCTCTGGGCAAAGATGAATCTGGGAGGTCTCACACACAATGCTAATCACAAAGAGTTTGGGGGAGGGCGATCTCCTTAAGGGGGCTACTTCACTCAGACGAAAACACCCGCTCTCTAATGTTAATCCTATGGAGGAAATTTTTGAAGATATCTCGTTCGCATTTCAATATTTTAAATTATTTTTTTTTTTTTTTGCATTGGATAGCTGAGGTCAATCTCTATGCACGCTCCTTTCTACTTTTTCGATTTTTGTTGCAGTTTTTTTTATTGAGGATATTTTCACTTTCAAAACCGGTTTCGAAAGTGAAAATATCCTCAATAAAAAAAACTGCAACAAAAATCGAAAAAGTAGAAAGGAGCGTGCATAGAGATTGACCTCAGCTATCCAATGCAAAAAAAAAAATCATTTAAAAATATTGAAATGCGAACGAGATATCTTCAGAAATTTCCTCCATAGGATTAACATTAGCGAGCGGGTGTTTTCGTCTGAGTAAAGTAGCCCCTTAACGGTGTATGGACATAAATGTCTATAATGTATCAAAGAATTATTTTCGCTTTGAGGTTTTTTTTCTTTTTTGACTTGCATTTTTTTTTTCTTACATAGTTACATGTCCAATGTGCACTTTTGAAAACAGACTCATTTTTTTTGGTTACTGCGTACCATTCGTGTAGGCAAGGGCGGATCTAGAGAATCTTCAAGGGGGGGGGGGGGGGCGATATCAGAAATTTGGAGGTTAATATCCGACCCGCAATCTTGGTCGGGTCGGGCCTAATTTTTTTTAATTGCGGGTCAGGTTTACTTCTACTTTTTTGCTACGGTCGGGTTTGGGGCGGGTTGACTCCTACTTGCTTACTGTGGGTCGGGGTTTGGGTCGGGTAAACTTGTTTTTTGGTAGGAAAAGGGTTCGGGTTGGGTTAATTTTTACTTTTTGCGCTGCGGGTTGTGTTGAATTCTACATTTTTTCTTCGGGTCGGGTTGACTTACATTATCGGGTTGGGTGTTTTCCCTCTTGCGTGTCGTGTTCGAGTTGACCCGATTTTTAGAAGAATGTCTAAAATATTTTTCCGATAAAATCTATATGCAGTAAAAATTTTGTAACGGAAACTCCCAAATAGCGGAAAACTTTTTGTAGGGGATACATTTTAAATCTTTTATTTAGTAAAACCTCCGAAATACGGACACCTTGGAGCCGTCGAATTTATCTGCAAATTCAGAAGTAATAGTATGCACAGTAAGACCTCCGTACGGTCACTCTTGAAAAGCGGAGTGACCCCAGGACACGAGCAGTCCCCAATACAAATATTTGCATATTTTTGCGCACGCCTTCGAGTAAGAGATAAATTCGATGGCTGCGAGGTGTCCGTTATTTAAATGTTTTACAGTATTTTAATATTAATGAGTATATATATATATATATATACTATATGTTCATATTTCTATATAAAAGAAAATTGAAATTAGTGATATAATTGCATACTACATTTTATAATTCTATTAAAATATGGATTATTTTCTTTCATTTCGGTTTCGGGAGAACGAAGATTTTTTTTTTCCGGGGTTTGGGACAACCCGATCCGCGCAGGTCTCTAGATAGAATTTTAAATTGTATGTTCAAAAGGTGGAGTTATTTTTTATGGGATTTTTGTAGTATCTTAAAAATTGCCCAGTGCGCTAAATTTTTTAGGAACTCCAAAACCTCGCTGTATTAAAAATTACTGTATAAGAAACGACAGTAGTCTCTAGGGAGCGAGAGCAAATTTTTGAATTGCTACGGGTGCTTAAAACACAGCCTATGCTACTGATCTTCTACTCTTATATGTATGTGTATAAGTAGGATGATTTTATTTTATAAATGTGTCAGAAGAAAGTGAGTTTGTTTTTGAGAACTAAACTTACAATTAATTAAGGCTTATGGTCTATAGTACCGAGCCCTGTTATCTTTACTATGGATCCTGGGGTGCTATGGAGCATATGCCCCTGTCAGGTTGTCAGCCTAACGGGGGACCATCAATGTTTAGTTCCCAAGTAAGCTTGGTACTCAATTTATAGAGACCCCGAATGGATAAATGTCTGAGTTAGCCTTGATCTGTCCACAGTCAAACTGGGGACCTGTAGCGTGGTAGCGAGAAGCGCTGACCATTACACTACTGAGCTTACTGTTAAGAGTATGTTGTAAATGCCCTTACCTTTTTAATCTTTATCACCCTTTTTTAAGCCTATTTTTTTTTATAATGGAAGCTGCGCAATTTACTTCGAAATTTCGTTCTTTGTTTTATATAATATGATCCTTGTTTTTTCTCTCAAATTTCTCCTGAATCGCATATGCTGGAACGCTAGTTTTTCTCACTTTTCGCAACAAACACCTCAAACTTTGAATGTGAATCTGTGTTATTTATCACTTTGCCCATTTTTTTTTTTTACTCTCACTGCAAGTAAATTATGGAAAGTGGGGGTAGGAGAGAGCAAAGATTATCGGAGATGCGAACTTGAAAGTTGTCGCCAACCAGACAGATGTAGTGGGGGGGAGGGGGTATAGTGAAACTGGGCGTCCTCCTTGTAAAATCGCCTATGACTCAATGGGCGAACTGGACATTGTAATAAAACGCCCAAAGAAACAATGAACACTTCGGAGATAGAAATATAGGGAAGAATGTTATCATATTACAGTACTAATAAAAATTATTGTTCGGATTTTTCTTAGAATTATTTAGTGGTAGGACAAACAATATAAAAAGCATTCATACAAAACGTTTTTTAGTGGAAATGTGCATGTCTGGGCACTTGGAGAGATACCTTCCAGAAGTCGCACAAAGGCTCAATTTTTTGAAGGCTCAATATAATCATAGAGACAATTTTAAGCTTTGATTGATCGCCACATTTCAGAATTATGTAAAAAAAATACTAACTGGGTATAAGACTGCTTGTTTCTTCATATCAAAGATCAGTTCTACTTCAGTAAAGACTGTTTTGAAACTTATTAACGAAACATATATTCAGTAGCTAATGGGACGCTGGCTGAAAGAAGCATTTAGAAAAAACGTTAAAATTAGCTTAGATATCTAGGTTAGGGGTCTATACTTGCCGCAATTTCCAGTCTCAGGCCAGGCCCGACTCGTACAAAAAAATACTGACCCGACTCGTACAAAAAATATTGGCCCGACCCGGTATAAAAGCCCGAGCTCAGCTCCACTATAAAAGCTTAAAGTTTCCCCCAAGCCTGGATCTGCCCGTACAAAAACTTGATTGTACTTCACCGCCAGACTTAATTTCTATAAAACATGCCGATATTTCGGAAGCAACATTATTCTACAATTAAAATTATTCATAAAGCCCACTTACTTATGCGGAGATTTTTTATTTTTCAGATTATGTTCGAAATTCATGAAATACAGTGACAACAATATTAACGGCAGTTAGATAATTGTGTATATAAACACTCATTAAATTTATAGGAACTAAGCCTGGCTATGGCTAGCAGGTTGTACTTAAATTTGGGGATATTCCGCCGGATGGGGGCTCTGTAATAGCGATTTTTATGCCTATTCCCATTATTGTATCATCGAAAAGTGGATGAAGTTATGTATGGAATTGCACCAAATTTTATTTATAGGTTTTCGACTATGGCCGGCATGTCCTAATTGAATTTAGGGATATTCAGCCGGAAGGGGGCGCTGTGATAGCAATTTTTGTGCAAATTTTCGTAGATTAACATCGGCTGTTCATGCAGCGAAGGCAACCCGGTGCTTCCCAAGCAGCTGACGTAAAACAGAATTCTGTGATAGCGAATTTTGAAGTATTAACATGCCTGAGATAGAAGAAAGTTTTGGGATTGGCACATCCGAATAGTTAAACTCTCTTTGATTTCTTAAACCAAATTAAATTTCTAAAAATTATGCTAAAAAATGCACAACATCAGATTCGCAATTTTTACGAAAACAAATAAATACTAGTATATTGTGGCTATCACAAAACTTTCTTCTATATAAATGAAATCGTCTGCAATAAAAATTAAATGACAATCTATTCGTTCTTAAGATATAGCTAACGCGGGAATTGAAAAAACAGATCATAGTGGCGACATCTGTTGGGCGGTATATACCCAATTATAATACAGATCTATTTATGTCAAGGTAAAACATAATCTAAAGTTTAACGAAATTCCGTGCGTGAATTCTTAAGATTAGCTATCGCAAAAATCGCGAAAAATGCGGCATAGCAGCACCACCTGTCGAGTAATTTAAACCAAAACCTCATCAGCACCAATTTATGTTAAGGTATAACTGAATATGAATTTTCATTAAATTCCGCGCATTAATGCTTGAGCTAGAGCGCCCACAAAATTTGTGTCACATAGATATAGACAGACATTTTTCTAAGAACAGTCAATTCGAGTTCAGGACCTCCTAAAATGTAGAAATATTTTACCAATCCAATACTTTGTTCTTGTAAAGATAGAAGAAATTAAAAAAATGCCACCCGAATATAGGCTTGAGGGGAAGAAGTTAGAGGTATGCACGAGCCAATAATGGTTTTCATACGGTTTGAGTCAGACATGAGCCGAACCCTTAGCTTTTATACCGGGTCGGGCCCGGGTCTGGAAATTTCGGCTCGTGCAGATCTCTAAGAAGAATGAATTCCATGCCAAACTCGTACCAGAAAGGGAAACAACAAGTCTAGCCCGTCCCGGCTCGAGTCTAGAGAAAAACGGAATACCCGGCCAGGAAAGACTGCAGAACAGGCAAGGTCCGAGTTTCATGAATGAAAATTGGCTCGAGATTTTTCTTTGGACGAGAACCTTTCCCGCACAGACCTCTGTGGTCGGTTTGCAGACCTTTTATTAGCGCAAGGAGTGTAGGGGGCGACCTATCCGCCAATAGTCGCAACCGAGCCGAATTTTCAGGTTTTATACCGGGCCTGAAAATTTTGGCCCGTGCAGACCTCTAGAAAGAATGAGTTTGGGGTCGAGCCCGAAAAAGTCTGGTCCGGCCCCAGTCTCCAGAAAAGCAAGACCCGGTCCCGGCCCGACCCATAAAGAGTGAAGACCAGTCCCAGCCCGACCCGCGGGTCGGGCCGGGCATCGTCAGAGACCTTTTCCTGTGAAGGCCTCTAATGTCGGTTTACCTACCCTTTTTTGGCCCAAGGGGGGGGGGCGATCGCCCCATCGCCCCCCCCCCTTAGATCCGCCATTGCGTGTAGGAATTGCGCCCCTTTTACATACGACTGACCAAACATTTGACATCACTCTATATGCACCATAGATATAGGAACAACTTAAATTACTATAGCTATATTTATATATCTATATTCGTTATATTTATATTACTAGATCTAATGGTCCCCACTACCTACAATAATGTTACGCGCAGATTATGGGTTTCATGTCAGTTTTGAGATATGATGTTAGCGATGTTATCAAATACACTTTGGCAGTTAACACCTTCGCAACGAGCGTATTTTACAGAATTTTTAATCGTTTACCACCGGTTTTTCAAAACAGAAATTTGCGTCTAATTGAATCGCAGAAATGCTATGATTAAATAAGGCAAAGCTTACAATAAAAATTAACTGGTGGGAA
This sequence comes from Maratus michaelseni, assembly GCA_963931845.1. Lineage (NCBI taxonomy): Eukaryota > Metazoa > Arthropoda > Arachnida > Araneae > Salticidae > Maratus > Maratus michaelseni. Next base: position 247,810,639 of record OZ007599.1, read on the forward strand.
TAAAGAAGGATTCTGAGCATCTTATGCGGCACGTATACGTGTCGCTAGTTTCCAACGGGTTAAGATAGTTTGGAGACAGAAACTTCCATTGATCTTGCTAAACGAACTGCACTAATCAGAAGTTGTATTTTAATTCTGAAGCGTGTTAAACTTGGATCGACTGACGGGAGTTTAATTTCTACCAATAACTGTAAAAAATTAAAAGTAAAAATTTTTAAAGATGAAATTATGTTTCTTATAACTGAAAAATTTCAGTATTGAAATTTTGGTAGAAATAAATGAAGCATATTTCACAATATAACGTTGGTGGATTTGGGTATCCCTTCAATCCAGGAGTCCAGGGCAAAGTTGCGGTTTGCCTATGCGATAATATGGATCTGTTTACATGTCATAGATTTCGAGAAAATTTGGTTAATAAATGTACTCGTACAAAAAGGAAAATTTTTATTCGAAAAGTTTCAAGAATAACAATTGCATATTTCAAACTTAACGAACTACATCTTATAGTGGATTTTCGAATTCTTTTATGACTATGTGTGTCTCTTTTGGTGTAATAGATGCATTCGTAAAAGTGAAGTTCTATAGTACTATTTATGTAAAAGAGACATATATACTAAAAATAATGAGTAAGTGTGTTTTTCCAAAAAGGAGACGGAGCTATTATAAAAAGGGAAAATAATATAAAAATAAGACATTTTTCTTATTTTTAAATGCCTATTTTTAACAGTGTTCAGAGTAAGGCATATCATATATTATAATAGGAGCAAATATTGTGTGTCTGTATGTGTGTGCGTGTGTGTGTGTGCAAATTTTATCTTAAAAACGGCTCTAACGATTTTGATTAAATTTTTTATCTTACTGTTTTCGGACACGAAAAGACGATTGGACTAGGTCAAATGTTCGAACAAATTCGATTAGTGGGTCAGTATGAGACAGGGTCAAGTTAGGTATATCTAAAAAACGGCTCAAACGATTTTGAATAATTTTTGTATCCTACCGTTTTCGGGCACAAGAAGACCATTGGGCTTGGTCGCATGTTCTAGAAAATTTGATTAGTGGGTCATGTTTTGGTCACTACGGGTTAAGGTAATTTTATCTAAAAACGGCTCTAACGATTTTGATTAAATTTTGTACCCTACCGTTTTCGAGCACTAGAAGACCATTCGGCTAAGTCACATGATCGACGAAATTCGATTAGTGTGTCTTTTTGGGTCACTACGGGTCAGGGTCAAACTAATTTTATATAAAAAAGGCTGAAATGATTTTGACTAAATTTTTTATCCTGCTGTTTTCGAGCATGAGAAGATCATTGGACTAGGTCACATGATCGAGAAAATTTGATTTGTAGTTCATTTTGGGTCAATATGGGTCAGGATCAAGCTAGGTATAGCTAAAAAACGGCTCAAACGATTTTGACTATATTTTGTATCCTACCGTTTTCGGGCACGAGAGAACCATTAGGCTAGGTCACATGTTCGAGAAAATTCGATTAGTGGATCATTTTGGGGTGACTACGGGTCAATGCATTTAAATTTGAATAAAGGTTGAAACAGTTATTACAGTTTTGAACAGTTGGCTTTAAACAAAGGCAGAAAGTTCGCAACATTTCTCTAAATATCGCAAAATTCGTCCAAATAACGGCGACATAGTTGAGATTTGGCGAGAAATTTGACTTTCAAGATAACCAATGCCAAAACACGTGATTGGCGCCAAATGAAAGAATGTCGCCAAGCTTTCGACTCTTCGCCGAATTTTTGGCGATATTTGGCGAAAAAATTGACTTTCAGAAGGAATTTTCTAGAAATTCTCAATAGGAGCAGAGATACATATAATTCAACCAATCAGCGTCCATAGAACGTTCTCGAAAACAGAATTCAACCAATCATGATACATAGAACTGATTGTTATATGTTGTACACATAAATTATTGTTATGTGTTGTACAGAGAAATTATTGTTATATGTTGTACAGAGAAATTATTGTTATATTGAGGTGAACACAAAGCTAATTTTAACCGAGCATTCTTATAGTAGTTACACTAGCTTCGACTTGAAGAACTCATTCCTTTGAAACGGAGCGTTTTTAATCTTCTTTTATGGTGTATTTAAATAATTTTTGATTTATTAAATCTGTATATATATTATCGAGAATAATATATAACAATAAATGGAATATTATTTTCCCTTTGTCGATAACCATACATTACAACAATTGAGCGATTACGATAAAAAGACAATGGCTTGATATAAAGATTTATAAATGATTTAACCGTCTTGATAAAACATAATGATTAACTCAAAGGATTAAAAAAGAAAATACTGAATGTAATTTCCGCTGAAAATGTTCGCGTATTTCGTGTCCTTCTTGTTCGAAAATTTGTGGCTTCATCGGGCACCGTGACGCCTGTTACTGAAAGTCTGCTTTACTCTGTAAGGAATCCCTGTAGAGTATGGTGCCTTAATTAAACTTCTTCGGAGAAGAATAAAGTTCATGAAAACACTTCCGTTTTTGTTTCCATACAGAAGTTTGAAGACCATATTTCATAAAAACGCAATAATTGTACTTTCACTGCTGATGAAATATTGAAAAATGAAACAAATTATTTATCCCTGAATTGTTTTGTTTTTTTAATATTTTCTTTCAACGCTTTTTCTTAACCCTTTCGGGTCTGACGTCCTAATAATGTAACATGTCTTTACATTTACTTTTATCACTTCATTTATGTTTTAGTATTTAGTAATAAAACAACAACAACAACAACAAAAATTTTCAGTTAAAACACTATGCACCGTTGCTGAAACTTTTATTTCAAAAAATGTGTTTAATGTTTTAATTTTAAAAATAGGGGCTACATATCTGAACCAATAATTTATCATTAAATAAAAAAAAATTAGAAAATTATGTCTATTTAATCCTGTTGTAATACAACGTTGTCTAAACGTCTTCAAAAATTCTCCCATTGCCTATTGTCATATTAATTGTACGAAAAATAACTAAATTCATTAGATTTCAGTAAATGGCATATCATTAAATTTCAGTAAATCTTAGTTTTTGTCCTGTGGTTTGGTTAATTTTAATTTCTTAAACCTAAAAGCAATTTTTCCTCAAAATTAAGAAAACATTCAGACCCGAAAGGATTAAAAATTATTCGGCCACCTACAAACGAAGCTTTAAAATATCAGTAAGTAAATGCACAAAAATTATTACACATAAAAACATCGTTCACCTTCAAAATACCATTTTTTTTTTCTTTTAAATCTCTGAAAGTTTGGCTGAATGTCTTCAGAATACAAATCAGTCTTAAAAGTATTAATAGAAAAGGTTACAAGTGATCATAAATCAAGGCCAACGATTTTTGTATGGCAAACCAGGGTTATAATCTTTTTAAAGCAATCCTGCTGGTATTGCTGGTTGATAGCAACCCTGCTTATACTGCTGGTAGATAGCAACTCTGCTAAATAAATATCAAATCTGTCACCATGGTATATTATGAATATCTACCATAATGGCACATATTCATGCCATTCACGTAAATATTCGTGCCATACCACCATCAATGTTGTTCGAACTCACAATGAAAAAAAAAACTAATTCAAACTGAGATTCACCTTCTGAAAAATGAGTTAAGTTCATGCTCAAATTAATAATTTGTAAAATGAATCTGCTCAATTCAAACTCATTTGAAATTACTAGGATTCCTTTAAAAAAAAGTAAAGGAAAATATGAGCTAAAAGATAATGATTTTGCTTAATTTTATGAACTTACGTACTATAATGATGTCAAAATCTCATTAATTAGTTTTAAAATGGAATAAGACTTTAAATATTACGGTGTAATTGGAAAATTGTAATCGTTATAAATAATTTCTATCAATTAATCTTAAATTCTTAAAATTACTTGAGTGGTTTTTGGCGTTACATTCTCAGTGTTTCTCTGCAAAATGTGACGTATCATTAAGAACATTTAAGAAGTATATCTTTTTATTTTTATTTACTTAGTTAGTGTAACTGCTATAATATCTTTCTTATTTTGAGGCTAATGAAATTACAAATTGTCCATAATACTTATAACCACATCACTACTCAAATGTTTTCTCAGACTTCTATTGGAGTTCCGCTAGTGTGTGGAAACCATTTTAAAGAAAAAAACTTGTTTTCCACAACAAGAAGAAAAATCAGTAAATTATGAAAAAAAAAACTAATGACTTCCAGTCGTAATTTTTACTCAAACTCACGGATTTTTTTAATCTAACTCAACTCAAGCTTTTTTTTCAAAAGGTGAATCAAACTCAACTCAAAACTAGCAGAAAGTGAGTTCAATTCATGAGTTTCTACTCAATAAATCCACTCCTACACAACGTTGGTCATCATGCTATGTACCATGATGATATCATGAATAAGTAACATGTCTTATCATGGGCAGTAAAGAATAAAATATAGCTATCGGTCAAAGAATTTGAATACCACTATTCCCAACTAGTAATCTTCGCCTTATTCAATTGCCGAATTTCTCCATAAAATAAAGCGAATATGACTTTCGGAAATAGTGGTATTCAAATTTCCTGACTCATAGTAACCCAGGGGTCGAAAAAACTACATTTTTACTGTAGCTAACTACATGTACAACTACTTTGTTGAAAATGTAGTTATAACTACAACTACAACCACTTGTTTTAAAAAGTAGCGACTACAAACAACTTTTCAAAAGTAGTCACTACTTCACAACTTTCAAATTTTGTCAAAGTGTTCAATTTACACAAGAAATTGAAAACACGGATTAAATAATATTGTGACGCCTCGTTATATCGCGTCTGTCAGGATACAATTAAAAAAAAAAAATCCCTGACGGCTCGGCCTACAGGCACAGGTAGATTTCGAAGACGCAGAACGTGGGGTGCCTGTTTGTCGGGAATTGCGGAAGAAATGACCTTTTTGCGATGATGCTGCAGTTGGAACCGCCTACTTCGAAACGAAATTTGTTTGCAGGCGGAGCCAGGGTTTTTTTTTTCTGTTTTCACAAAAAGCCCCCCCCCCCCCCCCTTGGTTTGATTTTGCCCATTAACGAACTTGACCGAGATTTTATGTTCCTTGATTTTATGTATCAGTTTCGAAAAGATGCGGGAGTTGGAACCGCCTACTTCGAAAAATAACTTGTTTGCAGGCGGAGCCGGCAGGGATTTTTTTTGTTTTTAATTTTTTTTGCTATAACGGTTGGTCCTATAAAAAACTTGTCAATATAAAAGTTTTAGATAATACTAAGAGGATTAATAATAAATTTAAGTGGATTTGATATCTTGTGAATTGACGAAGCTATGATTTTTTTTCTCCTAACCCCCCTCCTTTTCCCCCCCTTGGGGTCATTTTTAATTATATCAAAAATCTGTCATACATACATTTTCGGCCCTTTTCCTAGAAGTAATAATAACTTTAAACGGATTCAATACGTATAATAATAAAGAAATTATGAGGATTTTTCTGTTTTCACAAAAAGCCCCCCATTTCCCCCCCCCCCCCCTTGGTTCGATTTTGCCCATTAACGAACTTGACCGAGATTTTATAACCCTTGATTTTATGTATCAGTTTCGAAAAGATGCGGGAGTTGGAACCGCCTACTTCGAAAAATAACTTGTTTGCAGGCGGAGCCGGCAGGGATTTGTTTTGTTTTTAATTTTTTTTTTTGCTATAACGGTTGGTCCTATAAAAAACTTGTCAATATAAAAGTTTTAGATAATACTAAGAGGATTAATAATAAATTTACGCGGATTTGATATCTTCTGAATTGACGAAGTTATGATTTTTTTTCTTCTAAAACCCCCCCTTTTTCCCCCCCTTGGGGCCATTTTTAATTATATCAAAACTCTGTCATACATACATTTTCGGCGCTTTTCCTAGAAGTAATAATAACTTTAAACGGATTCGATACGTATAATAATAAAGAAATTATGAGGATTTTTCTGTTTTCACAAAAAGCCCCCCCCCATTCCCCCCCCCCTTGGTTCGATTTTGCCCATTAACGAACTTGACCGAGATTTTATGACCCTTGATTTTATGTATCAGTTTGGAAGAGATTTATGCAGAATTTTTCCAGTTATCGTGGTCAGAAAAAAGTGACATAGATAGATAGATAGATAGATAGATAGATAGATAGATAGATAGATAGATAGACTTTTGAACTGGGGGTGGTTTTGGGTTCTGGGAGTCATGATCGGCGTAGATCTGCAAAAATTTTTCAAAATTTCCAACTTAGGTGAGAATGTAATAGGTAGTATTTCTTACGAAATCTACCTAAAAGTGTGACATAACCGAGGGTATTAAAAAGTTAAGAAAGATAACATACAAGAAAATATTTTGTGTTTGTCTCCATAACGGTTAGTTTATACACACATAACAAATTTCGTAGCAAAATTAAGAAAGATATTACAATCAAGAAAATTGCAGAAAAAAACCCCTAAATGCAAACAATAAATAAATCTGTAAACAGAGAAATTCGGAATAATAAGAAACCCTGCGTTAAAACATGAAGACTTAATAACGAATAAAAAGTCAAGTGTTGCCAACAAGAAAATTAATTCTTTTGGTGGGTTACTTGATTTCAGCAGCAAGTGTCACTGGAAAAAATCTATGACTTTACGCGATGCGTTGCTATACTCTGTAGCTGAGATTTGCCCGTGCGATTCGGAAATTGTTGAGCAGAACAAATTCTGTACAAAAGAAATAATTTCGACCACGTGATTTGCAGAATTGCACCTTTTTTCCTGAAGTAGCGTTAAGAGTAGCGTCGGTTATCGCAGTTGTTTGGCAGAAATATTTTTCATCCTTCACAATATCTGTTATCATGGGAAGTATAAAAATTAAATGATACGGGTTTGAAATCAAGTGTAAATCCGTCATATAGTCTAATATGTCATGGAAATATATTAGTATAAACCCCTTGCCCCTATAGTTATGTGACAGAAAATACTTTTTACACTTCACATTATCTGTTACCATGAGCAAATTTGAGCTAAATATAGATATTGGTTTGAAATCGAGCGTCAATTCATCATATGCTGAATATGTCAGGAAAATATATTTGTCTAAATATTTCATTTCGCTATAGTTATTTGAGAGAAAATACTTTTTACCCTTCACATTATCTGTTACCATGAGTAATAGAAAATGAAATATAGCTATCTGTTTGAAATCGAGTATAAATTCCTAATGTGCTGTAATATGTAGTGAAAATATATTTTCCAAAATCTTTTGTTCCCTGTAAAAGTAAGACAGAAAATACACTGCTGGACAATTGCTAAGGACGGATCACAAATTGCAATGTAGCATAACATTAAGCGAGATATGAGGCCTAGTAGGATAAAATATTGTTACCACACTTTTGAGACATTAGAATAAAGGACATTTATTGTTCTGGAAAATACGAAAGCCAAAAAAACATCTGAAAGGAAAAAAAAATTAATTTGATGCTGCATACGGAGAAATGGAACAATGCATATGAAAGTCAGCAGACACTTTGTAGAGAGGTGTCAGTACGGGACATGTCCACCGTGGAGTGTGATGCAACATTCTACACGTCGTATCATACTTTGCACAACATTATCCAGCAGCTGTTGAGGCAATTTATCCCATCCCTCTGTCAGTGTAGGGATGAGGGTGTTTTTGTTTGTTGGAGGATAGTTTCGACTAGCAAGTTGCCTCCCCAAAGCATCCCAAACATTTTCAGCGGGAGACCTGGAGAACGCGCTGGCCATACGAGGCGTTGAATAACCTCGCTGTCTAGACAATCCTGGACAGCGAGTGTTCGATGACATGGTATGTTGTCGTCCATGAAAACAAATTTATCACCGACAGCACCACGGAAAAGGCGAACATGAGAAAGTAGAACTTCATCAATGTATCGTTGACCCGTCATAGTCCCAGTCACAACCACATGTAGGCGCGAGCGGCCATTGATCATGATGCCGACCCATACCATGACACTGCATGTAGGATATCGGACCCTTTCCTGGATATTTTCTGGATGATAAGCAGTACCACTCTCACGCCAGATCAGTTGGCGTCTACAATCCGATGACAGACGGAACCTACTCTCATCTGAGAATAGTACGCATGCCCAGTCCTGTTCAGTCCAGTTGCGATGCTCACGACACCATTGCAAACGGGCAGTACGCTGCTGTCTGGTCAATGGGACACATACCACAGGTCTGCCGACGTATAATCCGCCTTCCATCAAACGTCTGGCTACAGTTTTTCGGGAGATCTGCTGTCCTGTGACAGCAGGAAACTGATTTGCCACCTGCTGAGCTGTGGTTCGTTGGTTACTTTTTGCCGATAAGAACAATGTATCTATTTCCTGCAGGCGTCGTACTTCTAACACGACCTCCCCCATGACCCCTGGTACACATTCCAGTAGTTTTAAATGATTTCCGCAGCCGTGAAACAACGCTGTGGGCGATGTCAAACTCCCTGGCAACATCTGTTATTATTCGCCCTTCTTCGATCTTTTCAATAATTCGGCCAGGCATAAAATCATCTGGAACAGATGTGTTACACTCACGCTAAAATGTAAACAAAAGATTGGCGACTGTTTGGTTGGCGCGATTTCCAAGACTGCGCCAAACGAATAACTTAATACAATGGCTAAGTTGCCATTAAAGGAAAAAATCCCCTAAATTTGGCGACTTTTTTCTTTTTTTTAACCGATTAATTTTTTTTTTTTTTTAGCGTGAGTGTAAAGCATCTAAGCCAATCATCTAAGTGATATCGGGAAGACATGCCGAAAATTTCAAGTTCGTCAATTAAGTCTTTACTGTAAAACTTTGACTTGGAACAACAACTGTCCACACGCGTTAAATCCTTTAATGCTCTTATCAGCGCTATCACGTGATGAACAGACGTGGAAAAGAAAATTTGCATACGCACACCTCTTCTTACTATATCTCGCACTTATTATAATTTTCCACATTTTGCTTCCTTTTATTTTGTGGTTGCTATGGTTGATCATGTTATCCGTCCTTAGCATTGGTCCAGCAGTGTATATTTAACCCTTCACAATATCTGCTATCATGAGCAGTAGAAAGTTAAATAAAGATACTCATCGTAACCACCTTATCCGAGATATCCATAACCCGAATATAGAAACACAAATAGCTTCAAAAGTATTTCATGAAAAATGCGTTCGTTTATAACAAAACGTAAAATATCGTCTGAAAAAACTGTCAAAACAAAGCCTGTAGATTACGGATTTTTTCCTTAAACAGAAAATTTTCACGGTCCCGGCGAAAAGAAGATAGTTTGTTCATATAAAATGCTTACCTGCTATGACGGTAATCTTTCAAAACGAAATATTTCTTCAGTCCTTTGCTATTTCGTCTTAGCAGGATTTACTGCAAATAGGTTGATTCTTCTTAATTATTCTATTACATAACTGAACATGAATGAATTAATTCATATACTTATTCTGCAAATATAAGTTTATTCATTACTTTGTTATAGGCGGCAGTAATCGACCAGTGAGAAATAAAACTGTAGAAAAGAAAACGTTATAATCAGATATGTTAGTTTTAGTTAGTAGGAAATTTATTTGACTTACGAGGGTAGTTTGATAAGTTCTCGGTCTGACACAGAGATGGAAGAAGCATGACCAAATGATAATAATGGTTGTAAAGTATGATCCTTCAGATGACATGCTGCCGAGTTTCAGACGCGTAAGTTTATTGGTTATTGCTGGACGATAAGGTAAAGTAAACTAGTTTTGACATTTTCTAAAAATGGAAAAACATTCGAGCTGACATAAAATACTTTGTTAAAAAAGATTTAACTCCCATGGACATACAAAAAGAGTTACATTCCACCTTAAAGGATTCTTGTCCTTCATCTTCGACGATTAAAAAAAAGTGGGCTGCTGAATTTAAACATGGTAGGAAATCATATCACGATGATGAACGCTCAAGACGTCCAAAAACCACTACGACCGACGAAATCGTCTCAACAATTCACAATGTCATATTGAATGATCACCGATTGAAGGTACGCGAACTTGCTAACATTCTAAACATCGCGATAGACCGTGTTCACTACATTTTACACGATGTTTTGGGTATGAAAAAGCTTTTCGCTTGACGCGTGCCGCGTTTGTATGACGTCGACCAAAAACGCCAAAGAATGAACATTTCTCAAGAGTCTTCTGAAATGTGTTGTAAGTTGAAAAATAAAATGAAATATTGTCAAATCTCAAATATCTTGTATTTTCTTTGTCAGGCCAAGAACTTTTCAAACCACCCTCGTACAGGGCTGCATTAAAGAACTCGCACACAAGAGTGTGTCTTAAATGTATTAAGTTGCAAGGGGATACTACAAACTACATTGAAAAATAATATGAAATTATGTCAAAAATCTTGTGCTTTCACTGTCAGGCCGAGAACTTATGAAACCACCCTCGTAGATACCTTTTCTACCAACAAAAAGTAATATATCCATATAGTAATTTTTGTTCTTTTTAATTTTTTTTTGTCTCACTGTCAATTACTGGTGCACTCACCCTATATGAGTTGAAATTATTCAGACACTCCTTTAGGTGAAAATTTTCAACTTATATCAAAGCCTAATGACGTATTATATAAAAATCACGGAGTTACAAAATATACTGATAATTGATAGATCCCGGTCACTGACCTTGAATCCGAAGAAGTAAAAGCAGACATGGATGAAAAATGAGGTGAAATAGAAAAAACAGAAAAATATTTCCTTTTGAAATGCTATTTCTGACATCCATATCGGCTTTCGTTAAATAAGAATCTCTTCATCTGAACAATACAATGCCTTCTTCACAAACACACAGAACTCAAGATTCTGAATGTCTGCACTGTAACTTTCTTTTATCACACAAAGAAAATAAAAGAAAAGTATTTTTAAAAGAGAGAAAGAAAGAATCAAGGATTTTATGCATCGTGTATCATAAAAAATATGAGCTTGACAAAGAATAAAACTCATGGCTTTGAAGATGTTTTGTATCTCGGTAAACGAACGCAAGGTTATTACTGAGTAAAACGATCTGCTAAATTTTCTACAGCTTTTTATTAAGCGACAGAGTCGCTTCAAATTCAAATTGACGGAACAATGTTGGGTCATTTGTGATAAAAGTATCCCTATTATGGAAAGAAACCATCATTCGATTTTTGTATTGTGTATTATGATTATTGAAGAGTCCTCATTACTTACTATTACTTTAATTTATTGGAAAAAGGAATGTTATATATGTTTTATGTACTGAACTGCGATCATGTAAAAGAAACATAATTGATAATTTAAATTCTATTGAACAAATGTTAAGTGTACTTGCATTATTAGTTAGGTAGTATAGCGAGAAAGTTTTTAGTAAAACATTTTTATCGGATGTTAGCTTATAGAATTGTAACGATATTTGTAAGTCAAGTCTTCATTTTTATTTTTTTTTTCTTTACAAATGGCACATCAACAATTGGTAAAGACAGATATATTAACGCCATGCCTCCGTAACTGGTCCTGAAATCATCTGCCAACAAGACAGTTTTTAAAATTCGTGTTTTATTTTACTTTTATATAATAAAAGCCAGGGGTGCATTCGTAAATTTTTCAGCACATGCTTGATTTTATATTTTCGCAAAATGCAAGAATATGTCCCTCTATGCTGACTATATGACAATGTTATGAAAACGGCTCGTTAGTTTAGGTGTTTACATTGATAAGAAGCAAATGTTATTTTTCCTATATCAAATGCTTAACCCATTAAAGTCTACTGTTACCATTTGGTAACGGAATAGATGCCCTCCATTTTGTTGTTTGTATACCAGTATATTTTAAGAGAAATATTCTGTTTATCTGATGACAGAAACCCCGTAATAAAAGGAGGCTAAAGTTGCTACTTTGAAAAATTGGTATGAAATGCAATTTTTTCATTTTAAAGAGAAAAGTAATTCCGGCTTTAATGGGTTAACTGATTTTTAAGAATTAGATTTTAGGGATATATTTTATTCTCAATTTGTCAACGGATCTCCAAAAGCATGGACCATTATTGTACGATCTGATTTTTTTTTAATTTAGTTGTCTTTTACTAAGGAGTATAATAAAAATGACTACTTAAAGTCTAGCCTACATTTTCTGAAAAAAATGGTAGATAATTTAACCCTTAACTGCTGTGAAAGAAATTGTCTCATAACTACTGTGAAGCGGTCTCTAAGACCGCTCAATCGAAAGATGAATAGAAAGATCGATTAACTCATAGAATACCAGTTATTTACTAAACTTTATAGTCAGGACTACTGTAATTAAAATTCAACTATTCAAAAGTCTCTAGCGATAGTATTAGGGCTGTAAACGAAACAAAATTTCACCAGTATCTGTAGTTAAACTGGAAATTAGAAGTTAAACTATGAAAATTGAAAAAAAACACTGGTCTGAGAGACCGCTAACAGCAGTTAAGGGTTAACTAAGTTTAAAAATTAATAATTTTACAATCCTATTTCTGAAATGATAAATTTCGTTTTACATCCCAACTGACTCCAATAACGAACTGTGAAAAAAGAATAAGTTATTAATTATCACATAGTCAAAAGATTTCCCATTATTTTCAGCAATCTTTTTCCACGATTACCTTGGTTTTGAAATTTTATTCAGTTTTGTTGGTTACCGGGGCACATGGGAATAAATAGCAATAAAATAGTCAATGTGTCAGTCAGACAAAATTTAACTTTCATAAACTGTAAGGTACCCCTCTTTAACCTAAAAAATTAAATAAAACATTTGATAATGAATAAGAGAAGAAAAGCTTGGGACATAAAACTTTATAGTAAGCTGCACTCTATTAAACCAGCTATATTCATCCGGCCATCCAATCTCCTACTAACCTGTCTGCATACAGGTCGCTCGAGAATTACTCATAAACATCTTTTTTTGAGGGGGGAGATCCAGCTCCCATGGGCCACATTGTTACTTTACTGAACTCACCATCATATTTTAACGGAATTAGAACGCACTTAGAAATTTGTACAGAGACTATTTCAAAGCACCATCACCTTATTTGATCAAACTTACTGGAGAAAACTAAATTGAGTATATTTTAATCTTTTTAAAATATGCAGGATTTTATCATCATACATAACATTTTTCGCATCTCACTTTTATCAACATAATTCTACTCTTACCATTGTTCTAATTGTTTTTAATTTCTCATGTGGTTCTATAACTGTTAATCTGGATAGGTAACCCATCTAGATAGGTTTGTTTTATTATATAGACTTTGTATGTTGTTTTTATGTAATGTGTCTCATATCTATATACACAATTTTCATTTTGTAATTTATACCTTTAAATAGTTTGACTCGTGTTTGACCCAGCATGCCCCAATGAGATTTTGTGCCAATAAAAAAACATACCAACCAATCAACCATCTATTGAGAGACCCTAAATCCATTAGTTCATAAAACGAAGGACTTGAAATAACTTCTATTTGGTGCTGAGACTCTGGAGTTTCTGAAAGACCGAATTAATTACGAAAAAAAGCACTATAGTTTACGTAGACTCAAGAAAGCATCAGTATTCAAATGAAGCATCAGTAAAATTTAAAATATCCAAATTCTAGAGTGCAGCCATATACGCATAGATAAAATCTACTAGTTCTTGAACAGAAGGCATGAGCTTCTATTTGGTATTGAGACTTTGGAATTTCAGAAAGACCGATTTAACTTTGAAAGAAACGCTACAGTTTTAGTAGACTCGAGAAAACAGACGTATTAAAACAAAATGAACGTCTTCCAATAAACACCATGGATGCCAACATCTCTTAATTATTCCGGAGTCTGGGACGAGACAAACATGTTTAAAACCGGAAAGTGTATACAAGGAAATGTGACTTCTTTTTATAAGATACTTATTAGATTTCCGTTTAAAATTTTTGATTAAATAAAATTTCCGGTTGCAAACATGTTTGTATTGGATTAGACTCCGGAATAATTAAGAAATGTTGGCATCTATGATAAACACCCACAGGATTTTAACTATCCAAATTCTATTGTGCATCTCTGTACATTAAATCTATTAGTTCATAAAAAGAAGGACTTGAAATAGCTTCTATTTGGTGCTGAGACTCTGGAGTTTCTGAAAGACCGAATTAATTGCGGAAAAAAAAGCCCTATAGTTTACTTAGACTCAAGAAAGCATCAGTATTCAAATGAAGCATCAGTAAAATTTAAAATATCCAAATTCTAGAGTACGGCCATGTACGCATAGATAAAATCTACTAGTTTTTGAACAGAAGGCATGAGCTTCTATTTGGTATTGAGACTTTGGAATTTCAGAAAGACCGATTTAACTTTGAAAGAAACGCTACAGTTTTAGTAGACTCGAGAAAACAGACGTATTAAAACAAAATGAACGTCTTCCAATAAACACCATGGATGCCAACATCTCTTAATTATTCCGGAGTATGGGCCGAGACAAACATGTTTAAAACCGGAAAGTGTATACAAGGAAATGTGACTTATTTCTATAAAATACTTTTTAGATTTCATTTTAAAAATTTTGATAAATAAAATTTCCGGTTGCAAACATGTTTGTATTGGATTAGACTCCGGAATAATTAAGAAATGTTGGCATCTATGATAAACACCAACAGGATTTTAACTATCCAAATTCTGTTGTGCGTCTCTGTATATTAAATCTATTAGTTCATAAAAAGAAGGACGGATAGCTTCTATTTGGTGTTGAGACTGGAGTTTCAGAAGTTCTATTTAACCGTGAAAGAACCTCCAAAATTTTGTATTTTTATATTATTTAATATTTATAAAGCATATTCAATTTTTATGTGTGTTACAGAGCCCCCTATCGGTGGAATTTTGTGCTATTTTTTAAAGGGGACATATTGAGCAATTTTGATGCTACCCTTTTTTATACTATTTAACATTCATAAAACATATTAATTTTTTATGTGTATTACAGAGCCACCTATCGGCGGATTTTTATGCTATTTTTTATATTATTAATGTCAAGCGCATCATTTGAGTTATCTGTAGTTCAAATTTTAACACATTCTAGAACCATCTGAAGTGGGAAACTTATTTC
This sequence comes from Maratus michaelseni, assembly GCA_963931845.1. NCBI lineage: Eukaryota > Metazoa > Arthropoda > Arachnida > Araneae > Salticidae > Maratus > Maratus michaelseni. Next base: position 247,825,728 of record OZ007599.1, read on the forward strand.
TTGATAACCCTGTACATGTTGTATCCATTTGTATACAATCGTATTTTACCAGAAGAAGAGTTTTAAGAGAATGGTCGCAGATTGCAGCATAAAACTGATGTGATCGATTTTTATAATAACTGCATCGATGATAAGCTGTGGATATACAATTAATAAAAGTAATTGTATATTTAAGGGTTAAATTATTTGCTGTAATTCTTCAGTAATTGGACATACTTTAATAATACGAGCAGGGAAGACCGAGCTATGCTCGGTCAAAATTAAATTTGAGTTCAAATATCATGACCCATGACCAAAATGACCCACTAATTGAATTTTCTCGAACATGTGACTTAGCCCAACAGTCTTCTTGTGCCGGAAAACCATAGGATGCAAAATTTAGTGTAAATTGAGCCGCTTTTTAGATATTGACCCACAATGACCCAGAAATGACCCACTAATCGAATTTTCTCGAACATGTGACCTAGTCTAATGATTTTCGCGTGCCCGAAACTCGTAAAATACAAAATTTAATCAAAATCGTTAGAGCCATTTTTTAGATAAAATTAATTTGACCCGCTTTGACCCAAAAATGACCCCCTAATCGAAAGTTCTCGAACATGTGATCCAGCCCAATAGTCTTCACGTGCTCGAAAATAGTCGGATACAAAATTTCGTCAAAATCGTTTGGACCGTTTTTTAGATACAATTAGCTTGACCATGACCCAAAATGACCCAAAATGACCCACTAATTGAATTTTCTCGAACATGTGACTAGCCCAACAGTCTTCTCGTGCCCGGAAACCATTGGATGCAAAATTTAGTGTAAATTGAGCCGCTTTTTAGATCTTGACCCACAATGACCCAGAAATGACCCACTAATCGAATTTTCTCGGACATGCGACCTAGCCCAATGCATTTATCGTGCTCGAAACTCGTAGGACACAAAATTTAATCAAAATCGTTAGAGCCGTTTTTAGATCAAATTAATTTGACCCGCGTTGACCCAAAAATGACCCACTAATCGAAAGTTCTCAAACATGTGACCCAGCCCAATTGACTTCTCATGCCCGAAAATGGTCGGATACAAAATTTCGTCAAAATCGTTTGAACCGTTTTTTAGATACAATTAGCTTGACCATGACCCAAAATGACCCAAAATGACCCACTAATTGAATTTTCTCGAACATATGTGACCTAGCCCAACAGTCTTCTCGTGCTCGAAAACCATTGGATGCAAAATTTAGTGTAAATTGAGCCGCTTTTTAGATCTTGACCCACAATGACCCAGAAATGACCCACTAATCGAATTTTCTCGGACATGCGACCTAGCCCAATGCTTTTATCGTGCTCGAAACTCGTAGGACACAAAATTTAATCAAAATCGTTAGAGCCGTTTTTTAGATAAAATTAATTTGACCCGCGTTGACCCAAAAATGACCAACTAATCGAAAGTTCTCGAACATGTGACCCAGCCCAATTGACTTCTCATGCCCGAAAATGGTCGGATACAAAATTTCGTCAAAATCGTTTGAACCGTTTTTTAGATACAATTAGCTAGACCATGACCCAAAATGACCCAAAATGACCCACTAATCGAATTTTCTCGAGCATGTGACCTAGCCCAATGGTTTTCTGGTGCCCCAAAACGGTAGGATACGAAATTTCGTCAAAATCGTTAGAGCCGTTTTTAAGATAATTTTTGCATATATATATATATATATATATATATAACCACCCACAAGATTTGCTCGTATTAGAATATATGATATAGGGTTATCACAAAGTCTCTTTGTAATTGCTAGCTTTTATTACAAGTACAAATGAACAGGTACATGTATGGAAAGTAGTATAACATTAGAAGTATATATTGAAGTATTTTTTTGCATTAATTAATAAACCTCTTTATGTACACCAATCATTGCAGGAAGCACGTCACGTTGATAATCGTCGACATTTTCCTCTAATATTTTTTTTCCGTCCACTCCTTACCTTATTCAATACTGAGCCATGAATTTTTTGTGCCATTCACGAAGTGATAGATACGAGCACAAGAAATTCATGGAGACCGGCTTAGTACTGGATGAAGCAAAGTGTGGATGAAAAAGAGCATCAGAGGTAAACGTTTTTGATTATCGCTGTGACGTTCTTCATGCAACCAATGATGCACATATGCAGGTTTATTAATTGATAGAAAAAAAAAGTCGATATATACTCCAAATATTGTACCACTTTTCTTACAATTCATTTGTATTTGTAATAAAAGCTTGAAATTGTAAAGAGACCTGGTGGACACGCTGCATGTTTCAAACTAAAGATATAATGTGAAATAATTCTGGTCCGAGGTGACAATATAAGATTTAAAATAGTATATATTAAATTACATTTATAGATTTATTTGTCTAAAGCTTTGCGTGTCGGAATTAAAAAGATACTTGACTTCTGTTTTCAAGAATTAAAAGTACACTATCTACATTAATATATAAGTTTCATATGGTTTAATTTACATACCGTAATCCGGAGGTACTTTGCACCAATCATGAAAAAAGATTCAACGCTGCATAACGGCTAGTCTAATAAATATTTACAAAAAGTTTTGATTCTGCCCAATAGGTGTTAAACGAGTCTCCGTCATCACATGTATTTGAGTTCCTATGATGTATCCATAATTTTGGATATAGTTTGCGAAACACATCTGTTTTGCTGGATTTTTGCTCGAATTTCTCGCGGATAAAATCTTTTTTTCTACGACATAAATAAAAAGAAAATATCGGTTATTTATGCGTAGAAATTATTTTTTGGTTATATTCTACATATAGACGGCTTGCATTGACGTCACGTTGCTACTAGCAATGACTGATACTCTTATGTGGTGTTGCAACTGGCGCCCACACAGAGCTCCGTTTGCTATCAACGCACGTGTTGGTTTTTCTGCTTCTTGCTGTGATTTTTATTTTAGCTATCGTATTTTTATTTTTCAAAGTATTTGGAAAATGAAGCAACTTTCTGCTGGGTATGTAATTACCTTGAATCCCCATAATCGGCAATCATATGATAAAAGTATTAAAGAATCTTTTGATATTGACCCCTATGAGTTAAACGTCGATGATTGCGACAACGATAGGATCTTTTTCCAAATATTGCTCATGGTGACATACTTCACTATTTAGTATACTCCACAAGAGTGACGGCGCCAAGATTTGCCCGACGTGGGGGCAAGGTGTCCCCGACAGGGGGGGCCAAATTGGTTATATATATATATATATATATATATGGATTAGAGTCCTGCTTGGGTTGTATTATACACGATAATTATCTGTTTCTGTCACTAATTTTTTTTTCGATGCTAGAGCTGCAGACCACGGATACTTCCTCTTGAGTTTCTCCTGGCTTAAACATCGGAGCTCAGCGATTTTGGTTGGAAAGATCATGATGCTTTAAATCCGTATGTTTCTTCACGTAATCATTGTCAAAAATTTCATTGCAGATGCTGCACTGGACTTTATACCTAGTACACTTACCAGTCTTTTGTTTAGAGAACATTTAAAAGGTATACAAAATATATTTTTTCTTGGAAAGCAAATCAAGCTTTTTGCCCGACAAAATATCCTCGTATGTCCAACAGAGCGCATAACGTTTCGAAATGGTTCATTTAATTGCTGAGTTTGCTAAAATTACGTACTACGTCTATGAGTCACCATAACCAAGAATACTGATCATGTGATCTCAAATTCCTCATATCAAAACAAAAACAAAGCCAAACTAAGTTAAATGTTTAAAAATTGATCTAATTAGTATTTTTTACCATTTTTTTAAATTTTAAACTGTTTAAAATTTTCGAAAAAAAGCGACAAGGTTTTTTTTTTCTTTTTTAAACACATAATTGACAAATATGAATTCAAGATTTACAAAAAAAAACGAGTTTTTAAAAATTATCTCAAAATCAGAAAAATGTTTTTGTGATTTAAAACAAACTTTGTTACTATAATAATATTCTTCTCTTTCTAACAATGAAAACTGTTTTGTTTTCAGAAAATCAGGAGAAAACAAAACAAAACAAAATAAAAATAAAAACATTAAAATAATTCCCAGTCGACTTTTTAAAAAATCGCTTTCGGGTACCGTATCTTAGGGCTATCTTTATACAAAATAACTCTGCGTGGCAACCCGAAACTCGAAATAATTGAACCCCAACCCGAAATATTCAAACCTGAACCCAAAGCGAAAGACATTAATAAATATCTTAAAGCTGTTCTCAAATACAAAGGGGCTACTTTCACACGCATATTTTAATCCATTTTTATTCAGAAACGGGTAGGTGTTGAAAAGGGCAGGCGTTGTTATTCAAAAACTTTTTAATCGAAACACGTTTTTCATTTTCAGGTAAAGACAGAAGATCTTTCAGAAAACACTGTCAAAGTCCACATTTTGAACCGAATTCCTGATGCTTCAGCGCCTGTTGTCACGTGACACGAATCATTTATATAACTCGATAAGTAATTTATTTGTCAAAAATGGGAAAACTCATTTCGATTTCAAATTGCTTCAATAGTCATAGGCCTGTCAATTTTATGCCTTTGCGTTTAAAAATGAGCCCGAAATAGTGTCAGAAAGTTTTTCGTTGTTCAGCAGATCATTTGATACAATTACTGAAATACAAATACTGAAATAGGATTACTGAAATGTAGTCTACAATTATATCCCTAAAATCAATTTTTTTTTCTTGTATAAAAATTAACACCTTTACATTCATTTAAATATATAGTTTTTTTCTTCATTTGCAAAATATTCACGCCTTTTGAAAAATCGTGTCAATCCTAACCTGATCTGAAAGAGTCAAAAACCAACCCAAAACAGACCCGAACCCAAAACGCGTAAATTTGACTCGACCTGCAACGAATAAAATTAACTTCAACCCGACCCGATACGAACAGTGGGTTGGTCGGGTTTGGGTAAAATCGGGTTACACGACGCAATGCAGGACTCTAATCTAAAACAATGTTCTGGACACTTTTTTGAAAAGATCAGGTAAACTCAAACACGACGTGGAAGAATCAAAATTCAACTTGAAACCGAAACAATTGCAGTCAACCCGACATGTAAACAAAAAAATCAGCACCACCCTAACCCACGGGTCGTTTATCTTAAAAACACTAATCTCGAGTCATTTAAAGTCATCAATTATTATTTGTTTTTATTTTTATTGCTTTGATAGATTGAAAAAGCAATAAAAATAAAAACAAATAATAATTTTTCACGTTTCTCCGTTTTGGCCAATTTAAGCACCTGCTAACCTTGGACATGCGATGTCGTGATATGTTTACTATTTTCAAAATATGCGAGAATTTTGCATTTATCATTAAGATCCGAAGATGTCACCGATAGTTGTGGACGAAACATATGTTATCTACATTAAAAAGGTATTTTAAATATTCCGTGTTATGTTTTTATCACTTTAAGCATTATTGGACTTTAATCAATTCTACCTTTTATGTAGATAATTAAACATGTAAAAATACTCATACTTATTTAAATATCTAGTTTTTCATCTAAAACAACAACGTACAGTTTTATTGTAGAATCAGGTTAACTCGAACACGACGCGAAAATATCAAAACTCAACCCCGAAATAATTACAGTCAACCCGACCCGAATCCAACAGCAACAACAATAAAAAAAATTAGCTCCAACCCGAATCGCGGGTCTGATCGGGTTCAGGTAAAATGGGTTTACCAGACCCGATACAGGATTCTAATCTGAAACAATATTCTGGACAGTTTTTTGAAAAATCAGGTTAATCCAAGCCAGACAAGGAAGAATCAAAACTCAACCCAAAACCACGGTCAACGCGGCTTACAAAGAAATAAATCAGCACCCACCTGACATACGAGTCGGATTTTTTATAAACTAAACCCAGGTCCTTTTTAAAAAACTAACCTGCACCAAACCGGGTCGGGTCTGGTCGTGGGCAGTTCCCTGACCCTATGCAGTACTCTAAGGTCAAAATGTTTTCCCCGACGACAATTGAATTTGGACCCCAGACCCGCCTCTAGCACCGCCATTGACCTCCAATATGATAAACCTCGAACCGAACGAACCTCCGGCTCGGGTCCTCGCTACCTTCGGCACCGTATACCATTTCCCTCTATAATACAGACTAATAGAAAAAATAACGACTACTGTAGTTTCGCAACTTGTAGCACGCTACTTCCGACCCCTGGTTACACCCAATTAGATCCCTGCTCGCAAAATTTGCGGCCTGCAAATTTTATTTAAAAACAACCGGAACCCCGATTCGAGCCTAACAAAAATATTTGGTCCACTCGCCACCCGATCCGAAAACAAAATACTTCCACCTGAACCAGAAATCCTTCAATTTAAACTCGAAATATTTCAATTCAACCCGATCCAAAAGCCCCAATCGGAGAAAATTAATCAAAAACTTAATATGAGAAAAATCCCTTAATCATATTTTTAATATTGATTTTGTCATTTATGTTGAAAAATAAACATGTAAGTAATTATTCATACTCAAAAATATATAGATTTTCATCTAAAATAGGTTAGGTTGTACCGACCCGGACCCGAAAATTCCGTTTAAAGCCAACCCGAACCTCACGAAAAAATTCCTTTTGACCCAAAATCGACAAACATTTTTTCGTCGACCTCAACCCGAAACCCGACTCGAAACAAAAAATAATTCCTGAAACAATAAATATTAAAAATATATATAGTTTTTCATTTTAAGCCATATTTTGGGGATTCTTTTGAGAAATCGGGTCAACTCGAACCATAGTCGCAAGTGTCAAAATCCAACCCAAAACCGACCTGAACCCGAAACAATTAAAGTTAACTCGACTCGAACCGACCCACAGTTAAAATATACAAGTCCAACCCGCAATAAAAATACTAGCGACAGTCCGACACAATCCAAACCACGAGCCGGGTTGGGTTCAGTTTGCCCAACAAGATGCAGGACTCTACCCCCAACTCGAGGCCGATAAAAAAAAAGTTTCGTCTTTCGCATTCCGACTCGAACCCGAAATACTTCAACCCAAGCCGACCCGAAATCAAATATTAAATTCCAACTTTTAAACAACAAAATTAAAGGCGTCGCGTCTGATAGGAGCAGATGACCTGCCAAAACAATAAGAACATTATGATGACTTTCTTTAAGTTAAACGAAATGCTTCGAGATGGGAAACACGGTCACCTAACAGATACTGACATAATTCTTTTTCTATCTTTTTATTTTTACAAACCACAGACAATTGAAGGCCTGAACAAATTAATCATTGCCAAAGGAAACGGTTATATTACATTTACCCGAATAAAGGTATTAAAGCTAGGATAATAGGTTGCCTTTTGATTAGACTTAAAATAGAGTTTTGATATAAGATATTATAGCCGAAATAAAGGAATCTAAAATAGAAAATAAGTTATTTTGAGTATATTAATTTACTAATATATGATTTTGTATCATAAGAGTGCCAACCCGATCGGACCCGACTCGGGTTGAAATCCAAAAGTCAAAATATTTTTCTCGACGACAATTGAATTTTGACCCAAACGAGGGGGTGGGCATATGCCTCCCCGGACCCCTCTCTAGCGCCGCCCTTGATACTCCACAAACTCTATCACACTAGTGCAAATGAAAGCTTATAAATTCTTGGAATCCCACAACTATTTTACAAGCGGATGGGTTAATCCTCACGGGTAAAATCTATTTTTCTGTTAAAAACGACTTAAATAAAAGGAAAATATCGGTTATTTATGCGTAGAAACTATTTTTTGGTTAAATTCTAGATATAGATGGCTTGCATTGACGTCCGTTGCTACTAGCAACGACTGATACTCTTATCTGGTGGTGGAACACAGAGCTCCGTTTGCTATCAAGGCACGTGTGGTTTTTCTGCTTCTTGCTGTGATTTTTATTTATCTATCGTATTTTTATTTTTCAAAGTATTTGGAAAATGAAGCAACTTTCTGCTGGGTATGCAATTACCTTGAATCCCCATAATCGGCAATCGTATGAGAAAAAGATTAAAGAATCTTTTGATATTGACCCCTATGAGTTACACTTCGATGATTGCAACAACGATAGGATATTTTTCCAAATATTGCTCATGGTGACATTTTTCACTATATAGTATACTCCACAAACTCTAATCACACAAGTGCAAATGAAAGCTTATAAATCCCTGGAATTCCACAACTATTTTACAAGCGGATGGGTTAATCCTCACGGATAAAATCTATTTTTCTGTTAAGAACGACTTAAATAAAAAGAAAATATCGGTTATTTATGCGTAGAAACTATTTTTTGGTTATATTCTACATATAGATGGCTTGCATTGACGTTACGTTGCTACTAGCAACGACTGCTACTCTTATCTGGTGTTGCAACTGGCGCCCACACAGAGCTCCGTTTGCTATCAACGCACGTGTGGTTTTTCTGCTTCTTGCTGTGATTTTTATTTATCTATCGTATTTTTATTTGTCAAAGTATTTGGAAAATTGAGCAACTTTCTGCTGGGTATGTAATTACCTTGAATCCCTATAATCGGCAATCGTATGAGAAAAAGATTAAAGAATCTTTTGATATTGACCCCTATGAGTTAAACTTCGATGATTGCGACAACGATAGGATCTTTTTCCAAATATTGCTCATGGTGAAATTCTTCACTATTTAGTATACCCCACAAACTCTATCACACTAGTGCAAATGAAAGCTTATAAATCCCTGGAATTCCACAACTATTTTACAAGCGGATGGGTTAATCCTCTCACGGATAAAATCTATTTTTCTGTTAAAAACGACTTAAATAAAAAGAAAATATCGGTTATTTATGCGTAGAAACTATTTGTTGGTTATATTCTAGATATAGACGGCTTGCATTGACGTCACGTTGCTACTAGCAACGACTAATGCTCTTATCTGGTGTTGCAACTGGCGCCCACACAGAGCTCCGTTTGCTATCAACGCACGTGTGGTTTTTCTGCTTCTTGCTGTGATTTTTATTTATCTATCGTATTTTTATTTTTCAAAGTATTTGGAAAATGAAGCAACTTTCTACTGGGTATGTAATTACCTTGAATCCCCATAATCGGCAATCGTATGAGAAAAAGATTAAAGAATCTTTTGATATTGACCCTATAAGTTAAACTTCGATGATTGCAACAACGATAGGATCTTTTTCCAAATATTGCTCATGGTGACATTTTTCACTATTTAGTATGCTCCACATACTCTAATCACACTAGTGCAAATGAAACCTTATAAATCCCTGGAATCCCACAACTATTTTACAAGCGGATGGGTTAATCCCACCATCTATACCAGCCATACTCAACCTGCGGCCCGGCAACCTTTTATGTGCGGCCCGAGACACATAATTATTAATCCCTATTTATAAAATTAATTGGATGTGTTTTCAAAGTTTTTAATATTTTCACTGCTCTTTTATATATTTTCATCGGAAGACAATTTCCTGTTATTTATAATTACTAATTTAAAATATCTTAAATGGCGTTTCCTAAGTCAAAGTTCTTTTTACATGCAGTTTTACTTGTGCTATTAGTAGTGTATACATTTCTTAATCCCGAACACTAAACAAATATTATTCCAAATTTATTTAATTTGCGCGATATATTTCTACTTTAAAACAAAAAAAGTTTTTCTATTGAGAAAAAAACTGATTTATTAGAAAAAATGCCTTAATTTATTTTATTTTATTTTATTTTATTTTTTTAGAATTTGGAATTGCTGCATTGTTATATTGTTGTGTTTTATACTTATCATATAGCTAATAAGGTTGAATATTTTTCGCAGAAAAAAAATGGCAGCAAAAAGTTTTATACCACTATTTCAAAACAAGAATCAAACGCGAAATTTGCAATATAAATCTATATATTTTTACAGTATTATACAAGTGTGTTGCGGCCCACCTAACTTTGCAAATATATGTTTGCGGCCCGCGAGAAAAAAATGTCGAGTACGGCTGATCTATACTAATAAAAGAAAGTTTCGCTCTGTGTGTGTGTGTGTGTCTGTTGGCGATGCACAGTGGGGCGTTTTGATGATCTAGGTGGACAAAATTCATTTTACCGATTATCTCGGAATTTAACAAGACCGCGTATACTGGTAGCTGAATGTCTCTTTTGTCGAGATCCGTACGAGTTTTGTCGAAAAAACCCGATGTGTCGATTAACTACGACCGTAAAGAAGGCAGTTGATTTGAGAGACTTTCAACAGTTGCATTATTTTTCTGTAAGTTCGAAAGCAAGTCGTGACTTTTCTGTTTTATTTGAAAGCAGGAGTTTACTGGACATATGTCACATGTTTGTCACACGATTTAACCTATTGTTGTTTGAAAATCAGCGCCATGTTGTTTTCAAACTTCATCTTGACTTTTAATACAGTATTAAGCATTATTAAGCAATAAGCATTTTTTAAAATCAAAGTGCCATTCCTAAAGTATTGAAATCTTAAGACAGCTCCTGCGAAAGTTTGCGAATCATTAATTGAAGTGTGCGTCTGAGTGTTTAATTCAAATCTTGCAAGTCAATTTTCACCACTTTTAATTATCCGATTGAGCTGAAACTTTGAATACATGTGTAGTTTCAATGACAATACAATATTATAATTTAAAAAATAATAATAATATAAGTAATAATATAATAATAATATAAATAATTAAATAAGTCAAATATTTATCACTGTTTGAATATTTTATTACTGATACATTCGAAAACCCAGCAAAAGCTAATTAAACTTCAACGCAATAATTTTGTCCACCTAGATCCTCAAAACGCCCCACTGTGCGATGGCTAGCAAAATCTAGCCCACCTAGATGCCTGCAAATTTAGATTTAGGTAGTCCAAACCCTCTCCTGGTGCACCTGAACCTCAGATTTTTAATATTCTGAAAATTAGAGTAGTTATTAATTAAAAACTGATCAAAGATCGCAAATAAAAAATCTATCTTCCGAAAAGAGCTTGCACATGCCCAGAAGGCATTTATTTGTTCCTCCGTTAAAAAATGAAACAAAGCATGGGTCATTCCATTTCTTTTTACGTTTTTCTAAGTTCTCCATGGGCTAGAAATACAGAAAAACCGTCTACATATTCTAAAAGAACATACTTTTACGTCTCGAACGATCTGGTTGGTTTGAAAAAATTTTACATTTAACCCTTTCAAAAAAAAATAATCAAAAAGCATCGAATTCATGTTTTTTTATTTTCTCCTGTTTTCCGAACCTTGCATCCACCGGAATACAAAAGATATGGAAAAACGAAGGTCACCAAATTAAAGATCTAAGTTTGCTCTTTTCAAAGTCACTATTGTTGTTTAAAAATATGAAAATTAACCCTTCGAAAAAGTATACTTTTTATATGCCGTTTTGCATTTTTTGCGATTTTGGCAGTGTTTAAAATTTTGCATCGGCGATTCAGAGAAAGGTACGAAAAACTAAAAATACCAGACAATATCTGCATTTATTCCTTTTTTGACATCTGTATTTTTTTTTTTTTTTTTGAAAAATATGAATATTAACCCTTCAAAAAAAATTCATGCGCAGGACTCTCTTTTGCAAATTCCGATTTTCTGCGATATATAAAATATGGCATCAGCTCTCTAAATTAACCAAACAAGAAAAAAAAAAAAAAAAAAAAAACCTAAAGACATCTACGTTCTATCGGGTTAAGGCAGAAACCTTTAGTTTAAAAAAAAATCACGTTAACCCTTTCGAAAACGTTTTTTACCGTAAGTCAATTTCGCTTTTTTACTATTTCTCCTATCTTTAAAAATCCGAATTGTTGTTTATAAACAAGATACGAAAAACTAAAAATACCGCGCCTAATCTATATCCCTTTGTTTTTTAAAATCTAGTATCCGTTTTGAAAAATTTTAATTTTAACCCTCCGAAAAAAAATCCTTTTCAAAACTCACTCACGCGATTTTCGTTTTTCGGTCCAGGTTTAAAAATCAGCATCAACTCGGGAAATGTGAGTACGGACAAACAGTAGACTCCATATCATAGACACGTTCATTTTCTTCAAAACGCACGGCTGGGTTTTTAAAAATATCTACATTAACCCTTTAGAAACCGATCGATTACTTTACGTAGCCCACTTTCGCGATTTCCGCTATTTTGGCAATGTTTACCCGTGGTTAAACTTCAATTCTACTAGGAAATTTGATTGGGTAAGGTGTTCTGGAAAGGCCTCTTCCAGAACAGACTGCGCCCCCTGGCGGTGGAAGGTGGAACTATAGGAGTATATCTGGTCTATGGACCCGATTACGATGGGGTTGGCTCAAGTTTCGTATAGAACAGATTATTAATATTTCGGGCCCTGGCAACGCCGGGCAGGTTAGCTAGTATATCATAAAGCCTTGCAGCAGAAGAAACACTTGCTTCTTGGAGAGGTATGGTTAATTTTTTATTTCATGTTTACATTTAATAGTTTGCATTTTTTTGTTTACCTTTTACTTAATTATTGATGTATAAAACGTGTACGAACAAGAAGGATTTTTATATTAGTTAATATATAATGTGCTGTCCTCTAAAATAAAACCCAGAGTGAAATGTTTCCTAAAAAAAACCCACCCAGTATTTCATCAAATATTTCTCTGAAGTCAATTTTTTTGTTTTGTCCTGCTTTTATGTATCATTTAGAATAACAAAAATATTAAAATTACCTAAAGAGTGCTTATTTAGTTTTAAAAGAATTTAAGTTAACAATTGCGGAATTCTGGCAAAACACAAGCTTCATTTTTGCAGATTTTCTTGTTATAATACAATTTTAGAATGATGTACATATTTTTTTTTTTCAAATCATTAATAGGTAAGAAAATGCTTCATTTTCAGCTGAGTATGTCAGGTGCTTTTTTTTTTTTTTTTCAGGTAACATGGGTATTTTTTGAAAATTGAATTTTTTTCAATCTTTTGCTTATTTGGCTGCTATCTTGTAATAAGTGATAAAATGAAAAATGCTCATAGACCGGGAGGCGGCAGCACAGACAATCACCTCATCGAGTTCACGGCTGAAATTCCAGAATTAGTTAAAACTCGATTCGCATATTAAAACGCAATCGGTCTGCCAAGTCATATCTTGGTGGAAAACACCTTAAAACCCGATTTTAGCAATTGACTCGTAGGTTTACCATTGTGTTTTCCTGCACCCAAAAGTATGAAAACATGGAGAACTGGGGGCAGGAAAACACAATGGTAAACCTACGAGTCAACCACTAAAATTGGGTTTTCACGTGTTTTCCACCAAGATATGACTTGGCAGACCAATTGCGTTTTAATATGCGAATCGAGTTTTAACTAATTTTGGAATTTCAGCCATGAACTCGATGAGGTGATTGTCTGTGCTGCCGCCTCCCGGTCTATCAATATTAAAATTTTAGTCAGAACCAGCTGTAAAAATTTACCCATGTTTTATTTTTGTGCATTCTTTATTAGATTTTATGCCAAGAAAAAAAAAAATGTTTTTTTTTTAGAGGACAGCACAATACTAGAGTAGATGTGCCAGTAATGGACACCCTTTAATGTTTTTGGTTTATAAAAAAATAAATCTACTTTTTTTTTAAACTCCCCCTTGTATGTTTTATAATATGGGTTATTGTTGACACTTCTAATCAAACCAATCGGGAAGCAGAAAATAATATTTCAAAGTTCCACTGTTTTTCAGTGAAAATCTTAATGAACATGCTAAGAGCTGGCTTCATTTAATAAATTTACATATTCTTTATTTTTTTGTAAAATTTGCATGTTTTTGTTTTGGTAGTAATAGAAAACTTTGAATTTTATATACTAATGGCCATTTACAAAATTTCATTTATTTTTAAGGTTTTAAGACGTGTTCATTACTGGAATGCTTAATTAATCAATTCCCAGTAATAGACACCCCATGTAGTGGTGTATCGAGTAGTGCTTTGGCCGAGTACCGAGAATTGTGTTTTGCATGGTAAGAAAGAATCGCTGTTGCACACATGAATTGTGCTTATAGGGGTAACACTTCTATGTGTGTGTATTTATATTCATAAAAATGCATCTTGAGCATATAATCATATTTTTAAAAAATAATTTAAATATTTGAAATTTTATTTGTTGTGCATCTTTTAAAGACAATTATTTTAAACGGTAGCATCATATAAAATATACATATAAAAAAGATTTGAAAAAAAAAGTTCAATTAACCAATAGATATGAAATTAAAATCGATTCTTTAACCATTACTCATTTTGATATGTGAAATCTATCAAAATGTGTTATTGCTTGCTGTAACAACTACTTGAATAATGCAAAATGTTTCATAGCTTCTGAAAGTACCTTATTTTCTTTAGATTGAAAAAAATTGGGTAATTTCGTGTTATAGTGGCCCCCCGAGGATGAATCACCAAGCTTTATTGCCAAATTATAAAGCATATATGGCATTATGATAATATATATAAAACATTTTGTGACATATATTGCCAAGTTATTAGTCATTATATAATGCATATGTAACATGATGTATATATCACATATAACACGTAAATAATATGTATATAATTATGTATATGGCACATATATGAGTATTTGAAGTGTATATATATATATATATATATATATATATCTGAAGAATATATATAAGCTTGTCGATGACCGTGGCGAAATCATAGCTGCAAACTTTGCATAGTTGTAATTTCGGGGGGCACTATAACAGGAAAGTACCAAAAATGGTATTGGTTTTACAGTTTCTTTTCATTTTTTTAATAATGTACAGCATACAAAGTAGTTCCTTAAGGGTGTCATTTACTGGCACATCTACCCTAGTTTATAGTTATAAGTTGTAAAAATGTAACATAAAAATTAAATCACATTTCTGCTGATCTAATTTTGAAATAAAGCCTAAATTTGTACCAGGGTTGGCTGATTTATAAAAATAATTGATTTAAATCAAAATTACTTATGTATATATATGTTACATTATAAATATTTCTTGCTCTAGGAATGAATACAAAATTTCCAGAATTTCTGACCAAATCATATTCCTTTAAGGATTTTCTTTTTATAAATAAAGTTTCTCCGTTTAATTTGTAAATTTTAATATGAAGGATGATGCTCTCCTTAAAGAGGCTAAAAGGGCAATATTTAAAATTGTTACAGCACTATTGCTTCCTCAGGTGCTGTTAGAAGTGTAATATATCTCACCTTTGGAAAGTTTAGTCAGCACTTATAAATAGTCTGAGAAATAAAAAATTATCTAATAAATAGTCTGAGAAATAAAAAATTATCTAAAGTTGTGCTTTTGTTTAAAAGACTAAATAAGAATGAAAAATAACTTTTGAACCACATGCATTGTTGAGCAAGTCATTTGAGAAACACGGTGAAACATTGCGACTCACATCACCATCACTTTTGAAGACAATTCAGCAGGCTTATGCCTGCTGAATTGTAATCTAATACAAGAACTACAGCAAAATATATGAAATGGAAATCTTTAGAACAGAATCCTGTCTTAAATGAAAAAATTAGAATGATCTCAGTAGAAAGAATATCAACAATTATACATGCTAAGATGGAAATCTGTATAAATTGGAATTTTTCCCGGTTTCTTTCGATTCTGGTTTCACGCGTTTTACTGAATAAATATTTGATAAAGCTGATTACATAGTTCAATATTATGTATTTCATGATTACATACTTTTAATTTCCAAATAAGTCGGGTATTAGAAACTAGAATGATATAAAAAATCTGTCATACATAAATTTTCGGCCCTTTTCTTAGAAGTAATAATAACTTTAAACGGATTCGATACGTATCATAATTAAGAAATTATAGGTTTTTTTCTGTTTTCACAAAAAGCCCCTCCCCCCATTTCCCCCCTCTTTGTTCGATTTTGCCCATTGACGAACTTGACCGAGATTTTATGCCCCTTGATTTTATGTATCAGTTTGGAAGAGATTTGTGCAAAATTATGGAAGTTATCATGTCCATAAAAAAGTGACATAGATAGATAGATACACTCTAAACAAGAAAGAGTGACTATTCACTCCGGAGGAGTGGATATTCACTCTATCGCAGAATCAAAATTTGCCCAACCTCTTTAGAGTGACTATTCACTCTAGGCAAAAGTGAAATTGTTCACTCTCTGAAAGAGTGAATACTCACTCCCGAGAAGTAAATATTCACTCTAAACAGGGGTGGATACTCACTCTTTCAGAAGAGTGACTATCCACTCTTGCAAAAAGAGTGGGTTTTTTCACCCTGATAAGAGTGAATAGTCACTCTTTCATAGGAGTGGCTATCCACTCTTTCATAGGAGTGACTATTCACTCTTGCAAAAGGAGTGGATTTCTCACTCCTCACAGGAGTGAATAGCCACTCTTTCATAGGAGTGAATGTTCACTTTTTATGGAGTGAATTATTTTTTTTTGTTTCTTTTATGGGCATTTTAAAAGAATCATATATTTTAGAGCATGCAATGAAAATAGACACAAGCGTGGTAAAGATTGGAATAAAATACTTTATTGGCAACATTTATTTAATTCATAGTTTGTAACAGTAATTGAACTCTTAAGGAAAAATTCAATTGGAATTACATAATGAATTAAATTAGGTTACTGACAGAAATAAACTAAAATATTTTATTCCAAGCTTATCACAATTGTGTTTACTTTCATTGCATGCCTTATAAAGATATGATACTTTTAAAATTACCATAAGGGCAAGTAATTAACCAAAATCTTAATCAGTTAATTAATTTCTTTATTTTCAAATACCCATTAAGTTGTATTTAGTATTTTAATAATTCCTGTGATGTACGTTATTTTTTTTTTCATGTGTAATTCAAATTTTACTTCTTTAGATCTCTGTATTAATGAATTTAAATCTAATCAAACATTATTGTTTACTGTACTGTTGCTTTTAAAGTTTTATTAATAACTATTTAATAGAGGGATATTCTATGACTAACAATGTGTGATTTCACTTTAATTTTTGTTTTAAATATAAACTCTTATCTTTTGACAGTACTTTTCCGTAAATTAGTGCTATTTTGCAAAGTCCTATTATTCTAAAATCATACATATTATTTCTGTTGTCAACATCCCTTTTTCTATCACTGTAAACTGAAATGTCTGAAACGGATGGTTAAAAAAAGAGACACTTTAAAGTGTCTTAATCTTTTAAGACACTTATTTGTGTCTGAATTTAAGACATTTGAAACGTCTGAATTGCGGCCATTTTCGTGCTCTGATCTGTCGGCAATAAGTTGCCTTTTTTGACCACATTTTTTTTAAAGCATTAAATGCAGCCATATTTGACCACATTGCATCCTCGATAAATGGGAATATATTTTACCACAAAGCAGGGCTGGTAATTTTTCCAGAAGAAGAACTTGATTAAAGCATGGGAAAACTGGTCCATGGCACTACCTCCCCCCCCCCCCCCCCCACACACACACCCGATTTTATGGGGCCTAAAATTTAATACGCAATTTTCGTAAAGCTGATATTTTAAATCTCTTTCGACATTGTACAGATTATATTCAATGTTTTGAGCTTTTACAGTAAGATAAGATTGAAAACAAAAAATATATTTATCTAAAAACAATAAAATCTTTCAATGGTGGATACTTCGGGACCACAGAATTTTTCCGCTATTCGGAAGTGTCCGGTTTTAGAGGTAAAAGCGGACACCTCTATTTAGCGAAAATCCACCTTTTCAATCCACAACACATACATGTTTGAATATTTTTACATCAGAAATGTGGACACCTCCGAATAGTAGACAAATTTTATAGTCTCGAAATGTCCGCTATATCCTACTCTATAAGTTTAAAATATTGAAAGAAATATCAAATTTGGAAGGCACCTAAAATCAGAGAGCAGGGGGTCAGAGCCGGGGAAGAGTTTGCCCATGCATTAATCATGTCCTTCTTCTGGAAGCAACCCAGCTTTTGGCAATTATTACTTAATCACAGTATCTTCAAAAATTTTTAATTAATTAATTGCTTAATTTACTTTCCCTCAAAATTCTCCCCCCAATTCTCAGGCTAAGTTGAGTACCAAAGTTTTGGCACTAAATTGTCCAGCCCTATTCCAACTGCCATGACGAGTTCGTGGTGTGCGGCGTCAGATCTCAGAACACTGAAACTCAGGAGTGAACAACACAGTAAAACAGGACTCCATTAGTTGGCCGACCTGGGTACTTGTCTTAGTGGACCGCCTCCATGAGGCGAGCCGGAGATTTTCGCCCCATTCTCCAGGCACTCAAACCCGCCAAACTGGGTCGAATCCCGGTAGGTAGGGGCCTGGTCGGTGGTCTCCAAGCCTGATTTATAGTTCGCTAAATGGAGGTATATAGATAACAAACCCAGAAGTCCCGAGGTATCCACTATCGAGAATTTTAACTGCATAAATTCATGTTACAGTTCATTTTCGTTCATTTCAGTTCATTGCAGTTCATTTTCATTTCATGCAGTTCATTTTCTTATTAGAAAGTACGAGTTTCTATCCTTTAAGTATGCTTTAAATTATTTTAACATTTGAATAGAATAGTTCAATAATAATAATAATAATAATAAGGAAAAATCAAGTTTTCATTCTTTTTTCTGAATGTTTTATATTTTTATTCAAATATTAACATCCATAAAAACCACGCTGGTGTTACGAGCCCTTCTTATTAAAATAAATAAATAAATAAAAATAAATAAATAAAAAAGAAAGATCTTTTTTTTTGTAAAAATGTTAAGAGTATATTAAAATTTGCTAAACAACTTTTTTTATATCTTGTACATAGCATACTTAAATAGTTATACAAAAAGAACCATTTTAATCCTAAATTTTATTACAAAAATGAAAAACTCCTTAAAAAATAATATATTTGTCTCTGCCATGGGCCAAACATGGTTGTTATCTACCCAATCCCCCCTCCCCCCCCCCCACACACACACACATACACACCACCACCACCACTCTTTTTTTTTTTTCAATTTTCTTTTTTTAGTTCCACATTATTTTGATTCTTTATTTATAATCTTATTCAATATGACTTTTTTATTATTTTTTTTTATTTTTCCAGTTCATATATGATTAAGTAAACCGATTTGGATTCTTTGTTTGTATTATATTTTTAAAATGGCTGTGTGTCTTGAAATTTAAATATATTATTTAGATGGAACACAGATATATATATATATATTATCATTATTATTATTATTAAGGTGACCATATGGGCATTTTTTTTTATATAGATAAGATGATAATTGTAAGACCTAGTTAATAGAAAGTGTCAGCTATCCTTAAAAAATATATCTATTCTTTTAATAACACTAGGAAAAATTCATTCAAGTTTAAAAACTAATTAGGTGTTAAATATACATCTTAACTTTATGTAAGTAAATATATTAAATTGTAGATTTTTTCTGATTTCCATTTTTTTATTGTAAACTTTTTTATTTTAAAAAAGAATAAAAAATCTAAATCAAAATTAATTTACATTTTCTGCAGTTTTTATAACGTAAAGCTTTCAAAATGAATTTGTGCCTTGAAATCTAAATATGCTATACAGATGGAACACAGGATCTAATTGCAGTTTTTATTTTTTTGAGCAAGTTTTCAGATTTAAAAAAAATCCTGAAACTAAATATAATAGTAATTTAAATTTTTAATTAAAATTTATTAATAAAATATTCAGAATTTTATAATAACTTCATTCGGATGCTTTTATGATTATTTGTCAAGTTTTATGTTCGCCATCTGAAGCTAAAATGTCCATAACATTTCCCATATATATATTTCATTTTGTTAACATGAAAACATTAACTTCAAAATTATAATGTGTAACAGAATTAAATGATTTGTCATTAAAAATAAAAATTCATATGCGAAATCATACCAGTAATACCTGTAACTGAAAATTACAATTGAAAAACATATTAATACAATATCATTTAATAACTTTATACTTTTAATTATGTTGCCATGTTAGTAATTTCTCTTATATACATCAGATGGTAGTACCAGAGTTACTAAACTGTCATTAGAAAATTATATATATATATATATATATATATATATTAATAACATGCAGGAGAAATATTTTCTAGCTTCAAGATCATTTTCCTTATATATAGTACATTTTATCATGTCCAATTGTTAGTTTCTTATCTTTCATGTAAATGCATAAATATACTTTACAAAAAATCCCCAGCAATTTTATGTGAAAAATGTAGTTATGTACGTAAATAATATAAAACACTTACCTTTTTCCAATTTCAAATTAAAATCTGAAAACACCTTTTTACCAGAAGTAATCGAAAAATCAATATTAATATTATGTTTCAATATTTGAAGTTTTGCAAAATCGAAATATAAAATTTTAAGGAATTTTTTTTGGCAAAAATATAATACGAAAATTTTTGCCAAATATGGGTCTGAATATACAAGCAATAAAAGCAATACTCTGCTTTTATGTATTCAAGCAATAATCAGTTTATTTAGTAGAAAAAAAAAACAAAAAAAAAAAAACATGTATTTATAAAGTGGATGATTTAAGGATTAGTAAACAAGATCGTTAATCCTGGAAATGATATAAATTTAGTGGAAAATGAAAAAATAAATACATAAATAATAATTAAAAAAAAATACAATTCTTGTAACACTGAAAAATATTTATTCGATATAAAAATATACAAATAAGATAATACATATTATTCTTAAAAAAGTAGTTTAAATAATTAATATTACAGAAGTAATAATATTCGCGTAAAACTTCCATTTCAAAATAAAAATTATATTTTCGTAAATAATCGCGCAAGAGCTCTTACCTTTGTAAAATAATCCACAAAATTTTAAATCAATGTTTATATAAATATTAAAAAATATATGCACTTTTTATTTGTCTTTTATATCTTTCTTTAAATGTGCAGATGAATCAGTAAAATTAAAAAATACATATATTGAAGAAAATTTTATATCATTCTGGAACTTGGTATTTCGCGAGTATTTTCTTATTCTAGAAACAGCATGGCATCTTTATCAATCAAATAATAGCCATTGAAGTAAATTTTTGAAGAACAAAAACTGCACTAATATAGTTGCAGATGCAGATGACACACCACACATTATGAGAACCACAATTTAAATACTATATTTCATTATAATCAGGGAATTATACACCATTTAAAATCTGGACAAACTTCGTGGAACAAGCACAAATCATTAAAACAGTTTCTTTTACCGCGCGAATGCCAATGCCAATGACGTACTGACGTCATCTTACAAAGCAAAACAGCCAGGTCAGTATTTTGAATTTAGCGTTATCACTGACCCAACTTCGTTTATAATATAAAGAGTTTTTTGATCTCATTACTTTTTATCAGCGGGAAATAAACCGTTGTAGGAGAATAAATTAGAAACATTTTAATTTCTTTATTTGGTATATTTTTCATAATGTAACTTGCATTTATCAATTTACGGAAATTGACATTTATCAATTATTTGAGTTTAATTACTATTATAGTTTTAAAAAGTTTCGACAGATATAAAACATAGTTTAATTACAGATTTTGTCGTAATACTTGCAAATAACTATTGCATTTTCATAAAACATAAGTGTCAGCAGGAGGACAGTGGAGGCCGTTGCCCCTCTCAGTATTTTGAAATTTAACTAATTTTATTTTCTTTATGCCTGATTATTTAAAAAAAAAAAAAAATTCTTCCAAATGGAAATATAATAATTTTTAGCTATTTGCAGTGACGAATTTACAAAACACACAACAACAAATGAGGTAGCCTCCTTCGAAAGCTTTTTAAAGCAGCTTCTGACATAGTACTACCCCCCCACATTTCGTTAAAACATGGTTTTGATTAAATATTGCTATTAATTAAAAATTAAATCGGCATTATTTTTATAAATGAAATGCACGATTTTTCCTCAAATTAGTGTTGCCACAAAAATAAAATAACCGCATTATATAGTGCTGAACAATGATTAAAAAAAATAAATAAATAGTAGTACAAAAAAGATAAAATATCAATTCTCCACCTAAGTTTATTTTATATTTATGGTTAAAAAGCAAAATTCGAAATCTACCTGTGTCTGCAGGCGGAGCCGGCAGGGATTTTTTTCTCTATAAGGGTTGGTCCTATAAAAAATTTGTCGGTATAAAAGTTATAGATAATATTAAGAAGATTTATAATAAATTTAAGCGGATTGGATATCTTGTAAATTGACGAAGTTATGAATATTTTTCTTCTTAAACTCCCATCCCCCCCTTTAAGGCCATTTTTAATGATATCAAAAATCTGTCATACATAAATTTTTGGCCCTTTTCCTAGAAGTAATAATAACTTTAAACAGATTTGATACGTATCATAACTAAGAAGTTATGGGTTTTTTTCTGTTTTCACAACCCCCCCCCCATTTCGATTTTGCCCATTAACGAACTTGACCAAGATTTTATGTCCTTTGATTATATGTATCAGTTTGGAAGAGATTTGTGCAGAATTATTGAAGTTAGCGTGTCCATAAAAAATGATATAGCTATATAGACAGACAGATAGATAGATAGATAAAGTTTTGAACTGGGGGGTGATTTGGGGTTCTAGGGGTCATGATCGGCGTAGATCTCCAAAAATTTTCAGAAATTCCAACATAGGGGAGAATGTAATCGGTAGTATTTCTTACGAAATCTACCTAAAAAGAAAAAGAAAAATGATAATATCGTTTCTCTCAATAAATAAATATGGACAAAATATGGAATAAATATGGACCTGGATAATGCCAGGCTTTCACTCTTCAACGGAGTGAAATATTTCACTGTTGTCAAAGGAGTGAGACAGTCACTCTCGACAACGGAGTGACATATTTCACTCCTTTCTAGGGAGTGGAAAATTCCACTCTTTAAGGAGTGTATTTTTAAAAAATTCACTCCAAAAAGAGTGAAAATGCCTCTCACTCTTCCAAAGAGTCAACTTCTCACTCCTCCCAATTTTAGAGTGTAGATAGATAGATAGATAAAGTTTTGAACAGGGGGTGGTTTTGGGTTCTGGGAGTCGTAAGCGGCGTAGATCTGCAAAAAATTTTCAAAAATTCCAACTTAGGTGAGAATGTAATAGATAGTATTTCTTACGAAATCTACCTAAAATCAGGATACTTATTTTTTACAGAAATTTCAAAACAAATTCAACCCTCATGCTGTTCTAATTTTCGCTTTTTTTTTTTTTTTTTTTTTTTTTTTTTGCAAAAGTTAAAAAGAAAAATAATTTAAGGACCTACTTAGTACATTGTACATTTAATGAAACATTGCAATTAAATACTAATTTTTAAAACAAAAACATCCATTTGAATCTTTTCATTCACTAGCTTTAATTTTTTGTAGAAATGAAACTATATAAGAAAAGTTTTTATTAAGGACATACTGAGATACACAAAATTAAGTTTATTTATCTACTAGATTACCTAACAATTCTGCAACTTAATTCTGCAACTTAAATATTCCACAGGAAAAAAATCATTAAAATGTCAGAATGTTTTACAGAATATTTGTTAGCAATAATTAAAAGAAATAAAAACTTCCCCTTTTAGTAATCGGCTGTATATTAAATGGAATAAGGATTAGTAATAATAATAATTCAACTTTAATTGCGAACAACAGACGGGGTCAAATTTGTCAATGCACAGCACACATGTACAATTTTGTCAATTGAGGGAATGTCGTCTCCTGATTTCTTCATTAAAAAATCTATCGGAATAACATTCTTAAGAAATTTGAATTTTTTTTTTAAATATGGCCTATAACCCTTTCGACGTGTATTCTAACAGAAGAAATTTCCCTGGTTTCTTGTACTTCTGCAGATAATTGTATTTTCCCTCTTGCAGATGTGGATGTTAACAATTTAGCACAACACAATCCAACTCTTTCAGACAGGTTCTCAACAGAAGGGGTCAAATTTGGCAATGCACAGCACACATGTACAATTTTGTCAATTGGGGGAATGTCGTCTTCTGATTTCTTCATTAAAAAAATCTATCGGAATAACATTCTTAAGAATTTTGATTTTTTTTAACATGACCTATAACCCTTTCGACGTGTATTCTAATTCTAACAGAAGAAATTTCCCTGGTTTCTTGCACTTCTGCAGATAATTGTATTTTCCCTCTTGCAGATGTGGGTGTTAACAATTTAGCACAACACAATCCAACTCTTTCAGACAGGTTCTCAACAGAAGGGGTCAAATTTGGCAATGCACAGCACACATGTACAATTTTGTCAATTGGGGGAATGTCGTCTTCTGATTTCTTCATTAAAATATCTATCGGAATAACATTCTTAAGAATTTTGATTTTTTTTAACATGACCTATAACCCTTTCGACGTGTATTCTAATTCTAACAGAAGAAATTTCCCTGGTTTCTTGCACTTCTGCAGATAATTGTATTTTCCCTCTTGCAGATGTGGGTGTTAACAATTTAGCACAACACAATCCAACTCTTTCAGACAGGTTCATAAACCCTCTGTCAGCTAAGACAATATCACCAGGCAATAATTTATTTAGAATATAACTTTCTTCTGTAATTTGTTTATCAGTCACTCGTCCTGCATACCCTCCAGATAAAAAGTAAATCTCTTTCAGGCCATGCTATCAATTTTTTAAATCGGATATAAAAAACCTCTAGCCACTTTGAAAAAATCCTGGATGCAGTGGATTCTGCAATGGCAAATCTATTGCTCAAATCTTGAAAATCACAATTTAAGCGTAATTTAATTAAAAAGAGGCTAAATTCTTGAAATAATGACAAGTTATTTAACACTGTGTGCTGCACATTTGTTTTTGTACTTTCGAAAATCACATCTAATATTTTTTTATTTGGCAAACCTGTATAACATAGTACATTTTTTTCCTTGGAAAAAAAAGACTCATCCACTGTAAAAATAGCCGATTTATCCTGTAGTTCAGACACTTTTTTGGACAAATTTTTGTTGTCGTCCTCAATTTGACAAATTTCTTTAAATTTTAAATCTGTACTTTCACAGGCATCTACAAAATGTTTCTGAGATGGAATTTCTGCGTAAGTTTCAGAATTCAGATTATTTTGTGGTTCAGTATCATGGTTGGTTATCAGTTCAGTATCTACAGGGCTTGAAGAGTCGTTTCCTTGGTCCTGCACATGCACTGGCATCTGTTCTTTAAGAACCGAACGATGTAAATTCCTAGGGAAGAAATAAAGTTAAGAGATAATTGATATAAAACAACAAGAAATTAAAACAAAACTTATCAGAATATAATATTCATGCATGCTTTATAAAGCTTTTTAAAATTCAGGTAATAAAGCTTATCAAGATGTAGTCCTATTATCAAATTTTTTAAACTGAGTCCCTATATTTATAAAAAAAAAAATCACATTGCTACTCATACTAAAACACAGGCATGCAATGTAACAAGGAGTCACTGTATCAATTTGCGTTTTCAATTTTGAGTGTAAATTAAATTCTTTGACAAAATCTGAAGTAGTGACTAGTTTTGAAAAATGGCTTGTAGATAAAGGTTTGAATTTGCTACAATAAAAAGCTTTTACAATTACTTCCATAAGTTTGGCAGATTGTATATTATTTTGTAAGTTGTATGTTTTTCAGGCTTATTGTACGTTTAAACTTTCTCTGTGTGATGATTTCTTTCATTTAAAAAAAAAAAGTCATATCTGACTTTTTATCATACTTTTTCAATTTGCTTCAAAAATTTCACTTTTGATATACGTTTTTTTAACACTTTCCAACCTAGTTGAAAAGTGTTTATGACTTCGGTTTGTCTGGCCGTCTGCCGTCTGGCCGTCTGGCCGTCTGCCGTCTGGCCGTCTGGCCGTCTGCCGTCTGCCGTCTGTCCGTGCTCTAACTCCCGTAAATATGCTCGAATTGCCCTGCAATTTTTATATGTTATAATCGTTATCTATAGCATGTTCCCTATTTCAACGGAAGTGTGTATCACTTATAGTTTTTTTACAGGGACACTCAAAAGAATTCCGTTACATTGCGGTCTATGGGGAAAAATCATTTGCGGTTTACTTAAATAATGTTTCACTATTTTAAACGCATTGAAATTTATATATATCACTAAGGTGCATTAGAAGAAGCTTAATATGGAATAGGGTGTGCATAGCACTTATACTTACTTTACAGGGACAGTCAAAAGAATTCCGTTACATTACGTCTATGGAGAAAAATCGTCTGCGGTTTATTTAAATAATGTTTCACTATTTTATACGCATTGAAATTTATATAAGGTTCATTACAAGAGACTTACTACAGAATATTGTGTGTATAGCAGTCATCGTTCATTTACAGGGACACACAAAAGAATTCTCTACTGTATGTTAACAATAATTCCTGCAAGTGCGTTTTAAGTTACTGAATGCGATTTTAATTTTAAATCGCTTTTTGTATATTACGTGGTGTGTATAAATTCTGTAGATCCTATACAGGGAAGCACAAAAGTTCGGGAACACATTTCCGTATTATTTAACTCCAGACGGAGAATTTTAAACTGTGCTACGTGTTTCCTAACTGAACTAAAATTTAGCATCCTATGTAGTATATATACAAATCTATAGATCCTATACAGGGCTGAATAAAAGTATTCGGATTACTTAGATGTTATCTTTTAGCTTATTAAAGAGTATGATTCGTAAAATTATTTTGGAAGCGTTGGAAAGTGTTACATAATCTATGCTTGACGCATGATTTTTCGTTCTTGTTTTTAAGTGTTAGTACTGCAAAATTAATTAAACAACATTGTTACAATAATGTAATGTACAAATTTAGTTTTTTTAAATAATTAATAGGAATTTCATACCAGAATACAGCAAAGAACTTGACCTAATGTGGATTCAGGGCTAGCACAATGTTGTGCAGTGTCTTGGCAAAGGTCCAACGTAGCCTGGATTAATACAATTTTTAAATTGTGTGTACCATAGAATAATATGTAATAAAGATTAAAAAAAAGTTTGAAAAATACTACTTTCACATTTATTGTGAATAATTATTTATAATTTCGAAAATTTTTCTATCCTTTATAATATTTAAAATTTTTATTTTCTGCATTCATTGTTACTTTCAAAATCATCAAATTTATACATTTACCGAGAATTACATCAACTATGCCTGTAAAAAATAATGCTGATACTCCCTTTTTTTCACAAAGAAATATTTAAAAACAAATCTAGAGCAAAAATATTATTTTATGCAGAGGAAGCACTAATTTGAATTGTGCAAAGAGATTCGGGGTACCTAAAAAAACCCAATTGGCACGGTACCCCGGACAGCTGCTCCATTCCTGTGTGGACTGAAAGATGTTAAGTTTCATGGAATAAGAAATTAATTATTCACAACTCATATTTTACTACATATTATTATAATGAAAGTTCTTGCATAGCTAGGACACAGAAAAGTAAATACATCCTAAAAAAATTGTTAACATAAAAAAAGAGCCCCCTATGTTTAAAAATGAAGAATTCCATCATAAAAATCAGACTTTTTAATCATTAAAATATTATATACAAAAATTAAACTTTGAAATATTAAAACAGCACGTTCGATGATATATATTCTTATTTAAAATTGCACTTTGCAATGACTATTTTTTAAAAGATTAAATTATTTACTGTATCTCATCAAGATAATCAAATATCAGACTACTATGAATATTTTTACAATGAATGTAGATAAAAATAATTGCATAACCAATAACAAACACCAAAATTTTATATATACATTATTTCCAATACAATCAATATGTAAATAAATTTTAATACTATTACACTACACATTTCAGAATTATCTTATATAATTGAATATTATATGGATCTCACAACATTTTACATTGAAACAGTAACTACTAGTTATGAGAATTAGGATTAGTACCTATAGTACAAATTTAAAAAAAAAAAAATATGTCTTACCTTTTATATCTAGCAACAGTAGTATCAACATTTTACACTTTCTGGTGACCCAAATTTAATGATGGTGCCCAATCAGGATTATTCCTATCTTTAACATTGCAAGGCTTACCTGAAAACAAATCAAGCAAATTAATAAGGGAAACGTATTAAATTAAGTTAATAAAATAGTATTTTTACTATAGAAAACAAATTATGCACCCCAGAAAAACTATTTTTGATAATCAGAAAGTATTCTGGAAAATTTTTAGATATTGTACGTTCAGAGTATAATTACAATTTTGGGCATTTCCTAGGCAGTAGGATCCATGTTAAAATACAGATTCCTGTTCATGTATATCACATTAAAATAGATAGAAATTTAAAAAAAAAAGCATGAAACAGAAATTTTTATCGGATTCTTAATAAGAAACTTTTTAAAACTATAATTTCACACCTGTTACTAACAAATAAGACATCAACAAAATACTACTTTCAACCCTTTTTTTGGAGGGCAAAATTAAAAATTAAAACAATTTATTATCACTTTGTCATTAGGGTTCAAAGTGTATCTGACCCCCATTGACAATCAATTTTAAATATGTGTCTTTAAGCCTGATATTATAGCCAAAAAAGCATACATCTTTTTCTTTATTTCCTCTTCCAAAACCTTTTGTTTTTCTCCAATTCAATTCATATTTATTTCACAGAGTTCACTTTCTGAAACGATAGAGAAAATTTTTAACGAACATTTTAGACTGTACTTTTAAGTGAAATGATATTAAAAGCATGGTGCAGCAAAATTTCCAAATTTATGTTTATTCTTCCTATTTCACAATATAAATAAATACATATGAGATCTGTGTAATCTTATGTCATCTAATCTACATAATTATTATTTTATTAAGCATTAAAAGGCATGCAAAAATATTGTCAAACACGCAAAGAGGAATAAAATACTGACATCTCAGAAACCTATTTAGGAAAAAACTTGTTCCCAAATTTTTCAATCTTAAAACAGACCCTTCATCATTTTTTGTTTGTCTTATAACAGGACCCTTCACAAAGTTGTGAGTTCTAAAACAAGACCCTTCACAAAAGTTTTTCATACTAAATGGACTCTTCACAATATTAATCATCTTGAAATAAAATAGGACCTATCCCAAAACTGCTGTAATCTCTAAAGCAATGCATAATGCAAATATGTTTACATATAAATATATCTAAAATTAAGGCATTAATATACAGGGTGAATCTAAACTCTTGGGCAAAATTTTAAGGGGTGATAGTACACATCAAGACAAACAATATTAAATAGGAAACTAAGTGTCCCAAACATCTTCCGAAGGAGATAGGCGCCATTAAAGTTTAGGATCCAAAATTTCAAATGATTCTAAAAAAAGGAAAAATTGGTCGATTTGTTTGCGGTTTTCGCTAAAACTATTCTTTATGTCACTATTTTCTTAAAAATAAATTTGAAAGATAAAGTTCAAAAAATGCCGATAGAGGGCGCTTTAGACTTTGGAGTACGAAAAACTATTTTTTACCGTTATTTTTTGTATCTCATTAAATGCTTTCAAAAGCATAGATTTAAACTTAAATTTTGAGCTCAAAATCTGAATCGTTGGGAGTGATTAAGTAGCGCAAACTGAACTGCGTTCAGGAGGTGAAATTTGAAACACCTCCCCCCCCCCCCCCCCCGCCACTCCTGAACACAGTTCAGTTATTCCCGATCTTGGTGTCGTAGACCAGGCAGAAACAATATGGGTTGTAATTTTCCAACTGGGCGAAAAATGTACGGGCCAGGATTCGAACCTGGGATCTCTTAGCTGAAGATGCCATGCTTTACCAACTGAGCTATCCAGGTTGAATCTGGAGGGCATAATCCATCCAGTTCATGCCCTTCAGATTATTCAACCGGGATAGCTCAGTTGGTAGAGCATGGCATCTTCAGCCAAGAGATCCCAGGTTCGAATACTGGCCCGGACATTTTGTCTTGCAGTTGGAAAATTACAACTCATATAATTTCTTTACCAATTTGAATAATTGTGTTAAAATTAATCCAGGCAGAAACTACTACCTCTTACACGTAAAATAAACGATAAAGTAATGACAAAATTAAATAGAAAATTTATTCATAACAGACATGAACAATTTCTCCGCGCAAAATAAAAAGAAACGATTTGATGTATGCATGTAGTGCGCAACATGAATGAAGGTTGACACGTAGAAAATGGTACACGCATGATGTTCGTGAGGAATCACAAAAACTGCTCGAAAGAGTGCCCACCAGCAACGATGCAGGCCTCACGCCTCCGGCGGAGGGAGTTGCGAACATTAGTGAATACCCCGGGCATCTCCCGGATATCGCCTGCTACGACGGCAAACCTCGCAACCAGGTTCTCATCGGAGTCGACGGTAAAAAATAGTTGTTCATGACTCCAAAGTCTAAAACATCCTCTATCGGCATTTTTTAACTTTATCTTTAAAATTTATTTTTAAATAAATTTTTTATTTAATTTTCTATCGTTTATTTTACGTGTAGGGGGTAGTAGTTTCTGCCTGGTCTACGACACCAAGATCGGGAATAACTGAACTGTGTTCAGGGGGGTTCAAATTTCAACGCCTGAACACAGTTCAGTTTGCGCTACTTAACCACTCCCAATGATTCAGATATTGAGCTCAAAATTTAAGTTTAAGTCTAAGCTTTTGAAAGCATTTAATCAGATACAAAAAATAACGGTAAAAAATAGTTGTTCGTTACTCCAAAATCTAAAGCGCCCTCTATCAACATTTTTTAAACTTTTTCTTTAAAATTTATTTTTAAGAAAATACTGACATAAAGAATAGTTTTAGAGAAAACCGCAAACGAATCGACCAATTTTTCCGTTTTTTATAATTATTTGAAATTTTGGATCCTAAACTTTAATGACGCCTATCTCCTTCGGAAGCCGTTTGGGACCCTTAGTTTTCTATTTAATATTGTTTGTCTTGATGTGTACTATCACCCCTTAAAGTTTTGCCCAAGAGTTTAGATTCACCCTGTATATTATTTCCCCATTAAAACATGACATTAAATACAATACTAATATCATATTCATAAAATATGATTAGATGTTTCACAAATATAAAAATATTTCCACAATTTTTACAAAAACAAGATCCAGTGAGAAATGTCTGGACAGACCCCTGCATTTTTAACATTGCATACACATAATAAGTATCAAATATTAACTTTCTTATCTTTTATCTGCATGTAAAACATACTCTTTTTTCTTCGAATAAATATATTAATTCTGAAAAAAAAAATCTTACGTTCAAAAGAAAAATATTGATTTTGTTAGTAGTAGTAGGGAAAAAAATGCAATTAGTACTTGATATTTTGACAGGACTTAAAAGGACAGGTTTCTCACATAAATGGTAAACAGACAGAATTTGATTAATTTGGAAATTACGATCCTGCCGCAAAATACACATGAATGCATATAACAGCTTGTGAAGTTTAATCACAAAAATAGCATTCAAAAACAACAATTTCACTTTTTTTTAATAATATGTGCAAATGAACCAGTTAAAGCAGAAAAATGAACACAAAAGTTTACTATCTCTATATTGTATTATCCAAATATTACTTTACGTGAAACAAAATTATTACTGCACACGCTTCCATAATTGGCTTGGACATCAGTGAAATCTCTTCTATTTATTCTCTGTATCCATAAATGCCTCCTATCTTTCTGTAATTCTTTTAGAGGTGAAGTACAGCTCTCTTTTACAGCAGGAAATCTGGAAAAAAGAAAATTCTTTGTCCCTATCTGTTCGATTTGAACATCCTAAAATAGCGCAAATCACCATGTTTACTAATGTGAAATCTACCACGATTGCTTATATTTGGGCGCCAGATGTAGCGATGCCAGATACTGCCGAACGAGGCTAACGAAAAAGAAAGGCTACCGCGGTGCTTTACGCGTATCGTTTTTTACAGACCGCCGGAGTCACGTGATGCTCGAATGCACCAATGCAGGTGTACGAAAAGAGCATCACGTCCCTCTAGCGGTCTGTAAAAAAAAGATAAGTGGAATGCACCGCGGTAGCCTGTCTTAAGACTCCTATAATAGGAGTATTATAGGAGCTCTAGCCTGTCTTTTTCGTTAGCCTCGCTGCCGAAGATGTGACGTCACGTGCAAGCCGTCTATATACGAGTTTAATTAACTGATTAATTATCATTATATGATCGATAGTAATTTGATGTTTATTTTCAAAGCAAAATTGGGATAACTTTAGACCTTTTAAAAAACGGTGCGGTCAGAGAAAAGAAGTTGAACCATCAGTTGTTATCTCAGCTTCCGTAGATTCACTGATGTCAAGAAGAGTGGCAGGTAAAGACAAATCTTATTAAAGCCTTTTCCTATTCTCATTCATGTTATTTGCTATGTTTACATGTTAAGTACGATAAATTGTATTTTTTTTTATTTATTTAACTAAAAAAGGCACTTGTTGGCAGTTTTATGTTATGCTATTATAGGGTATACAAATAACGTTATATAATTATATAATCTAAATTATTAATTCGTTTAATAATATAACAAGTAATACAATAAATTATAAGTGGATCCGCATTCCTCCACGATATTGGTTTGCTTCAAAATATTTAATATATTAGGTAGTGCAAATTAACCCGTGTATATTTTGCGTCAATTTAAAAAAAATTATTAAAAAATTAAAAAATAATTGTGGTGTCTTTTTATGCTAAAAGAATGTTTTCACATTGTCTTAGAATATGTCAACATCATTTTCAAAAGTCATTTTATACAGTAGTGCCTTACATGGGTTTTGTTTAATAAACTCTCAAAAACAGTGAAAAGTATAGCCCCGAATTACGATATTAGATTTTTTTTATAAAGCTAAGTGCTATTTCCTTTTCAGTTGTCCAATGTAATTCTTTTAAATCTTTCTCCATTTACATTGTTAAATAATTTTATTGAAATATTCGCAAGTATGGTCTCATACGCTAATTCGTTTACAGATTGATGCACTCAACCTTAATATTTGATATCATATACAGTATAAATTTTAATTATACAAAAGTTTATTAAGGTGTAATCACTTCCTTTTTAAACAACTTTTAAGTTATTTTTTCTGTATTATTTTGTATTGAAATGTTTGGATTCATAAAAATTCACGGTATTACAGTAACATATATAAATTCTTTAAAATACGCTTATTATTAATGAAATTACTTGATGGTAGATACAGATTTATACATGCACATTCGATACTCTTCCGCAACTAATAATTAATAATTTTTAGAAACTCCAATATAAATGTGAAAGAAATTCCACAGTTTTGGTAACAAAAAGAAACAGATGCATTAAAGTGAAGTCTTTGAATAAGTTCCCAACGACTGTAAAATACCCAAATTTTATAGTATGACCCTGTCTGTTATAGATTAAAGCGATGTGAACAAATCAATAGTCAGGTGGATCACAGCCATGCTGTGATCAGGCGATTTCCGCCCCGCACCCAGGTACTAGCCCGTTAAGCTAGGCATTCATGCCGGGCAGGTAGGGGCCTGGTTAGCGGTATATAAAAAAAAAAATCAATTAGTTTGTGAAAAGAAGAAATTAACAGCTTTTATTTTCTACGGAGACTCTGGAGTTTCAGAAAATCCGATTTTTATAGTTTTGATAGTCGCTAGAAAATTGTTTGGATTTTTTTATTTGGTTGCCACTTGGAAAAAAAATATTAATAACAAGAATGAAAAATAATCTACTGCATGATGAAGTGTTTAATTAAAGAGATCTATAGACATGAAATAACTAGCTTTTATGTATTTATTATTATTATTATTAAGGTAAAGCCAGGAGAGATGGCGGGGTCGGAGAGATTGCGCACATAGAGGTTCGGGGGGGAGGAGTAAGAGTGAGAGCGCAGCGACTCCAGGTAGTTGTACAACAACAGTAGTGGAGTGTCTACTTGAAAGTGCACGTTGATTGCTTTGAGCGTCTAAGATAAAATATTGCTATTTTGTTTTGTTTTCCCAAAGTAAGTGCTTGAATTTTCATAGCTATTCATCAGAATTTCTATGCGATGTCAATAGTATAAAATGTTTTAAACTTAAAGGATTTCTCATAAGCTACTAATCTAGACTAACAATGTGAACATCAGCGGTTCGTTTTAGTAGCGGCCATGTTTAAATAAAAGGCCGCGCATTCTCTCCTACCGAAATTGGAGAGTTTGCGCATCTGCAACTTAGGAGAGATGGCGCATTCTTCCCATTAGTTTCCATGCTAGGAGAGATTACGCAGTTTATTGGTAAATTTGCATAAAAAAAAGGAAAAATGAAAATGGACTAATTTTAAGTTAAACGTGTTATCAAGTAACTTAATGTTATTTTGTAATCTTATCTGGACTTGCTTTTTCTGATTCTTTAATTTTTTTCCCTTTAATTAAATTTTTTTAATCTTTTTTAAAATTATATTTCCTTTTTCTGATTCTTTAAGCATTCGGTTGAAATATTCACTCCCAATACAATAAAATTTGTTCACAAAAACCTTACAGCAATGTCATTTAAGTGTAATTATTATTGTTAACAATTTAATTGTAGTTATTATTAGTAACAATCTCTCCTACCCATGAGCGCAATCACACCAACCCTGTAAGGAGAGATTGCGAAAAATAACTTTCTTGGTTTTATTACAACTGTTCTATTAAATTGCAACATAACAACAAAATAGCAATGGAAATGCATAAAAAACAAATGAAGTAAAAATTATTCATGGATAGTTTAGCAAAAAATTAATATTTAGATTTTTTTATTGCTATTCTTTTGAATTGTGCGCAGACTCTCCTAGCTTTACCTTATTTGTAGTGCTAGATAAATATCTGAAATATGACAAAAATGAATGAAAATAACTCCATCACTATAAAATACCAAACAAAAAATATTTCTTTAAAGCACTTCTCAAGTGATGAGGGGGGACAGGTAGTATTCCCAGGAGCAATTCTAGAGCTTATTTTCAACTATACTTACAATTCTGCACTAAAGTGTTATTGTTATTATTATATATATACGTTTCACTATTTATCAAAATGAATGACGCTTTATTCATTTTCAAATATAAAAGATTGAAGGATATAAGAAATCAATTTTGAACATTTTTAATAACATATGTGCATAATTTATATATAAAAATAAATCCAAAATTACACGGTAGCCAGATAGATGTGCTACCAACCTTTCAGACTTTAATTTTCTTTAAATTCTTTTGTAAGTTTTTCTTTTAAAAAGGGAACGGTGTTTTCAAATCACATTATTTTTTGCGCGAATCTTAATTCTTAATCAAATGAGAGTTTTGTTGAAGGCCACAGACTAATTTTTTTATGAAAAAACCGCTGGAAAATGTAAGTATTTAATAAAATGAAGCCCAAATTAATTTAGAAAAAATATTTCTTCCATTTTTGAATATTTTATCGACAATGAAAAAAAAAAACTTTTTGGGTTGCACGAAGTTATACGAATAAAATATAAAACATAATAATAAAACATAAACTGGAAAAATAATAAAACTTGTGTCTTAGAAGATAATGCAAGGTTATCACAGATTAAGCAATAAAATTTTCAACTTATTTCTTCCATTATTGTTACCATCATACAATTGAATATTACTACTCCCAGGACAATAAAATTTCATGGCTAGATGTATTAATACCTTTAGAGAGTGAGAATTTCAACTTATTTATTTATTCTTTTTTTTTTACATCTAAAACTGAAATGTGCTTAAACAATATATTCTGAAAAGAATGAGTATAGTTGAAAAGAAGCACCTTGTCAATCAGCTTTTCAAATAGACAACGAACAACACAGTATTATACAATCCACCAAATTTTATATCGATTTCTGTTTATTATTATTACCAGTGGCGGCTCGTGACCGGCAATTTTTGAGGTACTAAATGCATGCTTGTAAAATTTATCCTTTTCGTACCATTATTTTTTAAAAAGAAATCTTATACTTGTTTAATGGTAGAACTTTCTGCCAATAAAAAAGGCAAAGTTTTTTTTTTTAACTAATGGTAAGAAAATAATAAATTTGGCAGTCATGCATTTAGTGCCCCAAATAAATCCAGTCATGAGCCGCCACTGATTATTACTATACAATCTGACGTTTAATCGAATTCTAGGGTGTCCACAATGCCCTGTTACCATTACAAAACATTATAACTCATGAAATATTTGGGATAAATGTTCGCGGGTTTTTTCTAAGTCTTGTTCAGGATCTAAATTTTGTTTGCATCCCCATTTAGCATTCCCATTATGAAGCTAAATGTAAATGACACAGGGTGTCCCCAAAGTCCCGTTACCATTACAAAACGTTTAACTCGTGATATTTTGGATATAAATGCTTTCGGTTTTTTGCAAGCTGTTCGGCAGCATTTAAAGTTTGTAGAGCAGCACTCACAACACTTCAATGGGGGCGCCTTTTGTTGACCACGGGCTATCCAGACATTTGTAATTAATTAAATGCATAATCGTATACCCATTGGCTTTAGCATCGTAATGTCAGCAACTGGAGACGGAAAGAAATAAGAAACTGAACAGCACTTAGAAAAAAAACGCGAACATTTATCTCAAATATTTCACCAGTTATAATGTTTTGTAATGGTAGCGGGACGTCGTGTAGGCCCTGCATTACTCCCAGGATGGTGAATTCAATCATGACTAGCCTCTCCCTCGCGAGTGGTTGATTTCCTTGAGAGGGATAAAAATTTCAACTTCATTTTTTTCTTTAACATCTGAAGTTGAAATGCGCTTAAACGAAAAATTTTAATTGTGTGAGTATAGTTGAAAACATGCACCTTGTCATTCAGCTTCTCAAACTGCGAATACTAAACAATTTTGCAGCATTGTAGTTCTGTAAATCAATTCATAATTCAATCAAATCATAGTTCAACGTTATGATTGATCAACGTTAGGAACGTTATGATGATCAAATCATAGTTCAACTTTAATATTTAATGCTTAAAAAAGAATGAAGTTTTTTTTTTTAGAAATATTTTGTCAAGTGAAAAGTAAAAAGATAACATTTCGAAAGAATATTAGAGAAAAAAGAAAATTTTAATTTTAGTATTTTGATAAGTTCAGAGGGGGGAATTATCCGAAGGACTCGCATGGTTCTTAATTTTCAGTAACACTATTTCCGAATAGTAGTTTACGCCTTATTTAATGGCAGAAATTCTGTAGTGATATAAGGTGTAGATTATGGTTCGGAAATAGTGGTATTCAAAAGTAGTAACCATGTGAATCCTGTGCATATTTGCCTCATTTGGGAATTTTAACAATACGAATGTCCATAGCTTTAACATTAGAGAAGAGGATTCGAAGTAGTACTCTCTATTAAACTTTTATACGAGTATATGTATAGTATGTATTATACGGGATAAAGATTTTGGATAAGTATGATACGGCCAAGGCGTTTATACGTATTATACGAAACAGTATATACGGTACAGCGTATATACGGAACTTGCCCCAGTGGTTAAACGTTTAAACGGTTTTTGTTCATTGCGTGAAAAAAGATGCTTTTCCCCTGCTGGTCTGCGGATTGAAGAGACAAGAGACATTGACAAACACCCGCTAGAGTTCTGCATTTTCGAGGTTTATCGGGTACACCGTGATTCCTTGTTCAAAGAACCAGGATGGCCCCGAGTTTACCTGCATTGCAGTTCCTGTGCAAGTAGTATAGGTTTTTGGGAAAAAAAAACAGAGCATTTTTTCTTTAGTTTAGATTTTGGTTGTTTTTCTCTCAAAACTAAGCTATTAATTATTAAATGTTTTACTATAGGTTCCTACGGCGTGGACCAATGTCTACTAAAGGTATCCGGGCCATGATTAAGAGACTTGACGGGGAAAATAGGAGTTCAACCTGGAAAAGGCCGTAAACCTGTCACACCGATACTTGTTGATGCCGTCAAGCTGTTGCCGCACAGTAACAGATATCAGAGTTTGGGGGCAGTAGCGCACGTGCAGTTTCTTGACAGTCAGGCTATTCTTACAGCACCGTCCAAAAAGTGCTCAGAAATATAATGCACTACTTCCCATACAAGATCCACCACACCCAAGAGCTGTTGGATAGGGACAAGCCACAACGTCCCCAACAAACACAAGATCTGTGGCCACCTTCTGTGAACATTAAGGCCAAAGAGACTTGGGGCCATTTGTACCCAGCCACCGTTGTATTTTAAATGACACACCACAACATCCGCTGACCACTGTTTCATTGATAACGGGCGAGCGAAAGTAAAAGTAATTGATTATTAGTGTCCAGCAGCCATTGAAGATGTGTTTCTGGCAAGGGTATAAAAGCCTGGCATCAGATAAAAAGAAAAGGGCTAATGCCATGTATTTGATACATTAGTTATAAGATATAAAATATTTTTTCCTACACTCTTTTCAACATAATTTTCGATATTTAAAATCTGTCATTAGATGAAAGTTTTAAATGTGATGCAAGATAATTTTTTTTCTAACTTTTACGGA
Organism: Maratus michaelseni; assembly: GCA_963931845.1. Lineage (NCBI taxonomy): Eukaryota > Metazoa > Arthropoda > Arachnida > Araneae > Salticidae > Maratus > Maratus michaelseni. The sequence continues at coordinate 247,864,175 of OZ007599.1, forward strand.
TTTTTTATAAATTACAAGTAAAAGCGTCTTGAGTCTAAAATATGTATATGTACATAAATAATTTTTATAAGCACATTACAGTGTAATTGAATATATGTTAATTTCAATTCATATATTTTTTTAATTGCAAAGATAAATAGATACAAAAATTAATAACAAACATATTACTACTTTTGCTACTTTTGTATACACCCCAATTACAGCTCTGTTTTCCTGTATTATAATATTTTAAATTTGTTTTTAACATGAAATACGATTTCGAAAAAGAACTTCCATGTAATGGTGATCAAATAATAATTTTTAAAAGAAAATAAATACAACAGAAAAAAAATGGGTGTTTTTGTGAGAACTGAAAACTGTATCAAGTTGTTTAAAAAATCCCACAGTATATCTTAATTTTCCATATGCCCTTTTAAACGATACGAAATTAATTGGAATAAACTGCACTGTTTAAGCATACTTACTATATAGATATGTAATAAAATTTTTAATGATAAATGTCAATTTATTGATATATTTATTTTCAGTTTCAACAGAATAATATTCACCCATAAAGAACAAGTGAAAAGTATATGCTACCTTTGTATACACCCCCAATTACAGCTCCGTTTTCCCGTATTATAATATTTTAAATTTGTTTCTAACATGAAATACGATTGCGAAAAAGTACTTTCCATGTAATGGTGATCAAATAATAATTGTTAAAAGAAAATAAATACAAAAGAAAAAAATGGATGTTTTTTGTGAAAACTGAAAATTGTATCAAGTTGTTTAAAAAATCACACAGTATATCTTAATTTTTCTTTAAAAAAAAATATTTTTTTTTTTCAAGTGACTTAAAAAGAAAAAAAAGAATATCTATTATATCATATCGAATCATATATTCTGAAGAATATATGATTTAATAAAAAAAGTTATTTTTATTTATTGTACAAGGCATTGGCTCATAAAAGCCCCTTCCCGAAACAAATTGTTTCAGTCACAAGTAAGCAAGTTTTTAGACCAGCAAGCGGCCCAAGGTTAAGCCGATTTCAGGGTTGCGATAAGAGAGAGGGAGACTTTTCCTGGAATTTCCTGCCTCTTTTTTGCTCTGTCATTCAGGTGTACGGTACGGAGTGTCATTTTGGGAAAGCAGATAGCAGTGAGCAGACGCTCCATTTCAATGTCGAATGTAGCATGAAAATATTCTGTCCATCTGTAAGTCTTATTTATGTTTATTCGTTACATGTTTATTAATTTCAATATAATCTGATTTTGCATCATTTAGAATGTTTATATTTTACGTTTTAATAATACACAAGAATGCTTTAAACATATTTTCATTTTCGGCAAAATAGTGTAAAATTCAATTCAGTAGTTTATTATTATTATTGCGTAAATTATTTTTAAGCATTATAAATATCTATCAATTTATTCTTTAAAATAGTTTGCCTAGCTTTAAATATAAGAAATATGGCTTTAAAAAGAAAATGATTTTGTTTTCTCCTTCTGGGTGAAGAAATTTACCAGTTTATACTCAAGAAAAATTCAGTGACAATAACAATGGAATAGAGTTTCTTACATTTTTTTAGTTGTTAAAAGGCGTAAAATTAACAGTAAAATAAGTTTTATTAGACTGTTGACATGCTTCGGCTCCATCGGAGCCATTTTCAAAACAAATAAGAATATTCTACAATTGCACGTTCTTTGAAGTTATTATTTAAAACGCCATCATTTAATTTTTAACTTCAAAAATATTGCAATTGTATAATATTCTTATTTGTTTTGATAATGGCTCCAATGAATCCGAAACATGTCAAGAGTCTAATAAAACTTATTTTACTCTTTATTTTATGCCTTTCAGCATTTAAAAAAGTATATTATTACACGATGTTATAATTTATTATATTTTTAATGGAAAAGAGTGTAATAAAATTTAAGAAAAATGTTGTTGACATTTAAAATTACTGAAAATAATTCTCAGGGATTTTGTAAAGTTTGAAATAATGTATTTTTTCTAAAGTTTGACTATTAAACTGTGAGAAAAAAATCTAAATGTTATGATGCAAAAAGATGTAATATGTTTCAGATTATATTGATTTAATAATACTTAAAAGAATAAACATAAATTCCTGGTAACATACTGTAAAAACCAGTAAAAAAAAAAAAAAAACATACATTAATTATCATTTGCCAAATATAAAATATATAACGGATCATGTTACTATAATACACATACAGAAAAGATTATTTAAGCAACAATTCAAATTTTATTCTGGAAAAAAGAATGCTTTTTAGAAGTTTATTTAAACAATAAAGTGTTTTTGCGTGAAAAAAAAGTACTAAGAATTATTTAGGTACAAATTTCAAGAAAACTATAAGTTCAACTTACCTTGATTTTTTTTTTTCAAAAATTTTCCAAAACAGAATACTTGACGTAGTGAATTAATTAGTTTATTTCTTTTAATTATATACTTTTAAAATTTATATGAAATGCAATAATTTAAAAATAGCATATGATATAAATTTTTAAAATATATAATAGAAAAAATAAACAAATACTTAATTCACTATGTCAAACATTGTATTTTTAAAATTTTTGAAAAAAATCAAGGTAAGTGAATTTATAATTTTGTTGAAAAGTGTACTTAAATGATTATTAGTACTTTTTTCACGCAAAAACAATTTATCATTTGAATAAACTTCTAAAAAGTATTTTATTTTCTAAAATAAATTTTGATTTATGCCTAAATAACCTTTATTGGGTGACAATGGCTGAGTTTTGGCTAGCTTACATTTATAAAAGACAAAAAAGGCATTTATATGGTCAGTTTTGGGCTGGATTTAATTCTTGAAAACCACAAATGGCGTTGCTACGGCAAGTTTGTGGCTAGCTTTTATTCATTATGATTTTTAATGGCCTAGCTATGGCAAGTTTCCATTAATAATTGCCATTTAAAGTATAATTGTGGCCAGTTTTAGGCTATCTATCATTTATGATTAACCGTTAGTGGCCTAATTATGGGGATCTTATTGTATTTCTGGCCAATTCTGTTGCGGCCACATTGTGGCCAGCGTGACAGTTTTTTTAAGTTGCCATTACGGCCAATGATAGCGGCCCTCCATCTGACAGTTTGGGCCAAAGCTAACGTAGCCATCAGTGGCCCGAAAGTTCTGTGTTCGTTGGGTCTCTCATTCACAGTCAGTTTTCTCAACAGAATGACTGTTGATCTGTCATGGCCTTGGAATATTCTGTGGAGCGACGAGGCTCATTTTTACCTCACTGGGACAGTCAACACACACAATTGCCGCATTTTGGCTCAGGAAAATCCGCGGATGCACACTGAAATTCCCCTACATTCTCCAAAGGTGACTGTCTGGTGTGGATTCACGGCGACATTCATCCTTGGGCATTCTTCTTTGAGGAAACAACTGCACGTGGTCCTGTCACATGTTCCGTTATGGGCCGTCGGTAACATGACGTGCTGCAGACGATTGTTGTGCCGCAACTACAGCAAAGGCGGATCCTTACATTGACCATTTTCATGCAGGATGGGTGCGCCATCCATGTACCCATGAAGGCGCTATTGCTCCAACACTTCACAGACGAACGTGTTATTAGTCGCTTATTTCGTAATCCATGACCACCACGTTCGCCGGATCTAAATTCGTGCAATTTCTGGTTATGGGGCCACTTAAAAAGTCTGGTGTATGTGGTGTATGTTTGTCTGGTAACATGTGTAATGTTACACCAGTTATATCAGTTAAATACCACCGTAAGACTGGAGGCAGCAATGCTGCCTCCAGTTTTATGGAGTAACGTTACACCAAATGTTTAACAGTGTATCGTGGAGCTGTTGCGATGTTGAATGACTTAAAGAACTCCATAACACTATATATGCGAAGCATCACAACTGATCAGTTATGTTATCAGTTGTAACATTGTTGTTGAACACATACTGTCCATCGACTTGAAATTTGCAGGTGAATGAGGGTAGTCACATGGAGCATCTTTCCCTACATCGTCCTGGATACGATTAACAAATGCTCCTCTTGTGCAATTTCGTCCTAATCTGTTCTTGTTTCTGCAAACTGAACTTTTTTTTTTCTCAAACAGCGTACTGTTATTTTTTCTTTACCTTTACTTAATGTGGTTCGATGACAAGGTGTTATATGTATTAAATTCAATTGTTTGTTATAATATTTTTTTCATTTTTTTAAGGAAAAAATATTTCACATTTTTTGGCTAGCGAATTACCACAGTGGCGCATTGTTCAAATTAGAATCCGAGGAGGCTAGGCGATATAGAGTGAGTCAAAATCCTATGGATAAAATAAACAAGCAGTTACAGTAAACATGACGCTCGGATCAGGGATTTGGCTACTTATAATGTTTTGTTGCATATCTGAGGTGGGTGAATGGGTTAGAGCTAGTGCATTGAGCCTACGAATCCCAAACCCTCTTTTGTTTAAGATTGTTTTTTCTACTTTTACATTTAAAACTGTTTTATTCGTTGCTTTATACATTTCAAGATAAAATAACATATTTGATAAAAGTGAATTTTAATATGAATAACACTTTATTTATGTTATTAAACTAAACTACTTATTTAAATACGACAAAATGGGCTATCTCCCGATTAAAATGTTACATTACAGCGTCTTTTAATATTTAAAATTTCATTTCAATGCAATATTATCAAATACGTTAAATTTTTTTAAGCAAATGAAAAATAAGAATTGTGTGACAATATCCGTTTGCGCATATGATAATTTGCCTGGGCATTTTTATGGAGTACTTCAAATGTGAATTTTTATTAAGAATAGAATGCAAAGCATATTTCACGATGTAAAAGTTAATGTGGAAAATACTATAAAAATAAAATTAATACTTTATTTTAACAAGAAATATTAGCACTTATTTTTCGAAAGAGGTAAAATACATCTGGCTTTCCGTCTAATTCTGTGATGAATGAAATATGGTTAGAATGTTTATATATTTGCTACTGAAAGTATAAGTATTTTGCATTTACTAACATGATTTTGAGTGCCATAATTATTTGTTTCTCGTGTTTTCTTAGGAATATTGCCCATTTGTCCGTACGTTATTTAAGTATGCACTCATAAAAAAAATAGTAAATAATGCAATTTGCATAAAAAAAATAATAAAATAAATTAATTTTTTTAGAAATTAATTTTGACAATTAGATATTTATGTTTCAACATTGTTGATATCGTAAAAAATATTTTAATGAAATGCTTGGAAGCTCTTTTTATGAAAATTTAACAAATATCTTATTTTACTAATACAAATAAATATCATAACATGTTGATATCACAATCTTGTTTTATTAACAGTACTAGCTGACTCACTCGGCGTTGCCCGAGCCCATGATAACAACCTTACGTAAAATTAGAGTATATTTAAGGTCAATAAAGTGAAATAAAATCAATTGAATGATTTAATATATTTCAACAAAAATCTTTCCAGATGATCTTAATGTTAAGGACCCGACTGCCTTCGGCAGCATACACCCTCGAATTTGTATGATTTTATATTTTTAAATGAATATATATATCCAAACGATCCTCGAGTTAGAGTAAGATTTAAATTATTATGGGTTTAATATTACATACGTAAATTTACACATTGCTAACAAAGCGTACAATCGACAGAGTGAAAAATGTCCAAGCTGGGAATCGAACCTGGACCCTTGGAATTAACATGTTATATGTTATTCCAAGGTATTAGCAATGTGTATATTCACGTATTTAATATTCCATATTTTCGGACGTAATTTCACTGCTGAAAATTAATTAAAAAATTAATTAAAATTATATTTTGTGTTTATTTAAATAATACTTTTTAATATGAATAAAATGAATTTTGTGGCTATTACGTGAAAAAAAAAATCAAAAATTTATGAAGTTTATTTCATTATTAATATTTACATGTTATGTACTTTTGCTTTTCTTTTTTAAAAGTGTTTGTCAATAAAAAGAAATATTCTATATATCAAATGAAAGGCGAGTTTTTAGCTGTACCTTCTGACACGTTTTAGAAATACTTTTTATCTTCGAATGCTGAAAAAAATCGATATAGTAAATTAGCTGCCTTAAAATCGAACTGTTTTTTTTAGTTTTCCTTTAAAACTAATACTTTTGACAAAAAAATTGTCAAAGTTTGGCTTTTGCCCATTTTTTTAGGAAAGTTTTTACACATTTTTGAATGCAAAAATATACTAAGGAACTTTTTGAAACTTCGACATACCAATCAAAGTACTTTTGATCGAAAATCATTTTCGAAATTTTGATTTAATCTTTAAAATTTTTTTAATCTTTAATTTAAGTGAAACTATCAAATCCCTATTAATGTTTATTCCTCAAAATTTATTTTCTAACATGCATGGAAGCAGATGGCAGCAACACTGTGTCGAGTTTCAGATGAAATTGAGGTATTTTTCGATTAATTTTAACATAAACTTTTAAAGCATAAAAGTACAGGGTGTATACAAATGAATACCCCAACTTTACAGGCCTATTAAAAGAAGAAAAAAAAAGTACAATCTAGTTGCTCATCAAAAATAAAAAATGGCAGTTGAAAATTTACGAAGATGCGATAGATGGCGCGACCTTGCTCTTCATCAGTGGCCTCCTCACAGCCCTGACATCCCTCCATGTGATTTTTTTTTTTTTTTTTTTTTTTTTTTTTTGTGGGGTCTTATAAAAAATCAGGTGATTGTTCGACCACTACCAACTGACATTGTCGAACTTAGGACATTCAAAAGTCACACCGGGATGCTGAAAAAAGTGTGAGATGAGTTATCGTACCGCCTCGACATCGTTCGTGTTTCTGGAGGTGCTCACATTGAACACACTTATAACTGTGTTGAATTTAAACTTTCAACTCTTATTTTAGACTTCCGATGAACAACAAAGTTGTACTTTCTTTTTTCTTTTTTACTTACCCATCATACGTAGTATAGGGTAAGTCTTGTAATCGTTTTGAAAATCGAAAAAAAAAATTGCCGTCCGTCTGTCTGTGTGTGTGTCTGTAAACGCTCTATCTCCCGAACAAATTGAGATAGAGACTTGAAATTTGGTGTGTACTTAGTATGTAATAATGGGAAGAAACTTATTGAATTTCAGTAACCTCGATTATCCGAAACTATTTCTTTCGGACTCTCAAAATATTCGTTCTGATAAAAGGTATATAAAAATTTTCGAAATTGTTTATTTTAAGGAGTGAATATAAAAGACAATAAAAAAACATAAATTTTGCATAAAAAATGAAGTCGATCGGATAATTAGTTGCCGAGATATTTGTAATTATATTTTCCATACTCTTCAATTTTTCATGACCCTGTATTTCATTCAAATTTCAATTCAGAGATATATTTTAATTGGAAAAGAGACGCCTAATCTGACGCAGTAAACCGTTAGTTAATATGATTATCAATTTTGGAGTTATAAGGATGTTTCTTTTACGCAATTCAGTAATAGAGCATTTAAAGTTTATGACGTCATCAAGCCACGATTTTATTCGAACTGCAATGCATTTTATAAATAGTTTACACATGTTTTATTTTCATATTTTTCTTATGCATATCCATGATGGGTAAGTATTACGGTGGCCCCCAACGACTAGTTTTAATAGCCCTATAAATTTGGGCTATTCATTTATGTACAGCCTGAATAATAAAGTGTAGAAACTTTATTATTTGTATTTTTGCTCTTAGTTTAATAAAAATAACAATTTATTTATAATGTTTTAATTAACCAATAACTTGTCCTCTCTTCCTGAAATAGCCAATGTGATTATAGTAAGATCTAGGTAATAGGTTTACCCGTAAGTAATTATCATTCGCAAAAATCGTATTATGAGATGAAATGAAAACGTGCCAAGTAAGCTCTTGTGTCAAGAAATTTAATTTTTTTTCAAAAATAAGTATGGAAATCTGCCTGCAAAAAAATGTAGAATCTAGCATTCATATTTCATATAGATTTTGTTAATTTATTTTATTTTTGAAAAAGTATGTGTGTATATGTTTCACCCGCCAATGCTTTAATTTAAAAATATCAATCATTAAAAAAACGGAGAAATTTACATTATTTTTGTGAAGTTTCTAATAAGAACATAAAAGTTTAATGGATTAGAGCAAGCAGAAGGTCATTTAAGTAGGACAGCGTACGGCAATTGCCTGCCCCCCCCCCCTTTGAGTTTCGAATTTATCTTTTATCCTGTTTTTTTTTGTTATTTCTTACTATTAGTTTAATTTTTGAGTTTTATTTTACCAATATATTAATAACTGTATGTAATAAAATTGAAACAATAAAAATATTCCATTGGAAATATGCATGAAAAATTAATACAAGAAAAATTAAAAGGAAATCTGTATTTTCTATAGAAAAAAAAACAAAAAAAAGGAATGTTGTACTTTCCCAGCAAAATCTGAAATGACACTTCTGAGAGCAAGTTATATCTTATTTATATTATTAGAGATAGAGTACATATTGCTATCACTGAATAAATGGCGCGAGATTTATGATAAAAGCATCCCTATCATGAAAAAACAACGAAAACAAATGCTAGAAAATATTCAAAAGAATTTTAATTGGCATGGGCGAACGGGGAGTACTGGGGGTACGTAAAGTGCAATTGAGCCCCTCCCCTCCTAAATTTATTGTGTTAAGATCTAGGCGGTTCTCAACAAAATGTTTTCATTTCTGATTTATTTATCGACATAGTTTTGTAAGTAAAAATATGAAATTGGTAGGCGTGAAGTGATTTCGAGTCGAACAGCGTCTTTTAGTTTTCAATAAATAAATTACGCAATGAGTTATAAACGATTGCTTTCTCATCACGATCTTTTTCAGGCTATTTAGTTCGGTTGTAATTTTTAAATGCTTCTCTAGGGCAGTTACTAGATATATTTTCATCATTAGAACATAATACGCATAATATATAAATGGCTAAATTAAAATAAGTAAATAAATAAACAAAACACAAAAATGAGCCTTAAGTATTAAAAACAATCCAAAAAACCGGGGATGCGTCATGGCTACGGGTATTTCAATCAAGAGTGCGAAAGGGTGTGTCAACGAATACCTTTGACGGCATAAATTCCCCTTTCTTTTCCCCCGATATTTCCATCCCCTCCCGAAAAACTGACATCAAGCCAGAGGGGCAAAAATATGTCTTGCCCTACTGTTACAAAACTGGAGGGGGATATGCCCCCCCTTGTCCCCGCCAGATTACACCCATGCCTGATCTCATGCAAACAACAATCTGGTTCTTCGAATCAGATATATTTTGTATCATATATTCTCACGGATGAGAAAAGCATAACTGCAAAAGAGATTACAAAGTCTGACTCTGAGTATCCAAACTAAGTGAAATGTATGCAAATGGATGGTATGACGCAAAGAAAATATTTACATAAGATTTCCTTATGATTTTGGATAGCGTGACGCAAAAGCTAAATCTATCTATTGAAATAAATAGTATATTTAAATGGCTAATACATTTAATATAAGCTCAGTAAAAGTGTGATATATTTAACTGTGTATTGGGAAATAAAAACTATTGTTTGGATGTGTAAATATACTTTAGATGACAAACCAAAATGAATTTTAATTGAATTTTAAAACAAACCTTTGAAAGTCACACCAAGGCGTCATTCGAATTTTTATATCATTTCTTTTAACACCTATATTTTGAATTTATGAGAGATGTGAATGAAAAAGCATCATTGAGTATGAATACGTTTTATATTATCTTTTCATGTTGAAAATAAAGTTTGAAGCTGTAATTATCTATACTAATAAAAGAAAGTTGTTTGTCTATGTGTCTGCGTGCGATGGCTAGCAAAATCTACTGCACGTAGAAGTCTGAAAATTTGTGTGCGGATAAGCAAGGCAGGTCCTGATGTATCTGAGGCTCAAATTTTTAATTTTTTAAGACCCGTGCCTCCTAGGGTCCCTTTAAGATTTTTGCCCTAAATTGTTAATAGCTTGAACCACTTTTGTCCGATTCTCTTAGTTTTTGGAGTCCTTTCTCCATTTAGCTTTCCCCCCATTTCTACGTTCCAGTTAAGATTATGGCCTCTTGGGACCCGGTAAGAGGCCCGTTGAAGTTGTTGTTTTCTAAACTGTTAACGTACCCCCTTTTATTCCGATTTTCTTAGTTTTGGGGGCCTTTTCTCCATTTAGTTATTCCCCCATTTCTACTTTCCAATTAGGATCCTTCATCTTAGTGCCCTGCTCAAAACTATCAGCTGGCCCTTTTTGAGCCCCCAACTATAGTTCCCTTAACAATCGTCCGATTCACTAGCTTTTTTTCTAACAACTTCTTAGTACTTCCAGCTACTACATGAACGACGAAAAAAATTTTCGGATAAGATCTGGGCCCCTTGAAGTTTTTGTTTCTTAAATTGTTAATAACTTGCCTCCTTTTAATCATAGATTTTCGGTTTTGGGGCCTTTTCTCCATTTAGTTATTACCCTATTTCTCCATCCCAGTTAGGACCATTCATTTTAGGGCCTTGCTCAAAACTATCAGCGGCCCTTTTTGATCCCCCTACTTATAGTTTCTTAAAAATCGTCCGATTCACTAACTTTTTTTTTCTAACAACTTCTTAGGACTTCCAGCTACTACATGAATGACAAAGAAATTTCTCGGACAAGACCCGGGCCCCCTAGGCCCCTTTAAGATTTGCTGCCCTAAATTTTTAATAACTTGCCCCCTTTTTATATGATCTTCTTCGTTTTTGGGGATCATTTCTCCATTTAGTTATTCCTCCATTACTACATTCCAGTTAAGACCCTGGCCCCATTGGACCTGGTGCAGGGCTCTTTGAAGTTTTTGTTCTCTAAAATGTTAATATCTTGCCACTTTTTAATCCGATCTTCTTCGTTTATGGGGCCTTTTCTCTATTTAGTTATTCACCCATTTTTTCATTCCAGTTGGGACTTTGGCCCTCTGGCACCCTGTCCGGAAACCTTGAACTTTTTGTGCGCCATGCATTTTCCAACCCCTCTTAATTGTGTCACCATCTCAATGCATAACTTTAAAGTTGAGTCTTGGACTTCTCTCCTCGGGCCATCACCCTCATATTTTTATTGGAGCCCTAGGGCCCTTTTTTAAGCATTCCTTTAAAATTCTATTCTAATGATTAATTTCGACTAATTAAAGATCTAAAGCGCTAAGTACTAGGACCTTTTAAGATGTTTTCCTCTTAGGCTCCTGCTCAAAACTATCAGTTGGCTCCTTTTGGGCCCCCTATTATAGCTCTCTTAAAAATCATCCGATTCACTAGCCTTTTTTTTTTAACAACTTCTTAGGACTTCCAGCTACTATCTGCACGAAAAAAAAAAAATTATCGGACTTCAGCTGCTGATTAATTTTGAATATTAATCTCTTTCTTGGGGACCTTGGTGCAGCTTCTTTAAAAATGATCCGATTCTCTTGCAGTTTTCTTTAACATAGTTCTGGGGTACTCCAGCTACTTTATAAACTACTAAACATTCCCTTAGACCCCCAACTACAACCTTTTTTTTAATATTAATCTTCTTTTTCGGCATAAACTTACGTTTACTCACTACAGCCGTAAATTAAAAATCGCGCTACTGTTAAAGATAAGTGGTTAAGTTTAGAGAAAGAGAGTTTAGTGATTTCATCCGTACATTAAATATCGTGTTAACGTTAAAGAAAATTCGTTAAATTTACAGGGGGCACATTCCACCGCCTAGAGGCTCATTCTTTTCTTGGGTTCTAGGGGCTCCATTTCAACAGAGTTTGGGTTATTCGACTTTATATCGAAGACTTGAGATTTTTTTTTAAATTATTTATTTATTATCACGGGCTGGGGCAACGTCGGCGCGTCAGCTAGTAAATAGAATAAAAAAGAAAATAATGAATATATATATATTTATATATTATAGCGTCACTCAAAATTTGATATCATTATTTTTAAGATCCGTATTTAAAAGAGTCATATAGAACCATAGAGCCATGGCATCATAGAGCCATAATATAACGTGATGCGTCACAACCTTTTAACCCGTTAAGAGTTTTTATATTGAATTATATTACTGATAATTCGATCAATAATTTTATGGAATGCACCTTTAAAAAAAAAAAGAGTCAATTTCAAGTTATATGTTGAAGTTTTAGCATTTTGATTATATTGATATATTGAAAAAACACAAACTAAGAAAAGCGAATTCAAAGATTACAACTCAAATACATTTAAACCTTTCAATGGCGGTGCACAGCGCGAACACTTAATTTTAATTCCAAACTGCTAAGTTGTCCCCCGAATTTTTTAAGAAAATTTTGCTTTTATAATATACGGGAAGAAAAGCTTTTAATTATTTTCAAATAAATTTAGTCCTAAATTCTGGTGCCATTTAATTGTTTCATCATTTTAGCAGATGAAGTACTTTGTTTCCTGAAAGATAAAGGGAAATAGATTCAGTAAAAGCCTTTTTCCCATACAGGTATCCCTCCCTTAGTGCGGTTTCAGTTAGTACGATTTTCAGTTAGTGCGATTAAAACTTAGATACTCCCTCGACTAGCACGAAATAGGTGATCCTTTTTTTCCAGGAAGATAACGTCAAATTTTTGAAAATGAAATTTGCAGAAAAAGTCGAAAGAAGAAATAATATTAAAAGATTTCTAAGAAGCTTTTCAAAAATTAGAATTTCTCAGACAGTATTTTTTTGTGTTACCGCAAGAGGCATTTCAAAAATAAGAAAAAACTCTGACATTGGCAATTTATAAGTTGCTTAAATAAATCAAAAGGTATGCATATTTAAAGTAATCAAATTGTATTACAATAAGTTTTAAATCCAATTATGTATTTTTTGTTTAAATTAGCCTAAACATAAATAACCTAAACAATTGTAGCAATGCAGAAATGAAATTAAAATTGCCTTTACAATGTTTCGCGGTTGTTAATTATTAAATTACTTCAGACGTTCATATTATGGAAGTTCACGAAAATTAGATAATATTTTTAAGGTTTCAAATCAAGTTATAATACATACTTTCTAACAATAATACATCAAAAACAATATCGTAACACATTATTACATTGTCTATTTATGTATAACATGATTCTGATAAAGTCGGCTATGGATCTCCTATAGTTTTTCCCATTCAATGTATATGTTTCGATTAGTGCAGTTATATTGCCGAATTAATTAGTCGTTCTAATTGAGGGAAATCCATATTTATAATCATCCAATCTTTATGTTATACTTCATCAGACTATACTAGGCATAAAGATAGAGTATTAGATCTAATATTCTATCTTAATGATACTATAGATATGTCTAAATACATTTTAAGTTAAAAACTGGAAAATTGATATTTTTTCGTCATTTTTCGCAAAGTGAATAGTACTACTAAAACCCCTTAAAGATCATAAAGTAAAAAAAAAAAAAAAAAAAAAAAAAAAAGACATGAAAACAGGTAGACAAACAAACATAATTTTTAGAACTTAATAATATTGCAACTGGATCATCTGCAGAAAGCAGAAAGAGGTCTTTCCAACATAAAAAAAAGTATGAAAATCGGACATCATCCTGTTCAAAAGTTATGCTTGGACATACATATAAAAAAAAAAAAAACGAATTGTACATACTGATCATTTGTAAATCAGTTAAAAATTAAAAATAATGAAACGTAAGAAAGATTCATCTCCTAAACCAAAATTTTTTAGAGTATTTTTACAAAGTTTCATAACATTACGTGCATTACAAGTCTGCCAAATGGTCCGCGTCTTGAATCAGTATTTTCTAAGAAAATTTTTCGTGATAGGTTCCTGCAATGGAAATAACTTTCGGATCAGGTTTCTGACAATATTTTCAGAAAAATCTAAAAAGATTTTTATATGAAAAAAGTGGTATTCATAAAACGGACCATTTTGGGGCACTGGGCATAACTTTTTGCGTTAGTATATTTTACATTAAAGTAAAATGTTCAAATTATGATTTTGAGAAAAAGATAAAAGTATAATTCAATGTCATATTCTACATTTTAAATTATTAATATTCAATTGCCTACAGCTCAAGTTCTAAATTCCCTAAACCAAAATTTTTTAGAGTATTTTTACAAAGTTTCATAACATTACGTGCATTACAAGTCTGCCAAATGGTCCGCGTCTTGAATCAGTATTTTCTAAGAAAATTTTTCGTGATAGGTTCCTGCAATGGAAATAACTTTCGGATCAGGTTTCTGACAATATTTTCAGAAAAATCTAAAAAGATTTTTATATGAAAAAAGTGGTATTCATAAAACGGACCATTTTGGGGCACTGGGCATAACTTTTTGCGTTAGTATATTTTACATTAAAGTAAAATGTTCAAATTATGATTTTGAGAAAAAGATAAAAGTATAATTCAATGTCATATTCTACATTTTAAATTATTAATATTCAATTGCCTACAGCTCAAGTTCTACGCAAATTCAAACTGACCCAGAAAGTTAAGGAATCAAGCTTTAAAAGTTTTTTTTTTTTTACAGAAATTTGCGATTTAAAGAATGTTTTAAGTTAGAGGTGCCCAACCTTTGGCCCCCGAGTCGAAAACAGAATACGGTGACGTTTTGTGTATCGATAGAGCATATGTCAAATGATAAACATATGAAACCCATAAAGGGGTCGGGGGCCTTAGAAAAATAGACCCCAAAGTTTGCGCATCACTTACGCTTAAGGGGCCGCTTCACTGAAACTCCCTGATCGCGAAATCCCATGTTAACCTATGGGAAAACTAAAAAGCGCGATTACTCATTACCTAAAATTATATTAGGTAATGAGTTAAAATACGGTTTTCACCATCAGGAAGTAAACGTCAGATGCTGATGATGTGCGTTTTAAAAATTGTCTTCTTAAATTTTAAGTATTTAAAAAATCCCTATTAAACTTTCAAATTTCCACTTGATGAAATTTTATCATCTTAAAAATAGTTAAAATTTACGGAGACAAATTTTAAAAACGCACATTGCCGGCATCTGACGTCTACTTTTTGATGGTGAAAAACGTATTTAAATAATTATATTAGGTAATGAGTAATCGGGCTTTTAAGTTTTCCCATAGGTTAACATGGGATGTCGCGATCAGTATAATCAGATAAATGATTCCCTTCTCTGACAGGCTGTGTTACTTGGTTTGTAGCGTGCCAGACTTTAAACCTTAATAAGAGGCTACTTCATTCACCCGAAAACTCCCGCTCGCTAATGTTAATCCAATGGGACAGCTCTTTTAAAATATCTTGTTTCCATCTCAATATTTTTAAACGATTTTTTTGCATTGGATAGATCTTTACGGGTTTTTTTTTATGGGGATACTTTTACTTTACCGGTCGGTTCCAAAAGTAAAAGTACCCTCATAAAAAAAAAAACCAGCAAACAAAATCGAAAAAGTAAAATGAGGGCATCGTAAAGATCGGCCACAGCTATCCAATACCAAAAAATTCGTTTAAAAATATGAAAATGCCAACGAGATATTTTAAAAGAACTGTCCCGTAGGATTAACATTATAGGAGGGTAGGTGTTTTCATGCAAGTAGGTGTTTTCACGGAGTGAAATAGCCCCTTAAGCTTTTTCTCCGGTACGAGTTCGATTCCCGTCTGAACTTTTGCTTCCAGACGAAATAATGATAAATTATTTTCGACACACAATTAAAATTACATATAATTAAATTTGAGGCAAATACAAATAAGCACACAGTTTAATATTAAACAGATAGTTTTAATTATATATATTTTTTCTTTTTATGGATTTACTAAAAAGTAAAAGAAAAAAAAATGTACGAAGTTCGTATTTGTTCCGTCGACAAAATTTCCCTTTTATTCACAATTGTTTACAGTTTTTTACATGAAAAAAACTCCTATTTTTCTCATTAAAATGTATTAAAATAACATACATAAAAATGAAGTGTTAATATTTAAAGTAAAAAATTGAAGTATGCTATTTTATTTTAACTTTTTCCATTTCCCCAAAAATTAAAAAAATATATGAATTTTAAAAATTTGCTTTTTAAATTTTAAATGTGTGACTTTAAATGTGTAATCTCAGAATCTTATGTTTTCAATTAGAATAACTGTTTTTAAATTTGAAAATTATTAGGATAATGGAGAAAGTTAAATAGCATACTTTAATTTTACCTACCGTATTTTACTTCATTTAGCTGAAAAAAAAATATATTTTCTTCTTCTAAAAAACTGTAAACATTCGTAAATAAAAGTAAAATTTTGTCGACTGAACAAATACAAACTACACGATTTTTTTTCTTTTTTAATTTTCATGAAATCCATAAAAATGCATAATTCTGTAATTAAAACTCTTTCTGAAAATAAATAAATATACGCGCAAAAACATGTTTTAATTTATATTTGTCACAAATTTAAATAATTATGCATATATCTTTGATTGTGGCTCCAAAATAATTTATCATTATTTTTTCTGGAAGCAATAATTTCGACGGAAATTGAACTTACACCGAAGAAAAAGTTTCAGCTCTAAAGCACAACCCGCTACCAACTGAGCAACGCAGCCCGTCGGAAAAAAGAGCAATTTATAATATTACAATTTATACTAAGCGTAAATGGAGACTTTGGGGACTGTTTTTGCAAGGCCCCTGGACATTGCATTTTATGGCTTTCATATTTTTATCTGTTGATGATACTCTATCGATAAACAAAAGGTCACTGCATTCTCTGTTTCCGACCTGGGAGCCTCCCCTTTTGAGTCAGGGGAACGAGGTTTTACTATTCAGATAAATTATGATAAGAGAATTCGAATTTTGATACTTTTAGATTACTAGACTTGCGTTTCTAGAAATTTTATCTTTACAAAGTTAACACTTTCTGCATTTTTCTGAAATTGTTCAAATGATTTACATAGTGATGCAAAGTGGTGAGTTCAATTTCATACGATTCTATTTCCTGAACTTATGAATTGCATGTGAAAGATGTAAATAATATTTCATTTTACTCACATTAAAGTTTGTAAATGCTCGATGTGAGCCCTCTAGTTGTATAAATAATATCTAGACGATAGCTGAATTCATTCCATACTCGATGAAAGATGTCTTGAGTCACTGAGTTCAAAATAGCTGTGATACGGTTTTTACGTCCTCTAAATTTGTAGCTATACAAGTGATACCTGAACTGCTTGTTTTACGAATCTCCACAAGAAAAGAAAATCAAAGTTTTACAGAACTTACGAATGCAAAAAATCTTGTGCTGCAAGAAAATGTCTCGGAATGCAAAAAATCTTGCTATCCATCATACTCACAATTATAGCGGCTGTACACTAGCGCTCTAGTGATACTATATTATTTGAATTTTTAAAGACTATTTATTCTCTTTGAAGTGATCTGTTAAGTCATTCACATACAGATATATGGTTCAGAGGCTTAAACATATGAAATTGAATCCATTTCTTGAAATCACACTTTATATTTTAGTCAGAGCCCGATTAAGGTTGTCTAGGGCTCAAGGACCAACAGCTTTTTAGAGCATCCCTCAAACCAACATTATAGCTAGAAGCTAGAAATTTTTTCGAGAGTATTCGGAAAATTTTTCCAGCATTTTATAAAAATGCACATGAAACTCCGTTTAACTTAATATTTTGTTCGCTGTTTGATAATATAATACTACCTTAAATCTCTCTTCATCTGAAATATTTCTTAAGGCTGTTCTCAAATCCACTTTATGACTTATTTTTTAATTCATCTTTGTTCGGAAACGCATGAAATTGGCAGGTATTCTTATTCAAAAACTTTGTGATCGCAAGACTTTTTCCATTTTTTGGTAAAGGCAGACGATCTTTCAAAAAATACTGTCAAATTCGGCATTTTGAACGGAATTCCTGACTCGCAGTACGAGAATGAGAAAAAGCGTTTTGTCACGTGACTCGAATCGCTTATAACTCAATAAGTAATTTATTTATCGAAAAAATGGAAAACTCATTTCGATTCCAAATTGCTTCCATAGTCAGATTTGCTAATTTTATGCTTTTGCGTTTAAAAATGAGTTAGAAAATGTATCAGAAACTTTCGCGTTATTGATCAGGTCATTTGAGAAACGCACATTGAAAGATAAATCTAATAAAAATATTTTGCCAACAGCATACTTAATTCAGATAGTAGAAAAGTACAAGCAAAGTACTTATACAGGTATCTGATACTTAGATATCGGATCTGGAAATTAATTTTTTTTCTAAGAGATTTAAGAAATTTTTCTAAATCATTTTACTCATTCTGCCCCCCCCCCTTCTGCAGTAGGCCCAAGGCCGTGGCCTAGTCGGCCTGTGCGGTAGTCAGGCCCTGATTTTAGTAGCAGTATAATTCCAAAGCAGAGTGCGTGCTGTGCTAAATGTAAGCACCTGTGGACTTTGCCCATGACAATAAGCACCGCTTAGGATTCTGAAAAATATTTTCTGTAAAATTCCTCCGTAAATCTTATATTGTTTTCTTTATTATTATGCAGTGTAATAATTATTTCAATCGGAATACATTTTTAAATCGCAAGCAGAGCCCTTTCTCACTGCAGAAGACACAGATCTATTTCTGCAGCAGCTTCCGCTGTTTTAAGTTCTCTTTCGGTTTCAACAACGGCCTCCACAGGCTTTGAAAGAGTTGTATGCCTGATTATTGTCTTAATTATGCTTTTTTGCGTTTATTTTATGCAACAGGTATGCCTCATAGGACAATACATTAAAACTCTTTTATCCAATCTTCAGTCATCCGGATTGCCAAATATACGAGTCTATCAAATATCCATCCCAATATATCTCTTTGAAGTGATGTGTTAAGTCATTCACATACAATGTACGGTTAAGGAGTTTAAACATATGAAATTGAGTCAATTTTTTTTAAATCACACTCTATTTTCGTAGCAGTATTAATTCCAAAGCAGAGCGCGTGCTTAATGTTGACGCCTGTGACTTTCCTCGTAAGGTATGAGGAAAGGAGAGACTGGAAAGGAACAAAGAAACAAAGTAAATGTAAGGTAAAAAAGAAACAAAAGAGACTTATTGAAATGTGAAGTGAATGTATTTCATTTGTAAAAATATAATTTCCTTAAAATTTCTATTTAAATCAACGTTAAAATTCACGTTTAATAGTCTTATAGCTGCATAATTTCGATATTGCTGAAGTTGGTGTTTCCCCTTTTGTTTCTGTATTTTGTTTTATGATTGTTTGTTGTAAAATTGACTTATTTTCAACCCACATTAGGCCAGCATTTTTATTAAACAAAAGCGATTTAAGAGCAATGTTTGTTTCACAACATAAACTTTTTGTTGAGAATTATCCCAATAATCCGCATTTCTGCACATTCGGATTGCGTACAGCACAGCCCGGATAGTTGGAGTTTTACTCAACTGTATTTTGTATTTATCATACATACATACATAGCCGCTCGATTATACTTTTCATTCCAAAGAACCGAAATTCTGTCCGTAAAGATACAATTCAAAAGTATTAAGAATTTTTAGATGAATAGATGGATGATTCAATGGGATTTTATGGCGCTAGGTCCGTACATGGACAAAATGCGCCAAACAAGGAATGATAAATTGAGGCTATTATTAAACATTTTATTGAAATATTAATAGTGTCCGGATATTTTTGACCTTTAATGGAACCGTTGTTTGTTCTGCATTAATAGGAAGTGTTTAAAGTACTGAATTTTTTTTTAATATTCGAATATTTAGGAGAAAGAGCATGTTCCCAAAATGGGAGCAATGGCGTTTAATGGGGGTATTTTTTTTTTTTTTAATATTCCATCAGGGTTCGTACGCTTTTACCACAATTTTTTAATAGAAAATTTCTATTTAATATTTAAATAGCAGAAATTGTAAACCTTTAGTTTCAGGATTTGTAATAATTTTCTGCATTTAAATAAGGCAAAAAATTCTACTAAAACATTGTGGTAAAAGCGTAAGAACTCTGTTACATATGCCTCCGCGCATTTATGGTAGTTATTTTTCAGTTCTTTAGCGATAAAAGGGATAATATCATTCTGAAACTGATATTTTACGAGGAATTCATAAAAAAGGAAAAACATCTACATTTACAATAAAAATAAAAATAATAATTTACCTGTTCTGAGTATTTTACATAGAAGATGATTGAACAATTTTTATTCAGCATTACACTGCATTTTTTACAGGAAATTCGAGTATTTCTGTCATAATGAAATTAGTAATTTCGTTATCAATAAACATTCGAAATATTTCATAAGGAGATTTTTGTGTCATTTCTAGATAGTTTTCTTCTAATGTGGAAATGGATTTATTTGATATAGGCAATAAATCCGAGCATATTATCCAGCCGAACATTCTTTTTTATAACTCTTACATTTAGCTAGAATTTAGTTTTCCGAAATTTGATTTTTAGCTTTTTTTTTTCATTTTTTACTTTGTTTAGTTTTTCTCTATCCCCGATTTGAAGATTTGACAGAACTGTCATCTATAATATCCTGTCTGCGTTTAATTCTTTTAAAACACTAAATCACATATTTCTTGATTATGTATTGATTTGGAATTTACGGGAAGTTTTACTGCACCAGATATTATCACGGGGTAAATCATGAATTATTTTCTATTACATCTTCCTCATCTCTTAGTATGCTGAGATCATAGGGCAAACAAACGATTTCTGGATGATCCGAATAATAATCTGAATCCAATTCTTTGAAATAATCCAAAGCTTGAGCTGTAGTTAATAATTTCACAGGCATATTTTCCTTAAAATCGAAAGATATGCAATGACAAAATTGCTATGACGAGCTCCTACAAATGTGTGTTTTGCAAAAATAAAATATCGGCCAAATTCAGAATCAGACTTTATGAGTAACACTTCCAAGATAAGTTTGATAGAAATGAAAAGCAACATTTCCAGGAACTTCTGTAAGAACGTTGCAGCACGCGAAACAAAATAGTCGTAGTGAGAGGTCCGAATTTTGGGGTATTTCGATTCGATTTAAAAACTAACGAATGCACCAACGCTCCCATTTTGGGAACAACATGTTCTTTCGGTAATTGTAACCAAACTATTATATTTATTAATTCCATATTGATTTTGCTTTATACAATAGACAGTTATAAGCATAATTTAATTTACAGAATAATTTTTTTATTAGAAAGGTTTTATTTATTTATTTATTTCGAATGCGGACAAAAAGCTAAATTTCACATACTTTAATACGTTTAAACAATATAAAATTCCAGTGAAATATATTTTTTTTAATTACAGAAGTCATCGCATATATTTAAAATACAATTAACATAAACCTTTTAACAATATATGAAATTACTCATGTTAGAAAAAAATCCGAAAGTAATGTTTCCAAAATGGGAGCAATAGCGCCTAACCGGTTAATATAACTGTTAAATCACACGATAATTGATAATCGACACAATATAAATTAACCAATAGTAAGAATACGATATAAAATATATACACAATACACCCAGAAAAAAGTTTTGTTGAATCAACAAAAATTTGGTACGCCCAACAAATGTTGCATTTTTCGTGATTTCTGCAATAGCTCTATCTCATTTTCAGCAGTGAATTCCGCCTGTAATCCTTGAATCATAATAAGTGAATTTTTATCCTGCTTTTTTTCAAGCGTAAACCGACAAAGTGGAAAATGCCCCACGCCGGTACTCGAACCCGGGTCCTCGGAACAGCGCTCTGAGGCTCTACCAATGAGCTACAAGGAACGATATCCCAACTCGGCAACTCACGCTTATATATGTGGTACCGGCTGCAACCGCGGCACAAGATGGAAATGTCATCAGGAGCACGCAAATTTCTGCGGCAAACATGAGACGACAATACAAAGCACAGCATACGGCAACACATAGTTAATTTTTTATTCATTTTCAGCAGTGAATTACGCCTGTAAAAAGCAGGATAATAATTCATTGGTTATTATTCAAAGATTACAGGCGGAATTCACTGCTGAAAATGAGATAGAGCTATTGCAGAAATCACGAAAAATGCAACATAGAGCGCCACCTGTTGCGCGATTTACAGTAAAAACTAATCAGCAACAATTTATATCAGTTTATATCAGGAAGTAACTGCATATAAAGTTTTATTAAATTCCGTGCATTAGTTCTTGAGATAAAAGCAGTCAAATCGTTCTAAAATCAGTCGGAAACCGGCAATCGAAAATTTTCATGAATCCAATACTTTCTTCTTGTAAAGATAGAAGAAAGTAATAAATGGGACAGGAGGATTTTTAAAAGTACCTTGGTCCGTCCCAATGAAAAAAAGTTTTAATTACCCCAAAATTATGTTAATCCTTTAATTATATAGCGATAAGTCAAATAAATCAAGTTACGTAAGAGAGATATGGTTACTACACAACAATTTAAATTTTGCAAAAACAACAACATTTTCCTGGAATTACAAATTTAAATTACAAAATTATTGTAAAATTAAAAAAAGAGATTTTGTTAATTCAAGTAAAATTGGTGAAATTTTGTTAAAACTTGTTAAGAGTGTTAACAACATTTTTTTCTCCAAGCAACAAAACCAATTTCTTACTTCAACTAAAAATTTTGCTTAAAATAACCAAAATGTACTCAACAAAACATGTTTTGTAGTTTTAATCAATTCCTTTTTCTGGGTGCATTGTTAAATAAACTATTTTTTTTTTTTTTTTTTTTTTTTTTTTTTTAATAAAAGGAGTAGAAAAAAAAAATCAAAAACAGAAGGTAATAACATTAGAAATATGTGTGTGTGTTAGTTAATTTCATTTTAATTTTCTTAAAACAGGAATGTATTAAGAAGGAACGCATTAATGTATTTATTTGTTCATTTCTTCTTTATCAGTATTCCATTTAATATTCGATTTGTTCTCATTTTGTTGATTATGTATCATTACTGCTATCATATTCACTGGAAATCTGCATCTGTTTTGCTCTCTTATATTGTATTTAATTTCCATTTTTAAATTTGGCTTTATTTGCATTTTCAATTTACTGGGTATAATTTCTGTATTGTCTTTTCCTTTGAATTTTACATATGTGATTTCATTTTAATTGTTTCAGCATTTTAATAACATTGCTCCTGGTACGCAATGTTGATATGAATGTTTTTTTTTTTTTTTTTTTACAACATCTTTATATTATGGCATTTTTAATGATACTCTCTTTATCAAGTAAAAGGTAAATTTTGCTTGTTAATCTATTATAGTTTAGTTTTAGCTGTTCATTTTCTTTCAATTTCATTTTAATTCTCTTAATACAGGAATTTATAGCTGCATTTGCGCATTTCTTCTGTATTAATATTCCATTTAATCTTCAGTTTGTTCTCATCTTGTTGATTATGTACCATTACTGCTATGATATTCACTCCAAATACACATGTGTTTTACTCTCTAAAACGATGCGCAATTTTCCTTTTTAAATTTAACTTTATTAACCTTTTTAAATTTAACCTAGGCACCATCAAAATATTTTTTTTCCTCATCGTATAAAATAATCTTGTTATGATCTTTATCCTGCGACATAAAACTTTTAGCCCTTTCAAGTTTTTAGTCTCGGTGATATTTTAAGAGTTCTCCTTTCCTGATCAATTCCCTGTGTTTGAGTTCTTCATTTTTTTTCTATTTTGATATAATTAGACGAGATATTATTTAAAAACCTTCAACGAACGCTAATGAACGACCTTCATTTTTTCTCGGTACGCCGGACGGCGTTATGATTGCTTCCACGCATGCCCGTGGAAAACGTATTTTTTCAAGCATATAGCTCGAGGACGATAGAAAATAATTCCGTTTTCTTGTGAATTTTAAAATCCTAATCGCCGGGACCTGGACGGAGTTATGAAAAAACAAAAAACATAAGTATTTAAAAATAATCTTGGCGATTAATATAATAAAAACTCATCTCTTAACACTTCATATTACATATTACGAGGGTAAGTCAAAAATTATCCGCAATGTAGTTATAAATTTTATTGCAATACAAATAGGGAACTAACGTTAACATCGTTTTTCAATATAGTCCTCTTACTTTCCAACGCACTTGGTCCATCGTTGCACAAGCTTCCTGATGCTCTCAGAGAAAAAGGTTTTCGGCTGAGCAGCGAGCCACGCATGCACCCGGTCCTTCAGTTCTTGGTCCGAGGTGAATCGACGGCCCCTTAATGCCCCTGGACGCATATCCATTTTATTTCCCATTATTGGTACGCAGCTCAGCATCAATCTACCGCAGCCTAAGCTGGGGGCTGCCTAAGACTCGGTTCTGATTAGCTTGGTTTTTTGACTGGGCTGCAATTCGGGTACCAAATCTGCGAGGATGCGTCAGCCTCTATTATAAGAGTTCTACCCCTGACTAATGCAGACGATGTGCCACTTCATTAATAGTCATTCGTCTCTCTAACAGAACCATGTCACGTGCACGCTCAATGTTCTCATCATTTGCGGCCGTACACGTATGATGACATACGTTGACGACACGTTGTGGTCGTCCGGCTCTTCCTCATGAGTAACATTTGTGCGACCATTTTTGAATTTTTCAATCCATTCGTAGACACTCCGTTGCGGAAATATACTGTTCCCGTATTATGGCGAAAGTCTTCGATGGACTGCGGCCCCTGACACACCTTCCGACCATAAAAACCGGTTCACTGCTTGTTGCTCCTATTTGGTGCAAACAGAGGCGGATCCAGCCCTCCATTTAGAGGGGGGTCATCTCTATTTTGGAGGAAGGGGGAGGGGGGAGGGTCACATGTCTTCATGACAATTTTTGTATCTTAAGTCCAAATTGGCTATTTTCTAACATAACCTGAATTTTCATTCCTAAATGCATGTAATTTGCAGTATATTCATAAATCACGGTTGCTACTGGTCAGATTTTTTTTCAGGGGAAATACCAGTAATTTTTCATAAAAAAACTCGCCATATTTGATCGTGTGATTAGGCGAAAATCTCAATAGGAAATTACTGCTATTTTCTCTGAAAAATTCCTTTAGCAATAGCAGCCTTGGTAAATGTATAAAATTTGTAGGTTCTATGTTCTATTCAGATGCCAAGAAATAGGAGTTACCATTTTTATTATTTTTTTATTTTATTTAATTTTGCAGAAAATGTTACCAAAGTTCACATTTTAAGCCGACTTTTCAGGCTCAACAGTCATGGAAATGTCGCCTTGAGGTTGCAATCGGATACAATTCAAGATGTACATTTATAGAAAAATATAAAACGTTGTTCGATTCTTTGATGCTTAAACTATAACTGCAATTTTTCATATGTTTCTGTATAAAAATAATTCTGTGAATGTATCAATAAGATTAGCATTTTTAACGGAGAAAAAATATATATCAAAACAACTTTTATATATAATTATATTAAAAAAGTATTATTTTACAGAAATGTCCTTCGTTTAGAGGGGGGTCATGACCCCCATGACCTCCCTCTTGGATCCGCGCTTGGGTGCAAACCTCTAAGCAGCCACGATCTATCTGCAGCAAAAGGAAGACAAATGGAAGAATTAAGATCAAACTTTCATAGCATAACCATAACAGCATAACAATAAAATAAACGAGGACAGAGGTCAGTATGAACAATGTAAGAAGAGTTATGCCAAAATTGCGGATAATTTTTGACTTATCTACAAGCGAAACCTATCTTCTGTTTTAATAAAAGAAAGATTTATGTCTGTGTATGTCTCTGTCTGTGTGCGATGGCTAGGGAAACCCATCTCACATACAGATATGCAAATTTGGATAAGGACTGTCCCAATCAAGGTTGCCAGTTTGGCCTCTTTTTTTTTATTCAAAAACTCGGAATTCATTCGGAATTTCAAATGAAAAAGGCGGCTAAACTGGCAACCCTGCACTTGAGACTGAGAGTTTTTATTTTTTGATATAAGTATCTTAGATATTATTTAAAAACCTTCAACGAACGCTAATGACGACATTCAATTTTTTTCAGTTCGTTGGCGTTATGCTCGCTTCCTCGAATGTCCGGGGAAAACGTATTTTTTCCAGCACATAGCTCAAAGACAATAGAAAAGAAGTTTGTTTTTTGTGCATTTTAAAATCGCAGTCGTCTGAGCCCAGATAGAGTTATGATAAAATAAAAAACACCTAAGTTTGGATTTGGACGATACTTTCGTGGTACTGACAGTATGTTTCATTTTTTTTAAATGTGAATATTTACTTGTTCAAAAAAATATTTTTTAAGGTATTTTTTATATTTTCCGTTTTTTCTGCAGTTTTAAATTGTCACCCCGGTCGACCAGGTGGAAATACAAAAAATAATAGTAATAATAATAATAATAATGATAATAAATAAATGGATAGAAGATTTTTTCTACTCTCGACGGTGTTTTTCATTAAACAAAATATGAATATTTACTATTTCAAAAAAAATCTTTTCTGAAGGTCGTTTTTATACTTTCCGTTTTTGTGCATTTTAAAATCACAATCATAGGGGTTCGGATGGAGTCATAAAAGAACAAAAAATGCCTACCTGTTTTCAGTATTTTTATGGTACTGGTGGTATTTTTTATTTAAAAAATATGAACATTTACTATTTAAAAAACATATTGTATGGGGTTGCTTTCGTATTTTTCGTATTTTCTGCAGTTGTAAATCCCCGTAGCCCAGATGGATATATATATCAAAATTGCTATCCACGTCGCCCGAATGTAAATACAATAATAATAATAATAATAATAATAATAAAATTAAATTAAATTAAATTAACCCTTTATATCCTGAATTAATTTTCCAGCTACTTTATAAGATGCTCAGAATCCTCGATTATTCCCACCAGTTATTTTTTTTTTTTTGTAAAGTTTTCCTTATCTAATCATAGCATTTTTGCGATTCAATTAGGTGAAAATTTCTCATTTGAAAAACCGGTGGTAACAGATTAAAAATTCTGTAAAAGACGCTCGTTGCGAAGGGGTTAAAGTGGTACTTATAAGTACCGTCAGGATACAAAGGGTTAAATTAAAAATATCTTCGGATAGAAGGTACCTCTATGTGGGTCCGTTCAATGCCGGGTGGGTTTGTTAGTTATTTAACAAATGATCACGTACATTTCAGAAATGTTCTGTCTTAATAGTTTGAAAAATAATAGTTCCGTACTTCAGACATAACGAGCTTTATCTTACAGCGAATCGTGTGTAAATATCTGTGTGTCGTTTTATTCACATTTCTGGTAGCGCAATGATTTATTATGGATGACGTATTCTAAAACGAAATTATATAAAAGCAAAATATAAACTCAAGAAAACGAATACATATGTTTTTCGAAATTGCGACTTAAGGTAATTCTCAAAGAAAAAAAAATTTTCGAACGAGAAACTTTCTGGCACATTCACGAGCTTATTTTTAAACGTAAATGCATTAAATTAGCTGGAACGGCTACTGAAGTAATTTGAAATCGAATAGCTATTTTCATTTGTTAATAAATATATCACATTTTGAATTATAAGCAATTGCTTTCTCATAAGTCGTAACGACCTTTCCACGGCTGTCGCGTCCAGAAATTTGGTTCAAAATGCCTTTGGCAGCATTTTATGAAAGATCCTTTGCCTTTATGAAAAAATGGAATACACTATTTCGGATTCATAGTTTTTAACTAAGAATACCCACAAACTTTAGGCGTATACGAAAAAAAATGATTTCAAGAATGTGTCAGAAAGTAATCAATATGAATTTTAGAAGAGCTCGGAATTGTGTTAAAATTTTCTCTAATAAACAAGTGTGGAATCAGTGATGACTATTTTTAGTCTAAGAAATGACTTTAAAAATAGATTTAAAATAATAGCATTTCATTTAAAGTTCAAATTTACAATTTATATCTTTCTATATCTTTAAAATTGAATAACAATAATAAAAGGTAGGTCACAAAATACCTATCCCGATGAAAAAGTCGTTGTCACCAGTATTTATTAATAGTACTCTTCGTTTTACTTAATAACACAAATGTATGAACCCAAGATAATACTAAAAATATATATAAGCCAAGGGAATACTAGAAAATAAGTACATTTTGCTCTTTTTAAAGAACCTATTCTTAGTAGTGAAACGACAATGACCGTTGCTATGAACTTGAAAAAGCATTCCAAATTTTTTTTTAAAAATCAAGCAAATAAAAATTGCAAGGTCTTCCTGTAAATATACACTGGGATTTGTAGAAAAGAAAAATATCATTCGAATGATGATTCATCACTGTATGCAAATTCCGAACAAGTAATTCGGATGGCATTTTTGCAAGTTTATATTATTATTTACTTTACGACGTTCAAAAAGATGCAGAACTTTATAATGTAGTCATTGTTATCAAAATATTATCTTATTTTAGGTAGTGTGACAAAACAGAGGCCATCCAACATGCTTTGAAGACCTTGAGCATTATTGAGAAGGAAGGTCATGAACACATCAAGAAATATTATTTTTGACAAAAAAAAATGCCAAAAGTCTCATTCTGTAAAACAATTTATAACATAAATGTCCATGTTGTGTTAAAACTTTTTCCTAATAGAACAAATATAGAATCAGTGGTTATTTTTAGTCTAGAGAATGACTTTAAAAGATTTAAAATAATAGCATTTCATTTAAAGTTCAAATTTCTTTCTATACCTTTAAAATTGAATAACAATAATAAAAGGTAGGTCACAAAATACCTATCCCGATGAGAAAGTCGTTGTCACCAGTATTTATTAATAGTACTCTTCGTTTTACTTAATAACACAAATCTATGAACCCAAGATAATACTAAAAAACATACAAGCGAAAGGAATACTAGAAAATAAGTAAGTACATTTTGCTCTTTTTAAAGAACCTATTCTTAGTAGTGAAACGACAATGACCGTTGCTATGAACTTGAAAAAGCATTCCAAATTTTATAAAAGATCAAGCAGTTTAGCAGGCAAATAAAAATTGCAAGGTCTTCCTGTAAATCTACACTGGGATTTGTAGAAAAGAAAAATATCATTCGAATGATGATTCATCACTGTATGCAAATTCCGAACAAGTAATTCGGAAGGCATTTTTGCAAGTGTATGTTATTATTACATTACGACATTCAAAAAGATGCAGAACTTTATAATGTAGTCATTGTTATCAAAATATTATCTTATTTTAGGTAGTGTGACAAAACAGAGGCCATCCAACAGGCTTTGAAGACCTTGAACATTATTGAGAAGGAAGGTCATGAACATATCAAGAAATATTATTTTTGACAAGAAAATGCCAAAAGTCTCCTTCTGTAAGACAATTTGTAACGTAAATGTCCATGTTGTGTTAAAACTTTTTCCTAATAAAACAAATATAGAGTCAGTGGCTATTTTTAGTCTAGAGAATGACTTTAAAAATAGATTTAAAATAATAGCATTTCATTTAGTCCAAACTCATAACTTATGTTTTTCTATACCTTTAAAATTGAGCAGCAATTATACAAGGTAGGCCACAAACAAGTAATATATATATATATTTTTTAATCAATTCCTACTTTTTAATCATAAATATATAAAATAAACCCGTGCAGCATTAATGTCCCACGTTATCTTAATTGAACATTATTTTATAATCATCGTTGCGGTATTTTATTTTTTGTTGGTATCACTAATTTGAGGAAAATCTTTCATTTCATTTATGAAAACAATGGGAGAAACTTTTTTCTCCCATATAAAAATTAAAATTAATTAATTTAATTTAATTAATGAATTGATATTTGAAAAAACTGTATTAACATCAATTGTCATCCAATACAAGTTTTAAAAAATGTATTTGAACTTGAATGGATGAATAGAAAATATTTTATTAACGATTGAAAATTTGAACAAGATATATATAGAGAGAGTGTGAGCTAATAGTAGGAATTTAAAAAACGATCCTTATGAAAAAGGCATTGTCACTAGTATTTTTAATTGTACGTTTTACTTAATCGTACAAATCTGTAATTAAATAACCCGAACATTGCGATACAAAAATTCTGGCGACAAAAAATCGTAGAAGTTGGCAGCTATGAGTAATGCAGTTTATAACTAGTGTTGCCCAGTCCACTGTCATAAAAAGGCGGGACAGCGACTTAAAAATCGGGGCATAGAAATACAGTAAATAGAATGAAACGAAACCTGTTTATAACGAAATCCTGTCTTACAAGTAAAAAATTCATGGTTTTACGGAAGGAATACCATAAAGTACCTAGTAGGACGAAACCGGCCTAAACGAAATCATTTTTTGGGCATTTGAGATTTTGTCTTTATAAGTTTTACTGTATTAAAAAATCTCTCCAGGCTCGGCCTACAGGCACAGGTAGATTTCGAAGTTAAGTACTAATTTATCGTGATCCGCTGAGCTGGGAAGTCTATTTTCAATTTTTATTGGGAAAAGGGGAGGTTTCAAGTTACATCTTTTTGTTTTTATTATTTTATTTCTGTAAGAGTTGGTCCTATCAAAAACTTGTCAATATAAAAGTTGTAGATAATATTAAGAAAATGTATAATAAATTTAAGCGGATTTGATATCTTGTGAATTGTTATGAATTTTTTTCTTAAAACCCTATTATTTTCGCCCCTTGAGGCCATTTTTAATTATATAAAAAATCTGTCATACATAAATTTTTGGCGTTTTTCCTAGAAGTAATAATAATTTTAAACGGATTCGATATGTATCATAATTAAGATGTTATATGGGTTTTTCTGTTTTCACTAAAACTCTCCCATTTCCACCCCCTTGGTCCGATTTTGCCCATTAACGAACTTGACCGAGATTTTCTGCCCCTTGATTTAATGTATCAGTTTGGAAGCGATTTGTGCAGAATTATGGGAGTTATCGTGTCCATAAAAAAGGGATATAGATAGATAGATAGACAGATAGATAAAGTTTTGAACTGTGGCGGGGGTGGGCGGGTTCTAGGGGTCATAATCGGCGTAGATCTGCAAAAATAAACACAATAATCTAACACGGTAAAAACTTAAAATGTAATCACTAGGGACCAAAACAACATTTCGTTTTGGTGAGAGGTTTCCGACTCAATAGTTATAATTGTACGGTATTTCTTTCGTGGGGAATTTTTTACGTTTAACACTGGATTCCGTTATAGACAGGTGCTGTTTTCACAGTTTAGTAAAAACCTGTAAAAACAGAATCGCTAGAAACTTAAAATATATTTCGCTTTAGAGAGAAATAATACTTCAGTCCGAAATTTCCGTCTAAGCAGATAAATTTGTAAGGTATTCCTTTCGGCGAGACCATAAAAAATTTTCTAATACAGACACGTTCTATTTTCACAGGTTTTACTGAAACAAGTTCCACTCGATGCAGACAAACGTACTAAAAGAAATGTAAAATAATTAGTACATCATGAAAAATAGGGACTTATGGCGTCTCGCACAAGGGTCTGCGGAACAGGTTTTGGAACCCTTGAAAATACGGACGTCGCGCGTAAATCGGGACACCTGGCAACACTAGTTACAATGGTGTTTTCATCAGGGCCGGTTTTTCGTGCCTCACACTGTAGCAACCAGACCGAGTAACCCCATAATGCTAGTACATTTTGGAAATAATTTATCGAATTCAATAGTCTATTTTGAGTCAAGAGAAATTCCATTAACTCTCCGATTATCGAAAATATATATATATAAGAATTACCAATCGGGTCCATTGGACCCATGTGTAAACAATAATTAACAAAACACTACTAATTTATAACGAGTATACTAATAAATTATACAGCATAATCAATATATGAAACACTAAGAAGAAATTATTTTATATTAATTAGACACTTATTTTTATTATCTTCAATTTTTGAGTACATGGAGATACAAATGAACAAAGATTGCTTTCGGGTCCATTAAAGCATTTTTGGTAAGCGGAAGGTTGAAGGAGTAACAGAATTAAATAGTATGATTTCGGAAAAAGAAAAAAATGTGATTTAAAGACTGTCCCGAAACTACCATTTTTATGAAATTGTCATTGTTTCACAATCGAATTCTCATCATGCTTTGTGTCTTGAAATTTATTTAAAACAGTAGTCTGCAGTATTTTGAGCCAAAAAATTTTTGATTAAAAAATTCAATTAATTAAAAATTGGGATTTCTGACACACAGAGACAGAAAAGAAAGGATTTAAAGCGTAACCTACTATCTTTAATTTTTTATAAAATATTTAAATATTACTCTTTTTTTTGCCATTATTTCACAATTGAATTCTTTTCATTGGTTATGTCTTAAAACATATGTAAACGCGAAAGTCTTCTTTGAGACTAAAGAGATTTGATTAAGGAATTAAATTAATTAAATATTATGATTTCACTCACTCACTCACGCACGTACGCACTCACACACAGAGAGAGAGGGGGGGGGGGAATTTAAAGCTTACCCTCAATTTTTCATTTTTATATTAAGAAAAAATAAACATCAGATAATTCTTTCACAATTACATCCTTTTAATTTTTTATGACTTGAAACTATAGTCTTATTTGAGGCTAAACAAATTTTAAAGAATTAAATAGATTAAATATAATGATTTCCCACACGCAAAAAAATGGAATTTAAATTAATTTTCTATTTTTATGAAAATAAAAATTACAAAATAATTTTGTTAATTATTTTATGATGTTATTCTTATCATATGTTTGTTTCTTGAGATTTATCTGCTGTAATAGTCTATTTTCAGCCAATTTAAATTTAATTAAAGAACTAAAAGAATTTAATATCACTGTTTTCGTAAACACACGCACACACAAAAAATAATAATAAATAAATAAAAAGAAAGGGGGGGGGGAAATGAAATTAAAGTCTATTTTGAAACTTCCATTTGTATAACAATAAAATTTCACAATATGTTTCGTTACTATTTCACAATTTTATTCTTAACATTCATTGTTTATTGAGATTTACGTATAGAAATAGTCTATTTTTTAGCAAAGATAAATTTATTTAAAGAATTTATTTAAATTTTATGATTTCGTTGAAATCTGCCCCAAACTTTCATTTTATGGATGTAAAATACCGCAAAAGATTATTTTCCATTATTATATATCACGATGTAATTCAAAGATATTTATTATTGGTATTGCAATAAATAAATATCCTTGCATCTGGATATTTGTTTATCGCAATAATCTATTTTGATACAATAGAAAACTATTAAAGAATAGATTTAAATTAAAAATCACGATTTCATAAAATTTTTATTTAATCAATTTACCACAAAATTTCATTAATAGTGTACCGAAGTTTAGAATGAACTCTTCATTTTTTAAATTGAAATAAGACTTAAAAGTTATTCTTCATTACACTAAATTATGTATTTACACAATAGTTCCCAAAAAAATCGTGTTAAAAAAAAAAAAAATTCTCAATTTTGCTATGGAGAAATAGAAGATTGATTCCAAAGCTAAACAAGAACGAAAAATAACATTTACAGATTATGAAACACTTTCCAACACTAACAGAATATTATTAAGAAATTTCAGTTTTTCATACAATGAAATGCTTATTTCAGTTGTCGTTACGGTCTTGTAACCGAGTTCTTTTGTCCATCTCTGTAAATGGATAATAAATTCTACGCACTCCACATAATCTACAAAAAACGTGTTGTAGTGCACCTCAGTGGTCCTTTTTTATTTCATTATGTTTGAAGTATTATAACATCATTAAAATGCACCGAAAACGATTCTTCCACATAGATCATAATATAATGGAATTTTTTTATGCGTCCTTGTAAACGATTTATAAATTACACTTATTCTACACTCCTGAAAAAGCATGTTTTAATCCTTTTCAATGATGTATATCAATTGCATTAGGTTTGAAGTGTTGTAACATCATTAAAACGTACCTGAAACAATTTCCACCCCATAGATCATAATTTAACGAAATTATTTATGTGTCCCTGTAATCGAACTATAAATGATAAAGATTTCATTTTTAATACCAAACATTCTATAATAAACCTTAATAATGTTAAAAAAAATTACATTTCAATATTTAAGATAATTAGAGTGCGAACTGATGGACAGACAAACCAAATTTATAAATTCTTTTCAACTATGTTGGAAAGTGTTAAAAACAGCAAAAATAATAATATAAACCTATGAAAATTCCTGTTCTAATCTTGCCTTCTATTGCGTGCAGAACATTTTATCGTATAAAGATTGTTATAAATTTTCTATATGTAACGAACATCTTTACGTAAGAAAAAGTTAATTTAGAAAAAAATTTTCAAGAAGCTGCTGTATTATTTTATTCTAATTGAACAACTGATATTATACTTGTTAGAGGAAAGGTAAAACCGCAACCGCATACCTTATTAGTTACATCTTGAAGGCAGAATTCCCTACAGATTTTAATGTTATTTTGTACCTATCCTTGTAGAATAATATCATTTTAAATGCATGATTAGTTCTTCACTTTTACTAATGCATGATTATTTATAAAAAAAAAATGTCAAATCCTCAATTATTACCCCGGTTATGGAAAACGACACGGATATGTTAATCTTACAGGAAATGAAATGGTTTAGAGTTTCTTTTAAAAAGGAACAAAATATTGCATTTTACAACTTTAATTAAGGAGCTAAACTAATCACATTTCCATTAAAAGTCTCAAAATGACATTGTCTTCATTACAATTTGAAAAATTGCAGAAAAGATGTTTACCTCTTTTAGTTTATGAATATCACTCTGAAATATCACTCTTGTCTCTGTAGTTTTAATTGCCTTTTCTTCAAACATTGTTTACGGGCTCTTCATTTATTTTCTTTTTCAATATCCTTTTATGTCCCACGTAGGATATCCGGTCTTACTCCAAGAGAATGTTGATTAGAAAAGAAAACCCGTAAAAATACCCTTATAAATTATGGCAATATTTTCATTGTGAGATATGAATCTTTATTATATTATATATGCTACTCATAACAATATAAAGAGTTTGAGTAACTTTAAATATTTTCATATTTAATAATTTGAACACAGAAACTATACAATTACCATATGGAGATATCGTAATCGCAGCTTCACCTTCTAGTCTAAAGCAAAGTATTTCAACCCTAACCCAATAGAGGGTTGCTTAAATTGAGTCAAAACTGAGATATGCGGTTTCACACGACTGTACGCTTTTACATTAATTTCCCTTATTTTAGAATCATCTGTACATTTGTAGTTATTTCATTCCTTAGATATGCATGTATACTACAATTTTCGTTTTCAAGAAACGTCTTTTTAACACTTTCCAACATAATTGTAACGTGCTTATGACTTTGATTTGTCTGTTCGTCTGACCGTACTCTAACTCTTGTAAATAAATGGGGATTGCCTTGTAATTTTTATATTTTCGTGACCTCTTTACTGAAAAACGATCGAAATTGAAAAGTATGACGTGATGGTAGTAGTTCGTTTACAGGGACAGTTCAAAGTATTCCGTTACTTTACGGTCAATGGGTAAAAAACATACCAATTACAATGGGTCAGTGGGTAAAAAACATTACCAATGTGCATTCTGAAGATGTTACACAATTTCAAAGATAATGAAATGTATACACAGTTCTAAAGTGCATTAAAACAGTCTTTCTGTAGAATGTCGGGTGCAAAGCATTTATTATTCATTTACAGGGTCACACAAAATAATTCTGTTACATAATGGCCTACGAATAAAAAACGTTTACATTGTATTTTAATTATGTTACACTATTTCACACATAATGAAATTTATATACATTACTAAGGTGCACTATAAGTTGCTTACTGAAAAGTATGGCGTGCATTGTGTTTATCGTTCATTTACAAGGACACACAAAAAAATTCTGCTACAGTACTGTCTATGAATGCTAGTTGCTGGAAGTGCATTTTCAACTTTGGTTTGCGTTTTTAAGTTTAACTAAATTTTTACATAGTACGTGGTATGTATAAATTCTGTTTATCATACACAGGGCTACACAAAGAAATGCATAAGTATTACTTACTATCAGAGTGAATTGCTTAAGGCTAGTTTTTAATTGTATTATGCACTTTCCTGCTGCTGAACTGTATTTAGTATACAAATAAAACTTTGTGGAATATAAATAAATTCAAATACAGAGATACGGAAAGAACAAGATACATTGCCGTTTATGGTTGATAATTACTGGAAGTGCATTTTAAGTTGTGTTATGCGTTGTTTACCTGAATTAAATTTTAACTTAATATGTGGTGTGAACAAAAAGTCTTTAGAAAATATACAGGGCTGTTCAAGAGAATTCAACTGCATTTCCCTCTATTGGCGAAAATTGGTAAAAAGAAATTTACTAACTCAACTAAATTTTAGCATGTTATTTAGTATATATGCTAATCTGTAGATCATATACAGGGCTGCACAAAATAATTCGACTACTTTTTGATTATGGAAGGAAATTTCTAAAACTGGATTTTTAAATGTGTTATATGTTTTCTAAACTGTTTACTTACACATCTTCTTTCCCCTTTTTTAACGGTGAAGTTTCGTTACAGTTTTTTGGACGCGTTGGAAAGTGTTTCCCAATCTATGCTTGACGCATGATTTTTCGTTCTTGTTGAACTCAAGGAAAGTTTCAGCTTAACTTATAGAAGCACAATCATAATAGTTTTAATAATGATAAATGGGAATTTTGTGTCGATTGTGTTATATAAAAATTATACTTACTCAATTTACGTCGTAGTTTCCTTGACGTGCTAAATTTCGAACGTACCATATTTAACGTTCCATTTTTCTGGAAATAAGAATTACAAAAATTTCTATTACCCCAAATTATGTTTCTATACAACAGATACGTTCCCAAAGAATTTCTGTTTAAAAAAAGAAAAATATATATAGTAGCTATGAAGAAATAGAAGATTGATTCCAAACCTAAAACAACAGTAAAAATAATAAAATAAATCTCTGAAAATTCTTGTCTTAATCTTACCTTTTATTGCGTGCTGAACATTTTATCGTATAAAGATTGTACTACATGTAATGAACATCTGTTATATAATAAAAAGATCATTCGCAAAAAAAAATTGTCACTAATATTTGGACAAGAAAATTATGCAAATGAGTTGCACATGCCAAAATATTATTTATTGCTTGCTGCTATAATAAGGACAAAAAACTTGGCAATATTTCTTTTCATACAAAAATCGGAATTTTTAAATAAATATTGCAGTTATCACTTTGCTTTTAGTTTTTATACACAATAGATAAGCAAGCTTAATGACAGAGCAATTTTATTTTCGTAAAGATAGGAGATATATAGATTATAGGATAGGAGATTATACTCAAAATATTTTGAAAATAGAAATTTGAAACAAACCCCAATCTCTAAGTAAACACAAAACTTATTAGGCTGTTCTGAGAGCAGAAAAAAAGAGGTTTGTGTGCACTTCAGAATGTATAACCGTGTGAAGAAATGTTTTGATTAAGATAAAGGCTAAAATATTTTGTACAATAATGATTGACTACAAAATTATGTTTATTTATATGCTTTTTTTCTTTGTGGCTGCGTACAATATATTTCTTATTTCTATTAGACAAATGGTATTATGCTTATTTTAGAATCATCCTTACATTTGCATTTATTTCATTCTGTAGATGTGTAAATGGCAAATGAATTACAAGCGTTTAACTGCGATTTTCGTTTTCAATAAGCGTTGTTTAAATTAATGAAGGATTTCCGCTTAACACAGGGCCCGATTAATGCTTGGCCATAGAGGGCACAAGCGCAGGGACTCAAAATTTAGGAGGATTTATAGATAAAGTTTATAAAAAATGCAGAAGAATTTCATTATTTATATAGTATTATGTTGTACTTACAGCAAGTCATGGATAATAGATCACGATTCTTTTTTCAAAAATATGATATTTTGCAAACCTGTAAGACGATTAAAACTTAATGGTATTATCCAATATTATAATTTTAAAAATCTCACTAAGCGCGAGATCTAAAATATATATATTCCGGTTCCAGTGTTATTATTAAGGTATCCTGTCATTGTGTACTTTTATACCTAAATCTGACAGGTTCTTATTAAAAAGGATCTTAATTATGGCATTAAAAGTGTATATTAGTTATATTGATAATATATGCATGAAAACTATTTCACCTTACTACAAAGTATATACATGTGGGGGTCCCATGATTCTTTTTTCAAAAATATGATATTTTGCAAACCTGTAAGACGATTAAAACTTAATGGTATTATCCAATATTATAATTTTAAAAATCTCACTAAGCGCGAGATCTAAAATATATATATTCCGGTTCCAGTGTTATTATTAAGGTATCCTGTCATTGTGTACTTTTATACCTAAATCTGACAGGTTCTTATTAAAAAGGATCTTAATTATGGCATTAAAAGTGTATATTAGTTATATTGATAATATATGCATGAAAACTATTTCACCTTACTACAAAGTATATACATGTGGGGGTCCCATGATTCTTTTTTCAAAAATATGATATTTTGCAAACCTGTAAGACGATTAAAACTTAATGGTATTATCCAATATTATAATTTTAAAAATCTCACTAAGCGCGAGATCTAAAATATATATATTCCGGTTCCAGTGTTATTATTAAGGTATCCTGTCATTGTGTACTTTTATACCTAAATCTGACAGGTTCTTATTAAAAAGGATCTTAATTATGGCATTAAAAGTGTATATTAGTTATATTGATAATATATGCATGAAAACTATTTCACCTTACTACAAAGTATATACATGTGGGGGTCCCATGATTCTTTTTTCAAAAATATGATATTTTGCAAACCTGTAAGACGATTAAAACTTAATGGTATTATCCAATATTATAATTTTAAAAATCTCACTAAGCGCGAGATCTAAAATATATATATTCCGGTTCCAGTGTTATTATTAAGGTATCCTGTCATTGTGTACTTTTATACCTAAATCTGACAGGTTCTTATTAAAAAGGATCTTAATTATGGCATTAAAAGTGTATATTAGTTATATTGATAATATATGCATGAAAACTATTTCACCTTACTACAAAGTATATACATGTGGGGGTCCCATGATTCTTTTTTCAAAAATATGATATTTTGCAAACCTGTAAGACGATTAAAACTTAATGGTATTATCCAATATTATAATTTTAAAAATCTCACTAAGCGCGAGATCTAAAATATATATATTCCGGTTCCAGTGTTATTATTAAGGTATCCTGTCATTGTGTACTTTTATACCTAAATCTGACAGGTTCTTATTAAAAAGGATCTTAATTATGGCATTAAAAGTGTATATTAGTTATATTGATAATATATGCATGAAAACTATTTCACCTTACTACAAAGTATATACATGTGGGGGTCCCATGATTCTTTTTTCAAAAATATGATATTTTGCAAACCTGTAAGACGATTAAAACTTAATGGTATTATCCAATATTATAATTTTAAAAATCTCACTAAGCGCGAGATCTAAAATATATATATTCCGGTTCCAGTGTTATTATTAAGGTATCCTGTCATTGTGTACTTTTATACCTAAATCTGACAGGTTCTTATTAAAAAGGATCTTAATTATGGCATTAAAAGTGTATATTAGTTATATTGATAATATATGCATGAAAACTATTTCACCTTACTACAAAGTATATACATGTGGGGGTCCCATGTCACCCCGTGTGCCCATACGGTCCCCAAAAGTCATAGTTGGGCCCTAGCATAACTTATAGATGTGTAATGACAATAATTATAGCAAAAAATATTTTGAACCTATTGTGTTAAATATAAATAGTCGTGTAAAAAATGAATGATATTTAAAAAATCGAGGTAAATCAAAATCGTGTCAGAAAAAGATAATGTGTAAATTAAAGTGAACAAAAGTCCGTGAATTTCTCAGGCGCAAATCACATTTAGAGTCTCAGTTCCAAATTTTTGATTTAAAGTAAACCTATTCAGTAAAAGTTGGAAAAGTTACGCAGTATAAAAAGCAAAGCTTAAAAGTTTATACATTTTAAAGTTTTCAATACTTTGAAGTTGAAACATCGTCGAAATATGGTCACCTTAGTGTAAATCCAAAATTGGATGTATTTCATTATTTAATTCTTATAATTCTTTACCGAATATGTTAATCGCAGTAACCTTATTTCAGTTAAGAAAAGTTTGTTTACATAATTTAATAAATTAGATATCATGATTTTATGTAAAATATTAAATATTTTAAGGGGCATAAAAGTTACGATTACGCCACACTTATGCATGGTTCTAAATTCATGTGAATAACTTATTAAAACACGAAAATTACCTTATCACCTGAAATTATTTTACATTCCACTTCATCTCAAAAACCCTATTCAGGCATGGGAAACCTGTCAAAGTCTACAGCTACTTCTAAATGAATATTTATAAACAGTTCACAATTCTAAATACGTGAATCATTTCTTAG
This sequence comes from Maratus michaelseni, assembly GCA_963931845.1. Classification (NCBI taxonomy): domain Eukaryota; kingdom Metazoa; phylum Arthropoda; class Arachnida; order Araneae; family Salticidae; genus Maratus; species Maratus michaelseni. Next base: position 247,904,555 of record OZ007599.1, read on the forward strand.
AAAATGAATACATATCTCATAATATCAAATTACTGAAACATTTACTGAACCGGAAGCTACTTTTTTCTTATTCCAGAGAGACTTTTACCTTTTGAAAACGAAAGTATAATCTTATTTTTTTTCTTTTTTAAATAACCGCTTGATTTTTTTTTCCCCTGAGAGATTTAAAGAAAAAACAATAAGAAATACTTTTAAATTCAGTTATTAATTCATTCACTTACTTACATAATAGCAAAGGGAAAAGAAAAGGGGAAATAAACCTGAAATTAAAAAAAAAAAAGATTTTAAAACATGGGAATAGCGAAATATTTTTGTGGTTTTGAATCAAAGGAGAATTAAAAATTTGAATTTGGATTAAGAAATCAATGAAGAAAGAAAACAGGACTTTGAACCGTAATATCTTTTGTTTCATTTATCGTGCCAGTTCAGTTTAAATAAAATATATCTCGATTCCAGTTTCCAATTCTCTTTCAAAGTAAAGATTTGATAATTCATTTCTGAGAAAGCAATTCTGTGCACAAAAGCACTATAAATATTTATTACATTTCTAACTAGTAAATCTGTAAATCAGGATCTTCAGCATTAACTCAGCAAGTCATTTTTATTTTGAATTCGTTCTAATTTAATATTTGAAACTTTCAACCTGTAGTTTCATTTCATTGACATTAGTATTACGGCAAGTCAGATTAAAAGTAGTTTCAGGAGATTAAACGCTTATGAATTGTAACGGGAAAAACGATTACATTTATTGATATCTCAAGATGCTTTGTCTTCTATGAAAATTTTTATCCATTTCAAATACTTTTTAACACTTTCCAACCTAGTTGAAAAGTGTTTATGACTTCGGTTTGTTTGGCCGTCTAGCAGTGCTCTAACTCCCGTAAATGTGCTCGGATTGCCCTGAAATGTTATGTGTTGTTTGCATGTTGTAAAATGTTTTGTATGTCATTGTTGTTTACTATAGCATGTTCCCTATTTCAACTTAAGTGTGTAACACTTATAGTCTTTTTACAGGGACAGTCAAAAGTGTTCCGTTACATTAGAGTCAATGGGAAATAATAGTTTCAAGTGCATTTTGATGACACTACCTCATTTAAAACATAATGAAATTGATATATAATTATGAAGCATTAAAACATTCGTTTTGTAGAATATGGGGTGCAAAGCATTTAGTATTCATTTACAGGGTCAAACAAAAGAATTCTGTTACACATCGTTCTATGGGGGAAAATCGTTTGCAGTGTAATTTAGTGATATTTCACTATTTCAAACATAATGAAAACTATATGCATTACTGGGGTGCACTATAAATTGCTCTCTTATGTGCATTGCGTTTATTTATAGGGACACACAAAAGATATTGGTTACAAGTACATGTGCGATAATTACAGTCTATGTGTGATAAGTGCGTTTTCAACTTTGGTTTGCGTTTTTAAGCTCAACTATATTTTTCATAGTACGTGTGTGTTTATAAACTCAGTTGATCATATACAAGGCTACACAAGGACATTCGTAAGTATTATAGACTACGGGAGTGAATTGTTTAAGGGTAGTTTTTAATTGTGTTTACGCATTTTCCAGCTGAACTATATTTAGTAGATTAATAGAAGTTTGTGGAATATAAATAAATTCATATACAAGGCTACGCAAAGAAAAAGATATAGTGTCGTTTACGGTTGGTAATTGCTTGAGTTTTAAGTTGCCTCTTAGCTTAGCATGTGGTGTGTGCAAAAGTCTTCAGATAATATACAGGACTGTACAAAAGATTTACATCGATTGACGAAAATTGCTAAATGTTAATATTCTAACTGAACTAAATTTTATCATACTATATATCCACATCTATTGATCATATACAGGGCTGCACAAAATAATTCGACTACATTTTTGACACTGGAAGGTAATTTCGAAAACTGTATTTTTCAATGTTTTATATATTTTCTAAACTATTTACTTACATATCTTCTTTCAACTTATTTAACGGTTAAGTTTCGTTGCAGTTTTGCGGCTGTGTTGGAAAGTGTTTCATAACCTATGCTTGGCGCATGATTTTTCGTTCTTGTTTTTATTGCAGTGAGGCTGGCAAAACCCAAATTCCCCGTTGAGCCGAAACGACGAATTTCCACGACATGGGTAAAAATTGTATGTATTTTCTCAAGATATGTCAAATATGTAGAGTTCTTCTACAAGTCCCACAGCATGAGAAACCACATATGTTTTTTCCTTTACATACTACCTAGCTTCGTTTTTAGAAGGAAATGTATCGGAAAAGTAGGAAAAATAGGTGAAAACCAAAAATGAATAACTGATGGAAAAAATATTGTTATATAAGCCGAATTTTTTTTATATTGTTGTAAATTATTATTATTTTTTCTTCTTGTGAGCAATATTCTGAGCCTAATTTAAAATAAAATAATAACTGGGTTTTGATACCTGTGTATGGTTTTTGAAATTTTTATAATAGTCAACATTTTTATCTTGTAAAGTCAAGATCCCTCTAAATCCCACAAAACTGTCGGTACATTCCTCTTCAGTGGCAGTATTCTGCCCTTAACGAAACAAACCGACTAGGAACCAACCGATCCCGTAATTCATAACGAGATTTGACAGTTTGCAATTCTGCCCTGCTTTCGGATTTTTCGACCGACGTTCAATCTCCCTGCTTTGAGCTTACCAGTTTCGACCAATCATTTCCAAGGTCACGCGTGGTTTGTTTATTTACGCGAGATGTGAACATGTGTTTTATACCTATTTAAATGCAGACTTTTTTGAAATTTTTTTTCAAATGATTGATTTTTTTTTTTCGAAGTTAGGTTTGCGGGAATTTAGAAGTCAATGATAAATATTATTTATAAATATTAATTAAGAAATAATTTTAAAATATTAATTAATGATGAGACTAGGGAGATTAGATGGGATATGGATTTTAGGTTAGAATTTAAATATTTTGATAAAATAAATTTAATAAAAAAAATATGAGGTATTTATCTAAATTCTGTAAATATACATTGTTGTTTAAATATATACTCCATTTTCTTATGACCATACAGCAAAGATTTTATTGCTAATTTGTAAATAATGTAAATTATACATTTTTTTTTTTTACTGTTCAGTTAATCTGAATTGTTGTAACGCATTTTTTTATTGTAACTTGAATTTGAAATTAAATCTTCGTAGTCATGTGACATTTCCCTCTCCCCCCCCCTTTTTTTTTCTACTTTTCAGTGAATATGAATTGTTCTTATGCCTTTTTCATTAGACTTAAAATTAAATAAATATTTTCTATATAAATTAAATATTCGTAGTCATATGACACCTTCCCTCCGCCCACTCGCTCCTTTTAGGTAGATTTCGTAAGAAATACTACCTATTACATTCTCACCTAAGTTGGAATTTTTGAAAAAATTTTGCAGATCTACGCCGATCATGACTCCCAGAACCCAAAAACACTCCCAGTTCAAAACTTTATCTATCTATCTATCTACCTATGTCAGTTTTTTATGGACACAATAACTGGAAAAATTCTGCATAAATCTCTTCCAAACAGATACATAAAAACAAGGGGCATAAAATCTCGTTTAAGTTCGTTAATGGGCAAAATCGAACCAGGGGAGGGGGGGCTTTTTGTAAAAACAGAAAAAACCCCATAATTACTTAATTATGATACGTATCGAATCCGTGTAAAGTTATTATTACTTCTAGGAAAAGGGCCGAAAATTTATGTATGACAGATTTTAGATATCATTAAAAATGGCCCCAAGGGGGGTAGAAGGGAACGGGGGGGGGGTTTAGGTAGAAGAAAAAAATTCATAACTCCGTCAATTCACAAGATATCAAATCCGTATAAATGTATTATTAATCCTCTTAATATTATCTACTACTTTTATATTGACAAATTTTTTATTAAACCAACCCTTATAGCACAAAAAAATTAAAAACAAAAAAATCCCTGCCGGCTCCGCCTGCAAACAAGTTAGGTTTCGAAGTGGGCGGTTCCCATCTGCCGTATCATGGCAAAAAGGTCATTTCTTCCGTAATTCCCAACAAACAGGCGCCTCACGGTCTGAATCTTCGAAATCTACCTGTGCCTGTAGGTCGAGCCGTCAGGAATTTTTTTTTTTTTTAATCTCGTGTAATATACCTTTTAGATTTCATTTTAAAACTTGAATTATGTATATTGCAAATTGTATTTCCTTTCCACAATTTGAATTACATTCCGCATAATTATGAATGCAGCAAGTATATTTCAAACTAAATAAGATTTTTATGAGGTGTTTATCTAAATTTTATAGATATACAGAGTTATTTAAACATATATTACATTATCTTATGACTTGTAGCAAAAACGTTCGCAAAGCGAGTTTTTTTTTTCCCCCGTAGTGGGTGATTAATAATGTTGAGACTTTTAATTATATATTAATATGTTTTTAATCTCTTACACAGGGACCGGTTGCACTAAAATATCGCCCACTCCCACCTTTTTTATTATGTTAATTAGTAAATTATTAGGGATCTGTTTAGGAAGAAATTGGGTCCCTTTAAAGAACCCTTCACAATATTTTCCATTTCAAAACTGGACCCTTGACAAAAATTTTCATCTCAAAACAGGGCCATTAAAAAAATTATTTGTCTTAAAAAAGGACCCTTCACAAAATTCTTTGTCTTAAAAAACTTTTACAAATTTAATTATTTAAAAGTAAAATCTAACTGTCACTTTTACATAAAGAAACTGTATATTTTACATACACATATCTTCTTAAAAATGTATAAACAAGAACCAGAATATGACGATCGTTTCAAATTCACAAAATTATGACTAGATTTTTCACAAATGTAAAAAGCTGTTCCTAATTTACAAGGACAGGACCCAGGGAGTTAAGTCTGGACAGACCTCTGATTAAGCTAAGTATGCTATGAGATTTTGGAAAATTTTAATGCTGTTAGCGAAATATATTAATTAAACTATATACATTTTTAATGTTGTTTGTGAATTATGATTTAAACTAAACAATTTTTTAGTGTTGAATAAATATTTAATGTAGGCAAAATCTTTCATAAAGTTATTTTTATTTATTTATTTATTTATTTTACGAATTATCTTTTTAACGAAATGTGTTAATTACATTTTGGAAACAAAACGAAATAAGTAGTAATGCTTTCCCTTATTAGTTTTCAATAGAAAATATGTTTCAATCTTTATGTATGTATTATGACTCACACTATATTTCATACATATACAAGACAGTGCAAAAATATTCCGGTAAATTTCATTAGTATATAAATTCTATCGGTAGTGTAAAACTGTTTTCTTGTAACATGCAAAAATAATTTCGTAAGCAAATAAAAATCTTTTCACTCTAGTGAACTTTTAACTAATTATTAGTACTATTGGATTAGGGCGTATTTTTTTCTTTTCCTAACGGGTCTATAATACTTTATTATTTACAATTCAAAATAGTATTAAATTAAATTTTAACTGAAAAATAATTTATGTTTAAAAATTTCGTGTAAACTGTATTCATTAGAAAATGTACCTATTCTAAAACACTGTCTTTTTGCCCTGTATCCTCATATACTAACGGATAACTATCCTCATATATATCGGAGCACTGCATATATACGCGCGCCATCTTAAAACGATAAAGGGAACGCTTTCCGGCTGCCTAAAGCAGTCGGAAAAATTACCACATAACAGCCCCGAAATACGGGAACGAATTCCGAGACGGTAGGGGCAGAATGCGAAATTATCACTTCGTCGGCGCATTACGAGAAAGTCTTCCGTTCCGATGAGGGGAGAATGCTGCCGCTGTAGGCATTTGAAGAGTGAGAAACGTTGGGATTACCTTGGGGGAAAAAGCCACGTCACAGTGAGCGTTGTATCGTTAATTTAATAATCCTAACCCTCAGTAACAATTCAGTATTTTAAATCTTCTAGCTAAAAAGAAATAAAAATTGATTTTGTAATAACGGAATTAATAATTAGTTTGAACGATTAATTATAAACAAATATATTTTTTAATTATTAACAATCTTAATTGCTTAAATTATTTGAAAAGGACTCCTTGAGCCTTTCCCATATATTTTTTTTAATTGCTACGCCACTGCTCCCGAATGCATTGAGATGACCCTATCCAAGGAAATATACCTATTTTAATCTTCCGCAGCGTTTTCCGACTCCAGTCCTCAGATATGAATGCTGGTTTTGACTTAATAATGAAACCATTCAAAAATAGGAAATCCTCTTTGCAAAGTACAGAAAAAAGCTTTCAGTAGATCAACCACCGTTCTGCTACTTGAATCCTTTCCGGCATATGGAGGTGGGGAATATACGTTCCCCCAAACCCTAACAATAAAATTTTCAATGGGGGAAAATTTTGGAAAAATAAAAATAATATAATCCGCTGAGCACAATTCCTGATTTTAACATGGAAATAACTATTTTTCGGGGGGAAATGAGATAAAAGTATGGCAGTGACCGTGAACTTTTTCAGAGGCTAAGAGAAGGAAATGTTTTATTATTCTGCTATAAAGAAGTGTTAACCATTAACCACGCAATTTTCTCTATACGCAAGACTGTATTTATTATGTATATTTAAACAATCTCCAATTACTTTATTTAAATTATATTGGTTCGATATTGCAGCAATTACACAGCCTTGGCCAATCGTATTGAGAACCCCACATTTTTAATATATCTTTAAAAATAATAATCGGATACAAATATTTAACACCATACAATTATGAATTTCTTTTTTTAGTTACAGCAGTCTGAAAAAAAGACAGCAAACTAACAACTCAACTTTTAATTAACCCTTTTAATCAAACCATTTGCTTTAAAAATTGAGGGGTTTTTTAATTACTAAACTACTTTTTTTTAAGTTTCCTTTTTGTGGTAGTAGGTTAATAGATAATCATAGAAATTAGAATATTTTTTTGCAGAAAATTCCAAAATGTAAAGAAGAAAAATAATATTTTTTATGTTAAAAAAAATTTAAACAAAAAATATATTTTACAACACAAATACAGACAAATTATAGAAAACATTACATATAAATTTTAAAAATTAATTTTTTACTGAATTAAGATTATAAGATTTTTGTTTATTATATTCATTGCTGAAGACTAAGTTTTTTATGTTTTCGCATTTTCTGCAAGAATTATATTCCTTTTCATGATTATCTAATCTGCGCTATCTATAACTATTTATTATCTGCGACGCACACCACAAGAATATTTTACATTTTGCGGACAGAGTTTGTTCTTAAATCGCTAAATAGGACGTTATGGTAACGTAAACAATAAACTACGCTAAATCAACGTTATTATTGTAGTGAGAGATTTGATTTCATATATATTAACTGTCAACGTTCGCTCTTATTCATGCACGTTATAACTAAGGTTTGCACTTTTGTAGGGGGCAAAATCCAAGAATTTTATTATCGTTTATAAAGCAATGTTTTCATTTTCATCTAAATGTACACAGATACCTTAGTCAAATTCGTGAAAGAAAAAGAACAGCAACAAAAATTTATTTTGGTTGAAGCATGACCCCAGAACAGGCCGGCTATGCAGCTAATATGGCATGTGTCCACTCCGAACAGTTATAAAGGTCAACGAGATCTCATACTGTTGATAGGACCTGATTAAAGCATGGACCAACTGGGCCGTGATCCTGGCCTCCCTGATTTTGGTAGACCTAAATTTGGTTTGCAATTTTCTTAAAGCTGATATTTTAAATCTGGTTTGACATTGCACTGATTATAATCTATATTTTTTTACTTCTAGAGTAGGATAAGATTAAAACAAAAAGAATATATATATTTATCTAAATATGCATTTATACATTAATATATGTACTCTAAGACGTCAAAATTATTCAATTTATTGTGACAGTACAGCATGGGAGCCGAACGAATTTCGTGCCCTGAGGATCACTTTGTCTTGGTCGAGCCCTGACTGTTGATGAGGTTATTGATGACAGCTTATGACAACAAATCCCACTCCTCTAAAAGCTAGATTTTTAAGTCCTGGCAAGGGAAAAATAACAACATGCCACGACTCTTCCTGGATAATTCGAAACACACTCAATGGGATTAAGTTGCCACCAACCTTGCTGGCCAATCCATACGACGAATATACTCTCCCTCAAGAAAAATCCTCAAAAACTCCTCTGTGTGGCCTCGCATTATCGTCCACAAACTAAGTCTGGACAGGCAGCTGCTCAGAAAACCCTTGCATGCGGTGTTCGCCTCATCACTAGCCAGTTTTTTCTGGTGATACGATACGTAATGTATTAACCATTTTTTATCTATTGGGTATTACAAAATTTTACTTTCTTTTCATCTTGTTATGTTGTTGTATGATGGTGTATAGGGAGACACTTATGTACCAAATTAGACGTTTTTAATATATTAATTTGTTTATAAGTTAAACAAAATAATTGTTCGTAGAGTCGGTCAAAAAACACGGAAGACTCGTGTTATTTTATCGCCAAATCGACGCAGATAAAAACGAAAACAGTCACTCAATTGACAATTATGTCTTCTATAAAATTGTGTGAAAAAAATAAGCTTACATGGTCTCCCCATATTTAAATTGTAACAAACTTTACAATTTGCAACAGCAACACCTAATTTTGATATCATATTTCGATTCTTCGGTAAATTTTACCCCCAGTTAACTAACGGGGAGTTATTCGTCTAAGAAGTTTAGGAATTATTGCAGATTTAAAAATTTGAGCTAATAATGTAAAATTCATTTTTAATAGTTGGGAAACAAAGTGCAATCCGAATAGATTTTTAAGCATAACGCAAAACTATTTAGCGGAATGAGCAAAAATTTTAGATTCGTATATTTCAAGATTCTTGAAATCAATTTATGTTAAAATTTTAGGAGTTACAATACATATTTTTCAAATATTAATTTCATAATTTATAAATTATGCAATTAATTTCGAGAAAAAGATGTATTGTAACTTGTGGCCTATAAAAAGTTTTAACAGAAATCGATTTCTAGAACTTTGAAACGTGCAAATTTAAAATATCAGATCATTCCGGCAAGTATTGAAGTTATTCTTAAAAAACTACTCGTCTTGCAGCTTGCACTGTGTTTTGCAACTATAGAAAATGAATTTATCGTTAGGAGTTGAAAATTTTAAATCTGCATAATTCCTAAGCTTTTACACCGAATGACTTCCCGTTTGGTATCGTAAAGTAAAATTTACCAAAGAATCCAAATATGCTGTCAAAATTAAGTGTTCATATTCAAAATTTCAAAGTTTGTTCAATATGGAGACAGCCCCTAAGATTATGTTTTTAACACAAGTTTAGAGAAGAAATAATTCCCAGAGTGGCTATTTTCGTTTCTATCTGTGTCCATTTGGCGATAAAATAGCATGGGATTCTTCTTTTTCTTCTAGTTAACACTTTCCAACCTAGTTGAAAAGTGTTTATGACTTCGGTTTGTCTGCCGTCTGCCGTCTCTCCGTACTCTAACTCGTGTAAATATATTCGGATTGCCCTGAATTTTTTGTATGTTATTGTCGTTTACTATAGCATGTTACCTATTTCAACTGAAGTGTGTAGCACTTATAGTTTTTTTACAGGGACAGTCAAAAGTATTCCGTTACATTACAGTCAATGGGAAATAATCGTTTCAAGTGCATTTTGATGATAATACGTCATTTAAAGCATGATGAAATTGATATATAATTATGAAGCTCATTAAAACATGTTTTTTGTAGAATGTGGAGTGCAAATCATTAATTATTCATTTACAGGGTCAAACAAAAGAATTCTGTTACACATTGTTCTATGGGGAAAAATCGTTTACAGTGTAATTTAGTGATATTTCACTATTTCAAACATAATGCAAATTATATGTATGACTGAGGTGCAATATAAATCGCTCTCATGAAAGTGTGGTGTGCATTGCGTTTATTTAAAGGGACACACAAAAGATATCGGTTACAGTACATGTGCGATATTTACAGTCTATGTGTGATAAGTGCGTTTGCAACTTTGGTTTGCGTTTTTAAGTTTAACTAATTTTTTTTCTTAGTACGTGTGTGTTTATAAACTCGGTTGTTCATATACAGGGCTGAAATCCGTAAGTATTACAGACTGTGGGAGTGAATTGCTTAACGGTAGTTTTTAATCTTGTTACGCATTTTCTTGCTGAACTATAATATATTTAGTATACTAATATAAGCTTGTGGAATATAAATAAATTCATATACAGAGCTACACAAAGAAAAAGATACATTGTCGTTTACGGTTGGTAATTGCGTGAGTTTAAAGTTGCCTTTTAGTTTAATATGTGGTGTGTATAAAAGTCTTCAGATAATATACAGGGCTGTACAAAGGATTTCGTGTGCATTTCCATCGATCGGAGAAAACTGCTAAATGTGAATATTCTAACTGAACTAAATTTTATCATGTTATATATCCACATCTATTGATCATATACAGGGCTGCACAAAATAATTCGATTTCTTTTTTGACACTGGAAGGTAGTTTCGAAGACTGCATTTTTCAATGTGTTATATGTTTTTTAAACTATTTACTTACATATCTTCTTTTACCTTATTTAATGGTGAAGTTTCGTTACAGTTTTCTGGCTGTGTTGGAAAGTGTTTCATAATCTATGCATGATGCATGATTTTTCGTTCTTGTTTATTTTTGGACCGACTGTACCCGACTGTCCGTTAGCTTTTAGAGGACTCATAAAATAAGTACATGTAATTTTTTTTCTTTTCAAAATTGTAACTTGATTACTCGGAAATGTTATAGTCGGAGAAAATACTGAACCACGAGTATATTTTGCTTGCTTTTAAGTATCTGTTTTTAACAGTGTAAATATTGAGAATGTGGCCTTCTAGAGTAAATAATTATAGCATGTGATTACACTCCTCGTAATATTAGACACGTAAAAAGCGCTCCAAATTTCAGAAATTACACTAAATGTTCCCTAATGACCTTCTTTCTTCCACAAAAAGTGAATGCTTGATTGTTTTACTAGATTCAATGCCATCCTTCATAATAGTGAAACAGAGAAGTCGGATATTGTTACCGCACTGTCACGCTTTTGTTATGCTGAATAATAACGATAGTAATAACATTATTTTATGTCAGATTATAACTAGGTATGAATATCTTATCTTAAACTCATTCATGACAGCATGATAAAATTTGTTAGCTATATATTTCTCTGAAATATATCGAATATCTAAAACGAATTATCTCTAGCGTTTTACATTTTATAAACATGATTGTTCCACTATGAATAAAATAATAACATAATCCTGTTAAAACTGTAGATTAAGGCAACCAACTTTTTTAAATCTCAGTAAGGGACGCCATTGATGTCTGATCGTTTATAATGTGGCGCTTTAAATAAAATGTTTCATTTAAGCATGGGAAAAATAATTACAATTCAAAAATAACATTTCCGTGAGTGGTCTATGGGTGTAAAATCTGTACAACAAAAGCGAGGATATTCGCCACTTATACGACTCACTGTATAATTGAATCAGCCATTTTTTAAATTAAAAACATAACGTTAATTGTCGTTTATTTGAATCAGCACCACCCATCTAATACAATCAATCAGATTCTGCTTTACAAACATGATCAATTTAAAAGGTAGTTATTAAAATTTGATCAAATCTTGCCATGAAATAATTTACTCAAGTGTATGCTGAAAATTTACCTTTTACCCGCTTGACAATCTCATTGTCTCTGACACATTTGCAAACAAAAATGAAAATTTCAGCTAATTTCAATCAGGTGTTAAAGAATTAAGAAACACGTCCGCCCCCCCTATAAATGTGATGCATCTTTGATTATAATCAACTGCTACCTGATGACCAACTTTTCATAATTTTTATATCCCAAAAATTGTTTTGAAACACCAATTTTAACTGTATTGATAGGTACATAATTTTTTCGATTATTGATGTCATAAAGCATATTTCACATTTAAAAAATTTTAAAACGTATAAAAATCGCCATATGTTTGGAATAGTTAATACGAATGCCACATAATATTCAGTGTTAAAATATAAGTATTACAAATTGGCGATATGAATAAAAATCTATTTACCATTTCGAGGTAAACTTTGGCCCCACCAGTGGCCGAGAGGTTCTGCTCTCAAAGCTGGTAGACCGGAGGTGCTGGGTTCAAACCTAATCACGCCCGTTGGACTAATCGTTCGGAGTTTTCGTGGTTTTCTTCGAACCTTTGGATTTCCTTGTGTAAATACGGATTGGGTTCCCTTAGAAAGCCCCCCCCCCCCCCACGAAGGGCACCCCCCTCGGACCTGTATCCCTAGTACAGAATCGGCCGTCATAATTACGCCAACACTAACACCGAGGTAAACTTTACATCTTTATAATTCTTAAAGTTCTTAACCGAATGGCTTCCAGTTGTATATCCAAACCTAAAATTTGTTCTAGATTTAAAATAAGAAGTAAAATCGTGTTTTAGTATTGGAAATTTTTTTAAAATCCTTTTACTATTTCAAGATAAAGACGGCCCCTCAAACTTATTTTCATTATAATTTTAAGGAAAACTTATTTTCGATCTGAATGGCTATTTCCGTTTTTCTCCGATAAAAATGTATACGGGGAGGGTTTTTTTTTCCCCCAACTAATTGTACATACGATACATAATGTTTAACAACATTACAACATATAAATAGAACATAATATGACATAGGATAAAACCTAAACCTTAAAAGTATTTTACAACCAATATAAAAAAAATTCTAATCTAATTTATTTTTCAACATTTCACCTTGTTATTCTTGACGGGCTTTCGGATAATAGTTTTTAAAATATTCACAGACTTACAGAAAAAAGACTGAAAAGGTAGATTTTCCAACGTAATATTCGAAACTGAAATGGCTGTTGTATCTAATTGTATATTTTACAAACATTATTAAATTTTATATGAAGTTTAAGTTATACAGAAATAAAAATAACAAAAGCATAACTCGCTGAGTGTGGGGGCTTGCTTTTTAATACCTCATATGAGGTTGCCATGCATGACAGGGTTAATTCGTTTGCATCGAGCGTCACGTATATGTGACATATAAGGTTCTCACAATCGTTGAGTATCGATATCAGTAAATTTGAATAGAATATTTTGTCAAAACATTCTTTTCTGAATTATCGGTGATAAAAGAATAAAAAATCTTTAAACGACATGTTCATACTGATGATGAATACTATATCATTATTTATAAAATATAATAAATATACATTAAGTAAAACTACTTTGATAAAATGTATATCAAAATAGCTATATTAATAAAAAAGGTAAAAAAATTATGCGTCAAGCATAGATTATGAAACACTTTCCAACACATTCAGAATTACTGTAATGAAACTTTACTGATAATATAGTAAAATCACTAGTTAAAGTTAAATTAAATGTAATTACTGAAAAGGTTTAAAATACCTTTTAATATAAAGATGACATATGTTTCATGCGCACCAACGGCGACTTCTTCAAGATCAAAATGATAATTTTTTTTATCATTTTGATCTTGAAGAAGTCGCCATTAGATCGCATGAAACATATGTCATATTTATATTAAAAGGTATTTTAAACCTTTTATGAACCTTTACCGTTTAATAAGGTAAAAGATAATATCTAAGTAAATAACTTAGAATACGAATAACAGATTTTCCCATTTTCAGCAATTACCCTCTATAGTCAGAAAAATATCCAAATTCTTTTGTGCAGCCCTATAGATTTTTATATATACTAATTATTCTAGTATGCTAAAATTTAGTTCAGTTAGGAAAAGCATAACAGAGTTGAAAATTCCTCTTTAGCAATTTCCGCCAATAAGCGAAAATGTACTAGAATTATTTTGTGCAGTCCTGTATATATCTATAGAATTAATGCACACCAAGTAATATGCGAAAAATTGGTTAAATTTAAAAACGCATGTCACCAGTTAAAAATACATTTCCAGTAATTATTGCTCATAGACAGTACTGTAACCGAATTCTTTTGTATGCTTCTGTAAATGCTAAATGAACGATAAATTCTATGTACACCATATTCTACAGTAAGTATTTCGTAGTACACCTCAATAGTGTATATTAATTCCGTTAAGTTTGAAATAGTATAACATCATTAAAATACAATGAAAACGAGTTTACCCTATAGACCATAATGTAACGGCATTCTTTTGAGTGCCCCTGTAAACGAACTGTAAATTTACACACAATTTTCAATACTCAACATGCTATCGTAAATCTCAATGACATGTATCAATTGCATGGCATTGTGGCTGTATTTACGTGAGTTAAACCGCGTCCAGACAATCCGAATTCATAAACACTTTCAACTATGTTGGATAGTGTTAAAACGGTTTTTGTCTGTGTGTCTGTCTCTATGTTTTTTTTTTTTTTTTGGTTGGGGGGACGATGGCTAGGGAAATTATCGTACGTAGAGGTCTGTGAATTTTGATAAGCATAGACAAAGACAGGTCCGAATGCACCCGAGGCTCACATTTTTCATTTTTTCCTAATTCAGTTAAATAGTCATTCCTTGAACAAATGAACTGGAACAAAATGTTCTTTGCATAAGCCTCTTGTTATGTACGAGATTTTATCAGAGATTTACTCAATCCAAGCAATAAAACAAAAAATATATTCACTTAAATTTGTGAAAATTAAAGATTTTACTGAAAGATTCGTTGTTATGGTTGGAAATATGCAGCTTTAAGTATAATGATGAAAGTAATTATCACAGAATCTGGGAGTTGGTTGGTTAGGTGTGCTACGGTGATATTTTGTACACGTGGGCTAAACAGGCCGGACCTCTCCTTAAAATGGAATCTGACTCACTACACATATCCATGCCTAATTGGGATTTTAACCAAGCACCTGTTATGCAGTAGCCACTAGACAAGAAGGTGGACCTGGATCTGGACGAAATACCTTGAACGACATAATACTTTTTTTCACAGGGAATTAACAGGTGTCTTTATTTTTTATTCTGAAAAGAAGTTTTATGTCTATTGTGTTTTAAAATTTTGATTTTAAATCAAAGACTATAAAAAACTGCAAGATTTACACGTTTTTCTGCAAACTTTACCTTCAATGGGGGTGACCATTTCAACTTATTTTGAGGGTGAGGGGCTAATGTCTCTTACCACATATGCTGTTTGGACATATCGGGCACCTCTCTACACTTTCGCATTAAAATAACCCTTCCTCTAAATTAATTCAGTTTTGTGCAAGAAATGTATTCCCCAGCATTAATATAATTTTGATAGAAAGGGTAGAATAGTATCTTTCTATGCGGTGGCCTGGATTTTCATGATTATATTCCCGGTTCGGTTTTCACGATCAGAAATTTGATAATTGGACCAGAAAAAATGCGTCGTCAAATGAGTTAAAGGAAAATTAATAAACAACTTTAATATCACAATTCAATTTTTAAGCAAGCAACAAACACCATCATTAAGATTTGATTTTTCATTAGGCACAGTAGGTACAGGAGTAGAGACCAGAAATTTTGAGGGGAGGGGGCAGATTTTGAATATCATTTTAAATTTTGTGTATAATGAATCTTATGTATAACGAAGTTATAAGTGAGTTTGATATTTTAAAAGATAATAAAAATATACTATATTACTTCTGTTTTCAAATTTGTTCTTTCTTTTTTTGCTTATAAAATAATGGTATGAATTTAAGTTTGCTCGACAGGGGCACAAGAGGCCCGGTACAGTAGCCAGCGCTCCACCTCCAACCACTAGACAAGCAGGTGGGCCTGAATCTGGGAGAAATACTTTGAATGACGTATCATTTTATCACAGGAAATCTATAGGTATCTTTATTTTTCATTCTGAAAAGAAGTTTTAAGTTTTAAAGAATGTTTTAAAATTTTGACTTTGAATCAAACACTAGAAAAAGTAGGTGAGATGGGCCCTCTGCATGTCCTGTATATACTATATGCATATATTTAATACAAAATTGGTCTCTCACGGGACACTTTTCAGCTTAGTGCTCGATACAACTCTACTCGCTATCGCTCTCTGTGCATGTATCTTCATTCACATAATAATATTTTAGACAACATAATTTTCTGGTGTTTCGTATATTAATCGAAGAGTAATAAGTGAATAAACTGATTATGTAAGATATGCTGAATACAAAGGTTCCCAAAAATGTCTATACTTTGGGCCACTGATTTTCTAAATCAAGTCTTGATGACTATTAGTGCAATATTTCATATCAATTAGACTTTAATTTCGTAATAGAAATAATAATTAAATATATAGAAAAACTTTTCTAATATTGGAACATAAATTCACCTTAGTATATCAATTAAAAACATGAAAACATTTAAAACGAATCGTAATTTATTTATTACTAAAATAGTTGTAAACTGAAATAAAGGTTTTAAAACATTAAAACCATTCCATAGATGTTAAAACTTTCGTCAGAGTCCCGAGCGCTTTCGACCAGAACCTGACCATCATCAAAGGGCATTGGAACAGGTTCCTTCTTCCCACCCCTTTTGATGATGGCCATGTTCTGGTCGAAAGTGCTCGGGACTCTGACGAAAGTTTTAACATCTATAGAGTGGTTTTAATGTTTTAAAACCTTTATTTCATTTTACACCTATTTTAGTAATAAATAAATTGTGATTCATTTTAAATGTTTTCATGTTTTTAATAGAAATAATAATTTAGTGTACACACAAAATCTTTAATTTTACTTATTTATTAAGTATTTTTTTTATATGTACTCATAATATTTGGAAAAAAGAAAAAAAATTCACTTGCTGTTTTTTATTATGTTTTTTTTTTTGTTGTTTTTTTTCTCTTATGCTTCTCTCTATAATTTGTAACAAATATACTTACTAAAAAAATAAGGATTAGAAAAAAAAAAAAAACAAACAAACAAACAGAATAAGCATAAATATAACAAATATTATTTACCATCAATTTAGAAAAAAAAAATCCCAATTAAGCAATTACTGAAACCTATTGCCTGATAAAACGACAATGCCTAATGAGACATGAAGATTAGAACAGTTAGTTATGAGTGCTGAACCTTTTTGGTTTAAGGCATAGACGTGGCTGCCTGCAATCTGGGAAATTAAACTATAGTCCTTCCTTAGGAAGACAGAAAGTTCCGGGCTATTTGTAAGAAGGATGATCAACTATTTAACAGCTTTTAGTCCTCTGATCGGGGAGTTTCCTATGACTTTGTTGAAAACTTTCTAAACTATACTTCCAAGAAATGTTTTCAGCTTGTAAAGATTAGAAGTATGAACAAAAGTTAAGTTCAGAATTGGAGTATTATAAAATCTCTATACTTGTTCCATCCGGACAGGGCCTCCTTTGCCCCCGGAAACCTGGGCAGTTGCCCTTACGTTCTACTAACTTTAAGTAACGAAAATTTTGGTTGAAAAGTTACATTTTACTTTAAATCGTTGTCATTTCACTAAATATGCATATTTTTTAAAACGGCTATGTATTTCATTAGCTTTTGGACAAAAACAACTTTTTTTTTTTTGGTTTCAATGTTCTAGGTTAAGTGTACGATTATCGTGGCCGCTGCTTGACATCATTTTCTACTTTAATATATGTATAATAAATTAGTGTAAATGGATTTTTATAAACACTTCACATTTCTTTAGAAATTTTTTTGAAAAAGCCTTAAATTTTAGGGCGTTAAAGTGGTGCTATCTCTTAATAGAAATTAAAGAGGTCAGGTCCAGGGGCACTATTTGGGAGATGCTAGGGGGGGGGGGGGACAGTTTCCACTGCCTCCAAATAATTGGATATTTCAGAGTGTAACAGGTCAGATTTAAGAAAATCAGAAATTGCACAAAAACTAAAATAACTTATTTTGATCTTGTGTTGATTATAGTTAATACTTTGTACTTTTAAGATTAAAAGAAATAATATTAAAAACAAAAAATATATATATTTATCTAAATTTGTATTTATTATATTATATTATATGTATTGTATTAAACATCTCAAAAACCGCTTATGGAATTTCGAGAAAAGTACGCAGAAATCCCATGTATGTATTTATTTGTTCTAAATTGCCATAGATGTTCAAATTGCCCTCCTCCAACTTCGAGACACGTATGCGCATTTCTAATCATGTTTAGGAAGACTAGTTTCACCCTGTCAGGTAAGTGTATGATCATTACGTAATCGCTGCATTATACGGTTAACTGTTGAGTTATACAGCGCATATTTTCCAACAGACTTCTCACAGAACAATCATCTCACTTCTTATAACATTTTCTTGTTGGAAAAATGAACTTTCATAATGTAACAACACTCTTCTAATAAAAACACCATGTTGACGGTTAACGTACACACTTTCTCGCGTTTCTGGATACTACCGAACTCCGTTCGTTACATCTATTCAGCAACTTACATTATTACACACGCCTTTGTTGCACCTGGTGGTATTCAAAAGACTCTTACGTTTTTCTAATTATCGTAAGAACTGTTTAAATTCCTACTAGGGGTTTTTGAGGGGACACGCTATATAGTTTCATATCTGTATTCTAAGAAATAGAAAATTTTTAATTTTTTATAACAGTATAGGATGATAGGGTCGAATGAATAGGTGGAAAACAAATTCTCATTGCTTCACGTACACTCAGATGAAATATCAAGTAATTCTGACCAGTGATTCTTTTTTTTACAGTCTTTTGAAAGTGCAACTTTAATTATAAGCACCCTGTATAACGTCTCTTCATACATTTTTAATTCAACGTTTCAATTCTTTTGAATATTTCACTTTTTTATAAATAATATAAATAACAAAAAGTGCATTAATAAAAGTATGCAGTCATTTGGCTGTTTTATTTATAATTTGGCAAATTTTGTAAATTTTAGAGTTAATTAACAGCTTTTTGCTCATTAAGGATAGAAACTTTTTTTTTTTTTTTTTTTTTTTTTTTTTTGTAACTGAATTGTATAAAGCACGTAGTTTAAGTTATTACTCGGCCAAAAATTTAATCCTTACTTTTTTCTGTCCATTATTTAAGTCTCTATGTTGTTCTAAATATTAAGTTTAACGAAGAAAAAAAAAAGGGTTAATTTTCAATAACTCAATGTTTTTATTTAAATTCTGTATCGCTGTTTATAATTCTTTTATAAAGATGAATATGGACTCAAATTAAAAAATGTGTTCTTCAGATTCTTCTACTTTTCGTTTCATTTTTCTACGATGCTTGGTTCCTTTGATATTTGATATTTTACCCTGGCATGTTTGATCGATTTAACACTGAGATGTTGTTACAAGCAGTAAGCGGTCTGGTGTTTTGTTCTTGGAGTTTGTTTGTTTGCCCGCCCTTTTTATAGTTTGGCTTGGCAAAACGACCGTTCTGCTTGATTCAGTTTTTTTTTAAATGCTACAATAAACGTTTTAAGTTTAGCAGTATAAGACTCGTTATTAAAATATATATTTTCCAACTTTTAAACGGCAAATTAAATGGAACTCCTGAAGTATTAATATGATACTACTCATTTATTTAATTAAAAAAGATACAGTTTTCTTTAATAATATCTAAACCAACTATTAGTTTCATTTCATTTCGGGTTGCGGGTCGGGATCGGGTTGAAGTGGGTCAGATTTAGGTCGACATGCGGATAGAGGAAAATTAATTTGTTGGGTTCGCGTCGGGTGCGGGTTGACTTCAAATGGATTTTTCTGTTTCGGGGTGGGTACAACCCCACCGCGCAGGATTATTCCATGAATCATCTCGGGAGGTGTCCACAATTCAGAGGTAAAAGCGCAGAACTATATAAGTGTTAGGAAATGAAAATTGTTCGCTAAATACAGATGCTCACTATTGTTGAATGTCCATTATGTAGGTTTCCGTTATGTTAGATATTTCCTCTGAAATATATTTTGAACTTTCTTTTGAAAAATCGGGTTCCCCGAATGCGACCCGCAAATTCTTCTATACTGAAACGACCTGAAAGTGACAAAATATTTTTCGTCGGCCCGAAACCTGGCCCAAACACGGCACACTACAATCCGAACTCAAAATGAAATGAAAATAATAGTTTGTTTCAATATTATTAAAGAAAACTTTAAATAAATAAATAAGTAAATTAGTAGCATTACATGAATGCTTCAGAAGATCCACTTAAGCTGTCGTTTAAAATAGGAAAATATATTTTTAAATGTGATTAAGAAATATCTAGTAATTTATACGACTAAAATTGAAAGGTTAATTATAGTATACGTTTTTAAAACTCAATAAAAATAAGCTCAATTCATCTTAAACATAGTTCTGCTTATTTTCATTAATTTTTTGGGGGAAATCCCAACACAATCCGACTTGAAAAAATCTAAATATGATCCGCAATAAATATTCTAGAGTGAACTCGACGCACAGAAAGAGAATTACAGACACCCCGATCCCAAAAAAGTAAATTAGGGACAACCAAACCCGATGCAGAACATTATTCAACGATCCCGAAGTGTCTGCTATTCTGAGGTTTTACTATATTTTAATGTTAAAGAATATAGATATGTCAATTTTTCAATATAAAAATACAATTGCTAATAGATATCTACTAAAAACAATTTTTCAGAAATAAAAAATAAATCCAAGCTTAAAAATAGAAAAAAAAACAGGGTGAAAATCGTCGCTAAAAAATTGCGTGATATCAAATTTCCAACTTTATATCATGGTACTTATTTAACATTCTCCATTAACTAAATTACCATAGTTAAGTCAAGGGCCTGCGTATATGTTAATAGAAATTATTTTATCCTGTACTAAATATATCATGACGTATTTCTCGGAATTCAAATTTTAAAAATTATGCATGATGGGCTTGGCGGCCATCTTTCTCTATTTCTAAACATCAATGTCCATAATTAAATTCATATATTTGAAATTGTTATTAAAGCAAACATTTTATGCAAACATTTTCTTTATATTTATATATATATATATATATATATATATATAATATATATATATATATTTATTTATTTATTTTATTTTTATTTTATTTTTATTTTTATTTTTTAAGCTGGCCGCGAAGCCCATCATGCATGTGAAGGAGTTAGCTGATCAGATCATATTTCGTAGTTGTTGTTCGTGATCGAATTAATCCAAGGGAGTCAGGTTCGTGGTATAATAAAAAAACTCCAGAATAGATGTCAAGTCATTTTATTGTAGGATCACCATGAGGATGTCAAGATGGTCGCGGACAGAAGAGGGGGAAACAAGAAAGGCCGCTCTTAAGCAGTCATTATTATGCGGAGACAGAAGACGAAGTGAAGTGTTTCCACAACACAAGTTGGAATTGCACTGACAAGAATCTCGCCAAAATAGGGTTGTTACAGAGTGTCTAGGCGTAAATACTTTCAGACAGAGATAGGCATAACCAATGGTATTTACCCAGCAGGGTCACCAGATTTTGGCGACAGGACGAATTTTGATTCAAAAATTAATATCACCACGGCAACACTAACCGACAAATACCTTTCTCATGAGAACGGATTTTCGACAGACAAAATAGTATATGCCTTTAACAATGAGAATATATTTTTAGACATGGGTGTGAGTGATTGCGTTCTTACCACTACCATATAAGGGCATGCATTTGGGCCAAATGGAAGATTCGCATAACTTTTGTAGCCACAAAAATGTGCTATGCACATATTGTGTTATAAGCTTGGTTACGGAAAGTAAAATTACGAAAAGGCATCTGTGCTGATTTAATTCTTTTCTTTTTTTTATTTTAATCGAAAAGCCGTGAGATATTAGTGATCGAGCATAAGTGAAAATGAAAAAGGGAAAGGGTATAAATTACAGCGGGCTTATTGTTTGAAGTTAAAGATAACACGATTAAATTTTGACAAAGGAAGGGGGAAAATATAAATTAAATAAAGGATAGGGTTTGTTAAAACTTAATATATGATTCTCATATCATATATTTCCCCCGTTTGCTCAGATAAAAGAATAATTTGTTAGGGTTTAAATTTCAGGCATGCTCCGTCTGAAAGTTTACATATAATCAATGCACAATATAAGAAAAAAATATAAACACATACAAATATCAAAAATGAAAATGAAAATGGAAATGAAAATGGAAATGGTATACCAAAATTTTTGCTACTGGTCATCATAGTGTACACTATTTTATTCCTTGAGTCCATGGTTTCTTAACAGTTTATTTTTGTAGATGTAGAAATTATTGTTGTTGTTTTTGCTGTTCCGGAACATGTGGTAGTATAACTACACTACATATACATTGATGACCAAATTATGACCAGAAAAGTTGCATTATCATCAACTAATATTTTTTTTACTGATAACTGGTCGTAAGCATGCTAAATGAATTTAAAATGTTCATAACTCTGAACATATAAGCTTATGTTAAGTTGCAACTACAATATAATAAAATTCTCTTTGTTCGAACAGAATATAAGATACTAATATATATAATATTATATAAAATAAACATCAAGTATATAAATGCAAATACAAAATATAAAAATAAGATACAGTTACAATTACAGTTACAGTTACTGTTACACATGTGTAAAAATGAAATACAAAAAAATGATGAAGATAAAAATGAATAAAATTTGGGTTTAAAAAAAATAGTAAAAATTTGTGCATTCGCACAGGACAGGATAGGGAAAGTGACGCACGATCCAAAAAAAATTTCCTGCCCTAAATCTTGTCTAAGGACAAGTGTAATGGCGCAAGTTTAGGACTATTGCCTTATTTGTGGAGGGAATATTTAGGGCGAGGTCCACATTGTTGTCACAACATAGACCCCGTTGCTCCCGCAGCAGTAATGCAACAAACTGAGGAGCAGTCTCGTATACTCATTTTGACAGGGGATTTAAGGTGAATTGGAATACCAATTCGAATGTGTCTCTCATTACAATGGGGTGGAAGATCCTAAGGGCAGTAATTTTGAACAGATCACCACTCCGAAAGGGAATAATTAGAAAAATAAAAAATATATATATACACCTAGTGTATGTCGAATAAAAGTCAATCCTAGAGTAATAAGAGAGAGTTTTGTCAAGTTCGGTAAAAATGTTAAGTCATGAGATACATATTTACTTAATTAGCATTATTAAAATTAAAAAAAAAACTGACCTTAAGAGAAATTTTTTTTTTTTTTTTTTTTTTTTTTTTTTAGTGCAATTAGTGTTACTACAATTATGTTTATAACTATTTATGAGATTTAAAAAAAAATATGACATGACAAAAAGGTGAGACGGAGAAATTTTTTTTTTTTTTAAAGTGTATATGTGCAAACACGCCATAAATATGAAAGATAATGTTCACAACAAGATTGCCACATCTGCCATTCCCTTGATGAAACAAACTTGGACCAGCCGAGAACTTTCACAAGGAAACATCAGATATAACATCAGTACATTGTGCGCAGCAATATACACAAGTGTGAACAAAACCAAAAAATTGCACAAAATACAACAATTATAAAATTATAAGCTATTTTCTAGGTCTTAAATTATAACGTGTTGAATAAGTTGGAAAGTTAATATTATTGTAACCATCATGACTTGTAAGTAAGTGATCGCTTCTTGGTGGAGCGATGATTAACCTATCAATGTGTACTCTAAAAGCAGAGTCATCAGGTGCATGTAAGCGTTTGATTGAAACAGAGACAGGTGAATATTTGTGTATAACAATGTAAGGTCCAGAATATTTTGGTTTAAACTTATCTACTGATTTTAAATATACAATATCTTTGTTCATAATTTTTCTTAGTTTAGCACGTTTTTGAAAATGATCATTTCTTTTGTTTTGAGAGTCTTTGATGTTATTGTATGCTTTCCTGTAAATAGAATTTAAATCTTGTAACAATTTGTAAGCTTCAAAATCTTTATCTAGAACTTGATTGACATTATGGTCATAAGTATCAAATATTAAGGATAGTTCTCTTCCAAAGTGAAGCAAGTTGGGAGAATATTTTGTGGAGGAATGTAGAGATCCATTATAAAGAGATTTATGAATTGATAAAGCATTTTCAAAAGTGTGACCTTCTTGAAGTAAAGTAGAAACTGAGTATTTAATTGACTTATTAATTCGCTCCGACACGGCATTGCTTTGTGGCCTCGCTACACTGGAATGACGTACCTTTATGCCTAATGTGTCGTTAAATTTGTCGTATATGTGTGAGGTGAATTGTTTTCCCAAATCTGACAAAATTACGGAAGGTCTTCCAAAGATAGTTATATAACTGAATAAACATTTAATTATCTTTTCAGAAGTGATGGTACGCAAAGGGAAGAGTTCTAGGTGTCGAGAAAAATGGTCAATTACTGTCAATACCGACTGTCCATTACTAAACCGACCAAATCAACACTGACTGTATCTCCTGGATGCGTAGGTGTGTATGTAGGTTGTAGTGGAGCAAGTGGAGTTTTGTGATGTTTTGCCTGTAAACATTTTGTGCAAGACGCTACAAAATTTAAAGTGTCAGCATACATTCCTTTCCAAAAATATTTTTTTGTGACAAATGCATAAGTTTTTGTTAATCCAAAATGCGAAAAATGACATATTGTTAGAACTTTGGCTTTTAATGAATTTGGGACAATAATGTGGTAAGAAAAGGTGTCATTACAAATATTTTCTTTTTTTAACATTAAAACCTTTGAATCGGGATGAATGAAGTACATAGGGAATTGTTTCGATGAGCCATTTTGCATAATTTCGTTGTAAATTTCGGATAATTTTGTGTCTTTCTTGTGTTCGTTTACAAATGTTTCATTTGAAATTTCCAATAAAGGGTCTTTTTGATTCTTGTTACCAATAACTAAGTAATTTAGAGAATGTGTACTGTATGATAAATGATCATTATTAGTGTCTGGTAGATCATTATCTACAATTGGCAATGCATATGGTTCATTGATGAGCTCTGGGTTGGAATTTAAATCACTTGTGTTTTTCTCGAAAGAACATCTGGACAAATAATCTGCAAGTACATTAGAAGAGCCGGGAATGTGATCGAAAGTGTATGTATATTCTGATAATTCTGTTAACCATCTAGTTGTTATATCAGCGGGATTAGTTGTTTTCTTGTATTTTTTTAAAGGAGCACTATCGGATAAAATTACAAACTTTCGGTTATATAGATAGTATTTAAAAGCGATTACAGATTTGTAAATGGCCATTAATTCAAGTTTTAGTGCTGGATAACGTTTTTCAGACTGTTTAAGAGATTTAGAAAAAAATGCAATGGGAAGTAATTGTCCTTCATGTTCCTGTAACAGAGCACCTCCTATGGCTATAATTGACGCATCTGTGTTTACATAAATGTTTTAGACCAATCGGGTAAACGAACCATGGGAGACTTAAAGAACACCTGTTGCATTTGATCAAATAATTTTTGATGTTTTTGAGTCCATTTAAATGTTGTTTTTGGCGTAGTGAGCTCTATAAGTGGTTGGATGAGTTTTGAAAATGAAGGAACTAGAGATTTATAAAATGTGACAAGACCAATAAACCTTTTTAATTGTCTTTTTGTTGTCGGGGTAGGAAAAGAATTTATTTTGACAATATTTGATTGGACGGGAGAAATGGAATGATTTTCGATATGGAAACCTAAGTAGTCAACAGCGGTTTTGTGAAATGCACATTTATTGGGCGAGAGCGTTAAATTATATTTCGATAAAATTTCAAGTACTTTCTGTAATTTTGCACATGTTTCCTCAAAAGAATTAGAACCAAAGATCAAATCGTCTTGATATGCAAAAATACCTTCCATTTCTAATTCATCAATAATAGTGTCCATTAAATTTTGAAAGAAACTACTACTATTCTTTAATCCAAATACCAATCTTTTAAAACGAAAAGTACCGTATATGCATGTGAATGTAAGTGGATCTTGATATTTTTCAGGTAAATTTATCTGATGATAGGCTTGTTGAAAATCTAATGAAGTGAAATATTTATATGCTGATAAATTTGAAATAATGGTCTGTATTTTGGGAAGTGGATATGAAGATCCTTGTAAGACGGAATTTAGCATTCTTAAATCAAGAGCTAGTCTGTATTTTTGTTTTGCAGACCCATCAGACTTCTTTCTAACAAGCAAAATAGGACATGCCCATTCTGAACAGTTACGTTCAATAATATTTGCTTCAAGAAGTTGATTTATTTGCTCTTTCATTTCTTGGTGTAATGATTGTGGTACCGGAAAAGGTAGTGTTTTGATTGGGTAGTCATTACTGAATTTGAGATTTGGAACAACCTTGTCTGTGTGACCTAATGTTTTCATTGTTTTAGAAAAAGAACTGTAGTATTTTAGCAATAATGAGCCTAAGGTTTTTGCTTGTTGAGTGTCTAGATGTTCCAATTTGAAGTCTTGTATTGTTAAATCTTCCTTTCTTTTTTTTAAGACCTCATCTGAAGCTTGAATATAATTGCAAATAAACTGTTGTAAATTATCATGAGGTTGAATATTGAAGCTGTTGATGTTGTCGCATGACTTCATGGTCTGTGAAAAATTGTCGTTTTTAAATGGTTCCATAATTTCGGAAACTTCATATAAAATTCCTATTCGTGCATTTTTGTTTATGTGTACGGGTTTGTTAGAAGAATTTTGTAAGAATATGTATACATGTGATTTTTGTAGGTGTTTGTTATGATTTTCCTGATCGACCGATTCAACATCATTATTGTTACCTAGCAGACTGTCATAACAAATAATTTGTTTATTAGAAATAGTGCTTTCAAAACAGTACTGCATTGAAGGGTTTAAAGAATCAGTGTCGATGGAAATCCATGTTTTCTCATGTGGTTCAAGTTTTAATTTATGTGCAAGGCGAATCGTTTTGAATGAATTTGACGGAGAGTTTACATGTTCACTTAGACGATTTATGTCTTTGCCATCAGCTGACGCGCTAAGTAATGGCACATGAAATTCATTTGTTGACATTCTATTTTTGTGAACATCAATTATGATCCTGTGTTTATGAATAAAATCAAATCCTAATATTCCTTGAAAACTAGAGGTATCGGGAATGTCAACAATATAAAAGTTGTGGCTAAAAGATTTGTGATGAATTCTGATTGATGCTTTTATACATGCGGTGAAGTCAACATCGGAATTTACTGTTTTAAGAGTAACTGTTGTGCCTAACCTTTTATATTTAAGTTTATTCTTAATGGAATCGAAAAGGGACTGTGATAAAAGAGAAATTGTCGACCCTGTGTCTAAAAGTAAAATTGTGTCTGTTCTTGCTATAGAGGCCTTTATAAGGGGGAGTGTTGGGGAATTATTATTCACATTTGAAATAACCTCAACTTTCTTTTCGTCACTTGATGATGCAGTTTGCGATGAACTTTCAGTTGATCTGTGCACTGTTTGTGACGACCCATTCCTGGTCATTTTTATGTTTGTTGTGGTCTGTGAAGCGACCGAATTGACTAGCCTTTCCTTAGAAATTTTTGGAAGAGTTTCATCAAACGACCATGGGAATGTAGGGCAAGTTGCTGATGTTAAAATGTTTTCCTGAGATGCAAAGCCATCAGCTAAATTACATCTCCTTAATAGTTTAAAGATTCCCCTTTCTGATTACTTTTTTTGCGAAAATTTGGATTGAATTTGTAGTTTTGATATCCACCTCTATTCGCATTTGATCTTCTCCATTTAAAACATAATTTTGCAGTGTGGCCACGTTTCAAACACAACTGACAAGTGGGTGGAGAATTCGATTTGTTATGTTTATTTGTGCGGACATATCTATGACCAGTGTGTCTTGTTTTAAAGTCCTTTTTATACTGATCATGCGAGTTTTGTGGGCGAGAGGGTTGATTATGGGTGTTATTTTTGTCCTCGCTACCTGTTAACGACAAAGCGTTAATTTTTTCATTTAGTGATTTCAACTGCATTGCGATCGTGTCTGCGGAGCTAGATGACGCGCAGGGCTGCAATATTTTCTCGTTCTGCATAATTTCCTGGAGAGTTTGTGCTCTATCTACTGCTTGTTTATACGTTGATATTCCCTCTTCTTGTATTTTTACCCTTAAATTCGAGGGAATTGCTGAAATAAATTTTGTAAATTTAATATTATCAAGAGCCGTTCTATCTGTTATAGTGTCATGCACGCGAGCAGTGAGAGTGTTAATACGATGGGCTAAATTTCTAATTGATTCTTCTGGCAATAATAATAGATTATTGAATTCAATCAGTGCTGCAGTTTTACTCGGGGGAGCGAAAAATGCTCTGAATTCTTTCTCGACGAAATCTAAGTTGTTAGATTTATAGATCTCAGGGTTTTGCGTAAAAAAGGTTAAGGCTGGGCCTGTCAATTTTCCACCCAGAAACTGAATAGTTTCATCTTGTTTCCATTTTTGTATACGGGCTAATGTTCGTAACTGGTTAAAAAAAAAGTCTAGTAACGTGGGTTCACCATCAAAATTGGTCACTTTAAAAGTTAGTTTGCTGGCCATGTTTGGCTAACGAGTGAGCAAATATAAATATTTTGTTTGCAATAAATTATTAGCTAAATAAATCTTTACCTTAAAATATTAAAAATTCAGGTGGGGAAAATTTTGTTTACCTAAAATATTCACAGTAACTTACCAGAAAATATTTTACCGCAAAAATTAGTTATGAGCAAAATATAATAAATGAATAAATAAAATGAATGCAATCTCTCTTTTTTTTTTTTTTTAAAAAAGAAAAAAAGAACAAAATACCTATATCTCCAGAATGAACAATTATTCACACCAAAAATATATCATCTTTCCTTTTTATTATTATCCATCTATATTTTTTTTATTCATTTATTTATTTTTTTTTATTCTTAACCAAGAGATATCTTAATTTTCAAAAGAACCAACAATTTGGAAAAAAATTATGCAAATATATAAATTAATCGCTCATTCTGCAGACTGCAATACTCATTGTGGCAGATAAATAAAAAGTAATATGAACTTTATATAGA
Organism: Maratus michaelseni; assembly: GCA_963931845.1. Classification (NCBI taxonomy): domain Eukaryota; kingdom Metazoa; phylum Arthropoda; class Arachnida; order Araneae; family Salticidae; genus Maratus; species Maratus michaelseni. The sequence goes on from OZ007599.1 coordinate 247,933,522, forward strand.
AAAAGTATGTCTGCCTTGTTATAAAATCAAAATTTTTATGCAATATATTAAATAAAATTTCAGTCATAAAAAAAAATGTGTTATCTAGGCAAACCTTCGAGAGATAATAAGAATTATATTATACCTTTCATTATAAATATTGTTTCTTCTAAATATCTAAACTTTTATAAAAATATTAAAAGAAATGCATATAGAATTATCATTTCTCCTTTCAAAATAATAATACGTTCAATATTTGAAAAAGTGTCATTGCATAGTATGAAAAAGGAACAAAAATTTTAGAATTAATCGATAATATGCAAAAATTCTCTTATTCACTTATTCTTTATTAAAAATTTCTCCTGTGAATGTTTAATTTAATAATTTTTTTTTTTTTTTTTTTTACATACAGAATATATTTACCAACTTACCTATAACTGGCAAGAAAATTGATATTGAAAACAGAAAGAAATTTAAATTGTTTAATGATTACTATATAAATCATTATTAAAGCATATCTTAGTGACCATTAAAAAAACATTTTTACTTTTTTTTTTCTTTTTTTTTTTTTTTAAACAATGTATCAACACATTAAAAAATATAAAACTCTTACCTGTAGCATAAGAAAAAATAATCCATTATATTGTTATAATATTATTTAAAAAAGACAACTTTATCTATGAAAGAAAAAAAATATGCAAAGGTCCTCTTTTTAAAAAAAACAAATGATGAAGTAATATTGTTGCATGGAAGTTTATTTTTAGTGAAGAAAAGACAAGTCTTATTTAATTTGAATCGTAAGAATAATAACTAAGTTTGTTGTGGCCCTGAAAACTACCCGAAAACTTTCCTTGATACAGTACATTCGCAACCGTATGAATGAAATTGTTTCACACTGAGGTGCAAGGTTCACGCGAGTAACAGTGAAGATGAAACAGACTGAGGTCACTCGACATATCGAAACAGGAACTAATTAGTATTATTTTCGTAAACCACCAAGACGAGCAAAAAAATGCAGAATTACGAACGCATAGTTCGAAATTTTGAATCGTTTGGGTTACGCAGATGTTACTAAGAGTACTTTTAACGTCAGTCTTTTTTTTTTTTTGTTATTTAGTTTCGATGGAGAGAAAAGGTTCATGAATGTTAGAAATAGAATCAGTAATTACTAAGTTCGGAAAGAGGCGATAAAAAGCACATAAATATTGAATTCCACTGCACAACTTGAATGCGTCGAAGGTCGATAAATTCTGGAGGAATTTGGCTTAGAGTGCATCTACAGGGAAGCGCCAAAAGTTGACGGATTTAGAAAATATGAGAACTACGGAATTTCTGTAGGAGTTCTAACGGCATATGGAACGGTGATATATTTTTAAAAAATATACGTGCAGAAATCACAGGGGCTCATAGGGAGCGAAGCACAATACATGGCACTGATTGTATAAACGTATCACTGGGCGTTATTCACATGGAGCATGAAGCACAGTCACACAGGAATCGTGCATAGATTAACACGGAGGAATGCAGGTTGGAAAATTGATGAACTTCTATTTAGCACAATTTAGTAGCAAGATTTTTGTAATAGGCACATTTGCAGACAAACATGGACACTGGTATTATAGTTCGTGGCACTGGGCGTGATGCAGATGGAGCACGTTGGGCATAGAACACTGAGCATGGGGTTGGCAGGCACTGGGCGCAGTTGAGTGAGACAGCAAGACGAGATGGATGTGGCGTAGAGAGGACACATTTCGAGCAAAGAAGTCAACCGACGATATCCGATGTAGGACAATAACTGGAGTTAAGTGGATCTCCGTCGTTCGTACCAGTGGGAGACATCTACGGAGCATGGGACTGGAAGATAGCAGGCGGGTGTTCATCCACAGACATATAGATGAGAGTTGTAGGAAAGAGACTGGAGAATAAATTTAGTGGAGATATGTGCAGCAAAGTCCCGAGAATAACTTTGGGGTAAGGTGAAGCAAAAGTTTTTTTTTAAAACCGTCCACTCGGTCCGGTGGGATGGAAATATGCAGGCGGTAATTTTCTTAGATGCATGCTGATAATCCAAAGCACGGGAGATCACGGGAGAGTGCAGGTGAAGAAAAAAAAGCGTCCCCTCTTCTGCCAACAATGTACCTCTTTTTTTTTTTTTTTTTTTTTTTTTTAACTGGAGAAAAAGCTGGTTACGCACCAAAATTTGTGAAGTGGTTAGCTGATCAGATCATATTTCGTAGTTGTTGTTCGTGATCGAATTAATCCAAGGGAGTCAGGTACGTGGTATAATAAAAAAACTCCAGAATAGATGTCAAGTCATTTTATTGTAGGATCACCATGAGGATGTCAAGATGGTCGCGGACAGAAGAGGGGGAAACAAGAAAGGCCGCTCTTAAGCAGTCATTATTATGCGGAGACAGAAGACGAAGTGAAGTGTTTCCACAACACAAGTTGGAATTGCACTGACAAGAATCTCGCCAAAATAGGGTTGTTACAGAGTGTCTAGGCGTAAATACTTTCAGACAGAGATAGGCATAACCAATGGTATTTACCCAGCAGGGTCACCAGATTTTGGCGACAGGACGAATTTTGATTCAAAAATTAATATCACCACGGCAACACTAACCGACAAATACCTTTCTCATGAGAACGGATTTTCGACAGACAAAATAGTATATGCCTTTAACAATGAGAATATATTTTTAGACATGGGTGTGAGTGATTGCGTTCTTACCACTACCATATAAGGGCATGCATTTGGGCCAAATGGAAGATTCGCATAACTTTTGTAGCCACAAAAATGTGCTATGCACATATTGTGTTATAAGCTTGGTTACGGAAAGTAAAATTACGAAAAGGCATCTGTGCTGATTTAATTCTTTTCTTTTTTTTATTTTAATCGAAAAGCCGTGAGATATTAGTGATCGAGCATAAGTGAAAATGAAAAAGGGAAAGGGTATAAATTACAGCGGGCTTATTGTTTGAAGTTAAAGATAACACGATTAAATTTTGACAAAGGAAGGGGGAAAATATAAATTAAATAAAGGATAGGGTTTGTTAAAACTTAATATATGATTCTCATATCATAATGCATATTTTTAAAATGTTTGAATTTTGAGAAATACGTAATAATGTATGTAGTACAAGAGTAAGAGAAAATGATTTATATTAACATACATGTAGGCACTTCAATTAACGTGCGGTAACTTAGTTAATGGAAAAAAAATTAAAAAGTTGTATGATATCAGCTTGGAAGTGGATATCACAGCATTTTTTAGTCCCAACTTTCACCCTGTTTTTTTTTTTTTTTTTTTTTTTTTTTTTTTTTTTTTTTTAACTTTTGAAAAGTTGTTTTTAGTATATATTATTTCTCTTTTTAAACATAAGATTTTACCTTAAACACCTATATAATTTTTAATTAAACTATTTAAATGCATACTAAATGTCGTGCATCCCCTTCCCACTACCCTCTGCAGGCTCATACTTTATTCAGTCCTTACACAGACTTATAATATGCTTATGCTTACTAAGATTCAGTTAAATTTCAAATTTATAGTAGTCTGTAGGTTGATATATAATAACACTTCTTACGCTTAGAATTTCATCGTTTCAATACTTAAGAATATTTCAATTTCTATGAAACAATATAAATAACAAAAAGTGCATTTTATTTTACCAATATAGGTTGAAAAAACCCACTTTATTTTCAGTTGATTTTAGAAGTAACCCGTTCACGAAACACTGTTTTAAGTCTTAACCAGAAACACCAGTAATTGTTTCATTAACATAATTATATTTTTAAAAATTACACACTAAATATAGTACATCCCCCGTTCCCCCGTCCTCTGCCTGCTCAAATTTTATTGAAGCCCTTTAATCAGCTTTTTCGCTTTTACATTGAATTAATAGAAGGCTCTTTTCTGCTAAGAAATTTATCTGTAGTAGAACTTCTACAATGTTGATCATATAATTCGTTTACAGGGACACTCAAAAGTTTTCGATGGCATTCATTGAATTGTTTGTGTTATATTACAGACTACGACCGATTTTTAAACTAGGATTTCAACAAATTTTTAAATTTTTTTATACAGGGTGTCCCATTAAGACCGCGCGAACTCTTCACAGTCAGTTTCCTTGATTACAGTACATAACAAATGCGCAAAGAACTATACCTCTACGATCCATATTTTTCTAGAAAATGCGAAAGGAAAGTATGACGTTATATTCGGCGCAAGAAAAAAACATTACTGGAAACATGAACAACGGTATTTGTCTATGTATGCAGACGAAGATGCACAAACTATCCACTGCGCATATCGAGGCATGCATGCGCGCGACGTGGAATGACTTCATGCCGCGGTTTGAAGCGTACTTAACCCTAGAAATATCGGAAATCTTACTCAACCTTGATAAAAACATTTCACGCCAGAATTTTTTATTTAAAACTATTTAACTTATTTATTTACTTTAGTTCTGTGGTTTGTATTTAACTTATTTTATGAAAGAAATTCTGGTATAATCATTTTGAATGTGCCTGTATCCGTCTGATACACGGAGGGTTAAAGGCTGCACCTGGTAGCTTACTGGTAATCTTCGCATGGAGATAATGTACTCCGTTCGCAAATATTGCGAAATGTGGCGGACATTTTGAAAATCTTCCTATGTAAACATATGTAAATACCGATGTTCATGTTTCCAATAAAGTTCTTTTTTTCATTGCACCGGATATGACGTCATACTTTTCTTTCGCCTTTTTCGCGAAAACTATTTGTCGTAGAGGTATATTTCTTTGGGTCTTTTTTATGTATTCCAAGCGAGGAATCTATCTGTGCAGAGTTTGGGCGACTTGATGGGACACCCTGCATAATTGTGCATCCATTTAATTACATTTGGTGAGCCTAATTTAAAGTAATTACCTTTCTCGGCAAAATAGCGAATTTAGAAAGTGCGAGATCAATAACCGGAAAGACTTGTTTATTGATTATGTCCAATATTTATGGCGTCCCTTTCGGGCTTTTCGAATTTTCTTGTGCACATACTTAAGTAATTATTTATAAATTAATTAATTTAAGAATCACGTTTTGAACCAGCACACCATGTAATGCATTATATCCTATAAATGGCAGCTATTTTTCATATTACTTAAGGGTCCTCTCCCCTCACGCGAAAACACCCGCTCGCTAATGTTAATCCTATGGGGAAATTATTTTCTAATATCTCGTTTGCATTTCAGTATTTTTAAACCTTTTTTTTTTTTTTTTTTTTTTTTTTTTTTTTCATTGGATAGCTGAGATTGATCTCTATTAATTACTTTTTCAATTTTCTTTGCGGATTTTTTTTACGAAGATAATTTTACTAGCGGAACTGTTTGCCAATTATTCCAATAATTGCCCCATAGGATTAACATTAGCGATCAGGTGTTTTCGTGTGAAGACCCTTAAGAGGGGTTACATACGTACTCAACTTTCAAAAAAACTTTTTTTTTTTTACGGAAATTAAATCCTTATGGTGTGTAGAATTAGGGCCTAAAAGATTTACCGAACTCGCCGAAAATATTCTACTAAAGATTCTACTCCCTTTTAAATGAGCGGATTAAGGCACAAGAGGGTCCACAGTATGGCGCAGAAATAACAAATCAAGTATAAGTTGAAATAATATATATATCAGTATATTTTTTTCTTCTAAAACTTAAACGCGATTTTCTGGAAACTACATTTTTCAAAATGGGCAGCATGATAACTTGAACAATTTTTGACATTTTTGGATAAAATTTGCGCTCATCTACGCATAATTAAATTGTCTATGGGCCATAGAGCCATTTTGTGAAAAATTTAATTTCTTTATATTTTTCCAATAAGTTTAAAAATCAAAATTTTAGACGAAAAAGGAAAAAATAATATTCAAAATAGCGCATTTTTTTTATTTTTCAAAATTTTAAAAATTTGAGCCGATGGCCCTTAGATACAACCTTATTTTACAAGAAGAAACTGAGATTTTAATATTTTTTTTGTTTCTACGGGAAGTTAGGATGCTGCCCATCGAGCAAAGCGATTTTGGTACAGATCAACGTGGCTGCAGATTTCCGACGTAATATGTTGCCAAAGTTAAAAAACCAAATATTTTTACATACTTGAAGCAAGAGTCAAGAGTCAGCTGTATAGGGAGGCCTAACAATTGTGGCTTAAGCACTCACAAGCCCCGTCCCGAAGAGCTGGTCTCTTAATTTTGAACCAATTCCAGATGAGATACATACTTGAAGCAATGAAAAACAACGCATGGAATTGTTAGTTTTTCAATTTATTTTAATCCCTTCCTAAAATAAATTTCCAAAATATGTTAATTTTTTGCCGCCGATAACGTATGTAACCCCTTAATGATGACATTTTGACACATTTAATATTCAATAAGAACGAAAAATCATGCGTCAAGCTTAGATTACGTAACACTTTCCAACGTTTCCAAAATAATTTTACAAATCATACCGTTTAATAAGCTGAAAGATAACATCTAAGTAAACAATTTGGAAAACGCATAACATATTTAAAAACATAATTTCAGGAATTTCCAACATATAAAATATTCGGAAAAATATCCGAATACTTTTATTCAGCCCTGTATAGGATCTATAGATTTGTATATATACTACATAGGATGCTAAATTTTAATTCAGTTAGGAAACATGTAGCACAGTTTAAAATTCTCCTTCTGGAGTTTCTGTCAATAAACGGAAATGTGTTCGAGAACTTTTGTGCTGCTCTGTATATGATCTACAGAATTTATACACACCACGTAATAGACAAAAAGTGAGTTAAATTTAAAATCGGGTTCAGTAACTTAAAACGCACTTCCAGGAATTATGTTAAACAGACAGTAGAGAATTCTTTTGTGTGTCCCTGTAAATGAACGATGACTGCTATACACACAATATTCTATAGTAAGCCTCTTGTAATGCACCTTAGTGATATACAGGGTGATTATAAAGAAACTTTGCCAACATCTGCACTTCTAGCGGCCGTTCTATTTAACCGATCAAGATGAAATTTTAAATATAGTTGTTTGAAGGTATGCGCTCGAGATTCTGTGAATGGCAATACAGTGGTGCTCACGGTTACGGTTATAGTTACAGAAACTCGAAAATTTCGAATGGCAACGCCTACTTTTTCCTGTCTCAAAATGTTCAGCGCATGCGAAAACCCTAAATAGCGTTGAAACGGTACCGATATGTCCAAAAACAAACGTGTTATGCATACACAAAGAAGAGTTCTGAAAACCGGCCAACAAAACACGATCTGTGCGCACGCAGTAACTTTGCATATGACACAGGCAAGATACCAATCACAGAACGCCGTTCGCCAGATATTCAGCGGAGGAAGCCTATAAAATACCAAGCGGGTATGCGAAGTCGTCATTCATGAACTCGCACATGCCGACGATATGACTCTTCCTGGGAAAGTTCGCGGTGAATTGATCAAACTCTATTATCTAAATGGGATGAACGCTGCGGAAGCCTTGCGTGTGTATCGCCGCAATCATCGACAACGACGTGGGCCATGTACTCTGCAAGCTGTGCGTGATTTAGTGCGCAAATTCGAAGATACAGGCTGCACCTGTGACAAACCGCGCTCCGGACGGCCAACAGTTTCTGAGGACGTTGTCATGGAAGTGCATCATACAGTGACTACAGGGCACACAGAAACTGCAAGAGGATTATCGCGCTTGTTGGATATTCCGAACACAACGGTCCGCAAGCTCTTGCGCTCAGTACTTCACATGTTTCCCTATCGATTTCAGCGCGTCCAGATGTTGCAGCCGGGTGACCCACAACAACGTCTGGACTTCGCAAATGAATTTTTATTACGATATGATGCTGATAACGACTGGCCACTTCGCATACTATGGACGGACGAGGCGCATTTCACCTTACATGGCAACATTAACACAAAGAATTGTGTGCACTGGGGAGAGACGAATCCTCACGCTGTGGCACCAGTACCATTATTTGACGCCAAAGTGACTGTGTGGTGCGGCATTACAGCTACATTTGTTCTCGGCCCGTTCTTCTTTGAGGAAACGACCCCAGCGGGTCCTGCAACATGTTCTGTAACAGGCTCTCGGTATGCAGCCATGCTGAAAAATTCTGTACTACCGGAGTTTCGTCGGCGGAATGCACTCAATGACGTTGTTTGGATGCAAGATGGTGCACCTCCACATATAGCGAGGTCAGTTAAAAGGCTCCTAGATCAGCATTTTGGTGATCGCATCATCTCACGCCATTATCCTATTCCGTGGCCTGCGCGATCCCCAGATCTGACGCCTATGGATTTCTGGTTTTGGGGATATCTCAAATCCAGAGTTTACCTGTGCAATCCGCAAACATTGTCGGGCTTGCAGGATTCTATACGGCGTGAGATTAGAAACATTCCTCGCGTCATGTTGCGTTCAGCGGTATTGTCCGTCGTCTCCCGCATGCAATGCGTAATTGCTTGTGATGGCACCCATGTGGAAAATGTTTGATGCCAATAAAGGTTTTCTTTTGTCTGATATGTGTTCTCATCATTCAGCAGTTTCTTGTCTCTGTCGAATGCATTATTGCTCGGTGCGCCTTAAAGAACGGTTTGTATGTCTATAACACGTCGGTTTTTGGACATATCGGTACCGTTTCAACGCTATTTAGGGTTTTCGCATGCGCTGAACATTTTGAGACAGGAAAAAGTAGGCGTTGCCATTCGAAATTTTCGAGTTTCTGTAACTATAACCGTAACCGTGAGCACCACTGTATTGCCATTCACAGAATCTCGAGCGCATACCTTCAAACAACTATATTTAAAATTTCATCTTGATCGGTTAAATAGAACGGGCGCTAGAAGTGCAGATGTTGGCAAAGTTTCTTTATAATCACCCTGTATATAAATTTCAATGCGTTTAAAATAGTGAAACATTATTTAAATAAACCGCAGACGATTTTTCTCCATAGACGTAATGTAACGGAATTATTTTGACTGTCCCTGTAAAGTAACTATAAGTGCTACACACTTCCGGTGAAATAGGAAACATGCTATAGATAACGACAATAACATATAAAAATTGCAGAGCAATCCGAGCATATTTACGGGAGTTAGAGCACGGACAGACGGCCAGACAAACCGAAGTCATAAACACTTTTCAACTAGGTTGGAAAGTGTTAAAAATGGATGATTAAAACGATTGTTGAAGAGGAAATGATATACACTTAATATAATTTGTGCCTTTTCGGAAAATTGTACAATCCTGGAAAATAAAAGTAATAACCCCTACTATCTCTGCCAAACATCATCGTATAAAAATATGACTGATATCAATCGATAACCAATAACGTCTACATATATGCTGTACTTAAGTTTTGCTTGGGAATCTTCTACATATTAAGAAATTGTGTTAAACTTAAAAATTTTCCATACTAATACTTACTTTTGTAATCATGTATGGTTTCTTCGGTAAATTTTACCAAACTCAAACATGAAGTCATTCGGTCAAGTAGTTTAGTAATTATGCTGGTTTAAATTTTGTAACTCTTAATGTTAAATGAATTATTAATAGCTGCAAAACAGAATGCGATGCCTTTAGTTTTTTAAGCATGACTTAAAAATTACTTGACAAAATGAGCTGTAATTTTAGATTGTCTAATGTTTGCAGCTTCTAGAAATCGATTTCTGTTTAAAAAATTCATTGGTTACAGTTATTATTTTTTTCGAAAATTAACTTCGAAAATATGTATATTTTGAAATTTTTGAAAAAAAAATATGAATTGTAACCTATATATTTTCTTAATGTAGTTTTCAAAAAACCTGCTCAACAACGAGAAAATTCTCTGAAACATTTTCTGACTCATTTTTAAACGCAAAGGCATAAAATTGGTAGACCTCTATTGAAGCGATTTGGAATCGAAATGAGTTATTTTTTGATAAATAAATTACTTATCGAGTGATAAGCGATTCGTGTCACATGACGACACGTTTTTTCCCTTTTCTCGTGCTGCCGTGTCGAAAATTCGGTTCAAAACGCCGACTTTAACAATATTTTCTGAAAGATCTTCTACCTTTACCAAAAAAATGGAAAACTTCTTTCAATTAAATAGTTTCTGAATAAGAACACCTGCCAATTTCATGCGTTTCCGACAAAAATGAATTCAGAAATGTGTCAGAAAGTTGCTCTTTTGGATTTGAGAACAACCTTAACAGAAATAGGCTTCTAGAAGCTTTAAATATATGCGAATCCAAATTTACATCTCATTTCGCCAAGTAGTTTTTCAAGTATGCTTAAAAATACTACTCTCTCTGCAATCTGTTTTGTATCGATTATAAATGAATTTAACATTAAGAATTTGAAACTTTGAACCTGCATAATTCCCAAACTACTTGACCGAATGACTTCCCGTTTTGTATCCGAAGGTAAAATTTACTAGAGAATCCAAATATGATTTCAAAATTAGGTGTTAGTTTTGAAAAATTTAAAGTTTAAAACAATTTCTATATGTAGACGATCCTTAAACTAAATTTAAGTATATCATTAATTAGTAAATGTTATTGCTTATCAATTGATATCAGTCACATTTTTATATGATGATTAGCGGCAGAATTATTTGGGGGGGGGGGGGTGGGTCACTTTTCTTTTCCCAGGACTGTACCACAATTAAAGAATGAGACATCTCTTTTCTGTCTTTCTTTTATTGTGATATTGTCCGAAAACATCAAAATACTTTTAGAAACATTTCCTTAGAAGATTGCTTTTATCTTTTGCGAATGTTCTTTTGATAAAGATGGGTAAATGTTTACCTGCTTTAAAATAAATTTTTCAAAAAAAAAAGTAATAATAAGAATAATGAAAGAAAGGAAAATGAAAACTTGTTTGCATATTTACTCAAAAATCCCGATACAGCAAATATTTTTTTTTCTTTCTTTCTTTTCTAAAATGTTTTGATTATTTCGGTCAATTTAGGATCTATATTTTTACTACCTCTCCGATGGTGTTATGAGTGCTTCAAATTGATAAAAAATCATATTGATACTGTTTAAATACATTAAAATTTTGCTAAATAAACCCAATGGTAATTTCTCAATTGCTACACGTGGGCACGTGAACCCCGAAATTAATAATAAGAAAAAAATTAACATGTTAAATAAAATAATATGTGACGCATTTCCAGATTTTTGTCATATTCCTGGATGAGCTTCATTTGTTCACGCTCGCTTTGAAATACGCCATTGCAAAACATCACTGTAATAATGTAAATTTCGAAAAAATTCAGCAGAGAGCGCCGGGCCATTCTTGGATCGCACATCTCAACAACAATTTGTATGGACGGAAGCGGAGGGAGGAGCACGAGAGAAAAGGTACCTCTCATATCTTTATATTAGCATACCCTTCAATTTGCGGGAGTTTGTTTCCATTTTGTTCCTCCGAATTATCCATTTATTTCATGTGCGGTGGCGAAAGAAGACCATTGCCTCTCTCTGGATTTTGAAATTTAATTAACTAAATTTTTTTTTTCTCTAATGATTTTGAGGGGTGGGGGGAGTAAAATTTATTCTTAAAAGTTCTAACACCTGACGGAAAAAAAAAAAAAAAAAAAAAACTTTTTCAATTCTCCATTTAAAGAAAAAAGGTTTAAGCTTACTTTTGTATTTTTAATTATTTTCTATTTATTACATTTCTGTATTGATTTTTACATTGAAATGTTTAAAAATTTCTTTGCCGGAGGTTTTGATAAAATGTTCTTGAATGTTTTATGAAATTTGTACAGTCATGGAAAATAAAAGTGATAACCCCTTCTAACTCTTCCAAAAATCCTCGTATAAAAATACAACTGATATCAATTGATAACCAATGTAAATTTGCATTGATACCAATGGTAATTTCTAAATTGCTACACGTGGGCACGTGAACCCCGAAATTAATAATAAGAAAAAAATTAACATGTTAAAGGTTTGTTCCCAGGACTGTACCACAATTAAAGAATGAGACATCTCTTTTCTGTCTTTCTTTTATTGTGATATTGTCCAAAAACGTCAAAATACCTTTAGAAACATTTCCTTAGAAGATTTACAGTTTTTACTCTTCATTTTAAAAAACGCGACTTATGTTGTAGACCTCAGTCACTTCTGTTCAAAAATCTTTCCTCTCTGGATTTCATTCTGCCGGTGTCCCTGCTTGGTTTGCTACATTTGGTTATTTATGTATTTTGTTTCTTTTTTGTTGGTTTGATTGTACTATTTTTTTGTAGGAAGTAAAATGTTACAATTTTTGTACCTGTAAATATTTGTTGTTACTTTGATTTGATTTGCATTGTTTTCTTTTAATTTGCACGTTAGATCGTATTTGCATATTTTATTTTACATAATGTGAACCTCCATTTAAATGAACTACTAGCCGTCACTATGTTTCTCAAGTATAACTCATTTATAAAATCTTCAAAGAGAAATCAATCAGGCAGGCAGTAAATATAGATCATAAATTATATTAAAATAATCAAAACATCTTACAAAAGAGGAAAAAACATTGACACTGTGGAAGGGCCACCTCTATTAAGGGCCAATATTTTTAAGAACGAAAATTTTTTCCATAGACATAATGTTAATTTTACTCCTATTAGGGGCTGCACCTACCCCTCATAAAGGCCATTTTTTTCACATGTACCTTAAATCCTAAGCAGGTTCAAGTTTAGAAAACTGCTGAAATTAAATATGATCCGCAGATTCAGATAAATATGAAAATGTGGTTGAATGCTATGATGATTTATCAGAAGATTGGGAGAAAAGAATTATAAATAAAATAGATACAGGTAAAACATAAAAAAATGTTGTTTTAAAATTTAAAAAAGTGTTAATTTTTTAACTTAAACAAAATAATTTTTTATTTGAGGAGTTCAATCTGATTCAGATAATGATAAAGATGAGTCTGCAGCTGTGAATATATCCTGTCAGAAAACGCTGACAAAAATAAATAAACTAATATCTAATTCTAAGGCATTAATAAATGATGCAAATTTAAGTAATTTGTTCCATAAAGTAAAATAATCATTAGAAACTAAAATAGTCTGCAAAAACATTATGAAAAGTAAACAAATTTCAATTGAAAAGTTTTTCAATCATGTATAGAGTTTAAAAATGTTAATAAACATTTTTTTCACCTATATAGGTTTTGATTTCCTTATTTGAGTTTTTTTTTTTTTGTGACCCCTATTCAAGGGCCACCCCTCATAAGGGCCAATTTTCAATGGAACGGCAGGTGGCCCTTACAGAAAGGTTTCACTGTATATATATATATATTAAACGTATCTAGTATATATTTCATTTACTTTCAGACACAAAAGATTAAAAAAAAGAATTATAAACAATGCTATTAAAATCCGCACCCACAAAATTTAACGTATGTTCAAATTTTTAAAACTATATAAGATAGGGATTTGAAAATTTACATACATACGCAAAATCATATTTTATTCAAGAAATTTGAAAAATTGAAAATATCGACCGGTAAATTTTTATTTTATCAAAAATCTGATTTTTTTTTTTTTTTTTTTTTAAATGGGAAAAGAAATTTATTGTGCTTTTATCCTATCTTGAATCCACATACCTTAGAAGTGGATGCGGGGGGAGCAAACTGACATTTTAATTTTCACCTCTTCAGCCTTTCGTTACCTCTATTTCAGAATATTAATTTTTAGGGGGGGGGGTACATTTTCGGGTTCTATGGGTTCTACGGGATATGGCTCATTGAACTTGGTTTCGATTGAGTTACATATTTTAGTTCTACCTTCCAGCGCCAGGGGACGCATTTTTTTTCTGGGGTTCTATTGGCCCGATTTCAACGGGAATTGGTTCATTCAACTCCCTTGATAGTTGATACCTGTGTTGGATGTTCCTATAGAACAGATTGTGCCCCTGGCGGTGGAAGGTGGTAATAGGGGATTTTTCTGCGCATGCGCTGCGCATCACGCCTGCTATACGGGGCCGGAGGCAGTGGGGACACGTGTCAGAGTTTCGTTTTGAAGGTATTTTGTTTAGAAAATAGTGCGCCCCTGGCGGCGAAAGGTGGAACTATAAGATTTTGAATCGCTTGCGCAGCACACCTGCTAAACGTGCCGCAGGTGGCGGGGACACGTGTCAGAGGTTCGTTTAGATAAGAATTCGCCCGCTGTCGGCGGAAAGTGGAAATGCCGGCGCGTGCGCAGCACTTAAAAATAATTTCAGGCAAAATCAGGTTAAAAATATAAAATCATACAAACTTAAGTTTTGTTTTAATTTATTATCACGGGCCTGAGCAACGCCAGGTGTGTCAGTTAGTATAAGTATATATATACAGAGAGAGGGAGAGAAATCACATATATCATATATTCTAATACGAGCAAATCTTGTGTGTGGTTATATATATATATATATATATATGCAAATTTTATCTTAAAAACGGCTCTAACGATTTTGACGAAATTTCGTATCCTACCGTTTTGGGGCACCAGAAAACCATTGGGCTAGGTCACATGTTCGAGAAAATTCGATTAGTGTGTCATTTTGGGTCATTTTGGGTCATGGTCTAGCTAATAGTATCTAAAAAACGGTTCAAACGATTTTGACGAAATTTTGTATCCGACCATTTTCGGGCACGAGAAGACTATTGGGCTGGGTCACATGTTCGAGAACTTTCGATTAGTGGGTCATTTTTGGGTCAACGCGGGTCAAATTAATTTTATCTAAAAAACGGCTCTAACGATTTTGATTAAATTTTGTGTCCTACAAGTTTCGAGCACGATAAAATCATTGGGCTAGGTCAAATGTCCGAGAAAATTCGATTAGTGGGTCATTTCTGGGTCATTGTGGGTCAAGATCCAAAAAGCGGCTCAATTTACACTAAATTTTGCATCCAATGGTTTTCGAGCACGAGAAGACTATTGGGCTGGGTCACATGCTCGAGAACTTTCGATTAGTGGGTCATTTTTTGGGTCAAAGCGGGTCAAATTAATTTTATCTAAAAAACGGCTCTAACGATTTTGATTAAATTTTGTATCCTACGAGTTTCGGGCACGCGAAAATCATTGGGCTAGGTCACATGTTCGAGAAAATTCGATTAGTGGGTCATTTCTGGGTCATTGTGGGTCAAGATCTAAAAAGCGGCTCAATTTACACTAAATTTTGCATCCAATGGTTTTCGAGCACGAGAAGACTATTGGGCTGGATCACATGTTCGAGAACTTTCCATTAGCGGGTCATTTTTGGGTCAAAGCGGGTCAAATTAATTTTATCTAAAAAACGGCTCTAACGATTTTGATTAAATTTTGTATCCTACGAGTTTCGGGCACGCGAAAATCATTGGTCACATGTTCGAGAAAATTCGATTAGTGGGTCATTTCTGGGTCATTGTGGCTCAAGATCTAAAAAGCGGCTCAATTTACACTAAATTTTGCATCCAATGGTTTTCGAGCACGAGAAGACTGTTGGGCTAGGTCACATGTTCGAGAAAATTCAATTAGTGGGTCATTTTGGTCATGGGTGATGATATTTGAACTCAAATTTAATTTTGACCGAGCATAGCTCGGTCTTCCCTGCTCGTATTTAAAAACCTTCATCTGCTATTTTGATAATTTAGGAATCACAAAATATTAAGTATGATACATTTTTAGAATAATTTTCTCGAGAATTTGTTAAACCCAAGTTATTTTTGTTAGATTTTTTTTTGAAGCATTTTATGTTCTTACTCCTTTTAAACATTTGAAATCATGTTCCAGATATAAAGTAGGCCTTGTAAATTTTGATTAACCTTGTAGTTTTGAATGTAGTACAGAGCTTGAATTAAAAGATTTAGGAAAATGAACACATTTATATTCAACAATATATGAGAAGCTTTTACTGCTTTCTATAACTTTGTTCTTCTGTAATAAAAGAGAGAAGTTTGTGTGTCTGTCGGCTAGGTTCTGAATAGCCCGCTGCATGCAGAGTTACAAAATTTGGCAGGAGTTACCTCTATATATGTAGTTCCTCTTCTGTCGATTCTGAAATTCCCCCTTCGAATGTTAATCCTATATGGTCTTGGAATGCATTCATATTTTTCAGATTTATCAGCAGAAAATAAAATTTAATTTATTTTTTTACTTTTCTTAAAAAATGTTCCTTTGTTTTTCGCTTGGCAAAATACTTTTAAAACATATACATATTTAATTTTTAAGCGTTAAAATCTTATTCACAGCTTGACAGCTTCACACAAAGATTTCAACATTTGAAATATAACAAGTCCTTCCGACTCAAAGCAAAATTAGTCTTTTTCAAATTTTGCTACAATATCTTCAATTTTGCTAGATATGTGCGAAAATTTGGGTTCAGACTGGAGTGAGCCTCGATGAGTTTTTGACTGAGTTACGTCCGCGGTTTTCAAGATTCCCACTGGTCCGTTTTTTAAATACCAGTAATTCTGAAGAATAATTTCGTGGCTTTACAACATTTGCAATAGAAATAACTTTCTGGGTAGGTTACTACGAAATTTACCAGAGACATCTAGCAGATTTTTGTTTTAAAATAGCAGTAGTAAAAAAAGGATGAAGTGTATATGTATCCTATATGTATCCTATATAAAAATTGTTCATCTTGACGGATACTATTGCTTTTCTTATTTTGTAAAGCCAGTTTATGATCACCCTGTATATGAATTTAAATGCAGGCACCAAACTCTACTGATACAAGTAACAATCCGATAATTAATTGCCATGGGGGGAAAAAACAATCCACAAGAATTGAACAAGATGGCTATGTCATAAAATATGACACACACACATATAGATATATAATAAACCTTTTCGTATCCATTGTCAATCAACTTAATAAATTAACTTAATAATATCAAAACTGACAACATAATAGTTTAAACTCATGTATGATTAAAAAATATTTGTTTCTCGAAGCAGAACTGTCAGCTTGACTTTTTCCTTCTTGGAATTTCCAAATTTATATTTGAAATTGTGAAATTTTTACTTTAGGTAATCGAAAAATGTCTGACATTAAATAAAGCAAAAATTAAGCTCTGAACAAATGCGTTTATTTTAATCTTAGGACTGGTTCAAGGGCGGCGCTAGAGGGGGTCCTATGGGCGCATACGCCCCTGTCGAGCATAATTCCCCCCCCCTCCCGTCGGGAAACTATTTTGACTTGGGTTGTAGGGTCCTGCATCGGTTCGGCTACCCTGATTCTTCCCGCACACGACCCGACCCAATGACCCAAGGTTAGTTTATAAAATATCCAACCCCTGGGTCAGGTTACCGCTATTTTTTTCTTTGAAAGTCGAGTTGGCCATAATCGTTTCGGTTTCGGGTTGATTTTTAATTCTTACTCATCGGTTTAGGTTAACATGATTTTTCAAAAATTGTCCAAAATATTATTTCAGATTAGAGTCCTGCATCGGGTTGAGTAATCCGATTTTACTGGTTGAGTTCGGGTTCGAGCTAACTGTTCGTTGTGATTGGGTTCGGATCAGGTTGACTATTATTTCGGGTTCGGATCGATTTCGGGTTGAGTTTTGATAATTATGGGCCGGG
Organism: Maratus michaelseni; assembly: GCA_963931845.1. NCBI lineage: Eukaryota > Metazoa > Arthropoda > Arachnida > Araneae > Salticidae > Maratus > Maratus michaelseni. The sequence goes on from OZ007599.1 coordinate 247,951,052, forward strand.
TTCGGATTAACTCAGTTTTAAAAGAAAGTCTAGACTATTGTTCAAGATGATAAACTGTATATTAAAATATTACTGAGTCTCTTTGCATGTTCATTTGTTTAAATAAAATATAGAATCTATATTACAGACATGATTGTAGATTATTTTTTCTTGATTGTGTCAAATTCGAGACCTTTTTCGTTTCGAGTCGTGTTCTGGTTTTGAAATATTTCGGGTTGAGGTCGACGAAAAAAATTTTGTTGGGTTCGGGTTGGTTTTGAGTCAAAAGAAATTTTTTCGTTGGTTTCGGGTTGGGTTTCAAATTGACTTTAAGCGGAATTTTCGGGATCAGGTATAGTAACCTATTTTAGATGAACAACTATATATAACTTCTTACATGTTTATTTTTCAACATAAAGGACAAAATCGATATTGGAGATATGATTACAGACTTTTTTCCTTAGATACATTAAATTGTGGAGGAATTTTCTCCGATTGTGGGTTTCAGATCGGATTGAATTGAAATATTTCGGGTTCAGATTGAAGTATTTCGGGTTCGGTTTGAAGTATTTTGGTTTCGGATCGGATGGCGGGTCGACGAAATATTTTTTGTTGGGCTCGGATCAAGGTGCGGGTTTCCTTTAAATAAAATTTGCGTGCTGCAAATTTTATTTATTATCCGTGTTGGGCTCTAGTTAAGTGTAACGTTTCACTGCTACTTTTCACAATGACATTTTCTGAAACAAATTTAAATAATTTTTTGGTTACTTCGTGCGTTTTTAGTAGTCATTTTTCAACTGAAGAGGATTAGCTACCTCCATAACATCAAAATCCAGAGTCAACCCGTCCCGAACACGAACCGGGTTTCGGGGAAAATCGGGGATGGTCAGGACTCATAACCGGAGGGCTGTTCCATACTTAGTCGTCGAAACACCTCTGTGTATATGCCATCCGTAAAATTTGTAATATTGAATGACCTTTTATTTGGAGGTTGCTATGGGGAAGAAGAGTTCAAAGGGGAGATTTTCCTTCCAAATAAACGTTCAAAATTGTGTGGTAACTTTTTCCTTTGTGGATTTGCCCGCTTATAAAGGTTAGGTGGCCGGTGATGTATATCAAAATAATAACCTTTGTAAAGAGTTATTTTTTTCACGTCATTTCTCGACACTTTTCTTTGGCAAGCTGCCAAATTTATACTTCAAATTAAAATCGTTTGGCTTTCTATAATTCATATCTAATTTAAATAACAGGGTGAATGTTAAAGGTCTGCGCGGGCGCGGTTTGGGTTATGACAAATCAGGAACCGAAAATCCTATATTAAGCCAACCCAAAAACCGTTCGGAACCAGACAAATAGAATTTATTGATCTGCAACCCGACTAACATTCGTTAAAATAATTTTCGTCAACTCAACCCGACCTGAACAAGGAATGACAGACCTTTAATCCATATTGTAATGCAATGATGGAAAAGTAGTCTGCAATTATATCTCTAGTATCAATTTTATCTTTTAAATAAGAAAAATCAATATATACTGATTAATATTCAACTATAGAGCTTTCCCTTTGAAAAAATATTTTGGATATTTTTTTTGAAAAATCGGGCCAACCCGAACCCGACCCACAAGTGACAAAACTCAACCCGAATCTGAAACCAGTAAAGTGAACCCAACTCGCAGTGGAAAAAAACAGAAGTCAACCCCACCCGACCCGAACCGATTCAGGATTCCAGTGAGTATGTCTGTGTGTTTACTAGAATGTACACAGATAACGAAATTCGCAGATAAAGTCCTGCATCGGCTCGGATAACGCGATTTGATCCGACCCCAACCCAATACGTCAGATCGATTCAGGTCGGGTTGGCACTAATTTTATTCACTGCTGGTCGGGTTGCCTTTAAACGTTTCAGTTTAGGGTTGTGCTTTGAGTCTTCCGGGTCGTATTCGGGTTGACCCGATTTGTCAAAAGAATGTTCAGAATATTTTTTTCAGATGTAAAAACAATTGAATATTAATGAATATATATATATATATATATATATATATATATATATATATATATATATATATATATATATATATATATATATATATATATATATATATATATGTTCTTTTTTCTACTTAAAAACTAAAATTGAAAGTAGAGATATAAATGTAGACCTTTTTCATAATTGCATTAAAATATGGATTAATTTCGTTTCGGGTTCGGGTCGGACTCTAATCTATATATATATATATATATATTACCAATTTAGCCCCCCCCCCCCCCCCCCCGATGTCAAAAAAATACTAGCGCATCTCTTGGACTGGTTTAGATTTTCTAGTCGGAAACATGTGGAGTGTTTGTTTTGCGTGTTTGGCAGTCTTTGAAATAAAATATTACTTATATAACTATGCACACATGCTAAATATGTAGAAGATAAATAATCAGAAACTTTCTCATTTAACCTTTTATGTCCCCAATTATGAATTAAATAAAATAGCAACTCTCATAGTGTTTTTCCCGAATTTTTGAAACTCTACAAAAGGATTTACACAATATATACTAATAAAGGAAAGCTGTTTGTCTGTCTGAGTGTGTGCGTGTGTGTCTGTGTGTGATGGTCAGCAACATCTAGCGCACGCATAGAAGTCTGAAAATTTGATTCAGGATAGTCCAAGGCAGGTCCTGATGCACCTGATGCTCAGATTTTTTTTTTTTTTTTTTTTTTTTTTTTTTACAATTAGCCGGTATATTAATTAAAATCTTATAAAAAATGCGATCTTGCTTTTCAAAAATCGGCAGACGCACGTGCGCATGCTCAGTTCCTGCTTACCGCAGAGCCAAGAACCCTAAAAAACAAAAACCGATTTTTTTTCTTTTAGTTTTAACGCCGCATCGGCCGAACCATTTAAAATACGGAAAAATGGATGACATAATCTTAAAGTTCGTACTTTTACGTCTAAAACGCCGCAATCAATTCGAAAAAATATCGATGTCAACCATTAAAAATTTTTCAAAAAGTGTCGTTTTCGCAGTTGACTTTTTCTTCCTTTTGGCGTCGCTCCCCCAGAGTTCGATTTCACAGGTACTGACAAACAAAAATATACGCTTTTAAAGCTGAGAGCTTCTTCTCTTAGACGGTGCAATCGGTTTTAAAAAATACGAATTTTAACCCTTTCAAAAATTTCGAGCAAAAGAGGTCACTTCGACACCTCTAGGAGACGATCTTTTTTCTACGCTAAAGGTAATTAAACAGCGGTATTTCAACGCAATCTTTTTAGACCATCTCAGTAGATGGATTTGCATCATCAGTGAATATTTCGAAACGTTCGGAAAAGTAGAAGTATTTAAAAAAATAAAATCTGGAAAATTTTCGTTCTGGCTGTTTCGTCGAGGCTTCGGCTCATGTTTTCAGAACTATTTTCATGAAATTTTAAGGTATCCACACACCTTCGAAAGGGATTTTTTTAATTTTTCTGATGACATTTAAGTTAAAACTTTGAAAATATATACAAACATTTTAGAAATTACACAGAAAGGATTTTTTTAAGTGAAAAATAGTCAAAATTATGTGAAAAATTGACATTTGTGCAAAACATGATAACTCAAAATCAAATCCATGCATTCACATTTTATAAATTGCATAATAAAGAAAATAACTCTCTCTAGGACATAGACTAGCCGCATTATAATAGAATCTCTATCGCAGATGCTACGGCACTTAAAAGTGCTAATGTAATGAAAAATTCGTAAAATTTCTTGCAACTTTTTAACTTATACCAGTGTAAATATAAAACTAGTTAATATATTATCATGATTGTAGTCTATTCCCTCAAAAAACATTTGTAAAATAAGTAAAAATGTTATCAAGGCATTTCATGCATAATATTTCGCTGTAAGATGTTTTGCGCACACAGTAAAAATCTGAAAAACTTCATTTTGAGAAAAAGCTAAAAATAACTTTTAAACGCAGTTCTTGCTATAAAAATATTTATTAGTCTTTAAAGGTTTAATTATATACTCCATGTATTTTTTTTTTTAAACATATAATCCACATTAAATGTTAAATCTCGAAAAAGAAGAATGTAAACATACATTTCAGCTTATTTCCGGTTGTAAAATTCTTCGGCAAGCTGTAACAGATGTAACTTTAAACGGCTGTAACCCGAGTTCTAATTTAGATACAGACACAATTAAAACAGAATTTGACAGAAAAAAGATTGAATTTTAATATTATTGCAAAAATGAAAAATCGATATTTTTAACGAAAATGACGTTTCAAAGGCGTGTGGATACCTGAAATAGGACTTGGATACAGTTATATTTATAACCGATTGATGGTTGGTTGATTTATGAAGGCCGATTATCTACTCGAGGGATATAGACCCTGATTCTGCATCATACCGCTCGGGTCACCCTCACAATAGAACCCCATTCTCAATTAAAACACAATTTCAAACGTAAGTTTCCTCCCTTACTTGACTCTCCGTGGGGTTTCTAAGGGATCCTAACCCGTATTTACTTATAACCGATTGAAATTTCAGAGAGTTTGGACGATAAGAACTATTTTCTTTATTATGTTAAAAAATCCGACGGAAAAAAAAGCGAGAAGAAAACATATTTTTGTTACATTTAGATATTTTTTCACGAAATTTTTATGCGGGCTGCAGAATGGCTACATTTATAACTGATAAAAGTTTGAAAGATTTCGAGCAAGACAAGAACTTTTTTTTTTTTTTCAAAACCATGAAACGACTTTTTTTTTTTAAATAAATAAATAAAATAAAATAAATAAATGAATGTCCACTTACTAACGCTTTTACCACTTAATATCAATATTATTTCGCGAATTTTTCATTTAAAAATATAAATCCATACAAAATCGGGTTACAGATATAAAATTATACAAATTTGTGGTTTATTTAAAGTGTATCTCGGACCCGTGCAACGCCGGTCGGGTCAGCTAGTTGTAAAATAAATTATTTCAAAAAAAAAAAAAAAAGAAAAGAAAAGAAAAGAAAAATTAATTTGCATAAATACTGAAGAATGTGCGTAATTTTATATTTAAATTAGTCTTAATTAAATTAAAATGCAGTACGACAAAAATTAAATCACTAAGAATATAATTAACGATTGCAATAGATTGATTTTTTTTTAACCTAAATAAAAACTGATTTATTATTATTATTATTATTATTTTTACTCAAACCATCTCTGTTTAGTTTTGATTTATTGATGTTGTTAAAAATACTCAATGTGACAAAAAATAAAAGCACTCAGAAAATAATTTATGATTGCAATATATGGTATAGCTTATTTTTTTATCTAAAGAAAAACCGAGGAAAAAAATCCCATTGAAATCATCTTTGTTTCGGTTTTGATTACTTGAAGTTGTACAAAAAATACTCAGTATGGCATAAATTAAAATCACTTCGAATATAATATATGATTGTAGCAGCTGGTATAGTTTTTTTTTTCTTTTTTCTTTTTTTAAATACTTAAATGAAAATTGGGGAAAAGAATAAAATTTAAATTGAATCATTTTCGTTTCGATTTACTTTCATCAGATTATTACAAATACCCAGTACGATAAAATTAAAATCACTTATAATATAATTTTTAATTTCAATAGTTGGCATAGTCTTTTAAAAAATAATGCAGAAAACTGAAAAAGAAAATTAACAATAAAACCCACTGAAATCGAAATAATCTTCGTTTCGGTTTTGGTTTCTTGAGGTTTTTAAAAATACTCGGTAGATGGCGTTCTCTAACCTGATTCGCAAAATGGGATCAACAATAAGAGAAGCCTTGGATCACACATCTGTATTTGAAGTGAGGGTCGTGGCGAAGCTACTTGTGCTGGAGAAATTGTGCGTAAAAACATTGGCCCAAACAAACAGACATGGGCATCCATACTAGTGAATCGGATGGTATAACTAATACTGGTCTCGGGAATTATTTCAGCATTGGATCAGTAGCTATTATTTTGATAGCCATTGGATCTATCCTGATAATACTATGTGCTGCTTCGATCATATATGGTCTCCACCGTCGTAGAAGACAGGGGGCAAGTGTAACTGGAGGTATGTGATATTCGAATTATATTAAATTACAAAATTCTCCTACAAAACAGAAAGTTAGAATGAAGGATATTTATTATGTTAATATGCATGCAAATAGTCTTTTGCTTTTCAGTTATAAATCTAGAATGAATTCCAAAATATTAGCTAAAACACTATTGATCAAATCATCCCGTATAAAATGTCACAATAATTTTGCACAAAATTCTTACAATAGATTTAGCTACAATGAAAGATAAATATTTATTATGTTAATTTGCATATAAATAGTCTTCTACTTTTCAATTCTAAATCTAGCATGTATTTCTAGACGTATTTCACTATTGATCAAATCATCCTGTCTAAAATGTCACAATAATAACACTAATTTACACATGCACATTTACACATGCATCTAATTATAATTTTCGTCATTACTGTTATTGTACTAAGTGATTGTATTAGTCTAATTTAAAAGCTTGTTTGAATAAATTGGTAAAATCATTTGAATGCACCTGATTGTCTTATTTAGAGTTAAAAACATAGAATGAAATATTATTAATTTAATTAAATATTTCATTGATAAGAAAACTTATTCTTTGTTCATTTGATTTTAATGGAGTATATAAAAAAATCTACGATTATAAAATGTGTGTAAAGTTTATATGGTTTTTTTTTTTTTTTTTTTTTTTTTTTTCATTTCTTTTGAAACTAATATTTCATAGAGTTAAAAACATTAAAAATATATGTATAGATAATTGAAATTTAAAAGAAAACAACATATTTTTGTTCTAAGTTCTTTTAATTAAAGGGGATTATACTTACATTTTTTTTTTTAAACTTGCGATCATAAAATGTGTAAATAAAGTTCTGCAAGTCTCTCATTATTTTAAACCTCATAGTCACAGATTTAGAAACGCACAATGGGATATTATTATTAATAATTTATTAAGAAGATTATCCCGCATTCTTGTTTTTAGTTCTTTCAATTAAATGGTATAATTTTTATTAATATTTTCTAATAAAATGTATGAATAAAGATGTGAATCTTCTGCTATCTGTTTGAGCTCATAATAGAAGCTTTACTGAATAATATTTAAATGCCTAAACTTTCATTTTAATAAAGGTTTATTATACATTTAATCTATTGATTACATAGTTCTGCTAGAATTCTCATCGTACTACTAATTACCGCATGTGCAAGACATATTTTTCTTTGTTAAACCATAATTAAACGTAAATATCTCTTATGATACTTGAATTGAGAATTGTTGAGCACAGAATTTATTTAAAAATAGTATATTCAAGCTTTTTTTTTTTTTTAATTTATCTTAATAATGCAATTCAAGAATTTTTTGAAAGGGTATTTTTTTTTTTCTGGATTAAGTATGTTAAAATATAAATTGTTAGAAATACGACAAAATACAGAAATATATCTTTTTGACTAATTATATTGATATATTTAAATATTATTTTGACTAACAAGTCATTGTTAAACATGTGAAATCCACTCATTATATATCAATGTAATAATGTACGAAAGATAAATTATGCATGAATTAACTATAAGAATATATTAATGTAATGAAGTTAGAAAAACATGACTATTATAAAAACTTACATTGTTTATGATAATTTGCCTCTACTGTAATATTCTTGTTGCATGATGGACAGGAATTGAAAAGGATTTCCTCCAAAAAATATTTCATTGCAGTTCATTAGTTGTTTAGAAGTAAAATGCCAAACATAATACAAAAAACGCAATGCAAAACAGTTTCGCCCAAAAGAAGTTTTTTAGTATATTACATATTCAAAGATGTATTTAAGAAATCTATATTTTATAAGAGAAATTTTATTAATTTATTTTATTAAAAAAATCTGTATTTTATATATACTTCATCGTAGTAAATAACATCTTTTAAAATAAAAGATAAATGATAAAAGTATTTCACATATATATTTATTTGTATTTCATACACAAATCTTTAAAGTAAAATCACATTAAATCAGTTCAATTTATTCTACTTCGCAAATAAGTTGTTTAGAAAATTTACTATATTTTATTATTTATTTTTTAATGGTTTTTATTATTATTAGAGTGCTGTTTTAAAGATTTATTACAGCAAAAATATTCATATGAATATTAAATCGCGTTATATAAAGGTGCCCTATTTTAACTTCGAAGCTGCTTTCCTTCATGTTTGGCTGACCAAGTTGAATGGCATTTTCAAACAACAATAACATCTGCATCTGTGCCCTTAAGCTCTGACACACTGGTGGGGTGAGCGGGATTTTATATACCGGTTAAAATGAATCTCAAAGCCTCAAAAGATTTTTTTTTTTTGTGTGTGTGTGTGTGTAAGTACAGTACAGTGGAGCATCGTATATTTGGTTAAGAGACTGTGTATAAAAAAAAAAGGTATATAATTAAAAAAAAACATTTCGTCACACTTCAGTGCTTAATGAAGGACTGAACATAATAAAATTCTAAAAGTCTACTTTAGTAGTGTTATTTTTTATCGCTATATTTAAAATCATTTTGAATTAATTTATTTTATTAAAAAAAATAAAAGATATTTTATTATATAAATGAATTTAATACAAAACAGTATCGCAAGCAACAAAAACTATAAAAACATATCCTACATTCCGCAACCAATTTCCTATATATATAATTTCTTATATATATTATGTGGGAAAATTAAATGATGAAAATGACAAGATATTTTTCATTGAAATCATGAGAATGCCATTATTTTTTTCTTTGGGCCAGAAAGAATTTCAAATACGAATCTATCAAAGAAGATGGAGAATATTTAAATTCAACTACAAATTTACTTTTGTTATATAAACAGTAAATTTTATCGGTAAATATTAGAAGGATTATAAACCTTAACTTAATTTGAATTAAGAAGGGATGAATTGAGTTGAATGGCATTTTCAAACTTTTAATAAATAAGAAACATAAAATCTTGCTTCACTATATCTAAAATTAATTTATTTAACGTTTAAACTAACAAGAACGCTTAAGTTAAATCAAAAATTTACTTTTGTCATGTAAGCCGCAAAATTTGTTAGTAAATGTTTGAGGTATTTTAAACCTAAACTTAAATTGTATAAAGAGAGTGTGGAAAGGGGCATACATACATCGAAAACGATGAAACGAACAATTCTCCCATAATTTTGACTTTTAAATCCCTTAATAATATTTTTTTAGTACATGTTCTTGATTTTCTTTTATTTCTTATGTTATAAAACATGCCATTGCATGATTATATAACAATATTAACGAGATAAATAACAGGACGATTTTGGGGTCAAAATGTAGCATTAAATTCCTTACCATTCCTTGTCCCTGATGCTGATTTTTAAGTTTGAAATTCTCTGGATAAAATTGTTTCAAGAAAAGTAGTTCTACTGAATGTTTTTAGCAAAATTAGAACTATTGTTTTATTACATATGTAAAAAAAAATTAGGCTGTACACATTTTTTTACGGTTATTATTTTTTTTTAAAACTCTATTCCGGAATTTTAGATTCCTTACCATCTCTCTTGTAAATTTATGCAGAAAATCACTCCAGATGCAGCCACAGAGTCTTTTTCAACTTTTTTCTCATACAGAACTATGATAGAGAAAAAATGGCTGTAGTTCTTTGACGGGAAATTTTCTGCAGAATTTAAATCAGCATTTAAATATCACTTTCAAGCATTGTGGCTTTATTGGTAGTCTTACTGTCCCCAAGATTTATTCCTGAACTTTTAGAGATAAATTAAAAGAATTTTGTTATTTAGTTCAATGTAAATAACTGTTGCTAAAAATGAATAAACATTGTGCTACCACTCAAGCTTAACATGACTTGCCTAAAAATAGGTGGTAATTTTCCTTACCTTCCCTGTTCTATTTCACTATTTAGTACAGTATTAAACATTAATGCAGAACAAGATGCATGATACAAGCAAACATATGTTTAATTATACACTGTAAGGGAAAAAATGATTTTACGGTATAATAGTGGCACTCCAGCTGCCAATATTATACCGTAAAATTAACAGTTAAAATAAGTAGTAATACCGCGCATGCCTGCTTATTTTACTGTTTATTACTGTTAATTTTACGGTATGATATTGGCAGCTGGGGTGCCAGTATTATACCGTAAAATCAACAATTTGTTTTTGTAGTGCAGCAACAAGAAAATTTAAAACTGGAAATTTAAAAATTCTATTTTATTAAGTTAAGTTTCACCAGTGTCTTATTCTTGAAAGTTAAAATTGTGGGAGAATGCCTCATATTCGTGCTTCACTGCATCGAAAATCTGTAAATATATACACATATTTTTAGAGTGTTTGTACTTTGAAATTCCACCCACTAGATTTTATCTACGCTGTTGTGGAACAATTTGATAAGGCTGAGATATGACTGTTTTATTAAGTAAACAAATTATTGTACAAATTGAAAGGGCTTCTTAACTCATTTCTATTTGTTGTGAATCATTTATTACAATTTTTTAAATGTTAAACTCATTTCCTCATTTAAAAAAATATATTTTATCATTAAGAACTCTTTCAAGTGAATAAGTCTGATTTTCTATAAAAAAAAAAAAAAAAAAATTCTGGATTGCCTAAATGGAAAAAACTTAAACCATAGTCTAGAATTTATTACCCTCATCCAATAACGCGAGATTTTGTGACACATTCACGAATTCATTTTTGTGCGTAAATGCCTAAAAAATGAAAATAATTTTTCCGTAAATTCATAATCTACAGTTATAATCAACTGCTCCATGATGGCGCCATTTATTTAAATGCCAGTCGCATCTCGAAAATCTGTTTAAAACGCTAATTTTAACATTTTCTGAAAAAATCTTTTGTTTTTATAGGAAAATGAAAAGCGCTTTTAAATTTATTGATATCTAAAAAAAAACCTGCAAATTCTATGCATTTGCTAATGAAAATGATCGCGTGAATGGGTCAGAAAAGGTCGGTTTTGATTTGAAAAATCCAGTCTTAATTTTGATTTCTCCAAGTACGTTTTTAAAATTTTGTTTCATCACTCCTTAATTTTGATTTCTCCAAGTACGTTTTATAAATTTTGTTTCATCACTACTTATAATCACTAACTCCATTAAATGGAATAATTGCTTATTCTCGGAGGAAAAAAGTAGTACAGACAACTTTATGGATGGGCTGCTGATATCCCCGATATTTGAATCTGTTTTATATATTTAAACATTTTTAATCCATTCTCTGCTAAGGGTCCTCCCCCCTCACGCGAAAAGACCGGCTCGCTAATGTTCCTATGGGGCATTATTTTTCTAATATCTCGTTTGCATTACAATATTTTTAAACGATATTTTTTGCATTGCATAGCTGAAATCAATTTCTATTTCCGCCGATGATTACTTTTTCGATTTTTTTTACGAAGATACTTTTATTTTCGAAACCGGTTCCGAAAGTATCTCCCTAGAAAAAAAATCCGCAAATAATATCGAAAAAGTAATCAACAATATAAATTAATCTCAGCTATCCAATGCCAAAAAAAAAAAAAAAAAAAAAAAAAAAAAGTTTAAAAATATTGAAATGCAAACGAGATATTAGAAAAACTAGTCGTTGGGGGCCACCGTAATATACTTACCCATCATGGATATGCATAATATAAAATATGAAAATAAAACGTGTGTTACTATTTATAAAATACATTGCAATTCGAATAAAATCGTGGCTTGATGACGTCATACACTTTAAATCGAGGCTAACGAAAAATACAGGCTACCGCGGTGCATTCCACTTATCTTTTTTTACAGACCGCTAGAGTGACGTGTTGCTCTTTTCGTACACCTCCATTGGTGCATTCGAGCATCACGTGACTCCGGCGGTCTGTAAAAAAAGATACGCGTAAAGCACCGCGGTAGCCTTTCTTTTTCGTTAGCCTCGCTTTAAATGCTCTATTACTAAAGTGCGTAAAAGAAACATCCTTATAACTCCAAAATTGAGAATCATATTAACTAACGGTTTACTGCGTCGGATTAAGCGTCTCATTTCCAATTAAAATATATCTTTGAATTGAAATTTGAATGAAATACAGGGTCATGAAAAATCGAAGAGTGTGGAAAATATAATTACAAATATCTCGGCAACTCATTAACCAATCGACTTCATTCTTTATGCAAAATTTGTTTTTTTTATTGTCTTTTATATTCACTCTTTAAAATAAACAATTTTGAAAAATTTTATGTACCTTTTATCAGAAAAAATATTTCGAGAGTCCAAAAAAAAAATAGTTCCGGATAATCAAGGTTACTGAAATTCAATAAGCTTCTTCCCATTATTACATACCAAGTACATACCAAATTTCAAGTCTCTATCTCAATTTGTTCGGGAGATAGAGCGTTTACAGACGGACGGCAATTTTTTTTTTTTTTTCTAAAAATATGTTTTTCGGAATCTCCAGTGTCTAAAACGTGTAAATCCGTAAAAAGAAAAAAAATCGATTTTCAAAACTATTACAAGACTTACCCTATACTACGTATGATGATAAGTAATAATGCCCCATTGGATTAACATTAGCGAGCGGGTCTTTTCGCATGAGGGGGGAGAGGACACTTAAGTTTTTTTTTTTTCTTATGCAAATAAATGTTTGGATAAACAAAATATTTTTATTGAGAACTAGAACGTTTGTTTTAACCCTTTGTATCACAGCGTTGCATATCTGCAACATACCCAAAAGTCAATGTTAGTTATACAGTAGTCTTTAAACGACGATTTTTTTTATTGTTCCTGTCTTCCAACACAGCAGTTAATACAAGTTGGTCATACAACTTTCAACAAACGGCGATACTGAGTTAATTTTTCATGCCAAAATTTTATTTATCTTTTGAGCAGTTTCACATCGTTATTACTACAATGAACTTCGGAAATTTTGTCAAATTAAGACTGGAGGCGTCCAAAAATATATTTTTTACAAAGGTCAATTCGTATACGTTACAATTTTGTATTAGAAAATTGACAATATTTATGAGAAGTATATAATTTTCTGTTTTTTTTTTGCAGATGTGAAAAACAAAGTAACGTTTTAGTCAATATTTTTATATTTTCATGTTCTACATTTTATAAATATATATATTTTTACATGTTTAAAATGATGTATTCTAACATCTGAGTAAATATTTTTCAAATCGGAATTGTTCAGTCACAAAAGGCTAACTGATTAATTGAGGGGTTCGGGGCTAAAAAGTGCCAAGCCACATTTTTGGTGAAATAAATCTAACACTGTAATCTGTTGCTTAATATTGTAAATTATAATATTCTACATATAATTTGTTTCTAGTGTCACTTGATGGCAGCATATGTCCCAGGTTTCGTTTTTGCCCCCAGATGTTTATGCCCCCAATGTAGATAGCTAATTTAGAAAAAATCTAATAGTAATATCAATAAAGTAATTTCATATTGTTACTCAGAATATGTCAAATGTTATACTAAGACATATGCGAGTAAAATTTGTTATATATCTTGATTTGAGTATTTTATCAAATTTTCAAATTGAAAGATCTCAGAAGTTCAAAAATGTGGCTTAGCACGCTCCTGCTCCGACCCCCTCAATTATATTTGGTTACCAGTCACATTTTTTTATATTTAAAAAAAATGTTAAATTATAGTTTTTGACTTTTTACAAATAATACAACATGCTTGTACCTAAGTGTTTTGAAACATTTCATATATATGTAGAATTTGAATTTTTATTCATCTTAGAAAGAATTCATGTAAGTCATACTTTTGCTATGCATTTAATATCTGATTACATCTGATATTTTCATAGATCCTGTTGATGGTGCCCGTTTTTGCACCAGTTTTTAATTCTTAAAATAATATAACTGTTTTTTCTTTGCAGCTTTATCAATTAGTATGACCAATTTACAGGGCCATCGCTAAGACTTTTTATTGAGGGGGGAGAGGACCTTAAATTGCCAAGTCAAATTTCAGTGTTTGACAACTCATTGAGAAGCAAAAATAAATAGTTTTCGCCAATTCAACAAGTTTGCCAACTAGTTTTATAATTTTGCCAAGTTACCACAATTAGAAAATGTAATACAGTTCTTATTTGTAAAAAGTTTATTAATATTCGTAATTAGATTTGTAACTTTTGCCAAGTCTATCAGAAATAGAAAGTATATTATAGTTTTTATTAAAGTTTTAAACAAATTTGCCAACTAAAAGTTTTTTAATTTGCCAAGTGTAAAAGCATTCGGGAACGTTTGGTGGGGGAGGCTCCCCCTCGTCCCCCCCCCCTTAGCGAGGGCCCTGCCTATTTATCATAAAATATTAGTATGAAGCAAAAATTTTAATAAAGTTATTTCAGAAGGGAATGGGTTAACACCTTCGCGACGAGCGTCTTTTATACTTTACGTAGTTTTTGATCACTGGTTTTTCCGATTATAATTTTTCGTTTTATTTAATCTCTGAACATCAGCAATTAGATAAGGTAAAAATTTCTGTGCAGAAAAACTGGTTTTCAAATTCAAAGATTTCGTGCACCCTAGGCACGTATAAGTGCCACTTTTCATGAAGGGTTTAATAGTTTTATATATATATATATATATATATATATATATATATATATATATATATATATATAGATATGTTTTTTGAAATTCATAGATATTATAATTATATATATATATATATATATATATAACCATTAATGAAACATTACCGTAACACGAACAAAAACTATGTAATTATGAATTAGTATGTAATTATTAATTGACAACGATTGTGTTCTCCAACAATCTGAATATAGATACCATATTAAAAAGAAGAAATTAAATTAAAAATTGAAAAAATGAAATTTGTGGAATTTAGACAGAATTTTCAAGTCCCAACTGCCTAAATACCACAAATAAAATGTGTGGTTTCATCATCATATTACTAAAATGAACATCGCAAATTTCGTCAAATTAAAAAGGCTGGAAGCGTCCAAAAATATATTTTTTACAAAGGTCAGTTCGTATACATTACAATTTTGTATTAGAAAATTGACAATATTTATGAGAAGTATATAATTTTCTGTTTTTTGCAGATGTGAAAAAAAAAGTAACCTTTTAGTCAATAATTTCTTATTTCCATGTTCTACATTTTTTTAAATAATTTTTTACATGCTTAAAATGATGTATTCTAACATCTGAGTAAATATTTTTCAAATTGGAATTGTTCAGTCACAAAAGGCTAACTAATTAATTGAGGAGTTCGGGGCTAGAAAGTGCCAAGGCACATTTTTGGTGAAGTAAATCTAACACTGTAATCTGTTGCTTAATATTGCAAATTATAATATTCTACATATAATTTGTTTCTAATGTCACTTGGTGGCAGCATATGTCCCAGGTTTCGTTTTTGCCCCCAGATGTTTATGCCCCCAATGTAGATAGCTAATTTAGAAAAAATCTAATAGTAATATCAATAAAGTAATGCCATATTGTTACTCAGAATATGTCAAATGTGATACTAAGACATTGGCGAGTAAAATTTGTTATATATCTGGATTTGAGTATTTTATCAAATGTTCAAATTGAAATATCTCAGAAGTTCAAAAATATGACTTAGCACGCTCCTGCTCCGACCCCCTCAATTATATTTGGTTACCAGTCACATTTTTTTATATTTAAAAAAAAAACGTTAAATTATAGTTTTTGACCTTTTGCAAAAAATACAACATGCCTGTACATTTTAAGCGCTTTGAAACATTTTATATAATATGTAGAATTTGAATTTTTATTCATCTTAGAAAGAATTCATGTAAGTCATACTTTTGCTATGCATTTAATATCTCATTACATCTGATATTTTCATAGATCCTGTTGATGGTGCCCGTTTTTGCACCAGTTTTTAATTCTTAAAATAATAAAACTGTTTTTTCTTTGCAGCTTTATCAATTAGTATGACCTATTTATCATAAAATATTAGTATGAAGCAAAAATTTTAATAAATTTATTTCAGCAGCAGGGGGTTAACACCTTCGCGACGAGCGTTTTTTATACTTTACGTAGTTTTTTATCACTGGTTTTTCCGATTATAATTTTTCGTTTTATTTAATCTCTGAACATCAGCAATTAGGTAAGGTAAAAATTTCTGTGCAGAAAAACTGGTTTTCAAATTCAAAGATTTCGTGCACCCTAGGCACGTATAAGTGTCACTTTTCATGAAGGGGTTAATAGTTTTATATATATATATATATATATATATATATAACCATTAATGAAACATTACCGTAACACCAACAAAAACTATGTAATTATGAATTAGTATGTAATTATTAATTGACAACGATTGTGTTCTCCAACACTCTGGGCCCCACCAGTGGCTGAGAGGTTCTGCTCTCGAAGTTGGTAGACGGGAGGTGCTGGGTTCGATCCCGTTCGCGCCCGTCGGCCTAATCGTTCGGAGTTTTCGTGTTTTTCTTCGAGCCGTGGATTTATCCATGCGTAAATAAGGGTTAGGTTCCCTTAGAAAGATCCCCACGAAGGGCACTCCCCCCGGGTCTATATCCCAAGTGTAGATAATTGGCCGTCAATAATCAACCCTCAACCCAACCAACACTCTGAATATAGATACCATATTAAAAAGAAGAAGCAATTAAATTAAAAATTGAAAAAATGAAATTTGTGGAATTTAGACAGAATTTTCAAGTCCCAAATGCCTAACTACCACAAATAAAATGTGTGGTTTCATCATCATATTAGCCATAACATAGCTAAAGAATATGATTTTGGGACTACCACACCATAATAGAGAAAAAAAACTGTGAAAAAAATCATAAAGTTCAAAAAATAATAAAAAGGAAAGAAACCTTACCCATAAAAATGAGAAAAAAACAGTGAAATTAAATCATAAAGTTCAAATACAACTGGATTAAAAAGGATATAGGGAAAAGAGCACAACATTTACCAGATATACAGAAGTTATCCACATAACACAGTATATATATAGTAGGAAATCAATAAATTTGTGACATTCAAATAAATTATTGTTTCATATACAACTGAGATTGATTCATATTTGAGATAAAGACACATAATATATTTTTTCTTATTTTAAGCTATTTTAAAAGCATGTGGTTTAGGATGTGTGGCAGCTTGGATTACAGCATGAACATAGAACATTCTACATTCATGGATTACAACAGTAAAGAAAGCATGCATGGGTGAGTGGGCGTGAAAGGATAGAAGAGAGCAGATGCACCGAAAGGGATTTTTTTTTTTTTTAAACCACTATGGGGGGGAAGAGGTAATTTTTTAACTGGAGGGAATTGAAGATGCCATATGCAGTGTAAATTTTTTTCGCCATATTTTTTTTAATTGCGGTGTCTGTCAAACAATACCTAAGGCTGTTTTTTTTTCTTTTTTGTATTTTAAGAGCACATTAATAAATAAAATAGCTATTATTAGAGCCGTTTTAAGGATCTCATCGGTCAGATCTCAAATCCCCTCTCCAATATCATATCTATGACCATGGAATGCATTCGTATTTTTTAAATGTCTCATCATAATTTGTTTCTACTCCGTACTTTTCTTAACCCTAGAAAGTTAATGGTCTCGGCAGTTACGTATTACAGTAGACTCCCTTAAATCCGCATAGGAGGTTGTGCAGATTTTAGAATTTTGCGGATTTCTGGTCACTGTTTTGTTTACATTTTTAAACAATAATTTGAATTTAATAATGCACTCAAAATTATAATGAATGCTTACAATAAAGTAAAATAATAACAATTAAGAAAATTTAAAAAAACATTTAAAATATTAAAAGTTAGGTCAAGTAAATAATTAATAATGCATAACTAATATAAATATGCATAATGATGAGATATTTTTTTTTAATTATTCAGTGAAACTTGCCTTATAAATATACACTAATAATTCACATCAAAATCTTAAAATAACAAAGTTTTATTTCATGTTAGTCATACTTAATAACCAAAAAAGCTTTATTAATGCATAAATTGCTTGGTAAAAATATCGCGATCGCCTGTGATATCAGCACTGACTTTTTTCAAACAGAAATTTCTACTTCCTTCATGAGAAAAGATGAGTTGAATCATATTAACCAGAATTACATATTAAAATGTGTACAGAATTGTATAAAAATAAATTTAATTTTACACCTACATCTTAACTGTAAGTTGCATTGTTTACATCGGAAATTATGTACAGATTTTAGGGTGGCGGATTTGAGGGAGTCAACTGTATATGAATAAGATCTGTCCGTAAACACATTACCTTTGCAGGGTTAAAAGGTATTTCTTTGCTGTTGTTGGCAAAATATTTCTAAAATATATACTTAAATTTATTTTGGGATCTTAAAATCTTATTCACAGCTTACCAGTTTCGTTAGATTTTAATACTTAAAATATAGAATGAAGTATATATTTTAAACACACTTTGTCAATTAAATAGCAAAGAAACATAATTTAAGAAGAGTATAAAAAAAAAATTATTTTTCCTTGCTCATCAACTCGAATTTTTTGATACATTAACACTTTAATTTGTATTCCGATTTTACTAAAAATTTCCGGTATTGTGTCTAAAAGAATCTAATAATGTTTTTAATTTTTCTATAACTTCGGTGTATATTGAATATGTACCCAATTGTTGTACGATGGGCATCATTCCGTTGGTGTCATATACCAAAAATCTGTTCTAAACGCCAACTTTGAGATTTACTGAAATATTCGTTACTTTTATAGGGAAATATACACTGGTTTTTTTTTCATCCATATAAGAATGCCTGCAAATATCACGCACTTATGAATGAAAATGACGTTGTGAATGTGTCAGAAAGTAGCTAATCTGAATTTTAGAACAGTCATTTCGCGGGGAGAGTGGGGCCTTTGAATTTTTACCTACATTAGTATTTTCTATTAACTTTATCTGAAAAATGCATCTTTTACTTTTTAGTGCTAGAAAATGCCGAAAATTCAAAGTATCAGAACTCGCTAATTTTTGTTCGTAGAATAATGGATTTTTTAAACTGCGCTACTTGTTAGAGCATGAAGAAAGTTTTTCTAAATATAACTTATAGGACCCAGGGCCGCATAAAAATTTTAATTTCGTAACTTTTTTAACTTTTTACATAAATGGATTTTTATATGATGAACAACATTAGAAATATTTTTAACACTTTCCAACATAGTTGAAAAGTGTTCAGGAATTCGGTTTGTCTGTCTGACGTATGTCTGCCATCTCTCCGTACTCTAACTCGCGTAAATATACTCGGATTTCCATGCAATTGATATATGCTATTGATGTTTACTGTGGCTTTTTCGGTATTGAAAATGAAGTATGTAGCACTGATACTTCGTTTACAGGGGCACTCAAAGGAATGCTGTTACATTATGGTCTATGGGGGAAATCTTTTGCAGTGTATTTTAATTATGTTACACTATTTCAAATGTATTGAAATTGATATACATAGCTGAAGTGCACTACAATATGCTTACTATCGAATTGATCACACACGTGTAGCACTTATAATTAGTTTACAGGGAAACTCAAAAGAATTTCGTTATATTATGGTCTATGGGGAAAAATCGTTTGCGGTGCATTTTAATCATGTTACACTATTACAGACATATTGAAATTGATATCAATTTCTAAGGTGCACTAAAAGATGTTTTCTGTAGAATATGGAATGCAAAACATTTATCTTTCATTTACAGGGCCACACAAAAGTATTCGGTTACATAATGGTTTACGGGAAAAACTGTTTTTAGCGTATTTTAATTATGCTACACTATTTGAAATGTAAATGAAATTGATATACATTACTGAGGTTTACTACAAGGTTACTTGTTGTATAAAATATGATGTACATACCATCTATCGTTGATTTACAGGGACACACAAAAGATTTCGAATACAGTACTGTATCCGAAGTATCATCTATAAGCGATAATTTCTGGAAGTGCGTTTTCAGTTAGGTATGTGTTTAACAAAATTTTTGCATACTATTGTGGTATGTATAAAGGCTATATATCATATACAGAGCTACACAAAAGAATTCTAAGTATTATTGTGTATCAGCGTAAATTGCTTAAAAGTTTTTTTTTTTTAAATCGAGTTATTTATTTTAAAAGTGAAATATGTTTAGTAAACTGAGAGACGTTTGTTTATTATAAATAAAATCGTGTACAGGGCCACGCAAAGAACTGGATACATGGCCGCCATGTATGATAATTTCTGGGAAGTGCGATTTCAGTAATTTTCAGCGTGTTTTTGCCTGAATTAAACTTTAGCTTAATGAAATATGAAAATCTTAAGGTAGTATACAGGGCTGTACAAAATAATTCAAATATGTTTCCCTCTATTGATCGAAACTGCCGAAGGTGAATTTTCAATTTTTATGTGTTTTCTTACTAAACGAAATTGTAGCATTACTATATAGAGTATATATAAACTATAGATTATATACAGGACCGCACAAAAGAATTGGAGTACTTTTCTGGCTATGGCTTGTAATTGCTGAAATATGGTTTTCAAATGTGTTTTCTAAAATGTTTACTTAGGTATCTTATTTACCTTATTAAACAGCGGAGGTTTGTTTAAGTATTCTGGAAGTGTTAGAAAGTGTTTCATAATCTATGCTTGATGCATGATTTATCTTTCTTGTTTAACTTTTAAATAGAAAACATCGAAATTAGACTGCACCGCCTGCACTACCCTTGTTGCTGCTCTGTTCTAGATTTATTTTGTAAAATAAATCATTTTTGTCTTATATTTATTGATATATTTCCATCTTCTCCATTCTTAAAATTTTGTATAAACATTGTAGTGTGATTCATTGTTATATACTGATTACAACGATTTTTTATTTCGTGTTATTATGCTTATAATACAAAGACCGATGCTATTATTAACCATTAATGCAAAGGTGGTGAATTAGTTCTTTTATATATTCCTTTAATGGTTCAACATGCCAAAATGAGGAAAGAGCGTGCGAACTTTGCTTAGATTCAGTTCACTACAATATTAAACTAAATAATTAACATTATAATAAAGTCGAAAATTTAATAGATGAGTTAATAAAAATTTTAAATAAAAAGGAATGAGTTTACTGTCCTAACGTTGAAGCACTTTTCAAGAATACAACTCTGAAATCCAAATAATGTGTGTTAACAGAGTATAGAGAAGAATAAAAACATTTAAAAAAAACAAAACTCTTATTTCGAAATTATATTTCTTATTTATTTGTGTATGAAATAAAACATTTTTGCGTTTTGTAAAGGAAAACTGATGTCAGACTAGGAAAAACAGGAATTTTTATATGGAAATTGATGTATACATATTGTTACAAACAGGGTCTGATTATCACAGGAGCACACGGGACATGTACCCCTGGTTCACATTTTCAGTGAGACCCAAAATGCACTTTATCCTCTCTCTGAAGATACAAATGAAAGAAATTTCCATTTATAGTTTATGGGTAAAATGAGTTTTTCAAATTCATATAAACTAAATTATCTTAGTGTTCTTTTACTATCGACAATAAAATGTAATATAAACTTCGAAATTCCAAGAAAAACAGATATTACATCAAACATATTTCATTCAATCCTTTAGGTTTAGAAATTTGATCATACTAAATAGCATATAGTGCAGACAATTTTTACATGTATACATTACATAAATAATGCCTTTTTACATGTGCCTATTATATTGTTTATGCATAAAGTTGTAGTTTAAATTTTAAACAAGGTAATGAGATAATGATGCTGTTTGTCATGTTTATAATGCAATTTTCTTGAGAAAGGGGCCCCAACATGGCCAGTGTGTCCCGGTGTCGGGTCCCACATAGAGTCGATCAGGCTCTGTTTACAAAACATTTAAAAGATATAGATATGAGTGTTTACAAAATAAGTGAATACGCACAAATCAAATCTCATGTTCTCTTATCCCCCACCTCCCTACTTTTTTGTTATCTTTTTCATCCACAGAATTTTTCGCATGAGGATGAGAGGGAGATCTCCATACAATTTCCGCTAGTTCCAACATCTCTTGTAGCAGATAAACTTCAAGTATTTTTACACAAAGTAAACTGCTAAGCTCATTTAAAAAGATGTTTGAATTTTTTTATTAATATATATATATAATCTACTTGAACTTTATACTATATGAAGATAATGCTATCTGTTCTTTTGTGCAAAGTTTCTGATGTTAGCATTGTTTTAATTTATTTTTAATAAAATTTCTTTCTTAAGTTTCGTTATTTTGTCTTTTGTTTGTTATCGTTTGCCTTAAAATGTTCAAAAGCATTCATCTTTTTCCGCTGAAGCGTAATATAAGATAGCGCAGTCATTGTTCATTTTTGGGAGTACATTTACACGTAGTTGTGCCTTGTCGTTTACTATTACTTCATTATTTTGCTTCTTAGAAAAAAATTGCTTTGTTGTACAGTTACAATTTTGCCTTTTCATGTTTAGTACGTATTAAACATCAGCTTATTAGTAAATGTTTTATTTTAAATAGAAAAGAATCTTATATGTAGTAGGATGTACTTCATTTTAATCCTGTCATGTGAATTATTTTTAAATGAATGAAATGAAATATTTTGCACTTAAAATAGATTTAAAATGGGTTATTAAAAAAAACATTTTGAGTTTTTAAAATTACTACATTTATCACAAAACAAACCTTCTATGAGTTTTACAAGCGCTAAAAAGTTATTATTAATATTTACTAGTTGCACACGTCGAAATTCAACGCAAGAGAATATATTAAATAAGTATGTTACAATTTAAGCTTATGAATAAAATAATGTAATAAAAAAAAGTGACACTCCAAATCCAACGCATGACATTCACACAAACATAGTCAAAATTTTGCACGTGCACTCCACATTCCATTGAAGTCTTGAACCTGAACTCAATAAAAAATCTAGACATTTACGTCATTTAGCTTTGTAAATATTTAAATTTTGTGTTTGAAAATGCACGTTTAAAAATTATATCATTTACATAAGCAGACGATTTAGCTTTTAATTTCAGAATTGGTGGAATAAAAAACTTAGAAAACGATATCATTTTCACGAAAATATTACCATCACTTAAGCAATTGTTTTAAAACTACTGAGTTTCATTAAATATTAATTATAATTAAATAGAAATTATGTGATTTTCAGAATTATTTTATTTTGTGAACATCAAGGATCTTTAAATATACAGCAGAAGGAATAAGGGTCAGTACGAGGCTAACGAAAAAGACAGGCTACCGCGGTGCATTCCACTTATCTTTTTTTACAGACCGCTAGAGTGACGTGTTGCTCTTTTCGTACACCCTCATTGATGCGTTCGATCATCACTTGACTCCCGCGGTCTGTAAAAAAAGATTCGCGTAAAGCACCACGGTAGCCTTTATTTTTCGTTAGCCTCGGGTCAGTAAGTATGACGTCATACTGATACAGGGTTTTGGTAAAATACTTTATATTTATGGAGGGAAATTCATCTTTTGTTTTCCGAATGACGTCATTTTCCTCATCGGAAACATTTCGTTTAGCATATTACTTATTAGATTATTTACTGTTATTTTATTTACACAGATTACTTAATATTATTTCTCAATAAATAATCTGTATTCTGTTCTTCCATGATTACTGCATAATTAAACACAATCATATTAATATGTTTAAATTTTATGAAAACCATTGAGGTATTTCTTTTAAATATGACGACATTTACACTGATAGAATCACGCTTCCGATTGGTGGAATATGATAAGGCAAATTAATTGTATGTTATAGAGAGAAAATCTTAACCCGATTGCCACTATTTTGAATAAATTTCATAATTATATAATTAAAATAATTTGTTTAATTAAAAAATAAAAGTGGGAATATTTAAAAGTATAACAAGTGCGGACTCATCTACAAATAAACATCTTTCATTAAAAAAAAATAATTATCGAAAATGGTTCAGTAGAAAGTTCAGGGCAGATGACTAAAAAAACAGCCTTCTTCTGTTTTAAATATTTAGATTTGGTTTCCTAAATCTAGGGTCTGACTAAATTAGGGACAGGGTCATGGTAATGGTCACCCACGATACCTTTTTCGGAGGGGGGGGGGGTTAATTTTTTTAAATCTTAAGTAATTGATTTTAAAAATCTACAAATGTTTCTGGTTAATTCTTACAAAATTTTATTTCTAAAACAAAGGAAAATAATCACTAAGTTTATTATTTTGAACAGTAGGGGAAGAGGAGGCAGGACTGGGACAAAACTAATTTTGCTTAAACTAAACGTTATTATTTTTTTCTTTTCTACACAAGATAGAGTATTTATGAATTTATCATTATTCCATACATCTTGTGTGTACAAATCACTAATTAAGTTAAGCCTAAAAAGCAGTAAGGTTAACGTGATAAGCCATGTAGGGTAAATAAACTCATTAATATATGCTATTTATTTTAAAGTTGCAAGATTTTAAACATTTCTATTTGAAAAATCCCATTCTTACAGATCAAAAGTTAATACTGAATTCTATTTTAAAATTGATTTTTGATCCTTATTATTTTTGTTTTACAAATTTAATGAATTGTTATCAAAATTCCATACAGCTTGTGTGCACTAATTAAATTAAGCCTAAAATGTAGGAACGTGATAAACCACGTAGGGTTAATTGGGGGTAATTCTGACCATCTCAACTAATCTTTGTAAGATAAAAAATATTTTCTAATCCTCATTTCATGTTTTAAAAGGGTTGACTATTAGCAGCATAAAGCACTGTCTAACGTAACACTTATAATTTGTAGTAGTGTAAAGATTTTTGAAAACAGTCCCCTTAACACTCAAAGGTGAAATATCTGCTCGAGTTTATTTAAGATTGTTTTTTCTGGGGATGTTTGTTGAATTCATTTTTTAAAAGAATAATGCATGAAATCTGAATTAATATTAAATTTTATTCCAAGGTCGTTATTGCCGTAATTTTTTTTGTGAAATATGATGTCCGACTTGTAATTTTTAAAGTCATTCAAGTTATTTAAGCATTGGAATATTCTTACGAGTAATAAAAAATAACATAATTCTGCTACATTTGCCAAATTACGTAATTCATAAAGTGCAGCCATTGGATAAATCTTGCTTTGGTCCTATAAGAACTACTTGGGATATCAAACTTATGAATTATAGTAAATCATTATTGGTCTCTAAAGAGTAATCGTTTGTCAAAGTCTGTTTGGTCAACTATTATGAGAATTATGGCAGATTGCTATGAAACTAAAAAATATAATATCAGGCTTTGGAAACACTGGAATTTTTCCTCTTGATAAAACACAATTTCTAAAATCAAAATTTAATCCATTTGATCTAGAACATTGCTTAATGAGAAAATTAGCTTCTACACCAACATTTTTTAATCAAAATGACCCATGACAGAAAAAATCGCCATGTTTATCAAATATATTCAATTTAACTAAAAATGTAATTCAAAAGTCATTTTTGTCAGTCCAACACGCAGCGACATAAAGGGCAAAATTAGTGTCGTCCACCGGCCACACGGCCACTGAGTAAAAAAAGTGGCTGAAAAGATTATTTGCCAACAGCACTTTTCCTACGGTGATATAGTAAAATTTTCTTCATGCCATCAATGATATTCTTGCTGTTAACGTTGTTTTTTTTTCAGCTATTTAATTTTAGATTAATACTAATAGAAATTTTAATATTTATTTTAAATTGTTTAGCACTTTTAAATTAAAAAAAAAAAAGCGGCCATTAATAAAATGTTTACTATTATCCACTGTTCACTAATGAAATATCCTAGTTTTGCCCTTTACAAGGGCATTATAACACTTTTATTTAAAAGTAAATTTCCTCTTATTTATTCGCGGTTTTCAACGATCAAATAAGGCGAAGGTCCAGCTTTGATTTGATCGGGTCCTAGCTAAAACAATATTTTTAAGGGGTCGGCAGACACACAAAAATTGAATTGCAATGCCAATCGTGTTGTTCAGAAGAGGGGAAAATCTTTCAAATTTTGCATACTTGTCGTTTTATATGTCGTAGGCTAATTGAGAAATCTGGCTCTTTGCAAAGAGCCGGGCTAAATGTATCAATAAAATCCACAGATGGGGCAGATTTTTGTCATTTTCCCAGCATTACGTGGAAAATATGGATTGCTAGATGAAAATTACTATAAAAAAGGTGTAGGAAAACTGCTTTATTGACAGATGTGATTTACACGCCTGCTTGATAATTAAGATTAATAAACAAACAATTTCTTTTATAGATAAAACCTTAAAAACTGCATGGATGTTTTCATTTATGCTTAATAAATTATATTACAGGTCAAGTTTTCTATTTTATTTTGCACAAGTTTTTGATTTTTTAAAATTCTGACATGGCCGAGGCCATGGGAAAAAAGATTTACATTACAAAAATTTAAATGAAGATATAATTGAGTAAGTATTGGTACATATTTATTGTATATAATTAAACTGTTAAGGGTCATTCTCACAGAAAAGACAAAATTGGCTAAAAAATTTTTTTTGGGGTGTTTGAATAGAATATAAAATAAAAATAAAGCATTTACTAATCTTAGACACTCATGCGCGTACATCAAATCTGTAAATAAGATAGTTTTCGTATACATTTTTAAAAACATTTTAAGTTCCTGCTGCTATTTTTATACTAAAATTATGCGTAAACATTCACTACCTTGGACTTATTGCAATAAGCTTAGATGAAACCAGGTTTTTTGGACACACAGTTGGTCATTTTTTAATAAGCCTAAAATTGCATAGGCTGATTGCAATGAGTCTGAAAAAATAGTTTGATTGGCAAACAGTTGGTCATTATCCAATTAGCCTGAAACCGCATAAGCCCATTGCAATAAGCCTGAAAAATATCGGGCTGATTGGGAAACAACTAATTATTTTCGAATTAGCCTAAAGAGGAATAGTCTTTGCCTAAGCGTGAAAAATATCAGGCTGATTGGAAAATGCCTGTTGATTCTCCAATTATACTAGCTCTGTGCAAACAATCTAGGCTTTTTGCAAAGAGACGGATTTCTCAATTAGCCTACAACATATACATTTGTACATGTGATTGTGGTCACTATAATAATCACATTATTAGGTATAAATATAGTGAATATTTTGATGGCGCTATATATAACGCTCGCGTTAGTATCGTGTTTTGTGAAAATACTTATATATATTAATAGTATTTCATATTTGATTTTTCATTTTATTACGTTTAATTTTTGCTGTATCCTTTACATTGGTTTTTATAACATCTCTTCCTTTGATTTTCACACGTGATTTCATTTTAAATATATATTTCCCACCCACACACACACACACCCTTATTTTTCAAAACAGGAAATCTAATTTTCTTTCCAGGCTTAGTAACATAAAACCGAAGTTATTAAATGTGTCACGTTAAATTAAAAGTTATTTAAAAAGAATGTATTTCTTCTGAATGCATTGAAGTGTGTAATTGATTTAGTTCCTACGTTATATTTTTGCTAGCAAAACGGAAAATCATTTTTGTTATTTTAACTTGTTTACTTGTCACATTTTCATTCTGATCGTTAAATGATGAATTACGAAACTCTTTTTTTTTTAAAAAACCACTTGAGATATTATTTTAAAAAATATCTTTTACACTTTATAATTGTTTATTTTTGTGTGGTATTTGTATTTTATGTACATATTACAGGTCTGCATTGGCCGAAAATTTTACGCGAGAGCCCGGTTTGGCTGATTTATTTCCTCACAATTCATGCCCCAGGCATCCTGAACAAAAAACAATGAAATCAGACCCAAACCGACCCAGCCCGACTCAATTCTTATAAAAAGGGAATATATTTCTTAACCAACATTATACTACAATTAAAATTCTTTAAAAGTAATATTGTATTCATATTTAAGCAAAATTTTTAAAGTACTACATTTTTCAGCTTATATATCTGTAGGTTATTAAATACGAAATAAAAATATTGATGATTATATAGACCAGTGACTCTCACCCGATGTGTCGCAGCACGCTGGTGTGCCGTGAGAGGACTCCGAGTGTGGCACGGAAATTTTCAGTCAAATTTCTACCAATTTTACGAATTAACAGAAGTATCGATACTTTAACATGCAAGGAGTCGTATTGTACGATTTACTTTGAAATGAGGTTTAGTATACAATACAATTGTATTTCTTAGAAGTTTATCTCACTTGTATGTATACTCTTTATAAATGTATGCAGGGACATCTTGAAAAGGGTCACACATATTCAGATAAATTTGATATTTTCAGAGAAAAGTTATTCTTCAGGTAAGAAAAAGGGTTACAATATAAAATTCAGTATATATGTTTGAAGTGATGATACGGTCTGATATATATTAAAATTATATTGAGCATATTTTATAAACTTTAGATTTATGTTAAATTATGAAGAAAGCCCATAAACATTTGACACAATTTCTCTTGATTGGGAGAGAAATCTTTGTTTAAAGTGTCTGTACGTCAAAAAATTTAGATATTACAGCAAAGGAGGAGTTGTTAAAAAAAATTAGAAACGGCAGAAAATTGAAATAACAGTATACAGATAACTAAAATTTGTTTTTTTCTCATTTCTGAATTTTAGAAGTATTTAAATAACATTTTTCATTCTCAACACTATATTTATGAGAAATGAGCTTTTCTACGACGAATTATATTAACAACAAAATAAATATCTGCTAGATATTTGAAAAGGATTTAAAAGTATGCCTATTGCCTACCCGAAAGTTTTATCATGCAAAAAAATATTCTAAATTTAAAAAAAATATTTCAAACACAGAGAAAAATAAAAAAATAAGATTTAAGAATTTTCATTATATTTTTTTCTAAAAATTACATTTTTTTTCATGTTATGAGACTTTTATCTGAGATTAAATAAAATAAAATAACACATTATTTTCCTTTCTTTGTTTTTTTTTTGTTTTTTTTTTCATCCTACTTTTACTGCGCCGTGAAAGTTTAGCCGTTGGTCTTTAATATACAGTGAGAGAAAGAGGGTTGAGAACCAGTGATTTAGACAATTACATTCAAATAAAGATTCATTTTTAAAATTGTAGTTTAGAACGAAAGAAAAAGACGGTTACAAAAAATCTCAATTTTGAAGCTCTATATAAAAAAAAGACTATTTTTAAAAATATTTCTCTGTAATTTATTAAACCAAATACATTTCTAAGGATTCCGTTAAACAATTGCACGAGTACACTATTATTTTCACAAAAAAATTGCCAGTCCGACACAGCCCGGTAAGTATGAATTCTAGGCCCGGTACGAGCCTTCAAAAATAAGTAACCCGGACCCAACTTGAGTCTGCTGGAAAAAAGTAGGCCTGAGGTTTGTCCGGTCCGTGTCTGGTGAAAGAAAATTAGACCAAGCCCGTACAGACCTCTAGTAAACATATCGCGTACCTGTTCGTAAGAAGTAAGTGAATTTACTCAAAAAATGTGGTTTTAGAGATATTAATACGAGTGGATCACAAAAATGATTCCCAGTTTTTTAATACCCCTTTCGCTCACGAATTACTTATAAAAAATATATTATTTAAAGTCGGTATAATTAAAACTCTACTCTAGACTGTGCATATAAACAATTTATACCACATATGAAGTCTTGATATCGTTGTTAAATGCATTAGCCGGTTAGAGTGCAACTACCGTGGGTGAAAAATTGATACTGGTAGGAGGAAGGTTGAGGGAGTCACTGGTTTCAAATCAACTTGGTTCAAAACTAACAAGAGCTAAATGGCAGCGTGTATCACAGAGATACACATGCGATTAACGTAGGGTCGTTAGTCGCATGGTACCAGTCAAAATAAACATTTTTAGTCAAAAATCAAAACACTGTTTTTTATTACTGTTTTGAATTAAGGAGCCTCATATGAGGTTTAGATGAGCAAGAGGGTTAAAAGTACGTTTAAACATCTTTAATTATGGCTGAACTGTAGTTTTTATTTGGCATTGTACAAACCTACTGTATAAATTCTTCAGAAGATCGGTTGAAACTTGACTTTTATAAAGAATAAATAACTTTGAAGACTGGATATAAAAGTTTTGGATTAATTCTCTATCCATTTCACACAACAATCAATTTGTTTTCACACCTGAAAACTTTTTTTGCTTTTACTTAAAAAGAACTTCCTTTTTTGAGTTGTTGTCACTTTGCGAATAAATGTGACATATGCATTTTTATCTTTCTGTTATTTTCACTAATATTTTTATATCATCTTAATTTCCGCACAAAGAATATCTTAAGCCATAAACTCTTAACCAACTTTTTTCTAAAAGAGCAAAAATTATTTATGAAAAACTATAGAAAGCAACCTTGAAACATACATATTGAAACAGCATATTCAAATACTGCCTCTAGGCTTTTTCTGCAATAAGCCAGATGGAAGCTGGTAGAAAACATACATTATAAATGGTTTCCGACAATGTTAAAAAGCTAAAAAAAAAAACTATGAATGTCACAGAAAATGAAAGTTTATCATGTGTATATTTTTTTCTTCTTTTTGTAGTCTTGTTTGTTTGGGTTTGAAGGATTAAATGGATAAGCTTCGTTGAACGAGATATGATGAAAGTACATCCTAAGTATCTTAAGTGAGAGCATCGTGAAACTTTCAATTAGACATTACTTGATTTTGTTTATGAAAGTTCAAGGCTTCATTTAGTTTAGAAAAAGCTCTTCTTGAACGTGCAGAACTTTCGAAATTACAAATGAAGTTTATCCCTTTAAATTTATTTAATTGTTTTAAAGCGAACTTATGAAATCGAGAACTTTAGTTTATGGCTAAATATGCGCTAATGATACAAACACGACTTAGAGGTTTATGTTATGTAAATCAGTTGTGTGTTAGAAAATATTTTACTCTAATATTTTAGTAAGTACAATATTTAAAACAAACATACAAAAATTTTGAAATTGCAATATCTTTAACCTTTAAAGACACGGGCAGCGCACTCTATGCGCCATCGGCTTTTAAAGCCTAAATACGAGCTGTTAATTATATATTTATGTAAAGCAATAAATAATTGCAATTGTTTAAACAAGAACGAAAAATCATGCGTCAAGCATAGATTATGAAACACTTTCCAACGCTTCCAAAATAATTTTACAAATCATTACCGTTTAATAAGCTGAAAGATAACATCTAAGTAAACAATTTCGAAAAAGCATAACATAATTAAAAATGTAATTTCAGGAACTTCCAACATATACAATATTCGGAAAAATATCCGAATACTTTTATTCAGCCCTGTATATGATCTGTAGATTTGTATATATGCTACATATGATGCTAAAATTTAATTTAGTTAGGAAACGCGTAGCATAGTTTAAAATTCTCCTTCTGCAGTTTCTGTCAATAAACGGAAATGTGTTCGCGACCTTTTGTGCTGCCCTGTATAGGATCTACAGAATGTATACACACCAAGTAATAGACAAAAAGTGAGTTAAATTTAAAATCGCGTTCAGCAACTTAAAACGAACTTCCAGGAATTATTGTTAACAGACAGTAGAGAATTCTTTTGTGTGTCCCTGTAAATGAACGATGACTGCTATACACATAATATTCTGTAGTAAGCCTCTTGTAATGCACCTTAGTGATCTATATCAATTTCAATGCGTTTAAAATAGTGAAACATTATTTAAATAAACCGCAGACGATTTTTCTCCATAGACGTAATGTAACGGAATTTTTTTTACTGTCCCTGTAAAGTAACTATAAGTGCTATGCACACCCTATTCCATATTAAGCTTCTTGTAATGCACCTTAGTGATATATATCAAATACAATGTGTTTGAAATTGTGTAACATCATTAAAATAAACCGCAAATGATTTTTCCCCATAGACCGTAATGTAACGGAATTCTTTTGAGTGGCCCTGTAAAAAAAAACTATAAGTGCTACACACTTCAGTTAAAATAGGTAACATGCTATAGATGACGACAATAACATATAAAACTTGCAGGGCAATCCGAGCATATTTACGGCAGATAGAGCACAGACAGACGGCCAGACGGCAGACAAACCGAAGTCATAAACACTTTTCAACTAGGTTGGAAAGTGTTAAAAAGACAAATTTAATTAGAACTAATTACGTAATTACTTTGGAATCTTTTATTGGTTTTCACTGAATGGCGCATTCAATACATCCCCCGTGTCTATAAAGGTCAATACAAAATTTGGTTAAATTCCGCCATATAATACCTCCCCTGTCTTGTCCCATATACTTTATGAACATATACTTAAACCTAGAATGTGACACACATATTTTTCGAACAAATCTGACACACTGGAGTCTAAAAAAACCCAAAGATTTTTTTTGCCAAAATATTTTTTTAATGAAGCAGCAAAAACAAATTTTATCAAAAAGTACATGTTATCAAGTAAGGGGCACACAAATTCAATGTCTCATCACGGCAACAAAAATTAATCAAACATTCAAAATCCTACAAATATCAATACAACATTTAGTTCATTTTAACAGTCAGGCAAAAAAATATGCAAATTATTGCTTTTTTGACATTTTTATCCCAAAAAAGAAGACAAACTCACGTCCTTGCCTGTTCGGAGGCGGTACAAAACTTGGAAGGTTATATTATACTATCATATCAGAAAATCCGAGAGATACGGGCCTTTTTTCAATGATTAGGTAAACTCCTCTAGATCCCAATAAAGGCAATATATCTAGAGGTCCTTTCAAAGACATGTCACCTGGAGGTGAAAATGGGCGTTGGGAGTTTAGACTTATATGATACTGTTTCTCTACCAGTATTTATGTACAGGATTATTGTATCAATATTTACCTATTCAGAAGTCTTTACTGGCTATACTAGACCTCCAAACGAAACAAAATTTCTCTATTTGTAGTAAACTGGCTGTTACAAATTAAAATACGAAAATTAAAAAGCGGTCTGTGAGACCGCTAAACAACAGTTAAGGGTTAAAGTGATTTTTTTTCCACATCCAAGTTTGACCTCGCGCAGTTTAGGTGTTTGCAAATCTTCATTAGTTGAAATCTAACGCATGTGGGAATTAAAAAAAAATTGACCTTGGATATAAAAATATTGCGTTAAATTTTGTTTCGTTTAAAAAAAATATATATAATTTGATTTCTTGCTTGAAAATGTGCTTTTTTTTTTCTAAATAGCTTTAGTTTTTTTGAGTTAAAGCTTTTGAAATATATGTACAGTATGCTTCCTTCAGAATGCAAACCTTTTAATGCAACCTGTTTTTGTTTAATCCTTCTTTAGTCGCGCGAGTATGTCATTCATGACGCCTAAACACTTGGTACTTTTCGTTCTATCTCACTTATCTCTCTTCCACTTCTGTCATAAATATGTCATTCTTAATTAAATGCATGTTTAAAAATAAAATTTTTGAATGCGTATCTTTTTATTTTATACATCTGTTTCTTTATTGTTTGTTAAAAATTTTAAAAAAGGGAAAATGAAAGAGGAATAACACGTACGCGCGACTAATTTTCGTTTTCATTTTGTTTTGTAGTTTTTTTTTATTTGTAATTTAGAATTTTCCTAAATATTGATATTGCAACAATTTTTAGCACTTTCCAACCTAGTTGAAAAGTGCTTATGACTTCGGTTTGTCTGGCCGTCTGCCGTCTGTCCGTCTATCCGTGCTCTAACTCCCGTAAATATGCTCGGATTGCTCTGCAATTTTTATATGTTATTGTCGTTATCTATAGCATGTTCCCTATTTCAACGGAAGTGTGTAGCCCTTATAGTTTTATTACAGGGACACTCAAAAGAATTCCGTTACATTGCGGTCTATGGGGAAAAATCATTTGCGGTTTATTTAAATAATGTTTCGGTAGTTTAAACGCATTGAAATTTATATATATAACTAAGGTGCATTAGAAGAAGCTTAATATAGAATAGGGTGTGCATAGCTCTTATAGTTACTTTACAGGGACAGTCAAAAGAATTCCGTTACATGACGTCTATGGAGAAAAATCGTCTGCGGTTTATTTAAATAATGTTTCACTATTTTAAACGCATTGAAATTTATATATGCATTACAAGAGGCTTACTACAGAATAGTGTTTGTATAGCAGTCATCGTTCATTTACAGGGACACACAAAAGAATTCTCTACTGTCTGTTAACACTAATTCCTGGAAGTGCGTTTTAAGTTACTAAACGCGATTTTAATTTTAACTCGCTTTTTGTCTATTTCGTGGTGTGTATAAATTCTGTAGATCCTATACAGGGCAGCACAAAAGTTCACGAACACATTTCCGTTTATTGACAGAAACTCCAGAAAGATAATTTTAAACTGTGCTACGCGTTTCCTAACTAAACTAAAATTTAGCATCCTAGCATATACAAATCTATAGATCATATACAGGGCTGAATAAAAGTATTCGGATATTTTTCCGAATATTGTATCTGTTGGAAATTCCTGAAATTATGTTTTTAAATATGTTATGCGTTTTCCAAATTGTTTACTTAGATGTTATCTTTTAGCTTATTAAACGGTATGTTTGGTAAAATTATTTTGGAAGCGTTGGAAAGTGCTACATAATCTATGCTTGACGCATGATTTTTCGTTCTTGTTTAAATTAACCCAGGGACAATTTATTTTCAATTGATATTGCAACAATTTAACTACTTTTAATGTTGTTTTATATAGGTTTATAAACTTTTGTTCTCATTTAATGGCAACTCTAATGCAGAAAGAAAATGTATAGAAGTTCTAGCTACTTTTATAAGAAAAAACAAACACATAAAAAAAAATCACACTTGCTTGAACCTATGCGTGAGCCAGTTGTCGTTCAGGGAAGTATGAATTTGCAAAATTTGATGATAGATGAAATAATCCATTTAATCTAAACTGACATCCAAAAGAATTGATTTGATTTAGGGCATCTAATTGAGTTAAGCTGAGTTTAAAGTTGTGGCTTATTTGTCTTTAAAATTACTGGCACGAGTCCAGAATCACGAATTCATTCTCCTCATTTATGTTTCCATAGTAACGGTTTGACAATTCAAGATTTTAAGATTAATAAGTTATAATATAAACGCTAGAATGAAAAATTTATACTTGATAATTTTCCAAATGAAGTTGATCAAGTGCTCTGAGATATACCAAATAAGTGAAAAATCGTTTATACGGGAAAAAGAAGGTCCACTGGTTAGTTTGCTGACCACAGAATGAAGAGCTCACAGTTGCAGTTCACAAGTTCGATACCCACACGTTCCGAATTTGATTGCAAGACAGGATTTTCAAAGCTTTCTTGAACGAGAACGAAAATTCCGGCTGGCCTTTCCCTCTTAAAGTCCTCATTGAACGCTTTCATGTCCTAGAAATATCGTCAAAATTGGTCGATGCTGATAGAAATCTTCCCCTCTGGTTAAGATAATGGGGAAATGGGCAAAGTTGGGTTGGGTGTTAAATATGTTATCATGAATCCATTTCTTCTTACTGACACGCAAGGTTTGAAAAATGTTTTAAAAACTAAACTAGCTGACTCCCGCCCAGCGTTGCCCGGGCCCGTGTTAATAAATTAAAAAAAAAAACATC
Organism: Maratus michaelseni; assembly: GCA_963931845.1. NCBI lineage: Eukaryota > Metazoa > Arthropoda > Arachnida > Araneae > Salticidae > Maratus > Maratus michaelseni. The sequence goes on from OZ007599.1 coordinate 247,986,633, forward strand.
AACTTTTTATTATTTTATATATTTACCCGATTTTGTATGAAATTATATTTTTAAATGAAAAATTCGCGTAAAAATATCTATATTTAGTGATAAAAGCGCTCATTTTCTTGTTTGCAGGAAACGGTAAAGTTATTTTAGGCATTGTTGAATTCAGGAGTTGGCACGGGGCTAAAATTTCCCTTCGTCTGGAAGATTTGAGATTTTATACTTAATAATGATCTAGATTTGCAATTCCCTACCTTGTAACTCCACAGCCCCCCTTCCTCCCCGGAGCTGCAGAAATCTCTCCCGAAGAAAATGTCTGAATTAAACACTGATTGTAGGTACATTTAATTTTATTATCCAGGGCCGGGCAACGCCGGCCGCATTTCGTTGAATAAAAACTGTCCAGAAAATAAAGATGTCGGTTTAAATGTTTACCATTCTGAAAAACTCGTAATTCGCGTGTTTTATCTGTACAGGTTTATTCGGCTGAAAGAGTGGGGTCAGAGAGCTTGCCATTTTGACGTGAACAATGTTCTTGATTTAAAATGAAACAGTAATTATAAATTCGTTCCGTTGGCTGCACACGTTCCGCTAGAATGCCACGAGGAACCGTTCCGGCAGTTACGAAGAATTTCTCTGGATTTACTTTCTTGGCATATTTGCGCACGAGCATTCGTGGGAAAAAGAAATTCTAAGATTCTGATCGTGTGAAGGATTTCAAAGTGTCATTAGAGACGAAGAAGCTCGTGTATATAGAATTACCTGTTGACATAAGGAGACTGCATTTACTAATCCCGTATTCCCGTAATCTGAGATGGGAATTTTTCCCGAATTTTTTACTTTCATTTTCATTTCACGGTGAAAAAGTTTTCCGCCGGTTTAAGAAGTACTCAATTTTTGCTTCTTTCCCTAAAAAACGCGGTTTTGAATAAATAATTTATCATGACGACGACATAACTGACGCAGCCACAAGAGTGGTCTGGGATCTGGTTCTGGTCCGTTCTCTGGTATCAGGCGTCAAGCTATGGATAGCCGCTTAATCGAACCGTTAGTCTCATCATTACGGATGCACAAGCGATCGATAGAAAAATCAACTAAATTTTTCACACCAAGTATCATAATTGCCTATGTATAAAATTTTCAAATACTTAACCCCCCTCCATTTCAAGGGTTTTAGAAATTTACACTGATCAATAATTTATCATGATGACGACATACCGTCATTTCCGGCGTATAATCCGCGGATCAAACAATCATGTTTCGACCCAGAAATTTTATTTTATAAAATGTAACTTTCTAGATCACTGTAAATATTTGACTTTAATTATTGAAGAAAATTTCTGGGTCGAAACAGAATTGTTTGATCTGCGGATTATACGCCGGAAATTACGGTAACTGACGGAGCCACAAGAGTGATCAAGGCTCTGGGACGTTCTCCGGTTTCAGGCGTCAAGCTGGATAGTCGGTAGCAGGGTTAAATTTCAATAAATAAAAAATAAATATTTATGACAAAATTGAAGTTCTAAAACATTCATATGTAATATAAGTTGCCCCACGTGTAGAGTGAAAAGTTCTTGGTAAATGGCACTACTACCTTATAAAAGGTACTCTAGTGAAACGCTAACATAAGGAACAAAGGGCAGGAGGGAGAAAAAGCGCGATTCTGATTCCATGGATCAGACATCAGAGGTAATACTTATTTCCGAACAAGAAATCACACGTTCGAATCCCAAAGATGCCGATCCTTTAAATAAATTGAACTGCATTAAACAAAACCTATATTTTATTAATGGTTTTCATAAATCTTGACTTTCTCAAGTATTTTTATAAACATATAAGGATTTTTATAAACCTTGACATTTCCCTTTAGAAGAACGGGACCGTATAAAAATTTGAATTTTGTAACTTTTTTAAAAATAACTATTTTCACGTAAATGGTTTTTTAATATGATGAAGAACAACATTTGAAACATTTTTGTAATTAAAACTATATCTCTAAAGCAGGAGTTACGAACATTTTTACTATCATGGGCGCATATGAATTTTATAACCATCTTCGTGGGCACATTCCCTCCACACTCAAACATTTGTTTATATCGACGCATGTGATGCACATTGTATAAACATCTCTCAATTTTATATCATATATTCATGCTGGATAGAAATCAATGTATATTTATATAAAAATTCCTGTGAAAAAGGTACAGAAACTCCTTCAAAATGATCAGAGATGCAGATAAAGAAACCAATGTCCAAAAATGATGTAATCTTCGCTGAAGGTGAAGCTTTTCAGTACTTTGTTTACAGCAGATTTTGTTTCAAGAAAAACTGTAAAGATTGTGAAAATTCTTTTACGTTCCATCAAAACAAGTCTTTGCTATTCATAAGTGAGAAAAATATATTTAAAAATATAAATGTGTAGAGGTTTCTTGGGCTGAAGGAAAATGATCGTTGGGCACAAGTCAACCACAGGCGCGTGGTTCACGACCCCTGCTCTAAACAGCTAACGATTTAGGAACTGGCTATTATACAACGATAACAGTGAGTGAACACCCTTTTTCTCCCAAAACTGAGAAAACTATATTTTTCTATCAAAATCAACGTTGCGCAGCAAGAAATTTTTAACTTTGCAAACCCTCACTGCTTCTGCCACTAATAAACGAATAACAAACACCACTTCCTCTTTATTCTGCAGACGCTGATGAATAACAATTGACGGCTTACAGGACAATACTGTTGGCCGACCCCCAGCGCATATCGCCAAGCCCCAGCGAAACTACTCAGTGCAAATCCATTTCCGCAGTAGGGGTTGTCTTCCTTACTTCCCTACTCTTTAATTCAAATTGCCATGTTTTTCTTTAAATATAAATTATATTGTATTTCGCCTAAATAGATACTATAACTATTTTCATTCGTGCACTACTTATACAATGGGACAGGGTAGTGTGAGAAAAACGCACACACGCGACCAATGGCGTCGTTCAAAATGACGCGATCAGTGACTAGTTAATGTTGCCTTAATGTTGGAATAGAACACTTTTCTAAATCAAATTACAGCGGCACAAACCTTTTTTTTTTTTTTTTCAACAACAATTGTATTAAGTATATTAATTTTTCCCCTGTTCCAAAAGCTAATAAAATAAGTCTTGTATCATAATTTATGCTTGCATATGTTGTGCATTTCTTAACAATTTACCAACGAAATCAAAAAAGATAAATGGAAAAAAAATCTCTGTGTACATTCTTGTATGTATACAATTAGCTATTGTTGGTGAAATGGTGATCCACTGCATAACCTTTCGTTTTCTATTTTAACTCCGTTACTGTCATCGAATTTCATGATGCAGAACCATGTTATCTAACGATGAACGTAGTCTTTCCGTTAATTTTCAAATGTTGATTCTTTTCTTGGTTTCTGGATTTCTTTTTATTCCCGTCTTTTGTTTATAACTAGATTTTTCCTTCCAGACTGAGTCTACTTTGTTTATATTTTGAATCCTTCACAGTGGAGACATTTCTTTTCCTTGTTGACGCAGGTCTGGAGTACGGCGACCTCTTTTTTTTTTTTCAAGTATTGTTTGTCTGGAGATGCCATGATTCTGAATTGTTGATTAGTTGATGCTTCTTTATAAATCTTGTTTATTTTCAAAGCTAAGACTCTCTTCTCTGGATAGGGCACCATCAGGTTTTGACTACCGTTATCATGCGTCCCGATTTTCCGAAGTCCCCAAGATCCGTGCTCGTGCTGTTGAACAACTACGCGTGATGTAAGTGTCCCGATTTTTCTGAATGTACAAGTACTTAATACACTTAATCGGTTTTATTTTAAAGTTTTTGGGCTTATGTTGTTCGTTATTTGAGACGATCCTATTAGAACCCAAAATGTAACATAACAGGGTTTGCATTAGGATATTCACGTTATTAACCAACAAATTAGTCAAACTGAAAAATCACTAGCCAAATTTGATAAGTATTAGCCGAAACTACCATTGCTGTATGAGACTTCTTCACTTCATTTTACATTTTTTTTTTTTTGTAAGTTATTGTACACGATAGTCAAAATTAAATCATAATTTATTTTAAAACAAACCTATAACATAAACTTCAAAAATACTAATTAAAGACTATACATAAATAAATTCTTATTTATTTAGTTACATCTAACGCCGAATTGCTACACCAATTAATAAAAGTTGCATCAAAATAAAAAATCCTACATACTTGTGGTTTCACTATATTAGTAACAAAATTGTTAAATGTTTACTGTCATGTTGTTTTCTGAGCAGGGGTCATTCGTTTCAGCTATGTCGTGATTTAAGAAAATCAAATAATTCATTTATTTTTATGGGACCATTTACCGATACGAAACTCCCGAAAATACCTTGGACACCAAAATGGTATTTCTCATGCGCCGAAAACATGTTTCGCTATATATTTATATAATATCTTTTGAAAAAAAAAAAAAAATAGCCTACAAGTTCGTATAACAAAAATGACCAAATCTTCTTAAAAGATGTCATGTAATAATATACTACATTAACTGTTACACTGTTACTTAACAATGTAAATAGAAAACATCTTATTAAATAAAACCTACTAGTAAATCTCAATATACAATCATAAACATTTTAAAGAGAGATGATACCAAAGAAAAAAAATGAAGTAAAAAGGGTATAATCATAATTGGATCCGCAAATGTTATTATTTATTCGCCTTTGGCTAGTGCGAGTCCTGCATAAAATGTTATATAAACATATAAAAACGTCCCTGAATGCTCTTAAAATAGTGTAACTTTTAATAAAAATCGCTAAGAATTTTTTATTTCATAAAAATTTTGTGCAATTTGGTTTTAGTGAGGAATTTTTATGACAATGTTAAGACTATATATTTAAAGTGACCCAAGTATAATCTGTGACTAAAAAAAAAACTGCATCAACTCATACTTTATTTTATTCTTTAAATTCACATAAGATTATTCAGTTTTATTTACTATTTTGTTAATCAATAGGAAGACTTGCTAACGATTATGTAGAAAGTGGGGTTTTGTCAAATTGTTTATTTGTCTGAGTTGTTTCATTGTTTATGTGGTAAATCCACATTTCTGATTAGTTTACTTCTATAAGTGCGGTTGCGTCACCAATAGAGTATGCGCTTCTAAGCAAGCCTGGGCTACTTTTTATCTTTAATCAAAAACTCTTAACAAACAAACATAGGCATTCAAACACCAGGTTTACTAAAAAAAAAGGGATAAACATAAACTATAGTAACACTCAATTCTGTATTTAACTGGACATTTTTAACTATTTATTTAAGATATAACGAAAGCGAGATCAATGGCAAACACAAGCGCAATAACGAGCCCAATCTTATATTAAACGGTATTATTAATGGTTATTCATTTAACTAATTGAGCCTTTTAAGTCATTATGAACTGAACTTTCCAGTGCGAATTCCTAACCAATAGTGAAATATAATTCGTAGAAAAAAAAATAGATTTCGCTTTCCCACTCAATAAATTTTGATTTGAAATTTTTTAATTAAACAAAAATCGATCATATATCTAATTTATTTTAAAATAAAACCGTAAAGTAGGACAAGAACACAACTTGTTTCTAACTTTCTATCTGTTGATCGTGTTAGGGGATTTCTTATATGTCACAATAGGTTGAAAAACGGATCGATTCTTTTTAATTGATTTGAGAATTTCTATTAGAATTGACTGAAAAGAATTACAGTGAGCTCTGTTTTGTCCTCGGAGATATTTCTATCAGATTCAAACCCGATAGCAGTGTTTCTCAAAGGAATCTATAGATTTAAAGGATTTAAGAAAGTCGGGTACCTTAGAAATGTCAAAAGTTAACGAAAGTTTTAAAAATTGTTAGCTGAAAAATTATTAGACCCACAAAACCTTAACGAAATATTTAAACAGCACTACTCTTTTGAATTTTTCGTTTTAAGAAATGAAATATATTTTAAGTCATTATAAATAGATGCATGTTTATTTTGGATGCATTTCCAAAATCTGATGCACTGCATGCTAACATTCCCATAAATCAGACGTAGGAGCTGTTACTTACATTTTTTTAAATTACTTTTCCATAACTTTGATTTAAAATTCTCTATTTAAATAAAAATCGTATCTCATTTTTTTTTTTTTTAAATAAAACGTAAAGTAGGACAAGTACAAAAGAACTTTTGTTTCTAATTTTCTATCTTTGATCGTGTTAATTTATTTCTTATATGCCTTAATAGAGCAAATATGGGTCAATTCTTTTAAATTCATTTTGAAAATTCTATTAGACTTGTCTAATAAAGAATTGCTGTGAGCTCTGCAGTGGCGTAAGATGAGTTTTGAGTGGCCCTGTCAATTCAAAATATAATCATAATATATCTTCTTTAGTGTATATCATAGTTTCTTGTGCTATAGTTCTTTATGCAACAATTTTCTAGCGGACCTAAAATTTTAGCACCCGGGTAAATTGTCCTCACCTCCCCCGTCCCATACATTACGCCACTGGAGCTCAGTTTTGTCCTCTGAGGTATTTTATCAGTTTCAACCCCAATTGCTACGCTTCTCAAGAGAAGCTTTTAAAGGCTAAAAATGTTTGAGTCAGGTTCCTTTTGAAAACTCAAAAATTAGAGTGTTTTAAAGTTTGTTATCTGAAAAATCATTAAATCCACTTGTACATATTTTAACGAAATATTTAAACTGTACTACTATTTTGAATTTATTTTTTTAAGAAATTAAACTTATTTATTTTAACTCGTTGATAGGGACGTTAAATCTGATTTTGAAACAAAAGAAGTCCGCCCTCTTCTAAAATTCTCTGATACATTAAATGCCTAAATACTTTGTTTTATTTATGCGTCAGTAAATATGTTACAATGTATGGATTTAATAGAAAATGTCTCACATTTTAACAAAATATACCCAAATATAGGATATAAATACATATCCTTTCTGACAAAAGCTTACCAACATTTTATGAATGAAAAATTACATAGGTTGAACAAGAGCCTCATTACCGCAAGGGCAAATTTCCACCACTATTTTCGAATGGTAATTCTGCCTTGCTTGTGACAGAAATTCTGCATTTTAATAAGGTGACGATTACCATTCAAAAATAGAGGTAGAAGTTTACCCCTGTAGCAATCAAGCATTGAGTGGAACTAAGAACTCAGAATGCGCCATTATTCAAAGACTGTTAGTTACATAAATACCAGTATAATCGTGACCGGTCAACAATGTGTTAAATCTTAGATAGATGTATGTTTAATTTGGATGCACGACAAAGACCTGTTACACTGCACGCAGGGTAACATTCACATAAGACAGACGTATTAGTTTTTTATGTATTAATTTTTAATTCTTAGACAAATATAGTGTATTAGAAAAATGACCTACTCTCGAAACAAAGGTTCTATTCTTTTTCTTTCTTCGTTTTTTTTTTATTTTATTTTTCAGATGGAAATCTAGAATGTTTCGAAAACGTAAACATAATTTAAGCCGTAGGAAAGGGTGCGGGCGAGGGTAAAAAGAACACGTTGATAAGAAGGGATGTTCTAATACATAATTTAGATAAGGTTCTAATACATGAAATTATTTTGTTATGTAGGTTATATATATATATAATACAACCTTTTGTAAAAAAAACATAACTTATAAGATAAAATTGACGCAATAAAAATATGACCAAGTATTAAATTACGTTAGAAATAACTTCAATCCAAAAGTGCAAAATGCACCGTATAGATAAAAATCCTAAAACAAAAGGAAGGAACAATGCAATATAAGGGACTTTATATTGTGAAACATTTTTTAAGGGCAATCGTAGGGGTTAAGTTTTGAAAATTATTGGTAGGACTCAACTCGGAATATAACTGTTTTCCACACATACGTGCGTGTGTGTGTGTGTGTGTAAAAGAGGTCGATTACCTATTTAATGTTGCTTTTTTAACTACCTTTTAAAGAAATTAAACAGAATCGAATACTGATAAGTAAATCATATCCTAAATAAAACGTTAAGACAGTGTAAAAATTCAAATGTACAGACCCGTTTATAAAATGATATGCTCTCTGTCATACTTGAATCGTTTATGATAAAATCGCAACTAAAGTTCACTTAGTTGAATAACGTCTTCTTTTCAGAATATTAATTTTTTTTTCTATTTTCGTTTTTTATAAGGTCTTTCAGCTGCAAAAGTTCAAACGTTTAGTATTTTATTTTAATTTTAAAAAAAAGAACATAAAGTGAAAATTTTCCTAATGTCGTGTATCCTTGTAACAAAGGAAGAAGAGAAGTAACATCGCAAAATTCAAGAAAAAAATTTATCTGCCGAATAATGAGACATAAAAAACTCCAGAAAATATTAGAAAGTCAAAAAACTGAAAACCATTTTTTATATTGCAGTGAAAAAGTCTATTTTAGAAATTATTGGTGGGACTATACGTCTATGGGCAATATTTCATAATATCAGGAAATCGCAACGATTTCTGTAAAAGATAAATTGCTTTTAAGAAAAGGTGTTTATCTAACATTTTCCGATATAATGAAGTACGGCTTTCCAGAAGAAAATAATAGAAATGAAGTTTGAAAAAAAATCAACTTCATATAAGAAAATAATTGCAAATGCAATACACACACACATATATATACACATATGTGTGTGCAGGAGGGGGGAGGGGGTACTGATTATATGGACATTTTTCATTTTCTATTTATTTTTTTCTTTTAATCTTAATATTTAAGAATACTACAAAATTTGATGATGGGGACTATTTATGTTTGATGTTTATCACAGGGTTGGCAAGTTTTTGACGCATGACGGTTTTTACCGGTTTTAACCATGGTTTTTACCGTCATGTCAAAAACCTCCTTGTCAAAAACCCATTTTTTAGTAATTTGTTTTTACAATTTTTTTTTTCATTCTATCTTTAATATTAAGTTGTTTTACATGAAATATGCAGTATCAAAAAGACTCTAAAGTATATTTATCCATCCAAGAAAACAAAAAAGAATTGCATTAGAATAATACGTGTACATCTCTGTTAGAAGATCTCTACAATAATCTTAAACTATTTGGCATAGTCTAAAACAAGGTTGGCGAACCTTTTTGCTGCCAAGTGTCAAATTTGTTAAAAAATATATTTTACATAACCCCAACGTGCCAATTAAAAAACAAATTTAGTGGATGGAAAAATAATGAATCAGAATTACTAATTTTTTTTTTATTAAGATTTAAAAAATATGGGTAACATACATGTAGGTTTTACACCATAATAATTATAGAAACAAATATATTTTAGAAATTAATTCAAAAAAATTAATGCTATTTCTATTTTTACATCATAATAATAGGTTAATTTTAACAGAATTCAAAATGAGCCGGAGTTATCTGACAAATGGCTATTTGAGTTTTTATATTATTCATTTGAGAAAATAATGACTCGAAGGCATAGGTAGACGGAAAAACTGTTAAAATGGCAAACGCAGTTTCTTTACATAGCTCTAAAATAAATTTCAAGTTTATCATAATTTAACCATCGGCATTTTTGCTATTGTGTAATAATCTTTCCTTTTCAATAGTTTTAAAATATTGTCTTTGTCTGATAAATTCCGGAAACCATATTGATTAGATTGGAATTTATTATGCCGCAATTAAAATTTTACAATTTCCATTTAATCGAATTTAGACAAGATTAAGTCATCCAAGTTCACGAATTTTGTGTAATCTCACTGTATCGTGATTTAGTGCAACAAGCAACGCCGTGCCAAAATTATTCTTTCGCGTGCCATAGGTTCGCCATCCCTGGGTCTAAAAAAATTAGATTTTTTGAAGAAATCCTATAACCTATAAGTATTAGATTAAACAATGTGTATAATTTCGGTACAATTTATTACATGGTTGAAAACAAAACTTTAAGATTCTACTTATTGGAGTGCAAATGAAAATCACCATGATTGTATTTATGAGATACATAAGATATGCATTTTAAAATATTATATCTAGGAATATTCAAATTTATTCACTGCCAGTCTATGCTTAACATCTATTGCCATACAATGTAACAGCATTTTTGCATCTCTAAAATAAATTTTAATGTACTCTATTAAAAATGTATATTGAATGTTATTTAATAATTATAATAACCTGTTATTATCATGTAATATTAATGTTAATTGCAGTAAATAGAATCTATATTAGTGAAGAATATGACAAATATTGTTCTTTTTTTTACTACTCTTGTATTTTTAAATATTGCCCATATTAGGAAATGATCTTCTTTTAAATAAATTTAACAAATGTAATTGTAAATAATAATAATAACAAGAACAACAAGGTAAAATCAATCTAGAAATGTATTGTATGCTACACTTACACCATAAATTGGAGGACAATCGAAAATGATAGGTTTTTGACGGAATAAACCGGTAAAAACACGGTTTTCACCACTGTCATGTCAAAAACCAGTTTTTGACATCAAAAACCCAACCCTGGTTTATCATGATAAAATAACCACAATGATATGCGAAACATTCACGTAGAAATTCTGAAATTTTATCACTGACATAAGTATATTTTCTGTATTATCTTTTAACTACTTTCTGCAGGATTTTATTTTTTATTTTTAATGGGTGAAAGATATATTCTACTGCATTTGAAGTTAGTAAAAAACATATGCAAAAAAAAATTATTTTCTAAAATTATGAAAAAATAGGGTTTGGCTCACTTATGGCGCAAAATGCATTTGTAGATCTTCTTATCAGTAGTTCATTGTTGTTGTGAAAAGTGTAATAAGCCAGTTGCACAGGATTTACATCACTGATTATGTTTTACGGAACAAAGAAAAGCATAGATCAGAGCTGAACAGAAAGCCGTTCATTTCTGGTTTAACACTAGAATTTATATTAGTTTAGGTAAAAATATGTATTAAAGATATTCATGTGATCTGGAGACTTATTCTTCCTTTAACAGTACTGGTTGATTTGACTTGAGCACTGTTTCAGACGCAATATTTTTGTGTAGGACTTCCTTGTTATGCTTAGAATATAACATGATCATTGAATCAACTCTTTAACACGCATAAAGTCCCTTTAATCTGTTTTCAATTTTGTTATTTTCCCCGCTTAAAAATTCGAACTTCTAGATACATTCACGAATTCAGTTTTAAAAAGAATACGCATCAAATTTGCCGACATTACTGTTTCAGTGTAAAAAAATATAGAACAGTATTTTTTATTTTTCCATAAATGGGACATATCTTCAATTATAAATAATCGGTTGCTCAATTGGTGACGACTTCTTCTGAATTGTTGAGTCCCAAAAAGGGATTTAAACGCCAACTTTAACTCTAATTCTAAAGGATCCTTTATCTTCAAAGAAAAATGCTGTTCGATTTTTTGTATCTGAATAAGAAAATCTGGAATTTTTATGCATTTACGAATAAAAATGTTTTCGTAATGCGTCTGAAAGTAGCCAGTTCGGATACGATAACAGCTTGAATATGTTTAAATGAAGAATATATTTTCAGCTGTGATCGTACTTAACTTTTTTTATTTTCCTTTTAGCTTAAATGCAGCTGTATGCTTTTGATCTTACCCTCTCTTCATTTATCAAGAGAGAAAAAAAATTGCTTTAATTGCTCTTGTTTTCTTTCAAATTGACCGGAAGTGATGTCGCGAGCACTTAAAATTTCTTTTTTCTTCTTTCTCGCTGACTTCATGCAATCCCCATGTAAGAGGCACCAAGCTTGGATTATCATCTCGATTAGTCAGCCATGAATATCTTGGAGGCCCAAAAGAGAGGCGTATTGGATCACGTCATCTTTCTTCATCCATTATTGTAACTTTCCACGTTCATTGATAGATAAAGAGAGTAATGACCTACTTTCCGTCTTGACGACTTTTTTATTAATACAATTATTAGTATAGCGAGTTATGCAGATTTTATGGATAAGACTTTGCCTTTTAAACAAAATTTTGTATTAAAACTTCTTTTGTATTAAAACAAAGCTGTGTTGTTTTAATATCATTTCTAACAGTTTGAATTATGTATATTTTAAACATAAACCTTTTTGTTTTAAGATAAAGACAAAAGTTTTGTATTTATACTATTGAAACAGGATTATGTAATAACTCCTTTTTTAAAAATAAAAACAAGGTTTTTAATTTACATATAAATCCTTTTTTGTTTGTTTAAGATAAAAACAAAATTTTATAATAAACTTGGTTTCAATGCTTGGTCTTGAAAGAAAGGATTTGTGTAGTTTTAATATATCATTTCTAGCTGTTTGAATTATATAGCCTTCTTTTTTTTATGCCTTCTTATTTTTATACGATAAATACAAAACTTTTATTGTATCTTTTCATATTCATTGACAGAGAGTAATGATCTACTTTCTGTTTTGACATTTTTTAGTAATATAATAATTAGTATAGCGAGTTATGCAGATTTTATGGATAAAACGTTTTGTTTTTATAGATAAATGTAACAGTTTTGAAATTATTTTGTAAAAATAAAATTCTATAATAATAAATATAAGGTGTCTGGGTGAAGTTTTCTGAAGAGACCGCCATGCGCAAACCTACAAGGGCACTACAATTGGAAGAAAGGTGTCCTGAAATTATGCATTTCGAAAGCGGTTTTTGGATTTTTTTTTATTAGTCTTTTTTATATAATTTTTATGGTTTTTTTTTTTTTTTCACATTAGTAAAATGAATCGGGCTTAAATATTTTAGATCAATACAATAAATGTTGTCCTGTTTTCAATAAAGTTTATTCGTACGACGATTTTTTTATTTCTCGCGAAGTTTTTCCCGTTCCGTGACGTTTTTAGGTGCGTTCGTAATTATATAAAAACGTAGCACCTATTGTCGTCGCTTGGTCGGTCTGTCTGTCTGTCCGTCCGTCCGTCTGTCTGTCCGTCTGTCTGTCCGTCTGTCTGTCCTTCCGTCCGTCCGCATATAACAACGCAAAAACTACCCAACCGAATGGTTTGAAATTTAAGATATATTATCTTTGCAGAATCTTTTCTAGACATTTCAAATTTTATTATAATAGAATCAAAACTTTAGGAGATATTAATAAAAATATTTAATAAGAAATTTGAATTTTTTTTTTTTTAAATCTGTGCTTTTTTGTTGTAGGAGCTTCGGAAGTTTCATCGTCAAGCGACCGAGATACTTATTTTATTACAGAAATTAATCTGCAGATGCAGACGATATAATTCATTTCACAGAATTAAAAATTATCTAGATCTGAATATTTATATAACTAGCTATTGTACGAACGCACCTCATTTGTCACGTTTTACGTACAATTTCCAACTTGTTGAAATTCGTAAAATAAATTGGAGGAAGTTTTTGAAATTTTCTTTTATTAGATTTGTTTTCACTTTTTGTGTGATTTTTAGAATTTTATCGTTTTTTGTGGCAATTTTTACATATTAGTAAAAATAATCTAGTTTCCATCTTTTAGCCCAATATACTCTTATAGTAAATTTTGTCATCTTTTGAATAAAGCTTTTATCGGAATTCGTACAACGATTTTTCAATTTTTCACGAATTCGCTTCGTAATTTTTTTATGCATTTTTTCGCGTTCCTCAGAGGTTATATGACACTCTTAAAAGGTATCCGAGGCAGCTCTTAAATTTTGCGATTAGATATTTTTTTAATTTAATTTTTTATGCGATCTTTAGCTTTTTTTTCGCGTTCCACGACGATTACATTAGTAAAAAGAATTCGGTTTATTTAGAAAAAAATTTCATTGAAAAAAAAATCACAACTTTAAGGTTCGTTTGATTAGAGACAGGAGCGGGCGTAACACGCCCGAGTGTACGCTGCTGAAGGCAGTGTCAAAACCGACCAACAAAGCTGTCTAAGCTCCGCTAATAAATAAAATTTGCTTTGTATGGAAAGAAGGCTTTATAATTTTAATATACTTTTCTATCTGTTTGAATTATGTACATTATAAGCAAATTTTTCTTGCTTTTATGAAACAAATACAAAACTTTTGTATTTATGTTACTAAAAAATATATTATTTTATAGAGGTTTTTTTTTGTTTTTTTTTAAGCAAGGTTTTTATAATTTTGCTATAATTATTAGCTGTTTGAATTATGTAAATTATAAGCGAAAGCTTTCTTATTTTTATGAAATAATTACAAATTTTTGTTTATTAAAGAAAATATTATGAAATAAAGTTATTGTTTCTTAAAAAGCAAGATTTTTATTTTACTATAATTATTAGCTGTTTGAATAAAGATAATTTTATGGTTTACTTTATGTTTTTTTGAGATAGATATAAACTGTTGTATTTGTTTTTAAAAAAGACGATTTCGTCATAAAGCCGAGTTTTCTATTTAAAAAAAGCGGGATTTTTAATTTTTTTATATAATTATTAAATTTATGCATTTTTTATTCATTATTATAGTTTTCTACATTCGTTGACAGATAAAGAGAGTAAATAGCCTTCTTTCTGTCTTAACGACTTTTTATTACTCGAATTATTTGAATTAGTGTAGTGAGTTACGCAGATGCTATAGATGGGTATTTTTCTTTTTATAAGATAAATGCAAAAGTTTTGTATTTATCTTGTAAAAACAAAACTTATTGGTAAAATTTGCTTTGCATAAAAACAAGCCTTTATGAAAATTTATGTCAGAATGAAAAGACAAATTATTAGAATGTAAAAAGTGTTAGATTCTCTAGAACAGGGGTGGCGAAACCGCTTGCGAAGGTCACTTGCCACCACTTTTTCGGAAAAATATTCTTTGACGTATTTTATAAAAGAAACTCTGAGATTAAATATAGGAAAGAAAACTATTCAAGAAAAGTGGTGCCAACTGGCTTTTTGGAACGCGAGTTCGACTTTCTGCTTTAGAATAGTAATGAGAATATGAAAATTGCATGCATGCAGGAAAGAAAAGTAGTTTATTTTACCAGAAAAACTGCGTTGTCAAGTGCGGGGAGAGAAATGTTTGAGGCCAGCGTTTAATAAATATGAGATATCTCTCTTGGCTTATTCTTTTATTCCTATTTTCTTGAATTCTCACATATTATTGACGTATATGATTTGGGGTTTCTGTATTATTATTTTTATCTGAATTCTCCGGAGCAAAAAAAAAAAAAAATAGAAAATTTCACATATTCTTTAAAACATAAGGCTATTTCAATTTCACGCCGTATTTTTGCGATTCCTATTGATTATTGTTTATCAGACTCGGATTTTTTTTTGTGTGTTGTTGTTGTTTGCTTGTTTTTTAAAATAGAAAAAAGCACATACTCTTTCTTTTTTTCTGTGTGGTATATTGATTTCAGAGTAGATTTCCTTCTTATCTGTCTATTTTCAAACGGCTTTCCGCTTGTAGCTGTTATTATGTTAATATCTAAAGGAAAAAAATGTTTCAGTTGCAGTTATGTGTGATTTATTAAGTATATCTTGTTTTTTGTTGTTGTTGTAATTCATTTCAAAACACTTTCTATTTTGGAACCGATTTCGAAAGTAAAAGTACCTTCATAAAAAAAAAATTTTTGCAACTAAAATCGAAAAAGTGAAAAAAGGTCTCGGTTAGAGATTGACCACGGTTATCCTCTTCAAAAAAAAAAAAAAAAAAAAAAAAAAAAAAAAAAAAAAAACATTGTATAACATTAGAAATGCAAACGAGACGTTTCAGAAGAACGCTCCCATATAACATTAGCTTGCGAATTTTGTCATGTGATTAGCCTAAGCTTTTACGAGACTACTACACTAGTCACGCGAAGAAACTAGCAAGCTAATGTTAAACCTATGAGAGTGTTATTTTCAAATTTCTCGGTTGCATTTTAATATTTTTGAATGTTTATTTGTTTTTGTTTTTTCTTGCATAACATAGCTGAAGTTGGTTTCTAATATTTCGTTTGTACTTTTTCGATTTCAGTTGCAATTCTTTTTTATGAGCTACTTTCGGAACCGGTTCCGAAAGTGAAAGTAACTTTATAAAAAAAAATCTGCCACTTAAAAAAATATTTTGGAAAATTTATTTTCAAAAAAAAATGTGAATTGTAAACTGTATTTTTTATTTTTATTTTTTTTTAACGAAAATTGATTTCTAGAAGCAGCAAATATGCGAATTCAAAATTACAACTCATTTTGCCAAGTATTTTTAGAGTTGTTTAAAAAAACTACCCGCATTGCAAATTGTTTTGTGAAGGTTAAAAATGAATTTAATATTAGGGATTCCAAGCTTTAAACCAGCATAATTCCTAAACTACTTGACCTAATGACTTCCCGTTTGGTATCTGTAGACTAAATTTGCCAAAGAAATCAAATATATCAAAATTAGGTGTTAGTATGGAAAATTTTTAAATTGGGACGCTCCTGGCGATGACGTAGGTCCTCCTAAAATTGATTGAACGCGTGTTTTACTGTTTTGAAATTGTGACGCGTTTCCGAGATGGAGAAGGTGGTGATGGTTAACCTATATAATATATTTATATAAAAACTTTATTTATCTTGTAAATGAAAAAGTTTTTTCAAGTACGAGCAAATTGGGGTACGAAATTTATTTTAATGTTTTATAAATCATCATACCTCTAATACAAACATATATTAAAATGCAAACAATACCATTGTTCCCTCTGTGTGAATAAATACATAAAATAGTAAAGATGTTAAAAAAGGCCAAGTTTGGCCACCAAAAAAAGTTTTTTAAACAATTGCAGTGAATCTGAATGCTATATAACCAGTGGGCCCAGGCTAGGCTTTCAAATTGGGAATTTTTTAGATTAGTTGACGATACGGCTTTCCATTAATTTTTAATTAACTGCAATTCTTAAATAAATAACATGTTTTAAAGAAATTGAGTGTCAAAAGCCTGTTTAAAAACCGTTCGCATGATACCTCATTCATCGTCGTGCGTTTTGTATGTGCATAGAAAAAGAGATGTTGACATCAGAAATTATATATATATGATATTGAATAGATGTAATATAATTTACACCCAATAAATAGTTTTAGATGTATTTTTTAATAAAGACTGCAGAAAACTATGCAGAAAAGAGTTAAACTCGACAGGAAAAACCGAACAATACCAAACAGTGTATGCAATATTTCTGCTTACGTATTATGCACGAGATGCTGTATATTTGAATTACAGAAGAAATTTAATCAGTGAATGCAAATCAGTAATTACTATAATACTATTGTCTCCATTAACTTGTAAAAGTTTCACTATATTTCCAAGTCTAAATAAACGAAGGGAAATTTTTCTAGGCTATTTCAAAATAGAAAAGAACTTCCGTGACAATTTTCAACAAAATTGAAATTTGTGAACTATTAAAGTCGTTTATTATGATCTTATCAGAAAATTTCCTAGAACTTGAATGAAAAAAATAATAAATTGGCATTTTGCCAAACACTGTATCCAATATTTCTATATGTGTAATTCACGGGATGCTGCATATTTGAATAATCGAATGAATTTAATCGGTGAATGCGAATCAGTAATTACTATAATTCAATTCAAAATAGTTGCGATTTGTTTTATCATTCACGAGATATTACATACTTCAAGGACCGACTGAAGTTAATCAATGACTACAAATCAGTAATTACTATAATTTAGTTCAAAGTAGTTGCTATTTGTTTATAAAAAAATTTTCTCATTATGCATTTAGTTATTATTTAACCAGAGAGACGTGGAAACAAAGTAATGTTTATAGTGTTCCGTGCAAATTGGTAAATTGTCATCTACTATGTATGTCACTATTCACTTCAAAAGAGCGTAACGAATTTCCTCATTAAAACGTGAAGACATTAGTCTTGATTTCTAAAGGAATCGATGCGTGTAGGAAAGATACTTTCGATTGTTGCCTGAAAGAATTTTGCTCCCATTCAGAGCTATGTAGGCCAGTCAAAATGCCTTGTGGCATTGTGTGTCTGTGTGTAATTGTTGATCCCGTGGATATCTCTCAGTGTTTTTCGATGCGTATAGATTAACTCCAGGAAGTATTTGACGTGTTTGGAAGTCGTGTGTATTACAAAAGGTGAGAAAATAGCCAAAACTGGCTCATGTAGGAACAAAAGCGAAAATTGCCTTCAGTCTCACTAGTGGCTATTTGCCTTGTCTGCTTTGCTAAATCTGGTGACTAGTTTGTTTTGAGACCTCCTTCTTCAAGGCGGACATGCAGTGGACGTTATCACTTTCTACCCTACTTACCTGTTAACACTTTTGTGCTCTTGCTCTTCCCCTCACATACACACTATTTATTAACGACTAACTGGAATGTTCAAGGTCTATCGTGAAAGAATGTATACGGTACGAGGAATTTTTATGCCAATTTTGGAAAAAAGCATTTCCTGTCCCTACTCTTTGACAAGATCATTGTATATTTGTACCCAGGATTCACATCTTTCTATACTGGATCACTCTCGGCACTTATTTGTTAAAGAAAGGCGGGGTATGATTTTTCATTCAGTCAGTGGAGATGGAGGCATGGGCGCCGACTCAATAAGTGCTTTGGGGCTCAAGCACACACAAAATTTGTTTTTCTTTTCCCTTAACCAAATGGTAGGAGGTGGGGGAAAAGACATCGTCAATATATATTTAAATTCTTGTTTCATGGTAATCATCCTAGAAATAAAATAGAATGTGTCATTTATTTACGGAGTTTTTCAAAAACGTTAGGAAAAGTCTGAACTCAGAACTGATTTATCCAGAAATATTATTTAAGTAAAATAAAAAGTAAGTCAAAAGAAGAATCTAAGAACTTTTGAGGTATTTTTTTTAGTTTAAAAAAAATATATACATCTACGAAAGGATTCACAAAGAGGGAGAAATATGGCGTGCTCTTAATTTTTTCAGTCAAAGAAAACAAGTCGAGGTGCAGTAGACGATCGAACTTTTGTTTAGATGTGAGGACGTCTCCTTGTGTTTAGTGTCTTATTTTGAATTTCAATAACAAAATATTAAATTCTTAAAGGTAGAAGCAAAGATGAAGCGCTTTTTCTTTTCTTTTTTATTTAGATAATGCTATGGAATTTTTTTTTTTCATTATTATAATTCATTACTTTTCATAAAATTGTTCTTAGTATGAAAATAAATAACACGGGTTTAATCTAAATAAATGTTAAGCCTTCTTTCATGCTGCAACACTGGAGCACACACAAGAATTTTCTACAGTTGGAGCCCCTGAATGATGATCGTGTGAAATATTTAAATGCATAGATTCAAAATTAATGTAAATCTGGCCAATCATAAGTAAATATAAGTGCCATACACTTGAACTAAAAATGAAGAAAGAAAGAAAATAATAAAAACCGTGGAAATTTATTATAATAGCATATGAGTTTACGTTTTAATAAAGTTATAGTTATTTAACATTGTTATATAACCCTTAAGGAACAAAGTAATCCTGTTGCTAAAATGTTGAAAATGATTAACTGACCCCAGAATTTAGGAAAAAAAAATTGATTTGGAAATAAGTGGTTTTCTTCAATAACATTATAAAAGCAAAATTTTATTAAAAAATTCTGCTGCAATTTTAGCTGTTGGGGATTAAAATTAAGTGGTATGAGTAATATACCATCGTCATTCAAAAGGATGAGTTGGTTAATTCCATGTTAAATATCTTAATGTATGTTTAGCGTATTGAACAACATAGTTATGAGTGAACATGCATTAAAAAAGTAAAAATACCGATCCGTTATTTTTTTGTCTTTTTAAAAGTGAATCCATTGGTATGTAATGATGTGAGCAATATAAGAAGAGATGAGTTAGTACGGTAGTAGGTTGGATACGTAGGGAAGCCTTATTTAGAGTATTCATTCTGGTGGCACGTGCGGCAGTTAATCTGTTATGGTTTCGTAATCTTGCCTCAGCAAAACAGAGATTATATATTTATAGATAAAATTACATGCCCTTGCTTAGAAAAGAGGTCTGTAAACTGTAGACAAGAATTTTATTATATACAGACATCGACAGGATAACTGTACAAAAATAAATACAGGCTATCCCAAAAATATTGAAACTCACGAAAGTTGGAATTAAGATTGCGTTGATGAAATACTCCTGTCATTAATTTTCAAAAAATTGCTTTTTAAATTTTTATACGGCTCCTGGGTCTTTTAAGTTATATTTAGAAAAATATCCCATGCTCTGACAAGCACAGTGGTAAAAATTCCATTCTTCTGGGACCAAAATTAACCGAGTTATGATACTTTGAATTTTATAAAACTTCAGAATTTCCCGACACAAAAAAATAAAAAAAATCGTCTGTCGGTTTTTAGTGCCGTAAAGCATTAAAATTTTAAAAAAAAATGTGTCTTTACATGATCTCTGCCTGTATGTGTAATCTTTATTTAGATGTAATTGTAACGCAATTGTTTGATACTTCTTAACCCTTAAATGCGTGATATTTTCTTTTAGAATTGTGTGGGGTTTTTTTTTTAATACTTATATTAAGGATTAGACACCAGAAATTTTAAGATAGATTTTTAACTTTGTTTAGTAGCATATTTTATGCAATTTTTACAGGATTAATATTTCTATATAAATATTGGCGAAGAACTTGATTTATTTATTAAAAGTTAAATAAAAAGTAAAGCAAATTTGATACACTATGTATTTAAGGGTTAAAATATATTTGACATAAAGAGCACCGTCGTCAATTTGTGAATGCTTCCTATTTTTACTGATGAAATAGCAGTTTAAATGCTAAAAAAAGGGCATAAGTAAACTTTTTTCCTGTATTAAAATTCATTGAATTTTAGAGATACATGTGTGCTGCTTTTTGTAATGATCTTGTTGCAGCAACAGAAAAAAATTTCTAATTGACCAAGTTTGGTGAAGAAAGTCTTATAAAAATTTTTAAAAATGTATCTTTTTGAAAATTAATGAAAAGAACTGTATCATTAAAATAAACTTATTCCCTACCTTCTTTAGAACAATTTTACAATTTACACTGCCTACGTATATCCAACAGGTATCATCACTACTATCATCACTACATGTAGATAATAACAAAAATAATACTCAACCCCCCCCCCCCTTTCCAAACCCATACGGGTTAAGTATTTCGAATTTGGAACCCGTGAAGGACTCTGCTTTGGATAAGAATCAATATTTTATTCACTATATCAATGGATAAAATATTTTTTAAAAACTCACTAATCGCCTGCAAAGTTTCCAAAAATCCAAGTCTAAGTACATCAGGGCAATAGCAGGTAAACGTTTTTAAGTACAAAATCTAAATGCGTGCTAGATGTCACAGATTAGTCATCTAGTTGCAATACACCATCTGTTCCATTCTTGGTTTTTATACCATTTGTTCCGAAAATTATTTCTTGATATCCTTTGCATTTTAAACGTACTTCCCTTTGTCATCGATTATTAATATAAGGAGACATATTTAGCATTTATTGTTGAATTATTATTATTTTATTTTATTTTTATTTGGCAAGAAAATTTACGAGTGGGAACATCATAGAACAACACTAAATCTAGTAATTAGGCTTTACGCAGAAAAGAAAAATTAAGGGTAATACAAGATAGTACAAATAAATGGCCAACTGAATTTGTGTTGCTATTACATTCTGAGCTGAGTATCTGAATTAGGGCGGGAAGGACTGGATTCTTACATTTTTAACTTTTAGTACCACTTTTTTCAAAGAGCAGACTTCATCGTCTTTATTCGAAAATTTCTTTCATTAAATAAGGCAAATGTTACTTTTGTAAAATGTTGGTACGAATCCTAGAAATATATGTTCGCCTGAAATCTCCCGCCAGACAGATTAAATGTGGTAAGGTTGGGTTACTATGGAAGCAAATAAAAAAAGAGAGAAAGAGAGATGCACCAATAAAAATCATTTCGATTCGAGAATCAGTTGCGCGTTCAGAGACCAGGATTATTTAAATTAATTTTAAACGGTATGACTAAAATGACTAATGTCAACTTAATAGGTTTAGATATTTAATTAATTAATTTTAAATGGCATTACGAAAGTGATAAATTAATGATAAGGATAAGTCAAATTAACAGGATTAGCTATGATAATAAGATCTGGATTTTTATCGCTGAGGTAATCCTCTACGTATCCCGTAATAAAATACTTCATAAAAAAAAAGTACATAAATTGCTTCCTTTTTCTTAAGGGGTGGGTGTTTAATTTATTGAGCATCTTCGGTTTATTGTAATTGAGATTATATTATCTGAATAACGTGGTTAATTGAATTTTTGACGCAAATCTTCCTCTTAGATATCTGCACGGGCCCGGGCCTAACATTTTTTTTTTTTTACTCGGGCCGGGCCAGACTTCATCCTGGCCCGAGCAAAAATCAGTAAAATGAGGCCTGGCATAATCTAAAAATTAAATCTATGCAGAAGTCAGTGTGCTTTTTGAATAGTTTTAACTGTAGAATAATGTTGATTCAGAAATATCGGCATGTTTTGTAGAAATTCAGTCAGGCCGAGATTTTAGCTTTTATACCGGGCCGGGACGAACTTTTTGCCTTTATAAAGGGCCAATAAAGTTTTTAAGGGCCGGCCCTAGCTCGGACCTGGAAATTTCTGCCCGTGCAGACCTCTATTCCTCTCGTCCTTGCCGATTGACGCGGGTATATATGTCTAGTAATTGAAGACACAAGTGAAGGAAATCAAAAACTAAACCGAGAAAATTAAAGTGAAAGCTTTTTCTATTTTTTTTTTCTTCTTAGTAGCATATGTTTAAAATGTTAACACAGTGGCTCTGAAGTCTCTCAGAAAAACTTATTATTTAAGTTATTAATTGTAAAAATATTAAATATTAAAAAATCTCATACCTTTTTCAAGAATAATTAAAATATTAGTGTTTTAGCTTTACCATATAATATATTATTACCTTACAATATTTTCAACCATCCAATAAACCAATATTTGAGAAAAGTGTGACATAACACCTTTCTTCCAGCCCTGTCTTCAATTATTATTATAGACGTAATAAATGCGATAGTGCGTCTGCGTTCCGTTTTCCAAATCCACTGCTTCGTTTTTCTTGTACTTCGCTCACTTAGCATTAGCATTTTTTCAAGAACAAACATTATGTCGTGCTGACGTTAAAAAGTTACCGTCATCATTAACAGATATCTCAACTTTGATATTTCGATTGAGGCATCTGTGCATATACTTCAGGTAGAGTCTATTTTTCTTTTCTTTCTTTGTATTCTTCAAGGGTCGATCCAGGAAAATTTTGGGACCTATTTAGGTAGGGCCCTTCACAAAAATATATTTAACGAAACAGGAACCTTCACAAAAATAAATTTAATAAAACAGGCCCCTTCACAAAAATAAATTTAATAAAACAGACCCCTTCACAAAATTCCTTTTAATAAAATTGGCCCTTTCACAAAATTCTATTCCATAAAAACTTACTATTTATTAATTATTTATTATTTTGTGACATTTTAAAATGTGTAAATTGTAAACAAACCATTTAACCAGAGAGGAAAACTTCAGCAAAAGGATTTAAAAAAGTTTTTGTTTATAAATGCTTGGTTCGAATTTGAGTAACTGGATTTCAACTTTCGTTACAAAATGTCATTTTTCACACAAGTATAATAAATAGCACAAAAATAACCTTTACTTTTCACAAAATGGGCCCCAAGAAAAAAAACCTGCATCGACCCCTGTTCTTGAAACTACATTTTTAACACTTTCCAACGCAGTTGAAAAGTGTTTTCGAATTCGGTTTTTCTGTCTGTCTGTTTGTCCGTGCTCTAACTCGCGTAAATATACTGGAAATGACATGTATTTTTTATGAGGTTCACCATAGAAT
Source organism: Maratus michaelseni (assembly GCA_963931845.1). Lineage (NCBI taxonomy): Eukaryota > Metazoa > Arthropoda > Arachnida > Araneae > Salticidae > Maratus > Maratus michaelseni. Next base: position 248,010,408 of record OZ007599.1, read on the forward strand.
GTTTGCTATTGAAAATGATGTGTGTAGTATTTATAGTTAGTTTACAAGGACACGCAAAAGAATTCCGTTACATTATGGTCTATGGAGAAAAATAGTTTACGGTACATTTTATTCAAATTGCTTATTTAGATATCTCATTTCATTGTATGGAAAAATAAAATTTCTTAATATTCTGTTAGTGTTGGAAAGTGTTTCATAATCTATACCGGATGCATGATTTTTTTGTTCTTGTTTGAATGGGTATAAGATTAAAAAATAATAATAAGTGGTAAATAAATAAATAAATGAAAATAAAATATTACGCAATGAAAAAATGCTATAAAAAGAGATAGCTCAAGAAAAAATAGATGCATTTACAATCTCTATACAGTAAAGTCTCAACAGCTAGGCCCCAACTCTGCCAGCAAATTCGCTGTTATCGAGTAAACTTTTAAATTTAACCCTTTCGCGACGGGCGTCTCGTATACTTCCTTTGATTTTTGAGTACCACTTTTTTATTTAGAAAATCTAATATTATTTAATCGCTGAAATACTGTGATTAAATAAAGCATCAATTTCTGTATAAAAAATCTGGTGTTCAAATTCAAGGATTTTGCGCAGCCAATACGATATATTAACTCGTTGCAAAAGGGTTAAAAAAATAAAATAAGAACAATCCTAATAAATTGTAAACTGAACTGTTTTTAACAATTTCCAGTATAATTTAAAAGTCCTTATGACTTCGTCTGCTGTCTGCCCCTGCTCTTACTGTGGTAAATATACTCGGATTGTCATGTAATTAATAAGGGAACTTCCGGTGTTGTAGGAATACCATTTTATATTTGAGACAATACCGCAGTCTGATATTTATTTTAAAAAATAAAAGCCTCAAAACCAAATACAATTACGTACTTTAACTATCTGTGATTAGTTATTTATAGACAAAAAATATTTTACGAAATTTAATTTCTTCATATGCAAATAAATAATAACAATAATAAACTTATTTGTATATTATTACGAGGATATTGAATTTTATGGAATTTCATATATTTTCGGTACTTAAAGCACGCCTTTTCGTTTTAAATGCCGAAGATCTCTGAAATTTCACAAATTTAAAGTGTCATAACTCGCTAAGTTTTGATCGTAAAAAAACGGGATTTTTTAAAATGTGTTCTTAGACGCAGGACAACATTTTAATGATAGGAATTGAGGCCCGTATAAAAAATTAAATTTCGTATTTTAATAAATGTACAGCTCTTTGCAAAGCAAATTCCGCATCTAAAAGCTGTACTTGATTTGCTGTACTTGATTTCTATGCTTTTGGGGGTTTAGAAGTTAAGTTTGTATCATCAGTGGCTTAAAAGCTAATCGACATTACATCTCTTTGAATCTCTTGGTATAATAATCCTATCTTTTTCGTATTTACTTTTAAACCTTGTTTTTTTTATTCAAATGAGATGGGTTTGATCTTTTGTTTATACCGTGTTTCCCCGAAAATAAGACCAGGTGTTATATTACTGTTTGCTGCAAAAGAAGCACTAGGCCTTATTTTCGTGGGATGTCCTGTTTCTTGCTAAATAATTTGCATTTATTCATTTACAACCGTCTATAATTATCTATGTTATAATTTAAAATAGTTTGGTCCAATTGTGGTCATTGAAATACCACTATTTCCAAATAGTAATTGTGGTGTAGATTTTTGTGTTGTAGTAGTTGTAAATAAGATGGTATCCAGCAAATAATATATTTCTGATAAACAGAAACATAAAGGGCGGTGAAAACGGTGGAAGTACAAAAAGTTGCGTTGTGGCTAAAGCAAGAACACAGCATTCTCATCCTGTAGATGTTAAAGACAATGCATTGAAGGGAAGTAAACGGTATCCATGGAAATTATTTTATTGCAAAACACATAACGATGAAAAACAAGGGGTGGCCTCCGTAGCTTAACTTAAAGGTTAGATGCTTCTAGCTTGGAAGTCAGAGATGATCTGAAGTTTTTCATTAAAGTTACATTGCCATCATAAAAAAATGCTGAATCAAGCCAATGGCGCGGAGTTATTCACAACCGCTTGGGAGAGCGCAATGCTAATTTCGAACAGTAGACATACCAAAGGATTCCATAATTGGCAGGCTAGTCAAAATAAGTAAAATGGGACGGCAACCCAGTGACCATCTGAAAAATGCATGGGAAATGCGGTTTTGATAGGAGCGAACTGTATATACAATTATTATTAAGTCCGAAAACAGCAGATGAAAATTTAGATAGATATGCATTTGTTATATTCTGAACAAAGGGTAAAGGATAGTTGAAATATCTGCTTCCAGATGTAAAAACCACAAAGAGAAGATTGGAAGCATAAAAACTGAATAATAGATTAAGATATCTTTAACGGTTATGAAATTAATATTATGATGAAAGGAAAGCATTTCGAAAAAAGTATATAATGCGTATACGAAGAATTAATTTAGAAAATAATTTAGCACATAATATTTTAATATTTAAGAAGGGAAAAATTAAATTTTGAATAAAATAATCTTAAGAATATATGAGCAACGCCATATATTTCTCCCCTTTGACAAAAATGAAATGTGAAAACTTACCATGGCTTGATCCTTACACGCAAGACAAAAATATACACAAAAATACAATCAAAAACACAAACAATAACTATTGCGTATTAAGTTGGAGACCACCAGAAAATACATACACATATAAGCTTTCAATACAAACACACTATATAACATGTAAATAAGAAAATATGGGTACCCAAGAAAAATGTCATACGTGTGACAATCTAATCATGATATTCATGATAACTGCAGTAAATTTGTTCAAATATTTCTTTCAGAACAAAATATTTTAAATCTCGTCATCTATGGACGGGGACCTGCATAAATCAATGTGCACAAGAAAAAATCAATCTTATTTGATATTAAATATAGTAAATATTAGTAGTACTACAGCAGGTCAAAAATTTCTCTACTTTTTTTTTTATATGCCAACTGCATGCAGTTAAAAATGTTTATAAAATATAAACATTAATATAAATGATTACTAAAATAAAGAAAACATAGAAAAATATATAAATATCGTAAATTACACAAAATATATAATGCGCAGTTGAATCTGTACTAGAATGTGCAATGTCCTGTATATCTATATCAATGTATTAATATATATATATACACGTATATAATATAGACTATTTAAATTAAAATTAAGACACCTAGAAAATTAAATAACAATGTAAACAATGTACGTGTGAATGCAGCACCATGCCATCCAATTTAAAAAGCCAAAAATATATATGAGTGTAGATTAAGTAAAAATAATACCTAACTGAAGTATACCTTATAAAAGTTTAACTAGGGATGTAAAAATGACATGTAAAAAAGTATAAATGCAAGCAATTGCCTTAAATGTGGTTTTTGTGTAACAGACAACACTGAATAAAAAAATATCTTATCAAACATGACTGAGTGCACAATATGGCTGGTATGCATGTTCAAGGAAAAATGTATAAAATGTTAATTAAGTTAAATTTTTAAATATAAATATCATGAAAATATTGAACCATATGAGAACTGAAAATACCCAAAGATAAAATTGTAAACAAAGGTGTGTGAACCTTGATGGAAAATTTAATTATTTTTTTTAAATGAAGGATAAAGTGCATAAGGCACAATGACAAACAGGAAGTACGTGTGCTAAAATAAACGTTAAAATTGCAATACCTACCGTTGACCACATGCAGGGACCCCAACAACCTGTCATATGAAAGGCTTGCAAAAAGAAATTGTATGTGTGTGTGTAAGAGAGAGTACCTCTTGTAAGCCAAATGTAACCGGATGACATTACCAACGTGTACATTAAATTTATCAACAATGTAAAAAATGTCTGACATGTAAAAACATATGTTTTCTTGTACATGTTGCAGAATATGGTGAAAGTAAATGTTTGTGAGAGAAAAAAAAATGTGGATATGAAAATTAAAAGGCAGCAAAAAATAAAACATGTACATATTTAAAAACGAATCTAACAAATGATAAAAAATATCAAGCAAAGCATACCTGTACCAGCACATATACATTCAACTCAGCAGTCTTGACAGTGCAGGATAAATCTCGTGAATTTTGTTTAAATTACTTACCAGTGAAGAGATTTATCGCCTAGAAATGTATCATGTACATATATAATAAACAAAAATGTGATTTGTAAATCTATAAAAAAATGTCAATGATGAAAAAGAGAAAAGAAATTTGAAAGTAAACATTATAATAAAATAAATACCTTAGCACCCTGTCTCCTACAATTATAGAGTCCAAAATTTAGAAAATTGGGCAAAGTTTAGAAAAATAAGACAAAATTAGAATATTGTAGATTTTTTTTTTTTTTTTTTTTTTTTTTTTTTTTTTTTTTTAACGTTCAAAAATATAAAGTATGTAACATTTAAAATCCTGACACATATCTGTAAAAAAAATTACCAAACCTATAAAGATTAAGAAGATAATGATAACAAGGGATTTTAAAATAAATCCAGCAGAAAAATTAAAATAGATGCTGTAGAAAATTTTTAAAGAATTGAAAAGATAATCCAACGGTATGTGTGTACAGACAATGAACAAACATTCTGGCTACGAAGGAGACAGACCTATGAAAGAAAAATTCTGTCTACGAAGGAGACAGAAATATGATCAAACATTTTCTGTCTACGAAGGAGACCAGACCTATGAACAAACATTTCTGTCTACAAAGGAGACAGACCCTATGAACAATGTGTAAATTAAAAAAGTACCGTGGAATATTTCTTCACGTAACCTAAAATAATATGAAAAAGAAGCAAACCTATCTTAATGTGAGTATACAAATTTAATTGCAGAAAAAACAATATGTGAGAAGATGACAAACCCACATGCAGAACACATAAATGAAAACATTGTAATATCTTTGTAAGGAAAATAGCATTGTACATCTTTGTATATATAAGTCTGCGTGCAGAGTTGTACAGAAAGAAGGATCCTGAAAATATCCACTAATATTCGAAGGAGAAAAAAATGTAAAGAACCATTGTACAACTGTGTAATTCGAATAGCAGCGAATACTCACAAAATCTACGTGTTGAATGAATTTCTTAATTTTTTTTTTTTTTTTTTTGAAAAGACAAAGTATAAATGTAAAATGTGAAAAGTATCAAATGAGCAAATCCACAAAAATGTTAGAGATAAAAATTAAACAAGGTGTGTACAAGAAAAGAAATCGGTGAAATTCCTAGACTACAATTCTGAATATGGTGTGTGAGTGATACGTACAAAAGTTGAAAGTGTATCCACAAAAATTGAGAAAATAGACTGTAAAACATGTGAATTCAAAAATCAGAAAACAAGCTTCTGTGAAGTTAAACTGCATTGCCAAAAAGTAGACGTAAAATTTTTGAACCAGAATGTAAATCTCAATACATGTGACAGTGAGAAAAAGGTGGAAGGATAAGTACATATTCCACATATGATAAAAGCAAGTGGCCATCCCGCTCAAATCCGATGTGAAAAAGAAACAATCAATGAGCAATCGCATGCAGAGAGCCCATCAAAAGAATTTACAAACACTCAAGTTAAAAAAAAGTGGCAATGGAGATTAAATGGAAAAAAAATCCAACAGATTAAATATAAAAAAATCTGCAGGTGAAATGCATTGAGTAAATTGATACCGACTGTATGAAAAGTTGAAAATGGACTATCTGAAAAATATTCGTTGAAAAATAAGATGACTTCTACATCAAAATTTAAAGTAGGGAGACAGTACAAGATAAACAAGGGTTACGTAGCAAAAATATTAATTCTATCTAAAAAGGTAAAAATTGACTGATGAAATTTTGATACCTGTAAAATAGTACCAAATGTATAATTTACATGTGTAATAGAGAAAATTAGAATCGATGATTTTTTTATATTATTAATTGGATGGAAGGCAGCCACAAACACTTCACTAGCAAAGAGTCTTAAGAGCACATACACATAAAAAAATACATGCGTAAATATATGCATTTTAAAAAGCAGTTGTTCATTATATTTGATTTAAAATGTCCATTAAAACATTTTATTCTCTTTTAAAATATGTAAGACAAGAAATCTTAAACAGTTTAGGCAATCTCAGGGCTAGAAAATTATTTATATATATATATCCATCATGATTAATTCAACAGCTGCATTATTTTGTTGTGAAAAAAATTAATTATAGCATATACATCATCATTTTATCTACATACACAACATGAGAATGAAATTCTAAAACGTCGTAAATTAATTTTTTAACATTATCAGCTATAATAATAATAATAATAATAAAGAAAATTGCGCATGCATGCATATGGGATGCAGAATATCTCAACATATGTAAAATAGTAAGCCAGCACTAAAAATATACTATGAGATACAATGCATCGACATATCCGACTACCTTACTATCCGGGTTAGACAGTATTAATACATGTGCACAAACTAAATTTTGAGAAAAATTCACCAATATAGACACGAATCCATATATCAATTTCATTTTAATTTTTTTAACCTGAAGAGAAATAAAGCAAGACATTTTGAAAGAAAACTGTGCTACAACCCAAGTGTGCAGTATTCCGGAAGGAAAGTATAAATTAAAGTAGATACCAATTTTCAATATAACGACAGAATTTTAATTTAATTTAAACATGTTGATATTTTGTATAACAGTATAAATCAGATATTTCTATTGTCAACTGTGCAATACACTCAATAGATGGTATCCACATAAAAGGAATAATGAGAAATGTTGTAAAAATATTAACTACTTGTATTTTTATTTTTATTTTTTACATCTGTACCAAAACTTAAAATGCATAGAGCCTTATATTATTGTTATCATTATTGTAAGAATTATTATATTGTATGAACACACACCTTTTAAATAAACAAAAAAAATCTGACAGTTCAATAAAAATTCTCTTATAAAAATCTATCTGTTAGATTAAAGAGCACACATATATTTTAAAATACAAGAATTCGAATAAACAAAAAGAAATAGATACACATATAAATATAATTTGTAAAAGAGCTTATACTTGTTATGTCCCTTTTACTATTTATCTATCTGAAATATAATATGCAAACGCTTGAAAGATTGTAAAAGTTCAAAAATTTCGCTTTAAAAGAATCTATATTAATATTCTATAATATATGGTCATAAGCACAAAAATTAACAAAGTTTATAAATGAAATATAAACTTTAAATTTTATGTTATGTTATTTTTAATATGCATAATTACTCTTTTTAAAAAAAAATGAAATTGTTCATAGAACTTCGTTCAATTAAAATAAAAGATAATAACTTCTTTTTTTTTATGTTTTGTTGACAAATTTTATTTGTATGTCTAAAATATAAAATCTGACCGTTTAGCATGAAATGTACATACACACACATATACATATACCAAATAATCAAATAAAATTTTAAAGCTTTATATCTACTCTTCAAATTGCTTTAAATAATAATATGATAAAATTATAAACCTTTAAAAGATACCATTAATAATACCACGAGCCAATTAAAAAGATAAAAAAGCTTACTTCATTTCTTGGAAAAAAAACTTTCCTGCGTAGACAAAACTATATCGCGTATATTTTTACACTAGAGCACGTCACAAATTCCAAAAAGAAAAAGAAAAAAAAATCATGAAATCTTCCAGTCAATTATACCCGCAAATTGTTATCGCGAATATTCAATGCATACCGAAGTCACAGCTGTGATATCATATAAATCACTTATTCTTTTTTACTAGAAAGTTTCGGAATATCAATGTAGATTATTGCACCCGACGTCATAGTGTAGTCACTTTTATTATGTATAATTGTTGCATACGGTTGTTCTTTATGAGCACTAATTTATGCAGTACAGCATGGAGGATAAGAGAAAAGAAAATCCTAAGTTCTTCCGCTCTTTTTTTTTCTTTATGCAATGTTGTTCTGACACAGGGTATGCGGTAGGAATATCGCATACTGGAAAACATCAAAGGTCGATCGTTGTATGCACTACGTTAAAAGACAGTCACATTGGGCGATATATCCGATCGGTTCAGGAATCTGGCAGAATTAGAGTTTTCGTTTAAAATCCAGAAAATTAGCAGGCGATGAGAAGATACGGGATCCCGTTTTTTTTATTGTTGCTGTTAGTCATCGCTGGTATGGAGAGAGAAAATATGATGCGATTTTCTTTCGATTTCGGTTCTAAGCAGCGTCAACAAAACTTCTGTGGAAAGATTTCGATTGTCCGATAGCATCTGTAAATCTTAACGCTGCGTTGGTTAGTCGCCCTCTTTTTTTTATGATGGCACAATATTCTCCGTTTTTTTATTCTTCCTTCTTTCTAACATTTTTTTTTCTTTTTTCTTTTCGTTCCTCTTATTTTCGGATACATTAGAGGTTTTAAAAGTTTATATGAAAAAATGTTCGGAGTCAGATGCTAACACTTCAGGATTATACGTGAATTATACGTGAAAAGTTATATATTCCACAAGAGTTCAGAGTTTCATTTGGTAACAACAACTAGTCAAAAATCCTTGGAGTATGACAAAGTCCATTAAAATTTAGTCAGTTATGCGAAAAATTATTTTTCTGGTAGGCGTTTCACATAACATACAATCATTCACATAAATTCTGTAGGCCACCCCTGTTCTAACATCTTGTAAATACACGGCGCCAAGGTCTATGGAAGAGATGTTTGTGTTGTAGTAGTTGTAAATACGATGGTATCCAGCAAATAATATATTTCTGATAAACAGAAACATGAAGGGCGGTGAAAACGGTGGAAGTACAAAAAGTTGCGTTGTGGCTAAAGCAAGAACACAGCATTCTCATCCTGTAGATGTTAAAGACAATGCATTGAAGGGAAGTAAACGGTATCCATGGAAATTATTTTATTGCAAAACACATAACGATGAAAAACAAGGGGTGGCCTCCGTAGCTTAACTTAAAGGTTAGATGCTTCTAGCTTGGAAGTCAGAGATGATCTGAAGTTTTTCATTAAAGTTACAATGCCATCATAAAAAAATGCTGAATCAAGCCAATGGCGCGGAGTTATTCACAACCGCTTGGGAGAGCGCAATGCTAATTTCGAACAGTAGACATACCAAAGGATTCCATAATTGGCAGGCTAGTCAAAATAAGTAAAATGGGACGGCAACCCAGTGACCATCTGAAAAATGCATGGGAAATGCGGTTTTGATAGGAGCGAACTGTATATACAATTATTATTAAGTCCGAAAACAGCAGATGAAAATTTAGATAGATATGCATTTGTTATATTCTGAACAAAGGGTAAAGGATAGTTGAAATATCTGCTTCCAGATATAAAAACCACAAAGAGAAGATTGGAAGCATATAAACTGAATAATAGATTAAGATATCTTTAACGGTTATGAAATTAACATTATGATGAAAGGAAAGCATTTCGAAAAAAGTATATAATGCGTATACGAAGAATTAATTTAGAAAATAATTTAGCACATAATATTTTAATATTTAAGAAGGGAAAAATTAAATTTTGAATAAAATAATCTTAAGAATATATGAGCAACGCCATAGTAATCTATGCCTTTATTAACCATTTGCATCATGAGCGCATATGTGTCCATTTCAGGAATTTCTTTTTTTATTCAGAAATTCCGGAAGAATTTTTACTTTATGTAATCACAAAACGTCCATCACTAAATAAGGAAAAAAAATTATTCAGAATTTCTGAATCAAAAAAATTCCTGAAATGCATACGCGTATATGAGCTGATGATGCAAATGGGTTAATCGCAGAATTTCTGCGATTAAATAATGCGAAGATTACTATTCGGAAATACTGGTACTCCGCTGACCACAGTGGGACCACACTGATTTAAATTAATCTACCTTTACTCATGTACAAAAATGTATCTTTATTAAAATGCAGTTATGTCATATTCTTCTGGTATGAATCAAAGTTTGCTCCTATTCTTGGCAAAGCGAAGTACTACCACACGAGGAAATGGTGTCATGTTTAATGAAAACATTCATTCATAAAACTGAAAAAAGTAAAGGAGGAGAAAGTATTTTCACGGTTTTTTTATTCTTGACTATTTTCAAGTCACACTTGGCTACTTCCTGACATATTCACGAAGTGATTTTCATTTGTAAAAACTCATAAGTTTTGCTGAAAAAGTGGGAGGTACTTTAAAATCATTGCTTTAAACTAAACTAGCTGACCCACCCGGCGTTGCACGGGCCCGTGATAGTAATTTTTTAAAAAAAACACCAAGTTTTTATTATTTTATATCTTTAACCCTATTTTGTATGAAATTATATTTTAAAATGAAAAATTTGCGAAAAATACTGATATTTAATGATAAAAGTGCTTTTTTCTTGTTTTTCCACGTAGGGTCGTTTCATAGTTTTAAAATAAAAAGTTATTTTTGTCCGAACTCTTTGAAATCTTTATTGGTTATAAATAAAACGGTTTTCCAGCCCGTGCAAAAATTTCGTGGAAAAATATTGTTATCTAGTTGTAAAAGAAATGTTTTTTGCTTTTTTCAATTCCTACTATTAGTTCATATTCTCCATATAATATATTTATATATATTGTTTAAATTTTCAATCGTTAATAAAATACTTTTTATTCATCCACTCAAGTTCAAATGCATTTTTTAGGTGCGTTCGCGTAATTATATAAATACGTAGCACCTATTGTCGTCACTTGGTCTGTCCGTTCGTCTGTCTGTCCGTCCGTCCGCCCGCATATAACAACGCAAAAACTACCCAACCGAATGGTTTGAAATTGAAGATATATTATCTTTGCAGAATTTTGTCGAGACATTTCAAATTTTATTAAAATCTAATCAAAACTTTAGGAGATATTAATAAAAATTTTTATTAAGGAATTTGATTTTTTTTTTAAATCGGTGCTTTCTTGTTATAGGAGCTTCCTAAGTTTAATCGTCAAGCGACCGAGATACTTATTCTATTACAGAAATTAATCTGCAGACGATATCATTCATTTCACAGATTTAAAAATCATCAAGATCTAAATATTTATATAGCTAGCTACAGTACGAACGCACCTCATTTGTCACGTTTGACGTACAATTTCCAGCTTGTTTAAACTTGTAGTGGATGACACTTGATGTTAATAGTTTTTTTTTTAATATTAATTCATTAATTAAATTTAATTAATTAATTTTAGTTTTATATGGGAGAAAAAAATCTCTTATATAAGATATTTAGCAGGATATAAATTTAGTAAATTAGTACTCATCGTTTATTTATACTTCGTTTATTATCGGATATTATTGACTTAAAAAGTAACTAAAATAAAATTTTTCTTTGTTGACCTAAGTAGGAATTGACTTTATTACTTGTTATTTGTTTCTTTGTTTTCGCGCTCCTTTAACATAGCAATAAAAAAAAATAGTTCTCATATTCCGAACTCTCTGAAATTTCAATTGGTTATAAATATAACTGTATCCAAGCTCTCTTTAAAATTTTGCTAAAAGATATGCATATTTAGTAGTGAAAACATGAATTCTTAAAAAAAAAAAAGCTTTCAACGCAATGGCCATATTACGCCATCCGTTTTCAATCAATCAACCCTTTTCAATCCCCCTAGGCTAAACAGGTTTCCCGTTTCTGAGTGGAGAAGCCTTCAAAAAAACGTTGAAGCATGCGCAATGAGATGATTTTCGTGTGGAAAAGAGAATGGGAAATTTGACAGAAAGCGCTTTTCACTTTAACTATATAGATATTCATTGTTTGAAAATCTCATGATTGCGCGCTCTTTTAAAGTCTTACTTTACTGTCTTGGTAAAATACTGTTTTTAGAAAGTGAGAAGTTAAAGGCTTTAAGTTTAAGGGATAGGTCTTATATTACGAGTATCCAGAAAAATCATACAAGGTCTTATTTTCCTGTTGGATCTTATTTTCGGAGAAACACAGTAGTGTTGTAGTTATATATTTAAATTTAAATTCGGATGTTGAGAGACTGATCTTATAAAGTAAAATCATTCTATATATTGGACATTGATATGTTGTTCATTGCTTTTCTGAACTTTTTTTTTTTTTGCTCATATAAAACGTTTTCTTAAGGGATAACACCACTTTGACGCTCTGAAATTTAAGACTTTTTGGAGATTTTTTTTATCTTAAGAAATGCGAAAGTGTTGATACAAATTTATTTACACTAATTTATTATACATATATTAAAGAAGTTTTTTTTTAGTTGATGTATTAAAAAATGGCGGCTTGTTAGCAGTTTAGCGGGAGTTCTTCAAAATATATATATATATATATATATATACAAAAAAATACAAAAAAAAAAAAAAAAAAGAGGGTCAAGCGGTGAGTCATCGTAGACTTGACCTATAACAATTGAACAAAAAAAAATAGTGTTTTTAGTCTAAAAGCTAGTGAAATACGTAGCCGTTTAAAAATATATTCATTTTTAGTGAAATGGCATCGATTCAAGGTAAAATGTAAATTTTCACCCAAAATTTTTGTTATTTAAAGTTACATAGAAAGTTACACAGAAGAGCGAGATATCAATATTTCGGGGGAAAAAAAGAAAACTACGTATAGCAGAGGGCAAAGAAATTGGCAAACAAATAAATAAATTAACTTTGTTAGGAAAACATTTATTGAAACAAAGTTTACATTATTTTGTTCAGCAAACTCTTAATTTACAAAATTTAAAACTTTTTTTTTCTACGATTTTCACCATGTTTGGAAATGCACTCTTGTAATATTTTTTTTTTCACACCAATGAAAAAAAAGACTCCAATGATAATGAATACATATTGTTCCATAAATCCACAACGAAGAGTTTCAGTTTCATAATGCTAGTTGAACCCTCTTTAAATAGAGTCGTTTTAACTCATTACTCGATATATGTTAATAGTACTGAAATTTGGTAAGTTTAGGCGCTATTAAATTGTTGAATTCCATAATCTTCGAGAAATTTTACTACAGGAACCTACTTAAAATAACCAACATCTTTCAAACTTCTATTGATAGTCCATCGGAGGACTAACATTATGTTTGCATTTACAACCTGTGCAGTAAATGTCATTCTTATTTTTTATGTAAAGATGCTAATTACACCAGGCGACGTCGATCATTAGCGTACAGAATGGTTTTCGTTATAATTTATTTTTTAACTGTAAATGTCTTCAACCTATTAAAATTTTTTCTTCACTTGCATACCTTTTTTAAGAGGTACCTCTGTTGTCCGGCTGGCCTCTTTGTTCTGCTCAACGAGATGAGCCTAATACAAAGTTGCTTAGAAATTGGTGTCTATTTCGGATTTCTATTTCCAAAACCTTTTAAGTATTATATCCTTATAACAAAAATCTTATCTCTAAGGAAATAAAATTACTGTAAGCTGCATTAAGTTTACTTATGTAGTATATTTTAATGCTAAAAGCAAAGTGGTAACTTCAATATTTACTTAAAATTTTTGATTTTTGTATGAAAAGAAAATTTGCTAATTGTTTTGCTCCTTACTATGTTTCACTAGAGAAATATGTGATGATTTAATTAAAAGAAAAATCATGTTAATTGACTGAAAATTGGCGGAACTAGAGTGCCCACCGATTCTGAAACTACTGTTATGAGAAAAAGTCGTTTGAAGTTTTCGGTACTCGCTCGTTACTGTGGCGCCCTTCTATTTCTGTAGCTTCAAATCTATACTTTCAGTTTAGATATTGATTTCTAACCAATAATATGTGATTTTCGCATATATAAAGAGTACTTTAAGATTTAAAAAAAAAAACACACAATTTTGAACAAATCAAAGTTAGGGCTACCCTTAAGAATGTTAGCAAATGCATCGTATGTTTGCTGGGACCTGAGCAGTTGGCTTACTTCGTTGGCCCTTGCACACACTGATGAATTCAGGGAGTGGTCCATTCACACCCCCCTGTGTGTGTGTATGTGTGCATGCATGGGTGCGTGTCACAAATTATTAATTTATTTCTAATATTAGACATATTTTTTTACTTTACTAATGTGTTTCTGCCATAATTTATTTTTTATTTTTTAAGTTTACTAATATATATATTTTTATTTTTTTAGGTAAGATGTGTATTTTTCTGCCGATAATAAATGTTAAATTAGAGTATCCCAGAATGGGTAAAGTAATAACTTTTATAAAATTATTTCCTATTTTATTATTGTTGTATATGTATTATTTCTAATAACTATTATGAGTTGTCAAATTTTCGTGTTTATATACAAAATAATAATTATGCAACAGTTTTTTATTTTCAATTGAACCTAGAGAACCTTAAACATATATTCCATCTCTGAAATACATAGAATATGCGCCTGAAACTATTTTGGATTATTCAAATTATTTACGAAGTTACGGTCCTTTGAACGAAACCATGCGTCTGCTGAAAAGGTGCAGCACTGCGTTCGAACCGATCAATCGACTATCAAACAATTAGTAGTGTTTGAAAGATAAATATAAATGTTTTTTTGTTTTTTTTAGGGGGGGGGGGCATGTTAAGAAGTTTGCTGTTAAATATTTATTTCGAAATCGATATTAGTTAAACACGAAATTTGTAGGTTGATTTTCAAAGAAACGCCGTTTTGTTTTCTGCAGGCCAATTTCAATGGAAATAGATTCAATGCCTCACAAATTTAATTGGCTTTCATAACCCATATTGTTTTTGTTTCAATTTACTCTACAAGGCGTAACATGCGCGAAGTGTTACATGCTACACACGTGCGTTTTAAAATATGAATACCATCACCAGTTTTTTTATATGGACAAAAATATACTTCTTAAGTGGGAAAAAATCTGGTTCATTTATGGATCCTTCATTGAGGAAAAAAATATTAAAAACGCTTACTTTTTTTTTTTGCCTTACAAAATGGGATCTTACCCTTAAGTCTAAATTCTCATTACAGTGCCAAAGAACATATCTCATAAAAGTGGATATTCGCATTTCATTCATTTCTTTTTTAAACTGTTTTCCACGCGTTATAATTTATATGCGCATTCGTAGAGATAAACTAGTCATGCAGATCTTTGTTTTATTGTTTCCATTTTCAATGGAATGGAAATTGATCGTACAGGTATTAATAGATCCCAAAAATGGTTTATTTACAGATGAGATTTTGCAGCGCACTGATAACAGACAAAATAGATAAATGACATACGAATACTGAAAATATTGATTGTTCTTTTTATTTCGCAGCTTTTCATAATTTGTATGAGACATCAAAATGACGTTGGGATAGATTATTTATTTTATGACTATTATTCTACGTCATTTTAACTTATCATATTCGAGTTTACAAAATAATAAAGTGGAGACCCATTTATTAACTTGTAAAGTACTCAAATTTTATTACTACATTTCTAATTTATAAGGGAATTGAGAAAAAAATGTTTTACGTTTATAATATGGCTATGCCATATTTTTTCGTGCATACCGCGCTGTTTTGTTTTTCTTTTTTTTCTCGAAATGTATTTAAAAATCGTGATACGCGTCATACATGAGTATTTAGAATTTGAATGGTCTTTGCTATTGGTCAGTGCTAAAATCTTTGGGCAGCTATTATGAATATTGTGCAATTTTAATATTAACTGTTTGATTTTAATAGGATAAAATATGTTTTGAATGTTTTTTCTTCTTTTTTATCAGATTTTTTTCTCCGAGTAAGGTATTTAAAATAAGGGGGCACGTGTTACACGAAGACGCGGCACACACACACACACACACAAAAAAAAAAAAAGGTATCTTTCATTATCGTGTAAATATTACATTTGCTTTAACGTTAGAAACACATTTGCTTCACTGACACATAAAATTCCTTAAATTTATGCATACTTTAGGTAATAAAAAACTATTTTAAAATAGCTTTTAGATAAAAATGCATCCATTTAAAATATTCAATATTGATGTAATGGAAATTATTTAAGTTAAGATTACTTTTCTATACGAGTCATTGTCCAGATTCGGAGAATTTGTTTTTATATACTTGATTTTTTCATTTAAAAAATAATGTATATTTATAATTCAGTGTAATCATAATGAACAGTAACAAATAAAACGACTTCTTTTTATTATTGTTATTAATACCATTTTTATTAAATATAAGAAATTATTTCAAGAAATAAATTAGATATCGAACATAATAAATTTTATTTAATATGCAATATTATATTTAGCGATAATTTTGCTGTGGATCGACAAGAATATAATATGAACATCAACGTTTTTCATTTTATTATTACAATATTTCATCAGCTGAATACTTTAAAAATAAATAAATAAAATAATAAATTAATTTTTAATCCCCCCCCCCCAAAAAAAAAGGTACCAGGGCCCTCAAATGTACTAAGGCCCTGATTGTCTCATGTAAATTATCGTAATAAAATTGCTTTGGCTGTAAATGTACAACTTTTAATAAAGCTCTACCCGAAGCTCTCTAGGCGGTAATATATTGCACTACCTTACTGTATTGTCGCTCAAAAAGTATAGAAATATCGTTTCAAATAAGCTTTCAGTATCCATCTAAATGACATGCATATTTCTTTTTCTATAGTTAATAAATATGCATATGTCCCCTTACTAAAGTGCAATATTTTACATAACCGCTTGTATATTATATTCAAAAGTGTTAGTGCAGATTGTGTGTAAAATATAATTTCCGTTTCAGTAAACTGATTTTTAAAATATGTAAAAAATAAATGCCTGAACCTGCCCTTTTAGATAGATTTCGTCAGAAATACTACCTATTACATTCTCCCCTATGTTGGAATTTCTGAAATTTTTTTTGCAGTTTTACGCCGATCATGACTCTCAGAACTCCAAAACCACCCCCCAGTTCAAAACTTTATCTACCTATCTATATCACTTTTTTATGGACACGATAACTTCAATAATTATGCACAAATCTCTTCCAAACTGATACATAAAATCAAGGGGCATAAAATCTCGGTCAAGTTCGTTAATGGGCAAAATCAAACCGGGGGGGGGGGGGGTGAAAAAAGAAAAAAACCCACAACTTCTTAATTATGATACGTATCGAAACCGTTTAAAGTTATTACTTCTAGGAAAAGGGCCAAAAATTTATGTATGACAGATTTTTGATACAATTAAAAATGGAATCAAGGGGGGAAAAAATAGAGGTTTCAGAAGAAAAAAATTCATAACTTATCAATTCACAAGATATCAAATCCGCTTAAATTTATTATAAATCCTCTTAATATTATCTGCAACTTTTATATTGACAAGTTTTTTTATAAGACCAACCCTTACAACAAAAAATAATAATAATAATAATAAATAAGAAAATCCCTGCAAGCTCCACCTACAGACACGGGTAGATTTCGAAGTGCGCGGTCCCAACTGCCGCATCATGGCAAAAAGGTAATTTCTTCTGCAATTCCCAATAAACGGTCTGCGTCTTCGAAATCTACCTATGCCTGTAGGTCGAGCCGTCGGTGATTTTTTATAAGCACAATTGTATCATAAACGATTGAGGAGATACTCAAAATATAAATAATTACACGTACTTCAGATTAACCTTATCGATAAATAAAAATTTAATCTCATATACCCCATTTTACATATTATAAATACAAAAGAGAAATTATTTAATAAATGTGCGCACACAATTCTGAAATACTTTTTCAGACTAGTTTGTATTGGGTGTTTCCTTAATTAAAAAGTTAAGTTTAATGCATCTTATGACTATAATCTTACATTCTACCACTTCATAATATTTAACTTCAATTCAATTATACAAGAATTTAAATTTAACATTATACCAGGTGAGAAAGACATACCACCAACTGAATATTGTTACCATAAATTTATTACAAACACCAGGTAATTAGATTTAAGAAGGGGCACCAAAATTTAGCACAAGTTAATACACATAATACAAAATATAAGAGAAGGGAGAGAATGGCAAAATAAATTCATTTACTTTTAAATTTTACTTTTAAATAAAATCAAAGGAGGTAACAATATTCTCATATCTTTCACAACCAAAAAAAAAAAAGGAAAACACCCAATACTTCTAAATCTCAAAAATATAAAGTATTCATAAATGATGACGAATAACAGTGAAAATTACACTAATTTTGAATAACTGAATGGAGACAAACTCTCATATTTGAGAGGATAAAACTCAGAAAATTTGCAAGTTAAATCCAAAATGACATTATTTTATGAATACATTTATACCTTCAAAATTTAGGGACCAAATGAAATCGTATAGTTGAGCACATTACGTATTTTATAAATCATTTGAAAAGCTGTGAATCAAGATGATAGGACACATTTTTAATTACCTAAACAATAATATTTCACTTAATAGGATTCTCTTAATACTTCATAAATTTATTAACTCTCTTTAAAATATATAAAATTTCACAATTAACTTAATTCAGAATAAACAATTTATTTTAAGTGCATCAATAAACTTTAATCTATAAAATTTACTATCATCTGTCTAGCTATTTAGTTCTATTTACACTTGGATATTTAGATTAGGTCTACACATTTCATCTTAAATCCACATTAATTTAAAATTATATTTGTCATATATATATCTCTTACAGAATTAATATTTTTAAAGAAAACATGTGTGATTGAATTTCACTCCATATGAATTCTGTTATCAATTTAAAAAAAACCAATGAAGGTGGACTTTTTCACAGAATAAAAAATATAAGGGCAACAAAGCTAAAAACAAGAAAAGGGGGTTTAATTTACTATTAATTTACAGATTTTAAACTAAAAGTGCAGAAAAGAATTACTTATGAAATAATATTTATAAACACAATTGAATAAAACAATAACAGAATTCTAAATTCAATTTTTTTACACATGTATTTGCTGTTATTATAATCGAGCAGACTACTATTAAAGTAGAATTTAACATTACCATTTAAAGTTTGATAACTTGAATAAAATCTTTTAAGCTACTGTTATAATACATGAGAAATGTATTTAAATTAATCAGAATAATAGATGCAAATTAATAAGGGAAAAACAGATTCTTGGTTAATTGTGGGTTTATTTACAATTAAACATTTTCATATCAGTACTAGAAAGAATATTATAATTATAGTATGACATTATAGACAAACCAAAATTTACTCACATATATTTTTCTTAGACCACAACAGTTATCTCATCTATAGAGATTTTCATCAGGATGACAGATTAACAATTTTATATCAGATCACCACATTATCGTCGAAGATGGCCTCTACTTCATCGGCAGTCCCCACTTTGCCGAAAGAGAAATTCTTCACCACCTAAAACCGCATCTCACTGGTCACGTACTGCTTTCACATGCAATTCGGGGTTGGTACTTGTAATACCGATGACACTCGTGTCGATGATGTCGAGAGAAATTCCGCTTACACTATCGGGGCCGGTACTTGTAACACCGATGACATTCGTGTTGATAACATCGAAAGAAACTCTGCTTACACTAATTTAGTTTTAATGTATCAGCAGGATTATTAGAAGTATAACATTAATTCCTCCTTCTGCTCTTTAATTCGATCCTCATTCAACACATTCCGAACTTTCATGTACTACCTCGGCTCAAAGTTGAGGAAAGTTCATATCTCCGAAAAATCTCAGTAATGGAGATAGCAACAAATACTTATAGGACCAGCATCCTTTTTAGTTAGCCTCTTCTGTAGTACAAATGCCTTTTTCTTCTGCGCTCATGCTTCGGAGCGCAGGGGTAGCGGGGCGCATTTTCCCGCCAAATATCCCCCTCGCCCGCTCCAAATTTTTTCGACTCGCACCTACATCATACGTTGTTCTCTGCTTACTGACTGACCTTCTCGTATCACCTTTACTCCTCGAACCTATATGGGGCCTACCCATTATAAAATTAAGGGGAACGGGAGCCTTACGCTTCTGTTACTATGCGCTAACCACATGGTAACAGGAAAATTTTCGAAGAAACGGGTTGCCTAATGGTCCTTTTTTGACCGAACGTTTATTTGAAAGGTTGACCGTTTGTCCTACAAGGTTAAACTTTGCGGGTATTTTTCCTGGAATAAGTGGGGTTGAACAACAAGGTCACAACAATTTACACTTGGGGTTGATATTACGAAAAGGGAAAAAAAAGAACATTTAACTAGAATTTGGAAGAAAGAACTGCATTACTTACCATGTTATAGATTAAAAAAAAAAAAGGAAAGTGAAAGAAAAATTAACTGAAAATTTAGAGAAATGAAGGGTTATGTTAATATAAGTTAAAAAATTAGAATTTGCGAAATATTCTACAACAAGACTCCCCTATCCTGAATAAAAAAAAAATTTTTGACTAAAAAAAATTTTTTTTTTTTTTTTTTTTTTTTTTTTTTTTTTTAAACAAAAAAAAGAAAGTATAAAGCTAACTCCCAATGGAGAACTCGATTTCCTACTCCAAGTTAGTTAACCTAGACTTGTTAAAACCAAAAAATTGGAAAAATGAAGGTAAAATGGTTTACTGCCTGCTGGAGAAACACCTACGTGGGTCCAAGATACTCGAACAAATCAAACAGCGACTCGAAGAGCTTCCAAGCATCACATAGTTGAAACCCCGCTCGTCACACTCCGGAATGTGCAATTCGAGCTGCACACAATGAACCGTCCACCTGACCACATCCCTAAAAGAAAAATGGAATTGAGTTTAAAAAGGAATTTATACATAAGTAAAAGCTGTGAGCCATATAAGTAACCATGGGGTTTATCACAACCAACTGAGCCTCTATCCTTGCCTTCAGATTTGCCTACAGTTATCTGTATTAGATGATACCTACTGAAAATTTTCACCAACTTCCCGAAACAGACCAGATATCCAGACGGTGAACTCTCATTTCACCACTACTACTTTCTACAAGTGAGTATGCCACTCCACCGTAATTGCCATGTGTAACTGCAGCTAGGCCCCAAAATTGTTGCTAAAATTAAATAAATTTAAGTTTAAGGTTAATTAACATGTGAAGGACTGCCAACTGGTAATTTTCACAATTTACATACACATCAAGACACAGGCTGGAGATGCAGATGTAGATATATATATACATAATACACAAATAAAATCTTTTACTCGACATATAACAGTGTGTGAGTCAAAGGTAATAAAAAAAACTATTTAAATCAAATTCATAGAAATAGCACTAGGTTACATACAGGTAAATAGCATAACACAAAAAAAAACACAACAGAGATGCAATATTTCATTTTCAGTTTAAAATGCTTTACAAAAAAAAAATACATGAATGCAAGTTCATTGTATTAGCAGGGAACCCCTATTCATTTGAAAAGTTCATATTTTGATTGTTGGGGTTTTACTTGGAGTGTACAAATGCACTTACAGATCATTGTGCATACATTAGTGTATGTCTGCAACTCTGTATTCCTATGGGAAGAATTACCATAGCCTAGACAACTTTAAAAATGCAGAAACTAAAAACAACATGCAAAAAAAAAATGTGAATAACAAATTCCACTACTACCAGGTAACTCTGCCAACAAGATATAAAAAAAAAAAAAAAAAAAGGGAAAAAAGAAAATATAAACACAATTACCCAAATTTACAGAAGAGAATAGAATATAGAAGGCATAAAAATGTACACACCGAAAGTGTATATGTACGGCTGTAAATAAGTCACACCCCACATACAGAAATGTATAAAATATCTCTGTAAGATGTGCACATATACCCAACAAATTACAACTTCCGAGAAGGTAACACAAATAAGTAAACTAAATAAGTGTTAGAATTAGCTATATATATACAATACAATTATATTTTCAAAAGGAAGTAAAAAAGGGGAAAAAAAAATTTACCCAAATCCCTTCGCTTGCATCACGTAATTTTCAAAACATCCCCAAAAAACTCCAAACATCCCAGAAATAGCACGAATTTTGGTTAAAAATTTATAAAAATTTACAAAAAGTGGGTGCGGAGCGGTATGCATGCCAAAATATAACATAATACCCAATACCCTTCTAAAAAAGGTACATATAAAGCTCCAAAAACGCTTACTAACACTTCCGGAAAGCAATCAAAACAAACCCATTTTAAGTTGAAAAATTTTCAATTCCGAGTTTTAATTTCGATAAATTTCCTCTAAAACACATATAAATACAAATTAAATAGACTATATACAGAAAACATTGAGTGAAAAACAGATAAAGTCGTTACTCTTTATAAATGGGACGAACGCTTCTGTCCCGAAAGGAATAATCGACCCGTGGAGTCGATCTAGAACGACCGAGGCGTTTCGATTTCGCGACAGGCCGTATCGAATCACCCTCAGTTGCTTTTTCGTTGCTATCGGACTGATCAACCTCTCTGCCTCTTTCAGCAATATTAGGCTTCTCTTGTGTGCTACCCGAACTTTCCCCTACCGGAGCAATCTGTGGATGTGACTCTTCCCCTCCCGGACTGACCTGTGGTTGTGGGGAAAGAGCACCAATTTCGGTTGAAACGCTGCGCGCCTCCTCCTCGTCTTCCTTAGTTACGGTTTCAGTGTTGCAATCATTCTCGTTTTCTTGCGCTAAAGGGGACGGAACCCATGCGAAATATCGTCTATGTCTAGTAGTACGGAGGTGGGTTGGTTGCTCGCCACTCTGAATCGGTTCTGTTTCATCGATGGGCGGATTGTGAATCGAATTTCCGTTAGTCGTTTGTTGTTGTGGATTGTTTTGGTTAGTAATCTTCCTGTCTTTGAATAACGTTAGTCTATCAACATGGACAACTTGGGTATTTTTCGGGTTAGCAACTAAAGCGATCTTAAAATTTACATTATTTAATTGTTCAATAATAGTAAAAGGACCGTTATTTAATTTACTTAGCTTTTTAGTCTGTCCTGGCTCAATTCTAGGTGTGTAAAGCCACACTAGATCACCTACTTTTAGATTTTTACACACTGCTGTTTTTTCTCTGTATTTCTCCTGAGTTTCAGCTGCTTTAACTAGATTGTTATGGACTTCTGCATATACTTTTTGGAGAGCAGGAATTACAAGTTCACAGAAAGACGGTGCATCGTTGTAATTAAGTTTAGGTGGTTGTGAAAATACATGATAGGGAAGATTTAAGTTTCTACCATACATGACAGCTGCCGGTGTTAACTTTGTTGATGAATGTACAGCGGTCCGCATTGCTAACAGAGCAAATTTAAGTTTAGAGTCCCAGTCTGTTTGATTTTGATTTACAATATGAGAAAGTGCATTCTTTAACGTTCTATTTTGGCGTTCCACCTGAGCATTTCCGGGTGCATGATAAAAAGATGTTCTGATATGTTTTATGCCAAACATACTGTATACATGCTCAATCGCATCCGATATTAGGTTTTTTCCATTATCTGTCGTTATATAACACGGTGCTCCATATCGGGATATGAAATCTGCCAACGTGTCCGCTATTACATCAGAAGTAATTGAACTGACAGCATACGCCTCTGGCCATTTGGTAAAAGAGTCTATGTATGTGACTATATATTTATTTCCTGAAAATGTTTGTGGCAAGACGCCTATAATATCTAAGTGTACTTTATTTAGAGGAAATTCAGGGGTGGGCATACGCTGAAGGGGGGCAAGCTGATTTGCCTTATGGGCTCTTTTC
This sequence comes from Maratus michaelseni, assembly GCA_963931845.1. Lineage (NCBI taxonomy): Eukaryota > Metazoa > Arthropoda > Arachnida > Araneae > Salticidae > Maratus > Maratus michaelseni. The sequence goes on from OZ007599.1 coordinate 248,034,035, forward strand.
TCTTGACAACTAACACAAGATTCTACCAGGTGTTTGACATCTGCCGACATCCCTGGCCAGTAAAAGTGCTCTCGGATGCGGTCAATTGTTTTCTGGAAACCTTGATGACAAGCAGCTAGAGAGTCGTGTGTTAGAGTGAACACTTGCAAAACCAGTTCCTTAGGAACCACTAACTTGATGGGGTTGTTTAAAATCAAAGATTCTCTAGTATCCTCACATACCAAGATATCGTCTCTAAAAAAGAATTTCATATACCTAGGTGAGATTTCCAATTTCTGCTCCAATTTTTTTACAATTTCACAGCATTTCGTGTCCGATTTTTGGAACTCGCAAATTTTTCCCATAAGGTTTGAGTATGGTTCAAAAGATGTTTCTTTAGCTACCTGAATACTAAAATTGCAGCTAACTGCACTTGTAGGCTTCTCTACATTAGCAAAACGCGATAGGAAGTCTGCCACACTGTTACATTTTCCCTTGACATAGTTTATTGTAAAGTTATAGTCTGATAAAGTGCATATCCACTTGGCCATGCGTGACGTGGGATCCTGAATCTTCAACATAAAGGTGAGTGGAGCATGATCTGTATAAATGGAAAAATGTGTACTGGCTATATAACACTTAAAATGTGCAGTGGCCCAGACAAGGGCTAAAAGTTCTCTTTCGGTGGCAGAGTATCTTGTCTCTGCATCTTTCAGTCTCCTGCTAGCAAAGGCGACAGGGTGTATCATTTTGTTATTATCCAATTGTGATAACACTGCCCCTAAAGATTCACTACTTGCATCAGAATATATAATGAATTCTTTGTCAAAATCAGGTAAAGCTAAACAAGGTTTTGAGATAAGAGCTTTCTTAAGATCATCAAATTCCCGCTGGGCTGCCTCGTTCCAGACAAAACGCCCTGTTTCTTTAGTGAGGTCTATTAAATTAATTGCTCTTTTAGTAAAATCTGGGATAAAGCGTCTGTAAAAAGACAATGTGCCGATGAAAGATCTGACACCTTTACGATTTGTAGGAGGTTGTAACTTTTCTATAATTTCAATATTTTTATTAATGGGGGATACTTGACCACCATGAATCTCAAAACCAAGATACTGAATTTTGTCTGTCAGGAAATTACATTTGCTGGGTTTAAGTTTTAAGTTATGTTGGCGAAGCCTTTCGAATACTAAGTTAAGTTTGGTAAAATGAGACTCAATGTCTTTAGAAGATACTACAATGTCATCAATATACACTAATATACCCAAATTTCCGAGATCCCCAAAAATGGCATTCATTAGTCTCTGAAAGCTATTTCCTGAATTAGCCAATCCAAAACAGTTGCGCGACCACTCAAATAATCCTTTATGCGTAATAATAGCAGTTTTATGCATGTCTTCAGGTCTAATGACTTGTTGAAAAAAACCACTAGTAAGGTCGAGAGTTGAAAAATAATTGGCACCTGAAAGGGAGTCTACAGAGTCTGTGATATTAGGAATGGGGTATGCATCTTTTACCAAGTTTTTATTTAGCTTCCTAAAATCAACAGCTAATCTGTATGTACCATCTGTTTTTTGTACGAGAATGACTGGAGAAGAAAATTCTGACATTGAAGGTGACAAAATATTAGCTTCTAATAAAATGTTTAATTGGTCCTCCATTTCCTGGCGCAGTTTATAAGGGACTCTATATGCTTTGCAACGAACTGGTTTATCAGAGGTTAGATTTATGGTATGGGGAATAGTGTCACAGCCAGGTAAATCTAGTACAGAGGCTGCGAACACATCTTTGTTCTTATCCAGGAAATCTTGCATTTGTGCTTTTAAAGGGGTGTCTAAGTGGTCTAAATTAATTTCAGAGCTCCATTTTAAATCTGCATGGTCGAAATCTGCAATTGGGGGGTCAACATTTACATTACAATTTAAATTACATATCTCTGGGGTTAAATTTAATTTGTCTTTACATTTAAGAATTTTGGCAACATATGTTCCTTTATTTAGATTAATAGAATTATCTGAGAAATTAGCAAAAGATAAAAATAAACCATGCTCTTGTGTGCAAATGGTTCTAGAAATAAGGAGGCCTTGATGCATACTTCTAGCAAGGGGTTCTAACATTATAGGGTCATTAACATTTACATTTAATTCTTTATTACATTTAACATTAGCTAAAATTTTAGTTTGGGGGGGAATTGTAAGTTTGTCACATAATGCGGCAATGCCTATGATAGTCTTGTCATTACTCTCATTGCTACTCATTCTATTTTCACTCTCATTATTTTGTGTGTTCCCACTTAATTGTTCCTCCATATCATAAAAAACAGTCTCATCAGATTTGCTAGCATTATCCGCATGTTGTGCAATATGGTTTACTTGTTGAGCCTCAGTAGTCTGTGGTATACTGTAGTTATTTGTGGTACCCTCTACTTTTTCACTTTGCAAGACACTATTACTTTCACTTGACACCTTATTCTGCCCACCATTCTCGAATTCTCCACTAATACTACTTATGGTACCCTGAACTGTCTTTACATTACTACTACAGTCTACCTTCTGCTCCCTTTCACCTTTGTTGACATATTTGCACTGGGAATTTTCAGGGTCACAATTATCACAATTACACATTTTTGAATCATTATTATACATATATTTACAATTATATTTACAATTATTTACTATAACCCCTACATTATTTACAGAATCCTGACACTGTTCAGCATTTTCCTCGACGTTTTCCACACTCTCAGTAGACTCATTAAGATTATGGCAACCCTTGTTTGTCTCTAATTTGGAATGACTTTGCATATCAATTTTTTGTTTACATTGGGTTTGTTCAGGGCTTCTAAGAGTGATAGCATTGTCTGAACAATCAATGAGAACTCGATACTTTTTTAAAAAAGGCATTCCCAAAATAGCAGAAAATTCCTCCGCCAGCTGACCTGGTACAACAAAAAACTGTGCCTTGCACAGCGTATCATTAATTTTAAATGTTGCGAGTACACTTTGATTGAGATGAACTTTTTGACCAGTTACTGTCACAATCGGTGTGTAACACTCTTCTATAGGGCTACCCGTGAACAAATTGAGCATAGTGCTACTCAACAAATTGATAGCCGATCCCGAGTCACATAACGCAGTAATATTTTTATTATTTACAGTAATTTTAGTAACTGGGAGACTATATAAATGGGGTGAAAACACACTATATACAGGGGGTGAGTCGTTTGGCTTTTGGGGGATCAATTCGACCATTAAAGATCCGGCCTCTAACCGTTTAAAGGCCTCGCAGGAGTACCTTGGGCCTTAGCATCATTACTCGGTTGGTTTCCATTACTGTTTTCATGTCTGTCCCTATTATTATCTCCTCTATTTATGTAGTCATCACTATCTCTATAACTGTAGTCATTTCTACCCCTATAATTATATTCATTTCTATTTCTATTTCCCCTATAGTTACCATTCCCTGCTTGGTTTGAATTTCCTCTATAATTACTGTTATAGTTTCCACGGCCCCTATAGTTATGATGCCTGCTCCTACCCAAGTTATACTGGTACCTCGCCTGTGGGCAATCTCGTGCATAATGTCCACTTTCTGAGCACAAATGACACTGAAAATTTCTGAATTGTGCTCTTTCCTGGCTCTGGACCTCACTCTGCCTTTCCTGAATTCGAACTAAACTGTCAATTTTTGCTGACAGCAAATCTACCTGGTCTTTCAAATTGCTAATGTCCTGCTGTGATTGTTTATACTCATTTTGGGGATACATAGCTGCACAGGCTAAATTTTGTGGTACAGATTCAGGTATAAATGGAGCACTAATTTCATTTTGGAGGTTATAGAATGGATTTATACTCCTGCACGCTTTTTCCTCAAGCAATGCAACAGTTAGGATTTCTTCAGGCGTTTGTGGGTTTTTCGTAATGACCCCTTTTCTTATTTCTGGGGACAGATTTCCCAAAAGCATTGAGTGAAAGATAGCGTTTCTACTTTTGTTAACTACCTCCCCTTGTAATCCATCAATAACTAGGGCTTTAAGCGACATGTCGTAGGCTCTGTCATAGAAGTCCTGCACCGACATTTGAGGGGTTTGCTTGAAACTAAAAAAATTTGAAAGGGCTACATCTGGAGAAACATGACTGGTGTACCTTTCCCTGAAAATTTTAACAATTTCATCTACCTTTTTATCTTTATGAAGCTTAAATAACCTTGCCGCTCCCCCGGTAACTCTGCTAAACCAAGCGAATTTTTTCTCATCCTCCCCCCATTCGAAAAAGGTAGCAAGGCTATCCCACTTTTCAAAAAATTCACTAAAAGAAACTGAATTTTCAACACCGCTAAAAGGTGGAATTGAAGAAATATTTTCCATAAGGGAATTTTTCTTTTGAATATTAGCCAAGTTTTTTGCCTGATCTTCTGCCATGATAAGTTTTATCAATGAGAAAAAAAATTAAGTGGGAGGGGGGGTGCAACTATACACAGAAATACACATACAAAAGCATAAAAACAAGAGAGAATTTAAATTTGGAACTATCTAAGTGCAGAGATGTCAAAACTTTAACCAAATTGCAATACAGAGTCACAGACTTACCTTTCACAACCATGAAAATTAAATCAAAATACCTTTTACAACCATGAAAATTAAATCAAAATACCTTTTACAACCATGAAAATTAAATTAAAAACACAAAATACAGCTTCATATTTTTTAAAAAACTTTAGATTTTTATAAATCTATAAGCATAAGCCAGGTTTGAAATGTCATGGGCACCAATCTTATTGGGTGTTTCCTTAATTAAAAAGTTAAGTTTAATGCATCTTATGACTATAATCTTACATTCTACCACTTCATAATATTTAACTTCAATTCAATTATACAAGAATTTAAATTTAACATTATACCAGGTGAGAAAGACATACCACCAACTGAATATTGTTACCATAAATTTATTACAAACACCAGGTAATTAGATTTAAGAAGGGGCACCAAAATTTAGCACAAGTTAATACACATAATACAAAATATAAGAGAAGGGAGAGAATGGCAAAATAAATTCATTTACTTTTAAATTTTACTTTTAAATAAAATCAAAGGAGGTAACAATATTCTCATATCTTTCACAACCAAAAAAAAAAAAAGGAAAACACCCAATACTTCTAAATCTCAAAAATATAAAGTATTCATAAATGATGACGAATAACAGTGAAAATTACACTAATTTTGAATAACTGAATGGAGACAAACTCTCATATTTGAGAGGATAAAACTCAGAAAATTTGCAAGTTAAATCCAAAATGACATTATTTTATGAATACATTTATACCTTCAAAATTTAGGGACCAAATGAAATCGTATAGTTGAGCACATTACGTATTTTATAAATCATTTGAAAAGCTGTGAATCAAGATGATAGGACACATTTTTAATTACCTAAACAATAATATTTCACTTAATAGGATTCTCTTAATACTTCATAAATTTATTAACTCTCTTTAAAATATATAAAATTTCACAATTAACTTAATTCAGAATAAACAATTTATTTTAAGTGCATCAATAAACTTTAATCTATAAAATTTACTATCATCTGTCTAGCTATTTAGTTCTATTTACACTTGGATATTTAGATTAGGTCTACACATTTCATCTTAAATCCACATTAATTTAAAATTATATTTGTCATATATATATCTCTTACAGAATTAATATTTTTAAAGAAAACATGTGTGATTGAATTTCACTCCATATGAATTCTGTTATCAATTTAAAAAAAACCAATGAAGGTGGACTTTTTCACAGAATAAAAAATATAAGGGCAACAAAGCTAAAAACAAGAAAAGGGGGTTTAATTTACTATTAATTTACAGATTTTAAACTAAAAGTGCAGAAAAGAATTACTTATGAAATAATATTTATAAACACAATTGAATAAAACAATAACAGAATTCTAAATTCAATTTTTTTACACATGTATTTGCTGTTATTATAATCGAGCAGACTACTATTAAAGTAGAATTTAACATTACCATTTAAAGTTTGATAACTTGAATAAAATCTTTTAAGCTACTGTTATAATACATGAGAAATGTATTTAAATTAATCAGAATAATAGATGCAAATTAATAAGGGAAAAACAGATTCTTGGTTAATTGTGGGTTTATTTACAATTAAACATTTTCATATCAGTACTAGAAAGAATATTATAATTATAGTATGACATTATAGACAAACCAAAATTTACTCACATATATTTTTCTTAGACCACAACAGTTATCTCATCTATAGAGATTTTCATCAGGATGACAGATTAACAATTTTATATCAGATCACCACATTATCGTCGAAGATGGCCTCTACTTCATCGGCAGTCCCCACTTTGCCGAAAGAGAAATTCTTCACCACCTAAAACCGCATCTCACTGGTCACGTACTGCTTTCACATGCAATTCGGGGTTGGTACTTGTAATACCGATGACACTCGTGTCGATGATGTCGAGAGAAATTCCGCTTACACTATCGGGGCCGGTACTTGTAACACCGATGACATTCGTGTTGATAACATCGAAAGAAACTCTGCTTACACTAATTTAGTTTTAATGTATCAGCAGGATTATTAGAAGTATAACATTAATTCCTCCTTCTGCTCTTTAATTCGATCCTCATTCAACACATTCCGAACTTTCATGTACTACCTCGGCTCAAAGTTGAGGAAAGTTCATATCTCCGAAAAATCTCAGTAATGGAGATAGCAACAAATACTTATAGGACCAGCATCCTTTTTAGTTAGCCTCTTCTGTAGTACAAATGCCTTTTTCTTCTGCGCTCATGCTTCGGAGCGCAGGGGTAGCGGGGCGCATTTTCCCGCCAAATATCCCCCTCGCCCGCTCCAAATTTTTTCGACTCGCACCTACATCATACGTTGTTCTCTGCTTACTGACTGACCTTCTCGTATCACCTTTACTCCTCGAACCTATATGGGGCCTACCCATTATAAAATTAAGGGGAACGGGAGCCTTACGCTTCTGTTACTATGCGCTAACCACATGGTAACAGGAAAATTTTCGAAGAAACGGGTTGCCTAATGGTCCTTTTTTGACCGAACGTTTATTTGAAAGGTTGACCGTTTGTCCTACAAGGTTAAACTTTGCGGGTATTTTTCCTGGAATAAGTGGGGTTGAACAACAAGGTCACAACAATTTACACTTGGGGTTGATATTACGAAAAGGGAAAAAAAAGAACATTTAACTAGAATTTGGAAGAAAGAACTGCATTACTTACCATGTTATAGATTAAAAAAAAAAAAGGAAAGTGAAAGAAAAATTAACTGAAAATTTAGAGAAATGAAGGGTTATGTTAATATAAGTTAAAAAATTAGAATTTGCGAAATATTCTACAACATTTGAAGAATAAGGTCAGACTTGATAGACTATATCTTACAGATGATGTATCAAATCTGTGTATGTGTCTCGTTTTATTCACATTTTTGTAGTGCTGTAATGTATCATGGACAAATTCATTAAAAAAAAGCGAGGTTCTATGTAGTAAGGAAGTTATATGAAAACGAATTATTATTCTTCAAAAAATGAGTACGTGTTTTTCAAATTCGAGATTTTAATACTCAGAGCTTATTAGAAGCTGAGAAAATATTCAAAAATGAGTACTTTATCTCATTTTACGGTTTAACGTGTGCAAAACCTGTAAATTTAAGATCTCTCCATATTTTACATAATGTCATAAAAACATTAACGTAAAAAAAACCCATTTTTAAGCGAAACCCGTTATTTTACGGACGGAGAAACTTCTTAAACAGGAGAAAATTCTTTAATATTATTCTTTAAGAGCGTCCTTCCCTTCCATTATAAAATTTCTTAATCTGCTGTAAAATTAAGTTTAATGTTTGAAACAACTGCAATTAATTTTTTTTTCCGTGTATTTATTATTAAGGGTTATGAAAATAAACGGGCAAGAAGTATTTTAACTGTTTTTCCCTCGCACCGATAAAATACTCTTTCCTCGTAAATTTTGATAACCCTTAATTATTCAATACAGTTGTGAAGAAAAAAAAATTAGTAGTTTTAAGGAAAAAAAATTATTTCACAGCAGATGGAAGATAATGCTATATAATGGAAGAAAAAAGCGATCTTAGTATTAAAGATCCCCCCATCCCCCTGTGGAAGGGATTTCTCCATAGAATGACAGATTTAAGAGAAAACACTAATTTACTTCGCTTGAAATATAAGTTTTCACTGTAATTTCACTGGGATATTTTTTTTTCACTAAATACGAAAAAATTACCTAATACTTAGTTCAAGAAAGGGGGAAAATTCATTCTTAGGTTTCGTAATTTAATGACAATTCCCTTTTCTTTCGTAATACGCTAAAAATAATACGGCAAGAAAATCTACTTCTCGTTTTGAAGTATTTCCTTGTAATTCTGAATTCTCTCCTTTACGCAATCAGAACTACTCTCGAATTTGGGTTCGATGAGTAGAATTTCGAATAGACTGAAAAGAGGAAGTAATTCCTTGATCGATATTTGAGAATGACCCGAGATTTCCTTCGGATATATTTCAGAATCCCGATTTTGCAAATAAAAGTTATTTGTTTCAACTTATTTTGAATGATTTAGAAAAACTCAAATGAAATGTTTATATTGTAGTATTTTTAATTTTTCTTCTTGGTAGCGTGTGTAAGATGTTAATGCAGGTGCTATTGAATTCTTTCTGAATTAAATTAATTACTTAAAATTAAAAATTATTATTCAAATTGTAGAAAAATAATAAATATAATAGGATAGATATCACAAGAAAAAATAACACCTAAAACGGGTAAAAAAAAAAAAAACGATTTGGGTTGAAAGATTCTTAGGTATGAGGTTACCTAATTTGGGTTCATGTCATGACCCATGCCTGTTTTGGTTACCACTGTATCCATTTTGGGTATCTTAAGGCCCATTCTGGACACCACTCAAAATGGTTTTTTTAACAGTGGTAACCAAAACAGGCATGAGTCACGAAATGAACCCAATTTGGTTAACCTCATAGCTAAGAATTCATTAGCTAAGGCCGAGAACTGGCCGGGCCATTTAGCTTTTATACCGGGCCGGGCTCCAGCCAAACTTTTAACTTTTATACCGGGGTCTTGCCGGACCAAAAAGCTTATCTTATAATTATCGTAGTAAAATTTAAAGCAACGTACTGGTATTAACAGGATACCCATTTGGGCCTCAAAATCAGGGGACCCAGGGCCGCAGCTCCATCAGACCCTGCTTTAATCTGTCCTTGTTTAGTCTTTCAACAGTGTTCTCAAAGTTCTTCAAAATATCTTATTTTTAAAAAAATAAAAAATAGTTCAAAATATTTCGCACGATGAAGCTTTTATTGGCCATGTTCTTCTAATTTTGTTTCGAAAGGAAAGTCACTTTACATAAATCCCTTACAGATGTTTTAATGACGTCAAATTAGTTGTGTCCTTCTACATCTTTTTTCCTTTCTGTTTACTTCACTTCTCCTTGTTTCAACTAATACTTGAATTAGTTTTTCGAAAAGACTAATTTCCATAACAGACTTGCATAAGTCTTCGTATTGTCTCGTAATTTAAAATTAGGCGCTTTTTAAGAGGTTTAACTCTTTTGTTAAGGATTTTAACTAATAGTATGTAGATATAATATACTTTTTTTTTAATATGACAACGTGTCATATTAAAATGAAAGACTATATATAACAGCAGAGTCTTTTATTTTAGATAAAAAGTCTTTTTTTCCCCTCGGATTTTCAGGGTAAGTTCCGGAAAACTGACATTAGTTAATATGCAAAATGTTTTATGAACGATTTCAACTCATTATATTTTATTCATAAATTGCCAAAATAAGATATGTCATACATATACAGGGTGGGGCGCAGAAACTTCTTTTTCTTGAAGGCGCATTCTGAAGTGATGGGAGGTCGTAGAAAAGTGGCAATGGGCTCGGCGAACGCGGCAGTCGCGAAAGTTTATGTCTAATACCCTCAGTAAAAAGCATGGTTTCTAATATCGCTCATTTTGATTCGCAGTGTACAATCATATACTAAATTTTTCAATGTGTTCATGTAAAAAGAAAGAAACAAAAACTATGTACGATACAAAGACTATTTTTAAAACAAAATAGTACTGTAACGTGTATCTAAACAACACATTAAAATTTCGCGCCAATTTTTACGAAAGTTGCAGCTTAGCAAGTTAAGAGAGAGATAGAGAAAAGAAACAAACGGACAAGCAGATTAAACATACAATTTGTTAATCCCAATGAAATTCATTATAGAACCAAAACGAGCACAACCTTGTTTTTTTAAAGAAAGAAGAATGATCGAGATCGGAGCATTAGTTTAAGAGCTATGCGTGGGCATAACATTAAAAAACTTCCAACAAAGGAATACAATTTGTAAGTCTTGAAAACTTTCTCTTCCCCAAGATGTGCGTGAACTGAAAGATGGAAGCCAGTTGACTTGTGTAGAATAACGAAGGATTCTTTTCAATCCAGAAAATCTTCTTTATGAGCAAACAGTAAGCAATGGCAACTTTTTAAGAACATCATGTGTTCCCCTACTGGAAACAATGCTGAAAATGACTGCATACTGGTTGAAATATGAGGAAATTCATACACGGGGACAGAAGTGACCAAAAGTGAAGGAACAAATTTAAACAAAATCAAATATTACACATTTCACTCATATAAAAATTATATTATTCTTCATGAGATTCACATTTATAATAAATGCATTGGTTTTTCAAAAAAAATTGATAGTTATTGTTTATTGATGGTTTCAATGATCAAGTTATGGGTTGAGGACAGGGTACAGTAGTGACTTTTGAAATATTTAAATTCCATTTTAAACATTTAAAAACAGATTTTCTCAGTAGAAGTAACATAATATCGTAGAACAATCACAGAGGAACATTTTAACATTAAATAAGAATTTATATTGCAAAGAAATGCCGAGAGATATACTGGAGACACTAAGAAATTACACATATGAGACTTTGGCCCATATTCGCAACTGCGTCGGAACAATAAAGGATATTCCAAAATATTATTATCAATTACTTAAATGAAAGCAAACTATCTTCTTAAGTTCTTCTTGAAAGTTATTCATTACTGCTTCATTGTCAAGTATTTATCGATGACAAATATGCTTTTAGCTATACATTTTTTCTTTTCTCTGTTCCGGATTTGTTTCTGTCAAATTTGAGACAATCTCCATCTCGAAAAATCTGCTTTCTTTCAGTTCAACAGCACATTATCTGGATTTCTTCAGAAAGATAAAGCATACGCGCTAGCCCACCCTCACCTACTCTGATTCTTTTCTGCCTTTCCCTTTCTTGAGACATTTCTTTTTATAGAACATGGTTGTAGAGCTGAAGTCAGAAATTCGTACATATGTGAAGCTTAACAGGAACTACAGTTAGTCTGTTGCTACTATCATAAAAAAAGTCGCTATAATTTTTTAATATCCATATTTATCATCAAATACTATGAAACAGAGAAAAAAAAGTTGTGTTTTATTTCAGAATAAAAAACATGATTTATCTAACCATTTCTAAATCATGAACATAATGATTTACAGGATAGGACTGGCGACTGTTTTTATATTTAACTCGTACCACGATTTACAAAAAAAATTCTTTGTGGTAGATTTCTCTTGAAAGTATCCTGGTATAAGTGTATGGCAGAGATTGTTTTCAAAAAGTGGTGCGAGTAAAATTAAAAAAATAGTCGCTGGGACGGCATATATCCCAACCCCGTAATCAAAGGGTTAGGTGCACGATCCTGTTAAAACAATGTTAGAAACTTTGAATTGCATATCTCTTTACAATACTCTTTGAAATTTAGAATATGTGAAACATAAATATTTTATTTTTGAAGTGAAAAAGGCGTTCAACTTATGAATATTTCAAATGTTGATCTTCATCATATCAAAAGACGTTTACGTAAAAAAAAAAAAAAAAAAAATTGTAAAAGTTACGAAATTTAGATTTTTATACGGTCTCTGATTCCTATAAGTTATATTTAGGAAAACTTTCTCCGTGCTATATTTTTTTACGACAAAAAATCGCTGCTTTCTGCTTTGAATTTTATGAATTTTCGGCGTTTTCTGGCACTAAAAAGAGCGTTTTCCGTTTTACAAATGTATCTGAAATTTTTACTTGTCATCCCTTTAGAAAAACTTTCTAAAGGGACTATAAAAGTTTTAATTTCATAACTTTTACAAAAATAACTATTTTGATATAAATGGCTTTTAGTATGATGAAGAACAAAATTTGAAACGTTTTTGCAATTGGAACTATACCTGTAAAAGTAATGGTTTAGGAATTACTTTTGAACAAACGATAAGAGTGGACACCGAGTTCCGATTAAATTACATCGGGGGCTCTACCACACCGCTTTTTTAGGCACCTCTAATTTCTATTTTAAGTAACCTCAAGCACAACATGTTTTTACAACCCCTCATTTCCCACTCTTACCCTTTTCTATTAAAGGTAAGTCTGCACAAAGACTTGTGGAAACTGTTTCTGGTATTTGAAACAAGTATATATTTTAAACCCCATTATACTTAGAATTTCAGCTCTGAATGAAATATAAAAGCACATTTAAGATTCACGTGAAAAAATGGTACATTGCTCAAAGTATTCCTCCCAGACTAAAAGATTCTTTTAATAATTATATATAAAACAGCATATTTCTAACCATAACAAGGAATAGTCCAAGAAAAATGTTTAATTTTCCTCATTAGCCATTTCTTTTTCGTATTTTATCACACAAAATATATCGTTCACGAGTGTTTTCATGAGATTTGTTGCTTTGAATGAGTAAATCTTATTCATAACAAGATGCTTATGCAAATGAATTTTTGTTCCTTATTTTTCTTTAGTGATTTTAATGGATTGAGTGGGCAGTAATTTCATTTGAAATGTTCTTAAAATATTTTTGGTTATGTTTTGAAGATACACTTCTTGACAGATGCTAAGGAACAACGAATTTGTGCAAAATTATGTTTCATTAACCCGCACAATCGCAGAAAAAACATCGGTAAAGGACGTAGTAAGGCAAGGTCTCTTGTCTGTATTAAAGGCAGTGCATCCATGTCGTTTCCTTCTTTGAAATTGCAAGTACTAACATTTGAGGGGGGTAGTCACATTGTCGGTTTCTGAAGATAGAGCTATAAATTTCCTTTTTGGACAACAGGTATTGACTTCAAATGCCTGTAAGACATAATTTGATTGCGTACGATCATGGTTGAGCAGTTGGATATCTCAACGTAGGGCACAATGTCACTCAAGATACCTAAGCAAGAGACGTGTCGAAGAGTGTAATACTACGAAATAGCTTTCTGGAGGCCGTTGTAGGAACATCACATACCCCAAGAGCATCGATATATCAGCCTAGTGATGAAAAAGAACTTAAATGATACTCCAGGTCAGATAACCTCAGACCTTGCTAACGCTACTAGTACTTGGTTTTCTGCGAGAACCATTTGTTAGTGATTAAATAATATTGGCTTATGTGTGCAGAAGCTTATTACATGCATTCCACTATGAACATATCATCATAGGAAAAGTTTACTGCGGTGTAAGGAGCACACACAAAAAAAAAAGAAAAAAGCAATTTGGGTTGAAAGATTTTTAGGTATGAGTCCAAATTGGGACACGCTTGTTTTACCACTGTGTATCCATTTTGGGTATTGCTAAATACCCATTTTGAAAATAACACTGTCCAAAATGAATACACATTGGTAACAAAAACAGGCATGTCTCAATTTGGGCTCATACCTAAGAATCTTTCAACCCAAATTTGGTTTTATTTTTTTCATATTCTTTGGGGTCAGAAACAGTGGTCCAGAATCATGTTGTCTAATGAATTCCGCTACACCATAAGCAGTGATTCTGGGCACCAGATAGTGTGGAAAGAGAGGGGGAGAGCGAAAATCATTCCCATCAGAAAACTGATAACTATAGACAAAGAGTGATTGTGTGAGCTGGTATCAGGCATAATGGCAGAATTCTGCTTCACATATTTGAAAGAGCACAGTGAAATCGCAGTAGTATTGCACAAGCAGACCTCCAGGGTTATATTCATCTTTACCGTGGTACAATTAGTCCAAAATTTTTATTCATGGATAACAATTACCACCCACGTAAGACAGCTGAAGTGTCCCTCACACTGCAGTTGACAATATTGAACGTATGAGATGCCTTGCTTATTCTCCGGACATAAATCTTATAGAGCACGCCTGGAATCCATTCGGTAGACTAATTTCTCAAAGACAGAACTCTCCTCGAACCGTGCAGGAATTGAAAATTGCGCTGTGAAAACGAATGAGACAAAATTCCCCGAGCTCCCCTCAGCTGTTTAGTGAACAGCAAGCACAAACGATGCAAATGTGCATCAGTGTCGGAGGAGGTCATACCTTATACTCACCAACTCATGTGTTCCTTTTTTGGGCTGAACAAGTCTTTCTCGTAACTATTGGAAAATTCTATAAGAAGCACATTTTATTCTTTTGCGCATTTTGCTTTGCCATGTGATAATATCTCTATAGTTTTGCATAATAAAGATATATAAGGAACTCTATTAAATATATGCTAAGTTTCATTTCTTTAAACGATATCTATCATTAGTTATGACAAAAAATGTCTGTTCCTTAACAATTGTCAAGCAGTGTATAATATAGAAAAATGCGATGTGTTAGATTAAAACTTTCTAATTTCTTCGGGTGCCCCAAAATCTGTCCGTAGGCGCATGCTTACTGTGCCTAAGCCATAATCAGGTCCTTAAGCGTACCCTGTATTTACATCTTTAATGCAACACTATTTAAATCTCTATTTTCACAAATTTGGTTAAATATTTTTATGAACAAAATGCTTAAAGCAGTTATGCTGAAATTATAACTATGTATAATTCTAAACACTTTCCTTGAATCTCGTTATAGTTTTAGTAAAAATTTTCTTTTCTGTTAGTTAACACTCAATTTTTCTAAATATATTTGAAGAGAAGACAATTGATTTTCATTATAAAACGAGCGATATCTAGAATAGTGTACTAAGTATTTTATCTTTAAAGTCGCTTGAAACGCTATTGTGATAAACTTATGCTATTTTAAAAGATGCATTGAGGCATGCAACTTTTGTTCTCTGTTTAAAAATAAAGAGGACGACCCTTTCTAAAATACATTCCTCTAAGCATTTATTTTTATAGAAGAAATTATCTATCTTGATAAGGGTTTATTATGCATTTTTGTTAGATATAATTTAATCTGTATGATTTTTTTTTCTATTGTTACGAAAAAATTACTTTATACACTTTGAGTAGTATAAAGAATAAAAGGAGGGAAATAATATTTAAAATATTACTTTAATTTTTAAGTAGAAGTTTTGAATTTTATCGTTCGTGACTTAAGTGGCACAAAATGCCGTTTATCTATTCAAAGTCGTGTGACAAAGGAGGCACAAAGCCCACTCAAATTAATAAAGATCGTATGATATTTAGATTACCTTTTTGCGTTGAGAAACAAAGGTGTTATCAAGTCCATTTATTTGCTCAACTGAGTTTGAGATGAAATCTTGCTATGCAAGATGTCCTAAAAAGATTGAAATGCGCTTTAATTTTGTATCTTTTGGAGATACAGCGACAATGTAATTTTCAAAGTGTTCAAAATAAGGTAGGAATTGCGATTATGTCGATGAAATAATCCTGCCATTAATTTAGAAATTTCGCACTTTAAATTTTTATACGGTCCCTCGGCCCTCTAAAATATATTTAGAAAAACATTTCTCCATGCTTGGAGAAGTACAACAGTAAAAATTCCGTCTTTCTTACAACCAAAACTCGACCAATTATGATACTCGGAATTTTATAAATCTTTTGAGCTTTCCGGCGCTAAAAACCGACAAACTATTTTTTAGGGACGAAAAGTTCCAAAATTTCATAAAATTCAAAGTATCATAACTAGATGATTTTTGGTCGTAGGAGGATGAATTTTTTACAGCTGTACTTGTGAGAGCATGGAGAATTGTATTTTCTAAATATTAACTTATAGAACCCACGGGCCGTGTAAAAATTTAAAAAGTGCATTTTTTTTTTTTTTTAATTAATGGCAGGACTATTTCATCGACGTAATCTTAATTCCTACTTTATTTTGAACACTTTTGCAATTTATATTGTCTACGTATCTCCAAAAGGTAAAAAATTAAAGCACCTTTCAATCCTTTTGGGACATGACATTCTGTATAGACAATTTGTTCGGAGCCATAACAAATCAAGTCGTTGAAAATATAAGCAGCAATTTTGGCGCAAGTGGTACCATGATTCCTAAATTAAACGCAGGAGAGACCATTAACTCTAACTATCCCAGGAAAATATTTTTTGGACTTGATCCATTTTGATTCTGAACGCCTGTGATACACCATGAAGTAAATATTTAATAATTTTAAGTTTTTGTGTACTAGAATATGATTCCATACTTTTGTTGTAGGGGACAATGGGAGTTTCTAAATTAACTTTTTGTTGTCTGAGATGTTATAAATATAATTTTGGTTATATTTCATTGAAAAAACTTGCAATAATAATTATTTTCTCTATCTCCCTTTCAGCATTTTGATAATTTTTGAGGAACTCTGAATTAATCAAAATTTATAATTCTGTTAAGCAGTTTACTTAAATCTATGTTCTTTTGCAGGGTATCGCTTCTTGCAATGTAAGATGAAACGGCAAAATTTGCAGGCACTCAAGTTACTAATCGTTTCTGTTCTAAATTGACTGCAAAATATGCCTTTTTTAGTTTTTCAGCAAAAATGGCTGTAATCGTATTAAGCTTTATAGAAAAAATGCTGGCAATTTGGGTGCAAATTTTGCTATAAATTTTCGTTTTTTTCTTATAGTGTTATATGGTCTGCTTTTTCATGGATGTAAATAAGTAAAAGTTACAATCTTATGCATGAGTGATTTCTATTATTTATCTTCATATTAGAATTAATTACTAATGCAGGGATTTTTTTTTTTATCTAAACCAGTGTAACAGGAAATAAATTATAAAGTTTTAATAGTTTTCGCATTATTTTTTATGTTGAATGGCACTTCTTTTTATGAATATTATTGTTATTATGAAGTCTGTTCTGTAATCCACACTCACTACTTTCACGAAGTCCTTTTTATTCGTAAAAGCATGCGATTTGCAGGTATTCTTATTCAGATACTAAAGAATCTATCAAGGTTTCTCATTTTAACATAAACAAAAAAATAATATCTTTTGAGAAATATTGTCAAAGTTGATGTTTTGAATAGCATTACTCGACACGAGAGTTCGGGAAAGGTTTTCATCAGAAATCAATCGACTATGATTCGAGAAACGATGTTTAATTCTTTGGCACTTATATAATAAACTAAATTCCATGCATTTACGTACAAAAATGACTTCGTGATTGTATCAAACTAGCGAGTGTAAATTACAGAACAACTTTAAAAATAACAAAAATACTAATAAAAGGAACTGTCATTCAATACCAAAAGTAATGCAATTATTTAAGAGGTGGGAAATAACCAAAAAAAAAAATTTGAGAACATTCCGTAAATTGTGACTCAAATTACTAAAAGTCAAACGAAAGAGGGAAGTAGTAGAAAACCTTCTCTAAAGTTCTTCTGCTTCACAATATTCCCACATTTTTCCCAGTTTAAGATGGATTGGATACTTCCTGCTTCATTTATAGTAAAAGTAAGCTCCAAAAGTTGGTCAACAGAAGCGAAAGTATGTTAGTTGTTTAATTTATTTTGGGATTTGACCTCCGTTACTGGTCATCTTTCTTATATCTTGTTCTTCTCTAAATGTGTCCTCGATTTTTTATTTCCGATGTAGCCTATTAAAAAATGTATTCGTGACTAGGAACTTTGTACTAAGGTCTTATCGTATTGCTGTAGACTGCTCTCTCAGTCTGTATTTACTTCAATGTCAAACCTCCCAGAAGCCCTTTTTATAGTTGTTGTTTATCCTGTTATATACTCACTATTTTTAAGTCTTAAATCCAAACTGATTACTTTCTGTCACATGCACGAAGTCATTTTTGTTCTTAAATGTACTAAATTGGCGCGTGCTCACATTCAGAAACTAGGAAATCGAACAGCAAAATTAATTTTTGTAAAGGCAAACTATATTTGAAAAACTATTGTCAAAGTTGGCGTTTTGTCGAATTTCGGCACGAGACAACCCCGGATAAATCGTCATGAAACTGCAATCAATTATAGTTCAACATGCAATACATTTATGCTACGCAAATTGAAAACATTATTTGATTCTAAGTAATCATTTCAACAGGCGTACCTTCAAATTTCACACTTTAATGTATAAAATGTTTCAGTTAATGTGTCAGAAAGTTTCGCATTGTTAAGTGGGGGGAAATATTTTTTTGAAAACCGCCTCAATACTGCAGTGAAATGGTTTCCTTATTTAAGACTTTGTGGAATAACTGTGTATCTTTATTTTAGTTGGGTTTGTTTTTTTATTTTACTTATTTTTGTCTGTTTGTCTTTCGATTGGTTTTGCATGTCACGTACATACGTGACTTATACTCTAATTTAAAACTTTATCAAACTCCTATACATGTTCCTTTAGATTTACTCAGCCCTAAAATGAGGAATTTAGGCTGATGTTCGTGGTAAGATTTACAGGGAATCCCTTGTACAAAAACAGGAATTCGAATCACTTTCCGGTCCCACTCAGCCCCAGTGATTAGCATCTTGGACACAAATTGAGGATCTTGTGTCAATTTTCGTGGGTTCGACACAAACGCGGTCTGCGCGGGATGACGATGCAAGGTTTTCAGTTTTCCTTGTACGAGAACGATAATTTGGATAACTTACCCTTCAAAAGTTCTTTCTGAAGGCATCCCTCTTATAGCAGTATGGTCAAAACTAGCCGATGCTAAGGCTGTTCTCAAATCCACACTCTCTACTTTCTGACACGTTTCAATTCATTTTTGTTCGCAAACGTATCAAATTCGAGGTTATTTTATTCAGAAACTATGTAATCGAACTGTTTTTTTTTTCCTTCTTTCGGTAAAAGCAGAAAAAATTTCAGAAAATTCTGTCAAAGTTGACGTTTCGGCTGAATTTCCGGACGCGACAGCACATGAAAGGGGAAAACACTGCTTTCCTGAGACAACAATCGTTTAGAACACAAGATGTAATCGAAAAAAGAAAAAACTGTTCGATTACAAACCACTTTAATAATCGTGCCTGCAAGTATCATGCTTTTTTGATTAAAAATGAGTCTGAAAGCGTGACAAAGTTTAGCGTTGTTGACCGAGGAAAAATATTTTTTTGAGAACCGCCTTAACAAAATATTTTTCTCGGATTACTTTCCCTTTAAAAGTCCTCCCTGAAGGCATCCTTCTTACAACAATAAACAAAGCTTAACAAAATTCTTTCTTTTTATCTGTAATTTAAAATTTACATGGTTTCGCCATGTACTGCAGTATAATATTTTTTTTTCAAAATGTAGTAATACTGGCGAAGAAAAGAAAAAATATTGCTCTTTAATTTTTAAATAAATTTTCATTTTATCCATTATAGGGTTTTTCTTATTATCAGTGAAATTCGCGTTTTGTAAAAATCTGTTCGAGCACACTGAAACCTTTTAAAAATATCCATCAAAGGAGGGCACCAGCAAAGAGGAACGGTAGAAGAAGGCCCCTTTGTGGATTTTTAAATTTTAATCACATGGTCTTTGTTAAAAAATAGTAAAATATACTTTTCCCAGGTGACTCAAAATAATTAAATATTAAGATTAAAAGTATGGTTGAGGATAAAATAGATTTTATTTGTTATTTAAAAATAAAAATAAAAAATAAATAAAAAAAGATTATCAGCTTATCGGAAAACTTCCTTCAATAAAAAAAAAAAAAAAAAAAAAAAAAAAAAAATCTTTATGTGTGAACATTTGACGAAATTTCCTGTTAACAAAAGGTCAAGCAGTGATCTTATAATAAAAATCAAAGTATTGATCGAAAAAATGGATATGTGTCTTTTTGTAAATTGAATTTTCGTTTATATCTTTTTTATTTATTTCACTTTTTATTTATTTGCTTATCCATTTGTAAAATGAAATTATTTTTTGTGTAGAAAAACTTTCAATTCCATAATATTTAAATTTTTACCTCGAAAGCCAGTCGCGAAAACTAAAAATAACTTGCATGGGGAAAAAAAGTACAGATGACCCTTAGGTTATGACATTTAAGCTCCCTTATGAATAGACTCGATAAGACAAAGGTATAGCAGACAACGCATTGAAAATTATCTTTAAGCGTGTCATTTTTGTGGGAGGATTATTGTGGAACTTTATTTGAAAGAAACACAGGTGAAATTGGGTGTTATTGTCTGATAATCAACTATTATTATTTATTACAATTACGCCTGGTTTCATTTTCGCTGCTGTTATTGTTTTGAATATTATGGAAAATATGTGTGGAAAAACAAATTACTTTTAAAAAATGAAAGAAATTCCAAAATACTTTTAAAAAAATGAAAAATACCGTAAAAGCTTATTTTTTGTTTATTTATTAGTTTATTTATTTTATTTATGTATTACTTTATTTATTTTATTTATTTATTTTGACGAGTAAATGCTTGTAATTTAATTCAAAATTGTTATTTTTACTGTAATGTTATATTTTAATTGTAATTTTATTCGAAAGAAACGCAAGTGAAATTGAGTGTTATTGCCTAATAATCAGCTATTATGATTCATTGGTATTACTCATGATTTCATTGTCACAGCTGTTGTTTTGAATATTATGGGAAATACGTACAGAAAACCAAAATACTTTTTAAAAACGAAAATAATTCCAAGATGCTTTTAAAAAATGAAAAATACCGTGAAAGTTTGTTTTTTATTTATTTATAAGTTAATTTATTTATTTTGACGAGTAAATGCTTATAATAAATCTATGCGAAAAACCACTCTCTGTGTTCGTTTTCGTTATTGACATTATTTTAACAACGCTTCTTTTGTATTACACGAATTACATATTTAATACTTAACATGATCAAATTTTGAAAGTAATAATACATCGAAAAGATCAGTTCTCCTGATTTCGCCAATAGTAGCATAACTTGAGTTAATTCACCGATTGTGATCAATCTCTTTCGAAAATGCAAATTGAAACACAGCGTTTCCCTTTTTTTTATCTTTAAGTTGTGTTACAATTAAAGAGAGATACCGGTGTAAAACTTTGAAAAAAAAATATTTTTCCCCTTTAGAATAAAACATTATTTTTTCATTTCCAATGCCGTTTTGCTCAACTTGCTTTCAATTAAAAATAAATAAATCAATAAACGCGTTCTTACAGCCTTTTTTTTTGCGTCATCTGCTAAAATTTCAACACCTCTTCCAAAACTTGTAAATGCGTTTTTCTCAAAATGATGTATTTTTTAAACTCGTGAGCATTGTGGAAAAGTTAGTGATTAAGCTATTAACTTTAAATGTGGAGTGAAGCTACATAAGACATGTATACTTATCTGGTAAACCATTAAATTTATCTTTTATAATTCTTTTGACAAACATAGCTTCTAAAAAGTATTGTGTATTATTTTCCAAAATTTCACTTTAAAATTAAAAAAAAAATGTATAACATAGAATTTTTTTTAAAAATTAATGTTTTTTCCAGATTTTTACATTCAGTTTAAAATGTTTAGACTGACTCATGCATATTTGTTGCAGAATCACCGTTACCAAGCATCAATGCCTACTAGTCCGAAAAGCCCTGTGATAAAGAGTATATGAATCATTTGCTTGTTAACATCTTGATTGTCAGAAAAAAATTTATTTTTATGCAATTTTTTGTTTAAAGTTTCACTAATAATGGTGATTTCGATTTGAAAATAGTTAACTTTTTTCCCCCGAAAACTATAAAAATTATCTTAACGAGTTTTTTTTTATTTATTTATTTTTTTCGGCGCAATATTTTGTGCATAAGTTTTTCACGGAATCCTCTGAAAATCATACCTTTTTAAAAAATAATAATGATAAAACCATTTCACGTATTTCAAAGTTATAATTGAAATATTCAAGCAGCGAATTAAATTAAAAATTCCATATCCCATCCACCTAATGGTTATAATAGATTATTAGTACTAAATGCTAAATTTTCTAAAGAAATTTCATGAAATATTGTTTCTGCAATTATAAGCTTTTTTTTATCGATAATCAATAATTTATTTTCGAGTAATAGGGCGAAACATTTTATTTATTTATTTTAATTCAATGACGAGATGCGATATCTCCCTAACTGATGGATACGCTTCTGACTTTTGTCCTCTTAAATTTAGTCTCCAATCATTTGACTTTAACGCTTATATATATGAACAATCATTAAGGTCGCATAATCACAATGTGCATTCATGTGTAGGTTTTAATGAAAAGACAGTCCACATTACGTTGCTGAAAGCAATTAACTGCAAAATTATCTTTAACTTTATATTAAAGTGATTGTAATTTAAATGGCATCATTTTACAAGATATATTATTGTAATAATTCATTTAGTGTATCATTCGCATTTTAAATGTATTTTAAAATTCTGTGACTGATTCTTTGTCACGCAAACTGTATTTTATATATTTGCAACGGCCAGCCATCGTTATTACATCTGAAACATCAGTAATAGATAAAGTTTGTAATATAAAACGAAGTGATTATAACTTTAAGTCTCTATAATTACACACGAAAGTCCTTCCGGCCTGTACCACAAGGAAAAGGGTTGAACAAAACTACACATTCAACAATTATTAATGTGTGAATGTGTAGTTTTGTTAATTTTTAACATCAACATTTATTGTGAAGAATGGATTCTCTGCTTTTTCTTTTTCTCTTAAGGGGA
Source organism: Maratus michaelseni (assembly GCA_963931845.1). Taxonomy (NCBI): domain Eukaryota; kingdom Metazoa; phylum Arthropoda; class Arachnida; order Araneae; family Salticidae; genus Maratus; species Maratus michaelseni. The sequence goes on from OZ007599.1 coordinate 248,056,908, forward strand.
CAGTGGACGTTCAAAACCACTTTTTTCATTTTTCACTCAATTGTACTGAAAATTTGCACTCATAGCAATTCATACATTTTCTAAGTAAATTAATCAATTTTATTTTAAAATGTGGGTAATTAATTAATTTGTTAATTAAAATAAAACAATCACTCTAATTAAAAATGCTCCATTCGCATTAAATTTGGATTTAGGAACATGGTGTTTTGTTAAATGGTAGCTTTATATTATTGCAACAAAAGTTGGTATGCGTTTTAAAATTGTACCAATATATTGAGAAAAATTAATAAAAAACTTCCAATATTTACAATTTTTTTTCACGGAAAAAAAGTTATATAATTACCAAATTTTCATGTACAGTAATGCATGCATATTAATACTAAGTTTTGAAATATAGCACATTGCTAACAATAGTACTTAATATTATGAAAATTGTATAAAACATAAGACGCCTAGAACATTTTGAATATTTTAACTCGGCGAAAATTCTCATTTATAGAAAACGCGATTTAAAGTTTTATTTTTAGCGTAACTCAATTGCGGTGTCAAATTTGAAATGCTTGTAACTTCGATAGGAATCTTTGCAATTGCATGCGTTTTTTTGCAAATGTTGCAGTTAAGACTAAAGTATAGTAATAAACCAAAATAAGAAAATAGATTTTTTAGTCGATTTTAGCCCAACTGAAGGTCCACGGTCCCCTTAAACTGGTCAAAATTCCCCTGCCACTTCTGGGTTTGATTTCAAGGCTGCGATTACCTTCCTTAAAAAGTTTGGATTTGTATTGAACTGTCCTGACCTCCAACTGCACGAGTTTTGAGGACAAGCTTAATTGGTTTTAAGGCAAGTTTAAAATGATACCTTAAGATGCATAAAACCTCAACATTTGTATCTCTCTTTACGTAACCTAAAAATGAAAAAAAGAAGCCTGTATGATTACAGAATATGTATGCTCTTAAATAACATTTTAAGATCAACAATAGGGGTGATAAAGTGCCAGCTCAGGATTTGGTATCAAAACATTCAAAAAACGAAATACTTTTGATACAGCCTAATAATACAGTGATGCCGTGGGTGTGCTATAGTACATCATTTAAACCAAAAATTGGAGAAGTGAATGCATAAACAAATTATGAGGGGTCCTTCAGGATGCATAATTTTTCTCTTGAAATAATGCAAAAAAGGTATATTTTGTATTAAATACGTTGAATATATTTTATTTTTAAAAGGAGGACACACTTTCGTAAAAAAGGACCCAGTTTGTTTAAGTGTCTGTGTCTAAAGTCGGAGTTTCTTAAATTGCGATATTTAATAGCCAATAATAAAAAATTGGAAAATATTGATTTTGAATATGAAATTTTCATAATGCACCTGATGAATGTTTTTGCAAACTCTTCATCAGTTAAAAACATTATTTTCCAAGTTTGATCTCAACCAAAACAAACTATGAAATCGTCTTAACTTAATGCAACAATACTTATAATCATTTTTGAATCTCATTCTAAATAAAATTTAAAAAATGTTTCTTTTGCTTAGTTTGTGATTTAGTTTCTTTAACTTTCATATAAATGTAGATGTGTAATAAAATTATTAAAAATATTTAAATACTTAATGATAATTTCTTCTATTTAAAAAAAAATTGTGCTGTTTTGTTTACGTTTTTGTTTGTTTACGTACATTTACAGATCCATTTCTAAACGTTAATTTATCAGAAGATATATCATATTTTAAATATGGCAAAAATTAATAATTTTTATTTTTTTAAAACTAAATTATTATTATTATTGTAATTACGTTTGAAAAGAAACTCATATATAAATATACATTAAAAAAATATATAAAATTTTATGTCCCGGACCACCTTAAATTTATGTAGGAATATTCAAATTCGGTGTGGAATAACACTTTTTGTCAAAATAATTGAATCGTGATCTTGTGATCGTAGGTGATTTTTGTTTGTTTCCGTACGCCTGATTTACCCTTTCCTTTTTAAAAGATATTTTAGAATCAATTTGTATGTATGTCATAAAAATGCATATACTTCCATTCATTTAAAAATGCTCTCAAAAAGAAATATCCCCCCCCCCCCCGCGAAATTTTCTGACGCATTTACAGATCCATTTCTAAACGTAAAAGTATGACGCTTGCAGGCATGACTGTTGAAGTGATTTGGAATCGAATAGGTTTTTTCATTTTTTGATAAATGAATTGCATCTTGAGTTATAAGTGAGTGTCTCAGAATGCCCGGAAATTCCGTTCAAAACACTAACTTTGACAGCAATTTATGAAATATCCTCTAACTTTATCGAAAAATGGAGAAAAAAATTCAATTTAGTAGGTAATAAAAACATCTACCAATCTCATGCGTTTACGAACAAAAATGAATTCGGGAATGTGTCAGAAAACAGTCGCCTTGGATTCGAAAACAGCCTTAAGTATTTTCGATAGTTTAACATTCAATGCAGGTTATTTTCACATATTTTTTAAATAATTCTACAGTTTAATCTCTTCCTTGCTTATTATAGTCATCATTTAGCGAGGGTTTTTTTTCTTTTTTTCCAATTTATTCTTTCAAAGTAAAAATAGAAAAATTACTGAGTTTTTAAAAGGCTTTAAGTACTTCCTTTTTACTTCATTCTGAAGCTGCTTAAAATAAACATCTCCAACACAAGGAAGAGCTTGCGTATAGTCTAAGCAGACAGATAAATTAGTTTTCGTCACTGTTCATTGGTTTATCAACTCCGTATTTCGAGTTGGAAGATTATTTATCTCATTTGATAACTTTTAACTGTCTTTTATTACCATAAATTCTTTAAAATTCGTGTTCATGTAAAATAGAAAATGGTCAGTGCTGATTTCCGATGTTGCGTGGGAAAAGCCCCCTTCCGCAGCATTAAAACAGTTGTTCCACCCTAAGACTTTTGGATTTTCTGCTTATTACTGATCTAAAAATAAAAATACTTCCCTTGAAATCCACCCCTCACCCCCGGAGCGTATTCGACAATGGAAATGGCACGCACATAAAGAAAAAAAAAATTTAACGCTCCCTTTTTGACATTTAACCAATTTTATATAGAAACGCTTATTAGTCGAAGATTTATGTGTGATATGCCTGCTTCTATATAACAGTTTATCAGTCTTCATGTCAGGTATTTTCCTCCGGGAGGGATTTCTTCAGCTGCTAGTGGAAAGGGGGAGTGTTGTGGAGTTCACATAGGTAATTTCGAGTTCTAAATCATTAATAAGCATAATATCTGAAATCTTCTGGTGGGAGATTTCGATTGTCTGTGGGTGGTGTCCCCCTGGCTGACACTCCACTCTTTGAACTCTAATAAAGTTATCACTGCATTGACCTGACCAGTTGTTTCAGTTGAGACTTGCTAGTTCTAAAAACGCACTAGTTTTGCAATTCTCGTGGCGCCATCTGTTTAAAAAGAGAAGACTCTATTGTTCGGTATTAATGTTGCAGCATGCTTTTTTTTTCTTTCTTAGATATGTAATAGTTTTTATTTGAGGAAAATTACTAAATTTGCTTGGTCGTCAGTGGCCAATAAATTTAATTGTTTCTATCTCCATTCATATTTTTTCTTTATTTTAAATCGTATTTTACAAAATTTCACATAAAAATAGTCTTATTTCGTTTTTACGTACTTAAGATTCATGTTTTCTTCCAATTTACGGCACAATATACAAATACAATAAGTTTCCTCGCATTTAAATTTTCTAATTTAGGTTCTCGAGCTTTTAACTTGCATCGAAATAATCTAATTAAAGATCAGAAAGAAAAGAATTAGAAGTAAATACAAAAAATGCTGTTAATAAATTACATGACGAGAGTCTCAAATAGTTATCTTTTATTGAATTGACAAAGTTGAATGTTGTTTAAACTTTCCTTTCTATGGGTTGGGTGAAATTTATCCAAGAACTTTTTCTGCATTTTTTATAGCTTAACTTTTGTCAAATATGTAATTATTTTTGATGTATCGAAGTTATCTTACTTATATACTTTAAGACAAAAGTAAAATTGTTTTCATTATTATTATTATTATTATTATTAATTGAAAATTCCCTTTAGCCCCTTCGGGACGAGCGTGTCGTAGGGTGCGCAAAATCTTTGAATTTGAACGCCGCTATTTCCGAACAGTAATTTTTGCCATATCTAATAGCGTAATTTCTGCGATTAAACAAGACGAAAATTACTACTCGGACAAAGTGGTACTCAAATATTAAAAGAAACATGTAGGACGCTCCTGGCGAAAGGGTTAAAGAACGAATAAAATTTTTCCAGCGTATGAAACCATGTAACTTTCAAAAACTCGTGAGATGGGGATTTAAATACATTTTTAAATATACGAATGCGTAGTTTTTCGTCATCTTTTGGCAGGCTTTTTAATGTGCAGTGGTTTTATAATTTCTTAACCTCCTCACTCTGTAGGTCCACATATGTGGACCTCCGTTCTTTCCCGTTTTATTAATGATACTCAATCATAATTGCAATTCCGATCTCAGAATGATATGCTTCGATGTCTAAGATTCGAAATACAGTGGAACTCCAGATATACGTTACCTGAGTTGTACGTTTCCCTCAGTTATCCGTTTCAACTCAGTGGTCCTGGCCGCTTGCCATTAAAAATTAGCTGAGTTATACGTTTTTAGTTGTACATTTCCCTCAGTTATACGTTACGTTTTTGCGTCTCCTGCCAAAATTTTGTCTCTTTATGCATTTTGTAACCGGAAACATTGAGGACGCGTCGGATGAGTATGATTTGAAAGATCTCACTCTAACTTCAGAGCTGCTCTAAGAGCTTTTGACGTAGTAAAGCAGTTCTTCAGTAGTAAAAAGAGTAAATGTAAAGGCGGCTGCATTATTAACAGAAATGCAAAGTTTGCTGTGCACTGTCGGCATTGCCAAAAGAAATAATCGAATATTAGTGATTAATTCTGCAAGATTCAGTAAACTACTGAAATGTCTTTTGATAAATGATTTTCATTCCAAGGCGATTCCAATAATTTCGTTTAAGTACACTATGTGTATTAAAAATATTTTTAATAAAGCTTTTATGATAAAATATCTTCATGTACATTTTATCTACTCTGTTCCATTTTCGAAACTTTATGTCATGGGTGCAGTAATATTTAGGAAACTTCAGTTTTCGATATAAAAGGTAACTAGAACTCCTTAGCGGAACAGAGTTTTTAGGATATATTTAAAAAATGGTTCCGGTAGACCATTAATTGAGTTGTACGTTTTACTGAGTTATACGTTTTGTTGTCCGCCACGAGCAAAACGTATAACTGGAGTTCCACTGTAATGCAAATAGATTAAAACGTTTGCCCTGAAGTCAAATTGGAGAAGAAATAATTCCGTAATACTCAATAATATTACATTAATACTCAGTAGCAAAGAGGTTACGGCTGTTCTCAAATCAGTACTCGCCCGTTATGACACATTCATGAACTTATTTCTATTTGTAAATACACAAAATTTGCAGGCATTATTTAGAAACCAAAAAATTGAATAGTATTTCCCACTTTCCAACAAAAGCAAAAAATCTTTCTGAAAATATTCACAAAATTGGCGTTTTGAACAGAGTATCTATACAGGATAGTCGGAGAAAGCTGTCATAGGGAGCAATCAGTTATAATTCAAGGGGTGTCCCACTTATAGGCAGGGCCTGATTACCGCACAGGCCAACATGGCCGTGGCCTTGGGACCATTGGAGACGGGGGCCCAAAAATGAGTATAATTTTTTTTATCTCCATTTTTTATTTATAACTTCGATAACTAAGAAACATAGGTACCTCTATAAATGCCTTTTCTGTTCTCTAAAAATAGCTTAAATTAGGAATGATGTAGATAAAATATTTTTATAGGAAGTTTTTTAAAGAAATATTTAAGATGAAGAGATATTTAAAGTATTATACTATCAAACAGCAAAAGATAATTTAGGTTAACCTGAGTTCATGAGCATTTTTATAAAATGCAGGAAAATTTCCGAATGCTCTCAAAAAAATTTCCAGCTACTATTTTGGTTTGAAGGGGGGGGGGGCTGAAAAGCTGCTGGGCTTTGAGCCCAGGACAATCTTAATCGGGCTACGCTTATAGGAAAATGATAAACGCTGTTTGTTTCCGTGACACTTAAATAGTAATTTCTACAAATTTCGCACTTTTACGTACAGTTCGTGTGAGAAAAAGAAGAAATAAATCCCTAACAGTTCGGCCTATAGGCACAGGTAGATTTCGAAGACGCAGACCGTGGGCGCCTGTTTGAAAATTGCAGAAGAAATGACCTTTTTTGCCATGATGTGGCAGTTGGAACCGCCCACTTCGAAATCTACCCGTATCTGTGGGCGGAGCCTGCAGATTATTTTATTTTATTTTTTGCTGTAAGGGTTAGTCCTATAAAAAACTTGTCACTGTAAAAGTTGTAGATAATATTAAGAGGATTTATAATAAATTTAAACGGATTTGATATCTTGTGAATCGACGAAGCTATGTTTTTTTTCTTCTTAAACCAATTCCCCCCCCCCCTCCCCTTGAGGCCATTTTTAATGATATCAAAAATCTGCCATACATAAATTTTCGTCCCTTTTCCTAGAAGTAATAATAACTTTAAACGGATTCGATACGTATCATAATTAAGAAGTTATGGTGTTTTTTCTGTTTTCACAAATAGCCACCCCCCCCCCCCCCCCTGATTCGATTTTGCCCATTAACGAACTTGACCGAGATTTTATGTATCAGTTTGGAAGAGATTTGTGCAGAATTATTGAAGTTATCGTGTCCATAAAAAAGTGATATAGATAGATAGATAGATAGATAGATAGATAGATAGATAAAGTTTTGAACTGGGGTGGTTTTGGGTTCTGGGAGTCACGATCGGCGTGGATCTGCAAATTTTGTTCAAAAATTTCAACATAGGAGAGAATGTAATAGGTAGTATTTCTTACGAAATCTACCTAAATGATACAACCGCCTTTATTCGCAAATTGCTTACAATAAAAACAAAACTAAAGTGTCATTAGACTCAAAATAATGTCTTCTTTCAGAGCGTGAATGCAATTTTTGAAATGACCGTTCATGTTAAAAAAATGTACCAACTTTGTTTCATCAAATGATAACACTCCCCTTTGACACTATATTTGAGTTTTTTTGTATAAAAGCAGCCCGGAAAAAGATATAATTTATATATTTTTTTCTTATATTAGGAATTTTAAAAGAAAATGTGTTAGGGGTTTATTCATAAATTTAGAAAATTTGAGTTCTCGCAGACAAAATTTTCAAAGTCATGCAAATACTAACCTGGAAAAATGTAGAGAAAAATCTAACAAGGGAATATATTCAACTGTTCTGTATATTTTGTCGAGGAGTCATACGAGTTAGCCCATCCAACCGTTCACGAGATACGGGACAATTTCTTCCGCGACGTCATACGTAAAGAGAAATAAAAAAGAAATCAGATTTTGTTAAAAGTAGTATCTTTGGGATGCTTTTGTTATGAGAATCAAGAAAAGTGTAGGAACTACTCGCCTGAATCCAACCTTTTACGAGATATGGGTTCATTTCTTTCGTGACGGCATGCATAAAGAATCACAAAAGCGAGAAGAGTCGTTCATTGTTTGTACAAGTTGTTGGAAATACTTATGTTTCCAACAATTTTACTTAAGAAGCATTATCATTAGTTCTGAGTTCTTAGAATTACCACGATTAACTAACTAACGAGATTAAAACGTTACTAAATTTCTGATGGAGTCTTCTTGCTTTTTTGCTCCATTGTGTATAACGTCACGGAATAAATAGGACCATATCTCGTAAATGGAAATATTTGGACGGTTAGTTCCTATACTTTCTTGATACGTGTGACAAGAGCTTTCCAATGATACCACTTTTGAAGGATTCGTATTACTTTGTAATTTTCTTTATATATGACGTCACAGTAGAAATTGGATTGTATTTCGAAAACGGTTAGACTCCGGTGGATAGTTCCTAATACTTTGCTTGATCGTCATGGCAAAAACTTTCCTAAGATACCATTCTTGACAAAATCCAGATCTAACGGTTGAGTATTTTCGATTGTAAGTTTAAAACAAACTAATATTATTTAACAGAAATTTTCGTATAAATTTGCTAGTTGCTTTAATTTTTCTTATATGGGGCTAAATATAACAGGATACGGTCCCTTTATACCTTCGAGAAGTAAAATTTCTTTATATCTCGAAAAATAATTATTGGAATGAACTGTTACACACTCATGTTTTTGACGACGCTCATTCTGATTATGTAAAAATTAATGTAATTCACAATTCATATTTTTTAATATGAATTTATTTACTATTTTCGTAAACGGTTTTTGAATCCAAAAAAATGCCCCGATCATATTTGGGTTCTTTAAATATATATATTTCTAAAAGAAATATTTCAATCGAGTTATTGTTTAAAAAGGTGTGAATTAAAGTTTTGGACGTAGGTTTAGCATTAATATCCTCAATCTTTGACCCCTTCTAACTGTATGAAGATTAAAGAACAAGTATATAATAACTAACCTCTTTCCGGCTGCTTTGATCCAAGGAACTCGAATATAGTGTCAAAAGTGTGTGTTATAATCTGAAAAAATAAAGTTGGTGTAGTATGTAGACAACTCTTATTTCAAAAATTACGTCCATATTCTAAAAGGAAACATTATTCTGAGTCTAATGACTTTTTTGTTGCGATTTTATTATTAACGACCTGCGAATAAAGGCATGTGTATATTTTTAACACTTTCCAACGTAGTTGAAAGGTGTTTAGGAATTTGGTTTATCCGTCTGCCTGTCTGTCCGTACTCTCACTCACGTAAATAAACTTGTATTGCCGTGCAATTGATATATGTTTTTGAGGGTTATGAGGTTATGTATTATGGCATGTTTCGTATTGAAAATGTATAGTTTTTAGGAACACTCAAAAGAATTCCGTTGCATTTATGGTCTTTGAGGAAAAATAGTTTGCGGTGTATTTTAATGATGTTATACTATTTCAAACATGTTGAAATTGATATACATAATTAAGTTGGACCAGAAGATGCTTACTGTAGAATATACTGTGTATAGGTTTCATCGTGCATTTACACGGACACACAAAATAATTCAATTACAGTACTATCTATGAACAATAATGGCTCTAAATGAGTTTCCAGTTCGCTTTTAAATGTAACAAATTTTTTGCATATTACTTGGTGTGTATAAATTCTACAGATTATATACTGGGCTGCATAAAAATCTCGTACATTTCCGTTTATTGAATTTTCAACTGTGCGTTTCCTAACTGAACTAAATTTTAGCATACTATGTAGTATATATACAAGACTGCACAAAAAAAAATCGGATATTTTTTCGACTATTAATGTTAATTCCTGAAATCGTGTTTTCAATTGTGTTGTGCGTTTTCCAAATTGTTTACTTAGACATCATCTAACACCTTATTAAACTTTGAAGTTTTGTTACAATAGTCTGAATGTATTGGAAAGTGTTTCAAAATCTATACTTGACGCATGATTTTTTTCTTTTTTGACACGCACTATACAAAAGCGTCTTTATGAATATGTCAGAAAGATTTGCTTTGTAGAACGCGGAAAAGAAAAGAAATTGGAACATCCTTTAACACACTATAAGCACTACATAAATATGTTGAAGAAATGGAGATTAATGTTTTAATAAATGAGACGTTCTTTAAGAACTCCTCTACTAGACTAGTAATAAATTTCCGTCTTGAGCATGCATAGCATATGTTTGTAGTGCCTTTCATTCAATATATATCATTTTCGAAATATTTTAACGCATTAATTACATGCATGAAATTTATTAAGTGTGTGGTTAATTAGGGAGAAAGGATTTTGTACGTATGTGTGTGTTATTGAGAGGGGTGGAGAGCTCTCTTTTTTTCAAATGGAAAAATATTTTATTTTTTATTTTAAGAAATATTTGTTTTTATTTGGAATTATCGTAGGAATATATCACAACGTCAACTTTACCTAATGTTACAAAGCTTCATCTTCAATAAAATTTAAAAATGTATTTTATTACACGTACTTCGTTTATTTTGTTTATCTTCTGGATTAGATCCCTGAATGGGTACGATTATGCCCCGCACGAATCCGAAACGAAATCAAAGAAAATTAATCCGTATTTTAATGCAATTATGTAAAAATAATCGACAATCAAAACAAGGACACACAAAAGCAAAACATGCAAAACTCGTCATCCCGATAACGTCTGAGAAGGCGGAAGGAGAACTCTGTTCGAAATAACTTAAAAAATTCAAACCTAATTGGGACAATGTTACCTTGGGTACCTTTGGGTACATGGGACCTACATGGGTACCTTTCAAGTATCTTGCATGAATTCATTACTAAAATATGTTGATCCTGTAATTTGTTTACGGGGACATATGATAACATTCGTTGAATTGTTTGGTTTTTTTTTTTTTTTTTTTTTTTTTTTATACCGCTAACCAGGCCCCTACCTGCCCGGCATGAATGCCTAGCTTAACGGGTTAGTACCTGGGTGCGGGGCGGAAATCGCCTGATCACAGCATGGCTGTGATCCACCTGAATTGTTTGGGTTATGATACAGCCTACGAGCTATTTTTAAACTTTGATTTTAAAAAAATAATAACACTTTTGATATAGTTGCCTCATGTCTATTCAATTACATTTAGTAAGCCAAATTTAAAATTTCTCTGCAAATTACCTTTCTCCCTAAAATAGCGAACTTAAAGTGACACCATTTTTTTTTATTATTATTAAATCTAATGTATGTAGCCTAAAATTTAAAAACAAAAATTTATCTTTCGACTCATCTGGAAGGACTTTATTTATTTTCTATTTTTTTTATGTTGTAAATAAAGGAATAAATATAAGCTGTTTGCCAACCCATTTAAAATAAGTGCCAGGTTCGCGCACTCCTTGGAATTTCCAAGGATTCTGGCGCCACTATTAATGATAAGAAATTTTCTATTCAATCTTTTAAACACAGAATTCGTAAGCGCCTGGTTTATCCACAGAATTTACAATATTTTTCTGCAGTTAAATAAGGTGAAAAAAAACTTAAAATTTTTTGTATCATTATGTAATGTCTATATTAACATTTCATAATATTTTTTTTTCACAGATACGTTACATTTCACTGTTTTAGTTAGAGGAAAGAATGTTTAAGAAAAGTTTAAGGGGAAAAAGAATGTTTAAGAGGAAAGAATGTTGAAGAAGTTTAGTTAGAGTATAGAAATTTTCTATTCAATTTTTTAAACACAGAATTTGTAACCGCCTGGTTTATCCACAGAATTTACAATATTTTTCTGCAGTTAAATAAGGTAAAAAAAAAAAAACTTAAAATTTTTTGATAGAAAATTTTTTGTATCATTATTTAATGTCTATATTAACATTTCATAATATTTTTTTTTCACAGATACGTTACATTTCACTGTTTTAGTTAGAGGAAAGAATGCATTGTCATTGATCAAGTCTCGTACACTACTTACTACATCTTTCATGGAGTAATTTACGGTTGCTGATTTCGTAAATCATACTCACAAAAGAAAATTAAATGCTTTGCCTGACTGTGATATTTTTCATTTTGCTTTAAACCTTGACATTCTTTTCTTCTCATTGTGTTTACTCGACCGTAATTATAGTAGTTTCTTTTAAACGAGTACTTAAAAAAATTATATATCTTTATCCGAACTCTGCCTTATATTCAGGCTAAACAATTTTTAAAAATTTTATCAATATATTATGAAGTTCCGATATTTTTCATGATGCACAAGTTCTTTTAAGTTTTTGTTCGTTAGTCTACTTCGAGAGGAACTTACTACAAAATATGATAACGAAAAATAATCAATTACGACATAAAAAAAAATATTTCTTAAAAGTTCTTAAAGGATCGAAACTTTTAAGAAAATTAAGTGTCAATCTCCAAATCCTTTTACGTTGAATTTTTACGATTAAATAAACCTGCATCTACTCAGCCTTTTCTTTCATGTTAAAGATTGATGCCATATATCATAAAACTGTTGCATGTCAATACTGTTTATTAGAAAATAGATTAACTAAATTTTAAATATGAAATTTGAATTTTTGTTATATTGGATAAGTCGATTATCGACTTAATCGTTTGTAAACGTAGATTTTTTTTTGTTTCTCAAAAGTTCATTAAAAACTGCAAAGTTTTATAAAAATAAATAAGAATTTTTCATTTATAAAGACAAGTTCAGCAGTGAGGAGTTTTACTTTTTTTAAATAAATTGTTGATTATATTATTTTCTAAAAAGACATTAGTGTATAATTTCTGTTTAAAATGATGTGAAACTGGGGTAACTGAGAACGTAATTTATTATTCCAACTTCATTTAAGATTATAGTTCTGGTTTATTATAAGGTTAATAAAAGATTTTTCAACATACATGTTGAATATTTTTGCTGCATTACTAGAGGGTATGTACAAAGTGGTCTGCTGATATATAAGCTCCTAGTGATTGTATCGTTAAAGAAAACGGGATACCATTTGATATGTAGGTATTGTATGGTTTCTTCATTTAAGATTATAGTTCCGGTTATTATAAGGTTAATAAAAGATTTTTCAACATTTCATGTTCAATATTTTTGCTGCATTACTAAGAGGGTATGGTAAGTTTCTCCGGTTATTATAAGGTTAATTAAAGATTTTTCAACATACATGTTGAATATTTTTGCTGCATTACTAGAGGGTATGTACAAAGTGGTCTGCTGATATATAAGCTCCTAGTGATTGTATCGTTAAAGAAAACGGGATACCATTTGATATGTAGGTATTGTATGGTTTCTTCATTTAAGATTATAGTTCCGGTTATTATAAGGTTAATAAAAGATTTTTCAACATTTCATGTTCAATATTTTTGCTGCATTACTAAGAGGGTATGGTAAGTTTCTCCGGTTATTATAAGGTTAATTAAAGATTTTTCAACATACATGTTGAATATTTTTGTTGCATTACTAGAGGGTATGTACAAAGTGGTCTGCTGATATATAAGCTCTTAGTGACTGTATCGTTAAAGAAAACGGTGCTGTTATTCTATTTGTCATCATTAGTACGAGTAGTCTCATAGTATCATCGAGTACGAAATTAAATATTCCGGTTATTATAAGGTTAATAAAAGATTTTTCAACATACATGTTGAATATTTTTGCTGCATTACTAGAGGGTATGTACAAAGTCGCCTGCTGATATATAAGCTCCTAGTGACTGTATCGTTAAAGAAAATGGTACTGTTATTCTATTTGTCATCGTTAGTACGAGTAGTCTCATAGTATCGTCGAGAACGAAATTAAACATTCCGGTTATTATAAGGTTAATAAATTTTTCAACGTACATGTGGAATATTTTTGCTGCATTACTAGAGGGATGCCAGGGGATTCCGTCATAACACCTTGTTTCCAAGAAGTCTTGCACCACTATTAATGATAAGATTTCTTTTTTTTTTTTTTTTTAACACAGAATTTGTAACCGCCTGGTTTATCCACAGAATTTGCAATATTTTTCTGCAGTTAAATGGAATAAAAAAACTGTAAAAAATTTTTGGTAGAACTGTGCGAACTCTGTAAATGTATCATCATTATGTAATGTTTATATTAACATTTCATAATATTTTTTTTTTCACAGATACGTTACATTTTACTGTTTTGGTTAGAGGAACGAATGCATTGTCATTGATAATGTCTCGTGCACTACTTACTACATCTTTCGTGGAGTAATTTACGGTTGCTGATTTCGTAAATCAGCAACCTGGTTCTGGATGTTCTCGAATTTACACCAAGCTCGAGAATGGTGTAAAGAACAACAATCGGACTCTCATAGTTACTGTTACAGTGACAAATTTTTCGAATATTTCAAATAACAACACCCATTTATTTTTCATCGCAAAATATTCATCACTGTGAAAAACTATAGAAGGTTAAAAAAAACTAATTGTAAAAATAGAAATGGCGACATAAAACAAACAAAAATAAAAGCAACGCGAAGAACAAATGCGCCCACACAGGCGACAAAAACATATCATTTTACTCTGATTACAAAATTTTCAAGTATTTGAGTATACAGACGATGACATATCGCATACGGGAGGCCGTGGGCAGTAATAAATAACATCCATGAAGACAAACCAGAATCTGACGTTTGATGGAATTTTTTATGTCAGACTCACTTAGGGGGTTTGACGTGTAAACCTAGAATTTTGAACACCCCAAGAGGCAAAAACCGACTGAGGTGTATTCGAAAGACCATACCGACAGTGGAAACGCAATTTGTTCTTGCAGCACACGGAGCACGGAATGGTTTGCTTGCGCTTGTTTTGTGTCGCCTTTTTTAAACACCATTTATGGTTTTTAACTGTAAAGTTCATTTTGTGATGAAAAATTGGGTGTTGTCATTTGAAATTTTCAAATATTTGTCATTTTAACCGTAACTGTGATAACTCAATTCTTGTTTACTTCATTCTCGAGCACATAACATAAAATCAGGGTCAGGGTTGTAAAAAACCCAGCCCGGGCAGCTACCCACTACAACCCAAAGGGCTGTAAAAAACCCGGGTTTTTTTTGTTAAACAGCCCGGGTGGGTAGCTGGGCGAGTACCCGGGAAGCTACCCTACCCACTACAACTCTGCATAAAATGCATACATCCCAAATGGCATCCGGTTTCCTTGAACAGTACGGTCATTAGAAACTCGTATACCACCAGTTTTTTTTTCTTTTTTACGACTATAAATAACATTGTTTAAAAGTAATATTGTTTGATTTATGAACACTGATTGTTTGGCAACTATTGTTAATTATTCCATGGCGGTAGCCTTGTTTAATTAATTCCACATTGTTCCTTTGGAATTTTTAAGTTCTCATAAATTCAATATAGTGAAAGAAATCTGTTATTTTAAACTCCTTACTTTAAAGCCGCCAACATAGTTGAAATGTGTTTGACTTCAGTTTGTCTTTCTGCCATCTTTCGTCTATCGGTACTCTAACTCTCGTAAATATACTCGCTCTGACTATCATGTAATTGTACATCCATATGTTGAGATTTACTATGACATGTTTGCCATTGAAAATGGAGAGTGTAGCATTTATAGCTCATTTACAGGGTCACTCAAAAGAATCCCGTTACATTATGGTCTATGAAGAAAATCATTTGCGGTGTATTTTAGTGATGTTACATGATTTCCAACATAATGAAATTAATATGCTCTTCTGAGGTACACTAAAACATGCTCTTTGTAGAAGAGGGAGTGCGAAGCATTTATTCATTTGCAGGATCGCACAAAAGAATTACATAATGGTTTACGAAGAAAAATTGTTTTCAGCGTAATTTAATGATGTTACACTATTTCAAACACAATAAAATTTATATACATTATTGAGATGCACATACAAAATGCTTACTGTGAAATATGATGGGCATAACAGTTATTATTCATTTACACAGAAGATATCAGTTATAGTACTATCTATGAGCAATAAATATTGAAAGTGCGTTTTCAGTTGTGGTATGCATTTTTGAGTTTAACTAAATGTTTGCATACTACGTGGTATGTATAAATTCTATAGATCATATACAGGGCTACACAAAATAATTGTTAAGCTTTACTGTGTATGAGCGTGAATTTCTTAATGTTGTTTTTTATTTGAGTTCTGCATTTTACAGCTGAACTATTTTTAGTAAATTAGTGATGCTTGTAGAATAAAAATAAATTAATCTACAGTTACGCAAAGAACTGGAATCACATTACATTTCTGTCTATAGATGGTAATGTCTGAAAGTACGTCAGTTGTATTACACATTTTTTTCTGAATTAAGTTTTAGTTTAATATGAGGCTTGTATAAAAATTTGTAGATAAGATATATGGCTGTAGAAAACGTTTGAGTGCATTAACATCTATATGTGAAAATCGTTGAAGATGAATTTTCGACTATGTTATGCCTTTTGTAAATAAGCTAAATATTAATACTTATGTAGTGTATATACAGATCTATAGATCATGTACAGGGATGCACAAAAGAATCCAAGTACCTTGCCGGCTTTGAACGGCTATTGCTGAAATCTGGTTTTCAAATGTGTTACGTTTTCTAAGTTGTTTACTTATATATCTTCTTTCACATTTTTAAACGGTTAAGTTCCGTTACACGTTACAGTAATCTGGAACTGTTGGAAAATAATTCATAATCTATGCTTGACGTTCTTGTTTTTCTTTGTAATTTTCCTGTTTCGCTATTTGACACACTAGATCTGGCAACATTAATAGTAAGTGATAACAACAAAAGCTAAAATCAACAGATTTATTCTTACTTATATTCTAGTAATTTTTTTTAAAAAATATTTGAATGAATAAATATTTCAGACCCGATTTTGACTCTCATGAGCACTGACATTTATCTTAACCTTAAATCCTTAAGGTTACTGATCAGCTTTTACATCACACAATAAAGAAACAAATAGACTTTTCTGGCTAAATGGTTTATAGATGATCCTTGTATAAAACTTTCAAGAAAATGCAGTTCTATTTCAAAATAATATAATGAACAAACGTTTTTAGACCAAATTCTTAAAACTAGTGAAAATGTAAATTGTTTTTTTTTAATTTGAAGATAAAGAATTAGCAATTTAATTCTTTATTTATGGTGGACATACCAATGAATGCTACATATTTACCCATATTTACTCAAAACAAGCCTTATATTATTTTACATCAGGAATCCAAATGACACTAGTTTTGTTTAGACACTATATATTATTGCATTTTGTTTTACAAAAAAAATAATTAGCAGGAACCAAGCGTTAGAGGCCAAATTTTTATTTTTATTCTTAGTTCTATCTAGTTAATACATGATCCGAATTAATTTGAATGGTCTTTGTGCCATGTCTCTCAAGCTGCTTTGAATAGATAAACTGAATTTTGTGACACTTAATCATGAACAATAAAATTTAATATTGATTTAAAAATTGAAGTAATATTAGGGCTGCACAATCTTTTTGCCTGAAAGTCGTTTGACACCACACTTTTTCAAAGGTAATCTTCGCCATATCTAATTGCAAAGTTTGTCATTAAGTAAGGAAATTATTCTGTTCTAAAATAGTGGTAACTTGATGGCCCGCGGGCCACACTGGTTTAGCACCACCTAATAATATTTTTAAAGTATCTTTTCACTTTTCATACACCATTATAAAATTATAAAATGATTACTATCGTAACAATATAAGAAATCATGCAATAAAATGTTGATCATATTTTTTGAATCTTTAAGACAGAGCTGTCCAACCTGGCGCCCGCTATTCACCAGAAAATTCTTGCAGAAATATTTGCCTTATTTAATGTCCGAATATCTCCGATTAAATAAGGCAAATATTTCTGTAAGAATTTTCTGGTGAATAGCGGGCGCCAGGTTTGGACAGCTCTGCTTTATACAATTTTATAGTAATTATTTATCGGTTTTGTAAGTGTTTGTTTACTTTTCCAGGTGTTGCATCTCTCACAGATGAGAAATCTCGCAATCCGACCGACTTCATGAAAAGCCTGGGATCTTGGGACCGTTGTCATTCCATTGATGAAATATTAGAAAAAAGGCGGAGATCAGTTTGGACTTTGGAAATATTTGAAAATTATGGACCTAGTGGAGTTAAAAAGGACAATAGATCTCATACAGAGTCTTGAAATTTCTTGTTGAACATGAACATTCCACCTTGGTGTCTAAATGAACAAAAAAATGTTTTGATGGTCCTGGGGTTAAAGAATACTCAGGAGTTACTTGCATTTTTAAGATCTATATGAACAGAACGACTGCGTCATTCACAGAAAGTATTATTCTGAACTCTAAATTTGAGGAAGTTGATTAACCTAAATAACATTCGGTAATAACAGATGAAGCGAGAGATGAAAATTATACTTACCACTCTTAGAATCATATCACTATATTTATAATTTAAAGCTAATATATTTATATATTATATCTAAAGGATTTAAAATATTTTATATGAAGAATACTTAACTTAATCTTTCAGTGACATAATTTAAGCAATAAGTTTATCTCTTAAATACTCAAGTTTGATGAATTGTTACATGTATCCATAGTTCCATGCGTTCGAATCTTTGTACTCCTAATAATTCGTATTTAATCGTTGTTATTTTAACTTTGATAATTTCAACTTACCCTAGCTAAATTTCATGTTTTCGTTAAATTTGTTATTACATCTCATAACGTTTCAACAATAAACAATAATTTTTGAACAAATATTTCGAAAACAAGACATGTTTTCACACATCACAGGAAATGTGCTTCAGCACGTTAGAGACTATTACTATAAAATTATAATATGAAAAGAAAGGACATTCTTCTCATTATATTGTTGCCAAATTTATGTATAAATATGCAAAACTAAAGCCTTTTGCAATTCTGACTTCCAGCCTTAGAATTACGCAGCTACTACACATTATTTTATTATATTATTACTATTTCTATCTCCTCTTATTGTGTAAATGAGTGTCAAACGTTTGTTTTTCATCTGTTTTATATTTTTTATGCTCTAAATTTAATTTAAATGTAGCTCATAAGCATTCAATTTTGAATCACTTCATTCTTATATATTTTAATTATGTAAATAAATGTGTTTTATGATAATAAATGCATTGTGAAAATCATGTTATTTCATGGGAATTTTTTTTCCCTGTGTTTCATAAAATTCGAATTTGTAGTCGTCATTTCGCTGCCTTGGAATGACAAGGTTCTAAGTGCTTCAACCACTCTTTTGCGAAATTTAAATATGAGAAGAAAGTTTTGTTTTCGAATTACTTCTATATGAGCGCTATATTATTTGAAATACTTGCAACAATGCGTTGTGTGGCAGCTCAAATTATATATGACACTCAATAGGTCTATAATAACACCGTCGATATGACGTCACTGTGGCGTCAAAAGTATTAAGTCACAACGGTGATCTAACTGTAATATCTTCAATTCGATACATTATGATTCTAAAATAACCGTCACTTAGTAACTTCACTGTGACTGATTTTTGAGTCACGCGTCACATGGCGACTGAAAAACAACGCTCCTTGTAACTCATTACAAAATGCGGTATATCGACGTTACAGTGACACATTTTCCATGTCACGTGACTGCAATGCGGACAGTGAGAGTTTCATTTGGATCATGTCGCTTTTCCATTTTGGTCACATTTCGTGTCACGGTGCTTTTAGGGATGATGTCATCTCATTTTACCCGATTTTGTCAGTTAAAACCTTGTCAATCCAAAGCAAAACATTGCGATGAAAAAAAACAGAAAAATTGTCGACATTTCAGTGCGTGGATATTCATAATATAACATCCTAAACATTGAAGCACATGCATATTTTTATATGAAGATATATAAATGAAATAACTTCAAAATTTTACAATACCAAGGAAAAATATATAATATAATACAACTGGATCTACTTACTGTTATAACTGTTATGTTTAAATTATTCTACTATGTGGGATCAGAGATTATCGACTATACATCACGTTGTCATCCTTTCTCAAGCAATTATTAGGTAGATTTCGTAAGAAATACTACCTATTACATTCTCACCTAAGTTGGAAATTTTGAAAAATTTTTGCAGATTTACGCCGATTATGACTCCCAGAACCCAAAAACACCCCCAGTTCAAAAGTTTATATATCTATCTATCTATCTATCTATCTATGTCACTTTTTTCTGACCATGATAACTGGAAAAATTCTGCATAAATCTCTTCCAAACTGATACATAAAATCAAGGGTCATAAAATCTCGGTCAAGTTCGTTAATGGGCAAAATCGAACCAGGGGGGGGGGGGGGGCTTTTTGTGAAAACAGAAAAATCCTCATAATTTCTTTATTATTATACGTATCGAATCCGTTTAAAGTTATTATTACTTCTAGGAAAAGGGCCGAAAATTTATGTAGGACAGATTTTTGATATCATTAAAAATGGCCCCAAGGGGGTAAAAAAGGGGGGTTTTAGAAGAAAAAAATCATAGCTTCGTCAATTCACAAGATATCAAATCCGCGTAAATTTATTATTAATCCCCTTAGTATTATCTAAAACTTTTATATTGACAAGTTTTTTATAGGACCAACCGTTATAGCAAAAAAAAAAAATTAAATACAAAAAAAAATCCCTGCCGGCTCCGACTGCAAACAAGTTATTTTTCGAAATAGGCGGTTCCAACTCCCGCATCTTTTCGAAACTGATACATAAAATCTTGGTCAAGTTCGTTAATGGGCAAAATCGAACCAAGGGGGGGGGGGGGGCTTTTTGTGAAAACAGAAAAAAAAAACATAATTTCTTAATTATGATACGTATCGAATCCGTTTAAAGTTGTTATTACTTCTAGGAACAGGGCCAAAAACTTATGTATGACATATTTTTGATATAATTAAAAATTGCCTTAAGGGGGGGAGGGAAGGGGGGTTTTAGAAGAAAAATTCATAACTTCGTCAATTCCCAAGATTTCAAATCCGCTTAAATTTATTATAAATCTTCTTAATATTATCTAAAACTTTTATATTGACAAGTTTTTTATAGGACTAACCGTTATAGCAAAACAAAAATGAAAAACAAAAAAATCCCTGCCGGCTCCGCCTGCAAACTAGTTATTTTTCGAAGTAGGCGGTTCCAACTCCCGCATCTTTTCGAAACTGATACATAAAATCAAGGGGCATAAAATCTCGGTCAAGTTCGTTAATGGGCAAAATCGAACCAGGTGGGGGGATGGGGGGGACTTTTTGTGAAAACAGAAAAAAAAATAATTTCTTAGTTATGATACGTATCGAATCCGTTTAAAGTTATTATTACTTCTAGGAGAAGGGCCGAAAATTTATGTATGACAGATTTTTGATATAATTAAAAATTGCCTTAAGGGGAGGGAAGGGGGGTTTTAGAAGAAAAAAATTCATAACTTCGTCAATTCCCAAGATTTCAAATCCGCTTAAATTTATTATAAATCCCCTTAATATTATCTAAAATTTTTATATTGACATGTTTTTTTATAGAACCAACTCTTATAGCAAAAAAAAAAAAAAAAATTCTTGCTGGCTCCGCCTGCAAACAAGTTTGGTTTCGAACTAGGCTGTTCCAACTGCAGCATCATCGCAAAAAGGTCATTTCTTCCGCAATTCCCGACAAACAGGCGCCCCACGTTCTGCGTCTTCGAAATCTACCTGTGCCTGTAGGCCGAGCCGTCAGGGATTTTAAAATTATAGAATACTTTAAACTAATGCAGGTACAGGGTAATTTTATAGATGGACTGGATAAGAATGACCTGCAGTTTTTGTGTCTTAAAAGAAACAGTGTATGTAACTGCAGTGTTGCTAGAACAATGTACTTCTAGCAACAACTTTGCATGACTTAAAAAAATCATATCACAGCTACGATCAACTCAGGGTCGCAAGACATTTTTCATCGAGTGTGAAATGAACTAATTTACCACCTACATTTTATCCAAGTGTAGAGGGCACATTGAACATCTATACATTTTAATCAGTACTTAGGCAGGTGAAAAAGTAAAACGTGACAGAGGACGTGCGGTCTCAGAGACTGCATTTATTTATGGATCCAATAAAGCTTTGTTATTTAAATATTGGTATGAAAATGTACACATGTGTATTTCGAACATCAACTTACAACAAAAAACAAAAATATTCAGTTTTAAAAAAAATAAATTTTCTCGCAGGAAAACATATCTAGAACATGGTGTTTTCTTCATCAAAATATCTCCACGGTGCTTCAAATACTGCGCCTCCCCAGTTGCGGGTTAATGAGAGTATTATGAAATGAAATATTCATCAATTACATACAATGTATAATTCAGGAAATAAGCCATATAGGATTGAGTCCAGGGTTGGCAAGTTTCTTCCAAAGTGGAAAAAACCATGGAAAAAACCGGCCGGAAGAAATAGGTTTCTTCCAACTGGAAGAAATGGAAGAAACTGTTTTTCTTTAGGAATTTACCATATAAGTTGTAACTTTGTAAGATACAATAAAAATAAATGCATTTTTCTAATAGATAACCTTAAGTAAATTTAATTAGACCTATAAAAATTTAATTATACATGATAAATTGATAATTACATCAGTTTTTTAGCCAAGATCACACACCTGTCTAAAGCTTTCCAATCTTGAGTACCTGAATAAAATAAATGGTACTTTTCCGTTATACTAACACCATGCCAAAATGTATGCTAATGTGCCATTTATTTCAACCCTTAACATGCAAAGAATTTTTATTGCAAATCATACCAAATATTGTGATTTACTATTTATTGAACATGAATCTTTTTATTATTATTACTTAATCGTAGCCTCACAAAACATCTTAATTTTCTATTTTTCAAATAGAGAATATTTAATATTAGTTGTAACTTATATTTATTGTTGACACTGATATGGATTTTATAATTTGGCAGTTACCAGATCATGAGGAAGCTGCAATAAAATTGTTTCAGGCCTTTGGATACATATAAAAAGCTTTTATTCAAAAACTTCATTCAAAAAATGAAATGTTTACTGCAATGCTAAGAGAGATTTACAATTCTATGTGTGTAGTTTAAATTGAGTTTTATTTTATTATTTTATATTTGTTTGTTCTTTTATTTTAAGTCTATATTTGTATTGATTTAATAAAATAGTCCGTGAAAGTCTGTAATTTTCAAATGTTATATTTTTAATTGCTGAATTGTGTGTTTTTTATGAATCATTTTACATGAATTTCATTTTGTGTTAATTATTACGCTTGGCAATGACAGTGGTGTTGGTATAACAGAAATGTACCAAACAAATTTATTCAAAATACACAAAATCAATTAAAAGTAATTCAATTCAAAAGAAAAGAGGCACATTTTTTTTATTATTTAAACTTCTGTAACCAGTAGTAAATAGTATGTGGATCATTTACCCACTCTAGAATAATGAAACTCCTTTAAATAAAAGACAGTGCTTTTAATTTACATCCATATTATTAAGGGAACTAATATACAATCATTACTGTATTGAAAGATTTCGTTAAAAGCTGCATTTTCCTTACTACAGTGCAACATGGTATAACAAAACAAAAGTATTTTAGCAGTAGGATGCTGGAATCAATTTCCCAACTTAAAATGGATGAATGCAAAAGATGAAATTTTTTTTTTAATTCTTGCAAAAGATGGAGAGTTTAAAAGAATTTTGGCATACCCGTAGAGTTTATTTTTAGCACATTTATCTTTTAAAATCAGTATTGAGATATGCATGCTACTACTATACATAATCACAAATTTGTTTATTTTAAGAGTTGCACAATAGTTTTTAAAATATTGCATTTTTATATAAAAAATAAAGAATTGGTAGGTTTTTTCTTTTTTAAAAAAAAAACAGAAATGACAAACAATAAAAAAAATATTCACTACCTCTAAAGTTGTAAAAAAAAATACCTGTAAATACCTGTTGAACCTGAAGTTTTAGTAAAAAATAACTTTTTTCCATAAATAATATTTTAAATATTAATTAAAGTTTTCAATTTAAATTTCATATAATTAGGTTTTGAATTTAATTCTTTTATATAGTTAATATACTTTAATTTTGAGCATCTGTTTTGTTTTCTGTTGGTTTCTTCCATTTCTTCCAGTTTTTTTCCATTTCTTCCAGTTTCTTCCGGTTTTTTCCAGTTTCTTCCACTGGCCTGGAAGAAACTAGTTTCTTCCGGAAGAAACCCAACCCTGATTGAGTCCATAATTTTTATCGCACTTTATCTATATTATAAAGCAAAAACATACCCTTGAATAACGCTGACGTTATATGGCAACACTTGACCAATTAATTTCGATTTTACTGGGGTTTTTTTTTACTTCTAAACACCGCACAATTTCAACTTTTACACCGTCGAATAGGAAAAATATATTCTTTCAAATTCAATTTGTTTGAAAATTGTATCTCAATTTACTGATTTTTTTTATGGTTTTTAAAATAATTTTCAAGCACGATTTTACTTAAATCTATCTATATCACGTGGAACCCGATTACGAAAAATTAACCCGTTTGCACTTAAAACAATATAAATTGTGCAGCATTTGTTTCCGGCTAATATTTCATAACGAAATTAAAAGCTCTTCAATAAATAAATAAAATAATATAAATAAAACACAAATTTAGCATACATGTAATCAAACTATTCGCTTAAACCATTGAAATAATAAGAATCAAAAAGGTTGCTGTGAGTAGCGAAAGTTTTGGCGATTTCTTCAGATTAACTCCTGACATGCGGCTAATACGAAAGTACCGCTTTTAATAAATTTCAAAACTTTATTTGAATATATTATTGATATTTTTCATATAAAAATGGTCAGTGGACAATCTAAAACAAATATATGTAATGTAAAAAATCTATTAGAGTTTTCAATAATAAAAATGGTTTTCACCTATATTCTGTAGCCCGGGTTGGATCCCTTAGTTTTAAGTAATAGTCAGTTAAATAACAGAGAAAAAACAACCTTTTAAAATTAAGCAATTTCTTTCTGTTGTTGTCATTTACTATATTTGGCTATTCACAAGATAGTAACAAATGTCAAACCTCTTTGTTCCTCTCTGCCACGCCTTTTTATTCAATATTTATAGTATCTCGTAATTTGAAAAGGCACATTTTTCCAAGTCGGCGGATGCTACCTCCTTTCTTGCCTGTTTCTATATTTGGCAAAATATAGAAACAGACAACTTTATATATATATTTTTTTTAATTATACTTCCAGAAATAAAGGCATTTCATACATAAATATAAATATGTTTCTTTTTCTTTTAACTTTGGAATAGGATTAAGAGGACGGTGGACTTTTAAACGAGAAAAATCGATCAAAAATGCTAACTCTTGTTTCTGTGTTATTAACTTGTTAAAATTTTAAAAATAAAATATATTGCTATACACTGTTTTCATATCTCTTAAAAGTAAGTAATGAAAGTAGCATATATTCTATTTCAAATGCTTTTTTCTCAAAACCAATTTTTCTGCTATATCTTTAAAATGTAAACAATCTTGATATACGTAAAAAAAAAAAAAAATCTGTGCATCGGTTTTGGGATGTTAGTTTATTAATATTCTCTAATCCTCTTTAAAAAAAAGGTATTTGTTGCTGACGACTGGGATTTTCGCTAATTGTTGCCACAGATTAATCTCGGAAAATGAAACATTTGAAGTTACTGAAAAAATTAATAGCTCGAAAAGTATTTGTCAGAAAATTGTTAGACAAACTGCGTTAGAAAGGTAAAAAATTGTATTTTTCTTGATATAAATTTTAAATCTAATGATTATGCCGTTTTTCATATATTGAATTAAAAAAATTACCAAATTTTACAATGGAGTACCATAGCGAAATCTTCACGCATAAAGAGATCATGATAACAGCAACGTGTCCTGACGTATATATACTGGCTACTATAGCACGAGTCACAACTTATAGTAGCCTTATTATTTTGTTAAAATATAAAAGTGAATTATGATGTCGCGAGTGCATGATTTTTATTTATTTCTCGACGAGTAGCATATTTTTGTCCACACTTCAGTGAGGCATATCAATTTCATTATATTTGAAGTATTGTAAATTGTAACTTCATTCAAATCCAATTTGAATCCAACGGAAATGATTTTTCCCCATAGACACCATAATTTAACACAATTATTCATTTTTTTTATGCTGACCTATTCCATAGTAAAGTCTACAGAGAATTGGCATAATTTGTCCTTAACAGCCCAAATTTTACGTTAAAAATGTAATAACGCAATAGCGTTCGTATCGTTTTCAGAAATGCAGAAGGACATTCCAAGTAAAAGATCCACAGTGTTTTAAAATACGAGGTCAAATTCAAAGTCAATATTTCACTTGATTAAAGGGGCGTTAAGAGAAATTGACCGGAATAGCGGGCGTAGCTTGCTAGTTAGTAATAAAATCATACCAATCAATTTTTAATGGAAATTCAATTTTCTACCAGTTTTATTATTTTGTATAAATAACTGTCTGTCGGATTAAAAAAGTAGATGCACGATTTTTTAATAAATTCATTTTAAATAATAAAATTTAAAAAAAATGGAAATATATTTTATAGTTTACATGGAGCATTTTTAAATCTTTTTTTAAATCAGTAGCTTTAAAAAAATTAATATCCAATGATATTTTTATTCAAATATTTGAAGGAGTTAGAATGACAGTGGAGTAAGTCAAAATTTAGTGATTTGAAAAATGAAGGGTTTTATGAAACTTGTTGTATTGCCGTTGCATTGAGTGGTCCAACTTGTTTTGCCCACTAGTGACTTCCTAAGTGAACTATGACATATTTGACTGGCACTTTGAACAGAAATTAATATACGTTCAGTGAAAATATGGTTATCTCGATTTTCAAAATGTTTGACTTGCTCCACTGTCATTCTAACCCCCCTCATTTATTGAATTCACGGTACAGGGTGGACAAGGAAAAACCGGCCCCAAGATACAGAATGTGGACGAAAAAAATATATAAATAAACATGGTAAATGCAGAAACTCAAAATTAGTATGAAAACTGCGGCCAAACGTGTTTTAAATGTTGGTAGATATTGCTCTCAACATTTACTATAAAAGCACGAACACAATTATGTTACTACTTATTTTTAGGTAGATTTCGTAAGAAATACTACCTATTACATTCTCCCCTAAGTTGGAATTTTTGAAAAAATTTTGCAGATCTACGCCGATTATGACTCCCAGAACCCAAAACCACCCCCAGTTCAAAAGTTTATCTATCTATCTATCTATGTCACTTTTTTATGAACACGATAACTGGAAAAATTCTGCATAAATCTCTTCCAAACTGATACATAAAATCAAGGGGCATAAAATCTCGGTCAAGTTCGTTAATGGGCAAAATCGAACCAAGGGGGGGGGGAATGGGGGGCTTTTTGTGAAAACAGAAAAAAACCCAAAACGTTTTAATTATAATACGTATCGAATCCGTTTAAAGTTATTATTACTTCTAGGAAAAGGGCCGAAAATTTATGTATAAAAAATTTTTTGTCATTAAAAATGGCCCCAAGGGGGGGGGGGGGGGTTAGAAGAAAAAAATTCATAACTTCGTCAATTTACAAGATATCAAATCCGCTTAATTTATCATAAATCCTCTTACTATTATCTAAAACTTTTATACTGACAAGTTTTTTATAGGACCAACCCTTATAGCAAAAAAAAGTAAAAACAAAAAATCCCTGCCGGCTCCGCCTGTGAACAAGTTAGATTTCGAAGTGGGCGATCCCTTATGGAACCCAACTGCGACATCATGGCAAAAAGGTCATTTCTTCCGCAATTCTCAACAAACAGGTGCTCCACGGTCTGCGTCTTCGAAATCTACCTGTGCCTGTAGGCCGAGCCGTCAGGGACTTTTTTTAATAGATTACATCGGAACATTTCGACCAGGCCAGTTTTTCGTGGCTCATGCTGTACAAAACTCTCCTTTAAGAATGAATGGAATTTCCTTAAACAGTACAATATCCAGGCTTAGATATATCAGGTGTCCCACTGGTCTCCCTTTTGAATACCGGTATTTCCAAACAGAAATCTTCGTGATATATTTCTACTGCAGATGCTGTAAAAACCTATCACAAAAATTGTTTGGAAAAAGTGGCATTCAGGAAACGGACCAATGGAAGCTCTGAAATATGGATGTATTTCATTAACATATATCTAATATCTAATTCACTATTATATATTCTATTATTTAAACATTTTCATGCAGAGATAAATGAATGACTTTGAAAGAACACATTGAAGAAATCTTAAAATGGTGTGTTAGAAATTTAAAAAAAAAAAACTCTACTATCGCAGATAAAATATTCATAAAACCGGTTGTACTTAAAATATGCTTTGACATTAAACAAAAATTTTAACATGAAAGCAAATTAAAAATAATCTGGAACATTCAGAATATACTACTTTGACAGAAATCAACTTATAATCCCTTGAAGGACGGTGGGATATTTTTATACTTGATTTAAAAAAAAATCTTTTAAAATATTTAAATGAAAACGTGAATACTTTCCCCATAGGATTAAAATTCGGGAGCGGGTGTTTTTGCGTGAGAGAAGTAGCCACTTAACCCTTTCGGGTCCGAATTTTTTTTCAATTTTGGGAAAAAATTACTTTTATATTAATAATATTAAATGTAGCTATCCGACTCACAAAATTTAAGGTTTAATAAAATTTAACGAATATGTCAATTACTGAAATCTAACAAATGTATATACTTTTTGTATTATTCATATGACAATAGTTCTAAGGAAGAATTTTTGAAGGAAAATGTCGTATCACAACAAGATTAAGCAGACATAACAAATTTCTAGTATTTTTTATGTTTTATCACAAATTATTCATTCGGAGAAGTAAATACAGAACGTGCCAGCGGTCAATTTAAAGAAAATCATCTTCCTAGAAAAGAATACAATAGAATCAAAGAATAGGTATTAAAAGCCTACAGCATAAACAAATTTCATTTACATAGGTAAATTTCGGAAGCTTGTTAGTTTTTCCCCTTGTCAACTTGTCATCAGTGACACTAGTTAAAGGTGACATTACAGATTTTAATGTAACTGTCCTATCTTGTTGATTAATCTATGCCTCTGTTTACTAACCTCCGTTGGAATAGGAGCGATGAGTGCACTCATTGTTTTGTAGAAAAACAATTATTTTGCCTTCAATTAGAGTACCTTTAAAAAAGGATAGTGACATACGCACAGGCCACATGCTCACACGTCACACTAAAGTTTTATCCACATTACAAAACTTAGCGATATTCTCTTAATCTTAGGTGCGTTCACATGTGAAATATTATAATTTTCATAACTTTCACTCACTAAGTTGGCAATATTAAACAGATATTAAACTGTTACACTTATATCTTGACTAAATAGAACATTAAGGCGCGCCACACACCAAGGAGACAAACGACGCGACACACGTTGCATGTCTCATGAAATTGCGAGTCACGACAGAGGTAAATCGTATTTCCAACTTTTTCATCCTCACACCAGAGCGACACGAGATAAATCGTGTTGGCGCTATCTATTGGCAATTAATATAAAGAAACCTTCTCTTGAGTAGTATTTTAGGCACATTTAAAAAAAAAGCCATATAACTTTAAAATCTTATTCAGTGTAAATAAAATGAAAATTATTATTATTATTCATAAAATTTTTAATTTAATGCTATCATTTTTAAAACATAGCTTATATACATTTAAATTTTGCTTGCATTGTAAGTAAAATTGATATTTCTTTCCAAATGTAATTAAAATATGAGGAATATATAATACCATTTGATCATATATTAATGTAGATAAAATTTAAAATTTTGTAATGTGTAAAATAATTTTCAGCCATTTTAATATAGTTTTCATTTTATTTATAAAGCAAACGAAATAGAAAAATTAAATGGATTAAAAGTTAAACTCTTGAAAGTTGAAAAAAAAAATATCACAATTTGAATTTTTCATAGTTAATGAATATATTTACGAAAATGATAATATTTTTCATTCTATTTCATTTTATGTAAATTTAAATAATTTAAACTTTTAGAAGTTTATCTCGAAATAAATCCCCATATATATATATATACATATATATTTATAATATCTTTGAATTTCAAAAAACATATCAAGTTCTTGTAACATTCTAATTAAATCTCCTAAGAGATAATTAGTAATAAAGTGTAGACAGAATACCACATAGTTAATAAATTAACAAGTGCAATCATAATTTTACCATAGCATTTGCTTCAATGGTAATTGGCCAAAAATACTGAAAATATGAAGAATATTTAAAAAGGGAGAGAGAGAAAAAAAAATTATATAATAAACCATAAAATGTTAATAATTTGAAAGTTGATATCAAGTGAATACAATTGGATTTTGAAATAAATATGAACTAAATATAATGGAAAATTGGATAACAAGAGATTTAAATTAGAATTGGATATGAAAAAACACGTGTAGATATAATCATCAGCCTGGATGTATCCACACGTGTTTTAAAAATAATACAGTATTTCATAAATATATATATATATATATATATATATATATATATATATATGCCTAAAGAAAACTATATTAAATTTTTATCATTAAAAATCATATTTTTATTCCATAAGTAAATAGCAACTATTAATTTACTAGTATGGATGAAAATTATTTTTCACATTATAAAATTTTATCTGCATTAATATATGAGCAAATGGTATTATACAGGGCGTTTCACTACCAGACTGACAAATTTGCAGGAGGTGTAGAGGGCACAGAGACGACTCGGAATCACATAGCAATGCAGGGTCGAAAATGCCGTAGTTGCGAGCTATGGTTCAAAGAAGCAGAGAAAAGAACAGAAACAGCAACACATTAATGGGACAGAAAACATTTTATTGAAAGGTTGTACTAGAGATGGTGTTCGATATTACTATCAGAATTCATCAGGCAGGCTTGACAGCGGCGCTTGCAGTTTTGTGGTAGATGGCGCTGAACGGAAGGGCACTTGAATATCTGTAACTGCCGGGAGGATACGCGACACGCCAAGAATCTTCCAGAACGTAACGGAATCCATGCGGCGCCGCTGTCAAACCTACTTGACGACTTCGGGGTCATAATTTTGAACACCTTCTGTAGTACAAACTTTCAATAAAATATTTTCTGTCCCATTAATGTGTTGCTGCTTCTGTTCTTTTTATCTGCTGCTTTGAACCATAGCTTGCAACTAGGTCATTTTCAACCCTGCATTGCTATGTGATTCCGAGTCGTCTCTGTGCCCCCTACACCTCCTGCAAGTTTGTCGGTCTGGTAGTGAAACACCCTGTATATTCCTTATACTTTAATTACATTTGAAAACAAATATTCATTTTATTACAATGTAAGTAAAATTTAAGTGGCTATAAGCTAAGTTTTTAAAAATTGATAACACTAAATTAAAATTTTATATAAAATATTAATAATTTTTATTTTATATATATTGAATAAAATTTAAAGTTATATGGCTTTTTTTGTATAAATGCATCTAAGATAGAGAGGTTTCTTTATATTAATTGCCGATAGGTAGTGCCAAAACGATATTTTCTTGATACACAAATAAATGAAAATTTAAGCTTTTAGCTTAGCTGAGAGGAGAGACGAAAGAGCGACGGAAGCAAAAAACACATGCAACATAAGTGCTATGTCGCATGCGTTTTCGGCGAGGCTAACGAAAAAGAAAGGCTACCGTGGTGCTTTACGCGTATATTTTTTTACAGGCCGCCGGAGTCACGTGATGCTCGAATGCACCAATGCAGGTGTACGAAAAAAGCATCACGTCACTCTAGCGGTCTGTAAAAAAAGATAAGTGAAATTCATCACGGTAGCCTGTCTTTTTCGTTAGATTCGGTTTTCGGTGTGTGATCTCACTGAAGAAACAATAGGGTACAACCGCAGATTTGTCGCTCGAGTCCAGGGCAACACTAGATATCGGGCTTGCTTATTTATTCTCATGACGTCACAAAGCTGGCCCGAGGCTAACGAAAAAGAAAGGCTACCGCGGTGCTTTACGCGTATCTTTTTTTACAGACCGCGGGAGTCACGTGATGCTCGAATCCACCAATGCAGGTGTACGAAAAGAGCATCACGTCACTCTAGCGGTCTGTAAGAAAAGATAAGTGGAATGCACCGCAGTAGCCTGTCTTTTTCGTTAGCCTCGGCTGGCCGCGACCAGCTCTTGGTACAAAGCGGCGCGCCCATCATTTTGTGCCAATCGCTGTATGTCTTCTATCGCGGCCAGCCACCATTTGTGACGTCATGATAATAAATGAGCAAGCCCGGTATCTAGTGTAGCCCTGACGAGTCGCAGAAAAGGTTCTTGTCTCCTTGGTTTGTGGCGCGTCTAAAACCAAGGCTACACTAGATACCGGGCTTGCTCATTCATTATCATGACGTCACAAAAGGTGGCTGGCCGCGACCAGCGATTGGTGCAAAGCGACGAGCCCGTCGTTTTGTGCCAATCGCTGTATGTCTTTCATTTTGTCGTTTCGCTTTGTACCAAGAGCTGGTAGCGGCCAGCCACCATTTGTGACGTCATGATAATGAATGAGCAAGCCCGGTATCTAGTGTAGCCCTGCTAAAACGCACTTTACACGAAGGAGACAAGCGACTGCGGCACACGTTGCAAGTCTCATGAAATCGCGAGTCATGACCATGGAACTAGTAATATAACTGAAGGTAAGATAACGGTATTGTACACAAGATCTTCCCTGCTGCCTGTTAACCACCGAATTCTTTTTATTTAGTACTTGCTACTGAAACTATTTCCAAACAGGCCAATAGCGGTAGGGTGGCACATGCATAATCTTCCCATCAGCCCTAGTGCTCCTCAGAGCTAAACCGGCTTGCCATGCTCCTTCTGGTTTCTTTTTTATTCTATGGTCACGACAGAGGCAAGCTGCATTTTCCTCCTCACACCAGAGCGGCACGAGACACATTCAGGGCGCCTGCACTTAGCTTTTGGCACCTTTTATCGGCAATTAATATAATGAAACTTTGTCTTGAAATTGTAATATTTTAGGTGCATTTATTAAATTAAAAAAAAACATATAATTTTAAAATTTGATTCAATGCACAAAAAATAAAATTATTATTCTTTTCCTGAAAATTTTAATTTGGTGTTATCAATTTTTAAAAACTTAGCTTATATAATTCAAACTTTTTGAAGATTATCTCGAAATAAATCCCTAATTTCTTTTTTAATATGCCTAAAGAAAACTATAATATATTTTTATTAAAAATCATCTTTTTATTCCATAAGTAAATTGCAACTAGCATTAATTATATTAGTATGACTGAAAATTATCACGCATTACAGAATTTAAAATTTAATATGCATTAATATATGAGCAAATGGTATCATATATTCCTCATACTTTAATTACATTTGAAAAGAAATTTTCATTTTATTTACAATGCAAGCAAAATTTAAATGACTCTGGTTGGGATTGCGGTGCCTCCCGATCTTGAATCTTACGCTCGATCGTAGGATGGGCTTTCTTACGATCTATCTTAACTTCGTATTGCAGTGCCTCATCGTAAGTCCTCATGCTTCAGCGTAAGCCCTCCTGCAGTCAGCCAATCAGAGGCCGCAATTATATTTGTTGTGCTTGCGTGGACGTGTATTTCCGCGACCAACGAAATACACGTCCGGTTCAAGACTTTTAAAACGTCACACGAAGTAGATAATCTTTAAATGGTGATTGACACAAAACGATGGGCGCACCGCTTTGTACCAATCACCATGTAAAGATGATCCACTCGGTGTGAGGTTATAAACGTAATGAACCGGCCGTGTATTTCGTTGGTCGCGGCATTTCGCGCCAACTCCATCTATTGTATCATCCTAGCTGCTGAGATTGTACCTGCGAATCAGAGTACAGATAATGGTTATAGACAGGGCTACACCATATACTGGGCTTGCTCATTCATTATCATGGCGTCACAAATGGTGACTGGCCGCGACAGAATACAGCAATTGGCACAGAAAGATGGACGCGCCGCTTTGTACCAATCGCTGGTTGCGGACAGCCACTACGAGACTAACAAAAAAGAAAGGCTACCGCGGTGCTTTACGCGTATCTTTTTTTACAGACCGCCGGAGTCACGTGATACTGGAATGCACCAATGCAGGTGTACGAAAAGAACATCACGTCACTCTAGCGGTCTGTAAAAAACGATAAGTGGAATGCACCGCGGTAGCCTGTTTGTTTCGTTAGCCTCGCAGCCACTATTACTGACGTCATAAGAATGAATGAGCAAGCCTGGTATCAAGTTTGTCCTGTTATAGACCATGCTGAGGCTAACGAAAAAGACAGGCTACCGCTGTGCATTCCACTTATCTTTTTTTACAGACTGCCAGAGTGACGTGATGCTCTTTTCGTACACCTGCACTGGTGGATTCGAGCATCACGTGACTGCCGCGGTCTGTAAAAAAAGATATGCGTAAAGCACCGCGGTAGCCTTTCTTTTTCGTTAGCCTCGGACCATGCCCATGTGACGTCACGTTTCAGCTGCTCGAGGCTAACGAAAAAGACAGGCTTCCGCGGTGCATTCCACTTATCTTTTTTTACAGACCGCTAGAGTGACGTGATCTCTTTTCGCACACCTGGATTGGTGGATTCGAGCATCACGTGACTCCCGCGGTCTGTAAAAAAAGATACACGTAAAGGGAACATATGCTTTACATTCACGCAGCAATGTTTGGCGACTTTTTGTTTGGCGCGATTTTCAAGCCCGCGCCAAACCAATAATTTAATACAATGGCTAAGTTGCCATTAAAGGAAAAAATCCCCTAAATTTGGCGACTTTTTTCCTTTTTATAACCGATTTAAAAAACTGTGCGTGAGTGTATGACATCATAGCCGCGTAAAGCACCACGGTAGCCTTTTTTTTCGTTAGCCTCGTCAGCTGCTAGTTTGTTTTGGTAGCAATATGATGCATCGATATGAGAGTGGCAACATACGGGATATAAAATTTGATTGGTTGAGACGGTTTAGAATAAACATGAATTGCCAAGCATCTTTGTGGGCCTGCCATTATCGCCAAGCTAATGCTTGTTAACCTTTCTCACTCGTATAATCGAACTCGTCCAGGCAAGTATCGCCAGGTTGAGGAATGTCGGTTTGGAATATCGTCGGTTTGGCCCATAATGAACGGGCAGCTGACGTCACTGTTAGTTGAATTACTGTTGGATAGCAAGAAAAACCGGTCCATTCTTTTTGATTCCTACTGTACACATGAGATGGGCGATTTGATTGGTCTACGTTAAACTGATCTATGATATGATTGGACTATGTCGCCATGACGATTCCTGCAGTGATCGCTATGACAAAAATGTAGTGGTGATTTGTTTGTTTGTTTGCTTGTTTATTGAGAACATACATCTGACTTGTGTACTGACATCAAGTGCCCGCTTATAAGTCATCGTCAATATACAGGGACGAGATAGCCACAAGGAAATTTACAACACCAGAGAGTTACATCCGAAGCTCCACAAAGTGTGTGCAATGGAGCTGGCGGGAGTCGAACCCGCCGACCTGACTCCTACGCTCACAAGCGATTAGCAGAATGGTGTCTTAACCACTCGGCCTTGGAGGCCCCTGTAGTGGTGATTGGTTGATGGAAGTGTTTGTTTGTAAACATGCCCGTTCCTTATAGTTTGAACAGCATAGTCTGAGCATCGTATATCGCCACTCGCAGATAGAGGCTCTCTGGGTAGCAGAAACCATTCCTATCTTAGTATACTTGTTTTTCTCTTTTCTTTTTCGAAATATTTAAAAATATGCTATAGTGGAATAGGTGGAGGGAGGCAGAAATTTGGAGGAGAAGGGATATTTTAGGTGATTGTTTATTTATGCATTGTTACTAGACAACAACGAATACGGCACTTTTCTTTTAAATAAAGAGTTTCAAAGATTTTTAATTTTGTTTGCTGGAGGTGTAGAGGAACGGAGATAATTTATATGACTGATTATTTATTCATTGTCATCAATATGACAGAACAACAAATAGGGCAGAAGATTTTATTTTATATAAAAATAATCTAAAGATTTTAAACTTATTTGAATTCTGGGAGGAAACAAAGGGGGGAGGAAGCGTAAATTATGAAATGTTAGGGGCGATTTAGATGTTTATTTATTATTTTTAGTGAGAACTGAATGCGGCAATTGTTTTAAATAAAGAGTTTAAAATATTTGAAACTCATGGAGAAGAGAGGAGTAAAGGGGACATGGTATTACTTTATATGATTGATTATTTATTGTCACTAAATGGAAATAAATAAGACAAAAGATTATTTTTATATAAAAATAAAGATTTTAAAATACTTTAAAACTTTTTTGTATGTTGGATGTACAAAGGAAGGGAAAGTATAAATTTGGCAGATTAGGGGTAATTTAGATTATTATTTATTTATTTTTATTAGTGAGCAACGAATGTTGCAGAGTATTTATTAAAATAAAGAATTTTAAAGGTTTGAAACGGTATATGTTGGAGGAGAAGGGGAGACAAAGGAGGGGGGAAGCGTAAATTTAATAGATTGGTAATGGGGGTAATTTAGATTATTATTATTTTTATTATTATTAAGGAGAAAAAATTGAGGCAGCGTTTTTAAAAAATAAAGAATTTTAAAGATATGAAACTCTGTATGAAGGGAGAGGGCGAAGGGGGAAACGTAAATTTTGACGGCAGAGGGGTAATTTACATGATCGATTATTGATTTATTATCACTAAAAAGCAAAATAAATGGAAACATTTTCTGGTATGGAAAAAAATGAAAGATATTAAAATTTTGCCCCATTCCATGCAGGGGGGAGGGTGAGGGAAGCGTCAGATAAAGTCTTAACAAAGTCAGACAAGACTGTATCTTGCTGAAAATAATCGTGGTCGGATAAAAAAGACAAGATTGCTTTGAATTTAAATGGCAACGCACGAAGGTTCTACTCCAAACAGTGAATATGACAGTTAATTTGTATTCGTGCCCGTCGTCTATAGAGAACGGGCACGGTTACAAATAAACCTTCATTTTCACTGTTTGGGTGGCAGAAACTTCATTGTTTTTCGTTTGTAAACATGTAAATTACCTCTCTCCCGTCCAAATGTGCGCTTCCCCCTCCCCCATCGTACAGAGTTTCATATATTTAAAACGCTTTATTTAAAAAGAAGATCTGTTCTATTTATTTCTCACAAATAACAATAAATAAATAATCATCTAAATTACCCCACCCCGAAAGCTCCTAAATTTACGCTCCCTCCTTTGCCCCTCCCCCCTCTTCAACATGCAAAGAAGTTTAAAATATTTTTAAATCTTTGTTTTTATATAAAAAAAAATCTTCTGCCCTATTTGTTGCTCTTCATTGACAATAAATAATCAATCATATTAATTATTCTCTGACCCTAAAATTTATGTTTCCTCGTATGCGCCCCTCTCCTCCAGCATACGGCGTTTCAAATATTTAAAACTCTCTATAGGGCAGTTGCAATTGACGTCACCTTGGAGGTAAACAGTACAAATAGGCAGTTCTGATTGGTGGAATTACCCTTACCTCCAAGTGAATACAATGGTTGATCAGCTGATTGCAAATGCCCTATTTAAAAAAAATCAACATTGGACCCTATTCTCAGTTTAGGTTCGAGACTACGATTTCGGAAATGTTTCCCAAAGCACGCGACTCGACGTCACAAAAATATGGTCCGTTACTGCTCTATGGCATGCTGACTTGGGTTGCGAAATGAGTCGCTGCATAATTAAGGCCTGCAATGTCAGAAAAGTTTACCCAAAGCACGTGACTCTGACGTCAGAAGAAATAGGGTCCTTTGTTTCTCACTAATAACAACAAATAAATAATCATCTAAGTTGCCCCTAACTTCTCAAATTTATGCTTCCCTCCTTTCCCTCTAGCATGCATATAAGTCAAAAATATTTTAAAATCTGTATTTTTTTTTTTAAATCTACAATAAAAAATCAACCATCCCCCGAAATTTTCATTGCCTCTTCCCCCTTCATTCAGCATAAAAATCTTGAATTAGATTCTTTATTTTTAAAAAAATGCCACATTCGTTTTTCACTAACAACAAATAAATGATTAGCTAAATTGCCCACTAACCTCCCAAACATTACGCTTTTCCCGTTTTGCACCCCCTTTCCCAGCATACGAATAGGTTTAAAATCTCTATATTATTTTTATATAATAAGAACCTTCTGCCCTATTTATTGCTCTTTAGTGACAATAAATAAATAATCCCCTTTCCCTGAAATTTCTTTCACCTCCTCTAGCATACAAAATTAAAAATTTATTATAACATTTATTTATAACATTTAAAAGAAAAGGTGCCGTATTCGTTGCGGCCTAGTATCAAAAATTAAATAATCAATCGTCTAAAATATCCTCCTTCCCACAAAAATTTCTTCCCCGCCACGTCTGTTTTGTTTAAAATCTTTAAAACTCTAATTTAAAAAAATATTCGAAAACTAACAGAGAAAAAACAGGTACACAAGTGAAAAGTACACTAGTGCTGGGATTGCGGTGCCTTGCTTAAGATCAATCTTGAGCGTGGCGTAAGTCTGACTTATGATATAAGCAAATCGTAATCCGTATTGCAGTACCTCGCCATCTTACGCTAACCACTAGCCTGAAAGCTATCTTACGATGGATCGTAAGTGTATGCACGCACAATCGCAACAAATATAGCTGCGGCTTCTGATTGGTTGAGATCGCAGGAACGCCCATCCTACACGATCGAGTGTGATAGCGAGGCATCGTAATCCCAGTCTAGGACATGGATAGTTTCTGCCAGCTAAACAACCCAGAATCTGAAGCGTGACGTCACATGCACGTGCTCTATATCAAAATGGAAGAGGAAACGCCGGCTAACCAGCTGTCCCTCGCTATTACCACATCGCGCCGAACGTCAAACGTCATTCTTTCTCCAGTGCAGCAATGTCAGAATCATGTAAACAAACATTTGTGTATATGTCACTTTTCTGAAATGAGATGTTTTCTTCGTATACGAACATGAATAATATTGTTCATTTTTATGTTGTGGTATTGAAATTCAATTTCAGAAATGCATGATTGTGGAGCTTAAGTTTTCGTGCGATGTTGTTTTGAAATTTTAGAGTGATGGATGATAAATCATTGGAGGAAAATGAATTTGTAAATGATCTTAACA
Source organism: Maratus michaelseni (assembly GCA_963931845.1). Lineage (NCBI taxonomy): Eukaryota > Metazoa > Arthropoda > Arachnida > Araneae > Salticidae > Maratus > Maratus michaelseni. The sequence continues at coordinate 248,095,689 of OZ007599.1, forward strand.
ACTTTCATCCTAAGTTTTGTAAACTGTCACTAGGAAAACAAGACTTTCAGGATTGTTTGAAAGAAGTCTTTGGGGACAATTCTGTCGTGAAACAAAAGAATAATCATGCGTTAAGTTTATCAATTATATTTTGTGTTCTCCGTTTCATTGAAAGTTGCTTGAAATTCATAGTAACGTTGATTTTTGTCATCATTTTTGTGTATATGTTTGTAACATCACATAGTTCTGTACAAAAAGTTATTCTGAGAAATTCTCAAAGTTATATCTATCCTATAATGCGCACATTGCGTATTTTGACTTTGCCGCTATTAAGAAAATACGAGTTCTTGTCCGGTAAGTTCATTTGAAAATAGTATGTAAATACAGCATTTATATCTGTGTTTTTCAGTACTAGAGGTGGGAAAAGTTTTACTTTTTTGTAATAGAGTTCCATCGTTTCAGAGTTTCTTGGTTATAGGTTACAATTTAAAATAGCCTATTAATTTTGTAACTTATTTCTAGAAATTTGTCTAGGCGGTGTATTTGGCATTGTGTCATTTTCCGTGTGCACCATACTATTTTCAGTTTGTGATGTATTATTTTCCGAGTATGCCATGCATTCCTTTTAAAAAAAAAACACATTACTTGTTTAATACTCGCTGCATATGTGACCCGTTACAGATAGTACTTTCATTAACATTGGGTATTGCAAAAAAAAAAAAAAAATTATTAAATATGAATAAACGGCTTAGATGTACCATTCGCCTTCAGTCCACAATCTTGTTTTTCTTCTTCTTTATATTAAACTTTTATTATTAAATATAAATAAATTAGTAAATTAAATTAAGTTATATAACATGTTTATAGTAAGTAAATATGGATGAAAATTATTTTGGAAATGAGAAACAAAACAAATGTGTTTTGATTTAAAAAACAAGATGGCGGACTGAGGGCGAATGGTACATCTGTTCTGAATAAACTTTAAATAATGAAATTTTTTTGCTTCTAGAGAATTCAGTATCTCAAAAATTTCTAAATTGGATGAAAAATCCCTTTTTGAAACTTTTTAAGCTAAAACAATTCGAAAGCACATTTTTCAAAATTACAGTGACCTACCTTTAACTAGAGAGTAAACTAAATATGTATTTAGTTTAGGTTATGTTAGGTTTTAACCATGGTTAAAACTGGTTTAAACCATCGCATGTCAAAAACTTTCAACACTGCTTTTAATACATCTTATTTGCGCATTAAAAAAAATACATTAAATATGATTAAGACTTTATTTACTGAGAAAAAATAAAAAATTCACCACCTCCTTTTTGGGCTGTCCCAAGAAGTTTCTTTGAAAGATATTGTTTTTTTAGTACTATAACATTTTCATTCCCATGTGCAAGCATTTTTTTTTTTTATAATAGAACATACTATAATAATTAAAAGATTACATAAATTTTTTCTTCAAGTCCATATTTTGTTATATTTTTTCAGTAAAAAGTGGGTGTCCCTGGTTTTTTGAATTCTCTGTTATGTAACTTCTGTTACCAAATATAATTTAATATTCTTCTTGTCTAGAGAATATATCACAAGACACAAATAAAGTTTATAAGTAAGCGAGTAGTCTCAGTAGTCATTTTGGAATATTTGTTATGAATATCAGATACAATGGACTAATTTGCGTTTTTCTTGGGAGGATGTTTTTCTCTCAGTAACCTCTGTTACCAATTATTTATCACCTTTATATTGTGATTTTAGAATAATTACAAATAAAATTAAATCACATTTGGTACTACTATCAAATAATTAGACTAGTGGGTAAATTAAATAAAATGTGTTCTCAGGATAATTTTTTTTTTCTTTCTGAATATAACCTCTGTTACCAGATGCAGATATTATTCTTCAAAATTAGCCATCAATTCATTTAATTAAGAAAACTTTTGGTGTAGTAAACTTAAAACATCATTCCTAAGGTATCAGAATAACAAAATCACTAAATAAAGTTGGTTTTGGTTATTTGGAAGTTGGTTTTGGTGAAGTTGACTTTGGTAACAAAGGTTACAGTATCTAACCTCTGTTACCAGATAACATAGCTTACAGATGTTATTCTTCAAAATTAGCTGTTAACTCATTTAATTAAGAAAATCATTAGTGTAGTAAATTATAAACATCATTCCTAACATATGAGGAGAACAAAATCACTAAATTAAGTTGGTGTTGGTAACTTTTCTGTTATTTTTATCTAATTTCTATTACATCATGAAACCTCTGTTACAAGTAGTAATTAATTTCTGAAAATTTTCTATTTTGATTATTCTGTAATTTATCAATAGATTTATTTACTCAATAAGTGGCCACACAATCACTAAATGCGAAGTTTGATATTGCGTTATTTTTTAAAGAGTTTTGAAAAAGTTTAATTTTAAAATTTGTAATTTGGTAATGGGTTACATGGTCACTCTTTTATTTATCCTCCTTAAACAGATTTTAGCCAATATGCAGCATTAACTTGGCTAAGGACATCTATTAAACACATTGGTAAAAAGAATTGTTTTGCTTGTTTTATAAATATGATAATTGCATCTTTGTGTCCAGTAACAGAGGTTACAAATTTGTACACCTAGGCATCTTTCAACAGGTTTGCTAGCTTGCAGCTATTTAACAAACACCTGAGTCACCTGTTTTTTCTAGTGAAAAAAACATTTAATCGTATTCAATTTTTAGTTAATTCAATTTTTATTACTTTAAAATTGCTAAGGTTTTGAGTGAAATGTTTATGACATTGTTTGAATTTTTAAAATTGAACAAGGAACTGGCTAGACAATGTAAGACTACTGTTTGTGCAGATATTTTGTTTCTCTCTCTACATAAGTTTAATTTGAATGATTATTTTTTAGTTTTAGATGATGAAACTGATACTTTCTACTCAAAATAATTCTAAAAATACCTGTCTAAAATAAACCTACTTCATTTCCATACATAAACTGCTTTTTTTCAACCTTTTTAAGATGAAGAATGTTTCATAAATTTTAAATATTATTTCAAATAAAAATTATTAAAACAAAATAATATTTATATTAAGAAAACACTTATTTATAATTAAAATTACTTACCTTCAAAAGATGAGATATGTATGTATCTATGCTTATAAAAGAGTAGGGTCAGGTGGGGTAAAATAGGTCAATAAAAGCACATTTTACAATTGCACCTTTATAGGAAAAAAAATTTAAATTCCACCACTGTAAAAACAGCTCAGAATATGCATATGGACACTTCTTATTACATTTTAAGAGAGATATTTCTAAATTAATAAATTTTTGGAACTGATATTCTTGACCAATTATCCAACCAATAAGATGACCAATCTTGACCAATAAGATGACCAATTATCTCTAAATTTTCTGAAATCAAAAGTTTTTATGACCAACTTATACAAGCTTCAAGCACCAAAACATCAAATTGTTATAAACTATAACTGCAGAGTAAAAGTTGAAGCTAATTTTACATGTAAAATAATGACAAGTATCAGTATTACTATATAAAAATGGCAACACAAAAATAAAAACTCATTTGTTTAATTTTTAGAATCTTTTCAAAACTGACCTAATTTACCCCACCTGACCCTATGTCCCGACTGACTCATAATCAACGCCGAGCCTCAACGATTGGTCCTAGTGAAATGAAATTTGGCAGACATGCTATTTGCACAATGTAGGCACCCACTAAGAAATGATTTTTGAAAATTCACGTAATAAGGTGGTTAAATGGGAGGGTCGAAAGTTTTAGGTCATTTCGTCTTTTTGCCATATCTCAGCAGCAGTTGTAGGTAGAAGTATGAAATTTGGGATAACAAATCTACTAAAGAATAATTAACCATGTATTTCAAACTTTTTTAGAAATTCAACCACTAAGGGGATTAAATGGAGCGTTGAAAGTTTTTGGTGATTTCGCCATATCTCAACAGTAGTTTTAGTTTTAAAAGCATGAAATTCAGGATAACAAATATACTAAAAGATAGTTAAACACATATTTCAGTGATTTTAGAAATTCTGTCATGAAGGGGGTAAAATTGGAGGTTGAATATTTTAGGTCATTTTCCCATATATCTCAGTAGAAGTTATAGGTAGGAGCAGGAAATTCAGAAAAACAAATGTACTAAAAAATAGTTAAATAGGTATTTCAGTGATTTTAGGTATTAATCTACCAATTGGGTTACATGGGGGAGGGGGGGGGTCAAAAGTTTTAGATAATTTTGCCATATCTTAGAAGAATAAGATAACTACTGCAGATTTCTTATTATATATTTTGTGTGACATTTTCCCAAGGAATTTTTTTTTTCTTTTCATATTTTATAAATTGTTTTTGCACTTTTCGTCTTTTAGCGATCAGATTTAAATTTTTATAGAAAATGTAATACATTTCCTCCTTTTTTCAAAATACATTTTTTGGAAGTAAAGATTTGCGATTTAAATACTGATTGCCATATTTATGGGCTCGGGTATGCACAAGGCTTCCTTATAGTGATTGCCGTATAATTAGTTTATATAAGCTTGCAACCCAATGGCCCTGTTAAAATGATTTCATTTTAACGATTTATGCATGCAACATAATTGAACCACGTTACAGTGATCGCTGCATTAGTGATATATGGCTGAGAAATACGGCCCCGTTATTTTGATCACCACATTAACAATTTATGTGCATGAAACCACAGTGCCCATTTTCAATGATCACCATGTATCTTAGGCAATCCGATTTTTATTTATTTTATCTGAAAGCTCTCGGCACACCCTAGATAATCACTGGCAGGGCCCAGCAGTACTTTGTCAGGGGGCACAGGAAAAAAATATTTATTTGCATGATTTTTTGATATTTTTATTTGTTATTTTCATATAGTTTAAAATAAAGTATGTTATTTACATTTTTCTGTTTGCATGTAAAATGCATTTTCTGGGCCCCAAGCGAAGTCAAGACAGTACACTGCAGATTGTATCTGTCTCCACTCGTAAACGACTGACTAGTATATATATATATATATTTATTTATTTATTTAATATATATATACACATTTTTTTATGATGCAGTTCCAGGAGGAATTTATTATGATCCTCCAAAAACCTAAAATCCTAAGTCTTTGCCAGGGTGGGAAATACCCGCTAACCATCACTTCACCTGAATTCATAACTGAATGTTCGTTTACCTTCATGAAGTATATTTTAAAATTCCATTTTTCACGCTTAAAAAAATTACTTACGTGTTTATTTTTTATTTATTTATTTTTATCTTTGTTACTTTAATGTCATCTTAACTGAAATTTTGCATTTTAGAATGTAATGTTAGTTTTCTGATGCAAATAAATTACAGTTTCAGTTTAACATTTTTTTTTCTCTGTTTTTCATTTGACAGATAATCATTATAAAATATAATGGCACAGTTTATAGTTTTTTTCTGGAAGAAGTTATAAACTTTGAATAGTTGTTATTTATAAAATGTGCAAAAATGAAAAAAAAATAGTTGTTTATTGTGTGTAAAAATATTTTGTGCTGAATACATCACATTCAAAAACCAACGTAAAGAAAAGCCTAAATGCTTTGTACTAATTAAGCATACCGCTTTAAGAGCTTTTACAGGACACTTTTTTTTGGTCGACCTATTTAATTGCAGGGTTTAATTAATATTTTGGCTAATTATCAAAAATTTAAAAATTGGATTCTCGGGTGCATTAGGATCTGCCTTGAACTATCCTCATGGATATTTTCAGACCTTTGAGTATGCTAGATTTTCCTAGCCCTTGCACACAGACAAACATTTTTTTTTATTAGTATCTAAAAATTACATATTTTTGTGTATTATTATTAAACACAATGTATTTTCTGTTGAAATAATGACCTTTATCTACAGAATTAGTACATCTTTACCCCCCCCCCCTTTTTTTTAATGCAAATTGCATTCTGTTTTTTTTTTTTCTAGAATGAATACTAAATATAGATATTTGGGCCCGCAATCCTAAGGAAGTCTACTATAATCTTTATCTGACATTATTAAATGTTCTATAAACTTTTGATGTCGGCATACAAAATGCTGTTGTTTTAAGGAGGTAAAGAATAGCATTGCATTGTTCAGAGTTTTATAGACAATTTTTCATTTCATATGATTTTTTTTTCTATTTAAATTTTAGTACTTCAAAAAATAATCTACTATTATTTATTTTGAATGTTGTAATCATTTGTTTTGAAATTACTTGGTTATATATGTATATTTACTTATTGAAAAAAAAAATGTCTGTAACATGTTTTCTTTTCTAGATTGGCATGAAGAAGAATGCTTAGTCAAAAACCCATTTTATTATGAGCTGCCTTTGGATTGTTGGCCATGCGAAGATGTGCGAACCTTAGTAGATCTCACTGGTTTCAGAAATTTTTCTGATGACTATGTGTATAATGAAAAGCCTTTTATAGTGAGAGTAAGTAAAAATGTTCATTATTCAACTAATTTTTCCTAATAAAATGTTTATTTCATTATTTTAATTAATTTTATTTTACTCTTCTAATGTAGGACAGTTTAACACAAGAATTGTCTTTTCAAGATCTCCAAAAGATATATAACAAGTATAATTTAGCACTGGATAGGGGTACTGCGAAATTCTTGTGCAGTGAGAAAGATTTTTGCTTGCCAAAAGATGTTTTTACTAAAGACCTGCCACTAAAAAACACTTTTCAAGTGATGTGGTAATATTTTTTACTTTGTAAATATTATTAATAACCAATGATTATGCAGTAAAAAATGAACATGCAGTTACTATGTATTATGTTCAAAAAGTTTTTGAATGATGATTTGTTTTCAGTATCATTCATATTTCCAGTTACAATAATACCTTAAAGAAGAAAAACAGTTAAAATGACACATTCATATTAGTAAGAAAGTAAAATAAGTTATTTAATTTTTATTATTTCTTGTAATTTTGCTTTTAGTCAGTAAGCATTTATCTTAGCATTTACATACAATGCTTAGTTTTTTCCCAATTTTTTATTTATTTATTTATTTATTTATTTTTGTAAATTTATTTGTAATATTTCCATTTTATGAAAAAAATATTTATATCCTATATAGATGCACTCTATTCAGAGTTTACTTTAGATATAACTTTGATAATTCAATATTTTTTCATTTAATTTTGGATATAATTGAGTTTCTAATGTAATTATGTTGCATGCTATGCTGTACACACAGTTGGTTGTGCTGTGAAAAATCAGAAAAACGGATATTGATAGGGTTAATTGTTTAAAAAAGATGCTCATATTTTCCCTCCCCTTAATATTTACTTAAGTGTAATGTATGTTGAAAATTCAGTTAATTGTTGATTCTTTATGCATTCCATTAATGTTGTATAAGTATTTGAAACACTTTTAGTATTTTAATAATCAACATGTTTTGAGATTTCTGTATTGTAACTAATATATAATACATCCAAATTTTGCTAATTTGGTGAGCATGATTTTAGATAACACTTGATGAGTGAATAAAAAATATCCATTAATTTGTTTTTAAAATTAACTAATTTGAAACTGGTAATTTGTTCAAATTCTATTAATTTGATCTGCATAATTCCAGATAATACTTGATGGGTGAATGGAAAGTAAATAATCAAATTTATCTAAACATCTACCTCTCTGCCTAATCAGTTAATTTTCTTGATTTGATCAGTATAAGTAATATAATTAACCAGTATAAGTATATATAAGCATTAGTAGTATGTATGTTTGTTTCATTGTATTATATTTACCATAAAATTAAGTTTTATTTTTCATTTAATTTTACTGTCTTTTTAATTATTTTTTAATTTTCGCATTAAATTGTTTTAAACATATGTCTGTTGTACTTTGTAATATTGTTAAGCTGTCTACTTTATTTTATACAGGAAAATTAATCGCGTAGCTGCAGCTCGTGTAATTAGAAAAATCTTCCCTCGTCCGTACTTCATTCCAAATAGTAGTGAAGTTGCCTTAGAGCGCTACTTATATTTAAGTGGAGCTGAAGCACCTCAATTCTTCTTGGTATTCATTTAAATTTTATTTTGATAGTGGCTCTTGACAGAGGATTATGACATGTTTGCATAATTTTATTTTCAATATTTAAAGCTTCACTTATGTATATGTGTGTATGCGTTTATATTTTGAATATTTAAATTGTAAATTTGTTACAAAATGGAGGGAGGGGGACAAAAGTTTTAATTATCTAAGTAAGCTAATTCATGCAAATAAACATAAATTACCTTTTAATATAAAACTAATAATTCATATCCAAATAGTTATGTTAGATTCCGCATTTAAAATTAGAATATATGTAATATTTTTTGAAATATTTATTAAAATAGCATGAAATAATGCATACAGACAGCATACGTATATTTTCTATATGTATATTATGTAATCTAAAGATAATAAACCATTGCTATCTTTATGATCCAGAAAATGTAGATAGCCGTTAGATATAAATAGTTTCATATTTAAAAAAATCTTATGAAATAAGTTTTGAAAAATAAATAGTGTATAAAAAGAATGACAATTTTAACCAGTAATTTTGTATTCATATTTGTCTCTTAATTTAGTATTAAAAACAGAAAAATAAAAAGATAACTTGAATTTAGTATTAAAAACAAAACAAAAAAAAAACTTGCTGACTATTTCATTTTTTACCAATGGAGATGAATAAAAAAGTTTTAACCTTATTTTTTGTTCATCTTAAAGAGATTCTTTGAGAGAACACATTGAAAACATTGAAAAAAAAAATTTGGGGTAAAATTAATAAGTTAAAAAAAAATCTTTTATTAGGAATTTTTTTATAATTTTTAATTTGAGAATATTTTATGATTAAAAGAAAAAAAATACATACATTGAAAGTAAATGAAGCAACATTATGTTGCTTCATATAGAATAAGTTTTCATTCAAAAATTAACTGTACTTAATAAAGAAATAAACTACTATGGTTATTGATTGTAACAGCTTTTATTTAAAAAGATAATGGCTCTGGTACAGTAGAATCAACTATAGCTGTCATCATTTTATTTATTATTATTATAAATTAATCCCTTTCTTTAGAAACTCATAACTTTAATACTCTTTATGTGCTGGAAATACCAGAGCATACATTTTAAAAATATTACATGTATTTTTTTTTCCCACATGGGTTGTAACACATATTTGTTTTCATGTTTTTAAATACTTTGACTTTTTTGTTTGCAAATGTAGGAATAAGTTTTCTAATATGTCTTTATTTAATTTATAGCTAAAGGATTTTTATCTTGTAGAATTCTGGACATTTGCTTATGAAAACAAATCAAAGTGTTTTTATCATAAATTTATATCTGTAAACTTACACAATAAAAACGTTCTGTAAAGTCTATAAACACATAGTCAGAAGGTGTGAGATTTACATGAAATTTTTGATGTGCCAGATTCCATCAAATAATAACCCTTTTACACTGTAAAAACATGTAATTTAGTATCATTTCACAGAAATGCTACACGTCTTTTTATTATTGCACATTTGAGTCCTTTAGCTTTTGATCACTATCCTTAACGTTAATTTTGTTATGATTTCAGTTTCAAAGTAAACTTATGCATTTCAGTGTCTTTCTAGAAGAAATTTCTTGCTATATGGGTTTCTAAAGAACTTATATTGTATTAATATTATTTCTGAAGAAGACTATCGAAAACAATAGAAATTTCATCTTGGAATGAAATTTAAATTTTGCCTTTAATGTGGCTTTGGGGAATTAAAAGAGCACTACTAGATGTGTGGTTTAGTTGTATGGTGCCACTAATATAATAATGTGCAGTTTGTATGTCAGTATGTGGGTTCTTTTATTATAGCTCTAAACAGTTGTCATTACCTTCGATTAGTGTTGTCTTTGCATTATGCTACTATTTGAATGAAAATTTGGATTCATTTTGTAATGATTTATGATGTATAACTAATTATTTCTCAGAACCTATAAAAAATAGTTTTGTTATTTTTAGTTTAATGTGATTTCTGTAAACTGTCACTGTTGATTTGATGAAGACCCTGTATAAATAGCTTTTGATTATACTTCTTTTCTGTTAAGAATCTGACTTATGTACAATAGAAAAATATTGTCAATGTGAACAATATTATTTCATTCAATATATAGTAAATGGTTATTGTTATCTCTCTAAAATGAAATAGATTCTTGCTATATAGCATTTCAAATGGTATAAAAATGCCAAATATCTGTTGCAACCCAAAAAGCCTGATAGGATTTGATTTTCTATATATTTACACTTCCTCAAAGTCAGTGAGCCACTATTTTTTCTTTTTATTCTTATCAAAAATATTTTCTATGATTTAATTCTGTTTGTTTATTTTATATTGTAAAATACCATTATTTTCCTTTTATTTCTTTTTAAATATTATTTTCTTGTTTTATGTGTTTATATAATTTTTAAGTTTTATCACTTTAATTTTATTTTGAGTGCTAAGATCCCACTTTCAATCTTCTAATTTCCTCATAAAGAAAAAAAAAAAAAAAAAAAATCTTTAATTTTATTGCAACTTTTATTTATTTATTTATTTTTTGAAGAAACCTTATATGCTTCTTGAGCTCACTTTCTTTCAAAAAAAAATTAATTGTGCTGTTTTATTCCTTAATTTATAATTATCAAAATAACCAGTAAAAGCATTGGGAAAGCCTATTTTTACAAGATGTTTTTTAGTGCAGCAGCACAGCCAGGATTGGTGGAGCTTAACTATGATTACACATGAAAACTAGACATGAAAAGTTTTAACATTTTAAAAGCATGTCATTTCAAATTTTATGAGGCTCTGGGAGAGATATTAAACCTGAAGTTCCTCTCTCACTTTTTCTATATCAGTATTTTATTATGTTATTGGTGTTCAGCCTTTTATTTAATTTTTAATTATGGTAAAACTTGCTAAAACAGAATCACAATAGATAAAAAGTCATGAAATTTATTTTAAAACAGATTTTTGTCTTGGCAAGTATTGTATGTTTTTTTAATGGAATTTTTTAATTAAAAAAATTTTTTTTTCACTATAGACAGGTTCTATGATTCATAATTTTGTCAACCCTTTCATGTCTCACATCTTAATATAAGTACACGTCTTTGTATTTACTATTATTCTGTCTTTACAATTACTATTGTTATTTGCTTGTAACAATGGTAATACATGCCTGCATTTACTATTATAATTTCATTTATGTCAGCATTAAGTAAAAAATAATAATAAAAGTATGTTATACATCATTGCTGAGACTTATGTGCTTCAGTCTTTAAAATATAAAAATGAGGACTATTTGTCCAAAACAATAATTTATGATAAAAGAAGAAAAATTATTATGTAATAAATTTTTCACATGCTTTTAAAAATTCTTCCATAGCTTATATTGTCATTTTACAGGAGGGGCCGGGGGGAGAGAGATCAAGAAAAGTCATATTTTTACAAAAAATACCCCCAAAATCAGAGGAAATGTAAACATAAAATATTTACATTTTCACCTTGACAATGAGACTGATTTGTTTGTAAATAGCCAATATAGTAGCTAATATTAGCCTTGTTGATTTCCTTGCACAATTGTTGGAACTATTTGAAGTCTAGTGCAATAAATTTTGTTGTAAACAAGAAATAGTCTTTTTGTAATCTAATTTTATTAAATTTATGAAAATTTATGCTGTGACAAACATTTAAACCCTAGTCATTAGTAATGAAAATTAAGGATATTTGATAAAGAAAGTCAGGGTAAAATCAAGGAACTTTTCTTCTCAATTTCTGTTACCACCCTGTAAAGACTAATTAAAATTTTTATTAGTTAAGCATTTTAATATTAAACTATCTTCAAGTTGATCTTTTGTTTTTCTTAATGAAGAAAGAAAATTAAATAATGTTTTAATACCATATGTATTTTATATGAAGTAACATGAAAGTCTTCTCTATAATGCATTAAAATTAATTGAGATTGAATGACTAATTTTGTTTTTAACCTATGTAAAAAATTTAAAAAAAAATCCGGATTTAAAATGTTATTTATGATAATTTAAACTCATTCAATCTCAATTAAAATTAATTGAAATTGAATGACCAATTTTGTTTTAGACCTATGTAAAAAAATTATCATGACTTAAGATGTTGCATCCATTAAAGAAAAATACTAGTTAAATGTTTGAAAGTAGTTTTCTTGGATATAATGTTAATTTGATTCTTGTTGAGCAATTTTTTTAATCATCATTACATGTATTTTTTTGTGTTTAAATTTTAGTCAAATCTTCATTTTAAAAATGTTTCTCCATAAACCAAATTATTTTAGTCAAACCTCTTAAAAGAAGTAAAAAAATAAGAAAAACAGATTAAACTGTTTTATTTTATATTAAGTTGATTTAAACTGTATCATATAATCCTACAATTAAATATGATCTCCCATTTTAGTATGCCATGTATATTAATTATGTGCAAATGTTCTTTTTATGTGTGTGTGTGTGTTACAAGGAAATGTATTAAATCATGAAAAAAAAATATTGAAAATGTTTTTAGAGAAAGTAGTGTATGAGTGATTCTCAAAATGTGAGAACACTAAATGTTAATTTTAATAAATTTTAAAAATCATGAAATTAAAAAAAAATATTTTAATCCATTAGTTTACAAGTTCATAATATAGTATATGTTCATTTAAAGACAGGAAAGTGCATTAAAATTAATAATTAAAGTATTTAATTATGGTACCTGTAGGTTACACATTTTGGACATTGGACAAACTGTAGGTTACATAATTTTGACTTTTCCATACTTTAATATGAATTTAAAAAAAATGTAATTGACTTATTTTTGAATGCAAATTACAAAATTAATTAAACATTTTGAAAAAATATGTTGAATTAGACAATTTTTATTTACACACATTAAAAAATATATACGTTTTTCTTTTAACTTTTAGTGAAAGACTTGACATTACTTTCAAATTACAAATCAATATTAAAATTAATCTGCAATAGATTTCTATTATGTAAAAATTTCCTTACTCTTAGTATTTGAAACACTATGCCATATACTCAAATCACAGGTGTTTCTAAGTAATTCCAACAGTACATTCAGAAATGAAAACAAAAATATTTATTTTAAAATATTTTGATATATTTTTTCAACTTGTTTAAATAAGATAAATCATATTTTTTACTACATTATTCAAAATAATAATAAAAAATGTTAAATATCTATTATATCCCCTTAAAAGAGATGTCCAAAATGGCCAACGATTGCGACGACTGCCATCTTGTTTCGATCGTACATGATTGTTGACATGTGGTTAACAAAGTTTTTGCTTTTCCATTAAGTTAATATGATGTATTTCGCCGAAAAGAAACTTAATTTCAAGAAATAAGGCTATATTTTATTATATTTCTGATATTTTAGGACAGTGGGGTTTATTAAACATAAATTAAATCACGGAAAAAATCAGAATAGCGATCGTTACATGTTTTTGACATCACCATTTTATAAGCAATAAACAAGAGATTTACTACTATTAAAATGTCAAAACTTTTAAAAATTAATTTTAAGAAGAAGTAACTGATTACCAATATTTCTGTTCATCCAATTTTCCAAAATTAATATTGTTGTGTTACAGTTGGACAAAATATACATCAATACATTTATTCCTTGTTAATTCTACAAAATAACCCTCATTGCTGCTACTTATTGCATGAAAATATAAACAATATGTCCTTTTTTAAAATGTATGTGTGTTTTCTTCTTTAAACTCATAAATAAACCATACAATGATTTTTTGTTTTGTCAGTTAACATTATGGATGTCCAAAAGTGATTATTTATAGGTAATTATATTAAATAATAATAATATTTATAATAAAGTTTTAAAATAAATGATGTGTATTCTTGTTTTTGACAACACCAAGTACCTTTTTTTAAAAACAGAATGCAATTAAAGAAAATTAAGCATCTCCTGTATTAGATCAAAATTAAAATCTATGCTTTGCTCCCACCTTTTGAGAATCACCGTATATAAATATGTGGTCTATCTGTAGTCACTTTGTTATGAATGAAATGTATCTAGATACAGCTCTATATTGATAATTACTGTTTGAAAATAGTAACTAAATCATCAAATTTGGCTTCATCTCAATCATCAATCTGTGAATGTAAAGTAAATTGGTAGGTTTTATTACTAAAATTCAAAGGGGGAAAATGTTGCTGAATCAACTAACATTCCCAATCAAGTATTCACACATGTAGGGAAATTCAATGTCTTGGTGTCACATTGACATGCATTCCACATTGTTCCTTCTTTTTTCTCTTTCTTTTATTTTAAGAAGTATTACTAATGAACGCAGATCAAGGTATAAGATTTTAACTTTTTATGTAATTTTATTGAATTTAATAAAATGAATGCAATAAAGCCTCACTTTATTGTATTTATTTTCATAATTTTTTGTAGTGACCAGAGAAATAATATGAAAATAATGAGATAATGTAAATTGTGAGAAAAAGTAAATGAATATATATATTTATATAGATATATCAGATGGACGAATATTATGGACATATAATCACAAGTGATATAAATATTGTAGAAGATGAGGATTTAAAAAAACATGAGTTATGGGACAAAATACAGATTAAAGTGATGTTATGAGGAGTAATGCTATGAAATAATTTGAAATCTTTGTACAAAAGTTAACTTACAAATACAGTGTCTCAGAGGTTTTATTTGAGAGTGGAAATACCATATTTTAAGAGATCTAAGAAATAAATATACTAAAAATTATGAGGGATTAACTGAAGAGGGATATGCTAATCTTAAAAAAGCTATAAGAAATATCCAAGATAATTTCATAATAGCATAGGTAGATAAAGCAAGTACTAATTATGCAATCATTTGCAAAAGGCTATATGGTAAAGTTTAAATTGAAAGTTATGATAATACAGATAACTATAACATGAAGAAATTAAAATTCAAGAAGTTGAGAACTGAATAAAGGCAGTGTATAAGAAAATTAAAATGAAGCAGAAGAATTTAAATTTTCCATATTTGGTTTTAGTACCCAAATTTCATAACTGTCCTATAAAATTTAGAACGATTACTTGTGGCTATAATTTCTATAATGAGTATGCTAATACTATTGCTATAAAATATATATTGCTAAAAGTTTTGTAGCAATTATTTTCAAAAATCACAAGTACAAATTCGACATTCATAAAGAACAACAGTTACGACCTTTTGGAAAAATTAAATAAGTTTAAAAATAGTATCACAGGAATTTATGCATATGATTTTGCAGATCTCATCAATACTATAGATATTATAGATTTAAAGGAGAAATTAATGGATGTTTATAAAAATATTGTGATAAATACATTCATTTTGTTGGTTTTCAAAATTTGTTTCAATTAAAGGTTCAGGAAAACTACTTATATGAGGGAAATAGAATGTATTAGCAAATTAAAGGCATCCCTATGGGGGGGGGGGGTGCTGCAGTTCAATTTTAGCAGATATGTATCTGGATATTTATGAAAATAATAGTATTTTGAATGAAAATTTAATCAGTTTTAGAAATATTGATGATGTTTTACTTCTGGAGTTAAATGGTATAAAAGCAAATTTTGAGTTTAACTACTACCCCAATAATCTGGAATTGAAACCGTCATCCAATAACAATCAGAATGTTAATTTAAAAATTGAAATTAAAAAGCTTATTACTGAAGTATATGATAAAAAAGAGGACTTTAACTTTACAATGACTGCAATGATACATTTTGGATTAAATGTAAATATCTCAATTTTTAGAAACATATACAGTGGTGGCCAAAAGTGTGGACATTTTTTGAAAGTTTCATGTTTTTCAACTTTGTGTGCTTGTAGAATATATTAATTTTCACTTATACAAATGTTTATATATCAAATTGAAGGTAATTTAATAATAAAAACAGTATTACTATATCTGTATTACAAAAAAAGTTATGCAACTAATAGTAAGATCTATCTTAGATTTGCATTTTTTTAAAGTGATACTTACACAATTAATATTTAGTAGGAAAACCCTTATTTTTTAAGACAGCTTCACAGCGTCTTTTCATTGAGTGAACGAGTGTTTGGAGTTCATCTTTCGTAATCACATGGTGCCAAGAATCAATTATAGCTTCAATAAGTTGTCTTTTATTGGATGAATGTTTTTTTCATACAAGAATTTTCAAACGTCGCCACAAATTTTCAATTGGATTGAGATCAAGGCTGTTTCCTGGCCATGGTAATATATCTATGCCTTTATTTTGAAACCATGCTTTGCATACTTTTGCTGTGTGGCATGGAGCTGAATCCTGCTGAAAAATAAATGGTACGTTGTTGGGGAAGAGATCCCTGATGGAAGGTATCAATTTTGGTTCCAGGACAGTTTCGATGTATTTTTTGGCATTCAGGATGCCATCAATCACTTGAATTCGGCCCAAATCATGACATTTGTTTGGTTTTTTGTAGTTGCTTCAATGCAATCAGGATGAAGTGCTTCTCCTACTCTACATCTCACGTATTTTCTACCATCACTACCAAAGAGTGATATTTTACTCTCATCGCTCCAAATTACTTGCTTCCATTGATTTTCTGACCATTTAATGTGTTCTTTTGCCCACTTAACTCGTTTTTCGCGTTGCTTTTGATTTAAATAGGGTTTTTTCTTTGGAATTCTAGCTTGTAGTCCAAATCCTGATAACCTTCTTCTTATTGTTCTTGAACTTACTGCAATACTCGCTGCATTCATTTCGCATCTGATGAAATTTTTCTATCTTGAAGGCATATCCGTTTAATTTTTCTATCGGTAGTAGCACTTGTGCATTTTTTTCGGCTTGATTTGGCCTTATTTTCCACTGATTTCGTTTTTTCATAACGTAAACAGAACTTTTGTACATCAGAACAAGTCACTGAACCACCAACTTGTCTTGCAATTTCAGCATAAGAGAGGCCATTTTCTCTCAATATGACAATTCGGCTTTTTTTTTTGTAGATGTCCAATTAGTTCTTCTTGTTGATGACATTGTTTAAAGTTAGTTTAATTAAAAAAAAAGGACTTTAAATATTCAAAAACAGCAATACTCTATTTAATTGTACTAGTATGCCTCATTCTGCAAAATATTTCCACAACAATAACTCTTTTACCATCCAAATAACCTAAACTATAGTTAGAGACATTTGATTGGTCCTCAGAACAGTGTTTGTGATTGGCTAGTACGCTTTTATTACAAAACACATATTTATTCAAAACAATTTGTGTTTGTTCTACTAAAATGAGCATAACTTTTTTTGTAATACAGATCTTGTAATACTGTTTTTATAATTAAATTCTACATTAAATTACCTTCAATTTGATATATAAACGTTTGTATTTAAGTGAAAATTAATATATTCTACAAGCACACAAAGTTGAAAAACATGAAACTTTCAAAAAATGTCCAAACTTTTGGCCACCACTGTATATAAATGGTTTAATCCATTTAAATAGATTAACCTCCAATATCGGTACATTAAAAGAAGAAATAAGTAGATGGTACAGGACTGCTTTGCGTCGAGGTTATCCAATCAATTTGATTAGAAGTATGACGTTTCATATTGTCAAGACATGCAGTAATCAAAATCAACTGAGACCTCTGTTTTGAGATGGACAGTTGGGGGATTCTGGATGGTGAGTGGTTCTTTGTTGAAGGTGTCGAGTGTTTTTTAATTCAGTTTATACTTGTTTAAATTATATGATTAGTGGTTGTTTTCCTTTTAATTTTCTTTATGGTCTTGATAGGTAAATTTGGGGATTGTTGCATGCAAAAAAACGTTTTCACCCTGCATTTGTGTGTCGCAAGCCGCATAGCCTGTCTCCTGGGTTGTTTTGTTCATTGATTTAGTATTTTATTTAGTTACTTCTGTTGTTTTTTGGTTAAGTTTTTATGGTTATGTTATAATGTATCTTTCATTTTATTATCTTCTGGTATATACATTTATTTTTTCATTTTATAGTTTAAATTTTGTGGTGCATTTTAAATTTAAGAAGGAATTTTTCAACTATATATATTGAGATTTCATTGTCTTGAAAAATCTTTTGTGAAATTGGTATTGTATTTTATTGGCAAATTCTTCCAAAGTCAATATTTTTATATCATTGAGCAATTGAATGTTTGCTGCATCTTAATACTTTTTAAGTGACTGTTAATAATATTAGGACATGTCTTTATTCAGATTTATGCAGTTGCTATAATTTTATTTTTACTTTGTGCTACTGTTTTGCATATCTATGAAACATAATGCAATATCTAAGGGTTAATTTCTTTAAAGAAAATTTTACAATATTGGAGAATTGCAAAAGTGTACATTAAAACATATACAGTTAAACTTGGTTATAATGAGGTTGTAAGGAACAGTGCCTTTGCTCATTAAAACCAAGTTTTTGTAGTAAGCGAGTACAAACTGTTATCATTTATTCTCCATAGAAGTAAAGTTATATACAAAGCTTTAATTAAATCAGCAAAAACAGCTGAATTATGGTACTTTTACATTCGTTAAGTAAATTATGAAATGAAATTATAAATTATAGTGCAGTGTTTAATTTTATCCTTGTAATATGTTACATGAAAAAAATCAAAATAAGAAGGGAATCAGTCATAAAATTATTTATTATTTTTAGTGGGTCGAAATATGTTATTTTGCTCCAATTTTTTTACAGTACTTTCCATTACACGCTTGTATTTTTTATCTAATTAAGCTTTTTGTATGAAAAATATTATCACTTGCCCCTTTTGCTTCTAAGAATCTCAAAGGTTTAATGCATTTTTCAGCTTATAAGCTGCAGCTCAAAAAACTCATGTTAGACCCAGAAATTGTATTTGATAAAATGCTACTTTCTTAAACTCTAAATACACTTGACTTCAATTACTAAATAAAATTTCTGGGTCTAAACTGAATTATTTGAGCTGCGGATAATACGCTAAAAAATATGGTAGTAGAATTTAACATTGAATCAACAAAATGCATGTTTAACTTAGTTTATTTAACAAAGGACGATTTTCTCTTGGTAAAGTAAGTAATATTCAGAGCTAAATGAGGAGTACAACAAAATTAATGCAATAAACAGTGTAATTTAAATTCAAAGAGACAATAATAACAGAAGTATTAATCAGAAATGTATGGAATATGTCACATTCTCCTTATGTTCATAAATTCACTCGTATCAAAGCAACAGTGCTTTGAAAAGCTTCCATTGAGCCTATCATTTTCTTAACATTTATCTGGTCAAGAAAGCTTAGTTAATGCATTCAACATAGACTTAATACAACTGCATTAAAAAATCTGCACCTTCAAGCATGAAAGTAATTTCGTGCAATAGGCAAAAAGCTTGCAAGTTTCTGTATATATTTATGTACGTACCACCACATTAATACATTTATACAATGCTTTATCTCAGATCCGCACTGCATATGACCAGAGATTTTGTTTGATTTCAGATCACCATTTTAAGTAACTTTATTCTATTAAAAACTCATTTCTAATGATTAAACGGATTATTAATGCAGCTGTATTGAGTCTATGTAGAATGTGTTAACTAAGCTTTCTTGCCAGTGTTAAGAAAATGATAGGCTTAATGTATGCTTTAAACTTTTAAATAGAAAGAAATGTTTTACACAGGAGAAGAGAAAAAATTTAATCTATAGAATAAAACTTTTAAACACTTACAAGCTCTTCCAATACACATAGGACGAATAAGTTATACCTTACACTTGACTTTTTTTTTAACTACTTCTATTTGCATGAGCTTCTCCTACTACCACCCATACAGATTTTACCATCAGATAGTTAAATTTAAAAAGCATGTTTAAAAACAGTTTTTCCCCTAATTAAAAATAATTTAATTCATTAATTTTAAAATTAGGTCTTTATTTAAAAATTTTATTTTTTTCCATATAAATCTAATAATTATATATTTTTAATTCTGGATAACTGATTATATCATAAACGGTGTGTGATTTCAGAGAGTCTGCTATAAAAAACATTTCTAGTAATAAAAAAAAGAAAGTATTTACAAGCTCTAAATTGCATTAAAAATTTTCATTTTTGATTTAATAATAATGCTGTATTTCATTTCATGTACCAGTATCAGATTTCCATGTACCATAGTTTGGAAACCCTTTCTGAATAAACTTCAATATGCACCAAAATTTAAAAAAATTAAAAATTTATGTGCAAAAAGAAATGCAGAAAAAAATATAATAATAAGATTTGTAATTAGACATAGCTGTAAAGCATCCCTCATCATTTTACACCTGTACACTAATTCCAGTGATGAAATAGACATGAAGTGTTGTTCATTTGAGAATCTAATGTTCCTTAAAAGCAACAGTTGCTCATATTTAAAGTTATCCAGTAATTGCTTGAGAGTATTTTGCTCATTCTTCTATTAGGATAGGGGAGACTGGGGGCTAATGGAACAAGTGGATTTTCTCCAAACAATAAATCAGTTAAATTTTCAAGATTTTATCAATAGAAGGCAGTACCAGCATTACATAAGCATATGTACTTAACAATTTTTTTCCATTATCTCATTTCAAAATAACAAGGAAAATATTCCTCAGCCGAACTGTGAAAATTTTTTTCATGTTTACTTGTTTTAATGAAGTATAAACTGTATTTTTAAGAATATTACTTATGATTTTGCAGCTTTTAATCAATGCAATCTTCGTTTTTGTGTTAGTGATAAATACTTTATAATAAGTTTAAGTACAGTTCAAAATGGTATGTAATTTAATAGAGCTTGTCAGATTGTGGGACCTCATAATAATTACATATAAATGTTGTCATGTTATTGCACCTAAAAATTATGTTAAATGATACATTTTATGTACAAAAAACTTAATGTGCCTTATTATTTTATGTCTGTTAAAATGAATACCATTTTACCAAATCAACTTTCAATAAAAGTATGACAAGGTAATAAAGACCTCAATCAATTTTCCTTTAATAAGTTTTACAAGTTAAAAATATAATAATTTTTAAAGTAAGATTTTGTTCATTGAATTTATAATAATGCTCATATAACTCTTAAATTTGTCTATTTAGGAAACATTTATGTTTAATTAATGTGTCCCATTAAAAGTATGGCAAGTCCTATTGAGTCTGAGTCTAATGTGACAAAATTTCATTTGACAAATTAATGCTATTTTTTTTTCAATAATTAAAATATGACTAACATTTTTTATTTATTAATAGAAAACTGTTTTTAATGCTCTATCAAATAAAATCTAGGAATTTTATAAATTGCTCTTTCTACAGTATGAAATGTAATACATGTCCCATTAGCTTTCCATCTCCCCTAATTTTCAGTGGAGGTGCAAGAACTCTATTTGGTGGATATGAATGTATTGCAAGAAATATTCCATACTCCAAGAAATATGCCTTCCCCAAATGATGCTCCTGTAGGCATCATCATGTCCCATAATAAACTATTTTTTATTAGAATAATTTTGTTTCAGTAACTAAAGAATGTGTACTCAATGATATTAGAGAAAATTTTATTTAAGAAACTAATATATTGATCACGGCATGGAACCTGAGAAATAATAAAATTAAAACTTAGGTATTGTTCTGTTTAGTCATATAAACTTTTTTATTAGCACTTATATAATGTCTAATTAATTAATCAGAATATCATTGGTTCTTTTTTAAACTTGTATTCACAAATTTTTTCCTTTTTTTTCCCCCTCTCAAATTTGTTATTCTATGACAAATTTGGTTTCAATTTTATTTTATGTAGAGCTACATTCTATAAATTTGTCATATAGTTCCATTATGCATTGTTTAATTTGTATTAGAAATGTCTAATTTTTCTTTTTTAGCCTTTGACAGATTTTGCAAATGTGTGGGTAGCTCAGGGACAAGGTTATCGTCTCATTGTCTTAGATCCTTCAGAACCATGCATTTCAAATTGCTCATCGGTTTCAGTTCTGTTACGTCCCCGAGATGTTTGTAAGTATTTGATTTTTGGAAGAAAAAAAATACTGCATGCACCAGAAAATGACACATTTTCTCTCTTTTTTTTTCTATTTAAAAATAAACTAAACAATTTTATTGGAATTTACAATTTTCTCTCATTATTTAGTGTACTATAACTGGCAGTTCTGGAGGCCAAGATCTCGACCAGCCAATTTTTGTGAAGATATGAGTATTACATATATTGGATCCTTTTATTAATGTTACTAAAATGAACAGAGACAAAATGCTAATGCTATTTTTTATTATAAAATATATTGAACTTTTTTAATATATAATTCAGAGAGAAATGTTAACATTATACTTTATTATAAAATAAAATTTATCATTGTAAAAAAAAAAGCTTGTGGTTTTTTTTTTTTTTTTTTTTTTTTTTTTTTTTTAGAAAGAAGAGGGTAATACATTTTCCTATGATATACAGTGCTTATTCTATTAGAATGGCATACTCAAATAATGGTACAGTACCATACTAAATACATCTGGAACAGGCATATTAAATTTGTTTACTGTAGAGGGTCACATTTGGAGGACACATTAAAAAAATTTAGATTTATAATTTTATCATCACAGAGATAATTTGTACATGCAAAATACAACCATGTTAAATAAATATTCATCTTAATTCAAAAGCTTTTATTATTCATAATTTATTTCATCTTACTTTAAAAAAAAAATGTTTTTCATAAATCAAATCTACAAAATTTTGTTGAATTTGTTGAGTAGTAATTAATTTAAAAACTGATTGCATATGTTGCTTTATAGATCTTGTTCTTTACATACTTTTATTGTTTTGTAAAATTATGCCTAATTGCAGATGATACTTCAAGCATCGGTCTGATTTCTCTAATATTAAAGAAATTAACCCTGCATCCTTATATTTTTGTCCCAATACAGAATCTTGCTTAATTGCAATCATAAACTATTAACAATAATTTTAACAACTATTAGAGGCCCCAAAGCAGAATATGCTTAAAAGTTATTTCAAATTATCATTTTCAGCGAAGTTTTCATTGAGTCGTCTGAAAAAAAACATCAGTTGATCATTGGTAAAAAAAATCACAAAATTCTTCAATCGTTCATTTAAACAGATTGCGATATTCATCAATCGGTTGCAGGAAAAAAAAAAAAGAAATTCATCAATCAGTAACATGAAAAATATTCCATGATTTTTGCCAATCAGTTGCAAGAAAAAGATGCAAAATTTGGCAATTGGTAGACAGAAAATATCTCAAAATTCGCCAATGAATCACGAGTAAAAAGACATTAAATTCGGCAGTGGATCATTGGAAAAAAATCAAGAAATTCATTAATCAGTTGCATGGGAAAAAATTGTAAAATTCGTTGATCAATTGTGGCAAAAATCATGAAAATTGCCAGTTGATCGAGGGAAACATCTCAATGCTATAGCAAAATTCACCAACTAGTCGCAAGGAATTTATTATAATTGTGAAAATTGTCAGTCGATCAGGGGTAAATCGCAAAATTCTTCAATCAGACATGGAAAAAAAAACACAAAATTCATCGATCGGTCACGATAAAAAATCATGAAAGTTGTCAGTCAATGAGGGGGAAATCTCAAAAACAACGAGAATCATCGATCAGTCATGGGGAAATATTGCAAAATTCGTCAATCAGTCACAGGAAAATATCACAAAATTTGTCAATTTGTCACGGAAAAATATTACAAAATTCATCAATCGGCTGTGAGAAAAATATTGCGAGATCCATCAATTGATCGTGGGAAAATATTGCAAAATTCTACTGATAAATGGGGACTCTAAACAAACCAGTTCAAAATATGCCTTTTGAACAGGATGCAAGAGAGTTCTTTTTAAAAAAAATTCCCACTGGTGACTCTTTTGTTCTAGTTTAACACTATACTCATTACTTACTTGGAGATCATGGCGATCAAATAAAAAAATTTACATTGCATGGTACAATGGAGTTGTCTGCAACAAATATTACTCATAACCTATTGAATAACATGTATTCAGTAACGAAAGAAGAGCGCATGAGCCTCTACCTGGACATAAACCTGTTAGAAAACTTCTAAATGCTGGACTTATATAATTTATAACTAATTATGCATAGACCAAATTTCCAAAGATATTTCCTCCATAAAAATGATATCTCAAAAGTTATCACTGTAAATTCTTTGTTAATACCATGGTTGTAAAAGTAAAACTTACCCTAAATAATGTCTCTTTTGTGTGTGTCACTACTTTATGAAACGTATTTTGCATTTCTATAAAAGATGAAATTGTACTCCTACATATACAAGAACATGTGATCTCCCTGTGTTTTTCTTTTTTACTGCTGCAGAACATTTATGATCAGCTGAAGGCTCATTGCAGAACATTGCAAAATATTCTGCTTTGGGGATTAAAGGTATATTAAATAGATGAAATTGATTTTCATATTTCTTGAAACTCAAAAATCTTCATTTGAATACATTTTATTTTTAATTTGATTGGTGTACTCTGTAAACTTAAACTCGAATGATTTTTGTATTAATGTCTAACTACATTTAAAATGAAATAAATTGAATTTTTCTTTTTAACAAAGTAATACATTTTTTTTATAAACATTAATACTATTAAATAATATGATAACATTGTGAAATTTGCCTTGAAGTTTAAGTTTACTAAAGTGATTTGTATTATCAACTGAAAAGTGCAAGTACTTTGTGCATTGATGAACTTTAATAATCCAGTTATAATTCTTCAATTTAAAAAGAATGGTAATCTCATGTAACAGTTTGATGTTAATTGTTTAAACTTTATATGGAAAGCCATTGAATTTCTGTATAAGGTAGATCTATGTATCTTCACTATGTATCTTTAAGTATTTACTTGATTGACAATAATTAAGCTAGTATGTATGAACATAATTTACAATTTTAATTAAATTTTAAAGCATATATCTGTCGTTAGAAAATTTAAAGCCTAATCTTTTCTGATATATGTATTGAAAATTCAACAAAAAATCTATTGCTCTGTTTTAACTTTCATAAGTGGGTCAAAAATATCAGCTACTATAGTTGTACCAAGCATATGAATAATTTCTGGAGTTCTTCTCGCTTATTTTAAAGGTCACATTAGATCTGCAAATTAAAATATCACACTAAGTGGTATCCTGTACATCTGTACTTTCAAGAATTGAAATGTAATAGGGATCAAATATTCAAATTATAAATTTCAGTTCATTCCTGAAATTCTCGGCTATACCATTAATCTTCCTAGCCAGGTATTTAAGCCATTTATCAAATCCAAAATGGCTACTTTCTGACTTCATTTTTGTTTGCAAATGCATGAAACTAGCAGGTGCTCTTATTCAGAAACTACGGAATAAAAAAAAAAATTTCCATTTTTTGGAAAAGGCAGGCAATTTTTCTGAAAATATTGTCAAAACTGTTGTTTTGAAATGAATTTGCAAACACAATAGTGTGAGAAAGGAAAAAAAACTGCTGTCATGAGACAATAATTGCTTATAATTCAAGATACTATAAAATATATAAAAACTGTTTGATTACAAATCATTTCAATAATCATGATTGCAAGTGTCACATCACATTTGTCTGTAAATGTGTCAAAGTTTTGGGTTGTTGAACAGGGAAAAATATTTTTTAAAGAATCTCCTTAGTGGAACTCTGTAGCCTTCATTTTACAAAAAATGACAAAAATATCAATTTTTAAAAGTTTTGCTTAAAATGAATTTAGACATCTGTAGTATATTCTCACAAAATGCCGCAAATATTCGATAATTAAAAATATAAAAAAGGCTTTCTTCCTGTATCCACTTCTTTTAAATGAGTCATAGTTGTAAATTTTTTAGCACACTTTTAAGAAAAGTATGCGGCAAAAGATATTTCAAAATGTTTAAAATTGTAGTAGAAGTGTGGTTTTAAAGTTTTCTTACATTAAAAAAAAATAATAAATTTTTCATATTTTGCTACAAAAATTGCATTTTTTCTTGATTAAACCATTCAATAATATGTCAATTAAGATATTATAAATAAATAAAAAAAAAATAGTTCAAAGGGAGTTCTTTTAAGCTTATAGTTTTAATTTCTTGAACTGCTCTAGACATCATTTCCACTACTTTGATATGCAATACATTCATGAATAAATTCCACTTAGGGAATGATTTCGACTTTTATCAAATGGATGTCATAAAACAAATGGCTAGTTTTTAAAACAGTTGTGTTATCTTCAATTGACTAAGTAAATACAGTTTGTTGCTTATAAAGTATCAGTTTCAATTCCAACAGTTTATCTTTCAGAAGTTTTGCCACATATTTGTAAGTTTTCTTTAATGTTAAATTTTTTGCAAACTTCATATATAAAGGAAAATAATAATAATCATTTTTTAGATGAATGCAGAAATATTGTGAATCACTTTTCAAATATAAATCTGCGATGTTCATTTTAAATAATCAGATTTATTCATATTGGTTGAGAGTTTTATAAACCCTGTGATGTATGCGAGATAGAAATTTGTTAGTAAAAATGAAATAAAGAGAAGACCACAGAAGGTTCATTAGCAGTGGCAAGTTTTCTAACCTAATTAATAACCAATTAAGAAGCTCAAATCAAAAATCCACATGTTTGAATAAGTATGATATAAGTGAAGAGCTTGTGTGGGTAATTTTTTTTTTTTTTTTTTTTTTTTTTTTTTTTGGGAGGGGGGAAGGCTTTCTTGGACAAAAACAAGAATTCACATTGCTTTCTAAACCATTCATTTAACAGCTATTTAATTTATTTTTTTAAACTTTGTATTTAATTTTAACTGTCATAAACCAGCATCACATTTTCTTGAACTTTTAAATGCATCAGAATATTTTAAATGTGTTGTAAATTAACCTTTTATAAAAATTTCATGAGCCGATCATGTCATATATTGCAAAATAAAACAAAGTAATTAAAAAATATATATATACAGACATGGTGTTAAAAGCTAGTTCTCCACAACAATGCAGTAGGCAGCTTCATATCTATCCATGAGATTTCCATTTAATTTTTGCTTTTTAGACAGCTGCTTTTAATTATTTAAAATAAAGAAATCCTCCTTCCTAAAAAAAAGTTAATGAAAAGGCCTAATCTATTATTTTCAACATAAAACACAATTTATTATATAAATACTATAAAGTTTTTATAAATCTTTAAATTTTCAGATTCAAGATCCTGTGCTTTGTTGTATTTTGATTATTATTGCATTCACATCCACTAATAATTTTAGTTTAATATTGAAGTTAGATCTATTTATATATATACTATACTTCCTGATGTTTGCCATATAGGAGACCATGGTTAGTGCAGATGTATTTGTGCAAAGCCCATTCTGTACATACCTGTTCAAACAACTGAATATAAATACAAGTAAAATGCCAAAGGTCTGAGGGCTATGTCTTTGACATGCCTGATCTAGAATAATCGCCATATTTTTATATAGTAAATGCAAGTAGCATTAAATATAATTTTAATTTTCAAATGTAAGTCGTGTTGAACTGGCATCACCTGCCCTTTAAAAATGAAAGACATTATTAATAACAAACTGTTAAAATGTTCAATTTAATCCTAGATTCGGTAATTCTATAACTGAAGAAATTTTCACAAACTACAGTCAAATCTACTCTGCAAAAGTTTTTATCAAAGGTTCTGTGGATTACATTTTTCCTTTGCAGATACAAAAGTTATTATTGCATGAATGAATGTTCATATGGAAAGATAATGATTTAAAATAAATTTTGTAATAAAATATCCATTCAACATTAAAAAACCTTATCACTTTCATAAAAGTAAATAATGTAAACATAATAAAATATGTATACATATTTAAATATATAAATGCACATTTATCACCGATTAGTTTTAATTTTCTGAAACTTTGATGTAATTGTTGTTTGTTTTACCACTTTAGTTTATTTTTAGGAATTTTATCTTGCAAGTTAAGCAAAAATCCAAGTTCCTGTTCAGAAATAAGACTTTTTTTTTTTTTTTTTTTTTAGTTTATACAATTTTTTTAAATGTTTGAATTGTTCTTAATTTATGGTTCAAAGAGAAAAATTAATTAATTGCAAAAAGAAGAAGAAAAAAAAAGTTGTTGCTACTGAATTTCTTCAATGCCTTTACTATAAATTTCATTGTTTACATCCAAACATATATTGTGGAATAAAAAGAGTTGAGTGCATTTGTTTTTAACAAGCTTTTAAACTGCTATAGAAACAATCATTGTTTGTGCTTCATTAATCAAATTGATTATTGCTATATCTGTATAAATTCATCAAAGAATTTTTGATCTGTACTCTTCTAAAAAGACTTTAAAGGAAGGACTTTAAGGACTTTAAATGGAAGGACTTAGGAAGGACTTTAAATGTAAAGTAAATGTGCTTGTAAATTGACAACTGACTGAGTTAGGTATAGCTGCTTTAAAGCTGAAGTATCTTTTTTTGCTAAAAAAAAAAAAAAAATGAGGATCATCAAATTATTTGAGAAATACTTGTTGGTAATTATTAGTACAGTAAAGCACCATTTATACATTTCTCATATATGTGATGTTTCAGCATGATCCTGATTCATTCCTATGTATTTTAATGTTGTAATATTTCATTTATATGACGCATAACTTCGGTTATATGTCATTTCTTTCATTTTATAACAGGTTTTCTCAGAATTTTTTCATCCCAGCGAAGTTTTTTTTTTCTTTTTTGCTAGCAATATTTGGGGAAATAAGTAGAACAAAGAACACGTGTGTTTGCTACAGGGGTTATTTCAAGTTCGTGGAACCTGTGGAGGAGGTGGGAAGAAAAGAATAGCAGTGGGTGGTCTGCTTACAAGAGAAGTGCGAGATTAGTAAACATTGTTTCATTTCCTGATTTCGTTGCAGTATTAATCACATTTGAGTGCAATTTCTGTTTTTTGGGGGCTCTCTTTTCAATACTTAGTGAAGAAGTTATCCCACTTCTTTCAAAGATGTGTTGGACTGGATTGACACACTTAGAACATTTTTTGTTTCTCACAATACTAGTGAGAAACCTTTCCAGAACTTAACTCCATACATAATGATTTGCTTAAGTCTCAAAATACAGGGTGATCTTTTTTAAAGTGACAGTATTTGGAGCGCCCTGTAGTGCGATCTAATAGCCGAAATGGCACCAAACTTGGTATTTAGACTAATCAAGACATGGGAAAAAGGATTCTGTGAAAAAAAAAAATTTAGTTCCAAAAATCGCCGCTAGGGCATTTTGTGGCGCTTTGCAATGTATAAAATGAGAGAAAAGAAAAATACTAACACATACTATCGTACAGTTAAATTATTAATGTTTATTTACTACATTAACTTCCCCAGTGAGGAATTAGACCACCTTCAATGTGAACAGCGTTCTCAGAAATAACACCGTGCATTCTGTGCACAACGTTCTCCACAGCCGTACGTAACATATCACGAGGAATATTCCGCACTGTCTTTGTTATGTTGTCCTTTAGAAGAGACAAATTTGATACTCCACCAACATAAACTTGAGATTTCAAATAACCCAGAGCCAAAAATCGCATGGCATGAGGTCAGGGGAACGAGGCGGCCATGCAACTGGAAAACTCTGACTTATGACTCTATCATCAGTGAAGGTTTGGCGCAAGAGCTGCTTTATCTTATTACCAATGTGTTGTGGAGCACCATCCTGCATAAAGATTGTCTGTTGGAGACGGTTTCTTTGCTGAAGTTGTGGAATAACAAACGTTTGCAGCATTTCGTGGTACCTTTCTGCATTTATGGTGCACGTTTCGGGTCCTGTCGGAGTGATGGTCTCAACAAAGAATGGCCCAATTATGAATTTGGCTGTGAAACCACACCAAACAGTGACTTTTGGGGAATTTAATGGGATTTCATGTACGGTGTGGGGATGCTCAGAAGCCCAAATTCGGCTATTTTGTGTGTTTACGGACCCATTGAGATAAAAATGGCACTCATCTCCCCACAGAATGTGCCATGGGAAAGCATCATCAATTTCTACCCTGGCAAGAAACGATAGAGCGAATGCCACTCGCTTATCATAATCACTTGGTTTCAGTTTGTTCAAGAGGCTGATTTTGTAGGGGTAAAATCCAATAATGTGCCGCAAAACTCTCCATACCGTGGAATAATTCATGTCCAATTGTCGAGCTACACCCCAGGCGCTGTTAGTACCAGCAATGGTTCCCTGCGATCCTTCAACAATTGCAGTTGCCACATCAGTTATTACATCTTCTGATACTTGTTTACGTCATCTCCCAGCGCGAATGGTCAGTGACCCCGTTTCCTCGAACTTCTTAATAATTTTCTTAAGACCATTCAGCGATAAAGGCCCCTTTCGTAATTTTTTTTTGGTTCGAAATTCCCGAAGAGCTGCGGATGCATTACATTGATTCATATAATACAGCTTCACCAGTAATGCACGTTCCGGTAACATGAGAGGCATGTCCACTGGAGCTCGTTTACTTCAGCTGAGATTATTTGTCAGAGCTGTCTACTACTTGCTTTTATAGCCCCTATTACTGGCGCTGCCATCGCACAACATTTGCATTTTTCTTTGATACCCGTGTTTTATGCTAATTCTCGTTATTGTAAGCTACAGCAGCGCCACAAAATGCCTTAGCGACGATTGTTGGAACTAAAATTTTTTTTCACGGAATCCTTTTCCCCATGTCTTGATTACTCTAAATACCAAGTTTGGTACCATTTCGGCTATTAGATCGCGCTACAGGGCGCTCCAAACACTGTCACTTTAAAAAAGATCACCCTGTAAATTGGCACATCAGATAATGATTAAAGATTATTTTAATTATTATTATTTAATTTTTTTTCCATATATAGTGCATCTTTAACCAATCGAAAATGGTAGCAAAATTAAATTTCTATGATTGCAGTATTATATTTCTACAGTCAAAGATTTTACACCTTAGGCGACTACAATTTTGATTGTACATCTTTCTCAGTTATACATTGTTTTAGAATGGTCCCCTGAAAGACGTATAATTGTTGCTTTACTGTAATAGAATTTACCTTTTAGTGAAAAATATGAGTCAGTTCTTGTTAAAATACATAACAAAATGCAAAGGAATCTTGTCTTAAAAAAAAAAAAAGATGGTTATCAGGAAAATGAACAATCTTGATCATAGCCCCCTCCCCTCCCTTCCCAAAAAAAAGACTAATTAAAAAAAAAGAGTTACTTTATTTTTCATTTCTTTACCATCTTATAAACAATGTAACTAATTCAACTGCAGCTTAAGAAAAGTCACAAGATAAATATTTTCAGTGTTTTTCATCAGTAATTTTTATTAAAGTCAGCCATGATTTTTTTAAAAATATATTAAGGGTAGCATAAATAATATTTCTTATGTGGACAATAATTCTTGGCATATTTCTTTAAAGTTTCTTAATAAAAATTAGATAAATTGAAAAAAAGCTCAATAAATACTAGACTGGTAGCAAGGGATCATAAAAATCAATGATTAAGCTGACTAAATACTACTTAAAAAAAAAAAATCCCTGACAGCTGAGCCTACAGGCACAGGTAGATTTCGAAGATGCAGACCGTAGGGCACCTGTTTGTTAAGAAATGCAAAAAAAAAAAAAAAAATGACCTTTTTGCCATGATGGGGTAGTTGGAACTGCCCACTTCAAAACCTAACTTGTTTGCAGGCAGAGCCGGCAGGGATTTTTATTTATTTAATTTTTTGCTATAAGGGTTGGTCCTATAAAAAACTTATCAATATAAAAGTTTTAGATAATATTAAGAGTAAAGATGTAAAATTTCCGGAAATTTTGAAGTGGTGGAAAAAACCCAGTTTTTTTCTGGAAAAAATGATTTTTTACAAATGTTTCTCAAAAATAAGTTACATTTTCTTAAAGAATATAAAATAATAAACATTTTTTAAATTTCTGCATACTAAATTTAAAAAAAAATTCACTTTAGATGAATATATTACAAAAAAGTCAGCTTTTTAAAGTTAGCCTTTCATTATCATAATTTTCACAGTAGCTTTTCTTGCTTAATTTAATACCATTATTTGTAATATATCATGTCTCTGTTGAAATGGTTCTTCAGTTGCATTTATTCAATTACCAGTAGAGATGATAATAATAAAAAAAAAATCGGAGTTTCAACCAATATCACTGCAGTTTGAAAGCAAATTTAAATCCCCTCTACATAGTATTGCTTTGTATATAAATGACGCCATTTTAAAGAAGCAAATTATTGTAGTTGTGACATTATAAATATTATAATTTTTATATTTTTTATTGCTTAAAAATTGATAATAATTTACAGTATTATAACTTTTTTTTCGTACAATTAGAATTTTTATTTCTTGTGTATTTAGTTTTGGTAGTATAGCTTTCCATTCTAAACCTAAACCAACCCTATGTTTTAATTTTAGTTTATGTTTTAGATTCTTAGAAATTCTTAGAATAGATTAGAAAGTAATATATATATATATATATATATATGTATGTATGTATATTTCTTTAATGAAATTTATAAAACAGGTGGAGTTTTTTAATACATCGAAATATTAGTTGAAAACAATTTTTATCAGAAAATTTACATTTTCTTTGCAAAGTTTATCTGTATGCATTTATATTTAAAAAAAAAAAAAAAAAAAAAAAAAAAAAAAACAGTTCGACAAGTCTTAAAATCTATATTTAACAAAAAGGAAGAGGAGAGAAAAAAAGCTTGAAAGGATTAAATAATTTCAATTGCATGTTATTAAAAAATAACTTGTTTCTAATATAATAGTTAAATATTTCTAGCGATTATTATCTGATTACATGAAAAATCACAGCTGTGCCAATAAAAATAAATGCATGCTTAAAATGCTATAGTATTAAATATCTCATACATTATTGAAGTAATTTCGCACATGAATTTTCATTTTTAACAAGAGAAGTTGCATGGGTCTGATTACATTTTTTTTTCATGCGATCCTGTTTTTGTGCACATTTTGTATAAAAAATATTGCCTTATTAAAAAAAATCATATAAAATTGTCATAAAAAACATAATAAAATTTTGCGAATTAGAAATTATTGTTATATTTAGATATTTCTAATAAGGTCCTTCATAAATACAATAGTGGCCAAAATTGTGGAAACCTTTTGGAAAAAATGCTTTTTTGAAGTTTGATGGCTCATAACACCCAATATTTCCTAGTAATACCATAAAAGCTGTATACCACTGGAAAGATAATTTATTCAAGAATATCATGCAATACAGTTTGATCAATTATAATTATTTTATGAAACGTTATAGCCAAATGATCAGAAAAAGGCAGTAAAACCTGGTTAGGTTGACGATAATTATTTTTCTTATTCTTGAATGTAGCCAATGCATATAAATGTTTGGAGTGTCCAGACAGATTCCATTTTATTTGGTAATGTGCTAACAAAGCTAGGGTAGGATTTAAAAAAAAAAAAAAAAAAAAGAAAGCCATATTTTGGTACTTATAGGAGAACTTTTATCACTATTTTTTATGATTGCTATCAAGTTGCTAAAGTTCTTTGCCACTTTTCATTTTTTGAGCTAGTAAAGCATAATAAAATGAACAAAACAACATAAAGAGTTGATTAGTTACCCAGAAATCAATGTGTAACAATATTTTTAAGTGTAGAAAGCTATGGTTATGAAGAAATTAGAAGTAAATTAACAAAGGGATGTCTAAGTCAAACAAAACAAGACTGGAAAAGATGCAGGAGAGCAACTGGCGGTAGAAGGGTAAGGTCCCTGTGTATAGGTCACATAAAACAATCATCTCGGTATATGCAGCATGAAATGATGTACTGTAATGGGGAGCTAAAACAAAGTACAGTTCTGTGCAGAGTGCAGTATTTTGGTCTAAATGCTAGAATTCCATTAAAAAAAAAAACATTATAACACTCCAAATAACATAAACCTACTATTTCTGTCTAGTAAACATACCTTTTAGCTCAATTTAATATTTTCAACCTTTATTTGGATTTATAATTTTTTTTTCATGAAATTCTAGCATTTAGGCAGTTCTGTAGAGAATGCAATGTTTTGGAAGAGTCCTATGTTTTAAGGTGAAAAAATTGCAAAGGATCCTTTAAAGGACTCAAGTTCCTCCTAAACTGCTTACAGATCATATTTTCTATTCTAATATTTTCATAGGAGACACTGAACATGAAAAAATATAAAGAAATAATATCAGAATGCATAACAATATTTTGATATATTATTTTATAAATTAAAAATTTCAATTTTTCCAAATTGGAAAATACCCTTTCAGAAAAAAAAAACAGTTTTTTTCCCAAAGTTTCTGGGTTTTTTCTGAGCATTCCCATTTCTAATTAAGAGGATTTATAATACATTTAAGCGGATTTGATATCTTGTGAATTGACGAAGTTATGATTTTTTTTTCTTCTAAAACCCCCTTTTTTCCACCTTGGGGCCATTTTTAATGATATAAAAAAATCTGTCATACATAAATTTTTAGCCCTTTTCCTAGAAGTAATAATATCTTTAAACGGTTTCGAAATATATCAATTTTTTTCTGTTTCCACAAAAAGCCCCCCCCCCCCCATTTCCTTCCCCCCTTAGTTCGATTTTGCCCATTAACGAACTTGACAGAGTTTATGCCCCTTGATTTTATGTATCAGTTTGGAAGAGATTTGTGCAGAATTATTGCAGTTATCGTGTCCATAAAAAGGTGACATAGATAGATATATAAAGTTTTGAACTGGGGTGTTTTTGGGTTCTGGGAGTCATGATTGGCATAGATATGCAAAAATGTTTCAACAATTCCAACTTAGGTGAGAATGTACGAAATCTACCTAAAATAGTGCAGTATAATACAGATTACAATTATAAGTACCACTAATAAATAACAACAGTGACGTGTGAAATGATTTATGATGTAATTTTTATTTAACTTGCATCTTACATGATACAAAATGTCCTGAAACAGATTAAACACTTAAAAAATTCAATAACAAATAAACAATGGCGGAAACAAGTTAATTTTGCAGGATAGTAATATGTGAAGTCAGGAATTTCTTTTCTGTGCTTGTTTTAGTTTCAAATATCACCTATAGATGGCGTCATGCTTTTTCAAACTATTAGATTAGATATAGAAAAAAGTTTGGTTTTTATATTTGTTGTTTTTAAGCATTATTGCAGTGTTATCCATCAGTGATATAGGAAACTAAAACAAGGAAGCATAATATAATAAATAAATTCCGGACTTCACACATTACTCACCTGCAAGAATAACTTTAATAGTTGTCACCAAGTACTTGTTAGTGTTTTAAAAAGGTTTGGACTATTTTAGAACACACTGTATTTATGATTTTTATATTTATCAATAATTACTATATATGACCAAAAAATTTTATAAGTTTTTATTTTTTTACTACTACGAAAGTATTTTCACTGCCAAAACTAAAAATAATTTTGAAGAAGCCAATTTATATTAAAATGTTTAAACATGTTGTTATTTAGTGTTGGTTGATTAATCATGATCTGGATGTGCTGGCAGTTTTTCTTTAGTAGTATCAGATTGAAATAAAATGTAATGAGAAAAACTACATGAAAAATAATTCTTTATTACAAAATTAAAAATGATAAAAATCTTATGGACGGATTAAATTTGAAGAACAATATTTTTTCTCTTCACAGAAACACTCGTGCTTTAAGACATAGTATGATAAAATAATAACATTTTGTATTACAAAAACATTTTAAATGGAAAATTTTATAATACATAGAATAAATATTTATTACAAAATTTTGAATTATAAAATCTTATGGGTAGATTAAATAGGACGGATCAATTCATAAACAATAACATTCAGATTGCATTGCAAAAATATTTATAATTGTGAATTTTATAATACATATAAAGTTATGAAATTGTAAGCATTTGAAAAACATTAAGTATTTTTATAGACAAAAGATTTTGTCAAATTACGCTACATGGTGCTAAATTTGTATTTATATTACACAAAAAAAAAATATTGAGAATCAAATGCAATACTTCTGACATCATTCACTTGTCCCTAATTTCATGCTTCAAAAGGACTATATCTAACTGGAACTGTGTGTAATGCAATTATGTGGACTAATTATGTCAGTTGTTTGCTCTGGTAGGAAAATATTATGGCAGGATAGACTAGTATAGATTTTAACTTTAAGAAATTTGTTGCAATATTGGAGCCAAGAAAAGGGCTAAATCTTTTCATTTAATATACATTAGCATAATTTTCTCAGGTGAGCAATGCAATATATAAGGCTGCATATTTTTTAAATATAAACTGACATTGTAACTTGAGCAGTACATCATACACAACAGACATTATTTCTACATTTAATCTTTTCAAGAGTACCTTTCTTAATTGCAATGAGTACCATAAGTTTAATTTTATTAGTTTTTAAGGGAAAAGTTTTGCAACACTGTAATTTTGTGAAGTGCAGTACTGCTACATTCTAACCATCTTTTGAAACATTGCCAATATTATATGCCACACTAGCTCCCTGATAAACCCAAAGTACAACATATATATGTACGTTTTTACTCCTCATGAAAATGTGTATATATATGGGCATACTTTTTGGGTACACAGAAAAAAAGTATATATACAGATGTATTACTGAAAAGGCTAATAAAATACTGTGTCGCTCATTCTTTGGACAAATGACTGCACCTAGAACTACTAAATTTAGAAAGGTTGGTAGCTCTAAATCAAATTCATGCATCTCAAAGCCAGAATTTTTAAAATCTATTAAAAATGCAGGTGTTAATTCTCTTAGCCTGTAAAGTATTTTTTTTTCCACTCGTAGCCCTAGAAAATTTTTATTTTAGAAAAAGTACAGAAATATATGTTTCAGTTCTGTTTGAAAGTTCAGGTAGGACATTTCCAACACCACATGTGATAACCTCATTTCTTAAGCATACAGATATGACATGCAGTTGCTTTATTTACTCTTATACTTCTTTCTAAAATCAATATTTTTCAGGCCTACTTTCTAGTAGGACACTCCGTACTTGTTTAAAGTACTGAGTGATTCAAAAGTCACAAAAGAAATAAAAAATCGGTAATTTGGAAAACGTGGAAAGTAACAAGAAATGGTTTTCAACAAAATATACAGAATGACATGGGATTTCTGTTTAATATAGGGGTTAGGGGTGCCAGTTAAAAAAATGACTGGATTGTCGAAGGCCAACATCCGTACTGTGGTCAAAATTATCTTTAGGTGAAGAAGAGGGGGGGGGGGGGGGTTAGTGTCCTATAAGCTCATAAAAATGCTAATTTTGAATGGAGGAGGGGTTAGTCTCCCTACACTCAATCACCTCCCTAGTCAGCATACCCAATTCAGTTGGCAAGACAATATCAGTAGTTTAGTTTGTATATATATAACATCAATATAGTTATGGCTTTTTCAAGGAGTAGAAATATTCCTGACTTTATTTTGTGGTGTAAAGTTAGCTTTATTAAAAGTATAAGAACAAAGATAAGCATAAAAACAGTGCCATAATTTGGGGAGGGGATATACTATTCTAAATTGTACTTTTTAACATATTCAACCATAAAATGTGGATATCAAGTTAAAAAACAGAAAATGACCAATTTTAATAATAAATATAATTGTTCATAGTATAAATATTAACCTCATAATATGCACTAAAATATCCCTCACCTTACAGTTTTTTTTAAAATGGGAAAATCTTCTATAATGGAATTCTTTATGTAAGAAATTAAAACAAATTTCTAATAAACATTGAAAGTTGAGTAAAAGTTCATTTTTTCCTGACATTTGCAATTGTTGTTGGTTATGAAAATGTATAGTTCTTTTTAAAATCCTAATATATTATATATATATTAATAATGCAAAATTTTGTAAAAAAAACTTCTTGAACAATGGAAATTTTTGCTTATAAAAAAATAAATAATTGTATACAGGGCTTCTAAATATCCATATGAATAACCATACAACACTTTATAAAAACTAACTGTTCCGTCTTGATAAATGGAAATTTGTTGATGAAAAAAAATTTTTAAAAAACTGAACATTATTGATAACTATACAAATTTTTATGAAGAATAACTTCATTTCCAAAAAATAAAAATTTGTTTTTAAATAACAAAGCATGAATAACTAATTATGCTATTTTTTTTCTCCGTGAGCAATTGACAAAAATCACGTTTTTTTCCCCCCTTTAATGACTGATTTTGTGAAATTCTCAATTTTTATCAACTGCTTCACAAATTTTGAGATATTTTTCCGCGATGGATCGAAAAAATTTGTAATTTTTTTCAAATGACCATTGACGAAATTCACGATATTTTCTCCTCAACAAATTTATGAAATTCTTGGTTTTCACGTGCCTGATTGACAGAATTCATAATGTTGCGACCTATGAATAAAATTTGTCATTTTTTTTCTACGAATAATTAGTGAAATTCACAATTTCTGGAGATGTTGACATCTACAGTCTGTGCAGGTCATCAGTTAACCCAGGGACACAGGTTGTGCATCCCTAGTTTAATAATTTTTATTACCAGATTAATTAAATTTGACATCAAAAAGTAGTATCGCAATTGTGTTAGCCATTTGTACAATGGCGCAACACATTTTCCAATGGAACTAGGATTACAAATGTTTGATTGGATGGATACCATTAGTGAGGATAACTTTCAGACATGGCTAGATACTCTGAAGAACATCAAATGATGACCTAAACAGCAGCTTTGGGACCATTGGTAACAAATGTATCTCTTCTGGCAGTACATTTTTTGCTATCAAATCCCATGTCTTTCTGTATATTTATATGAAACCAAATATTCCAAATAGAATATTTGGAATTTTTAAGAATTATAACTGTGACACTTTCAACATATAAAAAGCGACAACAACATTGTGACAACATATAAAAAGGAAGAAAAAACACTAAGTGTAATCATTAACTTGTAAACATTATACATTTTCTCCCCTTGACTACCATATGACACTTTTTAAGAATTATAACTGTGATTTGTAACAGTCACTATTAATTTTCTAGATATTATCAATATTACAACAACAAAAAGAACCATGAAAACTAATGTGTATATCACAGAGAACCATAATAAAAATTAAAGGTAATAAAATTACTACAGCTTTATTTTAACACAAGAAGTGGGATTACATATTACAAAACTTCCCAACGAACTATACACTTCTGAAAAATATGTTGAAATGTTATTGCACTTCAATAGTAGAATTTACTACATATATTTTATCTACATTATATTTTAATATAGCTGCCAAACCTTCTAATATTTTAATACCACTATTTCCAAATAGAAATACTCACTTTATTATAATGACAGAAATTTGCATTTAAATAAGACGAAGATTACTGTTCAGAAATAGTGTTATTAAAAAAAAGTTGAAGGTTGAGCAGCTATGTTTTAACTTGTAACATAAAGCATGTGATACTTTTATTGATTGCATAACATTGAATAAATATAATTGTTAAATTGACAATTAAATTTTAACATATAAAAAGAAAGAAAAAACACTAAGTATTAACCAACTTGTAATCATTATACATTTTCTCCCCTTGACTACCATATGAAAATGAAAACCTATGTAACTTATAACAACAAAACTCAAATATTCCTTTATAAGTTGCTACAAAAGCAATTAGATTATCTTAATTGTGTAGTAAAATAACAGTACAAAATATACAATATAAATATAGCAATAACCTGGACTTGTGTAAAAAGGTGGGACTAGAAATGCTATTTAGATATTACATAAGTTGTGTTAAAGATGTCTAAAAATAAGACAAGTTATACTGGATTTCTCAAATAGCTGTTTGTTACCCAGAAGACATCAAATTATGGAAATATTTAGTAAATATAATTAAGCACTTTCAATAAACAGGTTAAAAAATGGAATATAATTAAATATTTGTCAAAAATATTTCTTAAGCACTCACAATGAAACAGAAATATATATAGTTTTTAAATGGATGGTTTCATGAAATAAAGGAATTGTTCGAGTTTCAAAGTATTTCTTAATAAAACCAAACTTCATTTTATTTGCAAAGAAATATGTATATAGTATTATAAAAATATAAATGCAAGCTATAAAATAAAATAAAATGCTTATAAAAAAAATTGTAATGATTGACAAATCAAACAAGAATTTACATGAAACACATTGGGATAAGTTCATAAATGCATGTCTACATTGGAGAGGAAGTTCTCAAGAATTGAAATTACACAATTTCTAAAAGTTAGACTATAACTATACAATAAAATAATCATATAATATGCATAATATAAAGTAATTCAATAGTTTTCACAATGAGTCACAAAGTTGAATCCAATTTTGAAATAAAAAACTAGAAAGAGTTGTTTTCACAAATGCTGCTCAAAAATGTCTATTCATTGATATTGATTTAAGGTTTGATTTGTTGATTAGATAAAAAAGTATAATTTTTTTTTCTGTTTAGGCCTTCATTGCTTGAAATTCAATTTAACCCTGCAGCTAATTTATATAGAGTAATATAAAATGTAACTTATTTAGGTAAGCTATTGGAACTTTGTGCAAGAAAGAGACAGAGCAAGAAACATAAGAATAAAACAGAGATAATCATATATAAAATGCATTAACAAAATTACTAGCAAGACAAAAATGATGGAAAAGGGGTCTAAAAAAAGAAGGGGGGGGGGGGCTCTAGTAACATTTTCATTAGGACAAATTAAATAAAATATAAACAGCAAAATGTAATATATTAAAAAACATAAACACTACATCTGATTACTTTATTTACAATATAAGAACACACATTATATCAGACAAATAAATACACTAAACCAACATGTGTGAAAAATGGACCTGGTCCAGGACTCGAACCTGGGACCTTCAGCGTAATGTGCTGTTGCTTTGCCACTGAGCCACTCTGGTCGATATGCTAGCCTGTCAACTTCTCACATTTATACATGTTATCAGCCAGCAGTTCTGCAGCTTCAGATGACAATAGCAGCGATGAATTAATAATTATTCATCCATTTGTAATTAATTATATATTAATGTTGGTTTAGTGTATTTAAATGTCTGATATGTGTGTGTTTTTATACTGTAAATAAAGTAAGCAGATGTAGCGTTTATATGCTTTAATATATAATAATTAATTATGGACTGATGAATAATTATTAATTCATCATTGCTATTGTCATCTGAAGCTGCAGAACTTCTAGCCAATGACTGTTTCCAACATGTATAATAAATGTGAGAAGTTGCCAGGCTATGATATTGACCAGGGTGGCTCAGTGACAGAGCAGAAGCATGTTATGCTGAAGGTCTCAGGTCAATTTTTCACTCATGTTGGTTTAGTGTATTTACTGTATTCTCTGGGGAGCTACCTGGGGGAGTAACCTTTTTTTTAGAACTAGAAAACTAGGTTAACACTGCACTGGGTATATCACCACACTAGGTATAACGCCACATTCATTATAAATGATATGCAATACACAGTTTAGAGCAATTAATTACAATTATTAAATGTGTTATGCTATGTTAATTAATAAGCTTTAGTTTAAAATAAATCTTAAGTTTGTTTCCTTCACATGACATGCATTTTATTTTTAGCCTCTTCAAGTCTGCGGCAATGTACAACACCAAGGCACCATTGCTTCATGCCATTTTTTGGTAAACATGTGATCCAGTAATGTTCCAGAGCTGTGATTGCCATGTCGCTGTTTGTGGCAGTTGCTCATATGTTTGACATCATCGCTTGTGAACCAATGATGTTTTGCATATGGTTTTTGTTTCTATGAATGACAACATGTGTGTGAGAGATGAAAAGATTATTTTCATAGCTCCATCTGAGCATGAAGATAGTGTATTACATGAAGATAGAGATGTGAGGGATGTATTTTTTTTTTCTTGTCATGATATGATATAAGATCAAGTATTAATTTTTTTTCCAAGCAGATTTTCAAAAGATCAGCATTACATTTGGTGCTATTTACAAGCCCCACCTAGTTATTGGCTGCATTTTTGTTTTCAAACCAGCAAAATCTAGTCTAACGATTTGGTGTTATTCCCAGAAAATATGGCAATTGTCTGCTATAATGTGTGTTTTTATAAAGGAAAATGTAAGTTGTCAGTAAACGTATAAGGGGGGGAGGGAGGTCCACGTCTAAGTAGTACTGTGCATGTCTTTTCCACTAATCATTTGTAAATATAGGTGGTGGGGGTTTGATCCCCAATCTTGTTTATGTATATTCTAATTCTTTATATTAGTAAAATCTATCGTGTGCTGTCTATTAATTAATGATGACTCGTAAATAAATCTTTAAGATTAAATATACAATCAAACAAAATATGTATGGAAACATAAAAATTAAAGTTTGATTGTATAAACATAGTGGAATTCATTAAATACAGATTAAAATGTATTTTAAATCTATGTCTTACAAGGAGAGTGCCAAGCTTGGTAATCTCAGATTTTGATTATTTTTATACATGTTGTAGGGTAGAAGCCCCTTAGTCTCAGGTTCAATGGAGTTTATACAACGCTCCTTAGTTCTCGAGAAATGGGAGGTCTAATATTATAACACAACTTAAATACTTACTTTGTAACGAAATAGCTGTGTTGGTCATAGCTCAGTTGATATGGTGTCTGCTCGTTGATCGGAGGGCCTGGGTTCGAGGCCAGAACGCGCTATGTTTGTTTTTCTCATATTTTTTTATAAATATACTTGTAATTATAATTTAATAATCTCAATTAAAAATTATAATATTGTGCATTAATTATAATGTTAACCTACTTATTTTTTATCTATAACTAAATCATTGTATAAAACATCATTAAACGGTTAATTTTTTACAAAATCACTTTTAAAATGTATTTCATATATACTTTATCGATGCAATGATATTGAACAAGTGTGAATTCGTGATTGTAAAGAAACATCATTTATAAATTGCCTTAACAAGGGAAGTCAATGCGATGATAATACTACTCTGTTTTTAAAGTAAGAAGCATAATTATATTAAAAATTAGCATAAGAATTAAATTACAACATATTTATGTCTTATTTTATTGTAACTAGAGAGCACCACAACAGACTTTGGTTATTTCTTTTTTTAGTTTGGTGCAGTTAAGTGGTTCTTGTTTTCGATCTTTATTG
Organism: Maratus michaelseni; assembly: GCA_963931845.1. NCBI lineage: Eukaryota > Metazoa > Arthropoda > Arachnida > Araneae > Salticidae > Maratus > Maratus michaelseni. The sequence goes on from OZ007599.1 coordinate 248,138,904, forward strand.
CACAAGTGCGTATCATTCTATAACAGCTTATAATTATATAAAAATGGAAGAAGCAAGCTGTAGTTCACAAGAAGATCAATCTGAAGTGTCGGATTCGATGAAAATCAGAAAAGTGATGTCACAAATGTGTTGAAGTACTGTAAAATTTTATTGCAAAACAATGGATTTTTAACAAATAATCCAGCATCGGAAATATCTTCGTTTTCTATTGCGATTGGAGAAGAATTCTATAATTCGATAGTAAATATGCAGATTTTGTAACAATTTTTGAAATTTTACCAGTCAATAATAGATCTAATTTTTTAAAATCTCTTTAAATGATGAGAAATGTTTAATAATGGCTTAAAAATCAAAAATGCTAAATTAAAATTTAATTATGTTAACGAAATTTTTTATTGAGATTATTAAATTATAATTACAAGTATATTTATTAAAAAAAATGAGAAAAACAAACTTAGTGCATTCCGGCCTCAAACCCGGCCCTCGGATCAACGAGCAGACACCATATCAACTGAGCTATGACCAACGCAGTTATTTCATTACAAAGTAAGTATTTAAGTTGTGTTATAATATTAGACACCCCCCCCCCCATTTCTCAAGAACTAAGGAGCGTTGTATAAAATCCATTGAACCCAAGACTAAGGGGCTTCTACCCTACAACATATATAAAAATAATCAAAATCTGTGATACCAAGCTTGGCACTCTCCTTGTCAGTAAATAATAGGAAGAAAAACTATTTCAGATAGTAAAAAAAGAGTGCAACATTAAATAAAGAATTTAATTCACAAAACAAAAAATGAATACAGATAAATAGCATAAAAAAATAATAGTAAAAACTGAATAAATCACAAAAAAATCACAGACCATGCTGTTCTTTGGAGGCAATTGTGGAAGGGAGGGGGAATTTAGCATAGCAGCATTTTTTATAAGGGACACAGGCAAATGTAAAAAAAGTAGTCTTAGCAGCTCATATACTAGTTTTTATTGTAATGTTTGTAGTTTAATTAGTTTAGTAGTTTGTTTAATATTCAATAATAGCTTGTGGAAGAGCTGCACAAAACAGTTTTTGTTAATTATAAAGCAGCTTTGTCATTAATAGATCACATCAAATAGATAACAGTTTTCTGTATTAGTAACCTTTCAACCAGGGTTAAGCTAAATCTAAACAGATTGGTCAAAAACAGATTTAACAAACACATCTCGCCAAGCAGAGAGCAGGCGAATCCTCGCCCCGTTGCCAGGTATCAACTCGTTAAGCTATGCAAAAGCCTGGCAGGTAGGGGCCTGGTCAGCGGTTTAAAAAAAAATCTAAACATAACTGGATACAACAATTGTCAGATTAACAATGAAATTATATCTCAATTTTTATTGTAATGAAATAATCTTGAAATGCTCAACACATTATTATATTATTATTATACTTTTGGCTATAAAAAGAAGAACAGTACATATGATGGACAATGAAAACTTTTAGGGAAACTGAAGTGAAAAATGTCCCTTATTTCATAGATTAATTTTACCCAATAGAGGATTAAAGTATCTATAATTCTGAGCTACTATTTATGAATTTCAATAAAAATATAAAGATTTCTATTAAATTCAGATCTTATACCATTTAGAAATAACAGTAAAAAAAATAATAAAAGCAAGACAAGATTAATATCTAATCAAATTATATTTAAAATACTTTATGTAAGAATAAAGTAAGGATGTAACAGAGCTTTGACTCTAAAAATTTGGAACTTCAGACTAAAATCACATTGTTGACTCCAATCTTAGTTCAAATGATTTAAAAATGGAGGTTTCATCACAGGTATTGAGTAAATTAATAATTATATTAACAACTACCTATTATTGTTATCTCATGGCATTGGTAATAAATAGCTCATTTTATGGTATTTTTGTTATTTAACTTTACATATGCTTCTGTAAACACACTCAGATTCTGACTCCAATAAAAGAATAAATTTTGATCTCAGCTTCAGATATGATAAAAACTACCTCCTGTTACATCTCTAGAATAAAAGATATCTATATATTTATACAATATAACAAACAATGTCTGTGAAATATAACAGTATAACTAAAAATAATGTACTTTTCCTCTTAATGTTTTTAATAAAACATTATATTAAATTTTTGAAATCACAATTTAAATTTTCTAAAAGCTTTCACAATTTCATGTAAAATTCATATTCTATGTCCATATTTTGGTAAAAAGGTATTGCAGTTAATATCCATATTAACTTAAAATACTCTTAAATTACGTATAAAAATAGTTGCATTGTTACATAGAAATTAAATAATATAAAAATAAAAGAGACAGTAAAAGAAATGAACAAGACTTTAAGCAAAATCCATGATTACACCACTGATCAAATTCACAAAAACAGTAAATTACTTCATCCCAGTACTGGCTGTAAAAAAGAGAAAGATAAATATTAGAAAATAGGTTTATTTCTTAAGTACAACACTACATTTACAAACAGTAAAAGTATTTTCATAAGAAAAATAATTTCTTGAAACTACCCACTTGTCTTGAGCTTAAGAACCTACTCTAGTCATGTGATAACATTTATAAGCTAATGTTAAACCAATATAGACATATTTTTCAAATTTCTCATTTGTATTGCAAACATTTTTATTGTGATTTATTTTGCTTAGGATATCTGATGTTGATTCTAATGTGATACTTTTGTACTTTTTTTATTTTGGTTGCAGTTTCATTCTGAGAACACTTTCAATTTCAGACCCAAATTGAGAAATTTGTATAGAATGCCTCCATTGGTTTAACATTAGCTTGTGAATCTCATCATTATGACTAGTATACGTACTTAACTGACTCTAGATGTCACTTGTTGAGAAGGCACAGATTTGAATGGTAGCAAAATTTCCTTCAGACAGTTTCAGCAGGGTGATGCACCCTGCCTGCCCCTTGGTATACAAAATAAAATCCTTCTTGCCCCTCATCCAAAAAAAAAAAAAGTAGCATCTTTTTTGTCCCTCAGTCAATAAAAACTGCCCTTACTCCTTTTTGTATTAAAAAATTTGTTTGCATGGCAAAAACTGACTCACTGTAGCGTTGGAAAGAGTTCCCTAAATTTTAAATATTAAAAGTGGCTTTAAATATCAAAAAAGTGCCTTTAAGAATTAATAAAATGCCCTTAAGCCTCTATTTTAATTATTAGAATGATTAATTAAAAATCTCTTAAAATTAAATATAAAATAATCTTTTTTAAATGTAATCATAAGCCCAATATCAGGGCGTGTTCAAAAAAAGGTAGTTCTTAAGAACTTCTATCAACTTACAAAACTTATTTTAGAAACAAATTCTAGTTAAGGCATAGTTACTGATATTATAACTCACTAAATTTTATGAGTTTCAATGCAAAATTATCAATATGTACTTTTAAAGTTTTATCTCTAAGAATATGTTTTAAAAAATGGGGGGTTTTTTTTCTTTTAACCTAATAAAATTTAAAATTACTTTAATGTCATCAGGACACAAAACATAATTATCTGATCGATTATGACTTATGCTCAAAAGATAAGCAACATATGAATAATTAGAAATAAAACCAAATCCATTAAATGGATACAAATGAAATTTACAACACAGATTCTTGTGGATAAACGTCATTACATACTAAAAAATTATGCAAATAAATGAAAAACTATTTAGATTGCAACTATTATATTTTTGCAGGCAAAATTGATATTGAGTATGTTCAATTGGAACATGTGTGTGTGTATCTGACAACATATCAAAAAGTTTAAATTTTCCCAGATATTTTGAAAATTTTTCTGAACGTATTTACATTTCTACCTTTTTAAAAAATCCAGAAATTATCCTCACTCAAGGCGCCTGTATGCATTGAACACATCGCACAAACTACATGTCAGGCTTGCCTACAAGTACTGTGAAAGATGTTATAGAAAGTTAGGTGAGAAACTGATAGACTATTAATTGATCTATTTATCAAGTTTTTGAATGAACAATGTATTTAAAAACAGAAATAGAATTTATAGCTAAATGGGCAGCTAATTTAAATTATTTGGAATGTGACAAACTTGTTATAAAGATTTTTCTTTCCTAATTATAAATAGCATAAAAAAGGTAGACAACGTTATAAAAGGAAAAAATGCATTAATATGATATTATAGCAATATATAAAATATCATAAAAACTTGAATGTTTAGTTGCTATTACTTTGAAAATAATTTTATTTGTGAATATCTCAAAATTTTCCTATTGAAATTTAGAAAGAAATAGCAATAAAACTAAAGCAGATTCTGTGTAAGATGAAAATCTGTCTAATGTCGAAAGCTTTTAAAATCCTGCTGAACGATTTCAATACAGTAAACTCTGTATTGTTACTGCAACTTACTTTTTTATTTCTAGGCAGAATGCTGTCAAAATTTTCCCAATCGATTCTGCCTTAGACAGGGTTAACTGTATATATATCTGTTACATTATTATTTCTTTTTACAAGAAAGTTAAGTGCTTTTAAGGGATGGCAAGATTCCACTTAAAAAAGTTCCGATAGACTTTCCTTTTCATTTCAACAACTTACTTTTTTATTTCTAACTGGGAAATGTGATTTTCAACATAAACAGCAAGTTTCGGATGTGCAGCAGCCTTACGGCATCCATCATATCGGTCAGCTGGAATATCTTTTCTCTGGCTTTCTAAGTTTGATAGACAGTCCCGTGTTATAAACTTGTTAGCTAAAAAATTCATAATTTATATTATAAAACTTTCGATAATTTTAGAATGTTATTCATTTAATGAGATACATTATTAATGTAATTTATCTAATAAAAAATTTACTAATTATCTAAAACAAAAGTAAGTAAACTTTTTAAACTGCATTAGAAACACTTGTACAAATTTTTTTATAAATAATTTAATAATAATAATTAATAATAATGATAATATTTAGTCTTATACATTTGTGTTATACGATAGATACAGAAAAACTCATTTCATGTGTAAATAGATGGTTTGGGTACAAAACTCCATCAGTAGTTTTTCCTGTCTATCTAGAATTTTGAAGCTATTCAAAATCATATTTTTCTACATATACCTGAAATATTTGTAATATCATGCTCAGTGCTGAATTTTTTCCTATCACCCAGCTGTAAAAAAAAATCTGGGGCAAATACTGCCTTAGAAATGCTTGAACAGGTATTTAACTATTTTTAAGTCTGAAAGCAGTGAGGCAATTTACTGTTTTAAGTAAAAAAAATAATATAAAAGAAAAAAATATCTCAATCTTCAGTAAAATAAAATAAGTACAGTATGGGATTCCAAATACATAATGTTCAGAACCACTACTTTTATGGATTTTAGGTTGTCTACAAACAGCAATAATATGGTGCAATTTCGGCGTCCGTTCTGCTTAGCATATTACTTATAATTTTTGCTTTTAAAAGTAGTCAAAATAAAAAATGTTTCAGAAAGCAAACAAATATTGATTTTTTTTTAAAAGAAGGTAGTTCAAACTGAGCTTTTTTTCAAGCAATAAATACTTGAATTAAAAATTTGACAAAGAAAAAAATATGGAAAGTGTGCTTACCTAATATTAAGAAAAAATCTTAACTATATCCGAACATAAAATTATAACTACCATAAAAAGAAAAAAGAAGAGACGTCAGTTAGCATTTTACAGCTATCCAAAGTAATGGACGGGGGCTCCTCTCTTCATGTCGCTTGCATTTTTTATAGTGGTTTGTTTCCACTTAACATGTCTTTTAAAGTAGTTTGTACCCTTTGTAAAATAATAGTAAAGCTAATAATCTTTATTTGCCAGACACTTTAAACTTGTCCAATAATTTTAATTGCTTTATCTGTTTTGGCTTTTCTTTCTGTAACACCTCTTTTTTTAGAAATATTTTCACCGGATGCCCTTCTTTTTTTTTTTTTTTTTTATTGTAAGAAAAAGTTTGGGATTCTGGATTTGAGGTCCCATATTGTATATGAAGATAACTTTTTTAAGTAAAAATTATTTGTTTCAAATAGACTGAAATAAATTACATGATGTGAAATTACCATGTATCTATAATTACAGCCTTCATTATTCACAAAATTATACACAGCTTTAAAGATTTTTTTTTATAATATAACCGATACATGGGTTAGACAAAAATATGGAAACACCTAAAAAAACATATTACCATGCCTAATACCATGTAGGAAAACCGTTGGCATTCAAAACAGTTTGCAATCTTCTCGGAATGGGTAAATACAGGTCCTGTATGGTTTCCAGTGGAATCTTATACCATTCTTCCTGCAAAATAGAGGCAAGTTCAGGTAACGATAATGGAGGTTGCCAGTGCGACAAATCACCCTCATGCTTATAAAACCGGTCCTGTACAATTCGAGATGTATGAACAGGAGCATTGTCGCCTTGGAAAACAGCATCACCATTGGGGAACAAACATTTTACCATGGCATGGACATGATCGGCCAAAATAATCACATAACCTTGCCAGCAATGCGACCTTGCAGAGTAATCATGGGACCCATGGAATACCATGATATGGCTGCCCAAATCATGACCGAGTCCCCGCCATGTTTTACTCTTGGCAGCAAGCAGTCTGCACCGTAGGCTTGGGATGGCGATCACCAGATATAAACTCGGTCAGAAGTTAGAAACAGTGTGAAAGAAGACTCATCCAACCAAATGACTGTTTTCCATTACTCCATAGTCCAGATATTCTGGCTTCGGCATCACCTTTTCCTCTACAGGCATTTGCATTACTGATGAGTGGTTTTGGAATTGCAGCTCACTCTGCAAATCCCTGCTTATGGAGCTCCATTTTTATTGTTTTGGTGCTGACAGGCTTTGTGAGCCCAACATTCAGTTCAACAATGACTTTTGCAGGTGTCGTCTTCTTATTTTTCCTCACAATCCTCTTCAATGACCATCTGTCACAATCATCCAACACAAACTTTCATCCGCATTGTGACATAGTGGATGATGTTTTTCCGCTTTTCCTGTATGCGGTATAAATCTTTGGTATGTTGCTGCTTGAAACATGAAACACTTCAGTTACCTTAGTAAGGGAAGCACCCACCATAGGAGCACCAATAATTTATCCACGTTTGCATTCACTTAGCTCAGACATAATGAACTCACAACTACACAGAACACTGTTCTGACAACAACTGACATTTACAACATATTGAGGACATTATACATGTGACGTTAGTGGACAAATACAACAGCGGCACCTACAGGTTTGGATAGAATAAATATTTATGTTCAAGCATGCATTTCACGAGGTGGTTCCATATTTTTTTGCAACCCCTGTATATTTTTTAGTGATTGAAAGAAAATTTCTTCATTGTAAACTGACATGATAGACTATTAAAAAAAAAAGACTTTTTTCAAACAATGCTAAGAGATTAAAAAAGTCAATAGTAAAATTTTATTTAGCTATATTGAAGTTTTAGAAACCATGAACTAACTTAAAATCAGTTATGCATTGATCATAAGAAATCAAGGGAAGACCTAGAGGTATGTCCAGGAAGGCAAATGCTTCCTCAGTGGTACACGTTCCCCCCACACTCCCAGGATCAAAATTTCACTGTCATCAGGGAAAATATACTTGACTTGGGAGTAGAGTCGTAAATCGAGTCAGGTAACCTAATTTTATCTGCACCCAATTTGGCCTCAACAGGTTATTTTATAAAAACTGAGTGCCAACCCAACCCCCAGATTGGGTCGGGTTGGCGCTCGTTTTTTTCTTTACAAGTAGGACTGAGCTTTGATTTTTGTAGGTCAAGTTCGAGTTAATCCAATTTTTAAAAAAAATGTCCAGAATATTGGTTTTAGATGAAAAACTATATGCCCTCATATAACATGCACACCCACCCTAATTTTGAGAGAAATACAAAATTTATTCTATTACAATCTAATAGTTAGTGCTAAAATTTCACAGTATTCACAATGTATTATTTAATGCTTTTATAAATCTGAATATAAAATTGCCAGCCGACTATTTTATGCAGTGACCAACGGTAATACATGCAGAGACCTGTCAAATCACTTGAACTTTACCTTTGTAAACATAAGAAAATTTTATTTTACTTCCTTTAAAGGTTAATATCTTCCATGATGCCATATGTACTCAAGAAAGATGATTAATATACAAGTAGTATTATTAATCATGTATGATACAAGTCTCCATTTTCTACTCCTGTATACTTCAATTAAATCATTGATAAATGCTCAATTTTGCTTTGCGATATTTTAAAGTTTCTAAAGAGAGTCTAAGGAGTCTGTACTAGTGGTCCCTATTAAATGTTTATACGAGTATATACGTATAATCCATATTATACAGGGTACAGATTTTGTATACGTATGACACGGCCCAGTTGGTTATACGTATTATCGGTCAGCGTATAAATGGAACTTACCCCAGCAGTTAAATGTATAAATATTTTTGTTCATTGCATGAAAAAAGATGCTTTTCTCCTGCTGGTCTGCAGATCAGAGATATTGCAAAATGCTCGCTGAGTCCCGCATTCTCGTAGTTTATGTGGGTCATTATGATTCCTTGTTCAAAGATCCACGAAAGCCCTGAATTTACCTGCCTTGCAGTAAAGGTGTGCCAAAAATAAATAAATAAAAATCAGAAATATTTTTTTTTCAGTTGAGATTTTAGTTTTTTATCCTCAAAACTAAGCTATTAATTATGAAATGTTTTCCTAGGGGTAGCAGATAGCTTTGAAGCTACCTTTCACATGTCTGTAACACCCACATCTTTAGATTTATGGTGTGGACATATCACGCAAAACATTATTTTTGCATGTGGCCGCAGAATACAGACATACATTGACTTTATATCTTATAGTGACACTGACCAATCCAACTCCTGGGAAGTTTCGTAATCATACTTTTATTATATTTAAGAATATTTTTTTCTATATTTAAAATATTTTGAAAACACATTCCACAGTAAAAAAGAAAAGAGAAGGCAAGTCATTTTAAGCATGTGTGATTGCATTATAAAATCTCCATTGACGATTATTTGTCAGTAATCGAAATTTATAAGTACTTCACACAAAAAACGAAATTTGTCAAAATTAACAAAAAATATTAAATGTAATATCCATATACTTTGTAAAATACCATGAGTGTCCATGTTTTAAAAAAATGAACTTGTGTTATACACATTAACACAGAGTGGAAAACATTAGCACCGTCGAAAGAATAACATTTGCACCCGGACACAATCTTGAGTATACACACACAAATAAAGAATTTTCAAAAAATTAGAAAAGAAAACAACTCATACTTAACAAGGAGTGACAATAGATCTGAAACATGTATATTCTCATTCTTTGCTCAAAAAGTACTTACTTCCATTATATACTTCCATTATTATAATAATTATTTATAGGGAAAAATAACAAGATCCTATGTATGAAACATATTATGCGAATTGCTTCGCTAACACTATTGATTTCCAGCTTGTTCTCCATTTTGCGACGTAAGACTGATGAGGTTCATTGGTATTACAAGTAGAGATGCAACGGATGTGAATTTGGCCGGATACCGGACACCGGATATCTGGCATAACTTGCAGCCGGATATCCAGCTGCAGTATGTTTTGATCTGTTTTTTTTTAATTTTAATTTATTTTCAAAGAAATTAAATGTGGGTTTAGATTAGCTAGCCATCACTATGTTATTTTCTTTTTGATCTAATTTTTAAATTTTCTATTAACAATTATTTTTATGATAATTTCAGTTTTAGTACCAATATTATAATTACATTATATTAAATTTTTAGTTATAATAGTATCAGCTAAATAGTTTAAAATAATAAATTAATTTTATGAGAAAAAATTACTACTGAATACTTTGGAAAGACAATATTTAATAAGTATTAAATATTGTCTTTCCAAAGTATTCAGTAATAATTTTTCCTTTTTTCTTTAAGAGTAAGATGTTCAAGCTGTAAACTCCCCTCATTATTGCTTTAATACTTACCATTGTTACCTTTTATTGCTTTACTTAACTTAAAAATACTTAAAAAAATTTATACACTTTATACTTAAAAATTTTTTGTGTTGTGATAACAAAAACTTGTTCTTGCTTGTTGCTACTAACATAACAACTGAATTGCATAACAACAAAATTGGAATTTTAATAGTAAACTATTAGTTTAGTAATAGTAGATTATTTTCACGAAAATAACTTAAAACTGAATATTTTTGTAGCAATTTTTTTTTCTTGGATTTTATTCTAATCTATGCAGAACTTTACCTTATAAAAACAAGTTTTGTGTTATGGGAACAGAAAGCTTCTTGCTTGCTACTAACACAGCAAAAAAAGATTCTTATTTGATGAGTCATTTTGCCACTTTTTCCTTTTTAACTGTGTTTGTAACTCATATATGCAGGCACATGTGTATGAATAGTCATAATTGTCTGCATGTTTGCTCTTTTATAGTTTTAGAAACACAATTTGCCATAAATATAAGTAAATTATTTTTAGTTTAATAAATTAAAGCTTTTTATTTTTCAAGATTAAACTTTAGGCCTTATAATCTGGAAATTTTAACAATGAGTTCAATGAAATAATTTCCAGCCGGATAATCATAATATCCGGCTACTACCAATTATCCGGCATAGTGGCCGGATCAGCCGGATACAGTATGTTCGGCGGATATCCGTTGCATCCCTAATTACAAGTAAATACATATTTGAAATATACATATAATTGAATTTTTTGTATACTTAAATTGTATGCTTATATGCATCCAAATATGTTTAAACGTATCTTTTAAGGTATACATATTTCTTGACATATTATACATATATCAGTTAAACATATAAGTGAAATACGTATCACATCGGGAGCACTAGTCTGTACACAGCCTGATTAAAGCATGCCTATTATCCTACACTTTTTCCCAACGTCTGTAAAAATTTGTTACATTTAAAACTAGTGGAGCTTTCCCTGCTTTGTTGTTAATTTTTCCTGAATGAAGCTTGAATTAAACAAACTTAGGGTTGGAGCATGCAATTGGCAGTGTATGTACATCCATGAGAGATAAACCCACTCTGGACTCGAATAAAACAAACCATGAATTATTATGACACAGATTAAATTTGTCATTGACAATTTAATCATGGCAGTAGCAAAATTTACCAGAGAGTCCTTTTCAGAAAAAAACTGTCAAAAAATCCTTATGGAATGCGAAAAAATGGAAAAATTGCATAAACAATTTGCAAAAAAATCAGAAATCGCAAAGGACAAAATTTATTATGTAGTACTAAAGGATTTAAAGTGGGTTCCTAAAATGTATTTCAAAAAATCGCTGCAAAACCCCAAAAAATATTAAAAAATCACAAAAATTTGTTGCCTTTTCTCTATTGGGCTAAAATATTTAAACTGTTATAAATATCAAAAGTATCAGAATGTGAAAAAAAAATGTATAAACAATTAGACACTCACGGAGGACAAAATTTACTATATTGGGTTCAAAGATTGAAACAGGATACCTTACTGAATTTCAAAACAACACTGCAGAATGCGAAAAAACTGTAAAAATCACATAAAAAAAATTCAAAAATCGCTGTAAAAATTCCAAATGAACATTACTGAAATTAGGTAAAATTTACTATACGACTAAAAGATTGAAACCAGAATCCTGTTACTAATATGGAAAAATAACCATAAAATGCAAAAAATAAAAAAAGCTAAAAAAATAAATTTTTAAAAAAGTAATCTAAAAATTCAAAAACTGCCTTCGAGGTGCATAACTTTGGACATACAGGGACTTTCCTGCCAAATCTTGTACCTCTGTGTGCAGCAGTCTCTTCAGAAAATAGCACACAAACATATATCTTTATTATTATAGAAGATGAAGATGTGAACTATAAGAATGATAAACTTTTTTTTTTTTTTTTGGAAAAGATCTTTTAGTCTTAAAATGCATTGTTCCATTTTAAACCTTCACAAGTACATATATAAGCATTTTCATCATGCCTTGTATATATTATAATGGGCAAGTTATCAAAAAAAAAAAAGAAAATTATCAGTTAATTCTTTAACAGAATTTCAGCATGTACCTACTAAAACTAAACAGACTACTTACAGATGAGGGCAGTGGCGTAGCTACATTTTTTGGCGCCCGGGGCAGGAAGAAATTCTGCGCCCCCCCCCCCTAAAAATATATATATATATATATTACTACATTATTTTTCCTCAAGACGAAAAAAGTCCTTCCGGCTTGTGCCGGGAGGAAAAGGGATAGTTTGGATAAAAAAAAGGATAATTGTTTTTAAGAATTCAGCTAATTTTACTCAAACAGTCAAACACACGAAGCTAAAATGCGTGGAACCCGATTATAGAAGATTCATAGTTATCGTCAATACTGGATTTCAATGATAATTTCGAAAATTTAGTCAGCTATCGCCAAGTTGGCTTCATTTATGGCGACCTACTGTCATCGTCCAGCTATTCAGCCAAATATAACCAAGCTTGACACGAATTTTACGTTAGCAGATGTGACTATGCGGTTTTAAGTGTATGAGAGTGGCAATAATGAAAGTAAATTTGCAAGAAATCACGTTTTCTAAATCTCATAAATTAAACCCGATTATGGAGAAAAGATTTGCTGCCTTGTTTCATTTACAAGGTGCGGACACTCTTTGGAATTTCCAAGGAGTTCCATATGTCCTAAGTGACGAAACTTCAACAAATATTTTTCAAGTGACTCGCTGTTTTCTTGACAGTCTTTAAAGTGAATTTCATAAAATTGAAAATATTTTTAGCAATATAAATAGTTTATTTTCTAAAAACGAAAATTTTAAGTAAAAAGTCATTTTTATTTTATTTTTTAAATTTATCATGACATTTTAACTAATTAACGTTTTGAAAATGTGGTCCTTGCAGTTAAAGAGTACATTTGTAAGGAAAGTATAAAAAACAAAATGTTGCGAAAAGTTAAAAAATTGTAGGAAATGTGTTGTTTTAAAAATTTTCTTTCAAGAATTACGCTTTTGCTTGATTAAATCATAAAACTTTCATGAAACCACTTAATAATATCAATGAAAAATGCATTTTAAAAATTTAGAATGGTGCACCTTGTTTGCAAATTTTAATTGCTGTACAATTTTTATTTTTATTAGCCCAAAGAGAAAGAGAGATATATATGTTTGTCCATTCAGATGAAATTTCTCTTTTACTTTATTTTGATCATGATAGTTAATCCTGGTTTTAAAAAAATCTAAAAAAACTATTTACAAATTTTATGAGCTTGTTTTTTAAAAATAGCGGCCTAACTTCGGTTGAGTCCTCGAAACTTATTATATTGTGGCTTAGTCATAAAATGTATGCTGATGTTCTCTGCAGTAGCATGTCCAATTTATAATAAATTCTAGATATAACGGGAGAGGAATTTGATTTGTTAATATACCTTCAAAATTTTGGTATATGGCCTGCCCGTTTTTCTGATGGGTTTAATAAAATTTTATTTATATATATATATATATTATATATTTTTTTTGCTATTTTTAAAAAATATATATCAGAAAATCTAATAAAACATTTTAATTATAAATTTATCTACCATTAGTGTTATCTTTACCTTTGGAATGCTTCTATTATACTCTATTATACTTTATGTCTTTACTCAAGAAATAAAGATTTCATTCATATTACATGAGTTACACTCTTTTATTTATAGACCGGGAGGCGGCAGCACAGAAAATCACCTCATCGAGTTCATGGCTAAAATTCCAGAATTAGTTAAAACTCCATTCGCATATTAAAACGCAATCGGTCTGCCAAGTCATATCTTGGTGGAAAACACGTGAAAACCCGATTTTAGCGGTTGACTCGTAGATTTACCAGTGTTTTCCTGCACCCAAAAGTATGAAAACATGGAGAACTGGGTGCAGAAAAACACAATGGTAAACCTACGAGTCAACCGGTAAAATCGGTTTTTCACGTGTTTTCCACCAAGATATGACTTGTCAGACCGATTGCGTTTTAATATGCGAATCGAGTTTTAACTAACTCTGGAATTTCAGCCATGAACTCGATGAGGTGATTGTCTGTGCTGCCACCTCCCGGTCTATTAACTTAACTTTGTTTTTGTATGTAAAGGTGGAGTTTTCTAATTGATTTTTCACTCACTTCATGATAGACTAAGAATTATAACAATTATGTACGCAGGTGTATTTCCGAAGACAATACAGCATTTTAATACAGCATTTTAATATTTTAAGAAATTAATTATAAATTAATAAAGTAATTTTAAGGCATTTTTTCCGTTAGCCTTTTGCTGGCGATAAATCGCCAGATAATCTTTATGGTTACAATTGTTATGATTTACAAAAACGATTGAGTTAATTATACGCCAAACCAAGCTTGCTAAATAGCTTGCTATCCCAGCTGGCTGGAAAAATGCAAGAAAAAAATATTTTAAACACTAAAACGTAGAACTTAATTATAAATTAGTAAAGTAATTTTAAGGCATTTGTAAGAAAATATAAATAAAAAATAAAGAGTGGAATAATTTTAAAAAAGACTCTTTTATCATTAAATAAATATTAAATAAATTATGACTATACTTTGAGAAAACAGTTTAGAAATCTTAGATAGTTTAAATAATACTGTTTTCTGTTGCATATCTTAAAAAAGAAACAGAGTAAATGTTAAAAAATAAATAGATTCACCACTTAGCACTTTCTGCCAAGCGTCAATCACAACTGAGAATTTTCAATTATTAGGTCAGGGTCCATGCCAACGTAACATATTATAACGGAATTTTTTGGAAACTACATGAATTGCAGTCATGCAATAAAGTGGGATTTTTAAGATAAACTTGAAATACTTATAAAAGTGTAATTAAAAAAAATATTTTCTTTTTTTAATTTTATCATTATTTTAGAAGACCGATTATCTATGAAAACAACACTGTCACTCAAATAATAGAAGAAAAAAAATCGACCTTTTAAATATAAATTTCTTCGCAAAAAATGACGAAAATATAAATTTTCCATTTTTTTTGCTTAGAAATAAAGTTAGACAACCTAGTATATTCTGGTGAATGAACCAATGACTATAAATATCTAAAGATCCTATAATTATAAATATGTGAGAAAGGCTTTTTACTGAATCCATTTCCCTTTAAATGATTCAGAGTTGCAATCTTTAAATTAATTTTCAGTTAAATAATTCAGTTCGAGATTTTTTTTTTTTGACATTTTGTTATTTTTTAAATGATTTAGAAACATTATCTGAAAAAATGCACTGATTACACTGTTTTTTAAATACAATAGATAAAAATGTTTCTTAATAAAAATACTTAAATATTTCCCTGTTCTTCTTTACTTCTTCATTCATTGTATTTAGTTTTCTGCAATTTTCAATGTTCATTTAATACTTCAGATACTTTGAATGTTTTTCTCTGTTCAAGGCTAGAGGGGCATTTAAATGATCTTTAGAGGCTGCATTGCCTTAATAACGCTCGCGAAAGATTATCCTTCTAAAGATCACACACTATTACTTGCAGTTAATAGCAAACAAGGCCAGCAAAATAATTTTGATTTTCTCCATTACTATACAGTCATTTGGACGGGTCGTTCTAGGAAGACTGAAAATACATGCTTTAATTTTTATACGTTTTAAGGAGGGGAAATTTGGGGGTAGGTCACACACATTTTATTATTTGGCTTTTCTCAATGCCAGTTCGATGGAAAATTGTAATTTCCAAAAAAGAAGGAATAATTTCTTTACCTACAGCTAAATCAATTTTGCACTGGTTCACAGAGGCCCGCCTATTACACGAAATTATTCATATGGATTGCTATATTCATATTACTCATATTTTTGTGCTAAGAACACAAAAATTAGCGTGTAAACCAATTGAGAAAGAAAGAAATGATCTTTTGATATCAGAAATGTGACGGCTGCAGAGCCCTTTGTTTCATAAACTGGAGGCTAGGCAGTGAGGAGCCTCCATTTGCGACTGGCACTCATGAATCTTTCCATTCTCCACTTCTTCGCCGAATTTCTTCAAAGCATTCACACACACTGAAAAAGGGTAAAAAATTCTTATTTATTGACAAAATAATTGAGATAATTCCGGTTTATTAGCGTCTCTCAATTGAACGCCACCATCTCTCCATTTAATCATTTTGCGCCTTTTTTCAGGTGCGTAATCATATAAGGTACAAAGTTTATTGAGCCATCCCTAGAAACATTTACAGAATCTCTTTCTTTCTTTATTAGGATATAATAAAATATTTTACTATAGAAAACATTTACGCACACGCAAAAAAAAAAAAAAGTTCAACATTTTTATTTATTGTCAAAATATGTGAAGTAATTTTGGTTGAAAACCTCTCTCAATTTCGCGCCCCTTGGTAGTGGCGCCCGGGGCGGCGCCCCCCCTTAGCTACGCTACTGGATGAGGGATAAAGAAAAAATACATATAAGTAAAATTATTGTGCATGATCATTGACATTCATAACTAATGAATAAACAATAAAAGCATAGCAAGTTAGAATTGAAAAGGGTATACAGTAGAAGATCTTTATAACGCAAACCTAAAAACATGAGGTTGTGCGTTATATAGAATTTTGCGCTATATAGATCACATTTCACACATCATTAAATTTAGCTTGTAAAACATGGCCAAATATGTGTGAAAGATACCAAAATACATTAGAGTATCTTTATATTGCATTCTTTATTACCAGGAGTTATTTATTATAATTTTTTGCATAATATAGATTATTCCACACATTGTTATTTTTACTTTATAAAGATTGTCCAAACATAGCTGTATCAAATCATAGCAATTTTTTCAGTAATTAGCTCTGAATTAAGGAGATAAAGTTAAGTTAATGTATCAGATTTAGTCCTCTAGAGAATAGCAACTATTTATAATATGAGAATTCAGGTGTTTCTTAACTGAAAATTCATTGTTTACATCTGAGAAGTTGTGCGTTATATGGAGAATTGCGTTATATAGAATTGCGTTATAAAGATCTTCTACTGTATCTGTTTTATAAGACCTTGTTGCTTTTTAAAATGGCAGCAAAGTTCAGTCTTAAGAAAGTGAGATTCATTGCCAAATGATATAAACAGCTAACAAAACTAATGAACTATTAGGCTTGATCATGCTATGTATTAATAAAACTGTGTCATTAGATAAATTACTTTTTTCCGTAACAGAAGTATATATGCATTATAAGTTATGTAAAACTGAACAAATTTTTTGTGTGTATCCTGTATGAAACAGTGATTAGCTTCCAGAAAGTAAATGTGAACAAATTTCTTCTATTGCTAAAGCCCTTTTCTCAATGTCCCCAAGGCCCTTATAAAAGAAATACCTTTAGAAATATTTATTCCTTGAATAGTAAAAACTGACTCATTGACTTGTGTTTTGAAACAAGTGTTCTGTCTCAAAATATTAAAGGTGCCCATAAAAAAAAAGTGTGTCCTGAAGAATGTGCCCTTTCCTCAGCAACCCCCCTTTTTTTTTTAAACTTGGGAGAAACTCCAATGTAAGGCCCAGGCCCATCCCGAAAAAAATGTAGTTCAGGCCTGACCTGAGTCTAAACAATAATAATAATAGGGCAAAGATTCCTCCGACCCCAGACTTTGGAACAGTATTGGACCGATATAGACCTCTAGTAAATCTCACCAATTTAGCTTCCTGGTTTTGGGAGAACATGCCCCCCCCCCCCCCCCCCCCCTGTCGAGCAAATTCAGTTACCATCCTCATAAGAGAAGAGACTGGACTAAACAGGTTTAAAATGTGATATGGAATTTTAAAAACTCTAAAACTTAAGATAAATATATCTTTTTAAAAAGTGAAAATAAAGAAATACCCACTCTTGACTATAAACTAAGAAAATGAAGAAAACATTATAAAAATATTTAATATTTTTTGCAAGTACCAAAAATATTAAAGTTCTCCCACTTTTCCCTTCCCCCCCCTCCCAACATCCTCAGGCAAAATGAATGAATATTTGTCTACAATCTATCACTCATAATTTTGCTTTAATAATAAATATACATTACCTCCTCTCTTTTCAATGATTTTCACACACTTGTCATCTGCAAGTGGACATGTTACTGCATGATGGATTCGCCAATCCACATAAAATTCATCACAACCAGGTTGGGAACTAACACAGGTATAACACCACAATGATGTAGATGAAACTAAAACAATATTAAATTGCTGTATTATAACAATTTTACATACATAATATACCATAAAATCCTGATTGTAAGGCCTTCTTTTTCAAAAGCAAAAAGTTATTATTATCTTTTTTTTGGGGGGGGGAGGGGGGGTGCTTAGAATAATCAAGATTGAAAAAAAAATCATTAAAAAACCAATTTTAATCATTAATTTAGAAGTAATAAAGGTAAATACAGAGGTAAGAATCTTCCGTCAGGGGTCGATCCAGGAAAAATTTTGGGCCTATTTAAGGCCCTTTCACAAAAATCTATTTAATAAAATGTTCCCCTTCACAAAAATAAATTTGGTAAAATGGGCCCCTTCACAAAATTCTATTCCATAAAAACTTACTGTTTATTATTTTGTGATGTTTTAAAATGTGTAATTTGTAAACAAACAAGTTCACCAGAGAGGAAAACTTCAGCAAAAGGGTTTAAAAAAGTTTTTGTTTATAAATGCTTGGTTCAAATTTGATTAACTGGATTTCAACTTTCATTACAAAATGTTATTTTTCACAAAAATATAATAAATTTCACAAAAATAACCTTACTTTTTACAAAATGGTCCCCAAGAAAAAAAAACCTGCATCAACCCCTGTCCATATTTCGGCAGATTTCTACTTTAAAAAAAAAAAAGAAGAAAAATCATCAAAATTCCTCCCTAAAATCCACCATCACCCCCAGTAAACAAAATTTAAAATCTTTAATTTTTTGTTCTTCTTTATATGTTAATATATTGTAACAATAAATAATCAATCATCTAAATCCCCCCTGAAATTACAGCTTCCCCCTTTGGTACTAAACATGCATAGTTTAACATTTATAATGCTTTATTTTTAAATTTAGTTTTTGACCTATTTAATACTCTATAGTAGCAATAAATAAATGTATCATATCATCTAACCTTCCAAAATCCCTAATTCTCTCCCCTTGGCCATCCACCCTGCATCTAATAAAGTTTAAAATTTTGAAAATTCTTTAAATTTTTTCTGCTTTATTTGTGATTTTGTTATAACAATATTTAAATAACCACCATCTGAATTATTTTTTTCCTTGCTCCCTATGACATCACATGTTTTTGCTTTTAAGGGTAGTTAATAATAGTTTATAAAAAATTTTAAATTGTATTAATTTTCTTTAAAAAAAAAAAAAGAATAAGATTCTTTTTATCAAGTGAATGTCTTCTTGCTAAATTAATCTAATCCTCTTTTATATATTATTTTAATAAATGTTCCCAGATAATTCACTCTGTTCCAGTATTTAAAAAAAACAAAAACAGAAAAGAATATAATTCATGGCCAGTTTAATCAGAGATTCTTTTTGCACATGGCACCATACTACATACTGTTTTTAAGCATTCAGTCATTCAGTTAATGCAGATACCTTTGAAAATTATTTTTAATTCCAAAAACTAGAGATTTTTGATGGATAGAGTACATTGCTAAACAATAACAGAGACGAGAAGATTCAAAAGATTCCACTATGACGTTAAAAAGGAGTTTTTAATAAAACTAAATGATAGCACAGAAGGGCCTGGAGAATGGCCCCAGCAGACACAAAGATTTCTTTTATCTTTACATCATGAATCCAAAGCCAAGAGTGTATGATTTTACATTTTATACTCGTGAAGTTTTTGGAGAAATACAGAAATTGGATAAGGCACAGGAATTATCAAAGGGTGACCGCTGCATTGAAATGCATGGGGAAGTTTAAATATTATAGATGACAAGATTATGGGGGATAAATTAGCCAACCTAGGGCATGAAAAAAAGAAAGAATTTGCAGACCGCAGATAACTAACAACCAGGGATTTAATGGCGACAGAGGTCTAAAAATGAATCTGGAGTTTATATACAATTGCTGAGATAAAGAAAGTTATGGCTAATTTTTTGACAAGGCAATTAGTTGAGAAATATAGTGTGGGATAAAATTACGTCAGCAGAAGAGATGGGCATTATTTAACGTATTAGGATAAATAACAATGTTATTGCTTTATAGATAATTATTTTATAACAGATTGCCAGAAAGTGCCAGTTCAATTTGGAATGCAAATCTGCCAATGGAACTACAATGTTAATGGAACTGCCTGCATAAAAACCTGCAAAATATTTAAAAAAAAAAAAAAAAAAAAAAAAATGAAAAACAGTATTGTAAAATCTTGTTAATCTGCCTCCCTAAACGCGACAGAAAATAAACAGGGAGGGGTGCTTACATGGTATTAAAATTGTAGTATGTGATATTTATGGGTGGTGGGGAAGAGATGCTAATGGCCGATCGTCGCAAAGTATGCATTATTTTAATAAAGTGACAAAAGAAAAACATTTTGAAAAAAATAATAATATACAAAATAGATAAACAGTATAACTTCACGATTAATGGTGATTTCAGACTATAGAAAATTCTGGATTTTAGAAGCTTTGAAACTGGAATGCATTTAGATAAATAATAACACTAATGTCTGCCATTAATGTGGTAACATAAAAATAAAAGGAACTTAATAATTTAAAATAATTAAAAAACACAGAAATTGCAGTTGAAAATGTCCTGAAATACTTTCTAGAACTAGTATTATTTTATATGGTGTCGCCATCTATTGTAAATTAGGAAGATTAAATAACCAGGTTTTTTTTTTAAATCATGATTTCGTATCTATAAATGCTAAATAAATAATACAAATCACAAAAATTGAGAACAAACAGAACGAATTGGTAGTGGTGCCAGATATTTAAAACGAAAAACATTGCTACCACATAGATAGCATAAAATACGCTACAAATTCGACTGTGACGCCATCTATTGATCAATCAATCGATAATTTTTTTGTCATTGATTTTCATAATAACGTTAAATACGACTATAAATTCTTTGATAAAATAAATAGATTCTTTTTTAATCAAAATATTTTGCACACAGCATCAAATACACATTTTTTAATTTATTTCATGAGAAACTTTCACTATCGATGCTTTTATTACCTTCATATCGCCATGGAAATAAATTTACAGCAAAACTAATGTTTGGTTAGATTGCTTTTTCAGATTGACAATAGTTAAAGTTGTGTATGTTACTTTTGTGTTTGTAATATATCAAAGAATCTTCATGCCTTTCTGATCTGTCGAAAAAAAAAACAACACTCGTGAGATAAAATTTTTGGTATTGTTCTTGACGTGCGTGGTGAAATTTCTTTTGGGGGAGGGCGCTTTCTTGGGATTTTTTGAATTTTCCAATTTGTTTACAAAGTGGGAGGGGGGCACTTAATCGGGAAGGGCAGATTAACGGGATTTTAGAAATGTATATTCAATTCAAATTATAATAATATTAAAATTTCCAAAATTTGTTTTCTATATTAATAAAAAGCTTTAAAAATGTACTTTCATATAAAAAAGTCCTACTTTGAATTCTTCAAGTATCAAAGTGAAAATGAAAACAAAATCTTGAACAACCAACCGAAAACAGAGTCAAAAATCTATCCTTCCAAGTCATAAATGGCTAACAATGGCTGTCAGGACATAACTAGACCTTAGAAACTGAGAAGCCCAGCTCACGAGCAACGAATCAAAGTTCACTAGCAGTAAAGCATATTGTGACATTGTTTAAAACATCTGCTTAATGCTTATTTTATATCTCTCAGAAGTCTGCAAGTGTTGCAGTTTCAAAGAACGATAAATAACATGACAGTTATTTTATTACAAACAGTCATTGTTGATTTTAAACATATAACTGCATTCGTTCAGTACGAATAAAAGAGCAATTTTAACACTTAAGTGAAATAACTTTAAAAAATTGCCATTTGTTGTGAAGGCTTACAGTTGCTTGTAATCACTTGGCTTAGTAGGGTTTTTTTGGAATGAAAAGGAAAAGATATTCTTTAGTAAAGGATTTGCGAGGATAGGTTGAGAAGGTGATTTTTAATGATCTTGTTGCATTTTTAATAGAGTTAGTGAGGCAGACATCTTTGGCCAGTGTAATTGGCAGGTAAAAGTGGCAGTTTTATTTAATTTCGGGTCGGAATGCGAAGGACGAAACTTTTTTTTTTATCAGCCTAGAGTTGGGGGTAGTCTTCTGCATCGTGTGGGGCAAACTGAACCCAACCCAGCACGAGGTTTGGATTGTATCGGACTGACGCTGGTCTTTTTGTTGCAGGTCAGACTTGTATATTTTAACTGTGGGTCAGTTTGAGTCGAGTTAACTTTATCTGTTTTGGGTTCAGGTCGGTTTCAGGTTGGATTTTGACACTTCTGGGTATGGTTGGGCTTGCCCAGATTTCTCAAAAGAATGCCCAAAAATTAGCTTAAAATAAAAAACTATATATTTTTTAATATTGTTTCAAGAATTATTTTTTGTTTCAAGTCGGGTTTCAGGTTTAAGTTTTTCAGGTTGAGGTCGACGAAAATTTTTTTGTTGATTTTGGGTCAAAAGAAATTTTTTCGTGGGTTTCGGGTTGAGTTTCAGGTTGGCTTTAAACAGAATTTTTGGGTACGGGTCGGTACAAGCCAACCTATTTTAGATGAAAATCTATATATATTAAAGTATGAATAGCTCCTTATATGTTTATTTTTCAACATAAAGGACAAAATCAATATTGGAGATATAATTAAGGGCTTTTTTCCATAATTACATTAAGTTTTTGATCAATTTTCTCAGATTGGGTTGAATTGAAATATTTCGGGTTCCCCGGTAGCAGAAAGTGTGCGACGTGCATTGCAGATTTACTTTAGACCTTGCAAATAAAATTACCAACTTGAAAAGGAAAAAAAAAAATTTCCCTCACGCAAACGGACAAAAAATGAAAAAAAAAAAAAAAAAATATATATCTGGTCGTCAGATTATTATATTTTTTCTTCTTTTCAAAGTAAATTTTCACCCCAACTGTATGAATGAAAGATTCCTTTCCTTTCACCTACACAAAACTGTCAATCATCAAGATCGTGGCGATACTGACACGCCCTTTCATTCCCACTGGATGTGAGCCGTTCATAATTTTTGAAATGTTATTTTAAAAATTATGAATAGTTCTGAATGTTTGCCTTGTTTTTTGTATTGTGTACCTTGTTTTAAACTGTATGTCATAAAAATATGAAACATTAAAAAAAAAAATTTATAACAAAAATTTTGTGATTTGAAATGATTTTCTTTGTGCATTTGTATATAGAGGTTTTCAGAGTAATTTTTACAGTTCATTTTAATTTATATTTTATATTGTTAGTTTGATTTAATAAGAAAGATATTATGTTACGCATATTATTCAATGAAATTAGATTTCCTTCCAGTGTATCTAAAAAATTATTCTCATTCAGAATTTTTTTTTTTCCATAATATTTATTTAGTTTTTCAAGGTGTCATTGCCATAAAATTTTGACCTATATAATATAGTTATATTTTTATAACATTAATCAGTAAGAACCATATTTTTTTAACACACTTATAATGTATATAAGAAAATTGCAGCACGCGATTTCTGCAGACAATTTTCATCCCACTAAACTGCTGTCGCAGACACAACCATAACTTTCTGCTACTGGGTTGGGTTCAAATTGAAGTATTTCAGGTTCAGGTGGAAGTATTTTGTTTTCGGATTGGACGGCGAGTGGACCAAAAAATTTTCTTAGGCTCAGGTTGGGTTGTTTTTAAATAAAAATTTGCAGGCCACAAATTTTACTTATTACACGAGCAGGACTCTAGTTGGGTGTAACCAGGAGGTCGAAAGTAGCGTGCTACAAGTTGCAAAAATACAGCAGTCATTATTTTTTCTATTAGTTTGTATTGTAGTGCGATATATTTTAAAAAATAGTATACAGTACTGAAGGCAGCGGAGACCCGAGCCAGAGGTCAAGGACGGCACTAGAGGGGGATCCGGGGACCAAATTCAATTGTCGTTGGGGAAAATATTTTGACCTCGGAGTAGAATCCTGCATCGGGTCAAAGAACTGCCCACGACCTGACCCGAGTTGGAGCAGGTTAGTTTTTTAAAAAATGACCTGGGGTTAGTTTATAAAAAAAATCCGACTCATGGGTCAGGAAGGTGCTGACTTATTTCTTTGTAAGCCAGGTTGACTACAATTGTTTCGGTTGAGTTTTGATTCTTGCGTGTCTGGCTTGGGTTAACCTGGTTTTTAAAAAAAACTGTCCAGGATATTGTTTCAGATTTTAATCCTGTATCGGGTCGGGTAAACCAATTTTACCAGAACCCGACCAGACCCGTGATTCGGGTTGGAGCTAATTTTGTTGTTGTTGTTGCTGTTGGATTCGGGTCGGGTTGACTGTAATTGTTTCAGGTTGGGTTTTGACACTTACAGCTCAGATTCTGGTTGACCAAATTTTTCAAAAAAAAAGTTTAAAATATCTTTTCAGATGAATAACTATTTATTTTAATATTAATGAGTGTATGTATGCTCATTTTTATACTTAAAAACTAAAATTTAAACTAGAGATATAATTGTAGACTACTTTTCCATAATTATATTAAAATATGGATTAATTTTCTATCATTTGAGGTTCAGGTCGGTGAAACTGCTTTTGTGTGGTTCCAGTCGGGTTCAATTATAATTATCGTGCATAATAAATCCGAGCAGGACTCTAATCCATATACCTATTACTACTTTGGCCCCCCTTTCGGGTAGATCATAAGTATATAATTATTACAAAAATATTTTTTTAATCTACTTTTTGTTATTATAGAGCTTCAAATTTGTGATCTATTAAAACTTCCTTTCTATTTCTTCTAAACCATGTTAATTTGTTTAATGAGTTTTTATTTGTATGTAATAGTCTAAGCATCATTAATGTTGCTATTTTTTATTCCATGGATTCTGAAACATACAATCTTAAATATGCTGTAAAATTCTTTAAAAGAATCTTAATTGTAGGTTACTTTTTTTTTTCTTTTTGTAGAAATTGAGAGCTGATTTCATTGATTTTTGCATGGACTGGGTTGTGATAATACAGGGTGTCCACAGTCTCTTTTCAATTTCAAGCTTTTTACAAACACATATGAACAGAAACATGTATGTTAAATAGTACAATATTGAGAGAATTACATTTATTTATTTATTTTATTTTTTTGCATCAATTAATAAACCTCTATAGGTGTCCCATTGGTTGCACGAAGCACATCGAGGCAACGTTTTATTCTGATACTCATTTTAGATACTCATCATCTGATACTCATTCCTTTATCCAATACTGAGCCGATCTCCATGAATTTCTTGTGTCATTCACAAATTAATGGACGAGGGCACAAAAAATTCGTGGAGACCTGCTCAGCATTAATTAATTAGAAAAGTAAAAAATGGGATAATAGTAAACGAGAACACTAATATATCTAACATTAACAATGCGGACTATTTTATTCCTCTGCTTTACAAGCTTCATCCGGTGTAATTCGACTGACCATGAAACTCAATGTACGGGTCTCTAGCTAGAAAATGCTGTTTAACAAAAAAGCAATTTATTTCGGCAAAGACGGTCCTGTGCGAATCTTCTTTTATAAATGCAGTAAAAGCATGAAATTAAATCGATTTTATTACTTTGCAACATTAATTTAATTACTTAATTATATTACAATATTTGATAAGATTTATGTCATTTCAAACATCCGTAATTCTTAAGCTTTTGAAATGGCTTTTATTGATTATGATGTTTGAAAATAACAGTGTAAATAATTTTTAATATATTCGATTTCAATGTATCTGCCAATATCTACTGTTCCAAACTCTAATATTTAAGAATGAATATGCTAAGAGCAATTTATACTCACTTTTCGACGTAAAACTTAAAAATACCAAAAATAAATAAAACATTTTAAAAAAAAACACAAACCACAACTCACTGTTGTTGTTGGTTGGTTGGTTTGGCCCAAGCACAGAGTAAGGAGATACACAGAGCACTAGGTTGTGTTCAGGAACGAAGATCGCGCGGGCGAAGGAGAAAAAGGTTATGGAGTAGGTTTTACCGGAAATTGAAATAATTTAATTATTTCAATTATTTTAAGCTTCTGTGGCTCGGATTAGGTAAAACTAGCGACTACACATCTTTATCCTCCAAAAAAGATGGATCTTATAATAGGAATATCTATTTTTATTTCATCATAATAAACCCCCGAAACATTCATGAAAAGCATCACGTGATCAGATAGCCCGATCAGCGTTCATAACCTGCAAATTTTTAGCGCGGGCTGCGCGCGGGTGACTCACAAAAATTCTGTGGGCGATTTGATCACGTGATTGGGCTTTTTGTGTCTTACTTGGTTTGGTAGGTTGATTGATACAACTGTAGCAACATGATCGGATATCTGAAAAATTTCAACTTTTTAACATTCTAAAATGATTTTTTAAGCCTTTGATCCAACATAAAAATGAATATGAAAGTATGATGTATATATATATATATATATATATCATAATATAATTATATTATATATCATATAGTTACATAACTGCTGTCAACTTATATGGCCCTTTAAATTACAGCACCTACTAAAACTGATACATTAGTTTAGTTGATAGCAGTTACATAAATATATGTATATTGTACAAAACAATGCATATAATAAAATAAAGTTTAATTTTCTATAACCAGTGCACCTTTAAGTAACAAGGGAGAGGACGTTTGGATCATCGAATTCCTGATTAATGTAAACTGTAAAAAAAAAAAAAAAAAAAAAGGGTATTTTTTGGTTAACCGAACACCAGTGAAACAAATATAAATATATACACAGACACATATATATACATACATATATACACAAACATATATGTAGATATATATATTTTTTTTTTTTTTTTTTCACTGGCGCCCGGCTAACCGAAAAGTACCAAAAATTGTTATGTACTTTACTGACGTCTGGGTTGTCCTACACAGATGAAAAGTACGGACACAAAGTGAATGCTCGCCGTTTATTTCCGATTTTTTTCCCTAAAATTATTTATTAGTTGCTTTATATTTTTTGGGATAAATAGAATGTTAATAAATCAAGGTCGTGATACCAACATGTTAAAAGATTTATTTCTTTATTTATAATAGTAAAATAAAAATCTTTGTTAAAATTTGATAAAAAAGCTTTTAAATATTTTATTAAAATATATTTTTCGATAACAACCTTGTTGAAACATAATTATTAATTTCTAAAAATTTAATTTTCTTGAAATTCATTTTTTGATGTAAATTGCATTATTTATTATATTGCAATAAACATCATAAAATACGAGAAACAAATGCTAAAATACTTACACATTCAGTAGAAAATTTATAAACATTCCAACTATATTTTATTTATATTCATTACGAAACTAGACGGTAAACCACATGTATTTTACCTCTTTACAAAAATAGGTACTGATATTTCTAGTTTAAATAATGTATATATTTCACATTTTATTTTTATAATATTTTTTACTTTGTAAAATATGCTTTGCATTCTATTCGCACTAAAAATTCACTGTTGAAGTACTCATTATAAAAACATGGAGAAATTCGTGCAAATTGACTATATTTCCATTCCTTATTTTACATTTTCTAAAAAGAAAAAAAAATAATAATAATGTTTAAATATTAAAAGGCACTGTACTGTAAAATTTTAATCGTAAAATAGCTGAATTTATCGTATTTAATTGAATAAGTAATTGTTTATAATATCAAATTTTACTTTTATAAAATATATTCCATTAATCATGAAAAATACAAAGCAATTAGAGTTGCAAAAAACCCCGCAGATTTTGAGAGACGGGAATAAACCTGGGAATTTTGGGGAATAAACCCGGAATTTTGGGGAATATTGGAAATTTTGAAGGAGTTATGAATGTAAACAAAACCAGTCATTTTTCAATTTGAATTTTTTATTTTCCTGAAAATTCAGGCATTGTTCTGAAAAGTTTAAGATGGACTTTTTATTATGAATTCATGAAACTTATGATTTTACGCTCTAAGTTATTATCATTTATTGTAACTCATTAGCTTTACACCAATGGAGGCTGTGATTTGGTGAGGATTCGAATGTTTCCTTAACAATAAAATTGTTTAAGTTCTGTTAGCGTGTTAGCTGACATATATACCGTTCAGGCATACTTTGTCTATATTAATTTTCTAGCGAGTTGCATTGTATTTTTTCATTGGTTTCTTTTACTTTTGTTCATATTCTTTTTTGTTTACATTCGCTGATTCGGAGAACAGGGATGAAGTTTACTTTCATGTCAGAAAAGATGAATTTGTCATCTGCCTCTCTCACATTTTAATTATCGACGATTAAAATAGCAAATTACTACTTTCTCTTACTTAATATTTCTGCAACTAAAGCATATATTTCGTTAGTTTCCATGTAAATTATGCTATTTTTCTATATTTATGTTATTGGTTTTGTTTACATTGACAAAAATTGAAATCAATAAAAAAAATTTTAAATAATAAATTAAAAATTTTCAAGCCTAAAATTTTCTGAAAACTCCCGGGAATTTTTAAAATTTCCCTCCCAAAAAACCCGGTTTATTCCCGGGAATAAACCCGTTTTTTTTCACCCTTTGCAACTCTAAGTGTAGCCCTGCATAAACGTCTGAGGCAAAAACAAAACCTGGGACATATGCTGTCACCAAGAGACATTAAAAACAAATTACCCAGGTAACACAGCAATATCGGCCTATATCGGAAACAGCGATTTTGCAATATCGGTAAACACCGGACCGGCCGATATTGCAAACCTTTTTTCCAATATCGGAACCCAATATCAGCGAATGCCGGACTGCCCGATATCGGTGAACGCTGGACCGGCCAATATCGGCGAACGCCGGACCGCCCGATATCGGCGAACGCCGGATTGCCCGATATTGGTTAAAACTGGATTCGTTAATATAAAATGGCAAAGCTTTTTTTCTTAAATACTGAGAGATATTGATTACCTTTCTTCGGCCTATATCGGAAACAGCGATTTTGCAATATCGGTCAACACCGGACCGGCCGATATTGCAAACCTCTTTTCCAATATCGGCCTATATCGGAACCCAATATCGATCGATATCGGCGAATGCCGGACCGGCCAATATCGGCGAATGCCGGACTGCCCGATATCGGTGAACGCCGGACCGTCCAATATCGGCGAACGCCAGACCGCCCGATATCGGTGAACGCCGGACTGCCAGATATTGGTCAAAACTGGATTCGTTAATATAAAATGGCAAAGCTTTTTTTCTTAAATACCGAGAGATATTGATTACCTTTCTTGGCATAGTATTGGTAATCAATGTCTCTTTATATTAGAGGGAAAAAAGATCTGCCACTGCATATAGTTGTGTCCAGCTTTGTATTAGCTAAACTATATATATATATATATATATGTGACCAGTGGCGTAGCTACGTTGTTTGGCGCCCGGGGCAGGAACCCGGAGTGCGGGCTTCCTCCTCGCCCCCCCCCCCCCCAAAAAAGTAACTACATTATTTTTCTTACAGACGGAAAAAAGTCCTTCCGGCTGCCAAGGTAGGAAAAGGCAGCTTCCTTCTTCCTTGTTTTTTTAAGAATTCAGCTAATTTTACTCAAACAGTCAAACACACGAAACTAAAATGTGTGGAACCCGGTTGTAGAAGATTCCTAGTTATCGTCAATACTGGATTTCAATGGGAATTTCGAAAACTTAGTCAGCTATCGCCAAGTTGGTTTCATTTATGGTGACCTACTTTTATCGTCATGCTATTCAGCCAAATATAACCAAGCTTGATACGAATTTAACGTTAGCAGATGTGACTATGTAGTTTAAGCGTATGAGAGTGGCAACAATGAAAGTAAATTTGTAAGAAACCACGTTTGTTAAAGCTCATAAACTAATCCCGAGTATGGAGAAAAATTCTGCTATTTTGTTTCATTTACAAGGTGTGAATACTCTTTGGAATTTCCAAAGAGTTTTCATATGTCCTAAGTGACAAAACTTCAGCAAATATTTTTCAAATGACTCGCTGTTTTCTTGACAGTCTTTAAAGTGCATTTCATAAAATTGAAAATATTTTTAGCAATATAAATAGTTTATTTTCTAAAAACAAAAATTTTAAGTAAAAAGTCATTTTTATTGTATTTTAAAATTTGTCATGACATTTTAACTAATTAACTTTTTGAAAATGTGGTCTTTACGGTTAAAGAGCAAATTTGAAAAGAAAGTATGAAAAAAAAAATGCTGCGAAAAGTTAAAAATTGTAGGAAAGTTTTCTTTAAAAAAGTAGTTTAAGTTTAGTTAAAAAAAAAGTAGTTTTCTTTAAAAAATATATTTAATTAAATAATTTTTATCTCAAGAATTACGTTTTTGCTTGATAAAACCACTTAATAATATCAATAACTGCATCTTAAAAATTCACAACGGTGCACCTTGTTTGCAAATTATAATTACCGTAAAATTTTTACTATGATTAGCCCAAAGAGAAAGAGAGAGATATATCTTTGTCCATTCAGATGAAAGTTCAATTTTACTTTCATGATGGTTAATCCTGGTTTAAAAAAAAAAAAAATCTAAAAAAACTCTTCATGAACTTGTTGTTTAAGAGTAGCGGCCTAACTTCGGTTGCGTCCTCGAAACTTATAATATTGTGGCTTACTCATAAAATGTATGTTGATGATCTCTGCAATAGCATGTCTGATTTATAATAATAAATCTCGGATATATACAACGGGAGAAGAATTTAATTTGATAATAAACCTCCAAAAGTTTGGTATATAGTCTGCTCTTTTTTCTGATGGCTTTAATGAATTTTTATTTTTATTTATTTTTATAATATTTTGCTATTTTTTTTAAATATTTCTGAAGATCTAATAAAACATTTTAATTATAAATCTATCTATGATTAACGTTATATTTACCTTTGGAATTCATTTATTACACCTATGCCTTTACTCAATAAATGAAGATTTCATTCATAATACATGAATTCATTTTTATTTATTACACTCTTTTATTTAACCCTTTCAGGGGCAGTGGTATGTTTATGAAACCACTTAATTTTAATTCCCAAACGCCACAATGGCACCAGAAATTTGCTAAAATCTTTCCCATTTAATATTTATGTGATTTTTTGTCTTTTTCCTATTTCCAAATAAATTTCTACGTTAATTCGGGTGCCAGTCGTTTATTTCAACATTTTAGTACTGAAAGTACTTTGCCCCTGAAGGGGTTAACTTGGTTTTTGTATGTAAAGGTGGAGTTTTCAAATTGATTTCTCATTCACTTCCTGATAGGCTAGAATTATAAAAAATATGTACGCAGGTGTATTTTCGATGACAATGCAGCATTATAATATTTTAAGAACTTAATTATAAATTAATAAAGTAATTTTAAGGCATTTTTCCATTAGCCGGCCACAGGCAATACACCGCCAAAAAATATTTATGGTTACAATTGTTACGAGTTACAGAAACGATTGAGTTAATTATGCACCAAACCAAGCTTGCTAAAATGTCCATCTGGCTGAGAAAGTGCAAGAAAGGAATATTTTAAGCTTTAAAACTTAGACAATATAAATAAAAAGTAAAGAGTGTGATAATTTAAAAAAAGACTCTTTTATGATTAAATCAGTATTAAATAAATTATGACTATACGTTGAGAAAACATTTTAGAAATCCTAAATAGATAGTTTAAATAATACTTTTTCTCTTACATATCTTAAAAAAGAAACAGACTAAACGTTAAAAAATAAATAAATTCACCTCTTCGCACTTTCTGCCGAGCGTAAATCACAACTGGGAATTTTCAATTATCAGGATCCGTGCCAACATAACGTATTGTAACGAATTTTTTTTAAACTACATGAATTGCAGTCATGCAATAAAGTGTGATTTTTAAGATAAACATGGATTGCTTATATATGTGTGATTTAAAAAATAATAATTTTATTATTATTAGTTTGCAATAAAAGACCGATTACCTATGAAAACAACACTGTTTGTTACTCACATAATAGAAAAAAAAATTCGAATTTTCAAATATAAACTTCTTTGCAAAAAATGACAAAAATATAAATTTTACAATTTTAAGTTAGACATCCTAGTATATTCTGGTGAATGAACCAATGATTATAAATATCTAAAAATTCGATGATTATAAATATGGGAGCAAAGCTTTTTACTGAATCCATTTCCTTTTAAATGAATCAGAGTTGTAATCTTTAAATTAATTTTCTCAGTTCGAGATACAGTGGAACTTCCATTTAACGAAGTCTCATCGTTACACTTAAAAACTTCGTTATGAAGAAAATTCGTTAAATAGAAATTAACTTAAATTCATGAAATTTTCTCTTCAGATATAACAAACAGGTATTGGATTTAAAAGTATTTGATTCAGTTTCAATTATGAAGCCGTCTTTTACAAAACAGTTGTGTACGGTCAATGAAATCACACGTCACATTCCCAAGCTTTGGCTCAAACTTTCATCAGCTCTGATACACATGTTCTCAAACTAATGTTTTCATTATATTGTCTTTTTTCTGTCTTTTCCGATAATATACTTCAAAATTTTTTATTATTCCGTAGACTAACGGCTGAAGTTTAGAAGTCGTATTGGCAGGAACAAAAATAACTTTGACGTTCTTCGATGTGCATTTTGAAGCACATTCTTGTGGATGTACAAAGCAATTATCTATCAGCAATGGGAGGTCAGAATGGTAACTGTCTGACTCTAATTGATATTTCTTGCTTCAATGCATCTGACGCCATTGCGTCACTGTACCTTGTATATCATTGAAAATGTAAAAAGGGGATTTTGACTTTCCCCAACTGTCAGCGCTGGAATCTCGGTGTGGAAGAGTAATGATAACAACTGTTTTTTTTTTTTAGTGGGAAAAAAAAGGCTTCATTTAGCACCAAGCAGAATGGAAATTATTTCATTCATTCATCGTTCATTTTCATACAATCCGCTTAAATAAATTACCATATCCATCGCAACAGCAACCTCATAGTTGGAAATTTGTACATGTACAAAAGTGGAATAAACTTCGTTATATAGAATATATTTTTCGTAATATGGAGATCAATTTACATGCTAATGGGATTCAAAGTCAAAGTTTTGCAGAAAATTTCGTTAAGTAGAAAACTTCGTTAAATAGGGACTTCGTTGAAGGGAAGTTCCACTGTATTTTATTTATTTACATTTTGCTATCTTTTAAATGATTTAGAAACATTACCTGAAAAAATGCTCTGATTACAATATTTTAAAAATATAATAGATAAATAATGTTTCTTAATAAAAATACATAAATATTTCACTGTTCTTTTTTACTTCTTCATTCATTGTATTTAGTGTTCTGCAATTTTCAATGTTCATTTAATAGTTCAGATATTTTGAATGTTTTTCTCTGTTCAACGCTAAATGAGCATTTAAATGATCTTTGGAGGCTGCATGCCATAATAACGCTCGCGGAAGATTATACTTCTAAAGATCACACGCAATTACATGAAGCTAACAGTAAACAAGGCAGGCACAATAATTTTGATTTTACTCCATTTCCATTCAGCCATTTGTACTTATCGTTCTGGAAAGAGTGAAAAGTCCTGCATTGATTTTTATACGTTTCAAGAATTGGGGGTAGCTCACCCACATTTTATTATTTGGCTTTTCTCAATGCCATTTCGATGGGAAATTATAATTTCCAATAAAGAAGGAACAATACCTTTACTTACAGTCCCTACAGTTAAATGAATTTTTTAATGATTCACAGTATTACACGAAATTATTCATATGGAATGCTAAGAACACAAAAATCAGCGTGTAAACCAATAGAGAAATAAAGAAATGCTCTTTTGCTATTAGAAATGGGACGCCTGCAGAGCCCTTTGTTTCGTAAGTTAGAGGAGGCTAGGAGCCTCCATGTGCGATTGGCACTCATGAATCTTTCCATTCCCCTATTCTTCACCGAATTTCTTCAAAGCATTCACATACACAAAAAAAGGGGTCACCAATTCTTATTTATTGACAAAATAAGTGAGATAATTCTGGTGTCTAGCGTCTCTCAATTGGGCGCCCTCCCCTCCCAATTTAATCATGTTGCGCCTCTTTTAAGATGCGTAATCTATAAGGTACAAAGTGTTTTGAGTTATCCCTAGAAACATTTACAGAATCTCTTTCTTTGATTATTAGGATAGAATAAAATATTTTACCAAAGAAAATATTTACACAAAAAAAAGGTCCAAATTGTTATTTATTGTCAAAATATGTGAAATAATTTTGGGTGAAAATCTCTCTCAAATTGGCGCCCCTTGGCAGCGGCGCCCGGGGCGGCCGCCCCCCTTGCCCCCCCTTAGCTACGCTACTGTATGTGACATAGTATTGGTAATCAATGTCTCTTTATATTAGAGGGAAAAAAAGATCTGCCATTATGTATTGTTGTGTCCAACTTTGAATTAGCTAAACTATATATATGTATATGAATGCTTTTTAATTAATTAAAATTTTTATTTGGCTGACATAGAAATATATATTTTTATATATTTTAAAGATATAGAAAATTATATCCAAGTTCATTGCCATGATTGTGTAGAAAATAACTGAAGCAAAATTCATATATATGAATGCTTTTTAATTATTTAAAAATTTTATTTGGCTGACATAGAAATATTTTTTTTATGTTTTAAAGATATAGAAAATTATATCTTTAAGTTCATTGCCATGATTCTGTAGAAAATATCTGAAGCAAGAGATTTTCATGATATGTGTTGCAAGTGGAATTTTGATAATTCTGTCAAATGATTAGATATGGAAATGCTTAGAAGAAAGAGGGGACTTTTCTTTTGGGAAAATTAAAATACCATTAATAATTAAAAGCAATAATAAAATTTTATAATAGTCTGATTTTTCTTTTTCCATCTTCAGGTTCTATGTGAAAATTTTAACTTTTAAAATAGATCATTGCAAAATTGCCATATAGTATTATTTCAAAAAATCATTTCTATTACCATATGAGCAAATTTTCCACATAATCAATATTAATCAACAGAATTATTTAACATAAAAAAATAACATTTAGCAGAAACGATCTATTCTTTTTTTGCCTTTATCATAAATATAGATCTTTATACTTCTGGAAAACAGTTAACCAGAATGATATTTCCAATTGTCTGATTTCAGAATCTTTCAAGACAGAAGTGCCTGTTTTTTACATGTGTATTGCTTGATACAACCACGTTGTATGGTGCAATTTGATGCCAACATCTAGGATTTGAAATAGAAGCATATTTATTTAGATATTGGGTATTTTGGTGTTTAAGCAGAATTCTTGTTTTGAAGGTATTCCTATAAATTGTGATTAATCTAATTACTTTGAAATCCTAAACAATTCCGCAGCAACATATATTCTTAAAATTGCACTAAATGGATGTTTTCAATTATATGCCCAAGCAGTTATCCAGAATATATCTGGCCCCAATCCAAGTAGAAGAAATAGTAGAGCATGGCAGCAGGTACTGCAAACTATTTTATACTTTTCATATTAATTTAACATTTTGACGATAATTGAAAGGAAATGCTGAGTTTAACAAGAATTGATAAAATTTACTTTATCATTAGATTTGTTTCTTTTTATATTTTCTTTGCAAATGCAATTTTTTTTATGGGTTTCTTATAATAAGTTTGGTCTGCCATTATTGGTTCCCAGACTGATTTTAGTTTGCTGATAATCAAAACAGAAAATTCTACTAGGGACACAATCATCTGGATAATTGGTTCTATACTTTACATATATATACATATACACATTTAGTTTTCTCCATCAATTTTCTGGCAAAATTTAGTTGAAGCAATTTATGTTAACTTATGTAAGCAAAAATCCCTGTGGTGTTGTTTTTAAAACTTAACCAAGTTAAATTACTTTTATATTAAAGATTAAAAAAAAAAAAATCCAATAATAAAATTTATTAGTTTTTAATTTCTAAAGTCGTTTAATTAACTTTGAACAAAATTTACTTTTTTTCTATAGGACTGCCTTCATTTTGAACTTACTGATTCTACATTACTGGAAGATGAACACGCTGTTCTTCATTATATAAATAAATTCAATACAAATTACAGAAAATATTAGGTGAAATTTATAAATTTGTTTCTTTTTTTTTTATTAGTTTTAAAGGCAATTTAAAATACAACACTAGTTATATGAAGAAAACAGGTTCTGAAAGTGAAAGTAGCTTTATAAAAATCTGCAACCAAAATCTAAAACATAAAAACTAGCCCATTTAGATATTTGACCTCAGTCCTATATATATAGTATATAAAAATCATTTTAAAATATTAAAATGCAAGTGAGAAATTAGTAAAGAATGCTCCCACAGAAGTTAGCATATGAGTGTTTTCGTGTGACTAGTATAGGCTCTTAAGAGCATAAGCTAGTCATCCGAAGAAACTAACGCTAATAGTCCAGTCAAATTAGGTTTTTTTGCCATAAAAAATACTAAGGAGATGAAAATTGGTCCAGTTGTTCATTGATGGCTACTAATTACTATGTAAAAAGTCCCCATGGATAGGAGGTGAGCGGGGGGAGGGGGGCTAAACAAAGCATTTTTTTTAGTTTTTTACAAATATCTCAGAAATTGTTGTTTTTCGTGAAAAAACTACTCTGACATAAATTAAAGAATATAAAATTATCTACAAATGACAGGTATATACAGTGGAACCTCGATTATCCGTCAGTCAGAAGACCGGAGCTTTGACGGATTTCCCCCCCCCCCCCAAAAAAAAAAAAAATTGGTCCAGTGTTTCATTGATGGCTACTGATGACTATGTAAAAAGTCCCCATGGATAGGAGGTGAGCGGGGGGAGGGGGGGGGGGTAGAAGGGTAGGGGGGGCTAAACAAAGTATTTTTTTAGTTTTTTACAAATATCTCAAAAATTGTTGTTTTTCGTGAAAAAACTACTCCGACATAAATTAAAAAACATAAAATTATCTACAAATGACAGGTATATACAGTGGAACCTCCATTATCCGTCAGTCAGAAGACCGGAGCTTTGACGGATTTCCCCCCCCCCCCAAAAAAATCACTTAATTTCAAATTAATTTATTTATTGTCGCCATAATAAATTCTAAAGGGATAAAAATTGGTCCAGTTGTTCATTGATGGCTACTGATGACTATGTAAAAAGTCCCCATGGGTAGGAGGTGAGCGGGGGGAGGGTCTAAACAAAATATTTTTTTTAGTTTTTTACAAATATCTCAGAAATTGTTGTTTTTCATGAAAAAACTACTCCGACATAAATTAAAGAACATAAAATTATCTACAAATGACAGGTATATACAGTGGAACCTTGATTATCCGTCAGTCAGAAGACCGGAGCCTTGACGGATTTTCCCCCCAAAAATCACTTAATTTCAAATTAATTTATTTAATGTCGCCATAATAAATTCTAAAGGGATAAAAATTGGTCCAGTTGTTCATTGATGGCTACTGATGACTATGTAAAAAGTCCCCATGGATAGGAGGGGAGGGGGGCAAAATAAAGTAATTTTTTTAGTTTTTTACAAATATCTCAGAAATTGTTGGTTTTCATGAAAAAATTACTTTGACATAAATTAAATAACGTAAAATTCTCTGCAAATGACAGGTATATACAGTGGAACCTCAATTATCCGTCACTCAGGAGACCGGAGTTTTGACGGATTTTCCGCAAAAAAAATCCCTTTAATTTCAAATTTATTTACCTAATGTCGCCATAATAAATGCTACAGAGATAAAAATTGGTACAGTTGTTCATTGATGGCTACTGATGACATGACTATGTAAAAAGTCCTGATTGATAAGAGGTGAGTGGGGGGAGAAGGGGGGGGTCAAAATAAAGTACTTTTTTAGTTTTTTAGAAATATCTCAGAAACTATTGGTTTTCATGAAAAAATTACTACATAATTTCTGAGATATTTGTAAAAAACTAAAAAAGTTCTTTATTTTGCCCACCTCTACCCTCGCTCACCTCCTATCCATCAGGACTTTTTACATAGTCATCAGTAGCCATCAATGAACAACTGTATCAATTTTTTTTCTCTGTAGCATTTATTATGGCGACATTAAGTAAATAAATTTGAAATTAAAGTGATTTTTTGGCGGAAAGTCCGTCAAATTCACATAAATTAAATAACATAAAATTTCACGTGAAACTTTGTAAATGCGACAAAACATAATAGGGAACAATGAAAGTACTAATTTATCATTAAGCAAATACTTACTAAGTCAAAATATTCTTTTTTTCTTTACACATCATCATCAAACAGAAGTTCAATTCTTTTCTTTTCTTTTTTTTGTAACAATATTTACTGAATTTGAATAGACTGGTCTCTGACAGCCCCTGTCTAACTTTGCATGTATTCTCGGAAAGTTGCTGTCGAGACCCCGTATGAAGGTTAAGTAAATAAATTTGAAAAGAAAATTTTGTTTTCAGAAAATCCTTCAAGATAATAATGAACTGATTCCTGTTTCATGTTTAGATTATTCATAATAATCATGAATCGGGGGGCAGTCATCCATCCTTTCACACTCACCACCAGACACCCCCCCCCCCCTCCAAAAAAAAAGAAAAAAGAAAAAATTGTGTCAATTCTTCTTTTTTTTGCGACAATATTTAATAAATGTGAATATATATTAACTAAGTAAATTTGAAATTAAAGGGATTTTTCTTTTCGGTAAATCCATCAAGGCTCCAGTTTCATGACTAACGGATAATCGAGGTTCCACTGTATATACCTGTCATTTGTAGAGAATTTTATGTTCCTTAATTTATGTCTGAGTAATTTTTTCAAGAAAACCAACAGTTTCTGAGATATTTGTAAAAAACTAAAAAAGTACTTTATTTTGTCCCCCTCCCCCCACTCATCTCCTATCCATCAGGTCTTTTTACATAGTCATCAGTAGCCAATAAATCAATAAACAAATGGACCAATTTTTATCTCTGTAGAATTTATTATGGCGACATTAAATAAATTAATTTGAAATTAAGTGATTTTTTGTGGGAAAATCCGTCAAAGCTCCGGTCTTCGGACTGACGGATAATCGAGGTTCCACTGTATGTACCTGTCCTTTGTAGATAATTTTATGTTCTTTAACTTATGTCGGAGTAGTTTATTCATGAAAAACAACAATTTCTGAGATATTTGTAAAAAACTAAAAAAAAATACTTTGTTTAGCCCCCCCCCTGCCCCCGCTCACCTCCTATCCATGGGGACTTTTTACATAGTAATCAGTAGCCATCAATGAACAACTGGACCAATTTTCATCTCCTTAGCATTTTTTATGGCAAACTGCTCAAAAATGGGCTAATTTGACTGGACTATAATGTTAAGTCTATGGGAAGGCTCTTTACGGATTTCTCGCTCTCCTTTTAATATTGTTAAATGATTTTTTTGGCATAGGATAGCTGAGATCGATCTCTAACGTTGTTAGTTTTTCGATTTTGGTTCTAGTTTTTTTATAAGCGGAAATTTCCAATTTTGAAACCAATTGGAACTGGTTCTGAAAGTGAAAGTACCCTTATATAAAGAAACTGGAACCAAAAACAAAAAAGTAAAAACTAACAACGTTAGAGATCGACCTCAGCTATCCTATGCCAAAAAAGTCAATTAAAATTATCAAAATGCAAGCTAGAAATCCGTCAAGAACCTCCCCATAGACTTAACATTAGCTTGAGTGTTTCTCCCAGTAACTAGTGTAGCCTCTTTAGCAAAGAAAACCATTTTAAAAAATTCTGTAAAGAATGCTCCCATAGAAGTTAGCATGTGAGTGTCTTCGTGTGACTAGTGTAGGCTCTTAAGCAAAGAAAACCACTTTGAAAAATTCTGAAATTTAAAATTTTATTAATAAATTTTTATTTGTTTTTATAATATATATATATATATTAGTACAGATAGGTTAAAAAAATATTATACTTTATATTTTTAATGAAAAATAGCTGCAATAAAAACTCCACCACTTCAAAATGTTTGAGAATTTTACATCTGTACAAATGATAGACTATTATGTAATTCAAATTCAGAATTTCCAATGTCATCTCTACTTAGTTGATGAAATAAGAAATTTACTGTTGAGTATTACTATGTAAAATATAATTATGTTTTACATTTATTGAATGCATATTACAAATGCTTTAGTAATACTCAACAGTAAATTTC
This sequence comes from Maratus michaelseni, assembly GCA_963931845.1. Lineage (NCBI taxonomy): Eukaryota > Metazoa > Arthropoda > Arachnida > Araneae > Salticidae > Maratus > Maratus michaelseni. Next base: position 248,179,224 of record OZ007599.1, read on the forward strand.
TTATGAAATAATTTAGAAAATGCCAATAAACCAAAAGTTACAAAAAGAAAAATTTAAACTAGTTTGAATATTATTTCACTTAAGACAAATGCATTTTTCTTTGAATTATTGACTTTTGTATAATATAGCACACGCCTTGTAATTGACTATTTAAACACAAAAGTTTTATATATATACAAAAGAATCAAGTTATATATATATAATGAATTCTGTGTTTTGTATTTTCTGAATGAATTTCTTTGAAGTTTTATTTACGTAAATGTTGTCTTTGTCTCCTGGAATAACACTTAAATAAGATTTCAGAATGCTTTGGTGCATCTGATATATTCTCTAAAATGTACACATTTAATACATATAAATTTTAAGAGCTTAGCTAGTTTATATCATTATAAATTATATATGTTTAAATACAAATTTAAGTTTAGTCGAATTTTACGAATTGAATTTATCAATTGTTTCTCAAATCTTATTAGTCATGAACAGCATTGATTTTAAAGGTTTGTAGAATTTATTTTATAAATAATATCCTATTTAAATATTTTAATATAAGACAAGTTTTACATGCATTAATTCATAACTTTTATGTACATTCTTAAAAACTTAAATAAAACTCATGATGTTCAACAAAGAAAATTTATTCATGATAAAAAAAAGTTCTCTGAAAGTCTTGTATTACACATACACTTATTCTTCTTGCACTACATATACATTCATAACTTATATGTACATCCTTGAAAACAAACAAACAAAAAAAACTCTCTGTTTTCAAACAAATAAAATTTATTCATCATACAAAAAGAAAAATATTTTCTACAAGTCTTCTTGTTCTTCTACTACAACCTCTTGTCGCTTTCTTTTTTCTCTTAGGCGGTTTCCATCCCAATCTGTGGCTCCTGCAAGCACTTTGCTAATTCGACTGGAGATTCCAGTGCTTTCAGCCTCGGGAAATTTCATTTTCACACTCGCTAGAAATGTACAATAAGCCAAAAACTCAATTAGACTAAAGAAATTTTCACAATAAATAATTTTTTGCTAGTTCTTTTTATTTAATTTTACAAATTATGTAATTGAAAATGTGAGATTTGAATTTATTAACTAAAAGTTAGTTTAAAAATTATTTAAAAAAAAAATTAGAATCAAACTTACAATATTAAAATTTTACATAAGCCCCGCCCCCTCCCTCCCCAATTACAAAATTTGAATACAAAAATTAGAAAAAAAATATTCTAATTGAAGCAATTTTTTAAAATTACATCTCAATTTAACCTTTTAATAATTAAAATAACAATTTAATGATTTTTTTTTAAAATCTAGTTATTCATTTATGAACACATTGTGTAAAACATTGAAATACAAATCTGCCTGTGCCAGAAATATATTAATTCCAAATACAAAAGATACCCCCCCCCCATCTTTTTTTAGTCATCAAACCCAATAAAGGTCAATAAATTATTAGTCATTGACTTAATAAAACACTATTTACAAAACACCCTACATATTTACAGGAATATATATATATATATAACTCACCAATGACAACATTAAAAAGATTTAATTCCCCAAATTTCAATTTTTCTTGTCTTCCTTCTAAACTATATTTCATAGCAACAGCTCTGCTTAGCAATCTTTTTAAGACAAGAAGAGTCAGCGAATTAGCATTGTTGTAGCCACCACCTCGGCACAAAAAACGAGCATGAAAAAATATAAAAATTTTAGGTCAATTTTAACAATAAAATCCATATAAAGATAAACAAGCTCCTGACTACTTGTCATAATAGTTACCACTGTGATTGTAGTGTTTTCAATACAAAAGAAAAATAATTGGCTTCCCCTTCTACCAAATGTAAAACAAACTCCTTTACTAATGTGCCAAAGAAGATTAGCACTCTTCAAGCAATATTATTAATTTTTTCAAGAACAGCCTTAATGTATTTAATTCAAAATATTGTAGATAATTCAGTATACAGTAGTCTTTCATTAGTGAGTGCCCACATAAAGTTAATTAACATTAAAAATACAATGTAAAAAAATGAAAATGGGAATTACAGGGCACTTTTCACAGTCATTTTGGGGCCTTTTTCAAATTTTAGAGGGGAAACATGTGCTTCATGTGCCATTTGGATAACCAGGCTCTGAACAGTATACATTAAGAGATGTCCTTAAGAATTTCAAATAAGAAATGATGGAGAAAACAAAATTGTTCAAAAGGCACGGGAACCACATATTTCCCTCTACATTTAAAAGAGGTCAGAAAAGGACTGAAGAGCATTCCACATCGAATCAACCAAAAATTTTCAATATTCAACCTGACCATTTCAAATTTTAATGAAAAATTCAGGAATCATTCTCCCTGATGATACAAATGAGAATATACTTTCATAATTTTTTTATCTCAGTAAAAGAGAATTTCACAAGGTTTAATTTGAAATGCAAGTTGACTATGCTTGGTTAAAAAAAGTTTTTTGTAATATTATAATCTTTAAATTCTGAAAGTTTTAGAATGGGATCTCAATGGGCTCAGCAGTTATAAAAAAAAATGTTTAAAATGAATAAAACAACGCTATTTTTAGCACAATCATAAAGTTGGCGAGGCGCCAACTTTAAATACCAGCCCCAAATGGTGTTTAACATTAGTTTTTTTAACATAAACTGCTGATATCATTGAGATCCCACTCTAAAACTTTCAGAATTTAAAGTTTATAATATTACAAAAAACATATATTTTTTTTCAAAATTGTTAAAAAATACTATTTAAAAAATTTAAATTTTTAAATTAAATTCAATTTACTTTTTTTAAACCAAGCATAGTTAACTTGCATATCAAATTAAACCTTATGAAATTCTCTTTAAAATGAGGGGTTAAACAACTCTCTATGCCTGATAGAACTTGAGAAATTCAAAATTGAAAAGATTTATACAAGCCAAAAAATGATTATTTTTTTAATTAAAAAAGTTAATTGTATGAAAATTTACTGAGATAAAAAAATAATAAAAATATATTCTCATTTATGGCACCAGGGAGAATGATTCCTGTAAGTTTCCTCAAAATTTAAAATGGTCAGGTTGAGTCACTGGTTGATTTGAAATGGATTGACCCAAGAGTGCCCTCTAATTACCATTTTCATTTTTTTACATTGTATTTTTAATTTTTTTAGAAAAGAAATTTTGCTTGATCCAAGAGGAAATCCATGCAGTATTTCACAAAACTTATTTAACAGGGGAATATAAGTGTCATCAACAGGATGTTAATTAATCCTATTGCATCCTAAAGTGCCTGTTAGAAATTGAGCATACAGCTAATGTACTAAATATATCTGAAGTATACACAGGGGACATAAAAAAGCTGTTTAATGAAATATATGAGACCTCACCTAAGCTACTCCTGGGAATAATATTAGTATATTTGGTGAATTTTCATATATGGAGAATTAAGAAAACTTTTGCCAAATGAAAGCCCCCCCCTCCCCCAAATGATATGTGCTTCTCCTAGATTCAGAGGTTAATTGGACCATGATACTACTAATCAAATAATGCATACAAATTTTTCATAATTACTTGGGCAGAATCTAAAAACGTATTTATACATTACTTTATCATAGCAATTAGCTTCACATCTCTCATTGAGAGATCAAAAGAAATTGTTAATGGACTCTGATGAAGAGAAAAATAACATTATAACCGACAATGTGGGAGATTCTAACAATGCTGCAAATCAAAACAAAAGTTTAAAACAAAAATTACAATTTTTCATGTTAACTTATAACTTTTTTCAAAAGAAAAAACACTTATAAATAGAAAATTAAGTATAAATTATACCAAGGAAGTGGCTAAAGATGAATCTCTTGTCACTTCATTTTCCAAAGTTTTAAGATCACTGATGTTTTTACAGGGCAGGTTTGGAAAGACTTCTGCGACTATACCACCAATCGCAGCAGCAACTTGAGGATTCTCATCCACTTGTAGCTTCATTTCCACCTTCTCTCGTAGCTTTTTTATTTCATTTCTCATCAGTTTATTATCGTTTTTCATTTCCATTAAATATTTTAGAATCTTTTGTAGGACTGAAAATATACAAAAAGGTATTTATAGCACTATGCATATGCACATATTATAAACATCATTTTACTTCCTTTTTAACTTCTTTTTAATATAGCATTAATGATGTTACTCTATATATCAAGTAGTGTTTAATCTAGGAAAAAAAGATTTGTAGCTTTTTGGCTAATTACAGCTAATAACTTTTAGCCAAATAAAAATAGCTTTAGCCAAAAAAAAAAAAAAAAAAAAAAAAAAAAAAAGAGCTAAGCTTTGGGATTAGCCTGCTGTCCGCCATCTTGCTTTTTTAACCAAAACATATTTGTTTTGTTTCTCGTTTTCCAGGTTGTCTCAGGAATGAGAAACAAAACAAATATGTTTTGATTTAAAAAACAAGATAGCTGACAAGACTAATCCCAAAGCTGTTAGAAAAAAAAACAAAAAAACATACAAAATTTTTATATAAATGTATTATTTTAAAATATGCAATATACAAGTAATCACTCTGTAAAATTGGCCCTTCGTGATTTGGCCATACACCATATATCAAAAGCATTTTTAAACGGGAATTCTTTTTGCACTTCCCCTTCCAAATTGATCATCATCAAGTTGCTTAAATTTCTTATTGTTAGTCTATTTCTTAAGTCAGTTTTAGTGATGTTCATGAGGCTGAACCCTCTTTCACAATCTGCTGTAGACAAGGGAAGAGTTGCCACAAATTCATACAAGGACGTCATATTAGGAAACATGTCTGTAATGCCATTTTTATGGAAAAAAAGAATACAATCTGCTAGTTTGAATTCTTTGCACCTTGTAGCCAGAACACGCCTGAACAATTTCCATTCATGAAGCATTTCTGTTACATTTCCCAATTTGGGATCATCAATAAAAAATAAACAAACTTCTTCCATTTCCTGAACACCATACATGCTAAACTTTTCATCACTTTCACTTGGTATGTTATTAGGAAGCAAAAACTCAAACATTTTCAAGTGTGGGAGATCTTCAAACCTTTCTGCCAGATTGGCTAGTAAAGATTTCATGAATGCTTTTCTTGCAGAAAGTGATTCTGTCCTGAGTTTTTCATTATCTCTAACTAAATGACCCCCATCATATTCGAAACCATTATCATTTGGAAATAATGGGACCTTGTTTTTAAATTGCATAAAGCGCGTACCAGTCTCATTGTTTAATATTTCATTTAACTCCATAATACAGCAATCTAATTTCAATTTCACAGTATCAAAATCAACTGTGCTTGTCACAAAAGTATAGCACAAGTCATTTAGAATAAACAAAACATCACAGAGATATGCTGCTGTAGCCAAAAACTTATAATTTGTTACACACTTCAGCAATCCCTGTGCCACTGCAGATTTATCATTCAACAAAACTGATACAAGATCAGACCAATGGTCTAAAACAATGCTGACAGATTTGAAAAATGAGAGCCACCTAGTAGAGAAGGTCTGTACAAACTTTTTTTCTGGAACATCAAGAATGTCCTGAACTTGTTTCAGAAAAGCAGTATTTTTTGGACTGTAATGAAAATATTTAAATATTTTGTTCAACACATCTTGAAACTTTACAAGATACAGTACAGAATCTGCTGCCTGGCCACTGGCTAAAGCTAAACGATGCGCAGAACAGTGAATGCCTATTATTTGCTTCGACTTTGCTTTGAACAGAGAAGCAACACCTCTTTTACACCCACTCATGTTCCTTGCACCATCAGTGCCTAATCCAGAAATATTTTTCAACTTAATACCAAACTCTTCCAATATTTCCAAAACATTTTCGAAGATCTGATCAGATGAGCACCCAGGTAAAGCACGCAGTCTGAGAAAATGTGAGCAGACCCTACCCTTATCTAACAGTCTAACATATACTATTACAGACTGTGTAGTTGAGACGTCTGTGCTTTCATCAAGAAGCACAGAATACCATCTGGAACACTGTATTTTTTCCATTAAATTATTTTTAATGACATGGCAAATGGCTTCTTCCATCTCACGAATACTGCTATAAGAATCATATGATGCATTATTAGCGGATTTTAAATGTTCCAATGAGTTAGATCCCAAGTCCTTACAAAGCTCCATCAATGGCTGAAACTTTATAGTTGCAATGCATTCTTTAGCTTGAAAATAAATGATCTTCATTGCACTAATTACTGCATCTTCAGATTTTGTCTTAGCAGAAACAACTGCTTTCTGAAAACTATCTGCTGCTGCTGCAGAGTTTTCATTACATCTGAGCATTGCTGATCGGTGCTCCTCTGTCCGCTCATGCTTGTTCAGTAGATCGGCTTTAAAGCATGTCCGACCTACATTTAAAAAAAAAAAGAAACATTGTATCCTTAGATAAATGTTTTACACAAAATATCTGCATTTGTCATATATACAGAATTGCCAAGTTCCAGAGGGCAAAAATCGGGAGATTTTTAGGAAATCACGAGATTTTCTTTCATTTTTTTTATTGTAAATATAAAACAATAATTGATTAATTCTAAGTAATATTATAGACATAGTACTTAACACATTTAAAAAAAGCTTTTAATTAAGCAAATGACAAAATGTTTTAAACAAAACAATTTAAAATTCATTATATAAACACCAGGGTTTTGCCTTATAAAAATATACAACTGTGAAAGATAATTAATAGAGAAATTTTCAATATGAAAAGTAAAACGATACATGCTTACATTAAAAAATGACTTTTCAGTTTGCAATGTAAAATAACAAATCCTTCATTATAGAAAAATCAAATTAATGGCATCAGATTTTGCATTTAAGAATGAAAATTGAAAACTTGCTCATAGCAAAAGTCAAAGTTTTAAAAAACCATCATATATGTTTGACCTGAAATTCTATTATTATATCAAGTAGCACTAATTAAACACAGAGAACAAATAAATATCTATGATTTTTCTAGCATATTTAAATATAAAATAAGAATAAAAAAATTGTGTTAGAAAATCAGGAATATGGAAAATTAAGCAAAAATCAGGAGACTTGGCAAATCTGGTATATGTGAAATTGGGCAAGTTATTTTAATTAAAAAACAAATTTATATGAAGGAAATATTACAAATATGGTATATTGAGCAGGTATATCTTCTTCAGATCAAGCTGTAAAAATTTAGCCATGTTTATTTGTTTTTTAAATTCGTTATTAGACTTAAGAAAATTTCATTTTTTTTTTAGGAAAGCATAGTTTAGAATTTGATCGAAAACTCGTTTTCGGTGAAAATGCTGCCTTGACTGAAACTATCTGTATTCCAAATATTCCATAAATAAAAAATGTTTGAGCATAATTTCAAATAATATTAATTATAAAATAGTTAGTTTTTTAATTAAAACATATTCAAAGTTAATTTCCTAAAAACAAACTTTTTTTTTCAATTAATAATAAGTGCAAAATATTAAAGAACTGAAAATATTTGTATTTTTAAAATGTAATATTCATTATTAAATTTGTCTTCCATTGTTTAATTACATAGTTACTCAGTTAATTATTTTTAAAAAAATCTGTATTTTTGAGTTTTCGGCCGAAACTAGGAAGACTCAAAATTCGGTTCCAGTTATCCACGGAAAAGTAGCATATCTGAGAAAGTGTCTGACCCAAAATGTACCAGATAAAATAGTTTTACTGTATTAAGTATTAGAAAATGAAATACTTCTTACCTGATGCAAAGGAATTATTTTTGCCAGTTTCTTCACACCATTTGCAGAAAAACATCGGGTTGTCCAAAGCAGGTTCTGAAGAACTTCCTTGTTTCGAAGTTCTCAACCATTTATATTTTGATACCCATTTAATAATAACTTCAGGGCTAATTTTCGCTCGTTTCGCTTCATACTCGGGCAACCACCTTTTAGAAGATACCTCTAATAATTTTGGGGGTGAACTAGGGCGCTTTTTAGATAATCCTAACCAGGCATCCATGCTGGAACACGTTTAGGGCAAAACAATCACAAATTCACCTGCACGAAATCTGAAAAGAATATACGACCGGTGTTGCCAGATTTTTAAAAGGAAAAATACTACAGCTGCCTCTGAAAAAAATAATATGCTACATGGCTTTGGGCTCATCGATGATTCAGAGCTAGCGCGTATCATATCGATCGTACTCCGTGCGTTTTAGAGTCGCTGGAGTCACTGACGTCACTCTATTTGAAGACGCATCGCACAGAAAGGACGAGAACGAGACAAATTTTGGAGAGAGTTGCGATCGCGGAGGCGGTGCGAGATTTTTTTTTTTTTTCGGCGCAACGGAAGCTGTTTTTGAAATGCGGTTATTATTTTTTCGGCTGTCGCTATTTGGCGAATTCGCTAAATGCTTTGAGAGCAAAAAGTGCTTTCAGTTAGCTTTTTGGCGATTTGGCTAGCGCTAGTTTAAACCCTAACAGCAGAAATCATTTTAAAGTATTTAATATTCAACAATCCTGGATTTTCTTAGTTTCCAATCACTTTTGTGAGCTACTATATTTATAAAAAATACCGGGTTCCTCACCACAAGTCGAACATGGATATTCTTCATAATTTTAATATTGATGAAGATATCTAAGCAAAATTTTCAACAAACATGCCTAGTTTTGAGAGAAATGTGATGACATCATGATAAGTGCTGAAAGTAGCCACTATCCATGTCTAAGCAACCCCGAACCAGATGCTCCATATTTCAGAATTTAGAAGACAGTAAGTATGGTGTCAGTGATCAAATTACTGTGTACTTTCAGCACTTATTATGATGCCAGCACATTTAATAGAAAAACGGAAAAAATCTTTGAAACTATTAATATAAAGTTCTTGACAAAAATGCATGTTGAGCTTTGAATAAGATATCCAATAATTTTAAGTGAATTGTGACTCCCAGTTCCTATGTGATTTTTATTTGTTTCCATATGCTTGATTTGCCTTTCCTTTTTCGATATATTTTAGAGGTTCCCTGTATCGAAATTATAATTATTTTATTAAACATAAATTAACTTACAAAAGAGTTTTAACAAAATTGGATTTTTTTAACAAATAATTATTTTAAATTACAATTTAACCTTTTTAAACTGAAGTAATGATTTTCAACTCTGAAAAATAATTCAGTACTTTTTTATTTGAGATTTTCCATTGGGGTATAAGGCTACTAAGCAGACAACTGCAGAGTTAACACTTTTACTCTGTTGTAATTCAGTGGTCAGATGCTAATTCACCTTCTTGAAAATTTTAACCAAATTTTGTTTAAGCCTGATGTAAACAGCTACTAAAAATTCCATTTTTTTCCCCATTTATTGAAATACAAATTAATTTTCTACATGGTGATCTAATCCATGAACTTATAGTATTTTGCATACACTGACAATGTATAATTATATCTACTTAATATTTATGCTTTTGTACTGAATTTCTACTGATGATTAAAAATATTTTGTTCAATTATATTTCCTAATTGTTTTCTATATTATAGAGTTACAGTTACAAATAACTTCTTACACATAAGTGAAAACTTATCACAAAATATCTTATCTAAATTTAAATCTGAGAGAACAAAAAAGGAGATTAATTTACTGAAAATTTATTTAACTTTTGTATATAATAGACAATTACATTATGTTATGGTTGCATTTTCAACAAACAACAAAATGGTTCAATAAAAAATAATAATTATAGAATACTTTCATAAATTTCTCTACACTTTTGTAGAATTCAGATAACAATTTAATTATTAATCATTGTTACTTCACACAACAAATACAAATTTTTACTCATAATAAAAACAATGGTTTTTGGCTTTCTCTTCTTTAAATTTCATATACAATAACTTTTGAAAGGTGTACTTTTAATAAAAATATGTTTAGTTAAGAAAACCTGCATAGATCTTTGGTATTGATACATATATGGAGCTACAGTCAATTGAATGGTGTAATTCAGTTGCATTGGTACCAAATTCCATACCTTAAAAAACAAATAAAATCATCTGAAACATCTGTATCTCAATGTGTGGAACCATTTTAAAAGAGAAAACAGTAGCTAAATTAAATGCTCTTTAACTGCAAATATATTTTATCTACACTAACATATGAAATATACGAGAGGTATTTCAACATACTCACTTGCATCAAGTTGAGGGAAAAGCAACTTATGAAAGAGACACTTTAGGAAAAAATTTAAATTTGGTATAAAAGTACATACAGTCCGTACAAAAAACATTAAAAAGTTTCCAAATTTTTGGCAATGGACACTTTTTTCTAGTAATTCTGAATTGTAGAAGCCTACTTTTTTCTTTCCTTTCTTTCTTGGAAAAATATTTTTTTTTTGGACATTTATAATACTAAAGCTCTTAAACTTTGACAGACAGCATTCCTCCTATGATATATATATATTTTTAATATTGTATGTTTATATGCACCATAGACTTTTTTCAATTTAGGTTTATCTTTCAGAATTGGTTGAAATTTTCTTATCACTGGGGAGGAGGTGAAAAGAAAATATTTCATTCTAAAAAAGTATGTTATTAAAATGTAATGGTAATAGTAAAAAAAAAAAAAAATGTTGACATGGCAGAAAGCAATATTATATTTTCATTAAATATACTCTTACTTTTCAGGTTAAATTTTTATTCCATTTTTTTTAAATTATTTAAAATAAAATTTTTAAATGTTTTTCTTTGGAATCTAAAATTTTCCAATTGCTGTTGTTTAAAAAAATATATATATATACCCATAATGTTTTTTTTTTACATATATTGGCATTACTATACATACTAATTGAAATATGTCAGGCTTTGTAATAAGCTGCTATTTTGAAGATACCCATATCAGAAAAGTCACTTTGGAGAGATTCCAAAAATCGAATCAAATAAATTACAATGTGGACCACTGGAAGAAACTTGATATCTGCTGGGTGAATCTGAAGCCAAAGTTTTTTCTTGGTTTTATAAAGGGCAGGGAGCTGCTTGTGGGAAAAGGACACTTTTTAGATTTGAAGGTACTTTTTTTAAATTATTTAAGGCACTCATTTGATTTTTAAAGGCACTTTTAATATTTAAAAGTCAGAGCACTCATTTCAAGATATGACAATAAGTCAGTTTTTTACTATACAAGCAGTTTTTTAATAGAAAATGCAGTAACGGTGCCTTTTTTGGATGAGGAACAAGAAGGGGATAATTTTTTAAACAAAAGACAGGCAGCCATGCTGCGCCATCTTGAAACTCAGCTAAAGCTTTGGCATCAATGCAACTGTAATCTTAAAAATAAATTAAGTAAAGATACAGAAAATCATATAGAGAAATAATGAAAAGTAAATTATTAATAAAAAAGTAGCACAACAATGCATAAAATAAGCATATATAAAACAAGCATCTAATTTCCAGTATATAAGATGCACTTTATTACTCTCAAAATGCACGCCTTAAAAGCGTACAATGAAGGTCTGTTCCCCTGCCCCTTTTTTTGGGCTCACTTTGGTATTACTCATGTTTGTATGATGTATATTATGCTTCTGTTAGTAATTTTTTTTATAATATATTTAATTAGTTGCATTGACTAATGTAATTTATACATGATGAATCATATTTAATTTTAGAAGGTGAATACTTTCATAGATTGATTCAGCTAATTAGATATTTATATGTTTTCAAAATTCTAACATAAAACAATTTTTAAATGTAAGTTCAGGCAATAATATTGCATTTAAATAAATATTTAATTATAATTATTAAACATTAGCTCATAAGTAATATTAAACAATATTTATCTATATTAATAAAATGAAGCATTTGTCCCTATATGTGTGTACAAGTAAGAAGGTCGGTGTACTGTTTACAAACTATTACAGTATTTTGCTGTAATTATTATTTTTAAAATTAGGTATTGCCATTCTTTTATTTTCATGTTTTTTCATTTAAAAAATATTAAATTTTAGAATGTGTCTTATACACCAGAAAATATGGTACATAAAATGAATGTATCAGTGATGCTGCGGATATATTATAGCACATCATTTAAGCAAACAATTGGAGAAGGGATAGATTAAAAATTGTTATGGGTCCTTCAGGATGCATAATAAAATATTTTTAGGATAACTGTAAAAAAAGGCATATTTTATATTTAAATACATTTAATCTATATTATTTCTAAAAAGAAGATCCGCATTTTTAAAAAGGACCTAGTTTTTTAGAAATGTCTGGGTCCTATGGACACAGGATTCCAAAAGTCAAGCAACATCACTAATGTATAAAAAAAGCATGTAATTTTGTAATATAGAAGATGAAGGCATAATCTTTCACTACACAACAATTTTATGAAAGATCCTTTAGAATGTTGTACAGCATAAAAACATAGAACTGTTACCTTCACCTCTAACATATGAATAAAAAAGATGTAACGTAAGAAGGTAAAGATGTAACAAAATTTATAAATGGATCAAAACTCACAACTGTAAATATAAAACACATGAAAGTTTGCAATAGAGTAGTAAAACATACAATTTTTTACAACAGTATTATTATGGATAATTCTCAAGAAATCTTGAATATTATAAAAACAAAAAATTGCTTCTTTTCCTCTCTAATAAATAATCTTGTAAAATATGAATAAATCAAAAGCATAAAATTGTGTGGTTTTGCAATACCGGGATAAAATATCTAACTTTTCACTAGTGTGAAGTGAATCTGTGAATAATGAAAAATAGCACAATCTTTCAGAATAGCTATGTTATGATAGTTTCTTTAGAATAATGCACAATATAAAAATATAGAATTGTTCATCTCACATATAATGAATAAACAAGAATGTAATAAAATAAATGAACAAATCAAATAATAATTTTAAAAAAATCACATAATGCAGATATTGCATAGTATAAAAATGTAGAATTGTTCATCTCACTTATAATGAATAAACAAGAATGTAAAAAAATGCATGAACAAATAAAATAATAATAGAAAAAAAATCCCAATGCAGATATTGCACAGTATAAAAATGTAGAATTGTTCCTCTCACTTATAATGAATAAACAAGAATGTATAAACACAAATCAAATAATAATAATAAAAAAAAAAAATCACAAATGCAAATATATATATATTGTGATATCTTGAGACTTAAATATCCAATCTTGTACAGTTCTCGCATAAGATATTTTCCACATAGGTATTTTTTTAGTGACAGTTTTGACAAAGTTTGAAAGAGCTAGATTTGTTGGCGACCTGTTACGACTTAAATGGATGACACAAACCCCCAGTTCTCATGATTACAGCATTTTGGGTCCAAGACACAGTCGAGGTTTTAATGAAATCGCTGTGACCCAATGGAGTGGAAAGCTCGATCTCATAGGACAAAAATGTTACGGTGTTTACCACCCATGCACCCCCCCCCTCCCCCCCCCCCGAGAAGAGAGGAGAGACATTCTGGTTTTTGGAGAGTGAAAAGAAAGGGAGCCCTTTCTCCCTGCTTCTAGGAGATCTTGAGCAGACAGAGGCGAAGTGCTAAGGTGACAGCAATCCTGCTGCACCCCTTGATTTAAACATTCTTCCATCAACAGGTCCTGGTCTAAAAACTGCTTAAGCCCACAACCACAAGGGTAACTAACAGCCAGTATTTAGCTATACCCTGTAATTATTCAGCTTAATAAATTTAACTGTTTTAATAGTTAAACTGTGCCCCGTGTTTTCTATGCTACCACAACTCACAGATCCTGCTCAAAACACGGGGGCTATGACAATATATATAATTATATAGTTTTGCATTAAAAATCCATTTCTTTTCACTTGTGTGAATAATCAAAGGCACAATCTTACACTATTAGCAATGTAATAAACATTTTTTTAAATCCTGTATATCATGAAAATGTATAATATTTTTTCTTTTTCAACATCAACTTTATGAATAAAGAATCTGATAAAAAACATTATATTAAAAAAGTTAATACATAAAATCACAGAATTTTACAAAACTGGAATAAAAGGAAAATTTTTCCTCGTGAATAATAAGAACGACACAATCTCTCCTTGTTGATAAGTTATGAATGCAGCATTTGAAATTAAGGGTAAAATCGCAGAATTCATAACAAAATGTTGAATTCCTGCTCAAGGTAATTTTTTGGATAGGAACTTTGTGCCCAAGAAATTTAAAACAAAAATTTTTAAGAATTTACTGTTTGGGAGAAAAAAAATCAAAGCATCTGAAGCAATGTAGTGATCACTATAAAATTAGAATTAAAAAAGGTTAATGAAATGTAATGATTAAGAACATATTATAACATTTGGTTAAAATTGCAAAAAATAAACATTATGTAAAGCTTTATTTTTTTTTAATTAAAATAAATATTTAGCACTGTCATTCTGAATTATATTGACTTCCAATTGACTTTCAATGGAAATTTATGATGTACTATTTATACTTATAGTATAGTTAATTTATATAACATATTAATATAAATGCAAGATTAAAGGATATTTTTATCTCTCTTTCAAACAACCTTATACTCCCCAATAAGAAAAAAAAAAAAAAAAAAAAAAAACTAAATTTCAAGAACGGGAACACTTAAGAATCCTGCAGATTATTAAAATTAAAATGTAGGATTATTTATGTTTATCTCTAATATAGGAACACATCAAAAGCATAAAATTGTATTATATTGTAACTCATAAAAAGCACATTTCTTTCACTTCAATAAATATAAATAGTAAGACACTTTTTCACTATAGCAATAATACTATGATTCTTTAGAATCTTGCACATTATAAAAATGTAAAGTTTTTTTATTATCATCTCTAATATATGAATAAAAGAAATATTTATGAATAAATCAAACATAAAAAATTTCACATAAAAATAAAAAAATATACTAAATTATGCTCTTTTTAAATACTGGGATAAAACACGATTTTTCATTTGTGAGAATAATGAAAGGCACTACTATATTACTCTTTCACTATATGAATGTTAGGAATGAGTCTTTAAAATCCTACATCTTATAAAAATGTAGAATTGTTTATTTTCAACTCTAACAAATAGGCAAACAGTCTAGCAAACAAACATGAACATATCAAAAACAGAGAATAGGAAAATAAGTAATTCTGTATTACTTAGATAAATGGCACAATTTGTCACGTATGTTAAACGTACCATCTTTCACTATTGCAGTATTGTGAATCATATTTTATAATCCTTAATTTCGACGATCGAGTGCAGGAAAATCATAAATTTCGGCGATCGAGTGTGGGAAAATCATGAATTTTGGCGATCGGATGCAGAAAAATCATGAAATCCGGCAATCAGGTGCAGGAAAATCATGAATTTCGGCGATCGTATGCGGAAAAATCACAAATTTCGTCGATCACACGTGGAGAAAATGATAAATTTTGGCGATCAGGTGCGGAAAAATTGCAGGTTGCAGGTGTTATTAAACAAACAGTAGAAAGATGACTTATTTAATTGGAATATTCTTATTATTATATGAATCAAATTGTGTAATAAAAGTCTTTCTGTGATAGTCAGCCTTTAGAAACCAAAATAAAGATTACAGAGGAGGATCATTTAATGTTTTGATCTCAATTATTTGCTTCAATTTCTGCTCATTAAAATTTTCCTTTACACAAACTAATTTTTATTAGTTTGATCTTCTGGTGAAAAACTTAAGAAATCATACAATGTAGGTCCGCTCCGACCTTGAGGATCCTCTGGGACCATGAATTTATCTCCCACAAAGCAGAACATTAGTAATCGATGTTCAATTACTTCCTTGAAGGATTCATCTTCAGTTAATAAATCTCGAAAAAGATCGTTGGAGACTATAAGGCCTCCATTTGAAGCAGCAAGTTGAACAATAAATCTATCATCATACGGGTTCATATTTCTGCCATTAACTCTTCGAGAAGGCGTGAAGACAACTTGCTGTTTCCGTTCCAATTCATCAAAAATATCTACATCTGTGGTAGGGACTATGCGACTTGGATTTTTACTTTTACGAAATTTTGGAACAAAAGCAGTGACCTGCGTATGACCCCGATTCAAAAAATAATCAATAGCCAATTTAATGCCTTTAACTGAAAAAGTACCAGATGGTTTTCCATGCTCCATCGCTACATTACTTCCATCTATAACTATTGGTCTTAAATGACGAGGTCCAAGAGTAGGGGGAACTTCATTTATAATTATTATACTATCATCATTAATTTCATTCGAGTTCTTTGACTTAGAGCATGAGATTTCATTAGCAGATTCCTTTTTCTGTCTTATAGGTTTATTTCCAGATAACAAAGGAATTAAATCTAATGCAGGTTTACTAGGTGTACCAATTTCTTCTATTATTATCACAGATTCTGATAATTTTGCTTTCTTTGAAACTATATCGTCATCTGTTGTACTAGTGACTTCATGTAAGTCTGAATCTTCAAATGATGAAACTTCTTGAGACTTTACCTTCATATTCTCAGGTTTTCTTTTTCTTCTTTTTGGCTGTTCACTGCCAGCAATGTTTTGTAAACTTGGTGAATTTGTGGAAGAGTTGCCTATACAAACAGAATTATCATGGCATTTAGGTTTCACAAGCTTTTGAACGCTAATAACGGAAATTTCTTCCGATTCACTTTCACTGTCTGATAAAGTAACAACGTCAACATTGTCTTTATCAGAAGCCACTGCACAGTCTTTCTCAGGAGTGGGATCATGGGCTAACTCATTCATTTTTTCAGTCAAGAACTTTTTGACAAATTCCCTGTTTGAATCTAGTCCTTCTATTGACACAAAAATAACATCAGAGTCCAATGATGTAGTATTGGGCATGCGAATTTGAACATTAAAACGTTCTTGCAGCCGCCTGCTGTATTTTTTTAAAATTCTGTGTTCTTTAGCGTTCACAAACAAATCTTCCATTGATGGCATATTTATAGCTAAGATTTTTTTTTTCGGCATAAAGACTTTTATTCTTTCTATTGATTCTTCTCCTTTAGTTTTTTGTAATCTTTCTCACACTCTGAATTCCCATTACCATGTTACATTACTTTTCAAACTTTATTATGCTAGTAAACAAACCAACAAGACTATCGAACGAATCGAACTTTCGATTCATTGTGCTTTCGGTGTTGCCAATCTCATAAACCACAAAAACGCCAGATAATGAACCATTTTTTCTTACAGTACAGCAGTTATTAATTATATAATCACTTTATCTTTCATGTTTGATATGTGGATAAAAGATCTCGTAACCACATTTATGCACGTAGTGCTTGATGAATCAGTATTTACTTAAAATTGGAGTACCTTTCCAGCAGTAAAATTTGATTGGTCGAGAGGGTTTTGAACAAATAACGAAGAGTTTGCCGCCAACGTGTAGTTAAGCTGCGTTTTCACTGGTCGACCCAACTACCTAAAGCTGCGTTTTCACTGGTCGACCCAAGGCCTAACTTACCCAACTTTCGACCTAAACCCAAGATTTTAGGCAGTTAGGTAGCGATTTTGAAGGTTTGATCAGTACTCAATCCTAAGCCCATCTAACCCAAGCTCAGCCAATTAGAAAAGAGCTTTTTCATACATAATGGCGGCGGATAAATATTTATTTTGGAATTATTCAGCTTTTGAAAAAAGAAATTCAATTTTTTGTGATTGAAGCAAAATAGTGAGTTTTCTTAACAAATTTATATATTTTATTAATGTCTTTCCGTTTAGTAAATAGCAATCCAGTATAGATTTATTGTTGCACTTATTTTGTACGATAAATATCTCTGTTTTTGGTAATGAATCAGATGCTTTTTATTAATATTAAAATACTAAATATATAGTTCGTTTAAGGATTTCGTTTCTGATGTAATAATAGATACCTAAAGTGCAGCTCCCAAAATTATTTTATTATGATATTATGATTGAATCTTAACAATACAAAAAAAGGTAAATAAAAATATATATTATGATTATGGATTTTTCTTTCTCATAATGAATTAAATATACTTGTTTCATTGATTTTAATTTATTATATATCCTTATTTGATAATGTGTTTTTCGGCAATTTAGAATTAAATTTCTCTTTTCTCATTTAAAATAATTATAAGTATTAAGAAAGATTTGTTTACTGTAGCCCAGCCCCCAGCCCATTGATATTTAAATTGAAAATTAGTTAAAGACAAACGTCAATCCAGTTTTGTTAATACTTGAACATTCATGTTTATTCAAGCATGTAAACAAACTTTCTCTAAATTAAATAAGCCAGTGTATTTTGTATTATCATGTTCTCTTTTAAAGGTGAAATATGTATTACTAATTTCAAAACAGTTTGACTTTTCAGAGATTTACTTGTTAACTTTGCTATACAAAAAAAACTCTGCTGTTCTGTTGTTTAATTTTTCATTTTTTATGCATTTCACCTGCAGATGTACTATATTTGAGTTTAATCTTTTTTGTTATTCCATTCATGCTGAAACTTTTATGAAGATTTAAAACTTTGTATGAAATTTAAATCAATTGCAATCATATACAACTTTTTTAAATAGACATCTCTAAGAATTGGCACACATTATCATGTATGATTTGTTATTAATTGAGCAATGTTTTCGTGTGATATTTCAATTCGAATGGCATTTAACTTTTACTTCACCATAGTTTAATCCACAAATCCTGTAACTTTGATCGGAATTAATGCTCTTTTTGTGTAAAAAATATTCTGTATTCTCTAAGTGAGGAGTAATGAATCTGAGAGTTATCCCATTGAATTTGTTATATGTACTTTATTTGGTCAACAAGAAAGCAGCAGGTTTAATATTATAAACAAGTTATTAGATTTGGGTTCTTTGATTGCTCTTCAATCTTATTATTTTCTTAATTAGGAATGTAGAAAAAAGGAGAAATTTAGTTTCAAGTCTGTGTTTATCTTTTTCTTTAGGAAAATTTTAAGAATTAGATTGGAAATAAACAAACATTTATAAGGCATGTAACTTTATTCTTTCACAAATTAGCATTAGAATAACAGAAACCACTTTATGATTTAGGTTAGACCTTTTATGTGTACAATAAACTTTGTGTAATGCAAAAAGATTTTAAAGTCCCCATTTTAAATAGAGTTATACACTGTCTAAGGTGGAATATTCTCTATGATAGAAAATTTTCTCGGTCCTGGTCGATTCTGTTTTAGATGTAGTTTGCTGTATTTCATTTATAGTCTTATGTAACATTTTCTACTTCATTTTACAAATAGTTATATTTATATTGTATCAGTTATAAGATGATCGTTATATCCTGATAAATGTTATTGAGTCAGTTTAGGTTTCTACTATATTTTAATAAGGAAAACAAAATTTAGTAAATATTCTAGTGATAATTTTTTTAAACTGATACAATGTTGCATTATGCAACTTCTGTTATTTGAAATTTTATGCTTGTGTAATGATGTCTGAGAGATAGATGGTAAAATTCATTATCTGCAGATTGACAATAGTGCTGTGAACTTACCAATGTGGAAAAACAAAACCATTAATTTTTAGATGTTTAAAGATAATTAAGTATTGTTTTAATAATAGATTAGGAAACCATTTTATGATTTATCATTAATATTTAAAAGTGAATTTTTTTTGAGTGAGTCAATTTTAAATAAAAAATCTGTAAAATATAAAGGCACAGATGTCATATATGCACCACATTGGCGCAATTTTTTTCCTCCGCCAATTTGGCAAAAACTTTGTTACAAATAGCATGCAGTATTAGCACGTGTTATAAACGTTAACATACATTATAACGTTAATATTCAAAAACAAAGTTTTTGCCAAATTGCTGGGGGGAGGGGGAATCACGCTAATGTGGTGCGTATATCACGTCTGTGTCAATAAATATTGATATGCATAATAAAAATAATTTATAGAATTGAAATAAAGAATAAAAGCAAATAAACAACAATTTATTTTGTTCGCCAAGTTGGCGGGAAAAAATTCGCGCCAATGTGGATGTCATATGTGGCGCACATATGACATCTGTGCCAATATAAATATATATTTTATGACATTTTTAACTTAATGAACAATATTTTGGAAAAGTCCACAAATTATCATTATCTATACTTCATATTGTGTATATTATTAAACTGAAAATTTTATAAAATATTTCTAGCCTAATTTTTACTTCAATCAAACTTTTAAAATCTGAAATCTTCTCTCTTTTTAGAGCCAATTTTGTTGTTGTATCCTGGACAACTGTAGATATCAATGTGATTGAAGGAACTGGGTTCACCCCCATGTGAAACTTTTATTTCACGAGATACCACATGGCTTAATTGCCACGAGATTGGCATTTTTCTTTTATCTACTGACCTCCAAGTGAGAGGACTCTTCACACCGCTACTTTTTTGTGCAAGTCTGTAGCACTGACCTGGCATTCCCAAGAGCCATCCTCGGAAGAATTGACCACATCTGATGCTACCTAGCTGACATTTTCTGGTGAAAACTACTGCTGCATTGTGGCATAGTTGAATAAATATTGCTTGGTGTATATTGATGCATAATTTGAACTGTATACACCAGCAATGCTTTTTCGACTGTAAAATGGGAAAAGCTGTGTTCACCAGCAACTGATCTAGCGGGGAGAAAGCTTTACCAAAAGTAAGCATTTATTGTTATTGTAATAATTTATTCCATTTTTATTAATATTGCGTAAGATGTTTATGATACTTAATAAAAAAGGTTGTATTAAAATTTGCGACATAACTCATGGGGCTTCACCAATAAAGATTTCAAAGAGTTCAGACAAAAAGAACTTTTTATTTTAAAACTATGAAACGACCCTATGTAAACAAGAAAATAAGTGCATCACTAAATAAATATTAATATTTTTTCACCAATTTTTTCATTTTAAAATATAATTTCAGACAAAATTTTAAAGAGAGCTTGGATACAGTTATATTTATAACCGATAGAAATGTCAGAAAGTTTTGAAAATGAAAACTATTTTGTTATTGCTATGTTAAAGGAGCCAACATGAAAACACACAAACAAATATATATATATATAAGAAAACATTTCTTTTACAACTAGATAACAATATTTTTTCTCGAAATTTTTACACAGGTTGTAAAACCGTTTATTTATCACCAATAAAGATTTCTAAGAGTTCGGACAAAAATAACTTTTTATTTTAAAAATATGAAACGACCCTACGTAAACAAGAAAATGAGCACTTTTATCACTAAATATCAATATTTTTCATTTTAAAATATGTCATACAAAATCTGGTTAAAGATATAAAATAATAAAAACTTGATGTTTCTTTTTAAATTTATTATCATGGGGCCGGGCAACGTCAGCCGGGGTTCAACTAGTATTAATATTTAAAATATATATTGATATAGCCCATTTATCACACAAATCTAAAAAAATTAATCAATTTAAGCTTGAAATTAATGCTTTTGTCTGCAAAAAAAAGAGGGAAATTTTTCCTGCTAAGAAAAATTGAAAAGTCGTCAAATTTTGGCAATATGCATTTTCTGGTAAATTCTAGCAACCTTTTCCCTTTTGCTGGTGGTTCTGATGGAGAAGAGATATTTTTCGTCGAACATGAATAAAACAAAAGTTGTACGGTGATGTCATCTCTTATGTGACCTTAGGGGGTCATTCAAGTATACCCGTAAGCATATTTTTAGTAATTTTATACCCCGTCCTTCCCTTATAAGAAAAAATAAGCAAATAGTAACCCCCCCCCCCCCCCCCCCATTTATTTATTATTTTTTTTTTTTGCTTATGTATGATTTTGACATTTTGTACGTCAACACTGTTTGCCAGGAAAAACAGTTACAATCAATTTACACTATTAATCTTACAAATTTATATAAATAGGCATAGGGGAGACCGGTACACACTGGACCTATGGACACAGTGGACCACCCCCTAATATTTTATTTATTTAAATTTTTTTTAAGCTTCTCTTCTATCCTAATAGACAACAGCACTGCAATGATTATTTATAGCCTTCAGAAAATATGTTTAGCTCAGATTGAACTATTTTATCCTGCTTTGTTGTTTTGAGCTTCTAAAAGTAAAATTTTTCATCATCATATTTTTATTTTTTTAGTAATTAAAGGTTGTAGATAAATAAAATAAAACAGCTTTTTTGCAAAGCTAAGATATTTGTTTTTATTTTACTTTAAAGTTAATATGTTTAAAAGAAAGCTATAAACAATAATAATATGATTATTTATTGAACTTCAACATGGGGTACAGTGGACCACCCACTCCCACAGTGGTCCACAATCCACTCTGCTCCTGTAATGCAGAATGTTCAAAATATTTAATAATTGCTTATTTTCTATAAAGAACGATTGTTTTAAAGTAGATTTAACTGTGAAATAAAGTAAACAAATAAAAATAACAATTTATTTAACATAGTAAGAATTATTTTGTTTTGTATTTACTGCCTTTGATAAATATAACTGTAGTCTAATTGTTGATGATTCTATTCAAGTAAGATTCATGAGACGCAAATTGAATGGAAATCAGTTTATTTCTCCCGAAACTGTAGATGAATCTGCTGTTGATGTCAATGATTTCATAATGTTGCTCTCACACCCAAAATTATTTTTTGAAAATCCCAGGCTCAATCTTACTCATAAGTACTTTGGAATTTCATTTGCAAATTTTAATGTGTGCTGACTTTTTTGTACTTAAGTAATAACTTCAGCTAAATTGCAATTGTTCCTGTATTAATCTGTTATTATTTTCAAAATATAATTAATTTTTTTTGTTTTTGTTTCAAAATTTATATTACTATGTTATTTTGCGGGTGAAGGTGCAACAAAAAAGAATTAGATTAATGAAAAATAGATTTATATCGTATTTTAGATAATACCTAATAGTGGTCCACTGTACCCCGGTGGGTGGACCAGTGTACCCCGCTTCCGGGGTACACTGGTCCACTTTACAAGTGCAAATTTTTTTTTTTTTTTTTTGAAAAATGTATTGAAAACTATGTTGTGAGAAAATTATGATGGATGTAAGAAGGTTTAAGGAATATTCAAAAATATTTTCATACATATCGGTCAGTCTGCTAAAGAGAAAAAAAATGTTAACTCAAAAAGTGGTCCACTGTGTACCGGTCTCCCCTAGCACATTTTGCGCAAAGTTTGATACCACACTTTGATACCATCACAGTGTGGTATCAAAAGAATGCAAAATGGTTTTAATATATTGTTGTTTATTGCATTGAACAATAAAACTTAACAATGGGCTCTAACTTAATTAGTCATCATAACTAAAATTTTTAACAGGAATCATAGAAATGTTATGTGTTTGAAGTTCCGAGCGGACTACAGAATACTCATTTCCCATCATGTATTTTTTCTTGTTGTTGCTGCGTTGTCTAATACATTCATAAGAATTGTCATAATCCCCCCCTCCCCTCTTCTCCCTGTCAGCAAAAATAATCAAACCCTGAACTCCTCCTTACTGCTTACATAATACTTGAATGGCCCCTTAGTGTTATTTTTAATTTTAAGAATTGTACACTTGAGCAGTCAAAGATGCTTGTTTATAATTTTAAATCCTCAGATTATTTTGCTTTGATGGATTTGAATGGGAGCAGGTGTTCAATATTATTGAAATATTTATTTTACATGAATTTTATAAGTGAATACTGGATATCTAGCAATCAGTGCTTAATTTATGATGGAGCTCAGCTCTGATACTTCTTTGTTTTCAGTGAATACTTAAATATAGCCAGAGCTTATAAATATTGTACACCACAACTTACCAGGACATTCGTGAATGTTTTATATTGTTGGTTGATAAAAAAATGTTAGCGAGTAAGATTTTCTGAATTTTTTTATAAATGTTTTTGCTATTTGTTCATTTATTAGATTTTACTGTATATATATATATGCATAGCTGCCAACTAATCCTTATCTGTGTTGCTACTAAATCCGGATAGTAATATTAACATTATTTAATTGCAAAATTCTGCAATTAAACCAAGTCAAGATTAGGGGAAGACTTCTGTTCGGAAGTACTGGTAACAAAAAAGTGGAATAGTTGACAGCTATTTATAGACTGAATTTTCTGTAAACCTCAAGCCGAGGACACTAATGTAAAAACATTTGCCTTTTACTTCCGGTAAGTTAACCCTTACTTTTGGCACCTTTGCTTGGCGAAGTTTGTTTGTTTACAAATTTGATGCTGTCAAATCTATGAAATACACGCACTTAAAATTCAAGGTTTTGCGAAAAATAAAGTATTTATTTATTTAACATATTTCTTATTTTATATTCTGACTACATTTTAACAATACAACAACCATAGTTGTATGGGGGAAAAAAATTATATATTTTAGATACATATATGTAAAGATGCATTCAAAAACTTGTAACATTATTTAGTGCGATACACAGTAAATATTTACTATTCTCAAATTATGTTTATGATTATTTATTACTATCATTCAAAAATATAAAAAAGGATTTTATTTATTTATTATTGAAATCAAATACTAAAATATTTTAAAACCTTTGTTAATAAGAAAACAAAATACTTCTTTATGTTTATTCTGTGAATAAATTTGCAGCAATTTATTGGCAGGCAAAATCTGCACTCTATTTTTTGTGACGCTATTTAAAGTACAAATTAGTAATAGTATTAGGTTCTATTGTTTGTTATTTAGAGTGAAAAAACTATAAGACTAAGTGATTGATTGAAGCATATTTGATGTAATATCCCTAATTCTTGAAATTTTAATGTTTACGCTATTGTTGTTGGTAATAGAACGTTGGAATAGTTTCATGTACATGAATGATTTTTTTTTCATTAGTCTAAATTATTTTTTATTGTGACAATATTGAAAATAAAATATTGATTCACAACCTCATATTATTTGTAATTGAAATCTCCAACAGTTATTTTGATTATTAATTTAAAATTTCCAACTGTACTTTATTTTTAAATTTTACAATTAAACAGTTTAAGATATTTTGAACGATGAGGAGAAAAAGTTTAATGAGAATAGTTAAGCTTAATATAATATAAATGCAAGTTTAACAGTTTAAGTTTATTAACATTGTTATTTTTAATAATAATCTTTTTAAGCTTATTAAGTTTAGTAAAGTTAATTAATTTAAAAAATCTGATGTAACTTTCAAGTGAAAAATCTAAACGAAAGAAATAATATGTTATAAATAAAACAATACAAATAAATGACATATTAAGTTTACATTTAGGAACAAATTAAATATTGTTTACTCTTCTGTATAACTTTTAGTATTGATTTTTAAACAATTTAGATTAATCAAATACTAAGAGAAGCCTTTGTTATTATTTTTTTTATTGGGAACATACATCTGACTTGTGTTATTGATACAAATATCCGCCCCTTCATTATTAATCATAATTACAAAATAAACAAAAACATATCGCCAATGTAGCACTTTCACGATCGCTAGAAAAGAGCAATAAACCACCATTTATGGCATCCATGCCACCGAAAATGACTAAATTATGCATTTATTTAAGCAATATTGCATAAAAATTCATATACCTGCCCTATTTTTTCAAATTTTAAAGTATTTATGTATATACATTTAAAAAAATAATGATGTAAAACTATTTAAATTTAACGAACTATCGCAAAAAAAAAATCAGAATCTTTGCCAAATGCAATGCTGGCTTTATGACAGTCTAGCACATGAGATTAATCGCTAAATATTGTTGTTATTGCCATTATTAGTATTCTATTAATTTCTTTTGAAATATAGACTTATCATTCATTTTATTTAAAACTAGCAAGCTACGCTGGTCAATTTCTCTTAACGAACTTTTAATCAAACAAAATATTGACATTTCATAATTCTCTCTTATATTTTAACAGAATAATAAGGCTACTATAATTTGTGACTCGTGCCAATATACACGTCAGGACACGTCGCCCTTATCATTATCATTATATGCATGAAGGTTTCGCTATGGTACTCCATTGTGGAATTTGGTAATTTTTGAAATTCAATATTTGGAAAACGGCATAATCATTAGATTTGAAATTTATATGAAGAAAAATACAATTTTTTATCTTTCAAACACAGTTTGTCTAACAATTTTCTGACAAATACTTTTCGAGCTATTATTTTTTCAGCAACTTCAAAGGTTTCATTTTCCGAGATTAATCTGTGGCAACAATTAGCAAAAAACCCAGTCGTCAACATCGCATAGCTTTTTATTAAAGAGGTTGTTGGAGCAGGGATTGTCACCCTCACTTTTGAAATCGGTTCTGTAGTTCCAGAGATTCCATAAAAATTGTAATTTAGAATGATTTTAGAACGCTTTTCGCACATATCACCCTTTTAAATTTAATTTTTTTTTTTTAATTCTTAGAGAGCATTTACATCTTATAAGTAACTACAATGCCAAATTTCAAATTTCTAGATCCTTCGGTATACAAAAAAATCGCAATTTTAGAACATTTATCGCTCCTGCACCACCCCTGGGGTTAGTGGCACCGACAAAAAATATAGCCTACGTTGGAGCAGGGGTTGTCACCATCAATTTGCCTCCATCACTTTTGAAATCGGTTCGGTAGTTCTAGGGATTCCATAGAAATTGTAATTTAGAATGTTTTTAGAACGCTTTTCGCTTTTTTCCCCCTTTTAAATTTCGAATTTTTTTTTAATTTGTTTTTAGAGAGCATTTACATCTTATAAGTAGCTACAATGCCAAATTTCAAATTTCTAGCTCCTTCGGTATGCAAAAAATCGCAATTTAAAAATGTTTTTCGCTCTTGCATCCCCCTGGGGTTAGTGGCACCAACATAAAATATAGCCTATGTTGGAGCAGGGGTTGTCACCATCACTTTTGAAATCGGTTCGGTAGTTCCAGAGATTACCCCCTACAAACAAACAATCTTTACTCCTTTATAATATTAGTATAGATATGAATTTTTCATTTAAAATACACATATCACATATATTTAAAGTACATGCCTTTCACTCATTTATTTAAAAGAAAAATAATAATAAATGAAATAACACAAAAAATCAAAATATTTTATTTCAACATCAAGCCATTGTTTCTAATCTAAGCAAGTGAAAAATAAATGGTGCTATAGCTGGAGGGGGAAAAAAAGATATTGGCAAGATAATATAATATTGGCCCAGCTAACATAAAAGTACCTTTTTTTTTGTGATCTATTTGCAAAATCAGTGATTGCTTCTGACAAAAATTGGAACCACTTCATAAAATTATTCTTAATAAAAGAAGCACCTTCACAAAATTATTTTTTTATAAAAGTGAACACTTTACATTAAAAAAAGAAAAAAATGTTGGGATTTAAAATGTGTAATTTGCAAACAAAATAAGCTCGCCATGAATTTAAGAGTAACTGGATTTGAGTGTTTGTTACATCATTTTATTTTTCTCAAAACATAATTAAAAAAAAAAAAATACCCATGAGAGAGATGGGGAAAAAAAAATCTGCATCAAACTTTGATATGAAATCTTTGATGTACAATAAAATTTACAATTTTAAATACATTTAATTTGCATTTTACTGTGAAGACTTTTTTTTTTTTTTTTTTTTTTTTTTTGTGGGGAGGGGTTGGGGGTGTCACAAAAAGTAGATGTAACTACATTCTATAATTCTATATTGTAGTGATTATATGATAAAACAAGCTGCCAGTGTGATCAACTGATACGTGCTATTAGCATGTACCTTGGAGAAGCCTCATGTATAATGACAATCCTGAAAGGGCCCTAGGAGTGAATGAAAGGGTTTCACTCATCACTGTTTCTTAGAAGGGAAAAAATAGTTCTGTGTTTTTAAATAAATGATAAGTATTACTATTTGTTTCAAAAGTATAACTGCACTGGCACAAAAATGATATACGCATGTACAAATAAAATGTATATAGCACTGAAGTAAATATCAAAAACATATTTAGACTTTTAATTTAACTTGTGAAACGAAGAAATATAATGTTAGATATACAAGTCATATGCAATAAAAATTACTCTCAGATAAAATGAGCTTTCACTGTATTCTGAGTGACTTCGAAATCTTATGATTTACGATCGTCATTATTAAAAAAATATAATGTTTTATTTTTTGAAACCACAAAAAAATTAATAGCTATCATTGATTTATTAACGGAAGATTAATATTTTTGTGTGGCATTATTTAAGACCCTCTAATAGCGAAAACTAGCCAAAACTTTCGATTATTTCCACGCAAAACATTTGTTAATAACAAGACAAGGACTTTGAACTTTGAACTTTGAAGGGGGGTGCTATGAGACCTATAGCGGCAAAGGCTGTCGTCTCAAATGATCCAAAAAAACCCACAACTGGTGTAAACACCGAATCAAACCAAAACCACACTAAAGTGCTAAAATCGATCTATGCTCAGAAGGAACCTCAAAGCTGAAACCCGAAAATCTCTGGATGAACAAAATTTACTAACGAAACAAACAAACGAACTTAAACCACCACTGTTTAACACCCTGTAATCCCAGCAACTACTGCGATGAGACTGGTACTTCAAGCAGGTAAACAAAATGTGCTCCAAAGAGTCAATGCAACCACACCTACTGCATCTGCCATCCGGAATCAAGTGGAAACGCGCTAAAACCTCAGGGGTTATCAACATCCTACAGAGAAGCCGGGAAATCAACACATCCTCCCGTCTGTTCCAAGCTCAGGACGAGGTAAGTCTAACCGGGGGAATATTTCCAAGCGAGACACTGTATTTGGAGGCATTGTAATCGAGATCGAACTGACTTGCCGCTTCACGTTTGTGAGCGCTGGTAACATCCTCTGGCGAAATCCAGTCAACCAGAACGTCAGAATAGGTGACGCCCTTGGCCAAACTATCTGCTTTTTCATTCAAAGGGACACCCCGGTGACCCGGAACCCAAAGAAAGAGAATCTTCGGGAGAAATTTAACGGAGCGAATGATTTTGTTATGAAGCCAAAGGATGACCATAGGAGATTTTATAGTTATAGTCTGAAGAGCAGACAGCACCGACAAGCTGTCAGTCAGCATGACGACTTTCGACGACGAGTGCGCCAGTTCGTCCAGAGCTGTCCCAATTGCGAGGGCCTCCGCTGTGAAGATGGAATTTACATGGTGGACTTTATAAGCAAACTGATTCGTTGAATTACAGCCAGCTATAGAAGTGAGGAAAGTGGTCTTCGAAGCATCGGTTGCAATGACGTGCCACCCAGTGTACTCCTGAATGAACTCAGCAAAATATGGAGCGATCACAGCCGCGTCAAGATCTTTATCTTGGAACGGAAGCCCAGCAGTGAAAAACCTGACAGCTTCAGAATCCTGGGGTAATGGGACTTGGAATCGAAGGAGATGATCTGGAGTAATCCTGAGCTTTGTCAGCATCTCAGAAACATAGGGTATATCTTCAACAAACAGGTCTAGACCATCTGCCCGAATGTCCCAGAGGGGGGACCAACTACCCAACGAAAGATGTTTCACCCAGAAGTTGAACGCTAAGGCTTTGATCCTGTCTGCAAGTGGGGCAGCACCGGCATGTCTTCTAAGCACAATGTTTGGAGTCCACTTCGGTAGACCTAGCGCGATTCTAAGGGCACTGGTTTGGAGAACTTCTAATTTACGAAAGAGAGAGACCCCAGCCGAGTTGAGAATTGACGCTCCATATTCAATCACGCTGCGAATAGAAGAGGAAGCCAAAGTTAAAAGGTGGTGGGAGCGAGCGCCATACCGTTTCTGTGCCAGAGACTTGAGAATGTTAATTCTGGTGAAGACTTTTCCCCGGAGGTACTCGATGTGCTTCCGGAAACCACCACGCCGTGCAATATAAAAACCTAGGAACTTGATCTCCGTACACCACTCGATTAACCCTCCGTTGACGCTAAAGTCAAAGTAGCATTCAGCAGAGCGTCTGGACAAGTTGATAGCGTGACATTTATCCGGCTGGATGGAAAGCTTCCAATGTGTGCACCACTGAGCGACTAGCCTGAGCGCTTCTTGTAATTTGAAACGGCAACTCTCCAGAGAGCTGTTGTCACAGTAGAGAAAAATGTCGTCTGCATAAATTAAGTATTTCACCCCAAGACCCTCTAGGACCTCGAAGAAATCGGCCAGAAAAATAGTAAACAGGATGGGACTCAGCACCGCTCCCTGTGGGACACCTCTATTGATATATCTGAGTGGCGATGTGACATTCCTCCAGGCCACCTTGATGGACCTCCCAGAGAGAAAGCGATGGAGCCAGCGTAAGATGCGACCAGTAATGCCAACTTGGGCGCATTTGAAGATGAGTCCGTCCACATAAACAGAGTCATAAGCAGCTTGCAGATCTAGAGATATGTCCAAAATATATTTTTTCTCTTTCCTTGCAATTAAGAGGTCCTGATGAAGCCGGGTAAGTGCGGCCTGGCTATCTCTGAAGGGTTGAAAGCCAAAATGTCTACGGTCCAGTAGAGTATTCTCAAGGAGGTGATAATTGATACGTGTAGATATCATCCTTTCACAAATTTTGCAGACCACAGAAGTAAGGGCGATGGGGCGGTAGGAAGCAGCGAGTTTCTTAGTTCTACCAGGTTTGAGGATTGGCAGAATAATCGCCGTGGTCCAGGATGATGGGACGTCCCCAGTGAGCCATATGTCGTTATACAATTGAAGCAAGACTCTAAGCGAATGGTCATTGAGACCTTTGAATAAGGCAGCACTAATCTTGTCCTCACCTGGGGTCGAAATTTTTGTCCTGCGGATGGCGTCTTTGAGCTCGGCAATAGAAAACGGATTGTTTAACTGGGGACTGGCTTCTATGCCATATGTGATAGGAATGTGTTCATGATCCCCCTCCGCAGTGAAGACTTTTGCGAAAATTTCCGCTTGGAAAGCCGCATCTGCGCTGGAAGTGTCCCCTACTTGAAGAACAAGGTGTGTATCAATGGGAGAGCTGGAGCGATTTCGGATTTTGCGGAAAACCTTGTGCAGAAGCCTGGGATCCTTCGCGTCAGTGCAAATCAAGTCCCAAAATCGCTGCTTTGATTCTTTAATAACTTTTCTAAGTTTGGCAGACACCCTCTTGAATTTAATCCAGTACGGCTTGGAAATCAAACCCCGGGCTTTCTTTAGAAAAAACTTCTTTTGCTTGAGGAGATTGCTGCATCGCGCATTCCACCAGGCAGGGAGGCATTTGTCAAGCCTATTACGGGAGAAGCTGTGATTTTGCATCGCACTGTGAACCAACTGGTAGAAGGAGTCATAATCTATGGAGGAAACCTGTTTCAGCCTGTCATTGACCTCCCGACATATGTTCGGCCACTTGTAAAGAATAGGGCTAGGATGGGTTGGAGAGAAAAGCTCGACCGAAATAATAATGGGGAGATGATCACTATCAAACAGATCCTCCTCCACATGAATTGAGGACTGAGTGAAGATTTCTGGAGAACAAAGGGACAAGTCTAGCAAAGAACCGGAACCACTAGGAGAAACGTGAGTGGGAGTGTCCAGGTTCATGATACAGTAAGGGCTGTCCGAAAGCCAATCCACAAACATTTCGCCTGCCCGCGAGGACACCGGGGCGCCCCACAGCTGATGATGGAGATTAAAGTCTCCGAGTATGAGAGTATTACCTGGCAGGCCATTCGTCACCTGCTTAAGATCGTCAACCACCAGACCCGAAGGCGAGTAAAGATTTAATATGTTCAGATGATGTGAACCAAGAAAAATGCGAACCCCCAAAATCTCATTCGAGAGGTTGAGAGCATCAAAGTTTAGTTGAAGGGAGGACCAAGCATTTTTAATTGCTATGAGAAGACCGCCACCAGGGCGACCCAATCTGTCCAGCCGATAGATCACCTTCCCTGGGATAGTCAGGGATTTTTCAGCAGTTAGAAACGTTTCTTGTATGACCAGGATGTCAGCAGAGGCGAAAGGGGGGCTATGCAGCCAGTGACGTTTATTTAAGATACTGCGGCAATTCCACTGCAGGACTGAGATACCCATGAAGACCAAAAAACAAGGGAGGGGGGTGAACAGCAATACACAAACACAAACAGCCCCGGCAGAACAGAGAGCAACTAGAAAACGTAAAAGGAAAAGGTTTTTTTTTTTTTTTTTTTTTTATGGAGGAACACCACCTGAATGAGGACGTTTCCGCCTTTCTGGCGAGGAGTCACAAAGCTTTGCGCACCAATTAGACAGAGTAATGGAGAGGCTGTCAATGGCAACCTTCATTTCGGCAATGAGGGCCTGAGTCCTCTCATATTTCTCATTTGCATGGTCAACGATAACTTTCAGCATGACGTTGGTCCGGGTTTCTAAAACTTTTTTCAGAGTGTCCAATTCAGTATTCTTGGAGCCTGTTATTTTCGCATACGATGTAGATTCAGATTTACGAGAAAACTGCCGTCTGGCTTCAGTAAAAGTGAGGAAGTGTGAGCATTTAAATCGCAAGAATTCGCTTTCTTTGATGCGGGCTGGGCATTGGTTAAAGTCCGACCGATGTTCTTCCCCACAATTTCTGCATTTGAGAGGATCGGTACATGCGCCAGAGTGAGCCAGTCCACAGGTGGCACAAATTTGTTCTGATTGACACTTGGATACAACATGATTAAACTGAAAACATTTTGAGCATTGTCGGGGACGGTCGACAAATTGCTTTATTGACTGGATGGAGAACCAGATTTTTACTTCCCGCGGAAGGGAGATGCCTAAAGTTGTTATTAGTACAGGAGAAAATTCATTTCTGCTATCTTTCCTCAGAAATCTGCGTAGCTCAAGCAAGTGGAAATTATTGTTGCTTAGTAGTTCCTGACCCACTTCCTGAAGAGGGATGTTTACCGGGACGTTGAACAAAAGAAATTTATTTGTTATGTTCTCCCATATGACTCTGGGTTTAACTTTTAGACCAAGAAAATTATCTATTTGACATATTTCGGTCGCACACAATACATCAGAAGTACTGATTATGATGCTCCCCGACCGTGTAAAACGTATGTTGTTTATCTGCTGGAAATGGGCGACTTTTTCCTTAATTTCTGCCTGAACAGAACGAGGGTCTCTTTTTGGTAACGCCGAGGACTCTAGACTTGTTAGAAAAATGTTAAATGCCTTACCTCCATTTTCAGCCGCCATTTGCAGAAGCGCATCCATTGGTAACGAAGAGCGAGTCACGTTAGGGTTGTCAGTAGATGACAAAAAGTAGCTATCGTCATTTTCCACCATTTCAACGTTCACTGGCACAGTTTCCGAAATGGGGTCGGAAACGATATTAATTATGGAGCTGGCCATAGTAAATGAGCAGGCGTTCCACTCAACTCCTTGAGAGTGGAGCCAGAATAAACAAACACACGAGGCAGCAAAATGAAACTTGCTACGCCAAAGAAAATAACAAAGATTTAATACGCTTACCCCAGGGAAAGAGAAGCTTCAAGAAATTACAAAATCCCAGTAACACCAGGCTATACGGAGAAAAGAACAACCTAAAAAAAAAACACTTGACACAAAACAATAGGAACTCTTCGAGACGACAGCCCGCCGCGCTACTCGGTCAACGCCCCTCGCTAAACTGAGGAGCACGTACTGCTGCCATTCACGACCACCAAAAAAAACATATAGTTCTTCAAGACAAGGACAACAAATAATTATTTATTTATGTTTATAATCATTCACAGCTGATATGCTGATATCGATCCGTAAATATGACGCTTGCGCAGTAAAACCTTGTCTATGATTGGTTAGCGCTAGTGCTTCCCTATAACCAGTGAAAACGCTCTTAGGTTAAGGTCTTGGGTCGCTGGGTGCCTAGAAGCACGCGAAACCGTATCCAAAAATTTACATCACCACCAGAGGGCGCTATGATCAAGTCTATTGTAGAGATCCTACATTAGAGAAAGATTGGACATTGACTAAATTTCCGCCATGTAAGTTCCAAAGAAGCTAGAACACAGTGGAACGAAATGTATTTTCATGACTCTCTGAAGGCATATGAAGGCGGGAAAGGGCGAGGCTAACGAAAAAGAAAGGCTACCGCGGTGCTTTACGCGAATCTTTTTTTACAGACCGCGGGAGTCACGTGATGCTCGAATCCACCAATGAAGGTGTACGAAAAGAGCATCACGTCACATTAGCGGTCTGTAAAAAAAGATAAGTGGAATGCACCGCGGTAGCCTGTCTTTTTCGTTAGCCTCGAGGAAAGGCGAGGCTAACGATAAAGAAAGGCTACCGCGGTGCTTTGCGCGTATCTTTTTTTTACAGACCGCCGGAGTCACGTGATGCTCGAATGCGCCAATGCAGGTGCTCGAAAAGAGCATCACGTAACTCTAGCGGTCTGTAAAAAAAGATAAATGAAATGCACCGCGGTAGCCTGTCTTTTCCGTTAGCCTCGAGGAAAGGGCACCTGACGTCACTGTTGGTTAGCCAGAAGAACCTGTTCGTTCGTTACGACTCCTACCCTACACATGAGATGGGGAGATTTGATTGGTCTACGTTAAACTGGTCTATAATATCATTGGCGTACGTCGCCATGAATATTTTTGCCATGGAGATAGAGAGAAGGAGAACAACGATAATGTTTCTACTTATGGAACTAAAATCGGTACCTAGTATGGCGGCGTTTCTGTTATTCGGGGCCTTTGGGGAATGTAGCGCCCTCTATTTCCGTTTCGACTGATAACTTTTTACCATGCTCGAAACCAAAATGCAGGAAGCGCAGACGACAATTTGTCATGTTTGACAGGTCGCATGACCGGCCTTTGGGAGCACCGGGACCAGCGCCACGAACTAGGTACTAATTACCGGTCCATGTTCTGATCTTGAAAGCCTATCTTCACTGTTCTCCTTCTTATTTCTATCTCCATGATTCTTGCAATGATAGCTACGACAAAAAGGTAGTGGTAGATTGGTTGATGGGACTGTTTGTTTGTAAACATGCCCTTTCCTTATAAAACGAATTTTCCATGATTTTAATACAATAAAAAGTGTTAGACGTTGATGAAAATACATTGCGTTCTACTGCGTTCCACCTGCTTTGGAACTTACATGGCGGACAATTCGTCAATGTCCAATCTCTCTCTAATGTAGGATCTCTAGCCTATTGCTACGAATGAATAGAAATCTAACGTGTTTTTAAATATTTATGATGCAATTTAAACTACTGAGTACTTATTTTTGAGAGATAAATTTTATGAAAAACAGAATTAAAAATATTTATGTTGTAATAAACGATACATTAGGAATTAATTGCAGAACACTTTATTTTCAGATTGCTCAATTATAAACAATGCGATCTCCGTACATTTTTTTAAACATTGAGCTTTATTTATAACAGTAATAAGAAATTATGTCATAAAATTTCATATTATCATAGGTTTATGCACGAATAAAATCTACAAGATGATCCTCCCACACACACAACTTTTTATTTATTATTATTTATTATTATTATTATCATTATTTTAATAAGCTAGTTACATTGAAACTGTCATGTAGTTACTAATTTTTGTATTACGAATTTATAATAGTACTTAGAAAAAATAAAAGGAAATATTACAATTTTGGAGTAAATAACTATCAAACTCTTAGGATTGTCTTATGTTCATTGTTTGACAATTTAATTTTTCGTATTAGAAACAAAGAAAATCAGTAATAATTAGACATTTTAATCTATACTAATAAAAGAAAGTTTCGCTCTGTGTGTGTGTGTGTGTGTGTGTGTGTGTTTGTTTGTCTGTCTGTGATGGCTAGCAAAATCTAGCCCACCTAGAAGGCTGGAAATTTAGATTTAGGTAGTCCAAACCCTCTCCTGGTGCACCTGAACGTCAGAATTTTAATAAATTACTTTCTGAAATATTAATTAAAATGCACAAAGAACTCTCATTAAAAATACGCTTTTTTCTTCGGTTGGTTGGTTGTATAGAATATCTTCTCAGAAGACATTAAATAAATCAGAGTAACTATGCATAGATAAGGACTTATAACTAAATAGTGCCAACATGGATTGGAGTTACCTACGTACAGCCAAGTTAATGTAGCGTCATCTACTCACGGCAAATTACACAAACGCCACCTGTTTAAGACATTTCCAGGCACATTTTTCTTCATTATAATTATCTGGGTTTAAGGTTTTTTAAAACAGGACATATATTATTATGATACTATTAATACAGAAAACTTTATTTAACAGATTATTTGTTATATATTTGCGGGAATGGCGAGGGGAAAGGGTCTAATTACATTTCAGCTTCACCCGTAGCGTTTAATTGTTGTTTTATATACAGAATACCGCTATTTAAAATCTCAGTTTCTCAGTAATATCTCAGTAATAATGTTCCGAACTTCTCCATTTAGTTCCAGTTTTACTAAATTATCGTAAAAATCAGCATTCATTGCTTCAAGGTGTATTTCTAAAAAGCAATTACCAGTATTTCCGAATAATTGCCTAAGCCAAATTTCAAATTAAGTTCCTAGCTTAACCAAATAAATCAATCTTTAAAGATGTATAGTGATCCTCCTAATTAGTTATTTGCTGAAGGTCACTTGAACATCCGCCCCCCCCCCCTCCGGGGCCCCCCTTCAAAGTTTTCTCTAACTATTCCCCGTTTCCATATCTCAGCAACTATCTTTCCGATTTCAATGCAAGTGATAGCAAACATTATAATTAACTTTTAATAGTCACCCTTTATAACATTATACTAAATTTATGAGTAGCGGTTACCACTATTTCTGAATAATAGTTTAAGCCAAATTTCTAATTAAGTTCCTAGCTTAACCAAAGGAACGAATTTTTAAAGATGCATAGTGGTTGTCCTAATTAGTCATTTGCTGAAGGGCACATGGACATCCCCGACCCCTCCTTCAAGGTTTTTTACCTAACTATGCCCCGTTTCCATATCTCAGCAACTATCTTTCCGATTTGAACGCAAGTGATTCCAAACATTATAATTAACTTAATAGACACCCTTTATAACATTAAACTAAATTTATGAGTAGAGGCTACCACTATTTCCGAATAATAGTTTAAGCCAAATTTGTAATTAAGTTCCTAGCTTAACCAAACGAACGAATTTTTAAAGATGCATAGTGGTCCTCCTAATTAGTCATTTGCTGAAGGGCACTTGAACATCCCCTCTCCCCCGACCCCTCCTTCAAAGTTTTTTCTCTAACTATGCCCCGTTTCCGTATCTCCGAAACTATCTTTCCGATTTCAACGCAACTGATTCCAAACATTATAATTAACTTAATAGCCACCTTCTATAACATTAAAGTAAATTTATGAGTAGCGGTTACCACTATTTCCGAATAATAGTTTAAGACAAATTTGTAATTAAGTTCCTAGCTTAAGCGAACGAACGAATTTTTAAAGATGCATCGTGGTCCTCCTAATTAGTCATTTTCTGAAGGACACTTGAACATTCCCTTCACCTGGCACCTCACTCATGGTTATTTTCTCTAACTGAGCCTTATTTCAATAACTCGGCTTATAATGTTCCCATCTTCTCGAAACCAGCTCAATTTTGTCGCACGCCTACTATACAGTACCGTAGGCAACGTTGACCTGTCTCAGAGGTTCTTTCCGAAAGAGGTTGCTCCCCTGGCGGTGGAAGGGGAAATAAAATAATATCCGGAGCGTGCGAGCGTGCCCGGTATACGGTGTCGAAGCCATAGGAGACCTTGGCAAGAGTTTTGTTTTTAAAAATATTTGAGCTTATTACACGGGCTCGGGCAACGCCGGGCGGGTCAGCTAGTGTCTTAATATTAGACTGGAAATATCTTTTGGGGATTTATACTTAAAATTAATTAAAAAAACATAATTTGAAAACCAAATTAAAAATTTATGTTTTATTTCCTAATTGTTTAAACCCGAAAAGAGATACATTTTAAGATATTTCATTCAATTGGCCCTAAATTTAATGTTTCCAGGATCTTTAATTTAAAAAATAAGATAACACTATTTTATAATGTATTACATTGTGTAATGTAATACATTGTAATGTATGAGCATATATGCAATCGAAGCAAACAGTCTGGCTTCAATCGACTAAATGCCAATAAAAATTAAATCAAATATATATATATATATATATATATATATATATATATATTTGGTTATAAATTAGTTTAAAAACAAATGCTGAAATCCAAAAAACATTAATTTACGAAAAATTTAAGTTTTTTCAATTACAAACTTGCTTTTAAATAGAAAAAAAAAAATGTAGTTGAAGATGTTCATCATAAAATATGCTAACTGGCAGTGAAATTGCAGCAATGAAATATTTTAAACATTGAAAAGTGTAAAATATGAATAAAAAGAAGTCCTTCCGGACTGTACCGGGAGGAAAAGGTAGCTTTCCTATATCTTTGTTTTAAAATTTTAGCTAATGTTACACGGAAACAGCAAGTTAAAATGAAAAGAAACGTTTACAAAAGATTCGTTAATACTGAATTTGAATAAGAAATTCGCCAAATTATTGAGCAATAGCCAAATTGGCTTCATTTATGAAGACTTATTCTGGTCGCCAAATTTGGCGATATTTCGCCAAATGTCGCCAATTTTGCCAATTTTGGCGCTAACGGATATGAATATATAGTTTTATGCGTATGATTGGGAAAATTATTACAACAATGAAAGAAAATAATTTGCGAGTAATCGCGTTAATGTGCTGTTTTGTTTCAAAATGTCAGCCACCCTAGAATTTCAAACTGCTCTATCTCAGCCATTTTTTAAGATAGAGGTAAACCAAAAAATGCTCTGGAATCCTTGTATCAAGGCCTAACACGTAATTAAAAAATAAATTTGAATTTTTATTTTTTTTGTATATTTATTTTAGTTTTAAATTTTTAAATGGCCGCCATCTTGAAACAAGATGGCGGACCAAGCTGGCCAACGAACTCGGTCGAGACATTGGTTAGCTTAATACACACAATTTGCTTAATCAAAATTGATTTATAAATACGAGCGTTATCGCATGACATAAGTCATATATATACTATATATATAAATCAACATTTGAACGGAGGGTGGTTTTGGGGTCTGGGGGTCATGATCGGTGAAAATATATCGAAATTTTCCGGAACTGCTGCAGCCGAACGGCTGCAATAGGTAGCTTTATACTTTTTTGTATTGAAAGCTACTTAATAAAGAGGGTAATCAGGGGTCTGTCCAGATTTTTCTCACAGGGTCTTGTTTTGTAAAATTGTGATTTTTTAAAAAAATATTTGTGAAAATTCTAATCATAATTCATGTATATTTATCCTTTATACATCTTCGAAATATTTTACATGTTTTTACATAATTTTTAGCTATTTCTCGGCGCTCTAACGCAGTCTTAGCAATAAGCTCGATGGGAGCGCCACTTAAGAAATTGTAATTTTTTGTATAATTCAAAAGCAATACGCTGTATACGCGATTGCCACACTATAAACTTGTACACTGTAAGCTAGTGTTTATTTACCTATACGCTAAAGAAGTGTGGCGCTATTTATCTCTTGTCGTATGCTCTAGAGCTCCTAGTGACAGTGTCTAGAAGAATTTGTTTGGAAAAAAAATCTTAACAGGCTAAAAAAAAAAATCATGTTTGCTTATAATTTTTTTTTCATGGATATTTTCGTTTAATTAATTAGCCTTTTTTTAAGTTTTTAAATTAAAGGACTTTGAATAAAAAAATTAAAAAACGAAACAAAGTATCTATAAGTATTTAGTACAAAAGGATAAGTATAAAAATCTTCGGCATACTTACACTGGTGTCCAGAAATTAAGGGACAGTGACCAATTTTAGACGTTTCATCGAATATCTACTGAAACTCGTGAGGAAATGCTCGAAATGCCTTTGAACTTTGAGGAAGTAAAGAACATGTTTGACTTCAAGTTTTTCAGTCAAGTTTTTGTCACGAGGACAGTTAGGGGGGGCAATAATAATTTTAATAATAAAATAATATTTTCGATCACCCAAGTAACAGAAAATGCTAAAAATGATCTGTCAATGTAGCAAATGACCATGTACCCACATAACACAGATTCGTCCAATTTTGGTTTAAAGTACGTAATTTGGACTTATGGACGTGTCCAATTTTCGTCCAAAAGTAGTCTGTACTTCATCTAAATCTCATCAACTTACGTTCAAATGTCACCACCTTTTACGTAATAAGTACGTCTTTTAGACGAGAATATGAACGAAAATTGAACATAAAATGGACATAATACGGACGTCCAAAATTTGTTCATATTACGTCCACTTTATGTTCATTTCCTCGACTAAAAGACATAAAATGGACGTAATATGAACAAATTTCGGACGTCCATATTATGTCCATCTTATGTTCATTTTACGTTCACTTTCTCATCTAAAAGACGTACTTATTACGTAAAAGGTGGTGACATTTGAACGTAAATTGATGAGATTTAGATGAAGTACAGACTACGTTTGGACGAAAATTGGACACGTTCATAAGTCCAAATTACGGACTTTAAACCAAAATTGGACGAATCTGTGTTATGTGGGTTCCTATAGGGAAGGATAAAAATTAATAAAAAGTGAAAACTTTTTCAGTCAAATTTATTGTGCTTTTAATATTTTAAAAGTATATATATATTAAAAATATTAAAAGCATATAAATATTTTTAAATATTATTGCTAATAAAACTTATTTAACTTTACTTTTAATTCTGCAAGACCTTTAAAGAAACTATTTTAGTTAGTGTCCTTCACCTGAACACAATTATTTTTTTTTAATTAATTTTATTTATTGTTATAAAAGAAAATGACATAAGCTTTAATATATAAAATTTAGACTTTAAAAGATGTATCAAAATTTGTGTGACTTTAAAAGGTTCGTTTAAATATTGAATTAAAATTGCTTTTGTTTTGTCTTCTAAAATGTATTTACAAATTCAAACAATATTTTTAATTTTTCAATACACAGTTAAATATATCGTGCCTTCAATGAACTTGTATTATGCATAGAAATATATTTATTTCAATGAATTAATCTTTTCCATCAAAATGATTTATCTTTTGCTATCCAAAATCATGTATATGATTACTTTGTGTCATTTTATTAAAACTAAGTGAATGTATTCAAATTGACAGTATGATTTCATATTGGGTAACAATAACTTTTTATGATAAATATAAGAAATGGAAATTATAAGATACCTTCTGGCTTTTATCTATTCTCGATTACTACAAATCTATGCATTTCAACTGTTTACATTTTTATTTTACTATCTACTTAAAAAAAAAATTCTGTTTTTGGTTTTGATTTATATTCTCATTAGTAATGATGCTGGTATGATTTTTAACCAGCACTATTTTTAAATGGAAGTTTTCGCCTTATTTAATTGCAGATATTTGAGATTAAATATGGCAAAGATTTTCATTAGAAATTAGAGGTGGCCCAGTTGTAAAAATTTATTATATTCATTTATTAGCAGACAATATTGCCCTTTGCAATGTCTTGCATTTGGCGAATCCTTTTCCCCCCATTTAAATTGTCAGTAAAATCATAGCTTAAAAACTATTGCACTTTTCTTTTTCACTAAAATAGCTTTTTTCGGTGGCAATATCATATTTTTTCTTTTAAGTATGGCTATACTTAAGAAATCAATGACTAAATGCATCAAAGAATTGGAGTACTTTCCATCTATGGGTGGTAATTGCTGAAATCTGGTTTTCAAATATTTTATGCATTTTCTAAAATAATTACTTAGGTATTTTATTTGCCTTATTAAATAGCGAAGTTTTGTAAAAATATTCTGAAAGTGTTTCATAATCTATGCCTGATGCATAATTTTTCTTTTTTGTATACTGTTTGCTGTATTGTACTCTACTCATGATTAGAAAAAAATTACCCAAATGCTATATTTCTGTGTCTAAACATTTTAAATTACATCAAATTTATTTTTTTAGCATGAAAATTTTCAGCTAGATCTGATGATATGATCTATCACAGCAGTTTTTAATTTCTTATTTACTATAGACCCTTTTTCACAGATTCCCAGGATTTAAGACTGGATATACTGATTCTTTAAAACAGGTTTCTCTAAACTTTCAGTATACAGGGGTGCACTTCAGAGGATGGCCAAGTGAAGGACATTATTTACCTGACTCAAAACATGCAACAATATTATCTTACTGTAGTACTGAAATTGGTACACAAATGTCTTATATGATGCACATACATCAGACCTCTAGAATTCAAGAACTCCGTGTAAAAATAAAAATAAATCATACTAAATATAAATCATAGTAAATTTAGAATTATATTTTTCTGAGAGAGAGCCTTACACAGAACCCCAATTTAACGAATAAAAATTTCGGTCCTGATGAATTCGTTAAATCGGGTCCGACTGTATAAACAAATTAATTGTATTAAACAAAAAAATTCCATGGTCCCAATGAGAAAAACATCAGACAAATGTACCTGTGAAGACAGAAATCTGTCTAAAATATAATTTTATCCTGATTCCATGTTCACAGGTTTTACTATATTGCCTTTTATTTTACTCATTAAATTAGTCTCAGATTTCATAAAATAAAGTTTTTACATTGAACACAGGACCTTCATGGACCCCCCATGAAGAACCCCGTGGACCACAGTTTAGGAACTGCTGATGTACCATAATGCTATATTTTCTGCTGAAAATCGAAGTCAGGGTCTTAATCTTTCTTTTTCATCTCAAAAACTACTTTTTTGCTTTTCTTGGAACAAATTCCTGATTATAATTACTTCACTAATTCACTGATAATTAAATTTGTAGATGCTTGAATATTGAATGCTTACAAATAGTAATTGGATACTTATTATTTTCTAAATTATTAAACTACTATGTTTAAATTGTCAAACTATTTTGCAAGGTCCTTCATTTGGTGAATCATTTTTTTTCCTTATTTAAAGTGTCATTAAATTCATGTATTGCACTTTATTTATTCACTGTAATAGCTTTTTTCAAATACAAAATCATATTTTTTCCTTATAGTATGGCTATACTTAAAAATTTCATTAAATTTTTTAATTGCACAGCAAATGAAATAATTGCACAGCAAATGAAATATATATATATTAACCCTTTTAGTTATTTACTTTGTTAATACATGAAAAAATATAATGGCTTAAGGGTTTACAAGTAATGTAGATAGTTTTTATAATTTTATTAATATAATAATTAATGAATATTTAAAAGATTCAATGGGTAAAATCATTCAACGTATATCATTGTTTAAAAAAAAAAAAGAAAAAAAAAAGAAAGAAAGAAAAAAAAAAAACATACAACAAAAATTTGCAAACAAAAAATGCTTTATTTTTTTATTATTATCCAATTGGCCTTTTGCATGCCGCAACCAATTTGCAATATTTTTTTCTATTATTTGGCACCCTGATGTTTCATCCCACTTTACATGAGTCTTAACAGCGCCTATGAAAAAAGATAAAAAAAAAGTAGCTATAAAACACATATTCAGTTAATACATAAATAGAAGACATATGAAAAAAAAAGTATTTACTAATACGTATATGAATTTTACTATTTCGGCATTAATTCGGGTTCTATGGCTTCAATTGGAAATTTTACAAATTTAACTTCCCGAATATCGAAATTGAAAGGAGAAAACACATGGGTGCAAGAAGCCTATTCAAGCCAAAACTATAAACTTTCCCAATATTATGAATAACCAAATGAAAATAGGCTAGAAGATTTCTATGTCTTGCGTTAGGGCTAAAAATTGATATCTAACAGTAAGTGAAAGCGATTAAAATATCTTGACAGTAAAATCGGTATTATTTAAGACATACTTGGAAAAAAAAAAGTATCTAAGTTTTACAATATCGACTTCACTTCTGGTTCTACAGAGTGGAAGAATGCAAGGAAAACAAGAAAAAGATTGACATACAAGATTTTTCTTTCATTACAGATGTATGGAAAATTAAAAAAAAAAAAAAAATTAATCATAAGCACACATACATCGTCAAAAACAAACCCAAATGACCCATTCGTCGGTCATTCGGGTTTGTTTTTGACGATGTATGTGTGCTTATGATTATGGTTTTATACTTTAAAACCGAAACATGTCAAGTTTGGAAATTTTGTTTTACATGTATTTGACACCTTGCTTAAGTAAAAGATGTTTTTAATTTGTGTATAAAAATATTTTTATTTTAATCCTTAATAACACTGTGTGATTAAGGACGTAGAGAATTAATTTCAACTGTACAAATACATTGAGATGTCCTTTCTTCGTAAATTCTTAAAAAATAACTTAAAACTATTTTACTAAAAATTGTGTGTATGTTCAGTTCGGAAATATTTTGCATGAAAAGTTTTAAGAATAAACTTAACGAACTATAGCTTATGGTAAATGTATCGAA
Source organism: Maratus michaelseni (assembly GCA_963931845.1). Taxonomy (NCBI): domain Eukaryota; kingdom Metazoa; phylum Arthropoda; class Arachnida; order Araneae; family Salticidae; genus Maratus; species Maratus michaelseni. The sequence goes on from OZ007599.1 coordinate 248,223,544, forward strand.
ATCCTGTGTGAGTATATGTATCCGTTGCATTTACATTTTTTGCAAAACAGTGATTTAGCATGTATGCATCCGTAAAAGTGAAATTATTACAATAGCGAAATTATATAAAAGCAAAGTAAATTCTCAAAAAAGGGGCATAATAATACAACATGAATAATTAGTAGATGGGTTTGTCAAAATTTAGACTTAAATACTTGGAGCTACTAAACAAAATAATACTAAAAAATACGCAAATTGTACTCATTTTTGCTTATTTCTAAGTATACCCATTAACAGAGAATTATTAATAAGTTGACTAACTCTCTATACACTGTAAAAGAGATAAATGTTTCTTGATCTACCAAGGAGGCTTACGAAAATGCGACATAATCTATTCACATAGTTACCCACGATACTGAAAAGCGTTCTTTACCTTTAGAAACCTCAGAAACCAATAGACTTCCAAGATTTAAAGAAACATTTCTGAAACAAATGTCTTTTGCTTCCGTAATTCTCGGAAAAGTTTCCAAGTAGTCTTTATAGTGTAATAAACAGCTGTGTCTCAACCCGGTATCAACACGAAATATCTTTATTTATTTATTTATTTATTTTTTAATGCTATCAGTTCTCAAGTAAACATATTCATCTTCAACAAACATGCTAAATTAACAGCTTAAAATGAACATTATTTTGTAACTCCTGCATGTATAAATTCTATTACACAGCTGAAAATGTTTACTTCATAATTGATAGCATTCGAAAAACCGGTTTTTCGTGTTGATACTGAGTTAAGAAAACTGATTAATACGTAGTAAAAAATACTCAGAAACGTTTCTGAAAATTACAGTCAGCCAAAGATAACTTTAGTTTCAAAAATGATTCTTTAAATCTTGGAAACCTACTGGTTTCTGAAGATAAAGGAACGCTTTTCGGAATCGTGGGTAACTCAGAAGAGGTTATATTACATTTTTGCAAACCTTCTTTCTATATCAAGAAAGAAAATTTCTCCTTTTTTACAGTGTACAGTAAAAGATCTTTATAATGCATATAATATGTAATTGTCGATAATTTACACAACTTCTTAGATGCAAACAGTGAATTCTGCAGTTAAGAACTCCCTGCGCTCCTCGTTGTATGATATCGATACTCTCAGACGTTATTTCATCTTTATCTCTTTTATTTTAATTTTTAAAAAAATTAATGAAAAATTGCTGTTATCGTAGCAAAATTATTTTGGAAATATGAAATGTGGGTAATGAGACAACAAATTGCTATGTGATGGTTCTTTCAAGCAAAATAATTTCTTTTATTTTAAATCCAGACAAAACAATCATTCTGAAAGATACTCATATGTTGAATATACAAAGAAAATATTTCAGTATCGGAAGGCATTAAATCAGAGGCACAATGTTTCAAAATTCTCCGTAACATAAAACTGTATCAGAAAGTATTGACTGTTCACAAAATTCACGAAAAATTAATAAAAGAAAAATCAAATTGATGAAAAAAATTAAATTGTCATTGACAAATTGTTAATGTTTTTTAAGTGCAGTGACAATGTACTATAGTTGCTAATTTATTTAAATATTATTTATTTCTGTGAATAATAAATAGTATTAAGTTGCATGTATTTCTATTTTAAATTTGTTTTAAAATGTTAAGATATTGATTTGGTTCAGGTATTTTCTATTAAGGGTTTTAGTTTTATAATCTGTAAACCTTTTATGCTGAGTAAATATGAACACGTTTGAAGTTAAGCGAAAATGAAAACTAAACTCTCTTATCATGTCACTTCCGAGTAACCTTTCTAAAACAGATTTTTTTTAACTTACACCAAAATGGCATTACCAATAATGGATTTATCACGATCATCAGTTATCATTAGAATAAGTAAACGCAGTTTTGAATAAATTAATTTATGGATCATACATAGCTATATTATAATAAAATAACCTTACAATTCATCAACTTTTTAAAATGTCCTGTTATATTCTATATTGTAAGTTTTGAATCCAGGTATGTCATAATCAAAAGTACTTAATATATTTATTATCTAAAATAGCTCTATGTTTTAGATTAAAAAAAAACTAGGTTGATTAATTAAAAAAAAAAATAATAACTTAGTTAAAAACACCATATAAAATTATAAAAGAACACGGCGAATTCGTTTCAAACCAATATATAAAAACGATCCCTTGTCAGGACAAGAAACGCCGCTCGTAGTTTGAAGACAAGCACGGGGTGGTATGGTAAAATATACAGAAAGGATAGATCTTATGTAAATACATAATATTTTTTTAAATGGCATATTTGTACATTTCAGTCAATTTCTCAAAACAAAGGAGCTTTAACATACGTGCTGTAACTGAGATTGTAACATGGGCACCGGCAACGGAGGAGGAAATGGGGGCTATATTCGTTCTAACTCCTTATATACAGTTAATGAGTCTTATTAGTTCTTTTGTGCGCGTACGTGTACAGTGTTCTTACTCATTCCTCCATTCCTCTAGAAACTGGTACGGTCTAGATTTTTGTCCAATTTCGTAACATGAGCAACCCTTTTTGTCGTCTTTGAATTAAATTGTTAACTTCTCCCTGAAAATTTATGCGCTGTAAGTCCCAAGGAAAAAAAAAAAAGGAAACTTTCCTCTGTTCTCGTAGTGTTAGGACGTCTTTTTGCGCCTGACGAAGAAAGATTAATTATTTCGAAACGTGTTGCATTAGATTATTTTTTATAGTGTATTAAAAAGTGTTTTCCCTTGGTAATATAATTCTTGACACTCTAAACATATTGCTGTTAAAAATTCTCGCTTACATTCAAATTTTAAAAATAACTTGAGCATTAGTGGGTTAATATAATCATCAAGCAACTGCACATGTAAAATATGCAATAAAAATAACAAGCGCATTTTAAACAAAAGAATATTTTCAAGGTTTATAAAATGACACCAAGTTTTTAATAAAATTGTAAATATATATCACTTGCATAGGCCATTATTATTTAAAATGTATGATCGAGAATCTAAATATGCTTGTAAAAATATTAATTTTTGGTTCAGATAAAAATATTTTATTAAAAAGTCAATATAACATTAATGTCATAGCAAATCAATTGCTCTAGGCACTGAATTTTACAAATAAATTAAGCGCACAGATTAACTCTTTTCTCAGTCAAAAAGAATCGTCGTAAAAATGTGGGTCGTGTTGTAAGAATATTACAGAAATCATAGCTCACGACAATTAATGCGTATTTTGTACCCAGCCAGTGAGCCAGTATGTACAAAATGTTAGATTCACATATGAGAATTACACTCAAAATCAAAATATGTTAAATTGGATCTAAAGTTTAAAAGGTATAAGAAAAAAAAATCCCTGACGGCTCGGCCTACAGGCACAGGTAGATTTCGAAGACGCAGACCGTGGGGCGCCTGTTTGTCGGGAATTGTGGAAGAAATGACCTTTTTGCGATGATGCTGCAGTTGGAACCGCCTACTTCGAAACCAAACTTGTTTCCAGGCGGAGCCAGCAAGGATTTTTTTTTTTTTTTTTGCTATAAGAGTTGGTCCTATAAAAAACATGTCAATATAAAGGTTTTAGATAATATTAAGAGGATTTATAATAAATTTAAGCGGATTTGAAATCTTGGGAATTGACGAAGTTATGGATTTTTTTCTTCTAAAACCCCTCTTCCACCCCCTCTTAAGACAATTTTTAATTATATCAAAAATCTGTCATACATAAATTTTCGGCCCTTCTCCTAGAAGTAATAATAACTTCAAACGGATTCGATAGTATCATAATTAAGAAATTATGGGGGGTTTTCTGTTTTCACAAAAAGTCCCCCCATCCCCCCCCCCCTTGGTTCGATTTTGCCCATTAACGAACTTGACCGAGATTTTATGCCCCTTGATTTTATGTATCAGTTTCGAAAAGATGCGGGAGTTGGAACCACCTACTTCGAAAAATAACTTGTTTGCAGGCGGAGCCGGCAGGGATTTTTTTGTTTTTAATTTTTTTTTTTTTTGCTATAACGGTTGGTCCTATAAAAAACTTGTCAATATAAAAATTTTAGATAATATTAAAATTAAGAGGATTTATAATAAATTTAAGCGGATTTGAAATCTTGGGAATTGACGAAATTATGCATTTTTTCTTCTAACCCCCCCCCCCCCCCTTAAGGCAATTTTTAATTATATCAAAAATCTGTCATACATAAGTTTTTGGCCCTGTTCCTAGAAGTAATAATAACTTTAAACGGATTCGATACGTATAATAATAAATAAATTGTTTTTTTTTCTGTTTTCACAAAAAGCCCCCCCCTCCCCCCCCCTTGGTTCGAATTTGCCCATTAACGAACTTGACCGAGATTTTATGCCCCTTGATTTTATGTATCAGTTTCGAAAAGATGCGGAAGTTGGAACCACCTACTTCGAAAAAATAAATTGTTTGCAGGCAGAGCCGGCAGGGATTTTTTTTTTTTTATTTTTTATTTTTTTTTTTTTGCTATAACGGTTGGTCCTATAAAAAACTTGTCAATACAAAAATTTTAAATAATATTAAGAGGATTTATAATAAATTTAAGCGGATTTGAAATCTTGGGAATTGACGAAATTAGGAAGTTTTTTCTTCTAAAACCCCCCCTTCCCTCCCCCCCCTTAAGGCAATTTTTAATTATATCAAAAATCTGTCATACATAAGTTTTTGGCCCTGTTCCTAGAAGTAATAATAACTTTAAACGGATTCGATACGTATAATAATAAATAAATTATGTTTTTTTTTCTGTTTTCACAAAAAGCCCCCCCTCCCCCCCCCCCCTTGGTTCGATTTTGCCCATTAACGAACTTGACCGAGATTTTATGCCCCTTGATTTTATGTATCAGTTTCGAAAAGATGCGGAAGTTGGAACCGCCTACTTCGAAAAATAACTTGTTTGCAGGCGGAGCCGGCCAGGGATTTTTTTTTGTTTTTAATTTTTTTTTGCTATAACGGTTGGTCCTATAAAAAACTTGTCAATATAAAAGTTTTAGATAATACTAAGAGGATTAATAATAAATTTAAGAGGATTTGATATCTTGTGAATTGACGAAGCTATGATTTTTTTTCTTCTAAACCCCCCCCTTCCCCCCCCCCCTTGGGGCCATTTTTTATTATATCAAAAATCTGTCATACATAAATTTTCGGCCCTTTTCCTAGAAGTAATAATATCTTTAAACGGTTTCGAAATATATCATAATTTTTTTCTGTTTTCACAAAAAGCCCCCCCATTTCCCCCCCCCCCCTTGGTTCGATTTTGCCCATTAACGAACTTGACCGAGATTTTATGACCCTTGATTTTATGTATCAGTTTGGAAGAGATTTATGCATAATTTTTCCAGTTATCGTGGTCAGAAAAAAGTAAAAAAGTGACATAGATAGATAGATAGATAGATAGATAGATAGATATATATCATCATCATCATCAACCGTTTTCAATCCACTGCTGGATGTAGGTCTCCCCCAGATTTTTCCATTGTTGTCTGTCTAGTGCTTTAGTCATCCAATTAACACCGGCCACTTTTCTGATTTCGTCACTCCATCTTACTTGAGGTCGTCTTCTTGGTCGTTTTACATCTCTGGGATACCACTGTAGGGTGTTTGTGCTCCATCTATTGTCTTGTCTACTTGCAATGTGCCCAGCCCATTTCCATTTTAGCCGTTTAATTCTCTCGATGATGTCAAAAACTTTCGTCTGACTTCTTATCCACGTTATTCTCTTTCGGTCTCTTCTGGTTATGCCTAGCATACATCTTTCCATACTTCGCTGTGTTGTTTGTAATCTTTGTACCATCCGTTTTGTTAGTGTCCAAGTTTCTGCTCCATAAGTTAGTGCAGGCAAAACACATTGGTTAAACACCTTTCTTTTCAAACAAAGAGGCATGTTACTCTTCAGAATAATATTGTTCTTCCCAAAAGCACTCCATCCATTTCTTATTCTTCTATTGATTTCATTCATGATACTGTTGTCTGATGATATTTCTTATGTTACAGTAGTGAACAAGAAAATAACAAATACTCTACAAGAAATTGCAAGGACGATAGCTGGTGAAGTACAAGTAAAGCAAACAAAGAAAATAACAGAAGAAACAAGAAGATTGATGAAGAAACGCAGAGAATTTAAAATGAAGAAAAACTATCCTAAATCAAGAGTTGAATATGCAGAATTATGTAAAACGGTAAGAAAATGTGTTACAGAAGATATCAGAAAATTTAACTGTGATCTTGTCAAAAAAGTTCTAGAAGATAACAAAAGTTTAAAATCAGCTAAGCGCAAACTGTGTGTTGGAAGAAAAGGTATTTTTGCACTGAAGAGAGCAGATGGAACAATCACCAAAATCAATAATGAAATAGTACACATTGTCGAAAAATTCTATAACGATCTATATAAATGTGAAGATCAAAGGGAAATCAACCTACGTGATCCACTAGTAAACATAACAGAAACTGAAGAGATAATCCCAGTGATGACAGATGAAGTTGTACAAGCCATTAGAGGCATGAAAAAAGGTAAATGCCCTGGCGAAGATGGAATTACAATTGACCTTATCAAAGAAGCAGGAGAAGAATTTGCAAAAATGCTAGCCATACTGTTTTCCAAATGTCTCGAGAAATCAGATGTACCAGAAGATTGGAATAATGCTGTGATGGTGTTACTTTATAAGAAAGGAGAAAAGGAAAACATTAAAAACTACCGTCCAATCAGCTTACTGTCAGTGATTTATAAAATTTTCACCAAAGTTTTAACGACAAGACTTGAATCAGCTCTGGACTCAGCTCAACCTAGAGAACAAGCAGGATTTCGAAGTGGATTTAGCACAATGGATCATATTCAAACAGTAAGGGAAGTTATAGAAAAACATAAAGAATATAATTTACCTCTCTGCCTTGCCTTTATTGATTATGAAAAAGCATTTGATTCGGTCTACACATCTGCAGTAATTACTTCTCTGGAGGACATTGGTATAGACAAACCTTATATCAATATCATATATATATATATATATATATATATAAAGTTTTGAACTGGGGGTGTTTTTGGGTTCTGGGAGTCATGATCGGCGTAGATCTGCAAAAATTTTTCAAAATTTCCAACTTAGGTGAGAATGTAATAGGTAGTATTTCTTACGAAATCTACCTAAAACCCGGTTTAAACAGGGGAATATATATATATTTTTTTTGGAAGGAATTTTGAAATATTTTTGCTTGTTTAGAAAAACAAAAATGCAATTAGGATATCTATATTCCCTGATTTATTGTTTGAAATGTTTAATCCAGATGGCAGATGATTAATTATTCTTTTTTCTTGCTTATACTTTAAAACGTTTGTATTTATGAATTTACTAATGATTGTTTAATAAGTTTTAAAAATAAAAAATAGAATTATTAAATACGTAAAATCTCATTTTTATTTTAAGTGATGCTGATCATCGACTCTTTAAAAATAATGGTAACTTTAATGTTATTTTAATAAACGATTTAAATAAATTGAATAGTCAGTCACATTTTAATAATTTGTATTATATCGCGTTAGTTAGTGTTTATCCTTTTAAATGTGCTATGGAACAGAAAGTTTATAATACATACCTTGACAGATTATGTCAAATTCAATCCTGCTTTCATTTAAATAAAAGACAAATTTGACAATACACTGAAATATATGTTGTTTATACTTAAAAGAAATGAAAGTAAATATAAGCATTTGATACATCAGTTTCCTACCATCAAAATTCCCATAAATCTTGAAACTCCATGTTTAATCCCCAAAATTCCCACTTTATTCACTTGTTTCAAAATTCATGTTTTTTTTTCTTTTTTAATTCCGGCATTGGGTTGGGTAACTGATTTCACCAGCACCTGACGAACCCACGCTTCAGGTTGAGTTTTGATTTCAGAGGGTCGCATTTTGGTTAACCCAATATTTCAAAAGAAAATCCAGAATACTGTTTCAGATGAAAAACTATATATCTGGATATGAATTGGTTTTTACATGTTCACTTTCTACATAAAAGATAAAATTGATATTAGAAATATGTGATTATACACTTTTTTTTTTTTCTCATTGTTCCATTAAATTTTAGATCAATTTTCTTTGATTTCGGGTTTTGGGTTGGGTTAGGGTCTGATTGCTGGTCAACAAAACTCAGGTTCGGGTCGGGTTATCTTTAAATATTTCCTTCTACAGTTTAAGTATAAAATCCTTTAAGCCTAATGTAACGACGTCCCTTTGGATTTGGAAGATGGCGATACTCTTTTAGGTAGAATTCGTAAGAAATACTACCAGTTACATTCTCCCCTATGTTGAATTTTTGAAAAATTTTTGCAGATCTACACCGATCCTGACTCCCAGAACCCAAAACCACCCCCAGTTCAAAACTTTATAAATGGATTTTTTATGGACACGATAACTGCAATAATTCTGTACAAATCTCTTCCAAACTGATACATAAAATCAAGGGGCATAAAATCTCGGTCAAGTTCGTTAACGGGCAAAATCGGACCAGGGAAGGTGTATGGGGGGGGGGGGGGCTTTTTGTGAAAACAGAAAACCCCCTATAATTTCTTAATAATGATATGTATCGAATCCGTTTAAAGTTATTATTACTTCTGGGAAAAGGGCCGAAAATTTATGTATGACAGATTTTTGATATCATTAAAAATGGCCCCAAGGTGGGGGGGGAGTTATAAGAAAAAAAACATAACTTCGTCAATTCAAAATATATCAAATCCGCTTAAATTTATTATAACTCCTCTTAATATTATCTAAAACTTTTATATTGACAAGTTTTTTATAGGACCAACCCTTATAGCAAATAATAATAATAATAATAATAATAATAATAATAATAAAAATCCCTGCCGACTCCGTCTGCAAACAAGTTAGGTTTCGAAGTGGACGGTTCCAACTGTCGCATCATGGCAGAAAGGTCATTTCTTCCGCAATTCCCAACAAACAGGTGTCCCAAGGTCTGCGTTTTCGAAATCTACCTGTGCCTGTAGGCCGAGCCGTCAGGGATTTTCTTTTTACTTCAGTTGCTAATTTTTACCAAGCAAACATAAATGATTAATACTACTATTTAAAAAAACAAAACAAAAAAAAACATTACGTTCTTTTACATTTACAACTGGCCAATCCCATGTAAATGTTTGTGACGGTGCTTGATTATATTTTATTAATTCATTGTTTATTTAAATGGCGCAACGTAAATTTATTTAGCTAGAGGGGATCATCCATTTATTTCATCACGCAAATTTTGTGGGGTTTTTTTCACCCCTCCCTCCCCTTATGTCACAGGTTGTCTCACTCGAGTAATACTCCCCCCCCCACCCCCTCTTGTGACGTGACACTTTTTTTCAACTATTAATTTAGAGCTAATTTTATGCATAAAAGGGTTATATACTATCTGTTACCAACGAATATAAATACTGTAGGACCATTAAATCTTATACGCTTTAACTTCAAGCTGTTGAAATTCAATCAAAAGGCGTGAAGAGGATATGCCTCATACTAATTAAATAAAAAAAAAAACTTTAATATTGCTCTTACAAATAATGCCTGACTAATTAATTTCTTAGTTTAGATGTGACGTCGCAACATTTTAACCCTTCTCCTCCCCTTTTCACTTTATGAGCCTCCTTCCCCCGTTTTGAAGTGTGATGTAATTAAGACAGGCTTTTCTCATATGACAATTTTCTGACACGTTACTTTCTTGAATTCTCTTCATTGAATTGTTTTTTCGTTCACAAACTAATGAAATTGGCAGGTGCTCTTATTAAGAAACTACATAATCGAACATTTTTCTTTCCTTTTTTGGTAAAGGCAGAAGATCTTACAGAAAATGCTGTCAAAGTTGGTGTTTTGAGCCGAATTGCAGGACGTGACAGCACAGGAAAGGGAAAAAACTGTTTTCATGACACAACAACCGTTTATAATTCAAGATATAATTAATTTATCAAAGAAGGAAAAAACTGTTTGATTAAAAATCAATAATCATGTCTGTAAGTGTTATGTTTTTACTTTTAAAATTTAGTTCATAAATGTATAAGAAATTTTGACATTGTTGAACGGGGAAAATATTTCTTTGAGAATCGTCCTAACCATAGAAGAAGAAACTAAGAGCAGAAGGAAGATAAGGGGTGTTTTCGCCCATCTTCTCCTTTCCCCGTTTGCCACAGTTTCTCTTAGTTCCTACTTCTATGGTCCTAACTGATGACCTCTATAGGCAATCAGCGACACACGCATAGGACGCACACACTCAGATTAATTTTTTTTTGTCATTTTAGAAGGCCCTATAGCTTCATGACACCACTTAAAGACACCATTCCGCTAATCGCTGGAGAGCATAAGAGTCAGGTCGGCGGGTTCGACTCCCGTCAGATCCATTGCACGCACTTTCTGGAGCGCGCGGTTTCTCTGTGTGATCCTTGTGACTAGCTCGTCCTTGTATATTGACGATGACTTATACGTGGACACTAGATGCCAAGCACACTATTCAGACGTATGTTCTCAATAAAACAAACCCGTGAGAAAAAAAAAGGTTGAGTTTGGCTGGTATAGAGATGAATGCGATAAATTAATTTATTCGCGAGCTATAAACAAAAATTTATTTTAATTTTTATTTTCTGAGAGTTTATAAAATGTAATTTAGTGTTCTTTGCAATTCAGGGCACGGGGCACATACCCCGTGTGCCCCTGTGATAATTCTTCCTAGACAAATATGGCCAAAATTGGCTGATGATTAACAAATGCTTACCTCCTCCTTCTCCAATTAACGCCTTGCATTCTGTTTCTTTCTTTTTTTTTTTCTTTTTTCTTTTTTTTTGTGTGTGTGTGTGTGAGAGGACAGCGAGGTCAATTTAGCTGAATTTTTTAATAAAAATTTTACCACTCTTTCCGAATAGTAATGCCCGCCTTATTTAATCTGTTATTGAATAAGGCGTATATTACTATTCTGAAATAGTGGTAGATTTCTGAATAAAAACATACAAGGGAACCAGCAACGTATTTTTTAAAGCAAACATGGGAATTTATTTAATACCAGAACATATTTATTAATGCAGCTAATTTATTTATTATTTGAACACATGTTTAAATTATGTAATATTTATCTCTCAAGCTCTATAATTTTATTTAGTAATGACTTTAATATACTATTAATACTTATGTTCTTTAATTATAAAGATAATTTTAAAATGTAAAAATGAAAAGCTGGAAATTATGTTATAATTTATTTTTAGAATGGATAAATAAATTCTTATTTTTGTAGAAATGGAATAATATAGTGAGCACAATGTTTTTGAAGACCTGTGGAAGAACTAAACGATTTTTCAACTGCTCTGTTTTAAAAGAGTTATTGAGAAACAACTACTTGAAAATCGTTTTCCAGGAAGTCACTAGATGGCACTACCAATATAATAATTGAGATTTTTAAAACTCGGGGACATTTAAAAAAATAGCCAATTTAGATTGGGAATCCAGGTAGATTTCCGCTATCTTCGAAATTTCTATTGACCAATCAGAAGTCTATCTTTTGTGAGTTTTTCGAAAAAAGTGAGAATTTAGCAAAAAAGAACGTTTCTGATTGATCAATCTTGTTTCGAAAATAGCGAAAATCAATCTGGATCTCTGCTTCCTGATTAGCTTATTATTATTATTATTATTATTATATATTGCAATTTTGTATTTAATAGTTGCATTTATGCATATTAAAGCAGGAAATGTAGTGGGTTTGATACTTTACATAGAAATAGAGTTGCAAAGACTAAAAAATACCCAGTTTAAACCAGTGAATAAACCGGGTTTTTTGGGAATAAACCAGGTCTTTTGACAATAAACCTGGGAATAAACTGGGTCTATTGGAAATAAACAGATTCTTTGCAACTCTACATAGAAGAATAATAAACTTTCTCCAATTTTTTTTTTTTTTGAAAATACATTGCATTGCAACTTGCATTTTGGGGGGGTTTCGGAAACTCAAAATACAAAATTACGAGACAAGAATTGCAAAATATGAGCTTCTGATTTGTTCTAACAAAATCGCAAAATTCTATATGGATATCTGCCAATTTTTACAGACCCTACAATAGTTCAAATTCCGAACTTAACAGTGAATCAATTTTGTAAGCTTTTTTAAACACATTGCGTTATTTTCAAAAGTACATTAAAATAACTGTTATATAACAGAATATTTTTTACATCAACGGTTAATATAATTTTGCAAAATTACGAAAAAAATGCCTACCTTATATTTATTTTGTTTTCTATATACAAAATACGAATAAAATTATGTAAAGAATATTTATTGTGCATTCTCTTATAAGATATTGTTAATCCGGGAATCAATTCGATTTCGAAACTATTTATCATCGCCATAATTTCTGTAACCGTAATCGAGAATTGACACCTGTTGTCATACCACATTAAGCAGAAAGCTGAAGCGGGATGATGAAAACAATTTGTTGCCGCCGGTATCATGTTGATATGTGATTCAAACATATAGATTTGTATTTTAAGGTTTTGATTTCGTATTTTAAGGGAAAAAGAGCTAAAAGTAACCTATTTGCTTAAAACAATCCATTCAGATTGTAACTGAAATGTTTATTTCGTTTTTTATTAATTATGCTAAATAAAATCAGCAGATAAATTTGAAATCCCGGTGAAAATTGTTTACAGAATGGCAGGTAATATATTTTGAAAGTATTTTATGAATTATTTATATATTTTATCACTTGTATGCAGTTGAATCAACATATTTTAAAAGTATGTCGAAATGTAAAATCATGTGTGTCAAATATTTGTATTTATAAGCAATCGCCGGCATTATTTACATTTTTAAAATGTAGTGTAAAATAAAAATTTAAATTGCATTAATTTAAATAACAGTATTTATTAATATTTTTGAGTCATTTTCTATTTTTGTTTTGATTTTTTAATGGAAATTTTAACGTTCTTACACTGGTGTACATATATTTCAATATATCAAAAACAGTAATGATAATAACTGAAATATTAATTGATAAATTGGTCCACTTTATTACAAAAACAAATAAATGTTTAAAGGGGCTATGTTATGATACCACATTAAGCAGAAAGCTGAAGCGGGAAGATGAAAACAATTTGCTGCCGCCGGTATCAAGTTCGTATGCGATTTAAACATACAGATTTGATTTTAAGGTTTTGATTTCGTATTTTAAGGGAAGAGCGTTGAAAGCACATCTTTGCTTTACTTTCTTTCGATGTAGGCGGATTGTTTTAAACAATCCGCGCCTACATCGTAATTTCAACATTTATTTCCCTTTTTATTAATTATGCAAAATAAAATCAGCAGATAATTTTAAAGTCCCCGTGACAATTGTTTACAGAATGTCAGGTAGTATTTTTTAAATGTATTTTATGAATTGTATTTATATATTTTTACGGTTTATGTAGTTTGATCAATGTAGTTTTAATGCATGAAAGCGCTAAGTCGTGTGTAACATATTTCTATTTATAACTAGTCACCAGGATTATTTAAATTTGAAAAGGTGGTGTAAAAATGAAATTTAATTTACCTTAATTTTAATAATAGAATAAAATATTTATCAAGTAAGTAGTTTTTTTAAAACCGTATTTTACATATGTAATGACATTTTTTTCTGTCAAACTTATTAAATTTTTGGAAGTCTGATCCTTAAAGTTATACTTAATACCTCTAAGAACAATGTTAAAAAAAAAAAAAAAAGAAAAAAAAAAAGAAAAGAAAGAAAACTGCAAAATATTAATATCTGTAGGAGAAAATGTTTTAAATTTTTCTTTAATTTTAATTAAAAAAAATAATTTTTTAAAATGTACCAACAGACCTGTTTATTTTTTCGATGAAATCATTTTCTTACAAGTGCCGAGTCCCTTAATTAAACATTTCTTTAATCAAATGTAATCCTCTCACATCGCAAAATCGAATGTCGACCTGTGATAAAAATAAAAATAGAATTACTCGTTCCTTAATGCATTTTTTTAAAATTGTTTTTTTCAAATTAGGACGTTGACGTCCAATGACGACGTAGGATTTTTTTTTTCAAAAGTATTCACCTTAAATTTTTTGTATTTAAAAAAAAAAATTACAATAAATTTTCAAAATTTTTCCCAAGTGAAAATTTCAAAGTTAATGCTTTTTTACAAATGCTTAAAATGTAGAAACATAATTTTTTGAAAACTCAGTGCTTCGGTATCGAACATAAACTTTCTGATCATGAAAATCAAAACTTGAAAATTACATTCGATAATGAGTAATTATGTTTTCAGATTTCCCCATAAGCTAACATCGGATTTAGTGATCTACGTGAGGAATAAAAATTGATCATAACCAGAGTGGAATTCAGACAGTTTTCAACTATAAGAAGTTGAAGAACTATTTATAGAAGAGTTGTAAAAAGTCAGGGTACGGGGGGAATTATGGAGTTCGAGGTGGAATTTGCACTTCTAGACCATTAATAAGAGCACATTTTCACACTCCCGGAGGAATGTCTCCTCCCCGCGACCACCCGCCGAATTCATCACCGGATCTTAACACCAGTCATTTATCTTTCAGAAAATCATGACTATAATATAAGCTAGAATATCTTCATGTATTCCACCATAAAAAACGTGATGAAGATAAGTATATTAAAAAAATCCCTGACGGCTCGGCCTACAGGCACAGGTAGATTTCAAAGACGCAGACCGTGGGGCGCCTGTTTGTTGGGAATTGCGGAAGAAATGATCTTTTTGCCGTATGCGGAACCGATAAACCGCCTACTTCGAAACCTAACTTGTTTGCAGGCGGAGCCGACAGGGATTTGTTTTGTTTTAATTTTTTTTTTTTTTTTTTTTTTTTTTTTGCTATAAGGGTTGGTCCTATAAAAAACTTGTCAATGCAAAAGTTTTAGATAATATTAAGAGGATTTATAATAAATCTAAGCGGATTTGATATCTTGTGAATTGACGAAGTTATGAATTTTTTTCTTCGAAAACCCCCCTTTTCCCCCCCTTGGGATCACTTTTAATGATATCAAAAATTTGCCATATATAAATTTTCGGGCCTTTTCCCAGAAGTAATAATAACTTTAAACGGATTCGATACATATCATAATTCAGAAATTATGGCGTTTTTTCTGTTTTGACCAAAAGCGCCCCCTTGGTTCGATTTTGCCTATTAACAAACTTGACCGAGATCTTATGCCCCTTGATTTTATGTATTAGTTTGGAAAATATTTGTGCAGAATTATTAGAGTTATCCTGTCCATAAAAAAGTGACATAGATAGATAGATAGATAGATAGATGTGAAGTTTTGAACTGGGGGTGGTTTTGGGTTCTGGGAGTCATGATCGGCGTAGATCTGCAAAATTTTTTCCTAAATTCCAACTTAGGGGAGAATGCAATAGGTAGTATATTTCTTACGAAATCTACCTAAAAAGCAAAGAAAAGTATTAATAACATGACTGTTTTCCATTGGTGCTCTGATATGCAGGGCCATGTTAATTTATTTGTGTGCCCTGGATACGATTCATTTATTATTGTCTGTATTATTTTAGCCCCTATAGGTCCACCAACGATAAAATTATTTTAAAAACGTGCATTAAAAAAAAGGAAACTTATCGGATAAAAATAAGAAGCGATTACATCGAAAACATAAAAGGGGAAATTGGCGTCAAATTCCAGAACCTAGCTGAATGGCAAGCGATCACATGAGTAGTAGAGAAAGGGGGGTTCACCGGCAGCAGGCGCAATCCGCAATGAGCAATCGAGCAACCGGTAGTGTAATGTTCAGAATCAACCCTCTTTTTCTCACAATAATCTTTTCATCTCATTTTGTTGGTCCATCTGATATTTTGTTAGAAAGGTTTGTGTGTAAGAGTATGTTTTAAAAAGCATATATGTCTTATAGTTATTATAAATAGTTCTATGTGTGTATGTGTGTGTATGTATGTGTGTGTAACAAATAGTTCTCTTTATGTGTGTATATATATGTGTGTGTGTATGTATGTGTGACAAATAGTTCTCTTTGTGTGTGTGACTATCTGCTTGGTTATCAAAAAATATTTTTCCTGTTTTTATAACGAAAAAAATATGCGTTAGTTAGTTAAAAAGTTTCATAAATTAAAAAAAAAATTCTTTTAGAAAAAGTTTCACATTACTTAAAAAATTAAAAAAATTACTCAATAATAAAATCAACAATTTTTATTATAACAAAATAATTTACAGAAAGGTATTTACAGATCAAAATATACATCACGATTTTGTGTTAGCAATGCAAATCAACATTTTCTTCTTTATTACAAACGGTATTAATGTTATAATGGCCATATGCTAAGCTGCTTATTCCATCATCCAATAAGTAACGCTTGTCGTCAAAGGGACTTAAGCTAATTTTATTTTGAGTTAATGTATATAGGCGATGGTCATCTTGGGCAATCCTTACCTGTTTCTCCATACTTGTTTTTTGCTGTTGGAGGCACTCCAAGTAGTCTTCATGTGTAATTTTCTGCGGAACAATCTGCGTAGACACGCCTTTTGCACGCTTCTTTTCGTCTTTAACAGATTTTAGAGAGTACATTTTTTATTTCAATCCGACAAACTCAAGGGCTAATTCGCCATTAAGTTCATCCTTAAACTTTCCGAGTGTCTTCTTATTATCTTCAGAGTATAGACGATGAGATTTCGGGTATTCAGAAAAGTAAAAAAAAATCACGATGCTGCTCCAGATCCTTATAAATATTATTGGTTTGAATATGATACGTTAGGGAATCTGTATCCGTAAAGAGTAAAACTGCAGGATCTTTGTATGTTTTCTTTATAAAATTGTAATGGAAATCATACATACAAAGTTTAGATAGTTCGAGTATAGAAAATCCAACATAGATGGGTCGGTTCATATGTATGCTAGTTTTTAATCTCTCCACAGCAGTCAAGTCTTCATCATAAGTTTTAAACGATTTAAAAGTAGGCGATACTACTAATTTTTTGGCTCTTTTTTCACCATTACGAAGCACAATATTTCTTCTTTTTCGTAGATTTTCCATGGTTTTACCAAAAACAGAATTGTTCATTAACTTAAAAAAGTCTTTCTCAAAAGAAGATTTTGCTTCTTTCCTTTTTTCGGTATTGAAATTAATATATTTCTGTAACCATGGACCCTGTTTAAATTTTAAAGCTTTATGCACAGCTGTAATTTTTAAACCAAGTTCTAAATAAAATTTGAGATTACGATAATGGGTTATATAATTTCGTTTATTATTTAAATTTGGTATAAGTTTAGGAGTTCCCACGAATTTTCTATTGTTAAGTAAGCTTCTTGCATGAGAAGACAGCATCTGATCCTCCACAGTTACTCTTTCAGGGGCGACAGGGTATTCATTATATGCAAAGGATGTAAATGTTTCGGGTATTCCAAGTCTACCTCGAAAAGATACCCAATTTCGGAGCTATCAGATAGAGATAGAACCCACTCTTCTGTGATATGACTTGTTTCACACCATTCAAAACCGCCGCGCCGTAGGGTAAAAATTGGCTAATAGCCCACCCGTATAAGTTATTGGCATCCCAATACAATGTATGTACAAATACCTGTAACTAGAAATCCCAAAGGAATTCTTTGGAAATCTGGGAAGACCTAAAACATATTTACGCAAAATTTTATGCTTTAGCAACACAATACATAGGTGTTGTTTCGATTTCTGTCTTAAATGAGACGTATTTTCTAAAGTGGAAAATATAATTACAGAAAAAAGAAATCGTCATAGTTTATCAAAGTTACTATTTTTAAATGAAGTGCCTCAAAATTCCTGGAATTAATTTTATCGACTTTATAAACTTTAATGCTAAATATGTATGATAAAAAGTTTAAAAAGCATTTTTAAATAAAACATTATTTAATATTTAAAAAAATATTTCCATATATTAAAACATTACGTAATAATAAAAATATTCCAATCTATCGATATATTTTTTTATATTTATGTCATTAAGACGATATATCGATATTTTGTAAATGTTTGCTATTACTAGCCATACATAACAGTCCAGTCATTTGGTAGAAAATAAAGGAAAGTTTTGGTGTAGTTTTTTTGGGGGGGGTGCCTTTATGTTTTTTGGGTCGCTGAACACGAATCCGAGGTTTTCCAACAAAAATTTTTCCGGGAAATACGTTTTTTTTACAAAAAAATGTAAAAAAACGGACTTTTCTCCGTTTTTTCAAAATAATTCCAAAATTATGCATTTTACGTGAAAGTCGGCAATATATGAATTAAAGAGAATAAAATTTCCTACATTTTATGTATGAAAGTTTTTTTCTCTGATCAATAGTTTAGCCGTGAGAGTGCCTCAAAAATGGGTGTTAAAAACAAAAAAACTAAAAAAACGGGAATTACGGTACTGTATGTCAATATAGCATAGAAAAATTTTTACGCAAATGTTTTACGCAGAAAATTTACGCAAATGTTAACTATTAATGTTACTAAAGATTATATGTTTGACTATATTTTATGCATTTGAGGTAGAGGAAAAGTGCGGATCCGACACCAGGGGAAGGTGGGAGCTGTGAAGCAGATCCAGCTACTCTCATGAGTCGAGGGTGCTACTCCTCCGGAGAGCTCGTATTCTAACAGGCGGTAACATTGGAAGTGTATAACAGAGAAAAAACGGTAAAAAACGGGAATTATGGCCCTGTATCGATGTAATATGAAAATTAACCATTTTAAGCAAACGTTGACTATTAATGATACTAAAATGTTCCAATGAATTTCGGTTGCAAAGCATTCGGATAAAGACCTTCAGGAGTTTTTGACGTACGATCTAGGCCCTTATTCCTTATCTCTATTCGACAATGGTTTAAGAAAAGGAACCAAATCTACTCTCTACAAGGTATTCAAACCCCTAACAAACAAGCAGTTCAGCAGCAGAATTCAATTCGTCATTGATGGGGGGGGGGGGGGTATTGCATAGGGTTGTTTGGCCTAAGAATCAGCCTTTTTCAGCAATCTGCGATAAATATGTTGAGTACGTACAGTCACGGTACCAACCGCAGGCAGTAGTTGTCTTTGATGGCTACCCTGATGACTTACAAGGTTGTACAAAAACTGCTGAGCGTATGAGACGAGCAAGGAAACATTCTTCAACGGATATATTGTTTGACGGTACAATGATACCTACCAATTGCAAAGAAAAGTTTCTTGCTAACCCAAAAAACAAAGGTCTGTTAATATCTATGATGAGTGCTAAGTCTTATCAGCAGATATTACATGCAAGCAGGGCCGTAGCGAAAGAAAATTTTTGGGGGGGCAAAAGGCAAGATTGGCCGACTCAAAAATGTTTCAAATCCGACTAATGTAAAATAGTCAATCTGTCGCATTATTTCTTAATTAATAGTTTTTACAATTAATTTTAACTGATTAATTATAATTGATAGTTAAAAATAAAATATATGATTTTGTATTACTAAAATGTTTCTTTGATATAACTCAGTAATTATTTAAAAGATTTACCAAGAACTTTACTGGAAAAAAAAAGAATATGTATTGATAAGAAAAAATCCTACAGTTATATTTGTGAGAAACACGTTTGTTTAGAATGATAGAATGCAGTGATAGTTTAGTAAATAGAACGTAGTTATTTTCAAAATAAAAGCTAAATAAAAATGTGATCTCTTAGTTCTAAAAATTATGATAATGTAATGAATGGGAAGTACTTTCAATATTTTATTAGCATGCGATAGAAATTAATTTGAACTTTATATTCCAATTAGAGATAATATCATATGGAATTAACAACATACACTTTCAGTAATTCTAATTGTAAAACTAAAAAATGCACACTATAGGGGTACTGAAAATATTTGGAGGGGCCTCAAAATTTAATTGCGCCTGGGGCCTCTTGAGTGCTTAATCCACCACTGATTGTGTTTTATAGGAATGTCAAGGGACCGACAGAAACATTTGAATTATCCACGATTTCGAATTATACACGTTCGAATTATTCAAGTTTGACTGTACTCTTTTTACATGAATTACACATCACACTGAAAAAAGCAAACCATTCATACCTTTCTTATCACCATTCCCTGTCGAGTGGTTTCCACTTTCCAGACATGTTAACTTCTTCGAACTTTTTGCAGCCTCCCAGTTTCTTCTTTTTAGAATCTGTCTTTTTTTATTTCCACTTGGCTGGTGCCGAATTCGTTTCATAATATAAACTATTATCTCAACACAAGCAAAGTAAGATTAACCCCTTGGGGATGAGCGACAAGTATACGTGACGCATAAGATGCTCAGAATCCTTGATTATTCCCACCAGTTAATTTTTATTGTAAGCTTTGCCTTATTTAATGACAGCATTTCTGCGATTCAATTAGGCGAAAATTTCTGCTTTGAAAAACCGGTGATTAAAAATTCCGTAAAAGACGCTCGTCACGAAGGGGTTAAGTAATAAACTATCGTACTATCACTACTATGCGACTCTCAACTGCTCTGATAGTCCGATATTGATGAGCAGTTAGTAAACGAATGACATATCATGAATAGCACTAGCTCACTGCACGTCCTAGCCTGAAAATCACACGGAATTGACTCATCATTCTGCAGGTACTTGGCGCGACATGACACATTCGACTCGACATTCTGCTGTCTGCTCTAGAGATAAAGGTGAAAATAAGGAATTTTTCTTAGTAGCCACTGGCCGGTAGGTTGATTTTCTTTAGTAGCCAGTTACTGGCTAGTGACAATTTCTTTAGTAGCCAGTAAGTACATTCATGTCACTGAATATTTAATTAAAAAAAATTAATGACTTTACAGTAAAGAAACAATATATGTACTAAATAAAAATATTTTAATTTATATTGTTTCGAATAAACTTGTGATATTAATTTCCAATCTATTTTAAATTTAAAAATAAGTTAACAGCAAAGTTATACACAACAGGCTTATGTGGCTAACTACATAAGTCCCACTATGCTTTGGTACTTGTGTAGCTAACTACATATGTACCTTTCTTTTTTAAATTATTTGTCTAGAATTAAGATCTGATAATAATAAAATAGGTATGTTTATTCACTAAGTAATAACCCACAACATGATATTCATTACACATGCACAACCTGAGAACGGTGGGCCAAAATCTCCAGAAATTCAGGAATTGTGTATTTCACCAATTAGTTTCGGAAAAAATTGTAAATTTCGTCAAAGGGACACATAAAAACCATGAATTTCATCGATCACGCACGTAAAAATCATGAATTTCATCGATCACGCGCGTAAAAATCAGGAATTTCATCGATCGCACGCGTAAAAATTATGAATTTCGTCGATCGCGTGGGTAAAAATCATGAAATTCATCGACAGAGCACGGAAAAATCATGAATATCGTCGAACGGGTGCGTAACAATCCTGAATTTCATTGATTGGGCGCATACAAATCATGAATTACGTCGACCGGGCATTTAAAATTCATGAATTTCGTCATTTGGTAGCGTAAAAATCATGAATTTAGTCGATCGGGCGCGTAAAAATGATGAATTTCGTCGATCGGGCGTATACAAATCATGGAGTAAAAATCATGAATTTCGTTGATCGGGTGCATAAAAATCATGAGTTTCGTCGAACGGGCACGTAAAAATCACAAATTTCATCGATCGCACGCGTAAAAATTATGAATTTTCTCGATCGTGTGCGTAAAAATTATGAATTTTCTCGATCGTGTGCGTAAAAATTATGAAATTCGTTGAACGGGCACGTAAAAATCATGAATATCGTTGATCGGGTGCGTAAAAATCATGAATATCGTCGAACGGAAGCACACAAATCATGAATTATGTCGACCGGGCACATAAAATTCATGAATTTCGTCATTTAGGAGCGTAAAAATCACGAATATAGTCAATTGGGCACGTAAAAATCATGAACTTCGTCGATCGGGCGTGTACAAATCATGAAGTAAAAAATCATGAATTTCGTAGAACGGCCGCTTAAAAATCAAGAATTTCGTCGATCAGGCGGATATAGGAAAATCCTGCATTCGGCCGGTGCTTTCCATATTTTTAATCGCCAGTTTTTCAAGTTTAATCGACGAGTGGAGACTGGCGAGTGCTTATTTTCACCTTTATCTAGAGATGCTTTTGCATGCGAAGCGTATGGAGTATTTGAACGGACACGCAAAAACATTTACTCTAGCACTTTGATGGATTTTTACTTTCTTCTATCTATAATAAAAGAAAGTATTGTAATCGAAATTTTTTTCGACTTCCGGTTTTCGACGGATTTACACGTTTTAGGGGTCAGAGGTTCCGAAAAACATGTTTTTACAAAATGTCTGTCTGTCCGTCCTCATTGTATCATCGAAAAGTGTATGAAGTTATGCTTCAAATTGAACCACATTTTTTTTCTATGTTTTTGGCTATGGCAAGCAAGTTCTATTAGAATTTGGGGATATTTCGACGAAAGGGGGCGCTGTGATCGATATTTTTGTACAATTTTCCCTATTGTACCATCTAAAAGTGTATAAAGTTATGCTTCAAATTGAACCACAATTTTTTTTTTATGTTTTTGGCTATGGCAAGCAGGTTCTGTCAGAATTTGGGGATATTTCGACGAAAGGGGGCGCTGTGATAGCCCTTTAACGATTTCAAATTCAAAAAGATGTGCAAATTCAAAAAAATTAGAAATCCTAAAAGTTTTTTTCGTTAAATGTTCGGCCTTGATCCGAAGAATCCGGAGCAATTTTTGTTTTGCCTCTATCACCTCTACATTTTACCTAAGACAGCAGAATTCATCCATAAACGGGTTTAATTTATGAGTTTTAGTTAACACAGTTTAGGCAAATTTCCTTTCATTGTTGTAACGATTAATCCTATTATATGCTTATCACTATATATTTATATTCGCCAACGTCAAATTCTCGCCAAAATTGGCGACAGTTGGCGGAATATCGCCAAATTTGGCGACCAAAATAGGTTGCCCTAAATGAAGCCAACTTGGCTGTAGAGGACTAATTTGGCGATTTCTCATTCAAATTCAATGTTGACGAGAACTGGGATTGAATCTTCTTTAATTAGGTTCCACGCATTTTACCTTCGTGTTTTCCAGTAAAAATAGCTAAAATCGTAAAACCAAGGAATAGGGAGGCTATCTGTTCCTGTCAGTTCAGGCCAGAAGGACTTTTCGTAGTTTAGTATACATCAGTTGATCGCATCCCGGTAACCCGACGATTCGCAAGCAGCTGACGTACAACAGAATGACGAAAAATATTGATTTTATTGGCGATGTGATAGCGAATTTTGAAGTATTAACATGACTGAGGTAGAAGAAAGTTTTGGGATTGGCACATCCGACTAGTTTTTATTATTAACATTTAGCTAGGTGCTGGGTATTTTATAGGAAGTTAGATTAGATATTAAAATACAATAATTTTTTAACCATCAGTTTGGGATCCCGGGGCAGTGCCCCGGCGGTAGTTAGGGGCCTGAAACGCTGAACTATTTATATTGTTTTAAGTGCAAACGTGTTAATGTTCCGCAATCGCTTCAAGTTTTTTTTACCATAAAACTACTTTTAATAATTTAATTTTTCCTGTAATCTTCTACTTTCTGAATTCTTGATTAAAAAAATAATTCCTCTTACGTATGATTTAGTTTTTAAAAAAAGTAATCGCTAACATGTACCGTAATTTCCGGCGTATAATCCGCGGATCAAACAATTATGTTTAGACCCAGAAACTTTATTTAATAATTGAAGTAAAATATTTACAGCGACCTAGTATGTTCCATTATATAAAATAAAATTTCTTGGTCGAAACATAACTGTTTGATCCACGGATTATACGCCGGAAATTACGATAATCAGGGTATACAATAAATATTAAGTAATTAATAAAAGCTCCAATTCTAATTTTTATAATAACAAGTGAAAAATCAGTGAAAATTATGTAATTATGTTATGTTGGCACAAGCATATAAATTTAGTTTTAGTTTTATCAAAAAAAAAAAAAAAAAAAGTAAGAAGTTTTTTAGGTATTAAATGTTAAATGCACGGATATTTTTTTAATTTATTCATTTTCTTTTTCTAAATAGTTTTAAAAATTCTTCGTTCCTAAAACAGTTCCAAAGGGCGTAAACATCATATCGTTGCTAGAACCTACTTACTAGGTATCAAGTATAAAATTTCTTGAATTTTCTTAAGCGACTTTCGCATTCGGTCGGCCTAGTTTATATATTGATAGTTTTTATCTATGTAAGTTGCGAGTGTTACTGTAGGACAAATTTCTGATATTTTCAAATCAATAGATCAGATTCATTTTTTCCCCTATTGCCCTATGTATCGACGGCCGACTTAGCTTTTCCATGTGTGGGTAAGGTATAGTATATGTCCAACATTTCGGGCTCTGCAGACAAGATTTATACATGATAATTTTTTTCAGTGGGTAGGCCGACTAGCTATTTATGTGATTCGAAAATGTGACAGAACACGTGACTTTCATACCGGCTGACCAGATAGATCTATTGAAACCATTACTTTTTTTACTTATAACTTATCTATTGATAGACCGACTAGCTTTTGCCATATGATTGTAAGGCTGTAGTGAAATGCATTCTGAAGACTTAAAGTCCTGCCAACCAGAATTTTCAGAATTGTTTTTTTTAATCGGGCTACTGACATACTACAGAAACACTAATTAAATCTGCTGATAAGCCGACTGAATCCTTTTTACCAAACATTGGGGGGGCAGCTGCCCCCCCAGCCCCCCCGTTCGCTACGCCCCTGCATGCAAGCAAGCAAAAAAAGACGCAGACACCTTGATTATAAACACTGCTTCGTCCTTGGCTCCATCAAATGAGACGGTGATTATATTTGGGGCGGATGTAGACTTCTTGGTCATTTTGATAGCTCTCTGCAGGGCTGAAAACGTTTTCTTTTTAAAACCTGGAAAGGACACTGTTTCTCCAGTGATATTTTCTCCAATTAATGCTGTGAGTTCAACGGTTGCGGAAAACATCCTCTTTCTACATGCTATTAGCGGGTGTGATACAACGTCAGCACCATTTATGCAAGGAAAAATGAAGTTCCTCAAAACTTGTGAAGAATTCAGATGTTGCTGACGCTGTTAAAGTATTTAAAGACTCCAACGCTACTCAAGAGATGATTGCAGCCGGTGGGGAACGTTTCCTGGTCTTGCTGTACGGTTATAGTGGGACGAATGTGCCTTCGCTGAACCACCTAAGGTATATTTCGTACAAGAAATCAGCATTTAAATACAATTCAAATATTGCTGCTTTACCACCATCTGCAGCTTCAGCACGACAGCACTCTTTAAGAGTATATCACCAGGTGCAGCAATGGCTAGGAGTTGAAAAAATGCTGAAGAGTGGGGATGAAAACAAAAACAAATATTGGCCTTGATCCTGTATTTACTATACTACCCCCTGCTCCCCCTGCGTTGTTGAAGCTTGTATCATATAAGTGCAAAAAGAACTGCCAACAAAATTGTGGGTGCAAGAAGGCAGGTCTTTGTTGCTCCAACATGTGCCTCAACTGCGAAGGGAACAGCAACAACAACTCTGTGGTGAATCAAGATGAGGAAGAAGAGTTATACCCTGAAACCGAGCTGGAGATGGATTGGCCGCCCATTGAATCCGTGGACCCAAATGGAAGAGGAACAAGCCATGCTACAAGGTATGAAATATTTACCATTAAGAAAACATTTATTCTATAATATTGATAGTAAATAAAAAATCCACTAATTCCATACGTCTATTTCTATGTTGTAGATATCGATGAACAGCAGGGACCTTCAAATAAAAGATTGCGGAAATAAGAATTTTGCTTTTTGACTTCATGTAAATATACTACTGTTTGTTACTAATGTACATAATTATTTATAATTAAATAATGATTCATAATGAGTCGCCGTATTTATTATCAGGCAACTTCATTGTAAAATGTAGTCAATCATATAGTTTTTAGTATCATTAACAGTCAACGTTTGTTTAAAATAGTTAAATTACATGTTACATTGACGTACAGGGTCGTAATTCCCGTTTTTTACAGTTTTTGTCTTTTACACCTCCCAATTTTATCGCCTCTTACAGTATGAACACTCTGGCGGAGGAGCACCTTCGACTCATGATAGAAGGTGGAACTGCTCCACTGCTCCCACCTTCCCCTAGCGCAGGATCCGCACTTTTCCTCTACCTCAAATGCATAAAATATAGTCAACCATATAATCTTTAGTATCCTTAATGTTTACCTTTTGCGTAAAATGGTTAGTTTCCATGTTACATCGATATACACTACCGTAATTCCCGTTTTTTTTACAGTTTTTTTTGTTTTTAACACCCTTTTTTGCGGCACTCTCACAGCTAAACCATTGATCAGAGAAAAAAACTTTTAATACATAAAATATAGGAAATTTTATTCTCTTTAATTCATATACTGCTGACTTTCACGTAAAATGCACAATTTTGGAATTATTTTGAAAAAACGGAGAAAAGTCCGTTTTTTTACACGTTTTTTGTAACAAAAAAAGTATTTCCCGGAAAAAATTTTGTTGGAAAATCTCGGATTCGTGTTCAGCGACCCAAAAAACATAAAGGGACCCCGAAAAAAAAAACTACACCAAAACTTTCCTTTATTTGCTCTTTTTTATCCCCCAATGCCTGGACTATTATAAGCCAATACGAGTTGTAATTTTCCAACTGGACGAAAAATGTCCGGGCCAGGATTCGAACCTGGGATCTCTTGGCTGAAGCTGCCACGCTCTACCTACTGAGCTATCCCGATCGAATCTGGAGGGCATAATTCATCCAGTTAACCTTATTGAACATAGCATCTGGTCTGATATTTTAATCAGCTCAACAGAATAGATCGCAGGTAAAGGAACTCCAGTAAACGCTGGATACGTGATTACACTGGATTAATTTTAACACAATTATTCAAATTGGTAAAGAAATCATACGAGTTGAATCATTACATCTACAATTTGAATAATTGTGTTAAAATTAATCCAGTGTAATCACGTATCCAGCGTTTACTGGAGTTCCTTTACCTGCGATCTATTCTGTTGAGCTGATTAAAATATCAGACCAGATGCTATGATCAATAAGGTTAACTGGATGAATTATGCCCTCCAGATTCGACCGGGATAGCTCAGTAGGTAGAGCGTAGCAGCTTCAGCGAAGAGATCCCAGGTTTGAATCCTGGCCCGGACATTTTTCGACCAGTTGGAAAATTACAACTCGTATGATTTCTTTACCAATTTGAATAATTGTGTTAAAATTAATCCAGTATAAGCCAATACTTGATTTGTAGGGGAGACTGGTACACAGTGGACCACTTTTTCAGTTAAAAAAATTTTTCTCTTTAAAGGACAAACCGATCTGCAAGAAAATATTTTTGAATATTCCTTAAACCTTTATACATTCATCATAATTTTCTCAGAACATACTTTTCAATACATTTTTCAAAAAAAAAAAAATTATATGCACCCGTAAAGTGGACCGCTATTACGTATTATATCTGAAATGCAATATAAATCTAATTCATTAATCTAATTCTTTTTTATTTCCCTTTTACCCGCAAAATAACATAGTAATATAAATTTACAAGTAAACATTTTGAAACAAAAACAAAACAAAAAATTAATTATATTTTGAAGATAATAACAGATTACTACAGGAACAATTGCAATTTAGTTGAAATTATTACTTAAGTACAAAAAAATCAGTGCACATTAAAATTTGTAAATGAAATTCCAAAATACTTATGAGTAAGATAGAGCCTGGAATATTCCTGAAATACTTTTAGGTCTGGGAGCAACATTATGAAATCATTGACATCAACAACAGATTCATCTACAGTTTCAGGAAAAATAAACTGATTTCCATTCAATTTGCGTCTCATGAATCTTACTTGAATAGAATAATCAGCAATTAGACTACAGTTATATTTATCAAAGGCAGTAAATACAAAACAAAATATTTCTTACTATGTTAAATAAATTGTTATTTTTCTTTGTTTACTTTATTTTACAGTTAATTAACTACTTTAAACAACATTTCTTTATAGAAAATTAGCAATTATTAAATATTTTGAACATTCTGCATTACAGGAGCAGAGTGGATTGTAGACCACTGTGCCCCAGGAGTGGGTGGTCTACTGTGCCCCATATTGAAGTTGAATAAATAATCATATTAATATTGTTTATAGCTTTCTTTTAAACATGTTAACTTTAAAGTTAAATAAAAACAAGCATCTTAGCTTTGCAAAAAAACTGTTTTATCTAATTTATCTACAACCTTTAATTATTAAAAAAATAAAAATATGATGATGAAAAATTTTACTTTTAGAAGCTCAAAACTACCAATCAAGATTAAACAGTTCAATCTCAGCTAAACATATTTTCTGAAGGCTATAAATAATCAGTACAGTGCTGTTGTCTATTAGGATAGAAGAAAAGCTTAAAATTTTTTTAAATAAATAAAATATTATGGGGTGGTCCACTGTGCCCATAGGTCCAGTGTCTACCGGTCGCCCCTATACTTTTATAATTGGAAGCATGTTTCTCTCATTAGCGGTTTAAGGGGTAGTTGTCATTACCTCTATTTTAAATCACTGACCAGGTATTGTAAATGTAGAAAAAATGGTAATTTTTAAAAAGTAATAAAAAATCCAAGCTTAAAAAAAAAAAAAAGAAAAAAAAAGAAAACTAGGTAAAAGTTGTTTCTAAAAAATGCTGTGATACCAAATTTCCAAACTTATATACTGGTACTTATTTAACATTGTCCATTAACTAAGTTACCATATGTAAGTCAAGTGCCTATGTATGATTATGCTGATAGAAATCGTTTTCTTCTGTACTAAATACATCAGAATGTGTTTCTGGAAATTAAATATTTAAAAAATTATGCATGATGGGCTTGGCGGCCCCATTTCCTTATTTTACATAAATTTCTAAGAACACAAGTGTGTAGTTAAAATCCCAAGTTCGAAATTGTTATTCAACGAAACATTTTACGATTTTCATATATATATTAACTGGCCGCCGCGCCCATCATGCATAATTTTTAAAAAAAAAATCAATTTTCAGGAGCATGTTATGGTGTATTTAGTACAGGAGAAAGGGATTTTTATCAACATTATCATACGTAGGCACTTGACTTACATAATGGTAAGTGGTAACTTAGTTAATGGAAAATGTTAAATAAGTATGGAGAAGTTGTTTCCTGTAAATAAGCACTAAGTGGTCTGATGTTTGTTGATGTTTAGCGGGTTTAGTTTTATTTCTTGTTCTTTTTAACACTTTCCAACCTTGTTGAAAAGTGTTTATGACTTCGGTTTGTCTGGCCGTCCTGCCGTCTGTCCGTGCTCTAACTCCCGTAAATATGCTCAGATTGCTCTGCAATTTTTATATGTTATTGTCGTTATCTATAGCATGTTCCCTATTTCAACAGAAGTGTGTAGCACTTATAGATTTTTTACAGGGACACTCAAAAGAATTCCGTTACATTGCGGTCTACGGGGAAAAATCATTTGCGGTTTATTTAAATAATGTTTCACTCTTTTAAACGCATTGAAATTTATATATATCACTAAGGTGCATTACAAGAGGTTTACAACAGAGTATTGTATGTATAGCAGTCATCGTTCATTTACAGGGACACACAAAAAAATCTCTACTGCCTGTTAACAATAATTCCTGGAAGTGCGTTTTAAGTTACTGAACACGATTTTAACTTTAACTCGCTTTTTGTCTATTACGTGGTGTGTATAAATTCTGTAGATCCTATACAGGGAAGCACAACAGTTCGCTGACACATTTCCGTTTATTGACAGAAACTCCAGACGGAGAATTTTAAATTGTGCTACGCGTTTCCTAACTGAACTAAAATTTAGCATCCTATGTAGTATATATACAAATCTATAGATCCTATACAGGGCTGAATAAAAGTATTCGGATATTTTTCTGAATATTGTATATGTTGGAAATTCATGAAATTATGTTTTTAAATATGTTATGCGTTTTCCAAATTGTTTACTTAGATGTTATCTTTTAGCTTATTAAACGGTATGATTTGTTAAATTATTTTGGAAGCGTTGGAAAGTGTTACATAATCTATGCTTGACGCATGATTTTTCGTTCTTGTTAAGCTTGACTTGGAAAAACGGTCGTCCTGCTTGATAAATAATACAAATAAATATTGTTTTAGGTATTCTTTAGATGCCTTTTTAAATCAAATAATCACTGCATTTGATAATGCATTCAGCATGTGCATATTTTAATGCGAGTTTCTAAGTACAGTCATCTCTCACTTATGCGCCTTTCAGTTATACGCGTTTCTCAGTTATACGCGAATTTCGTAAGGTCCCGACACGAGAAATAGGAAAATAATGCTGTAGATATCTCAATTATAAGCGCCACTTTGAATTGTCTCTCTCAGTTATACGCGGAAATAACAGCGCAATTCACATATTTTTTTTTTAATTGATAAATAATTTTCTGCACCTGTCAAGGTCAAAAGACCGTTCCGAAAACGAAAAACGGGGTGGAGAGGGTGGAGAGGATGTTACAGTTTGACTTTACACTCCCCCCTCCCTCAGTACTAATGTTTCCTTCTTTTCTTTCTGTTTTAATTTTAACAAATCACCTGCGTGTTTCATTTCGTCCTTGCGGTAGCATCTAGATTCTCTTTTTTTTTTCTAATAAAAATAAGCAAAAGAAAGTTAACAATTTCGTTCAAGCTCGAAATTTCGATTTGCCAGAATCAACACTCAGAAGGACTTTAAAGAACAAGGAGTCGATCAAAAAAATGAATAGTGAATATTCTACACAAGCAAAGAAACGATCAACAATTCAGAATGGAAAATTTGAGATTTTAGAAACCAATTTAATTCAGTGGTTCAGAGAAATGAGAGCTTCTAATTTACCCATTAGCGGTGAGTTAGTTAAAGAAAAGGCACTCACTTTGTCATTCAAAATGGGAATCGAAAATTTTTAGGACTCTTCGGAATGGTTAGAAAAACTTAAGAAAAGACGCGGTTTAACAAATCATTGTCTGAGTGGTGAAAACGCAGCCGTTTCTGATTCAACTGCTAATGAATAGATTGCAGACCTTCCAAATTTAATTCAGAACTTTGATTTAATTCAGAACATTTTTAACTGTGATGAAACAGGTTTATTTTATCGTCTTTTACCAAACAAAATGATAAGCGATTAAGGGAGAAACATGCCGTGGTGGCAAACACAGCAAAGAAAGACTGACTGTGCTTTTATGTTGCAATGGGGACGGATCAGAAAAGTTACCGCCAATAGTGATTGGTAAATCAAAGAATCCACAGTGTTTAAAAAATGTCAAGAAATTGCCATGTTCTTATGCAAGTAGTACCAAAGTCTGGATGTCATCGAACATTTTTTTAGACTTTTTGAAAGAATTCGATATGAAGATGGCTAAAAAAAAAAAGAAAAGTTCTGCTATTTATGGATCAGTGTCCCGCCCATCCTTCAGATCTCCCATTGCTGACACATACACGAGTTATATTTTTCCCTGTTAACTATACTAGCAGACTCCAGCCCTTAGATCTCGGTATAATAAGGTCAGTTAAAGCGCAGTATAGGAAAGATTTGGTGCGAAGAATGTTTATATCACTAGAGCAGAAAAAGGAATTCAAGAAAATTTGGATTCTGGATGCCATGTATATGTTGGTTTCCTCTTGGAATAACGTAACAGCCGCAACAATTTCTAACTGCTTTAGGAAAGTGGGTATTTTTTCATTTAAATGATGCTGAAGTTATTCCATTACAGGAAAATGATAACAACAACAATTTTAACATAGACGAAGAAGAATGGAATAGAATAAGCCAAGATTCTCTTTCTTTTCAAGATTTCGTCAGTGATGATAAAAAATGAACATCAACGGCAATAAGAGATATTGAAAATGTTTTTGATGATGTGACAGCTGAAAAAGAAGAACATGATGATAATGATGAAACTGATACTGTAATTGTCCCATTTTATGCTACTGCTTTAGGAGCCCTGGACACTTTGAGATGTTATCTACAAAATGCTGATGTAGCATCAAATACAATGACATATTTTAATGCATTAGAAAAGGTCGTTGTACAAACGCGGCCTAAGCAAAAACAAACTATCATTGATGACTTCTTAAAAAAGGACTAATTGGCATTTTTTATGTAAGCATATCATTTTCTATTTCAAATGAAATTTTACTTTATTGTGTTTTTTAAACTAAATTTTATAGTGAAAGTGTAAGGATTTTTTTTGTACACTATACTAATATTACACCCCTTTTATTTTTTTAAATGTCATTAATCATAATTCTTATATTTCAATATGTTTTTCTTTCGAATAATGTGTATAATGTGTATAAAGAATTACTGCATACGACATCTTCTCAGTTATACGCGGCTCTCAGTTATGCGCGATTTTAAATCAGTCCCTTCAAACGCGTATAAGTGAGAGACGACTGTAATTAAATGGAAAACTTTTTTTTTTAATAATTACTGAAATTTAGATAAAAATACTTTTTCTGAGAAGCTCAACAGTGCTAATAATAACGAGGAAAAAAGGGAAAAGTCCGGTAACCTAAAGGCAATTGAGGGGGTCGTGGCAAGAAAGTGCCAAGTCACATTTTTGGTGAAATAAATCTAACACTGTAATCTGTTGCTTAATTTTGTAAATTATAATATCCTACATATAATTTGTTTCTAATGTCACTTGGTTGCAGCATTATGTCCCAGGTTTCGTTTTTGCCCCAGATGTTTATGCCCCCAATGAAGATAGCTAATTTACAAAAAACGTAATAGTAATATCATTAAAGTAATGTCATATTGTTACTCAGAATATCTCAAATGTTACTAAGACATTGGCGAAGAAACTTTGTTATATACCTTGATTTGAGCATTTGATCAAATTTTCAAACTGAAATATCTCAGAAGTTCAAAAATGTGGCTTAGCACTCTCTTGCCCCGACCCCCCTCAATTGATGTCCATGTTTTTGCGGATACAGTAAAACTTCTATTATCCGTCATTCACAGGGTCGTCATTGTGACGGATAATAGAAATCCCCCCCTTCCTCTTCCCTGAACCGCCCGACAACAACATTATATACAGTACAAAATATTATTAGATTTAAAATGTAAAACTAGCCAGAGCAGTATAAATGCGCAAATACATTTCGCTTTCATAGTCCTTTAAATTTTCAACATTCATTCAAAATAAAAAGAGAGGAAAAACTTATGAAATAGTTCTATTACATTATGATTGTACTGTTTCTGGTGACTGGCGGACATTAGAAATAGGCGGTTAAAAAAGTGACAGATAATAGAAGTTTTACTGTATAAGGTGCACTTTTAACGTATACGCCATTGAACAGACTTGTTAACTTTTTTCCAAAAATTATCCATTTCCATGTGCGTTTGTAATTATATAATATGTAGCCCCTATTGTCGTCGTCTGGTCCGTCCGTCTGTCTGTCTGTCCGTCCTTCCGCATATAACAACGCACAAACTACCCAACCGAATGGTTTGAAATTTAAGATATATTATCTTTGCAGAATTTTGTCGAGACATTTCAAATTTTGTGAAAATCGAATCAAAACTTTAGAAAATATGAATAAAACATTTATTAAGAAATTTGAAAAAAAAAAAAAAATCGGTGCTTTCTTGTTATAGGAGCTTCCGATGTTTAATCGTGAAGCGACCGAGATACTTATTTCATTACAGAAATTAATTTGCAGACGATATAATTCATTTCACAGAATTAAAAATCATCATGATCTGAATATTTATATATCTAGCTATGGTACGAACGCACCTCGTTTGTCGTACAATTTCCAACTTGTTTAACATTTCCAACATAGTTGAAAAGTGTTTATGAATTCGATTTATTTATCCCTCTAACTGTCTTTGCTCTAACTCGCCTACATATGCCATGTAACTGATATATATTATTGAGGTTTACCATGGCATGTTCAGCATTGAAAAGGAAATGTGTTGTGTTTATAGTATTATAGTTCACTTACAGAGACACTCAGAAGAATTCCGTTACATTAGGGTATATGGGGGGAAATCGTCTGCAGTGTATTTTATGAAGTTACAGAATTTCAAACATATTGGAATTGATATACCGTTAGGCTATAATTAAAGAGAACGTGTTTGAAGGGCTCTACAAGCTAAACTATATGGAATATTTGAAAAAGATTTGTTATTTATACTGTTAAGAGCATGCGGAAACAAATTATGGAATAAAAAAAAATCGGAAAAAAATTCCGTCAGATGGAGCTATATTGTAAAAGAAAAAAAAAGGAAAATAGTGAATTTCCTACCAGCTAAATTTTAAAACTCTTTTATCGCAAATTTCACATGATTCTATATTAAGGTTTTAGCCCCCTCCCCCCCCCAAAAAAAAAAACGCGCTTTATAATAAAGTGTTTTTATCAAAATGATAGTAATTACAGCACTGCTATGAAATAATGTCGTCTCAAAAGCTATTTATTTAAAAGGAGTTATTTTTGTAAATATTTGCTAATAAAACATCTCAAATGTATAAGCGCCATCTATCGGTAAAATTTCAAACTAATAATTTTTATTGCATAATTCGTTTCCGCATACTATAAACAGTGTAAATACCAAAGCTTTTATAAATATTCCGAATAGTTTAACTTGTAGAGTCCTTCAAACTTCAAACACGCACACTTTAATCATGGCCAACCTGTGCATCACTGATCTCCACTACAACTTGCTTACACTAGAATTTGGGTTGGGTTGATTATTGACGGCCAATTATCTACACTAGGGATATAGGCCCGGGGGGAGTGCCCTTCGTGGGGGACTTTCTAAGGGAACCTAATCCGTATTTACGCATGGATAAATCCACGGCTCGAAGAAAACCACGAAAACTCCGAACGATTAGGCCGACGGGCGCGATTGGGATCGAACCCAGCACCTCCCGTCTACCAGCTTGGGTTGGGTTGGGTTGATTATTGACGGCCAATTATCTACACTTGGGATATAGGCCCGGGGGGAGTGCCCTTCGTGGGGGTCTTTCTAAGGGAACCTAACCCGTATTTACGCATGGATAAATCCACGGCAAGAAGAAAACCACGAAAACTCCGAACGATTAGGCCGACGGGCGCGATTGGGATCGAACCCAGCACCTCCCGTCTACCAGCTTCGAGAGCAGAACCTCTCAGCCACTGGTGGGGCTCACTAGAATTTGGTGCGCGCAGCATTTGTTGTTCGCTTAAAGGGTAACACAAAATAATTCCGTTATAGCCGTCAATGATTGCTGGAAGTGCGTTTTCAATTGTGGTCTGTCTGTTTATTTATTTTTTTTTTTGGCATATAACTTGATGTGTATAAATTCTATAGATCATATACAAGCCTGCACAAAAGAAGTCGTGTACATTTCCGTTTATTGACAGAACTGCCGAAGGATAGTGTTAAACTGTGTTATCCGTTTCCTAAATGAAATAAATTTTGCTTACTGTGTAGCATATAAACAAATCTATAGATCATATACAAGGCTGCACAAAAGAATTCGTATATTTTTACGAATATAGATGGTAATTGTTGAAATTGTGTTTCCAACATTCTCCAAATTGATTATTTAGACATCATCTTTCATCTTATTAAACGGTTTATTTTTTCTTTTTCTTTTTACAGTATTCTGAGTGTGTTGGAAAGTGTTTAATATTCTATGTTTGATGAATGATTTTGTTTATTATCTATACGCAACAAGGTATAAAATACTGTGCCATTATTTTTCGAAATTTTCTATTTTATATATATTTAAACGTGATGAATGGTGAATATTATCTCGATTTCAGAAATTCCACTTCTATTAAGATTGCTCTTTGTTTTCCAAGTCACTATTATTATTCATTTTGAACCCAAAGTAACTTTTAAAGAAACAGCATCTTGACAACAAAAAAGATATATATATAAGTATATGTACAGATAAAGTAATTTTACGAGTTAAAAATGATTCACTATTGCAAAAATTGCAAGGAAAATTTTCAAGTAAGGTGGGTACCCCTGATATGGTTATGCTAAAGTTTAAGAATTTTCCCTGACGTTATCTTGCAAAAATCAAAGCCGTTTATTTATTTTACTTTTTTTTTTTTTTTTTTTGCATTCTCAGGTTAATGGACTTTCATCAAAAAAAATATTGCATCCCCCATGAAAATAATTTTATTAGTTCAAAAAAAAACGGAATTCAATCGGATTAGTTCAAAAAATTCCAAAAGTCTCCCAATTGACCATATCAGGAACATGTGCACATGACATGGCCACCATTCTTCCATGTTTCACAAATCATGATTTTCTTCAATTTAAAAATGCTGTTCTGCTAAATTAAATAATTTTAGTTTAAAATAAATAAACATTATACTAAATGATTCTTTTTGGTATTCAAAAGTAGATTTGAAAAAGGATTTTTCATCAAAAATGAAGTTTTTTACAAAATTGACATTACAATTTAAGTTTTTATTTTTTTTAAATGTGAAATCCTTTTAGAGTTTAAACATTTTGTTAAAACGAATTACTTATCGCTACTGGAACAAATAAAAACGGCTTTATCCTAGGCTTGCATGGCCGCCTCGATGGCCGTATCAGGAGCAGGTCAGCTTTCACGAAAATCATTTGTTTTTGAAAAAATCGTAAAATATACGCCATCAATGACAGCACCATTTGATAGAGCATTAAAAACTGAACAGAGTATGATGATATTCATAAAAAAATATTTTAAAAACAAGCTTTAAAAAAAGGAAACTCATCGGATAAAAATAAGAAGCGATTACATCGAAAACATAAAAGGGGAAATTGGCGTCAAATTCCAGAACCTAGCTAAATGGCAAGCGATCACATGAGTAGTAGAGAAAGGGGGGTTCACCAGCAGCAGTCGCAATCCGCAATGAGCAACCGAGCAACCGGTAGTGTAATGTTCAGAATCAACCCTCTTTTTCTCCCAAAAATCTTTTCATCTCATTTTGTTGGTACATCTGATATTTTGTTAGAAAGGTTTGTGTGTAAGAGTATGTTTTAAAAAGCATATATGTCTTATAGTTATTATAAATAGTTCTATGTGTGTATATGTGTGTATGTATGTGTGTGTGTAACAAATATTTCTCTTTATGTGTGTATATGTGTGTGTGTGTGACAAATAGTTCTCTTTGTGTGTGTGACTATCTGCTTGGTTATCAAAAAATATTTTTCATGTTTTTATAACGAAAATAATATGCGTTAGTTAGTTAAAAAGTTTCATAAATTAAAAAAAAATTCTTTTAGAAAAAGTTTCACATTACTTAAAAAATTTTAAAAAGTACTCAATAATAAAATCAACAATTTTTATTATAACAAAATAATTTACAGAAAGGTATTTACAGATCAAAATATACATCACGATTTTGTGTTAGAATGCAAATCAACATTTTCTTCTTTATTACAAACGGTATTAATGTTATAATGGCCATATGCTAAGCTGCTTATTCCATCATCCAATAAGTAACGCTTGTCGTCAAAGGGACTTAAGCTAATTTTATTTTGAGTTAATGTATATAGGCGATGGTCATCTTGGGCAATCCTTACCTGTTTCTCCATACTTGTTTTTTGATGTTGGAGGCACTCCAAGTAGTCTTTATGTATAATTTTCTGCCGAACAATCTGCGTAGACACGCCTTTTGCACGCTTCTTTTCGTCTTTAACAGATTTTAGAGAGTACATTTTTGATTTCAATCCGACAAACTCAAGGGCTAATTCGCCATTAAGTTCATCCTTAAACTTTCCGAGCGTCTTCTTATTATCTTCAGAGTATAGACGATGAGATTTCGGGTATTCAGAGAAGTAAAAAAAAATCACGATGCTGCTCCAGATCCTTATAAATATTATTGGTTTGAATATGATACGTTAGGGAATCTGTATCCGTAAAGAGTAAAACTGCACGATCTTTGTATGTTTTCTTTATAAAATTGTAATGGAAATCATACATACAAAGTTTAGATATTTCGAGTATAGAAAATCCAACATAGATGGGTCGGTTCATATGTATGCTCGTTTTTAATCTCTCCACAGCAGTCAAGTCTTCATCATAAGTTTTAAACGGTTTAAAAGTAGGCGATGCTACTAATTTTTTGGCTCTTTTTTCACCATTACAAAGCACATTATTTCTTCTTTTTCGTAGATTTTCCATGGTTTTACCAAAAACAGAATTGTTCATTAACTTAAAAAAGTCTTTCTCAAAAGAAGATTTTGCTTCTTTCCTTTTTTCGGTATTGAAATTAATATATTTCTGTAACCATGGACCCTGTTTAAATTTTAAAGCTTTATGCACAGCTGTAATTTTTAAACCAAGTTCTAAATAAAATTGGAGATTACTATAATGGGTTATATAATTTCGTTTATTATTTAAATTTGGTATAAGTGTAGGAGTTCCCACGAATTTTCTATTGTTAAGTAAGCTTCTTGCATGAGAAGACAGCATCTGATCCTCCACAGTTACTCTCTCAGGGGCAACAGGGTATTCATTATGCAAAGGATGTAAATGTTTCGGGTATTCCAAGTCTACCTCGAAAAGATACCCAATTTCGGAGCTATCAGATAGAGATAGAACCCACTCTTCTGTGATATGACTTGTTTCACACTATTCAAAACCGCCGTAGGGTAACACATGCGCAAATTTATAAACTTTGTACATTTCCTTTTATAATTAGCTTCTTTTTGTTGAGATTTGTTATGCATTTTCACTAATTTATTTTAGATTATAATTTTAATAATATTTCTTTCGAATTAAAATTTGTGGATTTAGTATGATGAACAACATAAAATCACATCGTTTAGCATAAAAATTTTTAAATATCAAATTGTAACATCTGCTAAATTAATTTAAAATCCTATTATAATATATAAATTACTCTTACCTTATATACAGCTGTTGGAGCTCAACCGTCTCAT
This sequence comes from Maratus michaelseni, assembly GCA_963931845.1. NCBI lineage: Eukaryota > Metazoa > Arthropoda > Arachnida > Araneae > Salticidae > Maratus > Maratus michaelseni. The sequence goes on from OZ007599.1 coordinate 248,262,519, forward strand.
ACAATGACTTGAAGGGAAATAGATGATTAGTACAAATTCTTATCAGCTAATCGTACCGTTATCAGCTATGTCATATGACTTGTGACGTCACTGAAGCGCAGCTTTTTACCTGTTGATAAGGGGATAATCTTGTTCTTATCGCAAACATGTAATGACGTCACCCAACACGTCTAAACAAGAAACTGACAACTACTAGCGAGTAAGAGTTAGGGAAGAATGACTAAGCGCGTGTATTTAAGGTTTATTCTTATCGCAAACCGGAAACTACGTCACACACCGGAAGACGGGCAGTGCCTCTAGCGGCGATGGCAGCGCTCCCTACTAAAGATAAGGAAGAAAGATTAGCTAAGTGATGACCAACAACTAAAGTGGACGTGTTTTTGGGGTAAGTGCTAAATTCTATTTTTATTCTGTAGGATTTTTTATATTTTATGATATATTATAATTTACGAATTTAAATTTATATACATTCGGGTTTATCTGTTTAATTATGTTACATTACAAGGAGGAGAAAGAAACTTACAGACTATGAAATTGTATGACACGTTTTGATAACAATCATATCAAGCAATACTACAACTCAACTTTGCCTTCGGGTTGTGGTATGTATTTTGGAATAAATAGAGGGGGGATAAATTATGATTTTCATCATTTGATGATTCGTATCGCTAGTGGTTAAACGTGTTTTAAATTGCTCCCGCTTTTTATCAGTGCAAATCGTTGTTGTTTGCTTTTAAGAGTTAAAGTTTTTTATTGATTTTTATATTATGGATGTTGATATGCCTATTGATGAAACCCCGATTGTGGGAGATTCTGTATCTGTGAAGAAGATGTTTACCTGTTTTACCTGCGGTAAAGATTTTTCGAGCACTTCTATTCTGAACCAACATATGAAAATTCATTCTGGCGAGAAATTATATACTTGTGATATCTGTTCGAAGCCTTTTGGACGAAGATCAAACTTACTAAGACATTTAAAAACACATGATAGTGTTGGATTGTTACAGCATGATGGATTCGCTGAAGTTCTTACAGAAAAAGATACTATATCTCAAAGTTCTTCCAATTTTAATCAACAAGCTGAAGAGGATGTTTCTTTAAAGACTGTGACCCCTACAAATGTGGAAAAGAAGCATGTTTGCCCCACCTGTGGCAAAGTTTTTTCAACATATTCTAATTTAAATCAGCATGTTAAGATTCATATTAATGAAAAGTCGTTTTCCTGTGAAACTTGCGGAAAGTGTTTTAGAAGGAAATCGGACTTGTTAAGACATTCAGAAACCCATAATACTGGTGGACAGTCTACATTTAAGTGTGATGAATGTGATCAAGTTTTTACCCGGAGGGATAATTTGAAGCAGCATTTACAGTCGCATCGGAATTCAACATTTCCTTGCCGTGAATGCGATAAAGTGTTTGGAAGAAAATTTGACCTGAGACAACATGTTCGCACTCAACACCCCCGCACACCTCTTGTGAGTGTAAAACACAAAATGAGCTCATCTAATGCAAATTCGAAAAACATAAAGTATTCTGATGCACTTAATGTGTTTAAAACAGTGATTTTGCATCCTGATGAACGTGAGGAAAATGATTTAGAGGTATTTCATAGACATGTACAAACTGAAATACAAGAACGTTTCATAAGTGAAATTCATGAAAAAGGTGCAATTAAATGGTATATGGTAGAAAAAATAGCACTTGAACGTCTGACTGATAATGAGGAGTTTGAAGAAATTCAATGTTATTTTCGATGTTCTTGTATGACCGAACTTATAGAAGATACTATCTCACAACATATTGAGGAAGGATTTTCGAAGATTATTAAATCCTTTGAAGAATTTGTACAAAGAGGTTCTGGCTGGAAACTTAAAAAAATTCTTCATTTAGAACTCAAGATTGCTAAATATCACCCCCTCTCTGCGAGTTCCTATATTCCTTTGTCTAAAAAACTCGATGATAAAAAAGCAGTGCTGAATATAAAAAACGAAGATAACAAATGTTTAGTATGGTGTCTTTTGGCTTTTAAACTGAACTTAGATTATACAAAAAAAAACCTGAACGTGTTTCACATTATCGACCTTTTGAACATGATATTAAATTAGGTAGTGTAGAATGCCCTGTACCTCTTCAGAAGATACCTGTTATTGAACAACTCAACAATTTACGGGTTAATGTGTTTGGTTATGAAGAGGACTAAGTTTTCCCCCTGTATATATCTGAAAAAAAAGATCAAGATGTGATTAATTTGTTATTGGTTGGTGATGGTGAAAAGCAACACTATTGTTTGATAAGAAGTTTTTCAAGACTTTTAGGTGATCTTACCAAGCATAGAGCCGCTGTCTATTATTGTTATCGATGTTTGCATCGATTTTCAAGACAAGATCTTTTGGATAAGCATAATGAATATTGTTCTCAGCATGTTGCGCAAGCTATAAAGATGCCTAGTGAAAATGATAATATATTAAAGTTTACAGGTATTCATTTACAACATCCTGTTGCCTATACGATTTATGCGGATTTTGAGAGTCTCCTTATACCTATTTCATCAGCCCTTCCCTCTTCTAAAGCATCCTATACCGAGAAAACAACCTATCACTTACCGGGTGGTTATGCCTATGTGGTTATTGGACCTGATGGAACGTGTGTGAAGAAAGCACAGGTATATCGTGGTAGAAACTGCGTTCAGCATTTTTTAAACCGAATGATGCAAGAGAAGGAAATTTTAGGTCAAAAGTTACTAAATGTTAAACCCATGAAGCTTTCTCCCAAGGAAGAAAAGGCATTTCGAGAAGCAGAGTTTTGTCACATTTGTAAGAAAACTTTAGATGAAAAACGTACACATGATCATGATCACCTGTCAGGTGCGTACAGAGGAGCTGCACATGTGGAATGCAACTTGAACTATAAGCAGGGTAAAACAATACCTGTTATATTCCATAACTTGAAAAACTACGATGGCCATCATATTATGACAAAGCTTGGAAAATTCAAAGATCATGAAATCGATGTTATTGCTACTTCTATGGAAAACTATATCACCTTTAAAATCAGAAAGCCTACATCTCCTATTCAGATGGTGTTTATAGATTCTTTCCAATTTTGGCCTACGTCATTGGAAAAACTTGTTAAAAACCTTCAACCTGATCAATTCACTGTACTTGCAGAAAATTTCCCACAAAATAATAATTTATCTTTACTTATACGGAAAGGGGTTTACCCCTATGATTATTTTACTTGTTTTGAAAAATTTACTGAGAAGCAGCTTCCCCCGTCTTCTGCCTTTTTTAATAGTTTAACCAATGAGCCTTTATATGAAAAGGAGTACCAACACGCCCAGAATGCATGGAAAACATTTGATATCAAGACTCTTGGTGATTATCACAACCTTTATGTGAAGACAGATGTTCTACTACTTGCTGACGTATTTCAAAACTTTAGGAAATTATGTCAACAGTATTATGAAATTGACCCTGCTCACCTGTTTACTGCACCTTCTCTCGCCTGGCAGGCTTGTTTGAAGATGTCTGATACACCTTTAGAGTTACTCAGTGATATAGATATGTTGCTTATGGTTGAAAATGGAATACGAGGCGGCATTAGCATGATAAGTAATAGATATGCCCGAGCAAACATCCCTGGTACGCCCGATTATAAGAAAAATGAGGCACCCAGCTACATCATGTATTGGGATGCCAATAACTTATACGGGTGGGCTATGAGCCAATTTTTACCCTACGGCGGTTTTGAATAGTGTGAAACAAGTCATATCACAGAAGAGTGGGTTCTATCTCTATCTGAGAGCTCCGAAATTGGGTATCTTTTCGAGGTAGACTTGGAATACCCGAAACATTTACATCCTTTGCATAATGAATACCCTGTCGCCCCTGAGAGAGTAACTGTGGAGGATCAGATGCTGTCTTCTCATGCAAGAAGCTTACTTAACAAGAGAAAATTCGTGGGAACTCCTAAACTTATACCAAATTTAAATAATAAACGAAATTATATAACCCATTATCGTAATCTCAAATTTTATTTAGAACTTGGTTTAAAAATTACAGCTGTGCATAAAGCTTTAAAATTTAAACATGGTCCATGGTTACAGAAATATATTAATTTCAATACCGAAACTAGTCGTTGGGAGCCACCGTAATACTTACCCATCATGGATATGCATAATGTAAAATATTAAAATAAAAATGTGTAAACTACTTATAAAATGCATTGCAATTCAAATAAAATCGTGGCTTGATGACGTCACAAACTTTAAAGGCTCGATTACTGAATTGCTTGAAAGAGGTTTTTCCTTATAACTCCAAAAATAATAATCCTATTAACTAGCGGTTTATTGCATCTGATTAAGCGTCAAATTTCATATTAAAATATATCTTTGAAGTGAAATTTGGATGAAATACAGGGTCATGAAAAATCGAAGAGTGTGGTAAATAGGATTCCATATATCTCGGCAACTAATCATCCGATTGACTTCATGCTTTATTCAAAATTTGTTTTTTTATTGCCTTTTACATTCATTTCTTAAAATAAACAATTTCGAAAATTTTTATATACCTTTCATCAGAACGAATATTTCGAGAGTCCGAAAAAAATTGTTCCGTTTAATCGAGGTTATTGAAATGAAATAGGCTTCTTTCCATTATTACATACTAAGTACATACCAAATTGCAAGTCTCTATCTCAATTTTTTCGGGATATAGAGCGTTTACAGACACACAGACACACACACACACACACACACACACACACAGACACACAGACACACAGACGGACAGCAAATTTTTTTTTCTAAAAATATGTTTTTCGGAATCTCCAGTGTCTGAAACGTGTAAATCCGTCAAATTTTTTTTTTCTATTTTCAAAACGATTACAAGACTTACCCTATACTACGTATGATGGGTAAGTAAAAAGGAAAGAAGCAAAATCTTCTTTTGAGAAAGACTTTTTTAAGTTAATGAACAATTCTGTTTTTGGTAAAACCATGGAAAATCTACGAAAAAGAAGAAATATTGTGCTTTGTAATGGTGAAAAAAGAGCCTACAAATTAGTAGTATCGCCTACTTTTAAATCGTTTAAAACTTATGATGAAGACTTGACTGCTGTGGAGAGATTAAAAACTAGCATACATATCAACCGACCCATCTATGTTGGATTTTCTATACTCGAACTATCTAAACTTTGTATGTATGATTTCCATTACAATTTTATAAAGAAAACATACAAAGATCGTGCAGTTTTACTCTTTACGGATACAGATTCCCTAACGTATCATATTCAAACCAATAATATTTATAAGGATCTGGAGCAGCATCGTGATTTTTTTTTACTTTTCTGAATACCCGAAATCTCATCGTCTATACTCTGAAGATAATAAGAAGACACTCGGAAAGTTTAAGGATGAACTTAATGGCGAATTAGCCCTTGAGTTTGTCGGATTGAAATAAAAAATGTACTCTCTAAAATCTGTTAAAGACGAAAAGAAGCGTGCAAAAGGCGTGTCTACGCAGATTGTTCGGCAGAAAATTACACATGAAGACTACTTGGAGTGCCTCCAACAGCAAAAAACAAGTATGGAGAAACAGGTAAGGATTGCCCAAGATGACCATCGCCTATATACATTAACTCAAAATAAAATTAGCTTAAGTCCTTTTGACGACAAGCGTTACTTATTGGATGATGGAATAAGCAGCTTAGCATATGGCCATTATAACAATTAATACCGTTTGTAATAAAGAAGAAAATGTTGATTTGCATTGCTAACACAAAATCGTGATATATATTTTGATCTGTAAATACCTTTCTGTAAATTATTTTGTTATAATAAAAATTGTTGATTTTATTATTGAGTACTTTTTTAAATTTTTTAAGTAATGTGAAACTTTTTCTAAAAGAATTTTTTTTTAATTTGTGAAACTTTTTAACTAACTAACGCATATTATTTTCGTTATAAAAACATGAAAAATATTTTTTGATAACCAAGCAGATAGTCACACACACAAAGAGAACTATTTGTCACACACACACACATACATACACACACACACATAAAGAGAAATATTTGTTACACACACACACACATACATACACACATATATACACATAGAACTATTTATAATAACTATAAGACATATATGCTTTTTAAAACATACTCTTACACACAAACCTTTCTAACAAAATATCAGATGTACCAACAAAATGAGATGAAAAGATTATTGTGAGAAAAAGAGGGTTGATTCTGAACATTGCACTACCGGTTGCTCGGTTGCTCATTGCGGATTGCGCCTGCTGCCGGTGAACCCCCCCTTTCTCTACTACTCATGTGATCGCTTGCCATTCAGCTAGGTTCTGGAATTTGACGCCAATTTCCCCTTTTATGTTTTCGATGTAATCGCTTCTTATTTTTATACGATGAGTTTCCTTTTTTTTAATGCACGTTTTTAAAATAATTTTTTTATGAATATCATCATACTCTGTTCAGTTTTTAATGCTCCATCAACTGGTGCTGTCATTGATGGCGTATATTTTAAGATTTTTTCAAAATCAAATGATTTTCGTGAAAGCCGACCTGCTCCTGATACGGCCATCCAGGCGGCCATGCAAGCCTAGGATAAAGCCGTTTTTATTTGTTCCAGTTGCGATAAGTAATTCTTTTAACAAAATTTTTAAACTCGAAAAGGATTTCACATTTAAAAAAAATAAAAACTTAAATTGTAATGTCAATTTTGTAAAAAACTTCATTTTTGATGAAAAATCCTGTTTCAAATCTACTTTTGAATACCAAAAAGAATCATTTAGTATCATGTTTATTTTAAACTAAAATTATTTAATTTAGCAGAACAGCATTTTTAAATTGAAGAAAATCATGATTTGTGAAACACGGAAGAATGGTGGCCATGTCATGTGCACATGTTCCTGATATGGTCAATTGGGAGACTTTTGAAATTCCGTTTTTTTGAACTAATAAAATTATTTTCATGGGGGATGCAATATTTTTTTTTATGAAAGTCCATTAACCTGAGAATGCAAAAAAAAAAAAAAAAAAAAAAAAAGTAAATAAATAAACGGCTTTGATTTATGCAAGATAACGTCAGGGAAAATTCTTAAACTTTAGCATAGCCATATCAGGGGTACCCACCTTACTTGAAAATTTTCCTTGCAATTTTTGCAATAGTGAATCATTTTTAACTCGTAAAATTACTTTATCTGTACATATACTTATATATATATCTTTTTTGTTGCCAAGTTGCTGTTTCTTTAAAAGTTACTTTGGGTTCAAAATGAATAATAATAGTGACTTGGAAAACAAAGAGCAATCTTAATAGAAGTGGAATTTCTGAAATCGAGATAATATTCACCATTCATCACGTTTAAAAATATATAAAATAGAAAATTTCGAAAAATAATGGCACAGTATTTTATACCTTGTTGCGTATAGATAGTAAACAAAATCATTCATCAAACATAGAATATTAAACACTTTCCAACACACTCAGAATACTGTAAAAAGAAAAAGAAAGAATAAACCGTTTAATAAGATGAAAGATGATGTCTAAATAATCAATTTGGAGAATGTTGAAAACACTATTTCAACAATTACCATCTATATTCGTAAAAATATACGAATTCTTTTGTGCAGCCTTGTATATGATCTATAGATTTGTTTATATGCTACACAGTAAGCAAAATTTAGTTCAGTTAGGAAACGGATAACACAGTTTAACACTATCCTTCGGCAATTCTGTCAATAAACGGAAATGTACACGACTTCTGTTGTGCAGGCTTGTATATGATCTATAGAATTTATACACATCAAGTAATATGCCAAAATAAAAATAAAAATAAACAGACAGACCACAATTGAAAACGCACTTCCAGCAATCATTGACGGCTATAACGGAATTATTTTGTGTTACCCTTTAAGCGAACAACAAATGCTGCGCGCACCACATTCTAGTGTAAGCAAGTTGTAGTGGAGATCAGTGATGCACAGGTTGGACATGATTAAAGTGTGCGTGTTTGAAGTTTGAAGGACTCTACAAGTTAAACTATTCGGAATATTTATAAAAGCTTTGGTATTTACACTGTTTATAGTATGCGGAAACGAATTAGGCAATAAAAATTATTAGTTTGAAATTTTACCGATAGATGGCGCTTATACATTTGAGATGTTTTGATTAGCAAATATTTACAAAAATAACTCATTTTAAATAAATAGCTTTTGAGACGACATTCTTTCATAGCAGTGCTATAATTACTATCATTTTGATAAAAACACTTTATTATAAAGTGCGTTTTTTTTTTTTTTTTTTTTTTTTTGGGGGGGGGGGGGGGGGGGCTAAAACCTTAAATTAGAATCATGTGAAATTTGCGATAAAAAAGTTTTAAAATTTAGCTGGTAGGAAATTCACTATTTTCCTTTTTTTTTCTTTTACAATATAGCGCCATCTGACGGATTTTTTTCCCGATTTTTTTTTATTCCATAATTTGTTTCCGCATGCTCTTAACAGAATAAATAACAAATCTTTTTAGCACTTTCCAACCTAGTTGAAAAGTGCTTATGACTTCGGTTTGTCTGGCCAGATGGCCGTCTGGCCGTGCTCTAACTCCCGTAAATATACTCGGATTGCTCTGCAATTTTTATATGTTATTGTCCTTATCTATGGCACGTTCCCTATTTCAACTGAAGTGTGTAGCACTTATAGTTTTCTTACAGGGACACTCAAAAGAATTCCGTTCCATTGCGGTCTATTGGGAAAAATCATTTGCGGTTTATTTTAAAAATGTTTCACTATTGTAAACGCATTGAAATTTATATAGATCACTAAGATGCATTAGAAGAAGCTTAATATGGAATAGTAGGTGTATAGCACTTAGAGTTACTTTACAGGGACAGTCAAAATAATTCCGTTACATTACGTCTATGGAGAAAAATCGTCGGCGGCTTATTTAAATAATGTTCCACTATTTTAAACGCATTGAAGTTTATATATATTACTAAGGTGCATTACAAGAGGCTTACTACGGAATATTGTGTGTATAGCAGTCATCGTTCATTTACAGGGACACGCAAAAGAATTATCTACTGTCTGTTAACAATAATTCCTGGAAGTGCGTTTTAAGTTATTGAACGCGATTTTAATTTTAACTTGCTTTTTGTCTATTACGTGGTGTGTATAAATTCTGTAGATCCTATACAGGGCAGCACAAAAGTTCGCGAACACATTTCTGTTTATTGACAAACTCCAGACGGAGAATTTTAAACTGTGCTACGCGTTTCCTAACTGAACTAAAATTATCATCCTATGTAGTATATATACAAATCTATAGATCCTATACAGGGCTGAATAAAAGTATTCGGATATTTTTCCGAATATTGTATATGTTGGAAATTCCTGAAATTATGTTTTTAAATATGTTATGCGTTTTCTAAATTGTTTACTTAGATGTTAGCTTTTAGCTTATTAAACGGTATGATTTGTAAAATTATTTTGGAAGCGTTGGAAAGTGCTATATAATCTATGCTTGACGCATGATTTTTCGTTCTTGTTTAAATATTCCATATAGTTTAGCTTGTAGAGCCCTTCAAACATGTTCTCTTTAATTATAGCCTAACGGTATATCAATTCCAATATGTTTGAAATTCTGTAACTTCATAAAATACACTGCAGACGATTTCCCCCCATATACCCTAATGTAACGGAATTCTTCTGAGTGTCTCTGTAAGCGAACTATAATACTATAAACACAACACATTTCCTTTTCAATGCTGAACATGCCATGATAAACCTCAATAATATATATCAGTTACATGGCATATGTAGGCGAGTTAGAGCAAAGACAGTTAGAGGGATAAACAAATCGAATTCATAAACACTTTTCAACTATGTTGGAAATGTTAAACAAGTTGGAAATTGTACCACAAACGAGGTGCGTTCGTACCATAGCTAGTTATATAAATATTCAGATCATGATGATTTTTAATTCTGTGAAATGAATTATATCGCCTGCAAATTAATTTCTGTAATGAAATAAGTATCTCGGTTGCTTCACGATTAAAAATCGGAAGCTCCTATAACAAGAAGGCACCGATTTTTTTTTTTTTCAAATTTCCTAATAAATGTTTTATTCATATTTTCTAAAGTTTTGATTCGATTTTCACAAAATTTGAAATGTCTCGACAAAATTGTGCAAATATAAAATATCTTAAATTTCAAACCATTCGGTTGGGTAGTTTGTGCGTTGTTATATGCGGACGGACGGACAGACAGACAGACGGACAGACCAGACGACGACAATAGGGGCTACATATTATATAATTACAAACGCACCTGAAAATGGATAATTTTTGGAAAAAAGTTAACAAGTCTGTTCAATAGCGTATACGTTAAAAGTCCACCTTATAAGTAAAACTTCTAGTATCTGTCACTTTTTTAACCGCCTATTTCTAATGTCCGCCAGTCACCAGAAACAGTACAATCATAATGTAATAGAACTATTTCATAAGTTTTTCCTCTCTTTTTATTTTGAATGAATGTTGAAAATTTAAAGGACTATGAAAGCGAAATGTATTTGCGCATTTATACTGCTCTGGCTAGTTTTACATTTTAAATCTAATAATATTTTGTACTGTATATAATGTTGTTGTCGGGCGGTTCAGGGAAGAGGAAGGGGGGGATTTCTATTATCCGTCACAATGACGACCCTGTGAATGACGGATAATAGAAGTTTTACTGTATCCGCAAAAACATGGACATCAATTGAGGGGGGTCGGGGCAAGAGAGTGCTAAGCCACATTTTTGAACTTCTGAGATATTTCAGTTTGAAAATTTGATCAAATGCTCAAATCAAGGTATATAACAAAGTTTCTTCGCCAATGTCTTAGTAACATTTGAGATATTCTGAGTAACAATATGACATTACTTTAATGATATTACTATTACGTTTTTTGTAAATTAGCTATCTTCATTGGGGGCATAAACATCTGGGGCAAAAACGAAACCTGGGACATAATGCTGCAACCAAGTGACATTAGAAACAAATTATATGTAGGATATTATAATTTACAAAATTAAGCAACAGATTACAGTGTTAGATTTATTTCACCAAAAATGTGACTTGGCACTTTCTTGCCACGACCCCCTCAATTGCCTTTAGGTTACCGGACTTTTCCCTTTTTTCCCTCGTTATTATTAGCACTGTTGAGCTTCTCAGAAAAAGTATTTTTATCTAAATTTCAGTAATTATATAAAAAAAAAAGTTTTCCATTTAATTTCTTAGAAACTCGCATTAAAATATGCACATGCTGAATGCATTATCTTTTCTATTTGATTTAAAAGGCATCTAAAGAATACCTAAAACAATATTTCATTTGTATTATTTATCAAGCAGGACGACCGTTTTTCCAAGTAAAGCTTAAAAAGAACAAGAAATAAAACTAAACCCGCTAAACATCAACAAACATCAGACCACTTAGTGCTTATTTACAGGAAACAACTTCTCCATACTTATTTAACATTTTCCATTAACTAAGTTACCACTTACCATTATGTAAGTCAAGTGCCTACGTATGATATGTTGATAAAAATCCCTTTCTCCTGTACTAAATACACCATAACATGCTCCTGAAAATTGATTTTTTTTTAAAAATTATGCATGACGGGCGTGGCGGCCAGTTAATATATATATATATATATATATATATATATATATATGAAAAGCGTAAAATGTTTCCTTGAATAACAATTTCGAACTTGGGATTTTAACTACACACTTGTGTTCTTAGAAATTTATGTAAAATAAGGAAATGGGGCCGCCAAGCCCATCATGCATAATTTTTAAAATATTTAATTTCCAGAAACACATTATGATGCATTTAGTACAGAAGAAAACGATTTCTATCAGCATATCATACATATTAGGCACTTGACTTACATATGGTAACTTAGTTAATGGACAATGTTAAATAAGTACCAGTATATAAGCTTGGAAATTTGGTATCACAGCATTTTTTAGAAACAACTTTTACCCAGTTTTCTTTTCTTTTCTTTTCTTTTTTTTTTTTTTTAAAGCTTGGATTTTTTATTACTTTTTAAAAATTACCATTTTTTCTAGATTTACAATACCTGGTCAGTGATTTAAAATAGAGGTAATGACAATTACCCCTTAAACCGCTAATGAGAGAAACATGCTTCCAATTATAAAAGTATAGGGGCGACCGATACACACTGGACCTATGGGCACAGTAGACCACCCCCTAATATTTTATTTATTTAAAATTTTTTAAAGCTTTTCTTCTATCCTAATAGACAACAGCACTGTACTGATTATTTATAGCCTTCAGAAAATATGTTTAGCTCAGATTATACTATTTAATCTTGATTGGTAGTTTTGAGCTTCTAAAAGTAAAATTTTTCATCATCACATTTTTATTTTTTTAATAATTAAAGGTTGTAGATAAATTAGATAAAACAGCTTTTTTGCAAAGCTAAGATGCTTGTTTTTATTTAACTTTAAAGTTAACATGTTTAAAAGAAAGCTATAAACAATATTAATATGATTATTTATTGAACTTCAATATGGGTCACAGTAAACCACCCACTCCTGGGTCACAGTGGTCTACAATCCACTCTGCTCCTGTAATGCAGAATGTTCAAAATATTTAATAATTGCTGATTTTCTATAAAGAAATGTTGTTTAAAAGTAGTTAATTAACTGTAAAATAAAGTAAACAAAGAAAAATAACAATTTATTTAACATAGAAAGACATATTTTGTTTTGTATTTACTGCCTTTGATAAATATAACTGTAGTCTAATTGCTGATTATTCTATTCAAGTAAGATTCATGAGACGCAAATTGAATGGAAATCAGTTTATTTTTCCTGAAACTGTAGATGAATCTGTTGTTGATGTCAATGATTTCATAATGTTGCTCCCAGACCTAAAAGTATTTCAGGAATATTCCAGGCTCTATCTTACTCATAAGTATTTTGGAATTTCATTTACAAATTTTAATGTGCACTGATTTTTTTGTACTTAAGTAATAACTTCAACTAAATTGCAATTGTTCCTGTAGTAATCTGTTATTATCTTCAAAATATAATTATTTTTTTTTGTTTTGTTTTTGTTTCAAAATGTTTACTTGTAAATTTATATTACTATGTTATTTTGCGGGTAAAAGGGAAATAAAAAAGAATTAGATTAATGAATTAGATTTATATTGCATTTCAGATAATACGTAATAGCGGTCCACTTTACGGGTGCATGTAAATTTTTTTTTTTTTTGAAAAATGTATTGAAAACTATGTTCTGAGAAAATTATGATGAATGTATAAAGGTTTAAGGAATATTCAAAAATATTTTCATGCAGATCGGTTTGTCCTTTAAAGAGAAAAATCTTTTAAACTGAAAAAGTGATCCACTGTGTACCAGTCTCCCCTACAAATCAAGTATGGCTAGTAATAGCAAACATTTACAAAATATCGATATATCGTCTTAATGACATAAATATAAAAAAATATATCGATAGATTGGAATATTTTTATTATTACGTAATGTTTTAATATATGGAAATATTTTTAAAAATATTAAATAATGTTTTATTTAAAAATGCTTTTTAACTTTTTTATCATACATATTTAGCATTAAAGTTTATAAAGTCGATAAAATTATTTCCAGGAATTTTGAGGCACTTCATTTAAAAATAGTAACTTTGATAAACTTTGACGATTTCTTTTTTCTGTAATTATATTTTCCACTTTAGAAAATACGTCTCATCTAAAACAGAAATCGAAACAACACCTATGTATTGTGTTGCTAAAGCATAAAATTTTGCGTAAATATGTTTTAGGTCTTCCCAGATTTCCAAAGAATTCCTTTGGGATTTCTAGTTACAGGTATTTGTACATACAAAAGTATCTCAGAATCTATATTTGCAGACGTTTGAGACATAGCCACATGATTTTATGAATCCAATTTTATTGTATGACCTTCGGATGTTGAGGTTTCTTTCGATTACATATTAAATTTTGTAATATTAGTATTTTTTGATATAAAATGCTCTTTAACATCAGTTTTACTAATTTTGGTAAAATATCGCCAAACATCACATTTAGGAGCCATATGAACTTGTTCAATAGTAATAATGCAAAATTATAAAAACAAAACTACTACGTTAACACGTTCGTGAAACACGCAACAAACCACTTATCAGATAAGATTCACTAACAAAGACAAAATGCGAAAACACGCCCTAAGTATACCTTTGATACCTCGGCGAGCAGAAAGGGATTCTGAGATAATGGGGTGGAGTATAGGGAGGGCCATTTTCTCTAGTTTCTGATTTCAATAATGGTGTTTAGTCAAAATTCATATGAATTATAATGGGATTCCTTCCTGACTGCGTGAAGGATATTTTCACACTGCGTGAAATTTTAGCCATGTTAAAGATAAAGTCAAAATGAGGGGGTTTATTTATTTTGAAAAAATAAAATCAATTTAAATAGTTTTATTTAGAAACGTACGTGAAAAATGCTTAAAGTTGATTTTCACATTTAAAATATTAATGCCTAAGAAGTATCGATACAACGGATGTAAAAAACCAATATATCGATGTATATCGAGAGTCTAACATCGATGTCAAAATCGATATTTTTTGTCCCATATATCGACATTTTCAATATACTGATATTTTGCTGTTATTCCTAAGTAGAACATTTGTTTTACAAGGGACTATATACATATTAAAATGCGAAATTAAATTTTTCATATTGCTACCTTTTCTTATAAGTTAGAAAAACGATGGCCTGCGTTGCGTCTAAGAAAAACATCAAAAACGCCCCATCTCTTCACGACTAAAACTTACTGAGTTACGATACTTTAAATTTTAGGAATTTACAGTATTTTCCGGCACTAAAAACAGGAAGACTCATTTTTAATGCTTGGAAGTAGAGGCCGCATATTAAAAGAAAATTTCGTATTTTAATTAGTATACAGCCTCTTCTAAAACAAATGTATATGTAAAAACTATACCTGATTTCTATACTTTTTGTAATTTGAAGTATGTTTCTATTATCAGCAGTTTAAGAGACAATCGCCATTATCTCTTAAACATTTGAATCACCCGGTATATTTATTTATGTATAAAAAATTCAATGTATTTCTAAAATATAAATGTCGTCTAAAGTGAAATTTGTTGTACTGCAACCATTTCCTTGAGGATTATTGATCCAAGATTTGAAAAAGAATAGTTGTTTTAAAGAGAGAGCAATTACTAGAGCAAACTTTTACTCTAAAACCCATTTCACTCTTGAGAAATAAACCATCTGTTTGAGTGTACCTGTTTCTATATTTAGCAACAGTACACAGATATATATAATTAATAAATTTCTTCCTATATTCTTGATCATTACTTCCAGCTTAAATTGTGAAAGGATTCGCGCTCTCTTGTTAAGTGCTTTTAGAAGAGGTTCGGTTGCCAGTATTTCGTTGATTTTAACGTAGTACGTGTGTTTTTAAAAATTGAGACTTAAATACCCAGAGCTATTATAAGCCGAAGAAATACTTAGAAAAGAGTACATTTTGTTTATTTTTAAGTACCTATTTTATCTTTTAAACTTCTATGCATAATATTTTATAAGAGACTGAATTTTTATTCGATTTCTTTGGAGAAGATATTTAAAAACTTTTCTGGACACATTTTCCCCCCCCCCGTAGTTGTGTATGGCTCAAATTGGCATATTCCTATTATCATTCTATAGATAAATATGTTAACTTACTTTAAAAAAAAAAAAGTATTTTTTCAGCCAATAAATGAGTAAAAGTAGAACAGCAGTAGAGTAAAAAAAGTATATTCCCTTTCTTCTAGAGAATTATAGTAAACGAACGACTATAGTTTTGAGAGCAGTATATTAATGGCTGTCATCCTCAGGTGTAGTAAAGAGGAATTACTTCTGCAAAGCAGTGTTGCCAGTTGGACGGTTTTTAAAAATTCCGATTGCTTGATTACTATCACTTTTTTGAAACAGTGATATTTACCTTATTTAAGGAGAGATAAAGATTACATAAGACATATATTACTATTTCAAAAAGTGATAGCAATCAAGCAATCTGAATAAAGATACTACTGCAAAGGTTGACTGTTAAAGAGAAAAAAAAGTTCGAGAAGAACCAGGTTTTGAGTAGATTTTTTAAAATTTAAAATGAGAAAAATCTACTCATTTTGGAGCATTATATTGCCTTATAACAGTTAAGAGCATTTAAATCTCAATTTCGAAAAACACGCGCACTTTTTTTTTCAGTAATTTCGCTACTATGTAGCTTTTACGAATGCGTCCATGACAAATCACTGTGCCACAAGAAATGTACATAAAAGAGACACGTAAAGTCGCACAATCGTGCAATACTGGGTAATTCGCTACCGGGAGCACAAAATATGAGGAATAGTATACAGCTCACTAAAACATTTTCTGTGTAGTAAAGCTGAACCTCAATCCACTTATTTAATCATAAATACAGGTTGTCTGACTATGCATGTCGAACCCGAGTTTTCGTACATAGCTTTAACAATAATGAAAGTATTTTACCAATATCTTTAACAGACATACCTTGTTTTCTGTGAAATATGATAAAGTCCCAAGAATTGTAGAAAATGTTTACAATCTGCGTCCAACCAACACTAACTTAAACACTTCGTAATTTGGTATATAGCTCACGGTTCATACGGATCGCGTACCTAGTTACAGTGGATATCCCGTGATATATACCACATTTCACAGAAAGTAAAGTAAGTCTGTTGAAGATATCGGTAAAATATGTTTATTACCGTTAAACTGTGAACGGGAACTCGGGTTCGCGCCTCACAGTGGGGCACCCTGTATTTATGACTGAATCAGTGGATTGCGAGACAGCTTTCCCATACAAAAAATATTTGTTTTAGTGAGCTTTACCACCTTTAAATTTTTGTACACCAGGTATCGAATCACCCTGTAGTAGCCACAAGATATAATTAGTTAAATTTGAAGTGCGTAACTTTTATTCTTTGAACTATTCGTACAAAATATTTTCCAATTGCATATGTACACATTCGTTGAAAAGTTTTTCTTGAAATCTGTAATATGTAAAATATTATATATATATAGACAAGGTTTTTTTTAAGTATGTGCAGTTAATTATATTTGTGCATGTCATGCATTCCATTTAGGATAAAACTGCACACAAAAAATCTACTCAAAAATGAGAACCTGAATCTTCTCGAATTTTTTGTTTCTCTCTTTTTTTTAAGTGTTGCTGGTTTCTACAGTTTTAATGAAAGATCGCTACAAAAATAAAAGAAAAAAGGCATAATAGCGTCATCTCTTGAGAATTTTACATCTTTTCTTTTTAGTATAATAGTGAAGTGGAAAATTAGCAAACATATAAAGGAATATAATTATGTTAGGAAAACCTTTATTGTTACATAACTTAACCTTTTTTGTAACAAAACATATAATCGTATCGCACCAATGGAAAAAAAAAATACTCCAGAGGTAATGAATACATTTCGTCTCATAAATTCACAACAATGAGTTTCAATTCCGTAATACTGATAGAATTATATCTTTACTAATAGCTTAGCTAAATTTTAACATGACTAAAGTCTGGGAAATTTAGGGGCTATTAAATTGTTGAATTCCATGATTCTCAAGAAATTTTACTGTTTGATACTTTTAAAAACTCTCATTTAAAATAACAAGCATCTTTCAAAAAATTCTATAGAATTTTTTGAAAGATACAAATAGTAATAATACGCATAAAGATGCAATTAGTCCTTTGAAATACGCATTATGTTTGTATTTGCAACTTTTGCAATAACTTTCAGGCTTTCATTTTGATGAAAAGATGCAAATTGTTTAAGAAAGACATCGATCATTAGCGTACAAAATGATCTTTTGTGATCTAGCCTTTGACTAAATGAACTTCTTTGAAACTTTTCATCACCAATTATATGTTCTAAAGGTTGTCTCAGTTCTCAGACTAGCTTCTTTTCTGCTGTCAGACCACTCTAATATACTTCGTTTTCTTAGAAATTAGGGTCTGTTTCAAATTGCTATTTTCATAACATTTTCAGTGTAATTATTTCTTTATAACAAAAATTCTATAAATTACTAAATTAAAATTACTGTACGCGTCATTATGTTTGTTTATGTAGTATGTTTCAACATTAAAAGCAAATATGTTACTACAATATTTATTTAAAAAA
The DNA here is from genome assembly GCA_963931845.1 of Maratus michaelseni. Taxonomy (NCBI): domain Eukaryota; kingdom Metazoa; phylum Arthropoda; class Arachnida; order Araneae; family Salticidae; genus Maratus; species Maratus michaelseni. Next base: position 248,280,770 of record OZ007599.1, read on the forward strand.
ATAAATTTTTGTATGAGAAGAATTTTTCTTATTTCTTTTTGCTCTATTATATTTACACAGGATGATTCAGAATTAATCGGTCAAACTTAAAGAGATGGTAGAGCATACGACAGTAAACAATTTTTGTACATTGGAAACCATGGTCTTAATCAATTTTTTCACTCAAAAATACAAGGCACCCTAATACAATCACAATTATTCTTCATAACTTAAAAAAAAATATGTGAAATACAATGGCATCATGAAAAGTGAGTGTACAATGTTTCGGTAAGTTAAACTGTAGGTGTCAATTACATTTAGAAATATGGAGCGTCTAGTACAGCGCTAATTGGATGGAATTGTTGACCACTGCCACCTTATCTTGATATCGCTACATTTCAAGCAAAGAAAGATATGTCTGTTGCAAATTTCGTTAACATATCTTCATTATTATTAAAACTATAAACAAAAATCCGAGTTGAAATTGAAGTGAGACATCCTGTATTTTTGACGTAATAAATGGGTTATGATCCTGGTTTTCTATACAAAAATTGTTTGTTGTAGTGTGTTCTACCACCCTTTAAATTTTAAAAGAGCAGTTGTGTGAATTATCTTGTAGACACTTAACAACGAATAAAATAGTTCTTGAAAACTTGATTGTAAAATTAATTAACCGATTATATATTTTACATAATGTTGAAGGTAGAGATGTATTAGGTTCACTTGTATTTTCTCCCCGATAAATGTTTTTGGGTTACATTGGGTTTCTTCTGGGTTTAATTATTTGGAAGGTCAAGCATTTTCTTAAAGGTGATCTGAAAAAGAAATAATCGTAACAAGAAAAAAATCAAAATAATTGTTAAGCCACATGCTGGTAGTAATTTTTGCACCATCTGTGTTTTTGCTTTGATGAATTGTTGTAGAGATTTTCTGACATGAAGATGTCTACACGAGATATTCATTTTAGTTGTGCAGGCAACATGCAAACAATACGAAGAGTTATTCTGACATTGATTGATATGATAAATAAAGCTTTGTGCTGAAAAAGAGAAAAAAAAATGGAATGGAAAACGTCTCATTACATGAAGCTGTAAAGGAATCGGTTAGTTTAATTGCACTCTAAGCTCTAAGGCAAATCATATTCGTTTATAATAGTTTCTTGGTATATATTGCTGTAATTATATTTATAATTAAGGGGAGTCGGTAACGTTCCTTTTGGGAAAAATATAAAAATATCAATTTTGCAACTTTTCTCTAGAAATAAATTTAGACATCCGTAGTATGTTCTGATAAAGTGCCGTAAAGATTCGATAATTAAAAACCCGCTAAAAAGGTTTTTTACTGCATACAATTGCCTACAAATTATTTAGAATTGCAATATTTAAATTTATTTTTCACAGTTTGTGTTTTTTCAGTATATCAGTATGATTAAAATGGTACAACTTTCACCTATAGTTTTCAATTGACTAGCTATCTTTTATGAACGATCCTTAAGGTGTATTACATAAAAATAAGGATTGAACTTTCAGTAATATAAGTAGTTTCTATCAATTCTAAAAAAAGTAACTGCTGTTGCCGTAACTGACTTTGTGACCAATTCACTTTCTGGTCTTTACTACAAAAATTATTGCACATAAAAACAAGAAAACTGGTAGTTTTATAGAGAAATGTTTGATAAACACGCTGAAGCAAACATTTTAAACGAAGAATTATTTTAAACGCTATTACGCTATTTAATGTTAATATCAAGATAGTTCAGTTAAATAAGTTTTATAGAATCAAAAACTTTGTTAACCATCTTTTGAAGGCACATACTTGACTAGATTGTAGTATTCAGCGCCCAATCTCTTTGGAAAATTTCTAATTTTTTAAGATTTTTTACAATTTTTTATTCACAATTTAATTTTCTGAATAGAGATTTAATTCATAATCATTTTTACCAACTGTTGCCAGATTTTAAAAAAGCCCAAATAATAATACTTACAAACACTTTTCAATGGGAAATATATTTACACGTGAATATTAAAAAAGAAATAAAGCTTTAAAATGATGAAATAATTACGTGCATTAAGTGGTGATAATTACGTCATATTTAAAACAATTTTTCTAATAGTATCGTTATAAAAGTAAAGAGAGGCCACTTACTTAACCATTTTATACAAGCTGATTTTTAAATATGTAATTGATCTTACATCTTACTTAATCAATCACAGAAACAGCTGTCACGGCAGCGGTGGATGCGGCCTTGAGAAGCAAAAAATTTCTATTCAAACGGCAATGAAGGACAACCCGATTACAGAAGATCGCCACTGGTCGTGATAATATCCTCCAATCTTCAGTAATCGGGTAATCTTTTTAAAACAGAGCAAATTAGCGTATATTTAAAGCCTGCCCTGTCTGGAGGGGGCTGGTGAGAGTATCTCGTACGGCCCCTAGTATATTTTAAAAATCAAATTGTTAAGTAAATAGTCCTTTTTACTGTATTTTTACATATGTCAAGATTTTTTTTTTCTTCTTAAACTAATTAACTTTCTGCAAATCTGATCCTTACAGTTACAGAGCACACTTAAAAAGTATGCTAAATAAATAAATAAATAAAAAATAAAACGTTTCAAAAAATTCAAAATTGTAGGAGAAGCGTAGTTTTAAAATTTTCTTCTTATTATTTTTTTTTAATTTCTAAAATTTTACCACAATAACAGCATTTTTTCTTGATTAAATCATTTTCTTTCATAAAATCATTGATATGTCAAAAAATATCATAAATACTCAAATGAAAAAAAATAATTTAAAGGGTGCCGAGATACATTAAAAAATCATCCATTATTATTAACTCCCCGTCCCAAGGTGGTTTAGTTTCAATATTTAACGCAAAAAATAAATAAAATTTTCGAACTATTAAAAAAAAATGGTATTCGGGGTTTTTCGTTAAAGAAGCATCAAAGAATCATAATGTATGTACTTTTCCACAAAATAATAATGCATGCAAACAAACTTTGCTAATGCTAATATCAGATGTGCCGTTCAGTTCGTAATTTACAAATTACGAAAGATTATCTAATTGATTAATTTCATTGTGATGCTTTTTACGCAATTAATATTAAAAAAAAACATTTTTTTTTTTGTCTTGATGATTTTTTTTATTAAAATAAGTTCAAATAAGAAAATGTTTTAATTATTAAATTGGTAAGTTGAATTTTTATAGTATCTTTTAGTTGATTATTTCTGGAATTGTAAATTTGTACGTTTATTTTGACGTGCAAAAAATTATACGTATTTTCACGTGTTATTGATGTATGTTATTCTTTAGAGCAGTGTCTCAGTCTTTTTTATCCAACGGCACACTTAAACCCATGGTTAAACGTTCACGGCACACTACATTTTTAGTGATAGAAACAGATATGAAAGAATGAACTCATATATATTTCTGAGAGTTTATGTCAATCACAAAATGCATCTAGTACCATTCGTGTAGTAATGTTATGAGTTACACAAAGCTAATGTATTAAAAATGATTTTAAGGGTGTTCTGAAATCCAAACGGGCTGCTTTATGACATATTTTTTATATTAATTTTTGTTCGGAAACACATGAAATGGGCCTCTGTTTTTATTCAGAAACTTTGTAATCGAAAGACTTTTTTTTTTTTTTTTTTTTTTTTTTTTGGTAAAGGCATAAATAAGATCTTTCAGAAAATACTGCCTATCATGTCTGCGTTTTGAACCAAATTCCAGAGGCATCAAAGTGAGAATGGGGGAAAATCATGTCGACACGTGACACGAATAGCTTATAACTCGATAAGTAATTTATTTATCAAAAAATGAAAAGCTCATTTCGATTCCAAATCACTTCAAAAGTTAGGCCTGCCAGTTTTATGCTTTTGCGTCAGAAAGTTTCGTGCTGTTGAGCAGGTCATTTGAGAACCACCTTAAGATAAATGATTTAAATGTGGTTTTTGGTAGTCATTTATGAAAAAATATAAAATATCACAAGCTTTTTTTAAAGGAAGATTGGTTGGTTGGTTTGGAGTGCTACAATCATGTTTTGCACGCCAGGGCTTATCGGACCGAAAATCCACCCCCATTACAAGACTCTGAAACATGAATCGAACTCGGCACCTCTTAATTAGTAGCCAATGCCCTAACTACTAGACAAGTATGTGGGTTTTTCGGAGAAAGAAATACTGTATTATTTCATACATATTACAAATAAAAAGAATAATATATAACGGTGAATATCCAAGTTAAAAGAACTATGCAACAAAAAGGAAAAGATGTAGCCCAGCTTCTTTCCACTACAGTTAGACGTTGTAAACATTGAGTACCAGCATTTTTAGTGTAATTTCAGCGCTAAGAAATATGCCTCTTAAATTGCAATTTTTGTAATATCTCTTAATAGATACTTTCATGTACCATATTCAGAGATGTCATCTATTATAGATTCTCAATAATCGTTACTGTTTTTAACAATCAGTTACGGCATTATAGTGAGTGATTACTTGAAGTTACCGAAAATTACCGGTCTCATTAATAAAAATGATTTCTAGATGTTGGCATTATTGATTAAAAACCGTAACACGATTGCTGAGAATCAGTAACAGACGGCATCACCGCATATTAATTTGTAATTGAAGACACGAGTGGAAGAAAGTGTTAATGTAACACAAATTAAATTTCAAATTGAGGTGAAATTACTTTTGCTGTAATTTTTTTTCTTTTCTGCTTGATAATATGTTTTAAGTGATCCGGGACACAATATTGTAGTTTATTTTTCTTTTTAAATTTATAAATGTTTTTCGCTTCCCCCACCTTGAAATGTAGCTTTCATATATATTCTTTTCAAATGTAAATTCTTAAAAAAAAAACCGCTAGAAAAAAAATTATTATTTTCAGCCATATATTTAAAATTTGATAGATCTTTCTTTCTTTTCTTCTTGATAATATGTTTAAAGTGGCCCGGGACACAAAATTGTAGTTATTTTCTTTTTTAATTTATAAATGTTTTTCGCTATTCCCCCCCCCCCCCCTTGAAATGTAGAATTCATATGTATTCTTTCCAAATGTAAATTAAAAAAAACACTAAAAAAGAAAATTTATGATTTTCAGCCATATTTAAAAATTGATAGATCTTCTGAAAAAATAACTCTTTTTTTTTTTTTAAATATTTTTTTTCCCATTTTTTAATACAGAAAAGAATAAAAATTAATTTATTTTCAGGCTTTAAAAAATATTTCTTCAAAATTATTTAATAATTTTTTAACTACTTAACAGTCTCATTTTTATGACTATAAACAGACTATTTTAGTTACTTAAAATGTTAGTTAATTTTATGATTTTTTTTTAGCTTGGAAGTGTATTTTGTACAAACATATTTTGTATAGTTTAGGAGATTTGATAATGCATACGCAAAAAAGCCACAAATAAAATCGATTTTGAAAAAAAAAAAAAAAAAAAGAAAGAAAGAAAGAAAACCCTTGTCACATGTTTAACTGCGTAGGCTTGCAAATGGTTAAAGAAAAAAAAGTAATTTTTTATGAGTAATTTTTACTATGTGGATCATATTTTCAAAAATTTTCCTCAGAGCAAAAAATCATGAAGTTAGTTTAATGACTATATAACTGAAAAAATTGTACGTAGTCTCACAACTTCACCTTTCATAGAAATTTAGATTTATTAATTGAGTATGAGGAATCTTCCAAACTACATTCTGAAATAAATAGATTTAAAGTTTTAAGTACATCTTAAACAACTGTATAGACAGTACAACATAAAATAGAGAATATTTTTAAATCTAATTATTGAATTTCACGCGGTTTGCATGCGTGAAAAAAAAAAAAAAAAAAAAAAAAACGTCAATTTTGGGGAAAAAAAACAAAAACTTGTCGCATGTATGACTACGGAGACTGGCAAATGGTTAAAGAAAAAAGTAGTGTACTTTTAAGCCAAAAATGTGATATTTTGAGATTTTTGTATCCCGAACCACCTTAACCTTTTATGCACCGACGACAATTTAAGGTACCATTAAAAGAAGTTTGTTATAAAATTCATTTAACACATCTATTGGCAGTAATGCAATTTAGCGTGAGTTCTAGGTACTTTACTTTATCATGTTCCGAAAGCATTATTCGCTGTATAAAGTAAAAATATTGTTAAATGGTTATTTTCTTTTTCCAATTGTAACTGCTCAGCTCTTTTGATGTTGAAAGACATTCAGTGGAAAGTTTCATTTCTGAAAAATTTCTAACATTTGTACATTTTCTAATTCTATAAAATGCTAAAAACAATGTCCTGAAGAAATGATTTGGGTAGAGTTGTAAATAGCCTACAAAATCCCTGCAAATACTGATTTAGTTAATTAGAGTTTAATAAATGGAAACATTCTAAAATTTATTTAATGGTTGCAGAAATCTACTAATATATTTTCAAATATTCAGAAAAAATGCTTTAGAAGGCGAAATTTTCATTAATTTATAATTTGGTAGATAAAGGGTTAAAATTATAATGTAGGTGGTACTAAATTTTCTCAATAAAACTTATTCATATGAAATTTATAAAAATATTAAGAATTATTATTATCGTTATTTAAATTATGAATAAAAATATTAAATATAAAAAAATAATGTTTCATATCTGCCAGAATAATTACAATCTTAGTATTTTAGCTTTAATACATGTTCGTAGAGCACACAGGACTGTCCTGGTTGTCCTCGTTACAAGTTCTCTAGAACTTGAGAACGTCGGTTGACGTGCCTGACGGGCGCCCGTAGGCGTTTGGTGGCGCAGCTCAGTTTTACCACATGATAGATTTTCTCATAAAGTCTTTATCTGCAAAATGAAACATTTTTTAAGAAATATGTGATATAACCCTTCTTCCAATTGTGTCTTCAATTAATTTTAATCATACTCATATTTAAGTATACTTTAGTTATGATTCATAAGCTAACATTTTATCTCATTGGTATTTTGTTTAATGAAAGGTTTATTTTGCAAGTTTTTTTTTTAAATAAAATTGTTCCATGTAAAATCTTTTAATTTGATTTTTATAATTTCTTTTCTTTGAAAAGACCTCGATCTTAAGAAATGGAGGTCACGTATTTAATCAGCCTCAAACACAATACAATATTCAGCTAAAATACTTAATACAGCTGAAATTAATTGTTTTAGCAGACTTTTATTGCTAGTAAACTGTTAATGCATTATCTATGAAACTCCACTTACAGGAAAATTTATGTATACAGGGGAAGCCCATTCACTTCTTGATAGTGCGAAAAAAATGCACCATTTTCTTAACCCCCTCAGTCCTGAGGCCAATATTATCTGAAACCACAAAAACATTTTCAAATTACTGTAAAGACGCTCCAAACAATGGATAAAAGAATGTTTATAATATACTGCGATATCGAGAAGTAATGTCGACAAATCTAGAAGCATTTGAATTAATTTTAAGTCTTTTTTTTGTGTCTGTCTGTCTGTTTCGAACCAAAAAAAATATATAATTTAAACTTAATAAATAAAATCGTATGAACATTTCGTAGAAAGAAACTACATTTAATAGAATTAAATTTCTGGTTCATATCAGGCAAAGCTAAGAACGATCGTCAAAATTTAAAACCTGGTACTAGGAGGCTTAGGTAATTTTTTACTCTTGAAAACAAATGTTTGTATCAATAGCACTATTTTTCTTGAAAATTAGAATATTTGTTTCAACTAATATATTTTTTTGGTTTTCAGTCGCAAATTTTTATATTTAAAATAATAATAATCTGAAATTATAGTTTTTGATGCTTTGCAAAGAATGCAATGTGATTGTACATGCTAAATGCTTTGATATATTTCATAAATAATTAAAATTTGAATTTCCATGAATACTTAATTCATGTAAGTCATACTTTTTTTTTTCTATCTTATCAATATCTTATTACATCTAATATTTTGGAAATTCGCACTGGTGAAGCTAATTTTTTTCTTTGCAGTTTTTTGCAATACCTATTTATCATAAAATATTTTTTGTTTTTTGTAAAAATTAACAAGTTTTAATAAAAAGTTATTTCGGTATGGAATGGGTTAAAATTCCATGAATAAAATTTTGCATTTAAAAGTGAAAAATTTCGACAAATCTATTTGAATTAATTTTAAGTGTTTTTTAATTTCTTCCACAAGCGATTCCAGGACTGGAGAGGTTAAGTATTTTTTTTTTTATTCTTGAAAATAAATGTTTGATCAATAGCAGTATTTTTCTTAAGAATTAGAATGTTTGTTTCAAATAACTAAATTTTTTGGTTGCCAGTCGCAATTATATATATATATATATATATATATATATATATAATCTGAAATTATAGTTTTTGACTCTTTGTGAAGGTTGTAACGTGATTGTACATGCTTTGATATATTTCATAAATAATTAAAATTTGAATTCGCATTTTTTCTCATTTTAAAAATAATTAATTCATATTTTTTTTCTGTTTCATCAGTATCTGATTACAGCTTTTTTTTTTTTTTTTTAGATTCCTGTTGATGGTGCGTTATTGCATCGTTTTATAATTCTTAAACTAATAAAGCTAATTTTTTTCTTTGAAGTTTTTTCAATAGTATACGTACATATTGTAATATATTTTAAAGTTTTATAACAAATAACGAAAAATTTAATAAAAAGTTATTGCAGCATGGAATGGTTTAAAATTCTATGAATGTAATTTTTTGCATATTGTGTTTTCTATGTGAAATTGAAAAACTTTATATTCGTTACTTCTCGGATTAAGTGTATAGTAATCCAAATAATTAATGTTAGTAATAATTTAATATTTTGCAGTAATTTTAAATATATTCCAGAATCGTCTGAATTTAGTTTTTAATTTTTTTAACCTATTGAAATATAAAACTTTTTCAGTTAAATATTAGGACATATGATGTTTTTCGAAACAGAGAAGTGAATATTATAACATTTGTGAAGCTTGTTGTGACTGTTTCGTGATTCTCAGATTACAAAAGTTGATACACTATTCCTAAAGTGAAATATAACAATTCATAACCACAAAAAATTGCCCCACTTCTGTGCAATTTTCCCAAGGCAATATAGAAAAAGCTTCTCAGAGTACTTGTTGCTGTAGTTTTTTCCCCTTAGCTTTTATTGCCAAATAATCTTTACATAGGAGTAATTTTGCCTCGATATCGAGGCATTTTTTGGTTTTATCTGTTACAATTTAGATGTTAAAAATAATATCGAATAGCTGTTGAATAGTTTTACTGCTATCGTTCCATTTGAAGTCTAAAATAAGTTTGTCGTTTGGGTCATGAGAGTCATGGTGTCTTATTATCTGAGCCCAGGAAAGCACCAACGCTTTTTTATATATAAATATGCATTATTATTTACATAATTAAGAATCGTTTAAAGAGTTGTGATATGTTAAGCTGAAATCGGTATTGGATTCTTCCTTAACTTACCGTTCATTCTAATTAGAAAATATCGATTTGAAGCTGTTTATGCATTTTAACGTTAACTTTGATACTACTAATATATTTGATACACCGACCCTTCAATGCGTAGTGTAGCTGATTGGCTACATACCCTCTTTTGCATGTATCAAATGATGCATCTTTGTATCCATTTGGATACATTCATATTTCACTACCTAAAACTAGAGAGTGATCACAGGCATACAAAACTGATATGATCGCTTTTTAGAGTAACTAGGGGATCTAACCCGGCCTTAGAGTCCTGCATGGATCGGGTTGTACCCGACCCGAACCCAACGAAAAATATTTCGTCGACCCGCAATCCGACCCGAACCCAAAAAAATAATTTTCGGCGACTCTCAACCCGACTCGAACCCGACATATTTCAACCCGCATCCGACTCGAACCCGAAATATTTCAACCCGTATCCCGACCCAAACCAGCAATGATAAGACAATAAAACATGTTTTAATGCTATTATGGAAAGTAATGTACTATTAATTATATCTCTAATACCAATTTTATATTTTGTATAGAAAAATGGACAAATCTATATTCTTGAATGTTCAAATATAGTGAAACCTCTGAATAGCGGTTTGACATCGTTGAATAGAGTCCTGCATCGGGTCGGGTTGTTTCTATTTTTTTTTCGGGTCGGGATGATTCTAATTTTCTTTCAGCATGTTGGGTTCACCCTAGAATAATTCTTCCGGGTCATATTTAGGTTTTTTGCAAGTCCGATTGTTGGGATTACCACAAAAAGTTTAAACAGAACTATGTTTCAAATGAAAATAAATAGGTATTTGAATATGAATGAGTATATATTCAATTTACTGCATGAGAAAAATAAAATGTATGTAAGAAATGTAATAATAGATTATGCTTTCTTTACGATGCAGTTAAGATTTATTTTTTCTTTTCTCAGAATAGGAAAAGTATTACCAACATTTCGTTTATGATACACACAAAAACACATGTGTCGTATTTGTGATAGTTTATGTACACATACACATGCTACGTGTGCGTAGATTTGGATGTGCCATTATTCCAAGGTGTACACGTACAAATATATAAGTGTGAGGAATTGAAAAAGTGTTCGCTAAATAGAGATGTCCGCTTTTCGGGAGTGTTCATTATGAAGGTCTTATTGTATATATATTTTTAACCTGAAAAAATATTGAGGACATTCTTTTGAAAAAGCGGGTCAACCCGAACCTGACGCGCAAGGGCCGAAACCCAACACGAAACCCACCGGAACCAATGAAAGTCAACCCGACCCGAATCCGACCCGCAACAAGAAAGTAGAAGTCAACCTAACCTGAACCGCAACGAAAAATTATAGTGCGAACCCTACCCTACCCGACCCGAACCGCGGGTCGGGTGCGGGTAAAAGTGGGTAACCTGACCCGATGCAGGACTTTACCCCGAGCTTCTTGGGTTACAGAATATAAGTGTCAACCATTTTTTTAATTAAAAATTCTAATAGATTTTTTACATTTAATATACTTTTTTAGATTGTCCTAGAATACCACAAAGCATTGATATATAAAAAAATCAATAATGTATTCAAATAAAGTTTTGAAATTATTAAAAGCGATACTTTCGTATTAGCCGTATGCCAGAAGTTAACAGCCGAAGAAATAGACAAAGATTTCGCTACTTGCAGCAGCCTTTTTGATTCTGATAATTTCAATGTTTTAAGCGCGCAGTTCAATTACATGTCTTTTAAATCTGTGTTTTATTTATACTATTATATTGTTTTATTTATTTATTGGTGAAGTTTTAATTTCATTAGAGAATATTAGCCGGAAACAAATGCTGAACTATTTATAGTGTTTTAAGTTCAAATGGGTTAATCTTTCGTAATCGGGCTGTACGCGGTAGAGATAGAATTTTTAAAAATTCATGCTTGAAAATTACTTTAAAAACCATAAAAAAATCATTAAATTGAGATAGCTTTCCAACATTGCATTTGAAAGAGAATTTTGCCCCCATACGACGATGTAAAAATTGAAATTGTGCGATATTTAGAAAAAAAATGCAGTGAAAGCAAAATTTATCGGCCAGGAGTTGTCATCATCAATATGACGTCAGATTACTCACGGACATGTTTTTGATTTATAATATAGATTACATCAATGATAAGCTGTGCATGTTCAATTAAATAAAATAAATGGTGAATTTAAGGGTTAAATAATGTGTACTCAAAACCTTGATGTAAATATAAAATTTAGTGTTCTTGGTGTCAAGGTATTTAGATTCCGAAAAAAAAAAAAAAAACACAGATGAAACAATAGGTGAGAAATAGATGAAAATTTCGAAATTTCTACAAAATTCAGTAAAAGCAATTTCTTTTTAGTTCTCTTTTTTCTCCTTCTCTACTAAGTAACCAGTTTCAATATCATCTGACCATTGGCGTTTTTTTGTAAACCGAGTCTTAAAGCCAAAACACAATACTATATGTAGTGGTGTTTAGAGAAATACTTCTAAACATCACCACAATGGCGTTGTTATATCAATTTTCGTTTGGGTTTGATATTACACATTCTTTTCTTCTAATCTCCGATTCTTAAATTTGAAGGTGAGTATTTCAAGCGTGATATTATGCGATTAAATGTTTCAGTGGCATCATTGTGTCGATGTATTCCTATGATTTGCATTATTTCTCCTGTTTTCCTGTTGGGTAATGTTTGCATTTTAATTTTCTTATGTTATTAAGGTTTATCATTTTATTATAGGTACATTATCTACAATACCACATCTTACAGAATCTGTTTCTCTCTTCAAACATTTATTTCTCAAAATATGTAAGAATAGTCACTCGGAATAAATAGTCCAGTTTTATTCCTTCATAGATCCATTATCTTTAGAATTACATCTTGTAATATCCAGGCCTTTCACGGTTCTTATTTTCGAGTGCCACTACTTCTGAATGGTAATCTTAGACTTATTTTTGTGACGGAAATTATGCGATTTAAAAAGGTAAAAGTTACTATTTGAGACTAGTGGCACTAAAAAGTAGAAACCGTACGAACCCTGAATATCTGTCTTTCTCCAGCGATAGTTATTTTCCGAAATATGTAAAAATAAGCATTTTTAATAAATAAGAATATCGCCGTGTAAGCATGCAATTACTAGAGGTGAGAATCGTTTTTAAGTAAGCTCTTGGTCACAGATTGTCATTCTGACTTTTGTAAAATTTCAGGAAAAGTTTAAGAACTTTATTCAGTTTTGCGGCTTGGAAAGCTCAACATTGTCAACTTACACGAGTAAAAATACTTAAAAATAAGTAAAATGAATTCACTTTTGAGTAGTTTCTGTGCTTATAATGTCTTTGAGCACACATATTTATTTATTTGAGCAACATACTTTGGTTTTATATAACTTTGTTTTTAATAATGTTTCCATGATAAATCATTGCGTCACATGAAATGTAAACAAACGAGACACACACAGTCATACACGGATTCAATGCATTTACCATAAATTATAATTAGCTAAATTTGAAGCGCATAGCTTTATTCTTTTAACTATTTGACCAATTGTGTCTGAAATATATGATAAATGCACATTTATTAAGCAATTTTTCTTGGAATCTATAATATGCCAGTTCATACGTGATCATACTTATTGATAATGTTATTTTTATGTACGTTACGGTTACTTATGAATAAGTATGTCATATGCACTCGTTTATGATGCAATTGTAAGCAAAAGCAACTTAATTCAGATTTTATTTATTTTATTTTATTTTATTTATTTTTTAATCCGTGCACTTATTTGCGTCAGTTGAACGTTGAATCGGTTAAAAGTTTTAATAAAAAAATCTGGAAGCTTAACATTTAAAATTAAATTGTTGCTTAAAATATTTTATATGGTACGCTATTCATTTTGAAATTATTCATATAAATTGATGTTAGCAACAACAAATATGAAGACAGTATGGAATCATTAATTCTGCTTAAAGACTTTTAAAATAAAAATTACGCTTTGAATGTTTAATTAACATAGAAGAAAAGAACTTTTCTTATTTTCTTCCAAAAAATATTATTTGCATTATATGTGAATTATTCGGTACAAAATTCATATATACGCCCTAAATAAATAAATAAATAAATAAATACCGCAATATATCATTAACATTGTTTAATTTATTTTATGCATTATAGCTATAGGTATAAGTATTGCGGATTTTGAACACCAATATTTCCGAATACCAATCTTTGCCTTATTTAATTGCCAAAATCCGTAACCCTTGGCGCCTATGATTATATCGAATACTCGTCCAGGAATGTGAGTGATTAATTATATATAATTATTTTAATTTGTGGCTTTTTTATTCTTTTAAACCCTTTAAACATTCTACGAAATGCCTTTACTAGAACTGTCTTTATAATTTCAGGGTTATAATGATCGATGGGTTGACTGAAGCATCAGTCATTTACGTTAGTCAAGTTGTCATATTTGACATACAGTTCAATCTAGAAAATATTTAGCAGGTTATATTGAAAACGATATAAACGCATTTGAAAACTAATGTCATTGATCTTCTGAGACCTGTTTTTTAATTTTATTATTTGTTGCTGTTTCAAAAGGAAAGGTTTAGTTTAGTTTAACCATTAGTTTTATTTTGATGTATACTTGGGTGTCCCTTCTTATCGTTAGTATCTAATAGCTAATTCCTTAGCTGTTAATTTTAGAGGTAGAGTTCCAATTGCAAAAATCTTTCAAATGTTGTTCTTTATCATATTAAAAGCTATTTACGTTAAACGTGGTTATTTTTTTATTTATTTTTTACGAAATTTAAATTCCCAGGGTCTTATAAGCTATATTCATGAAAAATTCTACATGCTCTAACAGGTACAGAAAAAAAATCTGTACAACCAAAATTTACAAAGTTTGAATTTTACGATTTTTCTCCGTTTTCTGGTACTAGAAACGGAAAAACACTTTTATATTGCCGAAAAACGCAGAAATTTAACAAAATTCAAAGTTTGATAACTGGGCAAGTTTTTGTCAAAAAAATTGAAATTCTTTTGTTTACTTGTTAAGGGTCATTCATTAATTATATGACACTTTAAGATGAGGGAAGGGATCCACAGAGTACGTCACAGGACAGTGTGACAAAGTATGACACAGTGTGACAGGATGAGTGGTGGGTCAACAAGTTATGACATCACATCTGAAATTTTTAAATAATTCGGTAGATATTGTTTGCAAGCATCATAATAAAGTTCAGAAAAAAAATATGTATTTTTACTCATGTAGTGTTAGGTGTATTTATCCTTTTCCTTTAAGGGTGTATTCAAATCCAAATTGCTTATTTTGAGACACATTTTTAAATTTATTTTTGCTCTAAAATGCATCCAATTGGCAGGTTCTCTTATTCAGAAGCTTTATAATGTCCGTATTGTCTCTATTTTTTTTTTTTTTTTTTTTTTTTTTTTTTTTTTTTTTTTATAAAGGCAGAATATATTTCAAAAAATGCTGTCAAAGTGGACATTTTGAATCGAATTTCCCGAAGCAATAGCGCTGGAAACAAAAAAAATTATCGTACTGTGAAAATAATTGTTTGTAAATCAATTTCTAATTAATTGAACGAAAAGCAAAAACACGAGTCTCTTAAAAATCTCTTCATAAATCACGCCGCCAAGTTTCATGATTTTGTTTTTTTAAATGAATCTGAAAATGTGTCTCAAAATTTTGAGTTGTTGAGTGTGGAAAAATATATATTTTTTTTTAATACCGCCTTAAATTGCAACAGGTTGAAGCAAAAGCCCGCAAGATCTTGGCGATTTTATGACATTTATTTAAGTTGGTGATTAGATAATATCTAATATTTTGGTGTGTGTAAAAAAGTGTGAGACGTCACAACTGGGGAAAAGTATCTCGAGTGTCGCAGCCTGTGACATAAGAGGGGGGAGGGGCAAAAAAACATGAAAAGTGATTTATGGATTACCGTTAAAAGAGAACTACTGCTGTAAAATCATTGATAAAATTGTAGCTTTTTTTTTTCAGATCTCTCTAACAAAAACTAAACAAAATCCCCGTGATATAAATTATGCTAGTTAATAGTAAAAATATTTAGAAAAATAAATGTCTGTAAATTTCTTATTATTTCTCATTTTTTAATTATTATTTTTTTAATTTCTATTTCTCAGGACTTATTTGTGGAAGTTCACTAATCACTTAGATTCATCTAAGAAATATTCACTATAATGTTTGTAAATATGTTTCAAAATGTTAAGAAAATACAAACTTTTGATAAATATCATGGTGTTGATAAACATCGTAGTGTGTAGCTTTCCAAGATATAAAATATTATGATTCGAAAACCTTAGGATATTAATAAATTTGAATAGTGTTGTTGACTGTGGAATTTATGCAACGGAAAAAAAAAATCTTTTTTAACATATATGAAAAAATACTTCCTTTGCACTTATTGTCAAATTCTGGTCATTCACAGCATAAAGTCGTTATAAACTGTCACAATATAAATATCCAAATTTTCTAAGCAAGCAATACGTTTCTGATAGTTAAAGAAAAGAAAGTTTGGTTTATTGGATTGCATAAAGTTTATTTATTCATCAAGGCATCTATTCATGAAATGCCTTGAGAGGAGAATTTTTAAAGAAATCCTTTCTGTATACAGTTAGCTATAAAAAAAAAAACCTTGAAAACTTTAGTGAAACAAACTGAGACGTCCTGAATCGAGCCCTAGTTGGATTTTTTTTTTTTTTTAAAGAAAGAAAAGGGGGGGGGGGTCTAAAAAAGCATCACGAGTTTTTTTTTTTTTCAGAAAATGCTATAATAAAAGCTCTTTTAGAGCTGATTTTAAAGGAAAAGTCAGTTGAATTCTCTGTTCGTGAAAGAAAAATCCAAGAAAAAAGTAGAGCAGCCTCTTTGGCCGTACGGAATAGAACGGGCGAGCTTTGCTCTGAGCTTCTCATATTTATGACCAGAATGCTGACCATTAGGATGAGTAAATCTGTAAAAAAAAAGGACTGAATATGAAAAAGAAAAATATTATATTTAATTGAATTGAAAGCATAGTCGTCGACTTGACGGGGCAAATCAGGCAAACTTCCACGACGAATTTAAAAATGTTATTTTTGTCTTAATTAATCACAGTGATTAAATGGAAAAAATATTTTTAGAATCAGTGGTAGGAGTATGGTTGATTGCCTATTTCGGCAAAGTGAATTCGGTGCCTTATGACTAAAAAAATCTCGAAAAAGAAAAAAGAAAAAAAAATCCAAACTTCCAACTGATACTAATTTAGTTTTGTGGTTATTACGTAACTATGCATTGCTGTATGAAATATATTTCTAGAAACATTGAAGTCTGATAAATTTTTACAAACACAAATTTATAAGGTGCTTTAACATTTACAAAAATCTAAAAAATGAGGACTTGATCTACTTTTTAAAGAAATGCAATTATATTGAAAACGACCACATTATATGCTCAAATATATATACTATTTAAAAATAATCCCTTGTCGATAAATATAATCTCGTATTGTTGCATTTTACACATTATAGATTTTAAGAGAAATTCTTCAATAAATGTACACTTACAATTCAGAAGTAATTTTTCCAAATAGTTTGAAGAATAAATGATGCTATCGAATCCGTGTGTAACTATATGTATCTTGGTTTATTTAGATTGAAAAAGAAAGAAGTACGTATGTTTTTAAAATTTACAATTTAAGTGCTCGGAGCTGTACGTAGTTTCTTTACGCGGAAAAAATGCTCAAAAACGAATACATTTTCCTTATTTTAAAGTACCCATCCCGTTTAAAACAGTCAGTCGTGCAAAAAAAAAAAAAAAAAAAAAAAAAAAAAAAAAAAAAAAAAAATCCACTGTCCAAAACCTATTAAAAAAGAAAAAGTAGCAGGCATTTAAATCAGGCAATGATTATGAAACACTTTCCAGCACTAACAAAATATTATTAAGAAATTTCATTTTTTTTTTTTTTATACAATGAAATGAGATATATAAATCTAAGCAATTTAAAAAATACATAACTCAGTAAAAATATATTTTCAGCAATAGCTCCGGTAATGTGTGCCGGTAATATCCGGTAATGTGTGCGAATTCTTATATGCAGAACGGTATATGACCTATAAAATATATACACACCACTTAATACACTAAAAATGAGACAGCCGAAAACGCATTTTCAACAGTTACAAATCGAATTTATAAACATTTTACTTACCCATCATACGTAGTATAGGGTAAGTCTTGTAATCGTTTTGAAAATCGAATTTTTTTTTTTTTTTTTTTTTTTTTTTTTTTTTTTGGCGGATTTACACGTTTCAGACACTGGAGATTAAAAAAAAGAACATTTTTTGAAAAAAAAAAATTACGTCCGTCTGTCTGTGTGTGTGTCTGTAAACGCTCTATCTCCCGAACAAATTGAGATGGAGACTTGAAATTTGGTATTTACTTAGTATGTAATAATGGGAAGAAGCTTATTGAATTTCAGTAACCTCGATTATCCGGAACTACTTTTTTTGGACTCTCGAAATATTCGTTCTGATAAAAGGCGTATAAAAGTTTTCGAAATTGTTTATTTTAAAGAGTGAGTATAAAAGACGATAAAAATAACATAAATTTTGCATAAAAAATGAAGTCGATTGGATAATTAGTTGCCGAGATATTTATAATCCTATTTTCCACACTCTTCGATTTTTCATGACCCTGTATTTCATTCAAATTTCAATTTAAAGATATATTTTAATTGGAAATGATACACTTAATCCAACGCAGTAAACCGTTAGTTAATATGACTATCAATTTTGGAGTTCTTTTAACACAATTCAGTAATAGAGCATTTAAAGTTTATGACGTTATCAAGCCACGATTTTATTTGAATTGCAATGCATTTTACAAATCGTTTACTCATGTTTTATTTTCATATTTTATATTATGCATATCCATGATGGGTAAGTATTGCGGTGGCCCCCACCGACTAGTTTCAACTGTAATGGGAAGTGTTAAAAAATATATGAAAGGTTGTTATAGATTTGAATTATTTTACGTTTATTTCAGAATTTTATTTATGAATGCACTTAAAAATAAAAAAAGTTTTGTTTTACATTCGACTGTTTGAGATCATGGTCACGTTTGATGGAGAAAATTTTCAAAGTACCTTGCATTATACAATCTACTTAAGAAGCTTAATAGAGGGCAAATAAAGTTCCATTCAGCCAGACGCAGTTTCCTGAAAGTTGTCGTTTCCGCTCATTTGGTCAGTTTCTGATAAGTCACAAAATTCATAACCAGACTTAAAAAAGTATGTCGGGTATAACGCATTTTTTCGCTCAGTGATTCATATAAAGGGTGAGTAAAACGCTTGAATTATTCTTTCGATATCTTATACATATAACTTTCATATCTTATTTTTCGTTTCTTCTTTTAACCGGTAAAGGAAAATTGTTATAAGTTAAAATATAAATCTAATAAATATATGTATATTTAAAATATTCATTTTCTAGTAAAAAGTTTTAACAATGCAATGTTGACCATATCAAAAGCCTCATGCATTACTGAACACGTATGTAAATATCTTTCTCCAGCAGTCAGTTGTTTTTAACATTTTCAAGCATATTTGAAAAGCGTTTATGAATACGACTTGTCTGTCTATCCGTACTCTAACTCTTGTAAACATACTCGGATTGCCAGGAAATTTTTACATGTTATTGAAGTTTACTATAGAGTATATTCGATATTGAAAATGAAGTATGTAGCATTTATAGTTCGTTTACAGGGACACACAAAATAATTCCGTTACATTATGATCTGTGAAAAAAATCTTTTGCGGTGCATTTTATTGATTTCTCGATATTTCAGACATAATGCGATTGATACGCATCACTGAGGTGGACTACAACATGCTTCCTCAGGAGTATAGAATAAGTAGCATGTAAAGTTCGTTTACAGGGGTGCACACAAAAAATTCATTACATTATGATTTATGGGGGGGAAATCGTTTGCGGTGTATTTTAATGATGCTGGTACGATACTTCTAGCATAATGAAATCACTGTAGTGCATGGCAACATGTTTTCTATAGATTATGGACTGCATTTATCGTTCATTTACAGAGACACACAAAATAATTACGTTACAGAACTGACTAAGATTTATAATTGCTGGAAGTGCGTTTTCCGTTGTGGTATGCATTTTTATAATTATCTAATTTTGAGTATATTAGATGGTATATATACATTCTATACACAGGCGTGCAAAATGATAGGAACAATCATTTAATTGATTAAATGAAAATTTAAATACAGTAATCGACATATAAACCATATAAATTGATTTATCAAACTATCTGGGAAATATAAACAACAACAAAGAAAAACATTGTAAAACAATTGTTATTATTACATTACAATAAATTTTATTTTCACTGGATATGCAATAGGGGCAAAATGACAAGAACGGGAGCGATTTTTCTAAATTACAGAAATAATACATGTCAATTTTCCTTCCATTGTGTTTAATAATCTCAGTGCAGCATTGTGGCATATAGTATAACAAGGTTTCAAACTTGTCGATGCCACAAAACACGCCATGCCTCACAAATAGAATATATTAATCCTGCTTTCGAGTTGTATTGGACCATTTCACTATTTTTTCGGTAGATATTACCCACTATAATACCCAAACGTTCTCCATAAGATTTAGCGGACTGTCGGTCGGCTAATGAAGTGTGAAAATCTTCTTATCTTCAAACAATTTCTTTGTTTCTTTTGCAGCATGAATAGAGGCATTGTCTTGTTGAAAAATAGAGTTAAATCCGGCAATTTTTCACCCTGGTTCAACAAATGGCGTTCTAATATGTGAATATAAGTATGTCTATTTTGTTGTTCTTAAGCATTTCTAAGCTTACCTCCTGAGGAAAAAGCAGCCCAAACCACCAGGGATCCCCCACCCAGTTGACGCAGGGAAAATTACGTCCTTTTCCTTTTGAAGGTCATGCCAATATGAATGAATACGAATATCATCCGGACCATCGAAATTAAATTTCTTTTTCTCAATGAAAATAATTTTAGACCAATTTGTTTGCTGCTTCAGATGTTTCTCTGCAAATCGAATGCGGGCTTTTTTATGGCCAGATGTTAAACACGGACACCGACGTGGTTTTACATATTTAAGGATTCTCGACCTTTTTATTGCTTTTCTTATAGTCCATACTGATGCTGGTGTTATTAAGTGGGCTTCCAATTTTTTTTGCTTGCGACCGTGAGAACAAACAAACTTTTGAATCGTTTCGAAGGAATTCTCAGCCTTTTTTTCAGATTTTGAAGTACCATAAGTAGTTGGATTCTGTAAGAAATTAAAAATGGCAGTCTTTGAACGTTTAATTTTATCAGGAATTATTTAAAGTGACATTTCGATGTTGCTATAAGCTAGAATTTGGCATCTTACGAAACCAGAAAGACCTTTTTCCTCTCCTCATAGTCAGAAAGGTATGCAAACTAAATGAATGCGCTCAGAATCCCTTTTAAATTCTTTATTAAATGATATGTGAAAATATTCACCAATTACGAGCCACGGTTTCGAAATATTTATCATTTTGCTCCAGCGTAAATTTAACAAAAAATATATATTTAAAATTGATTAAAAAAATATATACACTTTTCATAAAGCATTGCTTTAATATTAATTGGAATACCACGTATTTAATTTTAACACAACGATTTGCGAATTTGCAAAGAAACGCGAACTGATTTCTTTGTTTTTGTGTCTTTCCTATCATTTTGCACCCCACTGTATATCACATACAGGGCTACATGAAAGAATTTGCCGACATTAAAGGATGTGGATAGAAATTGATGAAAATAGATTTTTACTGAGTTATGTGTTTTTTTTAAGTTGCTTATTATCTCACTCCATTCTATGAAAAAATGAAATTTCTTGATAATATTCTGTTATTGTTGGAAAGTGTTTCATAATCTAGGCGTGATGCATGATTTTTCGTTCTTGTTGCATTTTATTTAGAGAAAACGTACAGTTATATTGCAATTTTGCAAAAGGTTCAATTGGATAAATAATAGATGTCAG
This sequence comes from Maratus michaelseni, assembly GCA_963931845.1. Classification (NCBI taxonomy): domain Eukaryota; kingdom Metazoa; phylum Arthropoda; class Arachnida; order Araneae; family Salticidae; genus Maratus; species Maratus michaelseni. The sequence continues at coordinate 248,302,286 of OZ007599.1, forward strand.
TCCATTTTTTAAAACATTTCTTCAGGCGCACTTAAATTCTTTGATTGAGCGGTCATGTGAAATGTTAGACGAGCAAATAGTAGAAGAAATTGAATTTTAGTTTCGGTGCCATTTGCGTGAAAAAGTTTTAGAAAAATCACGTTTATCGTAAAATTTGTGACAGCGTGCTTGCTGGAAGGTAACCAATTAAAAACATTACTCCAAATTAAAATGTAAAATATTACAAATTTCAGTATTTTCTTAAACATAAATAACTTTCTTATTATGATCATTTTTATGCTTAAAATTAAAGACATCTATCTTTAAGGAATTTTTATCATGCATTTCCGAAATTCCTTACATATATAGCATAAAAAGAATTTAGAATGGTTGGAATTCCTGGAATTATTTTTTTCGTTTCTAGTTCACTGGAATTTTAATATCTTTTAAAACTTCGTAATATTTTTTCTCTTATATTATTTGCCTTGAAGGAAGAAGAGAAAAAATAGCGCCAAGTTCTAATTTGGATGTTTTAGAATGTAACTGGAGATATGAAAATTTTTTAAAGTTTACTTTTACGAGAGAAAAGGAATTATTAATTTGTGTTGCAAAACGATTCCTATCTTTACATGAATTTGGCAACCTATTCTGACATATAATGCTTCAGATATTTTAGCAAACAGACCACAAATGACGACGTGATGATGAATTTTTAAACGTAAGCAGTGATTAAAAATTTTAACAAAGTTTCCTGAAAAGTCGATTACATTGACTTAGGAAAAAAATATTCACTAAGATCATGCCATGTTCTGCGACAGTTCACTGAGTAAATATCACGAAGTCAAATCGGAAAATGTCAGTCGTCAATTTCGCTGTGACACGTATAAACTTTTTTAGTGCATATATTTCGTTCGTACAGTAGACTGTTTTTGCTTTCGTGCTTCAAAATTAACTGATGAATGTTTAATTGATGAATAATGTAATTGGAGTTGAGATGTTTTTATAAGAAATGAAATTAAATATAAGCAGGGACCGATTTACAAATTTGGGGGCCCTGGGCACAGATGCTTATCGGGGGCCCCCTTGCGCTTGCACCAATGCTTACAACGACTTTGAATATATATATATATTATTGATTCTTAACTTTAATAATTTCTGTAAAATATCAATTAAAAAATTAAATTTTATAAACATTAATTTACTTTTAAGTAATTATTTTTGAATAGTGTGGTGCTGATTACCTTTCTCTATGCAAATCCATATATCTGCAATGATAAAGTATGCGGCACCTAAGAACAAATTTCCGCAGTACCAAGCTCTAATTATTTAAAATATAAGAAAAAAAAAAAAAAAAGGGAGAACTATGGCGATTCCAATAACGGAGTTCTGTACATCTCCGCACATAAATCGTTAAAAGACAATCAGGAAAAAATGAAATTACTAACACAATCATAGAAAAAAAAAACCTTGACTTTATAAATAATGCATTTTCTTTGGTGCATGTAACAGAAAATATACAATTTCCCTGACAATACGAAAAAAATAAAATAAACCAAACAAACGGCGTAGCATTTAGCGAAACTGATTTCGTATGGCATCTATATATATTATGTAATTGATGTCTTGCGCTAAATATCTAATTAAAAATAAGTAATGGTTGTCTTATTAATTTTCCTTAATCGGGTTCATAGCCGATATTGGTAATAAAATCGCTAAAATAACTATAAAATCGCTGAAATACGTGTTTAACTATTTTTTTTAGAAGACTGATTTAGCTCTATTTTACGCTCCTACAGATAACTGAAGCTGAAATATGGCAAAATGATCTAAAAGTTTTGGCCCCTTATTTAACCCCGAATTTCTAAAATCGCTGAAATTTGCGTTTAACTAATTTTTTAGTAGTATTATACTGAATTATTTCACGCTCCAACCTAAAATTGCTGCTGAGATATGACAAAATGACCTAAAACTTTTTGACTCCCCCCACCCCCATTTAACTACCGGGGAGGAATTTTCAATAATCCTTTCGTATTGCTTGCCTAGATCATAACAGCAATTTACTGCTCAAATTTCACGATTCTAACTTTAGGCGTTTCAGCTCTGTGTTGATGAATCAGCCAATCAGAAGTTTACCCTTTGTTGTATTAGTAATTAGTACAAGAAAGAGATGTATAGGGGCAAACAGAATGTATATAATAATTTTACTGTAACAATTGAATTCATTATTTAGTCTTGTATTTATTACCAATGAGTTAAAAACATTTACTGAATAAAATTAAATTCCATATCAACTCTGAAAACGAATCAGTTTTGATACTACTTTCGACACCTTAAATTATCAAATACAGAAAAAAGAAAAGGAAATTCAATTCTTTAATGAAACCTAACTTTTCAGGACATATCCATACTAGCATGGTTGGAAAATATTTAGCACTAATAATTGAAGGTGAAATGGCTACAAAGAATGAAATTTGTCTTTGGGGCATAATAATTTGAAAAAGAACAGGGTTAAATAAGAATTTAAAATACAATATATTTTTTAAGTGATAAAGGTAAAAGAAAATACTTCACTATAATAAAGTAATTAAAATTACATGTTTTAGACAAAATATGCAATTTTACCAAAATTATAAATGTTCTTCTCAATTGTTTAGCAGTAAAAGTTTTTATAACATCCTTATAATCAATCTTTGGTGTTCTATATCGACGATGATTTTTTCATCTTTCGAAATTGGTTCCGAAAGGGAAAGTATCCTAATTAAGTAATAATAAAAAAAACCTGTAAACAAAATCGAAAAAGTAAAAAATGGCGTTTGTAGAGATAGACCTTAATTAACTAATGAAAAAAGAATCATTTAAAAATATTGAAATGCAAACGAGATATTTAAATAAATATTTAAATAAAGTTACTCCCATAGGATTAACATTTAGCGAGCGAATGTTTTCGCGTGAGTGCAGTGGTTCACAGGTTTTTCCATATTAAGTCTGTTTTTAACACTTTCCAACCTAGTTGAAAAGTGTTTATGACTTCGGTTTGTCTGGCCGTCTGTCCGTGCTCTAACTCCCGTAAATATGCTCGGATTGTCCTGAAATTTTTATGTTATTATCGTTATCTATAGTATGTTCCCTATTTCAACTGAAGTGTGTAGAACTTATAGTTTTTTTTACAGGGACACTCAAAAGAATTCCGTTACATTACGGTCTATGGGGAAAAATCATTTGCGGTTTATTTTAATGATGTTACACAATTTCAAATACATTGTAATTGATATGTATCACTAAGGTGCATTAAAAGAAGCTTAATATGGAATATGGTGTGCATGGCACTTATATTTACTTTACAGAGACAGTCAAAATAATTCCGTTACATTACGTCTATGGAGAAAAATCGTTTGCGGTTTAATTAAATAATGTTTCACTATTTTAAACGCATTGAAATTTATATATATCACTAAGGTGCGTTATACAAGAGGCGCTTACTACAGAATATTGTGTGTATAGCAGTCATCGTTCATTTACAGGGACACACAAAAGAATTCTCTACTGTCTGTTAACAATAATTCCTGGAAGTGCGTTTTAAGTTGCTGAACGCGATTTTAAATTTAATTCACTTTTTGTCTATTACTTGGTGTGTATAAATTCTGTAGATCATATACAGGGCAGCACAAAAGTTCGCGAACACATTTTCGTTTATTGAAAGAAACTCCAGAAGGAGAATTTTAAACTGTGCTACGCGTTTCCTGCCTAAACTAAAATTTAGCATCCAATGTAGTATATATACAAATCTATAGATCCTATACAGGGCAGAATAAAAGTATTCGGATATTTTTCCGAATAGTGTATATGTTGGAAATTCCTGAAATTACATTTTTTAAATATGTTATGCTTTTTCCAAATTGTTTACTTAGATGTTATCTCTCAGCTTATTAAACGGTAATGATTTGTAAAATTATTTTGGAAGCGTTGGAAAGTGTTACATAATCTGTGCTTGACGCATGATTTTTCGTTCTTGTTTAATATTTAAAACTTCATCACATTTTGGCCAATAATTGAAAAAATCTTCAGTAGCATTTGGGAGCCCCTGAAAATCGGGGGCCCTGGGCCTGTGCCCCGAATGCCCTGCCGTAAATTAGGCACTGAATATAAGTGAATATAAAATCTACTTATAATAAAATCCGAAGGCAATAAAGTGTCTGTAACGATTCCGGGAGCGACCACTCTGGTCTGCGAATCGACCATAGTTAAACGCCATGTTAGGCTTAATGAAAAACCTATGCTAACATATTATAGCTAAATGATAATATCTTCTATTTGAAATCATGTCTGTTCAGCATATTTTCCTATAAACATGTATATCATATCCTATAATGTTTTAAGTTCTTAATTAAAAATCCAGATTAAACCACGGAATCCCAGATACAAACGAACACCGTTGCCATTCAGAATCACAAATTCAAATTAATCACAAATGAACGACTCTGAAAGTTTCATTAAAAAAATACAGTTTAACATATGATTCTACTCTTAAAATATTTGTAAAAGCACATTAAAGCTTTTAAATATTTTAATTTTGTTTAAAACCTTCAAAAACTATTTCATAAAAACATCTATATCAACATTTCTGTAAACAATTTTTTCTGTAAACACTTTTTGTTTTCAGAAATAGCGGATTTGAGGTGATCGATCCAATATATTGGCGCCATCTACGACGGATTTTGAAATTTTTGCTTCCATCGTAAATAAAATGATTTTTTTTTTCTTATGAAACGTAATTAAAATATAAGGAATACATAGTACAGCGTAATTTGCATTTAATTTTGCTTATATAATCAAGCAATGCGTTATGTAGGGAGTCAAGCTGTTTAGAAACTCATTGATAACACTTCTTTACAAAAACTTTCGCACATGGTTAATTTTTAATATTTAATTTGAATGTTTTGTCTAATCGTTGAACTATTTCAGAAATTTAATATTGAGTAAAAAAATAAAATGATATATATATATATCCTCATCATTTTTATTTGTAGAAATAATTTGTCATTTTTAAAATGTACTTTTCTACAATACAAACCTTTCAATAATAAAATCTTCATGCTGTTTGTTTGTATGAAGTTTTATGAAAATGGAACGCCAATCCGTCATTTTTGACGGGGGTTATATACTAGTATACAAATAAAATCGGCTACAAATTCTTAATTGAGTAAACTAAAAACTCCTGAAAAATGTTACTCAGTATTGCAAGATGTCTCTGGAGGGGTTCAGAAGTGCTCAAATAAGAAATTAAAACTGCAGATTATATTAAATTTATGAGGGTTTCTTACGCACCTATCATACATTATACACACCTGCATCAGGTCGGATAGCCCGAGTTTACGCGACTCGCAGGTGAGGTTGGAATTGGTTTGGCTCTAACTTTTCTCGTTGAAAATTACAGAAAAAAAAACTGTAGTCATTGATTGATTATAAAACAGCTGATTTGTTAAGACTGAGTTAATTTATATGCAACACTTATTTTGGCTCAGAGGTTTTATTTTAATGGACTTATTGAATTTTAATAACAAAAACTCTTTGCCCCAGAAGCAGAATTTTCTGTGTCAATCTACAGCAAGCTAAAATTTATTTGCGGCCCAATAATGCTGAACTAAGCCTAATACTACCATAGGAAATAATAGTAACCCACAAAATAAGCAACTTTACATTTATAAGAAAAATATAATAAAAGGGTACAGCAAATACCATAAATCTAGAGACTTAAAAGTACATTTTAGCTATCTTTAGAGGGGTTATACTTACCTGCAAGGTCGAAGAAAACGTGTATTTTGGGCGATTTTTTTCAGGAAAATGAAACTAGATATGTCTAAAAAACTCTTTTTGTATTTTATATATTACACTTAACAAATTGATTTTTGTAATGACGAAATAAAGTTGGGTGTTGTTCAGCAAATCCGTTCTCCGGAGATGGTGTCGTTCTGGTAGCCAACCAGGGTGTTCACCGTAATTCTGTCAAATGTTATCTGAAATTATAAAAAGCATACGAACACTTAAAACTGGAGAGTAATTGTCCGATTTTTTGAAAAATTGATTTTGAACAAGATGGCGGCCGTTGAAAGTTAAAGTACCGATTTTCACAAAAAATTTTGAACTTTGTTTGTTTAAAAAAAAAAAAAAAAAAAAAAAAAAAAAAAAAAAAAAAAAAAAAAAAACAGACCGTCAAAAGGAACGATTACTCTCTAGATAATATTCTTGTTAAAAATTGGTCAAAATTTGAAGACGATTGGTTGAGATTTGTTCGAGGTATCGTGATCACCGAGTTTAAAAACATGGTTTGGAGATAATCGCGTTTAAAGATTCAATTTATGATGTATCTGTGATTGAACAAAGTAAATTAAAGCGGCGTAACTTTATTAATTTTTATCAGATCGACTAGAAAACGTAACTGAATATTCTCTACTAACTGTACTTTCAGGAAATCAATTAAAAAATGGCAGTTTTTGAAAGTTTTTAGGTTGGTATAACCCCTTAAGCCCAGTGTTTCTTTCTTAAGCTGCTAGATTAATCTGTAAAGTCTAAAATAATCTAAAGTGCCAACTGTTTCTGCTAACGGGCTCTTTGTCGTTAAATTTACCTTTGATTATAATGGTAACTATTTAATAATAAATAAACCATGTACTTAAAAACGATGTTAAGATGCAGTAAAATAATTTTACGTGAAAATAAGGAAACGTTAAAAAATGTCAGCTACCATGTTTTACACCCCTAACTCTTTCATTTCATTTAAATATAGTATTAATTTCCTATCATTTCTGGTTTCGGGTCCCGATAATTTGTTGTATGAGACAGGCTCTCTTGAGCCCTATTTTCCCGTTTCCAATCCTCTAAACCAAAACGTATTGCTAGATTCTGAATAATGCCAAGTCTTGTGATTGCCATAGTTGTGTCAGATAGGTTGTCTGGTGGTTACTCTATTTTCGTTTCCAATCCATGGAATTGAAAAATTTTGCTAGCTTTTACATAATGATAATTCTTGCGATTAGCATTATTGTGTCAGACAGGCTATTTGGGGATCTATTTTGCAGTTTTAAATCCTCGGAATTGAAAAGCATTCCTTCGTTATGCATATAGTGCTGTTGTGATTGAATTTTATAATCATCTTCTCAAATCACGGCACGTGATAGTCAGGGGAATTTATAAACTTTTATTTAGATTAATATTATTCTAATAGTTTAATAGCCGATAATAATAATAAAATTATTTCTATTTATTTGTCATAATTTTTATTTTGCGCTATCAAAATACCGTTTACATTATTCGTAAGTTATGATGTCAATAGTCTGTTTATAGATATCGTAATTTTATTGATATCTCAATTTGGAATTTTTCCTCTGACCGATTAGAATAGAAACTCTTACAAATGTAATAAATTAGTACGAGATAAAAATAGGTAATAAAATATACTAAAATAAAAACGTTTAAAATGTTACTTAAAACACACGTTAAAATGATGCTTAAAATATAAGTTAAAAAGCCAAATGTCCTCATTTTTGAGGATTTTCTTATCTTATAATAACTCCAAGTATTAAAATCTCAACACTGAAAACCAAACGTACTCATTTTTTTTCAGTATACACTGTAAAAAATGAAGTACTCAAAAATGAGTAAGTCCATGTACTCATTTCAAAATGAGTATTTTTGGATAAAAAATGAACATGTGCATTCTCAAAAATGAGTAAGTCCATGTACTCATATCGAAATGAGTATTTTTGGATCAAAAATGAACATGTGCATTCTCAAAAATGAGTAAGTTCATGTATTCATATCGAAATGAGTATTTTTGGATCAAAAATGAACATATGTATTTTCAAAAATGAGTAAGTTCATGTACTCATTTCGAAATGAGTATTTTTGGATCAAAAATGAACATATGATCAAACCCAACATACTTGTATATATTTCATAATGTGTAATGACGAATTTACGGAGCCTAAAAAGCTATTATTTGAAGGAAAAATAAAGAATAAGAGAAATGAAAAGTGGATCTGGTTCTTCGGGATTTTCATCAAAGTGGATCCACTACAACACATTTACTCTTTTTTTTTCCTCACATTTTACACATCTTTTTTTTTTCTTGATAGTACTTCAAAATTATGATTTTTTTCCCACTAATTTTTTAAAAATTTATTTTAACTTTTTTAACGTGAGACAATATTGTGTTATTTAAAAGTTTCATAACATAATATCTTTGCAAATTATAGCTATGCAAATTGGTATTAAACTAAACTGATTTGGCTTACAAATTTATCAATTACGCTAAAATTTATTATTTTATAAATTATAATTTTACAAAGTTTATAATTTTAGTATTTCAATCTATGATCTTTTCTAATGTCATTTTTTAATTAATAATTCTTCGAACTACCTGTTACTTCAGACATTATTTTAATCTTTAACACAGACAGGCACTGTACATCCTTAAAAACATATTTAAAACCTTTATCCCTTCCTAACAGATGGCGCCAGATGCCAGATACTGTTAGGAAGGGATAGAGGGAGAGTTTCAAAGTAACTAACAACATTTGAGAAGAAGGCGTGTCCCCCTCATGGCGCGTTGGTTTGGGTCGTCAGGTTAGTAAACAGGACATCGCGGGTTCGATTCCTCTCTTGGGCAAGGGTTGGTTAATTACTATAAACTCACGCAGGAATGAAAAAAATGAGCAGAAATGTATGTATAATCCCTTATAAGGTTGTCCTCGCGAAGTAACTTTTTTTTATCCTATAAATTTTATTTTAACGACATAAAAATTTTTAAATTTGAATACATCCATGGGATCAAAAATGAGTACATAGGAGTTCATATTTGAATACATCCATGGGATCAGAAATGAGTACATGTGTTTCTCAATTTTGAGTACATTTGGATCGGAGCTATTTTGAGTATGTGACGTATTCAAAATTGAGTACTTTTTACTCAATTTTGAGTACCCATTTTTTACAGTGTATTCTTCGCTTTTATATATACAAAGGGTACCCATAATTACTGTTACTTTCAAAAATATTATTTATAAACATATTTCTTCAAGTTTACTTAGACGGGGATATTAAATTTAATATTAGATTTAAGGAGGTCACAGCACCCTAAGGTGATTAATCTGATTGAAGGCTGCTTTTAAAAAATACATTAATGACGCATTTTACAGAAAAAAGAAAACGACAGTACTTATGGGTACCCCTAATAACTTCGCTTTTACAAAAACATCCATGATAAATTACTGCTTCACAAAAAATGTAAATAAAATTAAATTCTTATAGCCTCCATATGGTTTCGATACATTCACCATAAGATACACTTTGTTAGATTTCACGTGCACAACTTTTATTCGCCGAACAATTCAGACAAATTATTTCTGAATTGTACATGCACATTTATTAAAAAAATTCTCTTGAAATCTGTAATATGTAAAAAGGAATAATTCGAGATTATATTTATCGACAAGGTTATTATAAAAGACATATCTTTTAAATATAATTGAACTTGTAATGCACTCGATTATGATATAATTGTACTTAAAAAAAACAGGTTCAGGTTCTCATTTTTGAATGTTTTTACATTGAATAAATCAACACATTTACACAAAAAAAAAATTTGTCGATCGATGGGCTTTTTTTTAAATTAGTGGAGAAAAAAGGATCTAGACTTGCTATTTTCTGCATAATGCAAATTGAATTTGCAAATCTTTAAATTAGGTTCGAATTCTTTAAATTAGGTTCGAATTCTTTAAATTAGGTTCTTCCATCTATGGCTATATTTCAAAAGCATTAATGTTAAAGATTAATGTTATTGATATTAATTAGTTTTAATAATTAAAAAATAAATTTTAATGTACGCATTAAATTTTATACCTGCCAACCTTACGAATTTTTTAAAGTGAAATAATCATACTTTGAACCAGAAATGTTAATTAATAAATGAAATCAATTAAGTACTATGTAGAAACAAGACACGTAATACTTGGCTAATTTTATAAAATATATCTTTTTGTTCCAAACATGCTTTTTTCCCTGTTACAAATAGTAGATTTGGTCAAATGCAATTCTGCATAATGCAAATTCTGCCGTGCAGAAAACTAAATGCTTTTTGCAGAGGTTCAGACAATATGGGTCAGATTCCTTCAAAATGCTTTTTGTAAAATAGACTTGCATTCCATAATGGACCTTATTCAAATATGTTAATAAATCCCAAACTTATACGAGTGATCAAAATTATAAAATTATTGTACAAAGCAAAATCAGTACATGATCTATACCTAATATTTTGAATAAAAAATTAAAATGACATCGTCATCATTTTTTATTTCACTCTATTTAAACGTATATACCTTTTTATAATTCAAAATATTTATTTGTTTAGGGTTCTTCAAACTAATGGGGGCAGACTGGCCATAAATCCAACGTGCGATGGAAGCTCATTTTACAGATGTGTTTAAAATGCGTCCAATGCTTTGATGTAGATTTCATTTGAAGTCTCATTCCAAGCATGACATTGAGTGAAAATAAGACATTTGTCGATTTGAGTAACTTAACGCCGACTGAATATGAAAAAATTACAAGCGTCCTGATGAGAGATAAAGAACTAAGATCGATTGAAGAAGCTCGCATACGGTAAGTTAGTTGAAATTTTTCTTTAATTTTTCTTTTTTTACTTGTTTATTGGGCGGAAATTATTTGACATCATCGAGCTTTTGACCATCTTGGAATGAGAACGGCATCACTAGACAGGACTTTCTAAAGAGCTGATTAGAATTCTCCTTGAATGTAAATCAAATATTGTAAATTTTGCACATTACGCTTAAATGGTGTAGATAAGTCAGACTGCAATTCCCTCTCTCCTATATTAAGGGGATCGCTACCCTTCACTTTTCGAAAATTGAAGAAAATATTTATTTTCCAATTTTTTTGCTATTTTTTGTATTTAGACTTCGTTTAGTATATTCTGGTGAAGATACGTAAAGAGCCGATGACTATAAATATTTAAAAAAGTTTTTTTACTGCATCCATTTCCCTTTAAATGTATCAATATTTAAGTCGCAATATTTAAATTCATTTTTCCCAGTTTGTGTTCTTTCAATATATGAGTATGATCAAAATGCTAAAATTTCAACATATACTTTTCAGTTGACTCTCTATGATTTTGGATGATCGTTAAGGGGCATTTTATAAAATTAGGAGTTGGATTTTCTGTAATATAAATAGTTTATTTTTTAAAAGCGAAAATGTTAAGTAAATAGTCTTTTTTACTGTATTTCTGACCTATGTCACGACATTTTATTTCTTTTTTCTTAAACTAATTAACTTTTTGGAAAACCTATCCCTAGTGTTAAAGAATACACTTGTAAGAATGCATGCAAATAAATAAATACATAAATAAATTAATAAATTAATAAATAAAATAGTTTCAAAAAGTTCTAAAACTGTAGAAATAGGGTTTTAAAACTTAATTTTTTCAAAAACAAATCTTTAAATTTTCCTACAAGAATTGCATTTATTCTTTATTAAATCATTTTCATTCATAAAACCGTTTAATAATATGTCAAAAAGGCATTATAAAGCACTAATATAATTTTTTTTAAAGTTCAAAGATTAGCCAGTTCTTAAATTTATGGCCTGGGAATATGTTGATATTTTAAAATTTCTTATCCGTAAATTGAAATCTCTTTTTACTTTATCTGTACTCTTCCTCTTTGCGTTTCGTTTTACAAAATAATTCTAAATATATATTTAATTTTTTTAATGTGTTAAAATCTCCACTTTCTAATGCGTGAAGTATTTTTAAATGGATGAAGAACATTATTTGCATTTAAAATGGATTATTAAGAACAAATAGTATAGAATTCTTAATTCAATTACATTTATTACAAAATTACACCGATATAACGTTTACAAGCATTTAAAAAATATTATTGAGAGTTATTAAATAATTTCTTGTAATAATTTAAACTTTGAACGCATTTCCACCAAAAAAAAAAAAAAAAAGAGCCATGTCTTTCTTTAGATCTAAAAGCAGAAATTCTTTCAGAAAATTTTCTCTCACGCAGAACAGACACAGATTTGTTGCAAGGAGAAATTTACAACTGAATATTTGAAATAAAAATGGATCTTCCATCTATGGTTATATTTCAAAAGCATTATTGAACTTCAAATGAGGTTTATATTTGATAAAGGAGTAAAAATAAAATATACACGCTTTTCAGAGGGTTGTTTTGCAATACAATCTCATATGAGGTTACCGTGTATGAGAGGGTTAAAGAAGCTGGCAAGCTGTGAATTAAACTATATTACTACAAAGCTATTTGGGGTTTTCAGAATTTGAAAAGATGGTGAGAAAGTTCCTGTTCTGAACTTCTCATACAAGTAAAAATATTTTGTTAATATGCATTTTATCTTTAGATATTTAAAAATATTATATTTTTAAGTTTAAATTTTCATCCCTCTCGAGTAGATAAATTAGTTGTGAGCGACGAATTGATCGTGAATCAGTCCTTCTATGTCAGATTAAGGGGGGAGATCACGTTGAGCAAACTGAAAATGACAATAATTAAACCAGTGCGAAAAATTTCTGTAGTTTTAAACCAATGAATGAAATGCAACAATTTTTTTTCTATAATTTCACACATTCTTGTAGTTTAAAATAACATTCAAATTATATATATTTAGAAATATTAATTAATTAATTGATAACGACAAAAAAGGCTTTTTAAAAATATAAATAATAAAATATGCATTTTGCGGGCAAGGTTAAAAAAATTCGACTGCAGACACACACTTAATATTTCATTTATTTTTACTTATACTACTATACTTTACACTGAACATTCATTTAAACCTGAAAAGCATCAACCTGAAATTTAAAAGTAAATTCAAATTCATTAGCTTAATTAATGGCTTTTATAATGATATTCACTAAATTTATCAAAAAATTTAGATTTAATTTTTCAATACAAAATTTTCTATGACAAAAATCCGACTAAATTTAGGTTCAGCATAATACATGAAAATTAATTATACGCAAAAATTCAAGGTTCTATGATAATTAGTTTTCAAATAAGAGTGCGTGCAAAGTCAAAAAATGCAATTTTGTGAAAAAGGGCTTCAAAGGTAACTTTATAGCATGACAGGAAATGGCTTTTTACAAGATATTTTTAGCTATAACTTCTGTTGTAATTGGAATATTTGTAAAATTCTTTTTGCAGTTTATTTGTAACATTTCAAGGTATCCATGCTAATTTTTTTGAAAAATCGATATTTTTTTACCTTTAACTTGATCTCCCCCCTTAAAGCAATAGTCTTCATGGTATTTTATTTAGGGGGAAGCATGTTTCTGTCTGGATGAGAGAATGCGAATTTTTCTTCTGACTGATTAACACTGTTAAACTATGCGAGTCAGAAACAGAGCATGCAAACTTTTTCTGCTGACCCTAGTAATAGCCGATGATCGGATATTTCTAATAAAGCAATGAATTATTATCGGAAACTCATAAAGTCTCATCGAGAAAGTAGAAATTATCGATATAGGGAGCAGATCAATTTATGATTAAAATGAAATAGCGTTGTCGACGAATATTCAATTGGTATTTGATAAACTTAAAGAGTACATTTAGACGAATATATACGATAGAGTCTGATGCTAATTTGTGATTAAAATAAGGTAGTTTTCAGATGAACGCAGAATTTCCCCAATCATTATCCGATAGGCATTTGATGAAATTAGGAGAGCTATTAAATGAATATACTACACTATACAAAGCCTTATAGTTCTTTCAAAAAATTCAAAAGTATTCAATACTAGTGGAATGCAAGTATGCTTTCTGACACAAGACTGTTATAGGTTCCCACGGTCGAAGCACCTAGCAGCTGATAACTTGTAAACAATGTCAAAAACCTCAAATTTTCTGAACCATTATTTTGAGTGATTAATTTTATTATTATTTTTTTTAAATGTTGTAACACCAGTTCTTTTTTATCGATGAAGATAATTAATTGTGAGACAGTAATCCCCCTGAAAGCAAAGGGTATGTTGTGAAAATACTGATATGTGTCATAATGAATAGAGGAAAGTATATTCAACTAGGTAAATTATATTCAATGGTTGGAGTATCGTAGATGAGATTTTTTTTTTCCAACAGAGTGAAAATATGCCGGAACCAGGACTCGAATCTGGGTACTTTGGTTTGCCGTACCAATACGTAATTGGTTTGCCGACGTATGCTCTCCCTACTGAGCTATCCCGACGATATCCTGGACTGGCATATCTCACTCTTATTTGTTGGACAAGGCTGCGAACTGCAGCGCTAATTTCAATCATCCGAGCTATAACTATAGCATTTACATGATGAATCTTGAAATAGCACGGAAACTCCTGTATACCATGTAATTAGGTCATAATGAATAGAGGAAAGTATATTCAACTAGGTAAATTATATTCAATGGTTGGAGTATCATAGTTGAGATTTTTTTTCCAACATTATTTTTCACTCTGTTGGGAAAAAAAAAATCTCAACTATGATACTCCAACCATTGAATACTGATATGTGTTTCATTACAGAATTATAAGAAGGCATATCTAATAAAATAAATCTCATCAATAACATCACATGTAAAAAATGTAGCCAAGTCTCGTGACTCTTTTACCGCAAAAAGTTCCGAGATCATGTAGAGCCAAGTTTAGCTCTCTTATTAACTCTGAAATTTACATTCAGAAAACACTCCTAGTCTCTACATCTTTAGTTAATGATTATTTTGTGTCTTGGCAATTACGCAGCACGAGAATGTATTACTGTGACGGCTGTTTATAATTGGCCGTAATCAAATAATCCCATCCCATCCCATAACATAATAAGATGTAATAATTTTCCTGTACTGCGTAATTGCCAAGTCACTAAATAATCATTAACTAAAGATGTAAGAGACTAAGAGTGGTTTCTGAATGAAAATTTCTGAGTTAATAAGAGCTAGATCTACGTGATCTCAGAACTTTTTACGGTAAAAGAGCCACGAGACTTGGCTACATTTTTTACATGTGATGTTTTTGATGGGATTTTATTTTTTTTTTGTAAGTAGGGGAGATGGGGGATGAATGGGACAAGGGATGGATGGGACGTTCTCAATATTTCAGGCAATAAGCTTTTTTTTTTAGTTGCTTCCTATCCTCATAGATTTCACTACCATAGTGTGCTTCAGAACCAAAAGCAAGACCACATGGCTGTTTTCAGTTTCCTTCAAATTATCATTTCCTGAAAACTCTGCTTAAAAGTAAATTTTTTTACATTTGAAGTTACTTAAATATCTTATGCAATATAAACAATTAAGATATGTTGTAGTTTTTTATTTCAAGGCTCAATATTGGTAATTAAAATGAATGAATATTAACAATTGTGACAAAATAATTTTTGAGACAAATTGGCTGACAGTTGAATATATGCATCATGGGGATGATTGGGACATTTCAAATGGGATGAATGGGATTGTCTCATTTATTCCTAGAGGATGCTGAAAAATATATTTATTAGCTAAATAATATTATAGAGTTTGATAAATTAATAATTTATGGTAATTATTATTTTAAAATTTTATTCTCATTGTAGTTATCGTCTTCAGCCATTGAATGCTTCCGTTTATGGGCCTTTTAAAGTAAAGCTGAGATAAGTCCAATATGATTGGCTAACAAATAATTCTGGAGATCAAATTACAATTTACAATCTCTCAGCTTTTGCCCAGGAGGCATTTTTTTCAGCTTTTAGTCCTTAACATTGAATAAAGGGAGGAAAATATTTGTGTCCCATTCATCCCTGCTGTGGGGATGATTGGGACATAGAATTGTTTTTTAATTTCATAATATATATATGTATAATAATAATATTGAATAAATATTGTGCATAAGACGTAGTCAAACACTTAATGTATGAAATGTGATATATAATATTGATAATAACTTAAATAAAATATTTAAAATAAACATTTTTGTGAAAATGTCCCATTCATCCCCCATCTCCCCTAATCCTCCTTTTCTTGATTTTGGACTCTTTTTGGAAATCATTCACTGATTTTCGTCAAGTCTACACCCTGTCCCTATTATTTGAAGGTATAAAAAATTTGGAGATTTAGTTTCTTTTGCTAAGTCTTCTAGGTAAAAAGAAGTTTCAGATTCCTTGGTAAGCAGTAAGTTATGGGGGGGGGGGGAGGAATCAAAACTACTCTCAATTGCTTCCAGGAATTCGATATGAGGTATTACTCGCAGCCCTAGATACTGTATATTTGGAATAAAAGTAGTGTTTAGGATACAAAGAGAGACAAAATTAAAAATTCCGGAAAATTCCAACAAATCGAAGTATTTTCGATTTTTTGAATTTTTCAATTGTTCGATATTTTTTTTTTTTTTTTTTTTTTTTTTTTTCGAAATTTCCAGATTTTTTTATTTTTTCTTTCTTTGTATCCCAAACACTACTTTTATGCCAAATCTGAAGTTAGGGCTACAAAATCAAATTATTTTGGAACTTTCGAGTTTTAACCAATTTTTCGATTTTCGAATGTTTATTTATTTATTTATTTATTTATTAATCCTAAACCTTGGGGGTGAGGATGGGAGTCCTTAACCACTACCTTTACGCTACATTTTTAAGTTTTTAAGGCTAAAAAATCAAATTATTTTCAATTTTTCTAATTTTTTTTCGATTACTTATTTATTTATTTTAAATTTTCGAATTTTTAAATTTTTTCTTTGTTTGTATCTTAAACATTACTTTTATGCCAGATTTCAAGTTTCTAGGGCTACGGGATGTACCTTTAGCTGTTTTTATGATCGGTGAGAGAGTCAGTCAGTGTGAAAAAAGGCGAAACTTCGCGTTCATATATCTTCTAAACTAGAAAAGATAGAAAAGTGAAATTTGAAAATTTGGCCCCGTTTGCAATGTACTCTAGATAAGCGCAGTTTCAGGATTTTGGGAAGCTCCAGAGCAAAGATATTAGGGGCGGAGGTTAAAAGTACCCTGAGTTTCTTTTTTCTTTTCTTTTCTTTTTTTTTTTTTTTAGAAAAGAATGTTTGCCTGGAGGCACGACAGTGCCTTCAGCTTGAAAGGGGGGGGGGGGGGCAGAGGAGGTTGGACTGATTTGTCCAAAAAAATCTGAGGAGTTTTTCCACACAGATTAAAATACTTAAACTCTATGAGCACTTCCATTAATATTTGCGTAAGTCTGAATAAACAGCAATCTAAAGTTTAATACATATATACAGACTTTCAAAACTACAATTTTAATATGTGTGAATGACAAAGTATTGATTAATCATACAGAAATATTAACAATCTCGAAACTTAAGGAACTATAAAAAATACTTAAGTTAACGATAAGGAGTACTAGAAAATAATTCATTTTCCTTCTTGTTTATAATATAATGCTATAAAAAATAGAAAGAAGATGGATAGATAAGCATTGATTTTTGGCCACCCGATAGAATCAGCTTTTTAAAATTTTATTTAAACGCTTTCCAACATAGTTGAAAAGTGTTAAAAAAAAAGAAAAAATCACGTGTCAAGCATTTATTATGATTATGTAATACTTTCCAAAATTTCCAAAATAATTTTACAAATCTTTACCGTTTAATAAGGTGAAAAATTATATTTAAGTAAACAATTTGGAAAACGCATGACATATTTAAAAAACAATTTCAGGAATTACCAACAATATTAAAAAATATATCCGAATTCTTTAGTGCAGCCCTGTATATGATCTAGAGATTTGTATATATACTACAATGCTAAATTTTAGTCCAGTTAGGAAAAGCGTAGCACAGTTTAATTCCCTTATGGAATTTCAGTCAATAAACGGAAATGTACTCGAGGACTTTTGTGCTGCCCTGTATATGATCTGTAGAATTTATACACACCAAGTAATAGACAAAAATGAGTTAATTTTATAAACGAGTTGAGCAACTCAAAACGCACTTCCAGCAGTTATTGTTAACAGACAGTACCGAATTATTTTGTGTGTCCCTGTAAATTAACGATGAATGCTATATACAAAATATTCTATAGTAAGCCTCTTATAATCCACTTTAGTGATATACTATATCAATTTTAATATTTTTGAAATAGTGAAACATTAAAATAAACCTCAAACGATTTTTCTCCATAGACCGTAATGTAACGTAATTCTTTTGAGTATCCCTGTAAAGGGACTATAAGTGCTATGCACACCATATTCTATAGTAAGCCTCTTGTAGTGCGCTTCAGCGATATATATCAATTTCAATATGTTTGAAATTTTATAACAGCATTAAAATAAACCGCAAATGATTTTAGCCCATAGACCGTAATGTAATGGAATTCTTTTGAGTGTCCCTGTAAAAAAACTATTAGCGTCACTTACACGTCATTTTCAATACCGAACATGACATAGTAAACCTCAATAACATATATCCATTGCATGACAATCCGAATATATTTACGCGAGTTAGAGCACAGACAGACAGACAAACCGAATTCATAAACACTTTTCAACTATGTTGGAAAGTGTTAAAAAAGCCTACTAATTATTTTTAATAATATAACTAAATCATCTCTAGAAAAGTTAATGCTTTTCTTTTAATGCAAAACATGCCTAAATATTGGGCTCTTCTCCCCAAATTTCCTTGTTGCTCAAACTACTTTATAAAACAATGAAAAATTATAGAGCGGCAGATAGAGGGGGGGGGGGGTATGAATTACATTTTATTGGCCAAGAAATATACTTGCCACCTAGTACCGGGAGTTGCTTTGACACGTAGCAAATTATAAAATAAAAACAACAACAATAATAATAATTCATACATTGTTTTCTAAACGGTGTTATTAAATTTAAAAACATTCCGAAGCATTCAAAGTAAACTAATATCCTAACAGAAAACTGAAAATCACTCATACAGAACTTTGAGAGAAATTTCATGTTTTGTTTGATGAGACAAGCTTATCATAATTTTATAGTGTAGCCTAATGCACAGTTTTGAAGATGAAACATCATATCAGACATCTCTTTGGGTAAACAAAATCTCTAACATGAAATTTGCAGCATTTCAAAGCGAAATCGATTTTTTCTAAAAATATCCTTTGTTAAAATTTTCAGTATGTTGCTTAGGAAAATATCTAAGAACGGTTGTAGTCTGTGAGTTTATTTCATATTGAGCAATCATTTTCTAATTTTATAAATTCCCTAAAGCCGGGATTAAATATGATGTATTTTATCGAGGGAATTGAAAAAGGCTTATAATGGGAATAATGGGAAACGTAAAAAAATAAATGCATTTTATTCGTGAATTTCTTTTAAAAATTATTGAAGTTGAAGCTAGTATATAATATAGTAAGTTATAAGTTAGTAATAAGTAATTGCTAATGTTAAATATCAGTTTTAACTATCTCATATGTTAGCGATGGCGAAAATCTCATAATTATTATTCACCAACAATCTATCATGCCAGAAGAATTATAACTTAGACAATATCTTAAAGAAAAATTAAATTTTAGAGAAGTTTCAGTAATTTTTACCCCTTATCGTAAATGCGAGTCTCTACATTTATTAACTCAATAATATACTCATGCCGCATTGAAATCAGTTTAAAAAATATATGACATAGATTTTTCATTATTATATAATTCGATGCCGAATCTGATTCCTATTTCGTCATTTTTAA
Source organism: Maratus michaelseni (assembly GCA_963931845.1). Lineage (NCBI taxonomy): Eukaryota > Metazoa > Arthropoda > Arachnida > Araneae > Salticidae > Maratus > Maratus michaelseni. Next base: position 248,321,976 of record OZ007599.1, read on the forward strand.
TTATATGGCTGCACTAGGGCCAGTAGGTATTTCATTATTTAAACCACCTTTTCAATAAAAAACGCCCTTTTAAATTTTTATAGAGAAGCAAAATTATTTGGTGAGAAAATGGAGCAAAGGGTTTAATATTCAACGATTAGTTTAATAAAAAGTAACTGATTGTTTTTTTAAAGAGTCTATGCATGTAAAATAAAATTGCAGTTCTTGTACATAAAACTGAACTTGCCCCATAAATTTATCTATAAATTTCTCGCGTGACACAAAAACTTCCTTATGTGCCAATTTGGGGACGCGTGCCATATGTTCGGCATAAAGTATTGCTTAGGAAATCATCTAGAACGGTTTCTGTCTGTGATTTTATTTATTAGTGATTTTCCGTATACACTTGGTCGAAGATTAATTGATTGCTCTCCAAAAGATGGACACAGTCGATGATTTTTTGTAGAAGTGGTAGTTTCCCTAGAAGATAGGAAAAACAAAATGACAGTCTGGATTCGAACACCGGACGTCCTGTTTTAAAACTTGAGACGTTTCCTCTGCGCTACTAATGCTTGATTACATCGCCGCAATATTCATCACTTATACCTTGTCACATTTCCTTAGTGATTTTCCGTATACACTTGGTCGAAAAACAGTTTTAAACAAGAAAGGAAACACTTTCCAACACTAACAGAACATTATTAAGCAATTTTAATTTTTTCATACGATCAAATGTGATATCTAAATAAGCAATTAAAAACTACATATAACGCAGTAAAAAAACCATTTTCAGCATTTTCTGCCCATATTAGAAGTCTTTATTGCAGCCCTGTATAGGATCTACAAAATTTGTAAACAACACGCAGTACACTAAAAATTACATAAAATTGCATATTACGGTGGAAAGAGCGCTTCTAGCAATTGCCGATCACAGTCAGTCCTTTAACTGAATTCTCTTGTGTGTCCCTGTACATGAACGATAAATCCTACTGAATCCATAATCTATAGAAGATAAGTTGTATTGAACCTTAGTGATCCTTTTAAATTTCAATATGTTTCAAGTATCATAACATGTTCAAAATGCACCGCAAACGATTTTTCCTCATTGATTATAATGTAAAGGAATTATTTTGTACGTCCCTGTAATTGAACTATAAATGCTACTAATTATATACTCCGGTAACAACGTGCTATAGTACCCTCAGTAATGCGTATTAATTTCATTATGTTTGAAATATCATAACATCAATAAAATGTGCCGCAAACGACTTTTCTCCATAGGCTATAATGTAATGGAATTATTTTGTGTGTGTCCCTGTAAATGTACTATTAATACTACACACTTTATTTTCAATACCGAACATTCTATAGTAAAATCCAATAATGTGTAAAAATTCCATGCCAATCCTTGTATATTTACGAGAGTTAGAGCACGGACGGACAGACAGACAAACTGAATTCATAAACACTTTTCAACCATGTTGGAAAGTGTTAAAAAGAGGTTAAATAGCTATAGTCCAGTAGAAATAGCATTTTACCTTACAAAAATTCGGGTAGTTCTAATTTTTGGATATGTTGTAAAGGTTGACCCGGTAATAAAAAAAACCAAGTTTTCGACCTTCTAGACCTTATGCGTTTTTCACAATATTGAAAAAAACAATATTTTTCGGCACTTTTTTCGATTTTTCTTAAATAACTCAATTTGAGTGCATTTTGCAGTTTGCAGTGCATTATAAAGTTTGTAAAGCATGAAGTAGTCTATAAGTTTCATTTATTAGATCATTAAATATCTATAATAGACTCTGAAAATCAGAATAATACAATTTATGTCCACCTTGTCAGGCCGTGTTTACCGCCTTGTCAGGCAGTTAAAGCAAAAAAATACCGCCTGACAAAGTCATTAATTTAAAAACGAGCTTTTATTTTTGATATTGATTAAACAATACAATTAATTATAGTATGTACAATAATAGGTAACTGTTGAATAGTTGAGAGGGGGGGGGGGCAAAGTTATCCAAAAAACCTAGTCGGTAGATATAGGTGCAGGGCCAAGAATTCAAAGTCGAAAGTAAAATTAATAGCTGGGAATAATGTGAAAAAATACTTGAAAGATAAATAAGTTATAATTTAGAAATTTTAAAAAGGAAAAGGAGTCTCTAAGGTCGAAACTAAGGGAGGTGGGAGCAAAAGGAGCATGTGGCCCGGGCGCTAGAATGGAATCGATTTTCTTAAATAACCCAATTTCAGTGCATTTTACAGAAAAAGCATTTTCACCATTTTGTAGAAGATAAAATTCTCTACAACATGCAGTATTGATGTTTGTAAATTGTCCAAATAGGGGGGTGAGATACGGAGCTGGAAAAATAGGGTTAAATTTGAAAAAAATGCAAAAATCCACAAATGACGTTATTTTTTTTGTTAATAACCCACTTTTAGTGCATTTTAGAAACAAAACTGTCATAATCAACTTTTTAGAGCATGAGATAGTCTATAGTTTCATTTATTAGATAATTAAATATTGGTAATAGACCTTAAAAATCACAGCAAAAAGATTTTGGGTGAAAACAGAAAAATACCGCCTGACAAGTTATTAATTTAAAAAACGAGCTTTTATTTTTTATATTGAAAACACGATGTGGTTAATTAATTATAGAATGCACAATAAATTAATCAACAAATACATAGTAAGTATTATATAGTCGCTTTGTCATATATGTTTCCTTTTTCTGCTGCTTGGCCCTGGTAATGATACCATCGTCTCAGATACTTCATCGTCCGTCTCTGTACTTGACTCGATTGGTTGTTCTAGGTCATCAAAGTCCTCAAGGTCCATTATAATATCAGGAGTGTTGCCACATAGTTGGTTGTTGCACTTCACACAGATAACTGAGCACTTCAAGCCTGCCTTTCTAGAACTGCAATTCGTACTACATATATATATATATATTTTGCATTGGCAAGATATGAAAGCGAGTAGAGTTTGAGGAGCTGGTCCATTCATCATGGTGACTGGAATGAGCCCATGACCACCCCACTTCCAGCCGCATTCGAGAGGATCCTTTTCGTTTCCCAGCCATGTCGGAATGCATGATATTCAGCAGCATCACGAGTAGGTGGTAGTCTAGCTAAATTTAATTTAATATTGTTAGCTGCTCTAGTGAAACTGACATACCGCAATACATTAAAGTTTTGGTTGTGATCATCTCCATACAGGGAAAGAAGTACACCTTCTATGGCTTCAACAAGTTTGTGCCTCTCTGCATTTGAGTCTTTAAAGATTTGAACTTTTTGGTTCAGGGATGGGTTCTGAAGAATTCTGCAATATTTCATTTTCTTATGGCTGTAGAGCACAGAAGTGGTGTCACAACCATTTACTGCATGAAGAATAAATAATATTTTGTGCAACTTCCTTAAATTTGAAACACTCTGTGGAGTAGAGATCATCAGGCAGTTTCCCTCTCCTGGCCCTTCGGAAATAAACATTGTCTGCAGCTAGAGAAGCCACAAGAACAAGAAGGTCCATGTCTTTACCATTGACAATGACAACATCGTAATCACGGGCTTATGAAATAGCTGTGTTCACTATTAGCACATTTGCATCTTCAATGGCCTGCGTAGTGATCATTTGTGCTTTTTCAAATTCATTTCGAAGTATATAAATGAAAAGTTCTTTATTTTTTTTTTCATTCCCCAACAATTTTTCTTGTGGCATCTGTGGAAACATAGTCTCATTGAACTTAACCTCAGCAGAAGTATGAATCTTCAAGCGACGAGCACTTTCTGCACTTTTTATACTTTTTTGATTATGTTAAGGATAAGTGTCTAATATTTTCTTTTTTTTTAAATGTAAAACTGTATTCAAAACACCGGAAAACAATTCTCCTTTATACAGGTTTCCATCTAATCAGATATAATTGCTGTTATTCTTTTTGTTGGGACTAACATTCTCAAACTGAGATACATTTACCATCAATGTAAACTTTGACTAACAAAATTATGTGGGACAAATGAATTCAAACACGACAAACCAAATCTTCATTGTGCGCCCTCTTCTCCTTCCATTCTAGCGCTCGGGCCACATGCTCCTTTTGCTCCCACCTCCCTTAGTTTCGGCCTTAGATACTCCTTTTCCTTTTTAAAATTTCTAAATTATAACTTATTTATCTTTCAAGTATTTTTTTTACATTATTCCCAGCTATTAATTTTACTTTCGACTTTGAATTCTTGGCCTTGCACCTATGTCTACCGACTAGGTTTTTTGGTTAACTTCGCCCCCCGCCTTAACTATTCAACAGTTACCTATTAGTGTACATACTATAATTAATTAATTGCATCGTTTAATCAATATCAAAAATAAAAGCTCGTTTTTAAATTAATGACTTGTCAGGCGGTATTTTTATGTTTTAACCATAAATTGCATTATTTTGATTTTTAAAGTCTATTATAGATATTTAATGATCTAATAAATGAAACGTATAGACTACTTCATGCTTTACAAACTTTATAATGACATTTTTGTCTCTAAAACGCACTAAAAGTAGGTTATTAAGCAAAAACTAACGTCATTTGTGGATTTTTGCACTTTTTGCAAATTTTACCCTATTTTCCCGGCTCCGTATCTCACACCCTATTTGGACAATTTACAAACATGAATACTGCATGTTGTAGAGAATTTTATGCTCTACAAAATGGTAAAAGTGCTTTTTCTGTGAAATGCACTAAAATTGAGTTACTTAAAAAAATCGAAAAAAGTGCCGAAAAATATTGGTTTTTTTCAATATTGTGAAAAACGCACAAGGTCTAGAAGGTCGAAAACTTGTTTTTTTTTTAGAGGGTCAACCTTTACAACATATCCAAAAATCAGAACTACCCGAATTTTTGTAAGGAAAGGCCCTTTTTTACGCTATTTCTACTGGACTACTAATCCGCCGGCCTATTTTTTTTTTTTTTTTTTTTTTTTTTTTTTTTTTTTTTTTTTACGAAAATCTATACAGTTTTTGCGACTGTGGTCTAAAACATAGTCACCAAATGGGGGCTCAATTGGAAGTAACATTTGGGAATTATCGTGTTCACTCTCTCTCTCTCTCTCTCTCTCTCTCTCTCTCTCTCTCTCTCTCCCTCTTCCCCCCCCCTCTCTCAAAAATCCTATCAGATAAATTAGTAATAATTAGCCAAATTCAAGAATATAAAATAATTTTTTTTAATTAAAATTGAATTTAAAATGACTGCAAGTAATACATATCAAACTTAAAATCTATTTTAGTAGCGGAGCAGAAATAAAACAAGAACGAAAAATAATGCGTGAAGCATAGATTATGTAATACTTTCCAACACTTCCAAAATAATTTGACAAATCTTAACCGTCTAATAAGGTGAAAGATATCTAAGTAAACAATTTGGAAAACGCATAACATATTTAAAAAAACAATTTAAGGAATTACCAACAATATTCAGAAAAAATCCGAATTCTTTTGTGCAGCCTTGTATATGACCAATAGATTTGCATATATACTACATAGAATGCTAAATTTAAGTTCAGTTAGGAAACGCGTAGCACAGTTTAAAATTCTCCTTCTGGAATTTCCGTCAATAAACGGAAATATACTAAAACTTTTGTGATGCTCTGTATATGATCTATAGAATTTATACACACCAAGTAATAGACCAAAAAATGAGATAAATTTAAAAACGCGTTCAGCAACTGAAAACGCACTTCAAGCAATTATTGTTAACAGACAATAGCGAATTCTTTTGTGTGCCCCTGTAAATAAACGATGAATGCTATTCACACACTATTCTATACTAAGTCTCTTGTAATGCACCTTAGTGATACATATCCATATCAATATGTTTGAAATAGTGAAACATTATTAAAATAAACTAAATCGATTTTTCTCCATAGACCTTAATGTAAGAGAATTGTTTTGACTGTCCCTGTAAAGAAACTATAAGTGCTATGTACACCCTATTCCATAGTAAGCCTCTTGTACTGCACTTCAACGATATATATCAAATTCAATGTGTTTGAAATTGTGTAACATCATTAAAATAAACCGCAAATAATATTTCTCCTTAGACCGCAATGTAACAGAATCCTCCTGAGTATCCCTGTAAAAAAACTATAAGTACTACGTACTTCATTTTCAATACCGAACATGACATAGTAAACCTCAATAACATATATCCATTGCATGACAATCCGAATAAATTTACGCGAGTTAGAGCACGGACAGACAGACAGACAGACAGACAGACAAACCGAAATCATAAACACTTTTCAACTTTGTTGGAAAGTGTTAAAAAGCAATTCTTATTCTTACTTATCAAAATTCGATAAATCTGAGCTGTTCTGTACATTAGACTATATCAACATTAGACTATATCCATTTTGAAATGAAATAAATTACAAAGGGAAGATTTTGCATATTAATAAATTTCTCTTTTAATTCCTTTCAGAGAAATGTATTAACAATTCTAGTTTATTCTGATAGTAAATAGCGTGTGTAATAATATAATCATGTTGCAGACAAATTGAATAACGGTAAATAGGTGCATTGTTCTCCTAATAAATATCCCGACTGTTGATTCCGAATAGTACCAAATTAATTTACCGTGATTTCTGGTGTATAATTCGCGAATCAAACTGAACCAGAAATTTTATTTAATAAATGAAGTCAAATAAGTACCATATAGGATAGGGGTGTACAACCTTTTTAAGCGAAGGGCCGCTTACAAAAATGACTGGGTTGTCGAGGGCCACCATTCGTAGCACTGAGAGAATTTTGTTTCGAGGTGTGGAGGGGGGGGAATCTCAGTCTACAATCAGATTTTTAAAAAAAAACATCAATTTCGGAAGGGTAGTTTTAGCCCCCTTCCTTCCCAGTCAACATATTCAGTTCTGTTGGCAAGGATATATCAACAGTTTACATTTGTATTTATAAAAGAGATATAGCTAGGATTATTTTCAAAGAGTGAAAATACTCTTTGACTTTATTTGAAGGAGTAAATTTAGCTTTAAAGGTTGCCAGTGCCGACAAAAAAATGTGTTTTCATGAATGAAGGTGGGAAGGAGGAGAAACATATTATTCTAAATTGTACTTCTTAATATATTCAGTCATAAAATGTGGATATGAAGTAGGGATGCCAGAATTGTATAATATAGACGCACACGCGCACGCTGTGCGCGGAAAATTTTATGCAAAAATTCAAAACTCTGCCGAAAAAATTTAAAATTAAATAATTTTTTTTTTTAAATATTGAAAAATTATAAATATTCCCCAATTTTATGTCAATTTTTTTACTGTTTGCGCACAATTCAAAGTTTAGAGACACAAAACATTGTTGTGACATCACAGACGCTTTTATTTCTATTTTTCGCTGACTTAGAGCTTGGCGCCGATTGGTTTTCCATCGGCAGCTGCAAGGACTTTTTACCCTTTCGGCGGCAGTTAAATCGAATGCTTTCTTAGTGTTAAAAAACATTTTTAATTGAATTTCTTTAAAATGATTTAAGCTAAATTTAAATATTTCAAAATGCACTGTCTGGCAGCTAGCCAAAAAAAAAAAATCTGGCTGGAAAATTTTCAAATAGAAATAAAAATAACGATAGAAAATAGTAATAGAAAAATAATATATCATAAATGACACAGAGGAAATGATATTATTATTTTTCCCCCCTCAAATTAGATTCTGCAGAATTTTTTTAAAACTTTTGAATGGCAACTCACAACTCTAAACACAGCCAAAGCCGTCGCCGGGATGTAGCACATATTTTAGCACACCATCATACACAAATACGTGCAACTCGCTACAAAGTGGTACTTAGAGTGGCCCATACGTTCGTTCTATTGAACTTTAGGATTATTCTTAATTTCTTTTTGACACTTTCCAACCTAGTTGAAAAGTGTTTGACTTCGGGTTGTCTGTCCGTCTGTCCGTGCTCTAACTCCCGTAAATATGCTCGCATTGCCCTGCAAGTTTTATATGTTATTGTCGTTATCTATAGCATGTTCCCTATTTCAACTGAAGTGTGTAGCACTTATAGTTTTTTTACAGGGACACTCAAAAGAATTCCGTTACATTACGTCTATGGAGAAAAATCGTTTGCGGTTTAATTAAATAATGTTTCACTATTTTAAACGCATTGAAATTTATATGTATCACTAAGGTGCATTACAAGAGGCTTACTACCGAATATTGTGTGTATAGCAGTTATCGTTCATTTACAGGGACACACAAAAGAATTCTCTACTGTCTGTTAACAATAATTCCTGGAAGTGCGTTTTAAGTTGCTGAACGCGATTTTAAATTTAACTCACTTTTTGTCTATTACTTGGTGTGTATAAATTCTGTAGATCATATACAGGGCAGCACAAAAGTTCGCGAACACATTTCCATTTATTGACAGAAACTCCAGAAGGAGAATTTTAAACTGTGCTCCTAAAAAAATTTTAAACGTTTCCTAACTAAACTAAAATTTAGCATCCTATGTAGTATATATACAAATCTATAGATCCTATACAGGGCTGAATAAAAGTACTCTGATATTTTTCCGAATATTGCATATGTTGGAAATTCCTGAAATTACGTTTTTAAATATGTTATGCGTTTTCCAAATTGTTTACTTAGATGTTATCTTTCAGCTTATTAAACGGTAATGATTTGTAAAATTATTTTGGAAGCGTTGGAAAGTGTTACATATCTATGCTTGACGCATGATTTTTCGTTCTTGTTTTATTTAAAATTAATTTTAAATATGTTGTGATGAGGAAAATTACAGTGTGCATTTACAAAGTAAGCACAGTCAAGCGAGTTCTGTTGATAAAAGAATCTCAAATCCATCATCAATAATTGCAGCTTTTGTCAAACCTCTAAGCATGGGAATGGAAATATTGATCCCATTTCTGAAAATATTAAATGCGGAAGTATTTCCTCTGAATTGACTGTTTCCTGGAATGAGGTCTTAGATGATTCTTCTAAGCCTGCTCTCGAAGAAAATTCTGAATTGTTTGTTCCAATGTCTGAAATGTATTGTTTTTTAACCAAAATAATTATAGTTTAATTAATCTTAATTATTTTAAACTACTGTTTTTATTTCATAACGTCAAAATAATATAACACGTAATTTTATTAAACATTAAATTAATTTGCAAAAAGTTTTTGACCCAATATTTATGTACGCTGAAAGTTTTTGGTTTTATACAAGTCTGAGGGGTGCATAACCTTTATAAGAGGTGGGCTAGTTGCAAAAATGACTGGATTGTCGATACTTTACTTTTATATACGATATACTTTTTTTCAATTAAATATTCAGTGTCATAAGTGTACTTACTGGCTACTAAAAAAAAAATCAACCTACCGGCCAGTGGCTACTTAGCAAAATTCCTTATTTTCACCTTTATTTTTGGGGGCTTTTCTGCATTTAGTTATTCCCCCATTTCTGCATTCCAGTTAGGACCTACTATAAACTATCAGCTGGCCTCTTTTGGGCCCCCTACTATATCTCCCTTAAAAATTGTCCAGTTCACTAGATTTTTTTCTAACAACTTCTTAGGACTTCCAGCTACTACATGAACAACAAAAAATTCCTCGTAAAAGACCCGGGCCCCCTGGAATCCTTTAAGTTTTTGTGCCCTAAACTTTTAATAACTTTCCCCCCCCTTTTTCTCCGATCATCTTAGTTTATGGGGCCCCTTTCTCCATTTAGTTATTCCTCTATTTCAACTTTCTAACTAAGACCCTGGGGCCCGGTACAGGGCCCCTTAAAGTTTTTGTTCCCTAAATTATCAATAACTTGCCTCCTTTTGATCCGATCTTCTTCGTTTTTGGTCCCCTTTCTCCATTTAATTATTTCTGCATTCCATTTAGGACCTTTCGCCTTAGGGCCCTGCTCAAAACAATCAGCTGACCTCTTTTGGGGCCCCTACTATAGCTCTCTTAAAAATCGTCCAATTCACTAGCGCTTTTTTCTGACTTCCAGCTACTACATGAACAACATAAAATTTTCTCGAACAAGATCCGGGCCCCCTGGACCCCTTTAAATTTTTGTGCCCTAAATTTTTAATAACCTGCCCCCTTTTTCTCCGATCATCTTCGTATATGGGGCCCATTTTTCCATTTATTTATTACCCCATTTCTGCATTCCAATTCATCTTGCCCTGTTCAAAACAATCAGTTGGCCCGTTTTGGGGCCCCCAATATAGCTACTTTAAAAATCGTCCAATTCTCTAGCGCTTTTTTCTAACAACTTCTAAGGACTTTCAGCTACTACATAAACAACACAAAATTTTCTCGGACAAGTCCCGGGCCCCCTGGACCCCTTTAAGTTTTTGTGCCCTAAATTTTTCCACAGGTGCCACCCCCCCCCATTTTTCGCCCCCCCCCAGGTAGGCACTGTAGTATTGTGTTTCGATATAGAGGTGAATATTATTTTATGTTCCGTGATCGCATAAATAAATCCATAGGTAGACACATCATAGGTCGATACAAGGCTTTTATTCAGGTTACCAAGGCACAAAAGATGAATCCAGGTTCATAATGACCGGGCTTACGCCGGGTAAAACTTTCCGTTCTCTCCACACCCGGAGAACTACCGAGGAGGGGCAAGTTAGCAGGGAAGGATGAAATTAACAGCAGGAAGGCTAGCAGAGGAGTGACCTGTTATCGGGACTCCACTGGGAGTCCGAGTGACAAGAATCTCGCCAAATAGGGTTGCTAATAATTGTCTAGGCGAGAAGACTTTCAGATGAAGATGCCGCATAACTAATGACATTTGCCGAGCCAGGTTGCTAGATTTTTGGCATAAGAATGCACTTCATTTCGAAATTTAGTATCGCCATGAAGATTATAACCGACGCATATTTTCTCACGCGACTGGAATTTTTGAGAGACAAAACAACTTGTGCATTTAACAATCAGACTATATTTTTAGACCTGGGTGTGAGTGATTGAGTTATTACCACTACCAAATAAGGGCATGCATTTGGGCCGAATGGAATATTCACATAACTTTTAACTGACTTTGTGGCCACAAAAATGCGTTATGAACACATTGTGTTATCAGTTTGGTTTCGGAAAGTAAGTTACAAAAAGGCATGTGTGCTGATCTAATTCTTTTCTTTTTATTTTAATCGAAAAGCCGTGAGATATTAGTGATCGAGCACAAGTGAAAATGAAAAGGGGAAGAGAATAAATTACAGCGGGATTATTGTTTGTAGTTAAAGATAACTCAATTAAATTTTTGAAGGAGGAAGGGGAAAAATATAAATTAAATGAAGGATAGGGGAGGTTAAAATTAATATATGATTCTCATATCATAGGCACTTTTCTAAATTTTGCCGACACCACTCATGTGATATATCGTTCGAAAGGCCTGTGACCACTTTTTCATGTTATGCATCTCCGGGGTCCATCCCCACCATCCCTCCCCCCAAGGTGGGCACTTTTCTAAATTTTGCCGATACCCCTCATGTGATATATCGTTGGAAAGGTCTGTGACCGTTTAATCATAATATGCATCTCCGGTGTCCATCCCCCTACTTGCCCCACCCAAGGGGGTACTTTTTAAAATTTTCCACACACCCCTCATGTTATATATCGTTGGAAAGGTTTGTGACCGCTTAATCATATCGTGTATCTACGGTGTCCATCCCCTCACTTTGCCCCCCCAAGGGGGGCACTTTCCTAAATTTTGCTGATAGCTCTCATGTGATATATCTTTGGAAAGGTCTATGACAGTTTAATCGTATTATACATCTCCGGTGTCAATCTCCCGACTTTGCCCCCCCCCCGAGGGGGTACTTTTTGAAATTTTGCACACATCCCTCTTGTTATATATCGTTGGAAAGGTCTGCGACCGCTTAATCATATTATGCACCTCCAGTGTCCATCCCCCCACTTTGCCCCCCCAAAGGGTGGCACTTTTGTAAAGTTTGCTGATACCCCTCATGTGATATATCGTTGGAAAGGTCTGTGACCGTTTAATCATAATATGCATCTCCGGTGTGCATACCCCCCCCCTTTGCCCCACCCAAGGGGGTACTTTTTTTAATTTTGCACACACCCCTCATGTTATATATCGTTGGAAAGGTCTGTGACCGCTTAATCATATTATGTATCTCCGGTGTCCATCCCTCCACTTTGCCCCCCAAGGGGGCACTTTTCTAAATTTTGCCGACACCCCTTATGCGATATATCGTTGGAAAAGTCTGTGACCGTTTAATCATACTATGCATCTCCGGTGTCCATCCCGTCAGTTTGCCCCCCAAGGGGGGTACTTTTCTATATTTTTCACACACACCTCATGTGATATATCGTGGGAAAGGTCTGTGACCGCTTAATCATACTATACAGCGCGTGCACAGCACGACTGCTATACGGTGCCGCAGTCAGCGGGGACCCAAGCCGGCGGTTCGTTCGGTTAGAGGTTTATACTATTCGATGTGCAAATTAAGGGATTATCCGGTGCCGAAGGCAGCGGGGACCCGTGTCGGAGGTTCGTTCAGTTAGAGGTTTATACTATTCCATGTGCAAATTAAGGGATTATCATACAAATGGAGAATTCAATTAGATTCGAAGTCCCGTAAGTAAATTAAAGACCCGCTAGCGAGCGCTATTTTGCGTCATATTATCCACTTGCATACATTTCCCTTTGTTTGGATACTATGACGCAAAATAATGATTTACATAACTTTTACTTATGATTTTGGATAGCGTGGCACAAAAGATAAATCACTTTATTGAAATAAATACATTTCAATACACAATATAGGCTCAGTTAAAGTAATATATTTAACAGTGTATTGAAAAATTAAAAGTATTGCTTGTATGTGTAAATATACTTTAGAAGACAAACGAAAAATAATTTAAATTGAATTTTAAAACAATCCTATTAAATTCACGTCAAGGTGTCACTCGAATTATGATATCATTTCTTTTAAAACCCATATTTTGAATTCATGAGAGATGTGAATGAAAAAGCATCAGCGAATAAATTTTATATATATTTTCATGTTAAGATAATAATTGCACCTGTGAGTATAAATAAAACTAAAAAGAAAATGATGATTTAAAAAAAAAAATATATTAGCATAGCGTTATTCAAATTCGATATCATTACTTTTAAGACCCATATTTCAAATTCTTAGAGCCAAAAGAAAGTGATGCGTCACAACTTTTAACCCGTTAAGGGTTTTTGTACTGATGTATTTTACACATCCTGTTCCCCTTCTCTCTTTTACGTCCCGCTTAGCCCACTGTGTAGTGTACAAATCACAAGTATGTGGAATTTGTAAATGAAGTTCATAGATTCGATTCTTTGTGAACTAAGTGGTGTGGCTAGGTAAACTAAGAATTTTCTTTGCACGAAAACGAGAATTGGGATAATTTTTTTCATAAGACTCTCAAGTATGAAACGAATATATGACTATACATGCAAGTGTGCCGCTAATTTATGGCTATACATTTAAGTGTACGGTGAGACAAAGATAGTTGAAAAAGTCTGCTTTAGACGGTAATATGGCCAAATTTTGTCGATACCTAGTAATTTTCTCACGCCTTCTCTCCTCTTTATGGCTGTACACTTAAGTGTATTACGGTGAGATAAAGATTGTTGAAAAAGTCTGCTTCAGAGGGTAATATGGCCAAATTTTGTCGATGCCTAATAATTTTCTCACGCCATCTCTCCCCTCTTTGAAGTCTCTTGCAAAACTATTTCCATATAAATATCCTTCCTGACACTGATATTAATATAAAACAAAATCTTATGTATGAATATGTTTTAATTCTGACTTATTTACTTTTCTATTTTTACAAAAATAGAGTAAAATATCAGCCTTGTAAATTATTAGGCAGTAGTAAATAACATAACGTAAGTACCCCTAACGCTGACGGTGTAAACTATAGATCTGGTTAACATTTCCCTTAGACATTTCGTAAAAGATTCTCTAATTTATCCAAAATACCTAAACATATTGCAAATTCCTTTCATTGAGTTTTGAAATACTTATTTGTAACTAACCCATTGTGTGCTGATGGTGCGAAAATACACCTTTTCTTAAGTAGTTTTTTCTAATATGATTATAAATGTTTGAATCAACAGCAGTATTTTTCTCAAACTAGAACGTTTGTTTCAACTGCTAAATTTTTTTGGTTACCAGTCGCAATGTTTTATATATATTTTTTTAAAATGTCAAATGTCTTTTGTTTTTAAGTTTTATCGATATCAGATTACATTTAATTTTTTGATAATTCCTGCTGATTTGTGTTTTGCACAGTTTACCATTCTTAAACTAATCAAGATAATTTTAATTTTCTTTACAGTTTTGTTAATAATATAACATTTTCATCATAAAATATTTGTATGAAGGAAACATTTTAATAAAAAGTTATTGCGGCAGAGAATGGGTTAAGAAAAATAAACAATTTCTTATTGTTCCCTGAAAAGGGTGGGGTCTAAAATGCGATCAAACAAGTTATAATTAGATTTTAGAAATGATTAAAATTTAATTTCATTGTTTAGTTAAAGCGTAAAGACTTATAAAAATGTTAACCCTTCATGGATATAAAATATGAATGTATTATGTTTATTACTTCAATTTTGGTAGCTATTATGTAAGATAAAAAAAAAAAGAAAAGAAAGATAATCATTAGGTCATTCAAAATGACAACAATTCAAAATTTCATCATTAGGTCTTTCAAAATGAAACCTTACAAATATGAAACATTGTCTAGATTTTTGTGCTGTCTGGAAGAATAATTAGTATTCAATAATTAATATGAATAGTTATGAATAGTACTCAGAAATTTGTATATTCAGTTGAAAAGGAATTTTATCTAGACTTTATTGTCGGTGACCTATCAACGACCTATATTGACGTTGTACTTCTGCAAAAGGAATTCTTTTATTTCTTTCCTTTTCCTTTTCCTCTTCATTCTTTTCTTTTCTCTTTTTAAAATTTCGTATCAAAATTTGATTCTTTTGAAATCATTCAAAAGATATCATTCTCATAGTATGAAGCAGGTGGTTAATAACTTGTAAATTGTTTCTATTTTCTTTACTAAATTTTTAAAGTGTCATTAAAAAAGATTAATACTGCAAAGCGATACATCAATAAAAAGACATACACAGATGTTAAAATCTCATCACTACATAGTATAAAACAAAGTCGCTTTTTCTGTCCCTATATCCCTATGTGCGCTTAAATCTTTAAAACTACGCAACGGATTTTGATGCGGTTTTTTTAATAGATAGAGTGATTCAAGAGGAAGGTTTATATGTATATCCATTAAATAGTGGAGAAATACTGTTATTTTTGAGGTTTTTAATGTGATGTCGTAAATAATTTCATTTTTTCCGCTTATACATTGCAAACGCAGGCTGAACCCTACAAGATTTATCAAAATAATGTACTAATTATTGTACACATTAAAAAGGTCTACAGAAAACACAAAGAGATGAAGGTTTTCAAGGTTAACCCGAAGCAAAGCAAGGGAGGGCCGCTAGTATACGATAAAGATAAATATAGTGATTATATATAGGAACGATGCACTCATATAATCATATATTAATCGACCATTAAGATCGGCTCTTTGTCTGCATTTGAAACTGTATTAAATTTTAAAGAAAAAAGTGTAAAATGAGAGTGGGGGCGGGGCGTTCAAAGAAGATATCTTTCTCTTTCTTTCTCTCTCACGTATAAATAATTTCAAGAACATAGAAATAGATATCTATTTCTATGTTCATGCATAATTTACTGCTCAGACTTTCATATATAAAATGGCGGAAAAATGTGTCTGATTTGAACAAGGTGTAGTTTCTTTGTTATTTTGTAATCAATTAGAATGCTGAGGATTAAATTTATATAATATGAGGATTAAGTATATTTTAAGATTTCTCCATAATTCTGATTAAGGAGGTATGCCGTAATAAAAAAGTTATTGGTTTATTTATATATTTAATTTATTTCAATAATATAATTTTGGAGTAAAATGTCGCGAATATAAAAAAAGTTTATTTAAATCATTTTTCTTAATTTTAAAGATGTTAACGTAAAATATAGTGGCGGAAAAAAGTATTTGAACAAGGCATACTTTCTGACATGAGACTGCCACCACCATATTTCCCAAGTGAGAAATATGGTGGGGCAGTCTTTAGGTTTGAAAGTCTATGGCTTGGAACAGAGCTGGTAAACTAGGAATAATTGACAGAAATCTTATTGCTAGATAGTAAATTGATATATTGCGCGATCAAATGTTTAAAAGTGCGTAGAATTTATGAATAAGGTATTCTGGTTCTAACAAGGCACTAACTTCATATACAAGATAGCCATAATTAAACTGACGGTACTCATAGTGTACTGTAGCGCGATCTAATTGTGAGAATGGCACCAAATTTTGTAGGAAGATTAAACAAGACGGGGGACGAAGGATTCCGCGAAAAAAAATTTAGTTCCAAAAGTCACCGCCAGGGGAATATGTGGCGTTGTGTATTCGGAAAAGAGAGCTAAAAAAAGGAATCAATACTGAAATAAAATTACCGTTTATTTAGCACATCCAACTCAGGTTCGATGTGGCCGCCGTTTTTGTGGACCACATATTGCATTCTGTGCAATAATGTAGTAAATCAATACAAATCTGTGCAATAATGTAGTAACAGCATTTACAACAGCAGAGAATAACATGCCTGCAGGAATCTCCCGTACAGTTCGCGATATGTTATCTTTCAACGTAGCCAGGTCCTGGACACCTCCGTGATAGACCTTGGACTTTAGGTAACCCCATAGCCAAAAGTCGAAGGCTGTAAGATCAGGGGACCGAGGTGGCCATGCAGTTGGAAAACAGTGGCTAATGACTCTTTCTGTTGTGAATTTCTGTCGTAGCAGCTGCTGTACCCGCAAAGCAATATGTGGAGGGGCTCCATCTTGCATGGAAATGTTTTTCTACAGGCACTGTCTTTGCTGAAGTGCCGGAATAACAAAGTTGTTTAGCATTTGGCGATATTTGTCTCCGGTAACAGAACAAGTTACAGGTCCTGTCAGAGTAATGTTCTCATAGAAGAATGGACCTATGATCATTATCTGCAGTGAAACCACACCAAACAGTTATCTTTGGTGAATGCAAAGGAATTTCCTTGAATGCTCTTGGTTACTTGTTATCCCAAATTCGGCAGTTCTGGGTATTTACAGTTCCATTCAGGTAAAAGTGGGCCTCGTCTCCCCATAAGATTTTCCAGGGCCAAGCATCATCAAACTCCATTCTGGCAAGAAAAATGAGAACAAAAGTCAATCGCTTATCATGGTCTGTGTGACGTAACTCTTGTACACGGCTGATCTTGTACGGATAGAAGTGGATAATCTTTCGTAGGATTTTCCATACCGTACAATAAGGTATATCCAGATTCCGAGCTATCCCACGAGCGCTGGAAGTGGTAGCAATATTGTCTGGTGCTCTGTCGACAATCGCCGTTGCCACTTCTTCGATTGTATCCTGTGATACGGGTTTTCGTCTTCTGTCTGACTGAACATTTAGAGAACCTGTTTTCTCAAACTTGTCAACCATTGCTTTTAAACCATTAACTGACAAAAGACCGTTACCATTACGCATTTTTTTGTGGTTTCTAATAGCACGAAGAGCGGCTGGTGCATTGCACTGGTTGAGGTAAAAGAATTTGACTAGTAGAGCTCGCTCGACTAAAGAAGGAGACATTATGAAAGATAACTTTCAATGAAATTGCTTCTAACAGTAGCACATTACCTTTTAAAGCCGAACAAGCTGGCACTGGGCCAAAAGATGTAAAGTAAAATTTGAATAAAGAACTTTTTCTGCTGTTGCTTTCTTTGGGGCTCTGTAAGTGAAATTGCAGATAAAGAAACTTTAGCAGTGTTTATGTAAATTTTTAGCTTTTTATAAACTGTTACCATTTTGAGATTGGATTAAATTGCTAAATTCATTAAATAAACGGTAATTTTATTTCAGTATTGATTCTCTATTTTTTGAAACTCTCTTTTTCGAATACACAGCGCCACATATTCCCCTGGCGGTGACTTTTGACACTAAATTATTTGTTTCGTGGAATCCTTCGTCCCCCGTCTTGTTTAATCTTCCTACAAAATTTGGCGCCATTCTCGCAATTAGATCGCGCTACAGAACACTCTGAGTACCGTCAGTTTAATTATGGCCACCTTGTATATGGAGCAAATAAAGAAACTAATGTTTATTATTAAGGTTTTTCGAATTCTTCAAACACCTCTCTAGCCATTATACATGAATTAGATTGAGAAAGTATAGATGTTGTAGGAGAAATAAGTTAAAAAAAATTAAAAATAAGTTTGAAATTAAAAAATTTTTTTTTGATAAAATGGCAAGAGATATTTTCAATTTTAACAAAAGATGGTTGGTAGAATCAATCCCAAGAAGACTACAATCCGATGTAGACACTAGTGGATTGCTTCCAAATTGCCAAATATTTTAGTTTTTCAAACAGAGTATAAACTCTTTGTATAAATGATCAAACACTTTCTCCCCAAAAAAATTTGCATATTTTTGTATTTTAGTTGTTACCACTAAATATGCATACAATTTCTTTCTATTATCTGATTTGTAAATTGTGAGTGAAGTGCATTTATTTTGCTAGAATTCACACTCAAAATTCTAATTAATTACAAAATTACAAGGAAACTATACCTTGTTCAAATCAGACACATTTTCCTGCCATTTTATATATGAAACTCTGAGCAGTAAATTATGCATGAACATAGAAATAGATATCTATTTCTACGTTCATGAAATTATGCATACGGGAGAGAGAAAGAGAGATCTTCTCTGAGTGCCCCCACTCTCATTTTACATTTTTCCCCTTTAGAATTTAATACAGTTTCAAATGTAGACAAAAAGCCTATCCTAATGGTCGATTAATATATGATTATATGAGTGCACCGTTCCTATATATAATCACTATATTTATCCTTATCGTATATCTGATTTTAACATCTGTGTATGTCTTTTTATTGATGTATCGCTTTGCAGTATTAATCCTATTAAATGACACTTTAAAAATTTAGTAAAGGAAATAGAAACGATTTACAAGTTATTAACCACCTGTCTTATATTATGAGAATGATATCTTTCAAGGAAATGTATCCCTACTTCATATTAGTATACGAGAAGAAATACCCAAGCGTTGACTAATACGATACTCAAGGCGGTGTGCAAAAAAATATTTTTCTCCGCTCAAATACATGAAATTTTCTGACAAACTCAGATTTATTTTAAAGCGTAAACACGTGACATCTGCAAGTATGACTATTGCATAGTTCCTGACTTTTACGCCTTTTTGTTATCACTTTTTTGCGAATAAAAATCTTTGTCTTATTTAATCGGAAATATTCTGAAATTAAACAAGGCAAAGATTTCTAAAAAAAAAAAAGTAGTAACAAAAAGCGTAAAAGTTGGCAGCTATGCTAATGAAGTAACTTTTTAGAATCAAACAGCGTTTTTCATTCTTCAGTAAATGTATTACATATTGAATTATAATTGATTGCTGTCTCATGGCGACTTTTCACGGTTGGGTTGATTGTTGACGGCCAATTATCTACGCTAGGGATATAGGCCCGGGAGGAGTGCCCTTCGTGGGGGTCTTTCTAAGGGAACC
Source organism: Maratus michaelseni (assembly GCA_963931845.1). Taxonomy (NCBI): domain Eukaryota; kingdom Metazoa; phylum Arthropoda; class Arachnida; order Araneae; family Salticidae; genus Maratus; species Maratus michaelseni. Next base: position 248,341,603 of record OZ007599.1, read on the forward strand.
TAACCCGTATTTACGCATGGATAAATCCACGGTTCGAAGAAAACCACGAAAACTCCGAACGATTAGGCCGACGGGCGCGATTGGGATCGAACCCAGCACCTCCCGTCTACCAGCTTCGAGAGCACAACCTCTCAGCCACTGGACTTTTCACGGGCTGTTGCGTCTGGAAATTAGGTGGAAAACGTCAACTTTGACAGCAATTACTGCAAGATTATTTTCCTTTATCAAAGACTGGAAAACGGTGGTAGATTTCATAGTTTTTGAGTTAGAACTTCTGCTAATTTCATGCGTCTAAGAATTTAAAAAAAAAAAAAAAAGACTTCGTAAACGCGTCAGAAAGTTGGAACTTTGGATTTGAATACTCCCTTAAGCCTTTTCGTAATTTATGGTCATAGGAGTTTTTCTGCTTTACAAATCCCTTTTTTTTCCCTTTCATTTTCTGAAGGCCTGACATTTGATAAATGTTTTTTCGATTCTGTTTTTAAAAATTTAAGCACGTATAGAAGTTATAACGTTTCTTGTCGCACAGTTAATGAGTGAACAAATGCAAAACAGTCGTACAGTTTCAATATTACAGTTGAGCAAGCTACTTTGCATAACTGAACAAATGTAAAACAGTTGTACGTAATAAATGAACATGTCGTACAGTTTATGGAGTGAAAGTTAATGTGTTGCAAGACCTTAAAAACTATTCTCTCGAAACAATGTTTACCAGAGAACAACTTTACCAGAAATATCTCAGTAACGAATGAGACTTGGGTTTTTTTAAATGAAAGCTTATATATTCCTCTGGTCTTTGCGACCGATGCATTTTTTAAATTTGAGTTCATTCGGATTTTTATATACAAAACGAAACCAGATATTTTGTTAAAAACTCGTGCATTAAATTTGACGGTTCGTCATTTCATTAAAAATTGGAAATTTCAAAAAATCGTCGATCATGGACAATTTTAACGTGAGTTTTGTTTCTCTTTGATTTCAGAAGAAATCACTCAGACAAACCACTGGTACCGTGAAATGCCACACGCCGTGCAACATCGAGGAAAAGCAAGTGCAAAAAAGGCACTCGCAAGCTACTGTTAAACCTATGGAAGCGTTCTTTTAAAATATGTCGTTTACATTTTCATATTTTTAATTTTTTTTCTTTTGCATTGGATAGATTTTCGATCTCTACAAAGGCCCTTTTTTTTACTTTTTTGATTTTAGTTGCAGTTTTTCTTCTTAAAAAAAAAAAAAAAAAAAAAAAAGAGGAAACTCACTTTCGAAACCGGTTCTGTAATCCTAAACCCATCTTCATTATCAACCCCATATTTAAATTACGGACCAAATGTTGGTACAGAATTTCAATATAACAATATTCCACTTCCGAAATAAAAGCTAGGGGATTTTTCACAAGCATAAAATGTGTTATATTTTGCCATTTATTACTTTCATAGGTCATTTTACTATACGACTTAACATAATTTGTCATACTTTGTTATTACTTACGTTATAGTGACCACTTAACATCCGAATTTCATATTTTCGAGATTCCTGTACAGCGGCATAGCTGAATCCAGGCAGAGATATTGTTGGGGGGGGGGGGGGGGGGTATACTGTGGTATAGCCTTATACCTTCTGGATTTTTTAAAAGAAACTCCGTATACCATGTGGGGTTTTTTACCACTATACCACTGGGTGCAAGGTACACATATACACGTTATACTGATTGCTGAACTATCAAAATTAGCTGCTTATCTCTAAAAAAGAAGCAAGTACTTTTTATTTACATTTTCTACTATTCAAAACAATATATTAAAAAGTATATTAGAATCAATGACTTGCACTACAAATTGTTAGAAAAAAAATATTCTCCTTTTATTAACTTTTTTATTTTGTGGCTCATCTCTCGAATTTTACGATAATGGTGTATATTTTCAAATATGTTAAACATATGTAGAAATTCTGGACTAAATGTCAGTCCGGAATTTCTGTATGGGGTTGATAAGGTTGATTAATTTTCTTTTTTTGGCCCAGAATTTCTATACATCCATGCCTTTATATCCAGTCTAGTCTTTTATAATGAGAATCAATTCACTAATCTGTACTCAAAATGCAGCAATGCAGAGTGCAGGGTCGACAGGTCCCCCAACACACCTCTGTGCCCAGGTTGGCATTATAAAGCAAGTTCAGCTTTTAACTTGCAAACAGACACACCTTATTCCAGCAGAATGGCCTTGTGGACAGATTGCGTGTGCTTCTCCTGTTCATTTTCTAGTTTTATTAGTAGAGTTGTACATGTTCTGAAGCAAATCAACTTTCAGCTCATTGATCTTTCTTAGCAGGGTTGCTACCGTCGTCGATTGCTTTATTTTATTATTATTTTTTTTAAATTTTGAACCTATCTGCCAAGGAGCTATAGTGGCGAGTTTTCGCAATTTTCAGGAAGCAAACAAGCATTATTTCATTATCTGAAGTGTTTAAGCAATCTACTACCTAACTTCCGAATACAATTGGAAAAAAAAAGAACAACGTAGATAAGAATAAAGTTTTCTGGAAACAATCATTGCCGATTGAATATATATGTATTTATTTTCAATCTCTCGCTGAAAGCGCTCTAAAATATTCAGTTTTTATCTGTGAAACTATGAAAATTTTACGTATTTCAAGATTAGTATTAAAAACTGACAGATTTTAACGAAAGTTCCTGGAAAACTATTAGAAATCAAAGATAATTTTCGATTAAAAGATCATTTAATATCATATACGATATTTAACCCTGTTCTACTTTTGACCTATTGCAACATTAGCGTAACACATTTTCCTGTCCACTGGTAGCTGAGGAGGAAATTAAATAATGATTAGAAAATGTTTAAGTACATTTTTTTGAAAAGGTTCATATAATTTTTGTAATTTGTGTTCAGATAATATGTAAATGTACATTCTGTACATTTACATGAACAAAATGTTCTTTTGTATATACTGCCAGAGAAGCACATAGTTCCTGAGATTTCGCCCTTTAATTTTTTGGACCACCAAAAGTATGCTAAAGTATATGATATGTTAAATTTTCTACTTCTTAATCTTTTTTAGATTGCGATCATCTCATTTGAAAGAAGAATTCTCAAAGTATAAAAAGTAGTTGTAAAGTGCACCTAAGCCTAACTTAGGAAAATTATATGAACCTTTTCAAAAAAATAACATGTTGTGTCTTTGATTATCCTACATTGGTGTAGTTTTGAGAAGTCAAAGATATAACTGATCGATAGCCATCCAAATCTGACCTGTTTACATCACGCTATAGAGAGAGGTAGAAAGGAAAGCCAATAATTTTGATTTCTCAGGGAGAAAATGCAGTTGAACAAAGAAAAGAAAAGGATGATCATCAAAGAAAAAAATTAATTGGTATTAAAAAAAAAAAGGATTCGCAATTCCTTTTTTACAGAAATTAAACAACTCTGTTGAATTTTTCTGAAAAAATTAAAATGAATATGAAGTAAAAACAGAACACATAATTGTAAAGCTTAAAAAGCTTTCTCTGAAAGCAGTTTTTGCATTTTATAAAATTTTCCAATTAATTTGTCGGCTTATAATGTGGAGTAAACAAATGGTGTTTATGCTTAAATTCATATATGCACACACAATAAATATTTTATTTAATATTAATCAAACCAGTAGAAGAATTCTACTAAGTAAAACTTCAACACAGAAAAGGTTAAACCGACATAACAGCTTAAACCTAATTATCTAAGATGAAACCAACATAAAAATTTAAGTGATTAGATCCACATTTTAGCACTCGGATTATGCATATACTAACCATTAGCGATTAATCGAAATCAATTAATTTATTTTTTAATTAAAATTTCTAAATTGATCAAAGGTACAATAAATTCCATAATTTTTATGCTTTGTTTTAACAATGAACGAAGTGGGAATTAAAAATATATGAAATTTCAGAAACACTAATTTCCTTCAATCTCTTGCAAAAAACGTTTTATGCTTTATAATTCGGTATTTAAACAAAGGTCTATATCGTAAACTTTAACCTTTAAAAATATCTCACTTTACATGTTTACTTTGTTTGCTTTTTAATTTGCTTTATCTATTTACTTAGCTTGTTATCTTTTCAAAGAGAAAAAAATCCCTTATACTAATACCCTTATACATATAAAAGAAAAATTGCTTATGATTCTTTTTAAGTAAAAAGTTATTTATTACATTCTTATATCACTTCTATTACATTTTTTTAATTATAGCAGAATACTTAATCTCTAAAATAAACACTTTTTGCCTGAATTTATTCACGAAATAATTGGATTTATCTTTAAATTATACTGTAAGAATAATATCTTCACTGACTATTTTATATCTCCCATCTCTATTTTTTTCCGTGTATTCCTCGAGAATGGCGCTGTAATTTTAATTAAATATACTTTCATTCTGGAGGAGTTAAAAGGTTTTATCAGGAAATGGCGTAATGAACTAATATTTTCTTCGTTCATAAAGTTCAGAGGTGAAAAGAGTAATAAAATTATATGAAAATGAATGTTTGGTACTTTAAGGGATTTAACACTGCTCATATTATTTACTTCTGGTATATATATATAATAAAACTTTTGTCAATAATAACCATCAAATCACATAAATAATCAACAATATAAGAATTTATAATTATAATAAAATACAAAGAAATATATCCAAAATGTGAGATTCTCAAAATGAAATAAATAGAAAAAATAAAGTTATATGAAGAAAAAATCCAATGTGCATACGGTGAAAAAATGACAAGAAGCAAATTGAAACTTATATCGTGGACCACTTTATCAAGGGCAATATTCCACAAATATAAGTAAAACGTAATTGATTTCTGTTTGAATAAATAAGCCTGAGTCATTTTTTTTTCATTCAAATTGCTGGATTAGGTAGATATATAGATATATATCAAATATATATTTTAGATATTGTTCATTTCAAAACATTTCTCGATTTTATTTTCATTTCTAAATGTAATTTCGTAATATGACGTAATTCATATTGAATTCCCTGTTTCGTTTCTCTCTCTGTATGATTACTTATATCGAAACATATTAGATTATTGATCATCTTAGGGTCTGTGCATATATAACGTTATCACTTTAAGGGGGAGGGGTTGTCTTTTGATATCGTTATCATTTTTAATCCAAATTTTCTTCTTTTTTTTTGGTAACTTTTTTTAAATATTAAAATAGTCTTTTTTTTTCTTCTATTTTTATGAAAATACAGTTATTAGTAAAACCGTTAAATGATTATAAAATTATTTCATTCCAAAATATGGAATAACATTTGACATTTTTATTCATCTGCCATATACGCATACAATCCGCTGTTTGAGAAACCAGATGCGAAGTATGTTTAAAATTATACTTGTTGTGTTTACTAGATAGAAAGAGACAGAATGTTGTCCACCTGTTTTGTTTATAAGAAATTCTGCTTGTCTCTCCCCGTCCAAGTGGCAAGTGTAAAAAGACAATATTACTGTTGAATGCATGAAGCAACAAAAAAGCTATTAACAAATATTTTTAAATAGTAACTATTTATAAAAAGTATTAGATGATATAAAGTTATTTCATATATAACAGAGATATTTTATTGACTTCTTCTCTTCATTTGAATCGGTAAAGTATACGAATAATAAATGTAAAACAATATCTGTATGTCACTGTAAATATGTAAAAAGAATAACAAAGAAAAAATTGTAAAAATAAAGAGTTTTTAGAAATTGATAATGATAATCATTGGCGGGCGGAGGGTGGGGGGTCGATGAATGATAACGTATGATATCGCAAGGGAGGGAGGGGGTCCAAAATTGCCCAAAAAGTTGATATTGTTATATATGTACAGTCCGTTATTAGTTTCTCTCTCTCTCTCTAACATACGCCCACACACACACGAAAAAATAAAAAATCCTTTTTACAAGTTTTAGACAACAACAAAGCATTGACATTTTTGTGTTATTTTTTTTTTCAATTCTAAATATTATTAGGTAGTAACTCATGTTAAATTTTCCCTCTTTTTTTCTGCCTCCCCCCCCCCCTACCAATGTATGCGCACCTGTGTGTTTTGTTTAAAGACTGTTCTGAAAATAAGAGTTCGCAGATTCAAAAGTATACTCTTATTTATTCTGTAAGTTGGCAAACATTATTAACACTGGTGCAATATTGAATTTATTGGTATGTAAGTGATCAAATTATGCTAATTATTTTCGAAGTGTCTGTAGAAAAATATACTTGAACAAACATATTTTCCTTTTAATTTTGTAATTAATTAGAATGTTGAGCGTGATTTTTAGCAAAATAAATATATTTCACTCACAAATCAGATAATAAAAAGAAATTGCGGAAATAGTTATTGGTAGTGTCTAAAATGCAAATTTTTATGGGAGAAAAATATATTTGAACATTTATGTATATACATAAATAAAATATTTAATATTTCGGAAACAATTCATTAATGCATATAACGAATTTTAGTCTTGTCATTGATTGTCAAACAGAACATTTTTTTTGTTAGATTTAAGAACATCTCTTGCATTTTTTTTTAAAAACGTTGTTTTGAAATTCAAATTTATTTCTAAAAAAAATGTAACTTCTTTATCCAACAATGACCACACTTTCTCAATCTAATACAAGTCTGGTGACAGAAGAGGTGTTTGAAACATTCGTGGAACCATACACAGGGAGTCCGAAAAGTCTGGAAACGGTTGAATTATTCGAGAAATATACATCGGATTGAAAAACGGGAAATATGTGTTCGATATTTTGAAAAATCTATTTAGGGATATCAAAGTTTCTGCTCCCTGGGGGGAAAGGTGGGGGCAACTTTGAAATCTTAATTTATAAACCCATTTTTTATTGCAGATTTGGATTCTACGGGAAAAAATACGTAACTTTTGTATTTAACATTTTCTTCGGAAAATATTTGATTGAACTGTAATCGAGTAAAGTGCAGTGAGAATCATTTCCATTGAAAAATTTGGAAACGGTCGAATTACTCGAGAAATATACATCAGATTGAAAAATGGAAAAATACATGTTCAATATTTTTGAAAAATCTATTTAGGTATATTAAAGTTGTTCCCTCCCCAACTCTCCCCCTTGGGGGAAATGGGGGAAAGTTTGAACTCTTAAATGATAACCCCCTTTTTAATTGCAGATTTGGATTCTACTGGAAAAAATACGCAACTTTTGTATTTAACATTTTCTTCGGAAAATCGTAGATGACGCTGTAATTTTCATTTTTAACGGTGAACTGTATTGCTGCACATACAGAATTAGCTTTTTCCAAAATCTCAGCTAAATCTTGTTTGGAAATAAGAAAAACATTGTCAACATATCTTTTCCAGAAACAAATCTTGGAGCTTAAAAGTAAAATTATTTCACGTTAAAGAAATTACATCACGATTTCTGATGATTCTTACTGGGATGGGAAATCCCATATGCCGTTAATTTCTTTATAAAATGTATTTTTTAAATTAAAGAAGTTAGAAGTTAAACTGAAACGTACAACTTCGATAATGTCCAGTATGCCTAAAATATTAATAAGAATATTTTTTAACTGACTTTCGTATATTTCTGCTGTCTGTGCATGAAATGGATATAATATAGGTCACCCAGTTCTCATTTGAATTTCGATTTCTCCAGTGGATTGCAATTTTTCATTAATGTAGAAAATCATAGAAACATTCCTTTGTACAACCGTAAGAAACATTCCGCAATTGAACGGAAAAAAAATCTTCTTAAAGCGGCAAAATTTTCATGTAGTATCAGAGACAATTATTTTCTCTTTTCAGGTAATATAAGTTAAAAAAAATTCTTGAAAACTCGGGAAAAATTATTGTATGTCAATAAATACACAAATTAAAATCAGAGTTTCAACCTGTTTCTCTATCCTTATAAGTACGCTCGTGCTGTTCAAGTATCTTTTCCGCATACAAACTTGCCTATTTTACAATTTAGACCTTACTATTAAAGTTTTCCACAATTCCTTTCTATTATCTGATTTATGAGTGAAGTGCACTTATTTTGCTTGAATTTACACTCAAAATTATAATTAATTATAAAATTACAAGGAAAATATGCCTTATATTAAATATTTTTTTCCGCCTTTGTATTTTATTTCTGATGTTACTAATGCAGTGTTGTCAAAAGAATTTTGGAAGAAAGAATTGTGGAATATGTTGCTAAGCTATTAGTAGTAACCTAAGAAATCCCAGTTTTAGAAGTATATTTCCAGGTATAAATAAAAGGTAAACCTTTCTATATTGGTCAAGTGTATGGAATATTAGTAAAATACAAACTGGAGAATTACGTCCGGTAAAATGACAAAAAAAAAAAAAAATTGATTTATTGCACATTAAAAGTAATATTGTAATAAGACGCAAGGCTGTCCAAATCGAGATCATTAAAATTTCTTTGTTGACATTTAAATTTTGACGTTGGATAAAACCTATAAATTTTATAGTAATTATTTGGAGAACTATAGAGAAATATCTTTGAGTTGATGTAGAATAAACAACATACTGTGATTTTTAAAGTATGATATATTTCTGTTGGTCGTTTGCAATCTCCTATCATTTGTATGCAAAATATTAGCTCATGTTCAGTAAAAAACCTAACTACCAATTGTATTTCATCAAATGTTTTTGTAAATGTGCTAGTTAATTGATTTATTAACCCATTAACGCCCAGATTGTTTTTTTCGTTAAAATTTAAATTTTAGATTTCCCACCACTTTTAAATGAAGAGTATTTTTTTATATTATTTTATCAAGGGATTTGTCTCGTGAAAGAGAGTATATATTTATCTTCATATTTACTGATGTGAAAGACGCTTTCTTGCCAGTAAGTCTAGTGATCTAAAAATATGCCACTGGGCGTTAATGGGTTAAATTGCTTGCGGTGTAGGCAGTTTTGCCAATATTTTTAATTATTATTTATAGTTCTCTCATTCCTCCTAGAGGTATGCACAGGCCAGGGCCTTTGCCTGAGCCTAGGCCGTGTTTGGGCCAATTTTCTCTCATTAGATTGGGGAAGAGATGGTCTGTCTGGGTTTACGTTGTTTGTCAGATTTGGGCCTAACCGTTCCGTGTCGGGCTTGAAATTGATTCAATTACCTTTCTTTTAATTAAAAAAAATTATCTTCTCAAATATTTCGAAAGTTTTATAGAGAAATATCTCGATTTACATACGGCTCTTTCAGTTTATTATCGCTTAAAAATGGGAAGGCTTGCAGGGTATCAGAATGAGATATTTCATCCGTAGAAATAGCCGTTAAATATTTGTGATATAAAACATTTTTAACGGAAAATATAGAAATTTGTAAACTGCCATATACAAATTCATTTTCGTTTAATGTTCGCTATTTCGAAACCAGCGCGGTTTGGGTGACTGTGAAAGGTTTTCAGGGTTTTTCTTGTACGAGAACTCCAGTCATCGGATTTGAATTTTATCAAATATATTTGCGATATACAGATGTTAAAGATAAGAAATTAATGAGAAATTAATCAAAATGCATAGAAAAAACTATGGAATTTTATTGGGACAACACAAACAAAAACACTAGTTTATTTCATGTCCACACTGAAAAAAATGCAATACTCAAAAATGAGTAAGTCCATGTACTCATTTCGAAATGAGTATTTTTGGATCAAAAATGAACATGTGCATTCTCAAAAATGAGTAAGTTCATGTACTCATATCGAAATGAGTATTTTTGGATCAAAAATGAACATGTGCTTTCTCAAAAATGAGTAAGTTCATGTACTCATTTCGAAATGAGTATTTTTGGATGAAAAATGAACATATGATCAAACCCAACATACTTGTATATTTCAAAATGTGTAATGACGAAATTTCAAAGCCTAAAAAGCTATTATTTGAAGGAAAAACGAAGAATAAGATAAATGAAAAGTGGATCTGGTTGTTCGGGATTTTCATCAAAGTGGATCCACTACAACACATTTACTACTCTTTTTTTTTTTCCTCACATTTTACACATCTACTTTTTTTTTTCTTTGATAGTAATTCAAAATTATATTTTTTTCCACTAATTTTTTTTAAAAATTTATTTTAACCTTTTTTAACGTGAGGCAATATTGTGTTATTTAAAAGTTTCATAACATAATATCTTTGCAAATTATAGCTATGCAAATTGGTATTAAACTAAACAGATTTGGCTTACAAATTTATGCATTACGCTAAAATTTATTATTTTATAAATTAGAATTTTACAAAGTTTATAATTTTTTCCTTAAATTTATAAAATTAGTTAATATTTTTTCTTTACTTTTATAAAAATAAAGTTTTTAACTTTATAACGTTTTTAATTTATTTCTATAGCTTATATTTTTATAAATTAAACTAATTTAATTTAAATTAAATCAATAAGTCCAGATTTAAACCTACCTATCCCAAGGTCATTAATTTCAAATTTGTCTCTAAAAATCATTTTTTTAACTATTTAGTTTAACAGAACCGTACGCAAAAGCTCTCAGCATAGCTGAAATATAATAATTTAATTTATTATAAAAAATGTTATTTACATAATTTTTTTTAAATAAGACATTAAAAAATATTTTCATAGCATGTAATAAACACGTCTGATTAAGATAATTGTTGTTTTTATTAGAATTGATAAATAGATAATCAGGCAAATAATTTAAAAAAAGTATATGTTCGAATAAAGAAAATGTTGGTACTGTTGCAAAAAGAAGCAATCAGTATTCAATGTTTAACGCATATAATACATAATAAATTGAACTTTATCTGTTATAAGGCACCAAATAATACAGCAAAATATTGAAAATTATGAAAAGAAAATATTAAAAACATTGGAACTGAAAAAATCCATCTACAGATGAAACCTCAAGTTTTTGCATCATAAAATAACTAACAAAATTTGAGAAGGAAGTGTGACCACTCATGGCGCGTTGGTCTGAGTCGTGAGGTTAGTACACAGGACATCACGGGTTCGATTCCTCTCATGGTAAGGGTCGGTTAATTACTATAAACTCACGCAGGCATGAAAAAAATGAGCAGAAATGTATGTATCCCTTATAAGGTTGTCCCCGCGAAGTAACTTTTTTTTTTTTTAATCCTATAAATTTTATTTTAACGACATAAAAATTTCTAATTTGAATACATCTATGGGATCAAAAATGAGTACATAGCAGTTCATATTTGAATACATCCATGGGATCAAAAATGAGTACATGTGTTTCTCAATTTTGAGTACATTTGGATCGGAGCTACTTTGAGTATGTGACGTATTCGAAATTGAGTACTTTTTACTCAATTTTGAGTACCCATTTTTTTCAGTGCAAGAAACTGAATGAAGTCACAAAAAGAGTTCTAGTGGGCTAGAAAGGTATTTATTCAATCTAGACTAATCCTGCGGCACTACAGTCCATTTAAGATCATGGCCTACAGTGTCCAGCCTCGTTTTCTTGACCATGAGCCCTTAGGTGCTATACAGCATATGTCCCGGTCAGGTGGTCAGCATAACGCGGGACCCCCAGTGTTTTGTTCCCAAGCAAGCTCGGTACTCAATTTATCGACCCCGAAGGGATAAAAGGTTGAGTGAACTTTGCCCAGTTCACAGTCCGGAATTGAACTGTGGACCTGTAGCGTGGTAGCGCGACGCACTGACCATTAAGCTACTGGGCTTCACAAGTTATTTATTACTGAATTCAAAATTGACAAATTTTGCCGAAGTTAAATTAATTCTAAGTGTCTCATAAATTTCCTTTTAAGAATAATAAATGTTTTGTCAAAAATGCATAGTTTACATTTATATACAATATTCGAAGACAATATGTTTTCTTTATGATATATAATTGTTTTATACTGAAATTACATGTTTCTATCTTGAATAATTGTACGTTTTATAATTAAATATTCGGAATCTGAAGTTGTTTGTTCACTTTTCACGTTGACTGTATTTTTTTTCACACAGAGTGAACAAGGTACCATTGTGATATGTGTTGATACTTTTGATATGTGTTTGTGATAGGAGTATAAGAATTTATAAAACATTAAAATGCAATTTACTATCTCACTTCTCTAATACATGAAAAAGACTTTTCCCGTTTTCATTTTTTTTTTTTTTACATTTTATCTATTTATTTGACACAGAGAGAATGAAGGTACCATTTTGATTTCGATGTATTATTTATGTTAGGTGTATAAGAATTTATAAAATATTAAAATCAAATTGGTACCTCAATTCGCAGATACTTGAAAAAAAATACAAGATAAATAGTTTATTATATTATATTCTTACATATTTATTTTACAGATTTGTATATATTTAAAATTATATTTATGTAATATCAATAAATAAATAATATTTCTATAGTGTCAATAATAAATTATTGAACTGCATTATCAATTTATATGAAATCACTTTTAATAGCCATTATATATTATATACTTAGTTTTTTTAAATAATTTTCATAGCGTAGTATTAGTTAATAATCGTTCTACGATGTACTTTAAAATTAACATGAGTGTCGCAAGGGTTACTTTTATAGTCTTATCGACCTTAGTAGTTTTAATATAAGACTATGAATTTGGAAAATTTTGCTGAATTAAAAACTTCAGAGTTTATTGTGCTTTTAAAATTACTTAAAATTTAGGAAAATATTTTTTGGAAACGTAGTACGTAACCATGCAGTGACGTAAACATGCTGAACTACACTTCAGTGATATATTAAAAAAAAAGAGCATATTTTATTTAAAATAAAATGTTTATTTTCCTTTTTAAAATTTAGAGGCCGTCCGAGAATAGTAGTTTTAAATTCATGCATACAAAAGAGGAAATTTTAATTATTTTTATCGAAAAATTGTATTTTTAAAGACCAGTTTCAGAATGATATTGTTAATTATTTATTAAGCAGATTTGAAAAAAAGCTCGTTAAAGATTAAATTTTTAACTTTTAGAAAAAGGTAGAGAGTAGCCCCAGAATATATACCGACGTAAACTTGTTTAACTATACTTCAGTACAGTATATTAAAATAGAGAGCTGCTTTTGTTTAAAATTAAATGTTTATTTTCCTTTTTTATACTTAGAGGCTATTCAAGAATACTAGTTTTAAATTCATGCATATACAAAAGGGGAAAATGTTCATTCCTTTTATCATACATATCTCTTTACGTTTTAAAGACCAGTTTCAATGTGATACAATTTCAAGAAAGGTGATAAGCATTGCATACTATCTTGGCAGTAGTATCTAGTTTCGTTTCCGAATGATTTACTTCATACAATAAATAAATCTGCTTTGCAAGTGATAATTTCTCATTCGATGATGGAATAAATTTTATAGAATATTCAATCTATTCTTATGGCAAAAGAAAGGAAATTGGTACAAAATGTTTTGTATTTAAAAGAGTTATTTATTTATTTCTTAATTGTACGATTTACTTCGTACAAAAAACAAATATGCTTTTTAAAATGACAATTTTCATTCATTGATGGAATGACTTTAATATAATCGTCTATCTGTTGTGATGATAAACGTAAAGAAACCGGTACAAAATATCATTTTAAATAACTTTTTCTGCGATTTACTTCGTACTATATACAACTGTGATTTGCAAAAGGGCAATTTCTCATTTGTTGATGGAATGACTTTTACTAAATGTTCAATTTATCCTTATAACAAATGAAAAAAAAAATGGTGTACAATTTTTTTGTCATACATAATATCAGATTTTATGAGAGCGAAATCTTCGTTTAAAGTATTTCATCTATATAATTGAGTACATTCGACGAAATCGTGTTCTCAAAAATTATGTTTTCCCTGCTGTACTCACGAATTTTATTGACAAAATTACGAAATGATCTGTATTCTTACATGAAATATCTTGCATGAAATGTTCAGGTATCCACATTCCAGTTTCAAATAAATTAAGAGCTTTTCTAATCTTCCATTGAAGGTTGTACATTTAAAAAAATAAGTGGGGGGAGAAAGAAAGAAGAAATAAATAAATAACAAGTGGGTAAGTGTGATCGAAGATCGCTCAAAGGGTTTCGTTTAATATTCCTTTCAAAACACTTTATCCTTTCTTTAATAAATCCAAATAAATTTCAATTAACAAACAAACAAAAAAAAAATCATGTTTTTTATAAATTAAAAATTTACCGGTCTATTTTTTCGTTTTTTTCGAATATCTAAACCAGCCCGATAGCGGGCGAAGCCCGCTATTATATTCTGTCATAATAATATCCGTCATGCGGATTAAATGCGATATTTAAAAAATAATTTCAAAATTAAACAAATTGTACACCTTCAAAATGCTAAAATATGCGAATATTTCCATAATCGGATTTTTATCACGATTCAATATGTTTCTCAAACTCATATTCTCTATTACTCATATTGATACTCGCTTTGTATTATTCTCAAACATCTGAAAAATTCGTCAAACTTCCAATATGACGTCAGATTTTCTTTTTAATTCTCTAATGACGTGATATTAATCTGCTTTGTGTACATACACATACTCATACTCCTTACATTATTGAGAAATCTGAGACATTTTCCGTTTTATTACCACTATGACGTCAACCAATTTTATTTCATATTTATCTTTTTTTTTTTTTTTTAATTTGTGAAACTTTTTATTTCATTTTCATTTTTCCCGTGGAAATCGTCTGATAGAAAATTACTGTGGAAATAATTTCATCGTGGATTTTTAATTTTTGGCATCTGCTATAACGAAAAATGTTTCAATTTAATAGGAAAAGGCTGTTAGAATTTTGGTTTTTTATCTCTATTTGTTAAAATAATACAAAATTTTTCAAATTTTAATATTTTGAGCTCTTCATAGCTAGTATTCAGCTATATACACAAAGTTTCAACTCTGTAAGTTATATAGTTTTGGAGAATGGCTCTGTGACAGACAGACAACGGAGCGAGAGTAATATAGGGTTTCGTGAGATGAAAGAAACCCTAAAAAAGAGAACATCTCATAGATTTTTATCGACAAATTGTCGCAGAGAAAAAAAAAATAAAGATGCAAAATAAAAAGTGAACTTGTTAACGAATGAAATTAATATGTGTAATGTCAAAGTAGAGTGTACAATATTTGACAATGCAGTTAAGAAATGAAAGCAAAGCTTGTTAACTCCACTCTTATAGCCTTTATAGATATGTAAAACTGTCCTTTCAGAGAATTAAATCAATTATTTTTTAATATTTAAATTTGCCCAGTTTTTTTTTTATGTGTATAGCATAGTAGCATCTATTATAATATACCGTTAATAAGTCAATAAAACTCTAATTATAGGAATCCAGGTCATCCAGATCTATATCACAAAATAAAAACTTTCAGGGAAAACAAATCTGTACAATATGAATGGTATGTTTGTACAAATATACTTTCCTTGACATTCTCTTTTAAATCAACGCTTTCTTTATTTTTTATCATTTTTTATTTTTGGCTGTCTGTAGTAAAAGGGATCCTATTTCGGATTATCACAATATGAATACATAAGTCCGACCATTTTTCTTAAACAAAAGTGATTTTAAGAGAAGTTTTTATTTAAGAAAATGTACTTTTTTTAAGATTGTCCCCATTATCCGGATTTCTGCATACCCAGATTACCTTCAGAACCCATTAGTCCGGATAATTGGAGTTTTTACTTTATAACGAAAAAAAACGTGAGAGTGTTTTAACGAAAGCATGTTGTAACTAGCAAATTTTCGAAGCACTTTCGGTTTCTTTATAAGGTGCTTTGACTGTATATATATTTAGTTAATACTGACAGTACGTATATGATCCCAGTTATATTGTTAATATATTTGTATTTACATATACATACTAGATCTGCATCTTCAGTTTCCTATTTTTACATGAAACTCAAAGTCTTTGTCCATGTGAGAGATGGGAAAGTGAAGATGTAGATCTACGCATGGATGCATGCAGGATTTCTGTTAGAGGAGGCGATGCAATGGAAAATAGTTGGTATGAGCCAACAACAACAAAAAAAGTTAGTTCTGAAAAATATATATCTAACATTTTCAATAGTATTATCTAAATTTATGAAGTTCGTAGGTACAAGAGAGAGGAGGGGGGGGGGGGGGGAGCTCTTCCCTTAAAATAAGTGAAAAAAGATCTATCACATACTTTTACTTAAAAGAAAGGGAATGTAGTTGAAAATCTGAAAATCCCCTCCCCCCCCCCCAAAAAAAAAAAAAAAAAAAAAAAAGTAAAAAAAAAAGAGAAAGAAATTTTGGTTACGAAGATAATTTTTAAGCTCTTTTGTTACTTAATATCATTTTATTAGAAAATAGAAGACTTCGGTTATGGTCAGCAATTTTAAGTCAATAAAAAGGATCAAACAAAAATTTAAATGTGGTTTACAATTGTAATGAAATATAATGAAACTCTGTAGCACAAAATTATCATGCAATGATGCAAAAATACGTTCGCCCATCTGCTTGTCTAGTGGTTAGGGCGCTGGCTACTGGACAAAAGGTGCATAATTCAAATCCATAGACCTTCTAATAAACTAATTATCTTTCCTCTGAGTTCGAATCCCAACCAGGTATGGTTGTGTAATGGGTCGGATTCCACTTTAATCGGAGGATCCAGTCTGTTTAGCCCTCATGGGCAAAATATGACCTTAGCGCTCCCCAACCAATCAATCAACAGTTCAATCGCAATCAGTATTTTATATTTGCAATTTCTTTTTTTAATTATTATTTTTTTCAAATATTTCGGGGGGGGGGGGGGAAGCTCTTCTGCACCTCCCTGAATATCTGCATATGACCCTGGATCTCTGCTTTTAAATACAGTAATATAGTATAATATATAACTAAGACCACATGCGTTTCTTTCAGTTTTCACGGAATATTTCAATCCTTTCATTATAAACCGATTACATTTACATGCAGTTAAAATATTCTTCATGTTACAGAGCGGCATTTGATCGTAACAACTTTGAAAGAGAATCTCTGAACAAGACTTGCAAATAAAAAAAACACGAATACCACATTAGGTGCAGCGCGGTTAAAACACAAAGCCCCCGAGGGGGACCTATAAAACGAGAGAACCGGATCGCGGTTAGGTAAGGGGGGGGGGAGAGTAAAAAATAACTAAATAATAACCTTGGAAAAGGGGGGCAGGGGTCCCGAGCGAGCAAGCAGAAAGCCGTTTGCATCCGTCGGTGATTGTCTCTTACTAAACAGGTAGTTTCAATGAAACAACGTTAAATGTGGAGCTCGACAACCAGTCTTGGAGTTGAGTATGCACATCATCAGGATAGATCCGTGGCAGCATGAGCAGGTAAAATATTATTGTGTTTCATTATTGATGATCAATACAAATTTTCTTGATGATTTTTATATAAATTAATTGTTATCTCAATTAAAATTGATTGTATAATTTTAATTTAGTATACATACCGTTAAGATTAATCCGTGGAAACATGAGAAGGTGTATGATATTTTGTTTTATTATTGAAGTTGCATATAAAAATTTTGTTGATATATATATATATATATATATATATAATATATATAATTTAATTGTAGTCCCAAGTAAAAAATTGTGCATAATTTAAATTAAGTATACATATGATTTGAATATATCCGTGGCAGTATGAATCGGTACATAATATTGCGTGTTTTCACTGATGATGCATAAAAAAAATTCTGGGTGTTTTTATGTAAATTAATTGTTGTCTCAATTAAAATAATATGCATAACTTTAAATTTATCATCTTCAATTAACTCTCCGATTAATGGTTATCGTAAGTAAATTAACGTGCATAATTTTAATTTAAACGCCTTAAATTCTTCTATTAACTTGCTTAATTCTGAATACTGATAAGATTTTGGCAATAAACACTTTAAATATACATGTATTTAATTAGTTTTATTACTGCAGATCTGTAAATGTTTCTTTATGTTTTTAGTAAATTAATGATAACTCAACAAAATTAGTTTGCATAATTTTAATTCAAGCGCCTTAAATTTTTCCTATTAACTTTTTCAATTCTGATTACCGATGATGAGGTGTTAGCAATAAATACTTTTAAATATATTTGTGTTGAATTATATATGTGCGTATTTTTCATTTTTAACTCACTGCTGCCCGCGCAGAGAAAAGAGAGTGATTAAATTAAGTAATTATTATTTATTTTTGTTTGTCTCTCTTCTTTAATTTCAGTTGAACCAAAAGTGAATAAAAGTGATAGTAAAAAAGAAACATTAAATTTTCATTTTTTTGTTTTTATAATAACATATTTCTTATCATGATTTTAATTTCTTATTTCAGTTTTTTAAAAAGGAATTTTCAAAGAGTTTTTTTATGCATAAAATTAAACTGTAATTCATCATTGCAAAAGGATAATTGTAATTTCATTGAAGATCCAGTATTGGAGAACGGGATACTTTTTTACACGAGGATAGATCCGTGTTTTCTTTTTAAGGAATCTGGTATGGGGGATAGGCAGGAATGGGCCAATTTTCATAGAAACATTTCTTACTCAATATATTCTTCTCAATTTTGGATACAATTGTGCTATAATAATATTTAATGTTAGTTGAAACTAAAATTAAAATTACGATAAATCAAGGTATTTGAAAATTTAATTTACGAAAATTTGAAAATTGTGAACATTTTGTCCCATTCCTTACTGAAGTGGGACATACATCAAATGTAGAAGAAAAATGTGACGAATTTATATTTTAACGAATATTATACTTTCACAGATCTAAGCCAAATGAAAAGTATGATTTGGCTTTCTTTATTGTTATATGTTCTGCAAAATTGGAGCTAAAAAAGTTAAAAATATTTGTAGTTGAAAGATCTCTTTTTTTACAAATCAAAAGTAAGAAGTGAATTCTAATTTAAAATTGATTTTCACACTTATTTCAAAATATATATTACAAAAATTGTTCAATATTACAAAAAAGATTTATTATTATAAAATTAAATAGTTTTAGCTGTTTGGGAATACAGAAGTAAGAAATGAAACGTGTCCCGCCTCTTGCCCCCACCCCCCATCCCCCTTTTTTTCTCAGTATCTCATTTTTCCCTTCAGGTGTATGGTTTATCCCGTTAACCATACTGATCTTTAAGCTTAACTTAATTAGTTACTTGTAAACGCAGGATATATGAAATTATAGTAATAATTCACTATTTTTGCTTTACAAATTTAACAAGTCCAAAATCAATTTCAAAATTGAATTCAATATTCACATTTGATCTCTAAAAATGAGACTTTTCTACTACTTACGTTTAAAATCTTGCAACTGTAAAACTTGTAGAATATATGGGTTTATAGGTGCTCCATTTAGTGTAACATTAATAATAATAGGGTTTAAGAAAAAATTGTGTTGTCCCACTTCTTTTTCCGTCCCCCTCTTGCCTCATTTTCCCTACCTTTTGAAATGTCAAAAGTTAGTCTTGTTATTTTAACCTTTTATGTCCCGATGGTACTTTAAAGTACTATTAAAAAGACTTGTTATAAAATTCATTTAAGATATTGATTGGCAGTAATAAAATTTAGTACGATTTTTAGATACTTTATCAAGTTACAAAAGCATTATTCGCTGTAGAAAGAAAAATACTTTTAAATAGATAATTACTTTTTTCAATTATATTTGTCCAGCTTTCTTAATGCTAAAAGACATGGGAGTAAAAAGTTTGTCAGGGCACACTGTATTTGTATTTTTTCTAATTTTATAAAATACTAAAAGCAATATTTTAAAGAAATAATCATAGTGGAATTCTAAATTTTCCACAAAACCCTAATAAATATCGATTTAGGTTATTAATTTTAACAGACGAAATTTTCTAAAATTTATTTAATAATTGCACAAATCTTTTAACATATTTTCAAAAATCAGGAAACATGTTTTGGAAGGTAAATTTTTCATTAATTCATAATTTCAGCAGGGTTGCTAGGGTACCTGGAAAAACCGGAAGAATCGGGGAAAGTCAGGGAATTTGGAATTGGGCTGAATAAGTCAGGGTGTTTAAATATTTTATCAAGAATCTGAAAAAGTTAGGGAATTCAATAAAATTTCCTGGTGATCGTGAAATAAGCAAGATCGTTGTGCCACGAGAGATAAAAATTTTCCATGTATTGACTAATTTTTGTTATTTCTCCTTTTTAAAAAATGTCACTTAAATTATCTTCCACCCAAAATTTCAACTTTCTACTTTTGCCCCGCACCCAAACATTCAAAGTTTTAAATTTTAAAAATTCATTAACACACTTTTTGAATTTTTTCTGCAATATTTCTAATTTTCAAGCAACAATAAATAACTAATGAATTACATCAACTCCCCCCCCCTCAACTTTCCTCCCCCTTTGCTTTCTCTTAAAAAAAGTTTTTATTTTATTTTAGTTATTTTGGGACATAGTTTGAAGAAAACATTTTTAATTTGTCTCCTATAAATTATTATGCAGAACAATCCTTATTATAGTCTTGAGAGCAAGTTATTGGGAGGATTCAATAGGGAGCTTTTAATAATCAATGTCTTATGTATTTGGACAATTACAATACTTTGAGTGATACAATATTTATTTTGCCTTCAGTGTGTTCACTATATACACATTACATCGCTAGACTAGAATTTTCTTAAAATACACCTGGAAAAGTCAGGGAATTTAACTTTCCTGTATGAGTAAGCAATCCTGTTTCAGACACAAAGGGTTAAAAAATGTTAGGCCCATTAGTAAAACTTTAAAGGAACATGTTTAACAATCTTACTCTTTTTACTTTCGGTAAAAATGTTCGATTTTTTCCCCTTTTTGCATCTCTGAACTGTGTAGATTGTTGCCCTAAAGCGATTTTACGATATTTCAATTCCTTGCAGTATTTTTTGCTCTTTGAATGTAACGTCGCTCGTTGTAAAATTTTAAACTTTTTTTTCTCGAACACCAGTTTTTCAAACTGAGTGACCATTTTTCTTGAGAACTATTGGACCGATTTTTTTCATTTTTATTTAAAAGAAAGCTAATCGTTTTTGCTGGAGCTTATACCACCGAAAAGTATTGTCATTGATTAAATATTTTTTTTTTTATAGAGCTCGCGAAATGTAAAAAAAAAAAAAAAAAAAAAAAAAGCAGAAAAAGTGGCATTTTCTGTTCAAATGACCGCACTTTTGTGAAAAATCAACTTTTAAAACTAAATTTTGGTATAAGCGTCAGAGAATTTAATGCCCTTTCATAATATGGTGACCAAATTTGTTTGATATGCTTGGGACAAAAAGGTCTCCCGTTTGGAAGTCCATGGCGCGCACCTGTGCAGTCGCACCAAATATATATATATATATATATATATATATATATATATATATATTTTTTTTTTTTTTTTTTTTTTTTTTTTTTTTTTTTTTTTTTTACACAAACATATTTTAATATATAAGTGGAATGCCAATAAATATAACAAAGTCCGAAGGTGATATCTCTCTCTTTGTAACCGAAACAAATCGTAAAAATCAAACAAATTTTAGGCCTTAGAAGTAATAAGACCTCAATTCTTATTAATTTTAAGTCCTAAATAGATGCATATTGTCTCAAAAATTGATGCACTGCAGGATAGTACACACAGTTCAATCGTAAGTTAGTATTTTAATACTTAGACAAATAGTGCTAATTGAAATTACACAAGAAAAATTTGTATTCATTGAATAATAAAAAATAAATACACCATAAAAATAAGAAATTCGGTAAATTAAAAAATATAAATAAATATATTTTAAGGATATTGAGCGAAGTATAAAAAATTGTCTTTTCAAGTATATATTTTTTATTTTACAAAATGTTTCTTCTTTAAGGAGTCGGGCACTTTTTCGTTGCTTTTGAATAAATTAAATAATATATCATTTTTATCAAAGTTGTAAATAGGCGCACGTTTTCCCCAAAATTGGTGGCAGGATAAAGCACACATAATTCAGTCGAAGGAGTTATTTTTGTTTTAATACAAATGGAGATGGTGCTAATTGAAATGACCTACTCAAAACAAAATCTGCATTCTTTGAATAATAATAACTAAATATTTCATGAAAGTACGAAATTCGGAAACCTATGGTAAGAATATATAAAAAAGAAGCATATTTTAAGAATATTAATATGGAAGTAATGAAAAATTGTTCTCATGTATATTCATTTACTATACAAAAAGTTAAAATTTCTTGAAAATCTAACTAGCATTTTGGAGAAATCTTCCACGCAACAGAATAACTGATTTGATTAAAATTACTTTTTAAAATGAGCATTACTTATTTACGTATATGTGAGGATAACTGAAGATCATACCATAACATTTGTTCTGACACAAAATTTTGAAAACGGCTGGATTATTCTAACGGAAAACGTTACCATTTCAGCATAATTATTTCAATAACTAATTTTCCGCAAGCAATTTTATACTGATATCCATAGTTCATTTTTTTAAAAGATTTATATAGGTGGTCGTATTGTCTTTTCATTATTTGGTGTTTAATTTATTTTATAAGGATTTAGGGGTAAATTCCTTAACAATATTGTAACGGAAGTCACAAATTCACAATATATTGTGATTTTGTGACACAATATATTTCATAATGACAGATTTATTTATAGTAGGATATGAAACTTAAAGTAAAAATCTCCAAAAAAGCTTTTAATATATCAATAAACTTATTTTTATTAAATAAATTATGCTTAGTTTTAAAATCAAAAACTGAGGATAAAGTTCACGGTCATTTCAAGTTCAGTGAGAAAATTAAATTAATGACAAACGACAATTTACACATTAATCAATGTACACATCTGAACTTAAAAAGGGATGCTTCCCGCCTCTGCATATTTTTATTAGATGTCAAAAGCTATCGTATTTTGGAAATCAGCGCACATAATTTTATTGTAACAGAGGATACACCAAAGGCTTGTAACAGTAATTAAAGTTTAATTTTTGATTTTTTTTTACAATAAAATTTAATTTTCGTATAAAGGAATTTTCAGAGAAAAAAATACAGTATTGAATGCTTAATATATTTATTACATTCACAAATAAATGAGGATGTTAATAGAGAAAATTATAGGTGTAACACGTAACGGACGTTAATACATGTAAACCCCATTTATAAAAATAAATAAATAAATAAATAAATTTTCATAAAATATATATTTTAAATGTGTTATATTATATAAAACCTAATATATATATATATTTTTAAACATTGTGTCAAAAATTAACTAAACCGAAAAAGTAACGTTTTTTGTAAAATGACTAACGTGTAAATTATCAAAAGTTATAATGAACAGGGGAAAGTATATTCAACTGGGTAAATTATATTCAGTGGTTGGAGTATCACTGTGATACTCCAACCACTGAATATCAAAAGTTAATTAAATTTAAATACACCTGAATAAAAAGAGAAAACCGACTTTTTGGTCCATTTAAGGGTTCTCAACTTCTTAAATATTTACATTTCTTTCAGTGTTTTCATGGGAAAAAAAAAAAAAAAAAAATTCTTCCATCTATCACCAAAACTCAAAATTTTCTGTGGATGAGAGTTCAACCAATAAACAATACCACATGAAATATTTGTTCCCTTTAGAAAAAATATATTTTGAAACCATTGCGATACACCTGGCACCTTTCGGAAATTAAAGTTTAATTGTCACGTGTTAATTACTCATTATATAAGTAAAGTGTTTTGTATAAAGGCAAGTTCTAGAACTGTGTCATATCCATCATCAGAACATAAATTATCTGTATAGATGAGGGTCCAATTAATAATAATACCGCATCGTTCCCTTCAGAAAAACTCTTTAAATATATTTGCCATTGTAGCATACCTGTTATAATTGGCAGCGGAAGGAAAATTAAGGTCCTTTAATTATCCATTTATGTAAACAGATGTATGTGTGTGTGTGTTTAATTTCAAGTTCTGGAATTCATGGATTTATTTTAGAAATTTAAATTTTTCTTTAGTGTCAGCGAAAATATTCTTATATCCATTCCTATGAGCATTAGAAGGTTAATTCCTGCTTGTTAATTACTCAGTTATATAAACCGGTTTAAGGGTTTTATTTTAAGGAAAGTTCTAAAATTATTTTTAATCTTTATTTCACTCGTATATCAGTGGAATATTTCTTGAAATAATTTGTTAAATATTGCAAGTAAAGACCTTAGAGATCTATAACATTAGTGGGGAACCCGCATGCCACCGGGCCAATACTCTTACCATTATTTCATTTATTCCAAATGGATTACCGCTCGAAAACTTCGTTCCCATAAGAAAAAAAAAAACTCTTTAAAAATATTCTATAAACATCGCAGCATATCTGCTACGATTGGTAATAGAAGGTTAATTACTGTCTGTTAATTTCTCACTTATACACTATATTTCCAATGATGACTGGTCACTTGCGATTTTAGACGTTTTGTTAAATATCTAAAAAGCTACATGAGGAATTATCCTGAAACTTCAGGAGTGTAAACAACATGATAGACGTCATATATTTCCGCGAAGATTTCTTTCCGAAACCCCATAAGGGGCCGTCAACAAATTGAAGAAAAACGAATATATTTTGGATAACCCTGTAAAAACTAATATTGCAAAAACATTCAAACTGTAGATTATGATTAAATAGATTATTGTAATAATTTGGGTTCATTTTTATGAAGATAGCATGTATACTCGAAGAGAAATTCAGGTTTTTATAAAAACAGTCCCAAATTTTATCAAGTTTTTTGCTTATAATTTGCAGAGTTTTTAATATAAAAACAAGTTATTTTCAGAAAATATGACAAGCAAAATTGTACACAATACCCTTCAATCAGAATTAAAAAATAATAAAAATTATATGAAAAATGAGCAGGTTTACTAGATATTGTTTCACTGCGCATGCGCGAATTCAATCAAAATATACTGTGCATAATATATTAGCTAAATTTATAGACCAACTTTTATGAAAGTCTCAAAAACATAGCTTGAAAATTCTGATAGTAATCGTCGATAGAATAAGCTCGAAATTCGCTGTTCCCAAAAGGAAGCAAAAAGATGAGGGGTTGTATCAAATACAGAATGAGAGACACTTCATTTTTATTATGTCAACTTTCATAAGCTAGTATATTTGGATACAACCCCTCATTTTTTTGCTTCCTTTTGGGAACAGCGAAATTCGAGCTTATTCTATCGACGATTACTATCAGAATTTTCAAGCTATGTTTTTAAGACTTTCATAAAAGTTGGTCTATACATTTAGCTAATATATTATGCACAGTATATTTTGATTGAATTCGCGCATGCGCAGTGAAACAATATTTAGTAAACCTGCTCATTTTTCATACAATTATTATTATTATTTAATTCTGATTGCACGGTATTGTGTACAATTTTGTTTGTCATATTTTCTGAAAATAACTTGTTTTTATATTAAAAACTCTGCAAATTATAAGCAAAAAACTTGGTAAAATTTGGGACTGTTTTTATAAAAACCTGAATTTCTCTTTGAGTATACATGCTATCGTCATAAAAATGAACCCAAATTATTACAATAAGCCACTTAATCGTAATCTACAGTTTGAATGCTTTTGCAATAATAGTTTCTACAGGGTTATCCAAAAAAAATTCGTTTTTCTTTAATTTGTTGACTGCCCCTTATGGGGTTTCGGGAAAAAATCTTCTAGGAAATATATGACGTTTATCATGTTGTTTACACTGCTGAAGTTTCAGGATAATTCCTCATGTATCTTTCCAGATATTTAACAAAACGTCTAAAATCGCAAGTGACCGATCATCATTGGAAATATAGTGTATGAACAAATTTGTTTTTAAAGGTAAGTTCAAAAATTGTTTTAAAAGCTGTATTTCGAAAATTTTCAATTTTCTACTACTTTAATGAAATATTTCTTGAAATAATTTGTTAAATATTGCATTTAAAGACCTTAAACATGTGTATAATACGGCTTTAACGATATACAGGGTGTCCCCTCTTATCTCTAGCTAATTCCTAAAGTGTTAGATTTAGAGGTATACCAGTTCCAAGTGCAGCATGGAGAAAATTTTCTAATTATAACTTGTATGATACTTTGAATTTTATGAATTTTGAGCGTTTTCTGATACTAAACACGGAAATACGCATTTTTTAAAATTCTTTGGAAATAAGGGTACCAAAAAGGTATACCAGTTCCAACTGCATGGAGAAAGTTTTCTAATTATAACTTGTATGATACTTTGAATTTTATGAATTTTCAGCGTTTTCTGATACTAAACAGGAAAATACGCATTTTTAAAAAATCTTTGGAAATAAAAGTATTATCATAAAAGCCCGTTACCTGTTTAAAAACGATTTAGAAGAGGGTACATTTATTATTTTTTTCGACAAACATAACTGATAAAATTGTAACTTTATTTTAATTTTATCGCAGTCGTGTGAAAAATGGTACAAACTTGTGCACATGAGTTGTAATTTTCCAACTGGACGAAAAATGTCCGTTCCAGGTTCGAACCTGGGATCTCTTGGCTGAAGCTGCCATACTCTACCAACTGAGCTATCCCGGTTGAATCTGGAGGGCATAATTCATTCAGTTAACCTTATTGATCATAGCATCTGGTCTGATATTTGAATCAGCTCAACAGAATAAATCGCAGGTAATTTGGAACTCCGGTAAACGGTCCAGTTGAAAATTACAACTCATATGGTTTCTTTACCAATTTGAATAATTGTGTCAAAATTAATCTTGTGCACGTGGTCTTGTGAAAAAAGCAAACACGATAAAATCCCACGCAAGAATTTCAAAAGCCTTTCATTTTCCCTCCTCATCTTTAGGATAAGTTGATGTAACTGATAAGTTTCTACAAACTTCTCATAAATTCTTTATCAGGTTTTATATCAATGGCCACAGAGCTTTGCCATCCTCTGACGTATAAAATTAGAATAAAAGGCAGATTCTATAGGATTTTTGATGTTCAAGTTGAAAGTTTTTGAGCTGTTGTGTTTTTGAAAGCTTTTTGTTAACAAAGCGATACAAAATCATCTTCATTGTTACAGTCATAGATTCTTTAGATATAGTCTTCATTTTCTAAAACATCGATGACATTAAAAAAAAATATATAAATATGTTATATCTTCGATTATAATAGATTAATAATTAATGACTAACGTTTCGTGGTTTTCATGTCCGATTTTTTGACCAATGCTAATTTTTAAGTTTCCAATTGTTTCTTTTCCTATAAAGATTTATGAAGATAATGGAAATATTTCCACAATCGTGGATCATAAGTAACTAAGAAGTTATAATTTAAAAAAATTGTATTTTTTTTATACAATTTTTAGCTTAAATCTCTTTTATGAACATTTTTCGAACTTTCAGAGAAATTCTCTAACATTGTGTACCCTTTTTTATGACTTTATTATATTTTCTTTTGGTTGATATGCAAAATAATTGAGAATCGTTGGATCTTTCAGTGATTTTATTCCATTTCTTATAAGAACGCGTTTGCTTCGTTTACATTATTCATCTTTAAAATATATGGCTGATTTTCTAGAATGAAAAGGAAAATTTATATATGTATTTTTTTTTTTTTTTTTTTTTTTTTTTTTTTTGCAAATTCTTGTTTCTTTTTTGTTTATAGAGGGTGGGAAAAAAGATAAGAATTTTATTCATTTATATTTTTAGTGTTTTCAGTTTTATGGGGGAAAAATTTAGAGTAAGAAGAAAATGGCAATCTTTACCCTAGTAGCAAAAGTTGATATGTCAAAGAAAGGCCTTTCATCGGCAAGGCAACCAATAAAGCGTCAACGGCTAATGATTGTACACTTACTCCCCGTGAGATGAATTTTAATCCAAAACTCATCAAAAATGTCTAATAAAGATGTCCTCAATCGATAATCCACAGGACGAAAAATCTGATTTTTTTTTTTTTTACAGTATATGACATAAACTGCTCTAAAGGCACTTGGTGAGTTTTGGATGAGATAGCAATGGTTAGACAATTAAATATGGATGAGTTGATGATGCTAGGCTAAGATGAATATAACGTTTTTATTACCAAACAACTTGGATCAAATGAAATATATACCAGTTGGAACAGTTCGTAGGTGGGTTTCGAATAGGAAAAAAAAAAATCATTTTTGGTTTCAGAAGCATAAAAAAAAATCTCCCTAAGTTAGTGAACTTATGCAGATAGAATTTAAAATACTTTCTATAAAAATATTCAATGTAGCTAAATATTTCGTTCTGTTAAGTATTAGAGCATTTTAAGGCCTCTTATTGAGTTGTATTTCACAGATTTTTGGACCACAAGATTCTGATACACTTTTTATTGCTTTAACTAGCACACATTTTTTGTTTGTGTTAAACTCAAATAAGAGTAACATTCATTCACTGAAAAAAAAAAAAATTCAAATTGACAGAAAAAATTATCAATTTTGGCGCCAGTGGAAAACCGTTTAATGTACAGAAAATATCTGTATATTTTCATTAAAAGAGTTTTTTTCTGTAAAAATTACAAAATCCATATATATATATATATATAATTATAATATCTTTGAATTTCAAAAAACATTATTCAAGTTCTCGTTATATATATATATATTTACAGGGAAAGACTGCTTTTCTTTAAAACATCTTTTTCTGTAAAAAATACAATATTTTTCTGTCAAAATTACATATTTTTTTACATTGCTCAGATTTTCTTCCTAGCTTTCCTATTACTATCCTTTAAGCTAAGGTGTTTATCATGATTCTAAAATCTGTGGAGAAAATGTTAGTTTTCTCAATAATTAACAATGTAAACAATTTAGCACGAGTGTAACCGATAGTCTCACATAATCAATTATAAAAACTACCTGCAGACAGTCGCAATGCAGGTGAAGAAAAAAAAAATTGAGAAATTTTTCATATTAGCAAAACTGAAGTATATTGTAAAATAAAAATCCCAAGATGCGGTTATGAAATTTAATTTAATAAAATAAATAATCTCACATTCTCAGTTCGAAAACGACGCGATTTTTTTTTTCTTTTCTGAAGATTTCTTTCAAGAGAATAAGACTCGAAAAATAAGCCAAGATGAAAATCCGGGTATAATATACAGAGTCTGAGTCTTAGTGCGGTTGCGAAATTGCTATGGCGTAATTCTGATCCTTTGAGATTTGATGTCTTCATAGTGTGATATTTACTCAGTGAATTACCACAAAACGTGGCATATAATCTTAGTGGATGTTATTTTCAAAGTCAATGTAATCAGCTTTTCAGGAAAACTTATTTTGTTCCGGTGAAATATGTAATCCCCGCTTACGTTTAAAAGTTCGCCGTCACGTCGTCATCTGTAATCTTTTTTGCCGAAGTATTGGGATATATTCTACTAGATTAATTTTTCAAAAATTCATATAAATATAAGGATTTTTTGCATTACAACACTGCAAAAAAAGTGTTGATTTTACAGTATAATATTGGCACCCCAGCTGCTAGTATTATACCGTAAAATTAACAGTAATAAACAGCAAAATAAGCAGTAATGCGCTGCCGCGTATGCGCAGTAGCTTATTGCTGCTTATTTTACTGTTTATTACTGTTAATTTTACGGTATAATACTGGAAGCTAGGGTGCCAGTATTATACTGTAAAATCAACACCTTTTTTTTTGCAGTGAAGAAGATAATTCCTGTTCTCACGTAAAATCCATATTACGCTTTAAAAGCTTTCATACAAATTTTATTTTTTTAGTATTAATATTTTAGCTATATATGGGTCAATCAACTATTTATTGCTCCAAAGACGAGTTTTTTTAATATATTTAATATATATGACATCTTTCAATGAAGTTTTAGTTACGCTAACCTGTAGTTCGCTTTTTTGCTTCTAAGACCATTTTTCGCTTCGTTAACCCATTCGCTGCAAAACACGAGTATACTTGTGGTTTTTCAATCTAAAATTACGAATTCGTACCGGAAATTTCGAAAGAAGAAATTTTATTTTATGTAATCACGAAATGTCTGTAATTAAATAAAGTAAATATTGCTATTAGTATTTTCCGGTAAGAATTTGAACTTTCTAAATAAAATAAAATTTCGGTAATTTTAACCCGGCAGTGAACGTGTTAAGGAAACTCGGTATCTTTTTATTTTGCTAAAAGGGATAAAAATATCAATGTCCCAACTTTTTGCTTAAAATTAATTTAGACATCCGTTATAAATTTTCACGAAGTGCCGTAAAGATCAGCTAATTAAAAATATACGAAAAAGCCTTTTTCTTTCATCCCTTTTCCTTTAAACGATTCAGATTTGCAATCTTCTAATTAATTTTTCTCAGTTTGAGGGTTTTTTTTTTATTATTTTCTTTCCCAATATATCGGTATGGAGTTAAACACCTCTAAGACCCCTGTTAGACACCTTTCTATAAGTGACAAAACTTCAACAAATATTTTTCAATTCACTCACTATATTTCTTTTTGGGCAATCCTTAAGGTGCGTTTAATAAAGATAAGGATAAGATTTTCAGTAATATAGTTTATTTTTAAAAAATAAAAATGTTTAAGTAAAAAGTTATTTTTACAGTATCCATGACTATTTTTTTAATTAATTTTTTGGAAGTATGATCCTAACAGAAGAAAAGTATGCAACAGAGATATTTCAAAATGTTCAAAATTATAGTGTAATGAAAAGTGTGGTTTTAAAAAATTCTCAAAAATATTTTAATTAATTTTTTTTTTAAATTTTAATACAAAAATTGCGTTTTAGCTTGATTAAATCATTTTCCCTCATAAAACCACTTAACAATAGGCCAATAAGATATTATAAAATATTTCAAAATGTACGGAATCCCCTTAAAAAATTTTGAAAAAAAAAAATTTGTTGCTTAAAGTAGTTTTCGTTCACGACAATATTTTATTAGTTAGAAATTATTATCGAAAGTGAAAGGGCAATTTTGGAGCTATGGAAGTAGAGCGTGCCACAGCGAGGAATCAGCAACGTAACTTTAAGTGCGTTTTTTTTTTTTTTTTTTTTTTTTCCCAAGAACATCACTTTCAAACTCGGTGGAAAATTTTACAATTTTGCCAATTTTACATCCATCAACAATCAACTTGATCTTTTTAAAAATTAATCTTCACATATTTTTTTAGTGAAATGCGCAAGGTTTTTCGAAATATTAATATTTCACTTTCTGTGTAACTTTAATTAACGATTTTTTTGATCGAAAATTAGCATTTTTATTTGAATTTATGCCATTTCACTAAAAATGCACATTTAAAAAAATAGCTACATATTTCACTAGCTTTTGGATGAAAAAAAAAACTAATTTTATTGTCTCATTGTTCTAGGTTAAGGCGCTACGAGGAATGATGGTTATTCACCACTTGACCCTCTATTTTTTCGAAGCGTTCCCACCAATCATTTTTCAAGCCGCCATTTTGTAATATATCAAATAAAAAAAATACAGTTTTCTACTTTAATATACGATTTTAATGTAAATGGATTTTTATAAACACTTCGCATTTCTCAAAAAGTAAAAAAAAAATCTCAAAAACCTTAAATTTCAATGTGTCAAAGTCCCTATAACATCTACATTTGTTTCCTGTGTTATACCATCTCCAAAAGATTTTGTTCTTTCACCTTCATTACCATGAAAAAAACAAAGATATTAACAATTATTTCGAAATTTTGCTCAATTAATAGATTTGAAAGAGGCTTAAAATAGATTTATTAATCTTTTTGATGAGGAGTAGAATAAGTGCCAAAAATAGTTGATCGACCCATATATGTCTGTATATACTAAATATCTGTGCAGTGAAAATAATTTCGTGCGATTCCGAAATTGTTAAGGTGTAGTGTTCATTCTTTCAGATTTCACGTCTTTATTACGTGATATTTACACAGTGAATTATCTCAGAACGTAGCATATAATTTCAGTGAATATCATTTTCTATGTCAATGTGATCAGCTTTTCAGGAAATTTTATTTTTTACGGTTAAACTTAATCCCTGCTTACGTTTGAAAACACATTGTCGCATCGTCATTTGTAGTCTGTTTGCTAAAATATCTGAGCATATTCTATCAGATTAGTTTGCTAAAGTTCATGTGAAGAACGAGATCTTTTGCAATATAAATTAAAAATATCTGTTCTCTAGTAAAATAAAAGTTATTATTTTTAAAAAAGTCATAAAATTTCCATGCTTCCAATATCGTTTTCGATACATTATTAAGCATTCAAATTTAAAAATTCCATATTTGACCAGAAGTTTTTTTTTTCTTTGTTCAAGGCATGTAAGAAAAAACTTATTTTATGCAAAGTTTTAAAAAGTTAAGAAAATTATAAATAATAAAATCGTTCCAGACATTCCAACTTCTGTAACACGCCTTAACATCATATAAGAAATTTTGGAAATGCGTGATAAAAACTCTATAAAGGTAGATGATCATTTACAAGCATAAAAATAGAATAGCATATTTATTAAAGGCGATTAGTTTGAAAAAAATCATGCAGATACATCTATTTTCTGCAACGAAATTAATATTTCTGTTCTCTTGTAAAATACAAATTACAATTTTAAAGTTACCATATAAAATTCATGTCTCCGATAGTACTTTTTTAGTTACATGCTATTAAGCATTCAAACTTTTAAAGTCAAAATTTGACCGATTTGACTGAGTCTATTTCCTTCAAGGCGAGTGACCTTACGAAGAAAAAAAATTATTCATGCAAAAATTTTAAAAATCGTGAAAACTATTGAGAACTACAAATGTAAAAAATAATCATTCTAAGAATTCCACAAGCAGCATTCTGACTTTGTTTTGTGACGAAAGGCATTTCAGGAATGCGTAATAAAAATTCCGGCAAGGTGTGCATTTAAAAGCATAAAAATAGAGCAGATGAGTTTGCCAAAATTCATGTGAATATACAGAGTTTTTGCAATACAAGTTAATAATTTCTGTTTTCTTGTAAAATACAAATTACGCTTTAAAAAAAGAACAAAAAAAAAAAAATACAAATTTTATGTCTTTAATATTATTTTTCCAGTTATACTCTTAAGCCATCAAAATTTGACCAAAAATGTAATCTGTTACCTTTAAGGCAGTGATTATTATTATTATTTTACAAAAACTTTCTTCATGCAAGTTTTTAAAAATATATAAATACTTCAGAAAATTACAAAGTAAAAAAGAAAAATAATAATCATTCTAGGAATTCCAAGCATTCGAACTTCCGTTTATTCAAATAAATATGAAAGCAATTCAGGGCCCTCGCTAAGGGGGGGTGGGATGGAGGGGGAGCCTCCCCCACCAAACATTCCCGAATGCTGTTACACTTGGCAAATTTAAAAACTTTTAATTGGCAAATTTGTTTAAAACTTTAATAAAAACTATAATATACTTTCTATTTCTGATAGATTTGGCAAAAGTTACAAATCTAATTGGGAATATTATTAATCTTTTTACAAATAAGAACTATATTACATTTTCTAATTGTGGTAACTTGGCAAAATTATAAAACTAGTTGGCAAACTTATTGAATTGGCGAAAACTATTTATTTTTGCTTCTCAATGAGTTGGCAAATACTGAAACTTGACTTGGCAATTTAAGGTCCTCTCCCCCCTCAATAAAAAGTCCTAGCGATGGCCCTGAAGCAATTTCGAGAATGCTTGGTAAGCATTCCACAAAAATGGATGGTGTTCATTTATAAGCAAACAAATGTTGAATTTAATATGAAGAAAGTTATTTCTGTTTAAGAAAATACCAAAATTGTGGGATTTTTTATTTAAATTTTTGGCGAACTATTAAACTGATTAAAAAGAATAAAACATAAAAGCTTTTATTATTACGTTAGGAGTCAAGCAATATTTTCTTAGAATAAAAATCAGACCAATAAGTCTAAATTTAGATTTATTTAGACTTGAAATATGCATGGATACAGTGTTCGACTAAGAGATTTGTGTGTTCAGGCCACTGTCCACTGTATTTGCTCTTGCGAATTGGCTAGTCACACATACACACAATTGCGTTTTCCGTTTTGGTATGCATTTTTTTTTTTTTTTTTTTTTTTTTTTTTTTTTTTTTTTAGTGCATTATGTGGTGTCATAAATTACCGGATATCAACAGCAGTTGCTGAAAATGGATTTTTACTGAATTGCTTATTTAGATATCCTATTTAATTTTATAAAAAACGAAATTTCTTAACGATATTCTGTTGTTTTGGAAAGTGTTTCATAATCTACGCATGATTTTTCGATCTTGTTTCTAATACTTTTTTGATTGTTTTAATGTAATTTAAGATCTATATTTACTGCTTCTCTGATTAATTTTTGTTTGAAACTTGTTTAAATGTGTTATACAATATCAGAAACAGGTTTATTTAACGGATTTTAATGTATTTATATTATATAAATTTGATTACTTTTCGATATGAAGCGCTAGTAACACCATCGTTTAAAATATATATATGTTTTATTTTATTTGTCACAAACTGTTATGAGCACTTCATGTGTATGAAAAAAAATCAAATTAATGTAATTCGAATTATACAAAGTATGCCATAAGTTCGTTCACATTTCAAAAAATAATTAAAAATAATTGAATAAATTTTCGTATCGGAGTGCGGTTTTCACCATCAGATTTTTCAAAGTGTCGGAGTTTTGTGGCAAAAGAAAAAATAGTTAATTTCTTTGAATCACTTTTTGCTACAATAATTTCGACTATTTGTCAAGTCTTACGGTGCAAAACACATCCCGATACGACAATTTGTTAATTTTTTTTATAAGTTTTTAAAATGTGACTGGACTTATGGGATTCTTTGAGCTGTTTTTTCTGTTATACCACGGAGAATTCCATTTTTTGACAAGCCATGGTCTTCTAAACTGCACTACGATACGACAACTTGTTAAATATGTATGAACTTTTGAAATCTGAGCTTATTTATGGGTCTCCTTGAACTAATTTGTTTTATTTTGCCCCGAAAAATTCCCCTTTTGCCAAGTTTTATTGTGTAAAGTGACTTCGATAGGACAATTTGTTAAATTTGTATGAAATTTGGAAATCTTAACTTACTTATGGGTTTCTTTGAACTATTTTTTTTCTATTGCCCCCTCTCCCCTCCCAAAAAAAAGAAGAAAAAGAATAGACTCTTTGATAAGTTTTATGTCGCAAAACACACTCCGACACGACAATTTATTAAATTTTTATGAATTTTTGAAATGCGAATGTACTTATGAGACACCCTAAACATTAAAATTTTCTAAATAAACCTATGTTTCTGATCTTAGGCAGTAAATTTAGCTCCAAAATTGCATTAAAAAAATCAAAACATCTTAGAAAAATGATTTATTTTTACCGGGGGGGGGGGGGGGCGAAAATCAATGCTTATTTACCCATCTCCTTTAAAGGGTGTACCCCAATTGTAACATAACTACAAATCACGTCATCTTAAAATCATCATTTAGTCTGAGTCACAGATTCTAAAAAACCTTGAAATCTATAAAGGGTTGTTGGGCTACTATTCCCTTTCCCTTCTCTTCTTGCAATTCAAGTCTTATATGATGTCGATTTTTACCTTATACTTTAATGTGAGAAACGACTTGTAAAAGCTTCTTTTTTTCTCCTCTCTCTCTCTTTCTCTCATATTTAGTGGTTTAATCATAACATTTCATGGCCAATAATAAGAATTTATGTTGACTAGTACCAGAATAACGACTTTTAGTAATAATGACAATAGCCTTGAGTTATAAAAAGAAATTGATTTCTAAAAATAAAGCATTGTTTACTGTTCTTGTTTGTAATGGTAAGAATGTTGGAAAACTGCGTTTAAAACTGTCTTTGATATAATATCGTTCGTCTATTTCCTGTCATATTGATAAATATGTGCAGTTCCAATTGTTAGCAACCGGCTAACTATAAAAAACGGGCTTTCTCCTTGTTCTAATATTATTTTCTGAACTTTTTATTCCTCATCCTCATTTTATGACCAGCACGCTGGATGAATTCTATTACCTTAAGGAGACTTCCTTGAATCACTCGTGTTTTAAAAGTATAATCAAAATGCTGACTCTATGTTAATCTCTTCATTATTTGTGTGCATATTCGGTGCCGAAGACAGAGTTTGCAGGTCTCAGTAGTTATTCAAATGTGGTCCCATAACTATTGTATTAGAAAATAAACCTGTTGAACAATTACTTTTTAAAAAGTAACATAGACATGTTTAAAAAAATAAAGAAAAATATTAGCGTCTATGGACAAAAACCCCGCTGTTGTACACATTTTCAGCTGAAGCTGGAAGCATTTCGCCACATTAAATTCTCTCTACAATTGTATTGTACCATTTCCGATGACTTATTCGTAAATGGATTTTTTAATTGCTTTTTTATAGCTGTTTAATAACTTTAAGATACACAACTTGTACGGCTTTAGTTCTGACTTTTGATTTTTTTACTTGTTACTTATTTTAGTTTGAAAAGTTTACCTTACAAACTTATAGTCTACTGTTTTTTCTACTTCATTTAAACACAGGATACTCTACGGGCTTTTAAGAGATACGGCCCTCGGTCATTTGTATCGCCTCTACCACCTTCCCTACGGCCATGTGCACTGTAAAAAATTTTCCTCAAGGTTCCGGAAAAAAGTGGTGGCATTAAGATGCTACGACTTTTAGGTAGATTTCGTAAGAAATACTACCTATTACATTCTCACCTAAGTTGGAAATTTTGAAACATTTTTGCAGATCTACGCCGATCATGACTCCCAGAACCCAAAACCACCCCCAGTTCAAAAGTTTATCTATCTATCTATCTATCTATCTATCTATCTATCTATCTATCTATCTATGTCACTTTTTTCTGACCACGATAACTGAAAAAATTCTGCATAAATCTCTTCCAAACTGATACATAAAATCAAGGGTCATAAAATCTCGGTCAAGTTCGTTAATGGGCAAAATCGAACCAAGGGGGGGGGGGGGCTTTTTGTGAAAACAGAAAAACCCTCATAATTTCTTTATTATCATACGTATCGAATCTGTTTAAAGTTATTATTACTTCTAGGAAAAGGGCCGAAAATTTATGTATGACAGATTTTTGATATAATTAAAAATGGCCCCAAGGGGGGGGGGAAAGGGGGGTTTTAGAAGAAAAAAAATCATAGCTTCGTCAATTCACAAGATATCAAATCCGCGTAAATTTATTATTAATCTTCTTAGTATTATCTAAAACTTTTATATTGACAAGTTTTTTATAGGACCAACCGTTATAGCAAAAAAAAAAAATTAAAAACAAAAAAATCCCTGCCGGCTCCGCCTGCAAAAGAGTTATTTTTCGAAGTAGGCGGTTCCAACTCCCGCATCTTTTCGAAACTGATACATAAAATCAAGGGGCATAAAATTTCGGTCAAGTTCGTTAATGGGCAAAATCGAACCAAGGGGGGGGGGGGGGCTTTTTGTGAAAACAGAAAAAAACCCATAATTTCTTAATTATGATACGTATCGAATCTGTTTAAAGTTATTATTACTTCTAGGAACAGGGCCAAAAACTTATGTATGACAGATTTTTGATATAATTAAAAATTGTCTTAAGGGGGGGGGGAAGGGGGGTTTTAGAAGAAAAAAATTCATAACTTCGTCAATTCCCTTGACATGTTTTTTATAGGACCAACTCTTATAGCAAAAAAAAAAAAAAAAAAAAAAAAAAAAAAAAAAAAAAAAAAAAATCCTTGCTGGCTCCGCTTGCAAACAAGTAGGCGGTTCCAACTGCAGCATCATCGCAAAAAGGTCATTTCTTCCGCAATTCCCGACAAACAGGCGCCCCACGGTCTGCGTCTTCGAAATCTACCTGTGCCTGTAGGCCGAGCCGTCAGGGATTTTTTCCTGTTACGTTACACAACAAAGTAGTGAAACATTCCAATTTTCAATAATCAATATACTTTTTTTATTCAGTGTCTTATTTAAACAATTAAATTTTAAAGTTTCGTATTACAGATAAAATGAAAATTCAAATAATAAAGCATAAAACGATTTAAATTAGCTACTTACTTTATCGGTTGATATACAAACAAAGAATGGCATTTGTTCAGGTTGCATTTGTCTTTAAGTACCTAGGCAGCTGTTTTTTATTCTTCTTTAGTTATCAAAATGGCTAATGGAACATAAAACATGAAGCACGCATGCGCAGAATGTTGTTTACGGAAAAGTTGAAACCTCTCAAAAATATTACACGGATTATTGCCGGAATTGACGTGGGACATAAAGAAATTCGGAATTCCGATAAAATATGCGAAATGTTTCAGGATAATTTCCTGAAACGTTCCGAAAATTTTTTACAGTGAGCATGTTATTATGAAGTCGATTTAATAACATACAAAGAGAGCCAGATTCAAATTATCTCGGTCAAAGCATTCTTTCGGGTTTCCCTTCCTTTGATACATGATTGAACTTTCACATAAAAAATGAAAATATCAGATTCTGCCCAGAATTAATTTTATTCCTAGTAAAAGGTCGATATTTAAAAGTGGCATTATTATCGCTAATATAAATTAATAGTATAATTAAACTTATGCTTTTGATATGTGTGTTACCGAGATCCAATCTTTAAAACGTACCAAAAGTTGTAGCCCTGCATCGTGTCGGTCAATCCGATTTTATTCGCACCCGACTCGACCCTTGGTTCAGGTAATCAAACATTTGTCGTTGATCGGCAAATTGGGCCGAGTTGCGGGCAAATCGGTAAATGAAAAACTTTTTATCGCGTTCGGGTCGAGTATCGGGTTGAATTTAAATGGAATTCGTGGGTTTGGGTCGGGTTATATACTGGACCGGCGTAGCACTTTACTATAAACTACATACTGGTTATCAAAAATTGCCCTCTGGAAGCACAAATGCTATTGACGCTATTGACACGGGAATTTAAAAAATACACAGTTCACATTTTTTAATAAAAATATAGCCAGTTGCTAAACATTAAAAAAATAATAAGAGGATGTGGAATACATATATACATAGTGTGTGGTTTCCTATAACACCAGTAATAACACCAGTCGGCCATATGTCTAGAGTCTAGACTTATTGGGCCCTGGCGGCAATCAGGCCTTGCTTATAAAAACCGTAAGTTTTTAAGGCCGTAAGTATTTAAGACTAGCTTGTTTAATACAAGATACTTCTAATTCGATACTCTCCACTTAAAATTTATTGTATATGAGGGGTAGGGGTGGCATAATTTACCCCGTAACAGTGTCGCAAGATTCCCCCCACCCCCTTCCAAGTAAAAAAAGAATAACATGAAAATAGGGAATTATATATTTAAATGTTTATTCGAATATAAATTTTATTAGATTTGTTTTTTTAAAATGTGATCAGATCGGTCTTCATGTAAAAGAATCAAATAATGCATAAATCAAATTGCATTTGAATTATCGCAAATATTGCTCGCTTGAGAAACACACTGTTACCCGAACTGGGTTCAGGTGACTCTGGTAAGAGATTAAATGCATTGGTGTAATTTTTGGAATTGAATTATAAAAAAATCATTGTGCCAAATTCAATAGAACTTGAAGTAAATACTATTTCAGACATAGGGAATGGATTTAATAAGAAAGAAAAGATTTCAGATTGCTATTAGGTACAAAAGTGACATTTTGGGTTTTATTGGACAGTAAAATAGGAATAGGAAGAGCTTACAAAATAGAAATTGTAAATGTTAAAGAACCAAATGTAAATGCTAGGATTTTATTTCATTATTAAAGGCTCCATAAAATGTTAGTAGGCAATAGTGTAAAATATTCTCTTTTTTAGCTCCTAATTTTATTACTCAAATTCATCCTGAAGCACCACTTTTTCCCCTGGTAGTGAAAGTTTGAACTCATTTCTTTCTTTTAAAATCCATCCCCACTGTCCTAAACAGTATGTACACATGGACGTATGCAAGAGAGGAGTTCAGAGGTTGGCTGCGCGCCCCCATAAATTTTCGAAAGGATTTCAGATTGCTATTACAAAAAAAGTGGCAAAAGTGCTATTAGGAAAAAAAATAAATATTAAGAAAATGTACCAACTAAGGCACCCCCCCCCCCCCCCTAACGAACATCCTGCACATGTATGTACATAAAGTTTTGTTCCGTTTGGACAAATGGATTTTTTATAATCAAGCTCTAAACACCTCAACGTTTAATTATACATAGCCTCTCTGTAACTAGAAAATTCTCCGTTATCTAAAGATATTCAAAGTATAAAAATAAAATATTAGAATAATTATGTAATTTTCATTACTGTTTATTTTTTATCTGAGAGAAATGCGCGTGTATGCTTTCTTATCATTCGTACTCTGTAGCTTTGTTCACTTCTTCTTTTTTGTGTGTGTGTGATGCATATATGAACAGCTGCAAGTTATCGCATTCCATGAGGCTGTGCTCCACTTTTCTATCGACATATATTTTATGGGTTAACCCTTTTGCGATCGTAAAATTTTTTCTCACTTTTACTTCTTTTTTTTTTCACCCCACACCTGCCTTTCAAATAATTCCCCCACTTTACTGTAATATCTGTAACCGTAGAATGTTTTCGAACTTACTCCTCTGTGAAACTTCATTAAAAGAGTGCCTGCATACAACCTAAAATGAATCGTATATCCCTTCTGAGTTTTAGACGTTTGTTTATATCATTACCTTTTTTCTTTTTAATATTAGTTGAAAGTTTTCATTTGTTTTTACAAATAAATTAATGACTAGGTGTAAATAAATTATAACAGTAAAAAGCATTCTTTTGAAAATATGTACGAAAATAAATGCAAGAAAAATGTTTCCTTTCAATCGGGCAGCAATAAATCTTGATACACTATGTCCAATGAAAGAATTTTGCACCCCTCGAAGCAAAATCGGAAATGACGCTTCTGACTGTTTATACCATCAGTATAAAAAATTATTTATTGGGATATTAAAGCAAGTAGAGGGATAATTGTGTCTAGTCCCGATAATCTATATTTGCTTTATTGACTACTAACCGGTCTTCGCCCGTCCAGACGGTAGCTTTTTTTTTTTTTTGGGGGGGGGGGGGGGATGCCTTTTGAAGCGCAAAACCCGGACTTCGCTTGGGCCCCACAAAGTGCATTTTACATGCAAACAGAAATATATAAATAAAATACTTATTTTAAATTATACAATATAACTAATAAAAATATCAAAAAAGTATGTAAATAAAGATTTCGCGACATAAATAATAAATTTTATTCATGAGCCCCTGACAAAGACCTGCTCAGCCCTGCCCGCGTTTATCTAGAGGGAAGAGAGAGCGTTTGAATAAAATAAATAGAAATGGGATAACCTAAGATATATGGCGATCATTGTGAATGGGTCCTATGGGTTTCGCGCCTATAAATTGTTAATACAGTGATGGAAATGTGTACTTCTCAGCCATATATCGTTAATACAGCTATCACTATAACGAGGCCCTGTGAATTTTGCGTGCATAAACTGATTATATGGCCATCATTATAACGAAGTCTCGTGCGTAACCGAGCCTATAAACGTCGCGATCAGTATTTAAATCGTAAATCTTTACTTCCGAAAAATGTTTCCTGAAAAGAGGAGGACATGTACTATATTTTGTATAAAGTTTCAAATCTGATCGCTGAAAGACGAAAAGCGCAAAAACAATTTATATATAAAAAAAATTCCTTAGAAAAATGTATTACGCAAAATATCTAATAAAAAATCAGCATTAGTTGTCTTATTCGTCTATTTTTCCATAATCGGGTTCATAGCCGATGTTGGCGACAAAATCGCTAAAAAAAAACTCTAAAATCTCTGAAATACGGGTGTTTAACTATTTTTCAGTAGATTTGTTATGTTGAATTTCAGGCTCCTACATAAAACTGCTGCTCAGATATGGCGAAATGACTTGAAACTTTCGACCTCCATTTAACTCCCTTAGGGGTGAATTTTCAAAAATCCTTCCTTAGTGGGTGCTTACATTGTGTAAGGAACATGTCTTCCAAATTTCATTGTCCTAGAAGCAACGGTTGAGGCTCGGGTTTGATTAGGAGTCTGTCAGAACATGTTCTTTTATATAAGTATAGATAGATAGATAAGATTTTTACATGGTACAATATAATAGTTATTTGCTTGTGTTTGTTGCAATATTACAAAATAAATATTTAATGTTAATAGAAAAATAATTAGCTGTTATTTTATAAACCTTTAATGTTAATGAAGTACTTTAAAAACTGTAAAAATATTATTTATTCATATATTTAGTTAGTTATTTTGTGTTTGTATTATTATCAGAAAATTAAAAAAAAATGAATGAAAATGTATGAAAATTTTAATAGCCGCGATAATTTGAATTATTTATTTTATTGGCTATTTTTCATTCTACGATATAATTAAAATTATCTTGACAATGTCATACAAAATAAGTATTTCATGTTAACAGAGAAGCTACTAATTTGCTTTTATTATTTTTTATAATTAGTTAATGATATATTAATGATATGCTTTTAAAATTGCAGAAAATATTTGTTAAAGA
Source organism: Maratus michaelseni (assembly GCA_963931845.1). Classification (NCBI taxonomy): domain Eukaryota; kingdom Metazoa; phylum Arthropoda; class Arachnida; order Araneae; family Salticidae; genus Maratus; species Maratus michaelseni. The sequence goes on from OZ007599.1 coordinate 248,384,069, forward strand.
ATATTTATTCCGTTTGTCCGTCTGATTGTGTGTGTGGGATATATTCAGAGAGAAATAGATAGATAGATATTGCAAGTAATAGCGGCTAATGAAGAATCTTCTGTAATCCTAATTCACACAACAATCGCTACAAGAATGGTTACTTTCCACGATCCGGGTGATTTTAAATAACAAGACGTTTTACCTGCGATTGAAAGCTATAAGTGTATCTATCGCTTAAAAAGGGTGTTTTTAATAAGGTGTATTTGGGGTATTAATATTTTTCCATGATATACTTTCATAATGCGTTTCTACCGTAAGATCGTCTCAAATAATAGTATTTTTACAAAATTCCATTAATGTAACAATGCATGGATATTAAGAAATGGGATGAAGGTTTTTTTTTAAAGGAAAAGCACGTTAAAAAGTTAACCTGTCTTATGCTTCATTAAGTGTATATTTATAATTTCATTAAGGAAGGAAACAGTTAGTTTAAAAAAATAATAAAAAATAGATAATTAACAAAAATGGGTTTTCAAGTATAGAAGAGAGGCCTATATAATAAATATCATTTGTTTTATTTCGAGATGTGTCGATTTAGCCAATCAACATAATTAATTATAAAGACTTATTTCCAATGATGTCACAATTAAAAATGTAACTTTGTTTTGTTTCATAAACTTTTATCATTATGTTTTTAGTTGTTTTTTTTCTGATGAACTACACCATCGACCTCCCATATCACTTAACGTACATGTAGCTATATTCTAACTTGTAAATATTTTCAGAACAACTTAAATATCAATCAAAAATCGAGTCATTTTTAAGACAAAATCTATATATTTGACAAAATATGAAACTGCTTCAATGTTACTCATAAATAATACACATAAAAAAAATATGGCGGTATGAATAGAATTATTTATTTACTGGGTATAATATTCCTGCATCTGATCCATCTTTAGCTCACAGGCTATCAAAGCCTGAGAGCTAATGTTCCCGCCGGTTCTGTATGTATGTATGTATGTATGGCGATGACTCTTGATAGAAATAACCGTTTTGTTTCAATTTTGTTTATAGGTTCATTGTGATAAGGCGCTTCCTTGATTAGTTTTGGGAGTTCATTGGTTAAGTATAAAGGGGGTAACGGGGGGCTAACCTCCTCTTAATTTTGATAAATGGGTTTTTCATGCAGAATTATCCGATTTTCTTTAAATTTTATAAATAGGTTCATTGTGATAAGGTGCTTCCCTGTTTAGTTTTGAGGGTTCATTGGTAAAGTATAAAGCGGGAAACGGGGGGTCTAATCATCCCCCCCCTTAATTTAGATAAATGGATTTTTCATGCAGAATTATCGGATTTGCTTCAAATTTTGTACATAGGTTCATTGTAATAGGGCGCTTCCCCGATTAGTTTTTGGGGTTCATTGGTTAATTATAAAGGGGGAACTTGGAGCTGATCCCTCTTAATTTATTATCGATTTCTTTATTTTTCGAGGGGCTTATTTCAAATTCTTTGAAATAAAAGTATAATATACAATTAGTGTGAATAGCCTGTGAGCTCAATGCCACCAGTTTAACTGGGAAGTTTTCTTTTTATTAATATATCTATCGTAAACCGGTCACATAACTGAACTTACTCCTATTGCTAGTGATTTAACATAGCAATCGTATAATATGAATTTTTTTTTATATTGGCGAAATGCCAACTGTACATTGATTTGAATTTCGTATGTTTATCTTCTAAGAATATTTTTCTAATTGTTTTTCGAGAAGCTGTGGTATATTACTGGCAAGTAAAATGATTAAAGCAAATCTTTATTTGTCAACGTTCTGTTTGTTTTTCAAATTTAGATTTCATTTAGTCTCATACAACCTTCAATACAACAAAATGTTGACGACATGTTTCAGAAATTTTCAAAGACCAGGGCTAAATAAAAATAATGTCAGGTACTTACTTTTTATAGCTTTTTCATTTTAACAATTTTGTTTTCTACAATTTATTTTTTCTAAATTCGTTAAAATTGTATTTCGCCTTTTCTGAAAAATGTAATTTTTTTTGTAAGTGTGCGATGTTCTGAAAGAAGGATGTTTATTATTATGCTTTATAATATAATGAAATAATAACTACACAGTTTCTGAATAATATGAAAGTTAAAATACATAAATCATAACCACACAGTTTCTGAATAATATGGAAGTTAAAATACATAAATGCTACTTTAAATTAAACTAATTAAAGAGTTATTTAACACACAGTTACTATCATAAAAAAAAACTTACGTTATTGTTGTCGTTGTAATCTGTGAGATCACATGACGTAATTTTCATATTTATTGCACATTATACAAGGATATTTCGGAGAAAGGCAGTAATTAACTAGAAATGTATGTCCTTTTGCCTTTAATCACAAAAACTAAAAAAAAAAAAAAAAAATTATACCAAATTGACATTTTCAAAGACGTATTTGCAGTCCGAAAAAAGTCTCTGTATCTTACAGTTACAAGAATAGTAATCAACTGTTAAACTAACAAATATCATATTTAAATGTAAGATTTTTAATTGATGTTAAAATCAGAGCCGTCTGTATACGAGTAGGGCACAAACACATAAAGCCCGATAAAGTGAAAAATCTGAGTACACAGATTAACAGAACATGAATTATCACACTTTTATTATTTTTTTTTTTAATAGAAAAAAAAAGAATTCAAGGGAATCGCAATGAATAGCAAAAACAAAATCTTATTAATATTGTTATTTTTATCATTTTAATTGAAAAAAAAAATTATACTCAGAATTACATTAATTATCGTATTTTTCTATCGCATATTAACTAAAATTAGTGTATTTAGAGAATTTTTGTGCAGGGCATAGCGATGCATCCCTAAGTCGATTCTCAAGAAAATATTTTTCTCCGCTCAACAACGCGAAACTATCTGGAACATTTTCTGACCCATTTTAAAACATATAAGTGTGATACTTGCAGGCATGTTTATTGAACCGATTTGTAATCGAACAGTTTTTTCATTTTTCAATAAATGTATCATTGTCTCAGGACGGCAGTTTTTCCCTTTGCTACGCTGTCGCCTTTGGAAATTCGGCTCAAAACGCCAACTTTCATAGCATTTTCTGAAAAATCTTCCGACTTTACCGAAAAACGGGAAAAAAGTTCTATTATGTAGTTTCTTAATAAGAGTACCTGCCAATTTGATACTGTTGCGAAAAAGAATGAATTTTAAAATGTGTCAGAAAGTAGACGGTTTGGATTTGAGAACAGCCTTAAATAATAGTCTAGCTGAAACGCTAAGTTCTGGTTAAGATATCGATCATAATTCTGTCCTATACGTGATTTGAGAAAACGGAAAATTTTGGTAGATTTCATCTTTAAGTTTTTTCTGTAACATTTCCCTTAATTGACTCAAAACAGGAGTAGCAAATATTAGAATTACACATTATTTATATCTGTTTTTTAAAACCTAGCCTTTTTTTTTTTTTGTATAATATTTTTCAGCTGAATAAAACTGAAAATATCTGAAAAAACAGAAGTATAAGCAAAGATATTTGTGAAGCTGAAAATAATTCATTGGTAGGAAAATAGATTCATATAAAACAATGAAAAAAAATGTGCCTCAAAAGAAATATCCCTTTCATTACATCACATTAGATTCTCAAGACTCAGTAAGTCTGTAGTGATCCTAGGGAAGCTAATTCATTATAAGATCTTTCTTTTCGATTAACGTTTAATCCTGGAGACTCAATCTGCATGTATGACTACTGTACCTAAACTATGTAAAAGGCTTGTAAATATTTGAAAGACATGTAATTATTTTATTTTGAAGTCTGGTATTATTACATAATTATGAAATGTTTGGCTGCTTAAATTACAGTTCTGTAGTTATCCGCACCAAAATTTTATATTCATGCTAACGAACTAAGAGAAAAAGGGCTCCAAGAAAAAAAAAATGGCTTTTTAACTACGCAATTAAATTAACTGTTTCCGTTCGGCTAAACTTTCACGATTGCCCTGAAGCTTTAGTCTAATGTTAATAATTTAGTTAGTGTTTGTAAAAAATACTGGTTAATTATCTACTGACACGTAGAAGTAATTGAAACAGACTTGACTTAGTCGAAAAAATATCAATGTCTTTCACTTTGAAACGTCAATCTCATTATTAGAATGGAAATACTTTGAAGTTATTCAAATCAAAATAATTATGATTGAGAAACTGAAAGTCACCAGAAAATATTTCACAACGTAATTGCAATAAATTGATTTTTTCTGAATCAATGTTTTATGAAGAAAAGTTTAGTAATTGATATTGGAAATATAACACATAAATTATATGGTTTACTTCTTTTACAAGGTATTTAAAAGAAGAGGTGCAATAAACTTTAAGAGGTGGTAAAGCACAATACAGCAAACTATTAGGTAGCTTTTATTGCAAAAAACTACCTATTGCAGCCGTTCGGAAGAAAGCAATTCCAAAATATTTTGGTATATTTTCACTGATCATGATCCGCAGACCCCAAAACAACCCTCCGTTCAAATGTTGGTTTATATATATATATATATTTAAAAATGAAAACACATGTAAAAAACGAAAGGATGAGACATTATAAAAAGCAATGGAATGGATACTGAAGGAATTATATAATAGGATGAAAAAGCAAAAATTGGAAAACTGTGAATATCTTATAGAATCTTCAGAAGTGCTTTATAAGAATATTCATAGTAAATATATGTTATTTCATCAAATATTGTCAGCATTATGTCTAATATATATATCTGACATTTGTCATGCTGTAACTCTTTTATTTATGAGCCGATTTGAATGTGACATCATCCATCTTTTTTAAAAATGGCGGCCAGTTAAAATTTTTTTAATTTTTGAAAATTCAAAAAGATGTACAAAAAAACTATTGCTTGTAAAAGTTGTTTCCATTAAGTGTTATAGAACGTGATACAAGAATTCTGGATCATTTTTGTTTTGGGTATATCTTAAAAAATGGCTGACACATGGCAATTTGAAATTTTGACTGAACTTTCGAAACAATCTGATATTTGTTATGCTGTAACTCTCGTATTTATGAACCGATATGAATGAGACTTATCATGTGTACAGAACATACTAAGGTCTCGACCGAGTTTGTTGGCCAGCTTCATGCGCCATCTTGTTTCAAAATGGCGGCCAGTTAAACTTTTTAAATTTTTTTAAAAATTCAAAAAAATGTATAAAAATTTATAAACTGAAAAAGTTTTTTTCGTTAAATGTTAGATCGTGATACAAGGATTCTTTAACATTTTTTGTTTTGGCTTCATCTTAAAAAATGGCTGAGATATGACAATTTGAAATTCTAGTTTGGATGACATTTTGAAACAATCTGATTTTTGTTATGCTGTAACTCTCATACGGAAACTCGCATTCAAATTCAGTATTAACGAAAATCGGGATTGAATCTTCTATAATCAGGTTCCAAGCATTTTAGCTTCAGGTGTTTGAGTAAAATGAGTTGAATTTTTAAAAACATGGACTAAGAAAGCTACCTTTTATTCCGAGTACAGGCCGGAAGGACTTTTTTATATTTTAAATCACTCTCAACCCATTTATTCAGTCAAAAGTGCAAGAGGTCTTAAGTAAATCTGAAGCTGGGTTTTTGTTTATAACTTTAACTATACTGAAGATATTTTAAGAGACGAAAATTTCAACAGACTTACCTGATTTTTGTGAAATATAACGATAACACGAGGAGTAGAGTAAGTAGCCACCATCTTCATTCAAGTATCGCTGAACTGCATATGTCACTGAACGAATTATTGTCCACTTCCATCATATTTCGTCATATCACTGTATATCAAGCAAAGCAATATAAATCTGTTGCAAATTTCGTTATAATGTCTTCATTATCGTTAAAGTTATGAACAAAAATCCAGGTTCGGATTGGAGTAAGATACTCTATATTTTTGATTGAATAAAGGAATTATATCCCTAGTTTCCCATACAAAAATTGTTTGTTATACTGCACTCTACCACTTCATGAACTTTGTCCCACCTTTTTTTAAACATCCTGCACTTGGACTTAGGTTGGATATGCTTGCTATACGGACTTAAATAAAACTCCAGAGATCTTTAAGAGCCTACATCAATCATGCGAAAAAACGCGCAAGCTAATGTTAAGTCTATGGGAAGGTTCTTGACAGATTTCTCGCTCGCAGTTTAATATTTTTAAATGATGTTTCTTGAATAGGATAGCTGAGGTTGATCTCTAACGTTGTTACTTTTTACTTTTTCGATTTTGCTTCCAGTTTGTTTATATAAGGTTACTTTCACTTTCAGAACCGGTTCCAAAATTAAAAATGTCCGCTTATAGAAAAAAAAACTGTAACCAAAATCAAAAAAGTAAAAACTAACAATGTTAGAGATTGACCGCAGCTATTCTATGAAAAAAAAAAAATCATTTAAAAATATTAAAATGCGAGTGAGAAATCTGCCAAGAACCTTCCCATAGACTTAACATTAGCTTGAGCGTTTCTTCGCGTGACTAGCGTAGGCTGCTGTTAAGAGCCTACACTAGTCACGCGAAGAAACGCTCACGCTAATGTTAAGTCTATGGGAAGGTTATCCCGCGATTTCTCGCTCGCATTTTAATATTTTTAAATGATTTTTTTTTGCGTAGGATAGCTGAGGTCGATCTTCAAAGTTGTTAGTTTTTAATTTCAACGGAAGTGTGTAGCAATTTTTGATTTTGGTTAAACTTTTTTTATAAGCGGACATTTTAAATTTTGGAACCGGTTGGAACCGGTTCTGAAAATGAAAGTACCCTTATATAAAAACAAGAACGAAAAATCAAGCGTCAAGCATAGATTATATAGCACTTTCCAACGCTTCCAAAATAATTTTACGAATCATACCGTTTAATAAGCTAAAAGCTGACATCTAAGTAAACAATTTAGAAAACGCATAACATATTTAAAAACATAATTTCAGGAATTTCCAACATATACAATATTCAGAAAAATATCCGAATACTTTTATTCAGCCCTGTATAGGATCTATAGATTTGTATATATACTACATAGGATGATAATTTTAGTTCAGTTAGGAAACGCGTAGCACAGTTTAAAATTCTCCGTCTGGAGTTTGTCAATAAACAGAAATGTGTTCGCGAACTTTTGTGCTGCCCTGTATAGGATCTACAGAATTTATACACACCACGTAATAGACAAAAAGCAAGTTAAAATTAAAATCGCGTTCAATAACTTAAAACGCACTTCCAGGAATTATTGTTAACAGACAGTAGATAATTCTTTTGCGTGTCCCTGTAAATGAACGATGACTGCTATACACACAATATTCCGTAGTAAGTCTCTTGTAATGCACCTTAGTGATCTATATACATTTCAATGCGTTTAAAATAGTGAAACATTATTTAAATAAACCGCAGACTATTTTTCTCCATAGACGTAATGTAACGGAATTATTTTTACTGTCCCTGTAAAGTAACTATAAGTGCTATGCACACCCTGTTCCATATTAAGCTTCTTCTAATGCACCTTAGTAATATATATAAATTACAATGCGTTTAAAATAGTGAAACATTATTTAAATAAACCGCAAATGATTTTTCCCCATAGACCGCAATGTAACGGAATTCTTTTGAGTGTCCCTGTAAAAAAACTATAAGTGCTACACACTTCCGTTGAAATAGGGAACATGCTATAGATAACGACAATAACATATAAAAATTGCAGAGCAATCCGAGCATATTTACGGGAGTTAGAGCACGGACAGACGGCAGACGGCCAGACAAACCGAAGTCATAATCACTTTTCAACTAGGTTGGAAAGTGCTAAAAACTGGAGCCAAAATCAAAAAAGTAAAAACTAACAACGATAGATATCGACGTCAGCTATCCTATGCAAAAAAAAATCATTTAAAAATATTAAAATGCGAGCGAGAAATCGCGGGATAACCTTCCCATAGACTTAACATTAGCGTGAGCGTTTCTTCGCGTGACTAGTATAGGCTCTTAAATACTAAAATGGAATGTCACCAGTTAAATGAAAGTTTTTTTAATCTTGATTTTGTGCAGGAAAAAGTACAGCGTTTCCTTTACCTTGTTGCCTGTTATTTAATAAAATAAGAATAATAATAAACGCAGAAAGACACTGAAAACGGAAAGACGAGTTTTTAGTGCCAGTAATTTTAATACATATAATTAAAAGTATCATAACTCAGTAAGTTTTGGTCGTACAAAAATGTTTTATTCTACTTTGAGAATGGAGACTTTTTCTAAGTATAACTTATAAAACCCAAGGACCGTATAAAATTTTTAATTTCGCAACTTTTACAAAAATAATTAATTTGATTTAAATAGCTTTTGGGAGGATCAACAGCAACATTTGGACATTTTTTAAAGTGGACGTATACCTCTAAGATTAACGGTTTAGGAATTAACTGGTCAGCGATAAGAGGGACACTCTACAACATTATAATACTCTACTTGTTAATTTTAGTCTTAATATTCTAAAACTGATATATTTCAACTGTCATTTTTTATTTGGTTTGAATTCCGCGCAAGTAAATTTATGTATAGGTTTTGCTGAATTTATCTTATTAATTTCTTTCTTTCTTTCTTTCTTTCTTTTTTTTTTTTTTTTTTTGTAATATTTCTAAATATTTGCAATTTAGGTGGTAAACCTATGGAACGCGACAGAATATTTTTGGCACGAAGTTCTAAATCAAGATATAGTGATGAAATACCCGATTTTTTTTTTTTAAAAAGGCAAGATTATTTAAAATCTATTTATTGGACATTTAAGAATTTTATTTGCAGCTCATTGAATTTTAATATTGTTCAATATGGGAACACAAATTTATCAACCCAAGACAGGTTTTGGAAAATATCGAACAAGAAAGTAATTTTGATGATAAAATAATGACAACTCGGAATTTGATTCCAAAGCAACTTAAAGAAGATGGCATTTTCCGTTTTAACAATTTTTTGCGAGTCATTAGTTTCGCTAATGAATAATATAAAAACTCAAACAGAAACCACTTATTCGATTACTTCATTTCATCTTGCACTCTGTTAAAACTATGTATGAACCTGATATTAATTATATTTCATCCAAAATACAACAACAGAAATAGCATTCATTCACATTTTTATTATCACTTTCTAAAATATAAGTATTACTATAATTATTTCAGTGCAATACCTGCATATATGGTCTTCATAATTTTTTTATTTTTATAAATTTTTGATCTGTTGTATTTTTGGGGAGAGGTTTGGTACGTCACGATTATGTAAAATATTTTCTGAAAAAAAAAAAAAGTGGCATTCGGATGTGAAAATGTTCGCCATCTCTGATCTATACGCTGAAAATTTATGCGAATGATTTTCTTTTTAAAATCTGTTCCCAGCTACAGAGTTTTTGTTTCTTCTTATATTTTTGCTGAAAAAATATTTGAATTATTCTGTAAAACTGCAGATTTAAAGAATAAATCTTTTAAATAAATATTTAGTACACGCAGATTACATGGGTTGAGTGTGCAACGAACACTTCAAAATATTAAGCGATCAAGTGAATATGTTTCCCAAAAATATTAAGCGATCAAATGAATATGTTTCCAAAAATATTAAACGATCAAATGAATATGTTTCCAAAAATATTAAACGATCAAATGAATATGTTTCCAAAAATATTAAGCGATCAAGTGAATATGTTTCTAAAAATACTAAGCGGTCAAGATTCTATGTTTCTGTCATTATTTAGAAAAACTCGCTCGGCATTTGTTAATAAAAAGTTGGAGAACATGTTTGAGCTGAATGGATAATCTTAGATATCAACCTTGATCTTTCGCACACCCCCGCGAGTAGTCAGGTTTGGTAAGTTGCCGCAAGCCTGGCATTATTCGAGATCAGAAATCAGTTTTTTCTCTTCTCTTTGAATGCACAGATGTTGTTCCATTTATGTGGAACTACGGTCAAACCCGCTTGATGTTGTATTGATTGAAAAATGTTGTCTTGCTTTATGTGATATTATTTACTGTTTAATAAAAATTTAGAAATAATGTTGCTCCATTTATGTGGAGCTACGGTCAAACCCGCTTGATATTGAATTGATTGAAAAATATTGTATTGCTTTGTGATATTATTTACTGTTAAATCTCATAAGTGAGAATATGAACTTACTCGCTTTTTAAAAGTACAATAATATCACAAACGAGTGCATGTCATGCTTAAATATGTGTAACCATACGAACTTAAAACTAGAAATTAAAAAAAAATGTGCATGAACAAATATATTTTTTTTTTTTTTTTTTTTTTGTGGTCCGAATAGTTTAAAGAATAATAGTTGCGTGCTTCAAACTTAATTAACTATATATATTAGTATGGCAAATGTAACGAATCCGTTTTTATTTTCATTTATTCGGGACGCAGTGATTTATCATAGAAGCATACGTCAAAGCGAAGTTACATAAAAGTGAAGTATATACTCAAAAAATGAGTATGTGGTTTTTTTAAATGTGATATTTTAAATTCTTGACGCTATTGTAAGCCAATAAACTACTCAAAAGTGAATCCATTTTGCTTGTTTTTTAGTATCCATATTTAACAGTGTTCTCGTTGTAATAAACGACCCTCTCACTGGCTTCCATGTTTAAATTTTTATTTTTTTTTAATGTAATTTAAAGTAAACCTGATTCAAATAACATTTTTAATATAACGACAGAGGAATGAATTTGTATTTCTGTTATACGATTGGAGAATTTTTCGAAATGTGAGATTGCTTATTATTCATTGAAAAAGTTGAAAATTAAAAATTATAATGTTGTTTTAAAAAGGATATTTTAGAAAATCATATGTATCTAAAAGCCCAGCCATCTTACATAATTTAAACTAAACATTTTTATTATTAAAAACCTATTATAAATTGCTGAAAAAAAGCTATTAAGGAACATTTTTAACTTTATGGGAATCTAATGAGTAGTTTTTTTTTATACATAACCACAGAATTTTTCAAGTGTATATTTTCATAGTCGTTTCTTTATTATTTGGTGCAAGTGTTGCAAATTTAGAACTATAATGTTTAAATAATTATATTTTGGAAAAAACTCAAATATGTAAATGTTTTAATCCAAAAGTTTTAAAAGTACTATTCCAAATTTAATTTGATACATTAAACAAACCAAAAAATATTTTAAGAAAACCCTCACAGATCAGGTGGTAAATTGTGTGTACTGTTCACAATTAGAAATGAAGAAAGAGGAGAGGTGGCTGGTCCGCAACAAAATAAACAATTTTCCTCTCTGCAAAACAAATATATAAACTGAACATGTCTAATATTTCTAAATCTAAATATGGCATCCAACCTGTCCCAGCAAGTACCATTTTTTCGAGAAACAGTTTTTTAATAACAACAAATAGTGAAGGATTATCATATTCATTTGCAATGCTAGATAAAATTGGAATCGTGAAAAAAGTATTTTCACTGTCTTAGATAACAAATCAATAAAATATAGCATGAAAATATAGTTTGTTGACACTCCTTCCGCGCATTTTTCTTTTGATGACCCCCCCCCCCCCCTCTTACATGTCCGAATTTACTATTTGCTACCCACTAATATATTTTCATTCCTTATGACGCTGTAGCTTGGGTTATGCTTTTTATACATTTATTTGTAGGTAATTTACGTATCGTTATATACATTTTATTATTTACACAATTTTCAATTATGTTTTAGCAAGACATAAATTACCTTAATTTTAAAAGTAACCCTCCTACCTAAAATATAGTACGTGATACAGCAATTTCATTGCCCTATTTTGATTCAGTAGCGTGAAATCTATAAGAATCAACCATTATTTTTACAAGGAGGAGTTTGTTGCCGACCAGTGTTATTATTTGAGAGAGATGTATAGGATTTTCCGGATAAGAAGTCTGCATTTTCTTGGGCGTTGGACAGGAGGTTTTAAAAAACCATAATCCTCGTTATATTTCAGAGAGCAGCCAAACATCATGAAATGCTATTAGCATTATTATATGTTACTAGCATTATTATATGGATGATACATATTATTAGCATTATTATTATGGCTAGCATTATTATATGTACCCGTCAATATTTGACGATAAATAACTTGAGAGTTCCTTCAGAAATATGCTTTTATTTTTAATTAGCGGCTTTTAAATTAATTAAGTATTGAAAATTTTATGAATTGTTATATTATGTAAGCGATTCCTATAGATATAAGATGATAGATTGTGTTGTCAGTCCAGCAGTTACATCCTGTTATACTTGAATTAATTTAGCAAGAATTTAACTAAAAATATTCATTGAATGATTTATTTTTACTTACTACAGTCTCAAAAATAAATTTTTAAATATCAATATTTATTATTATTATTATTATTTTTTAATTGCGTGAACTTTAATATTTTTCATTAATTTTATTTTTATCAGCCTGACTCTAAAACCCATAGATAAACCATGGATATCAAGGTAATTTCTTTTATAATTCTTATATGGATATTTTTGCTTCTTTCTTTTTTCTCTTCTTTTCTTTTCTTTTTTTTAAAGGAGAATAATCATTGAAAACTGAACTTGAGCCCTACTCAAAACAAAAATTGGGCCCAAAAGCCGACTACGGGTAATTTTGTATGCAGGTGACCGCGAATGCCGCATCAGATAAAGAACTCCAAGAAGTCAGGAAAACAGTGAATTCGAAGTTCTCTTCACGCTTCAGTTTTTCCAACGTGTAATAAGTTACGATTTTCCTGGTCATAAATTTGATTGGCAGGAAAAAGAATTCCTGTCTGAATCTCTTTCATAATTTATAGAAATTACAATAATTAAAATAATAATGTTCAGAGATCAATTGTAAAAAAATCCAAATACAACAAAATTTGATGTAAATATTATATAGACCATGGAAGAGGTGGGGAGGGGGGGGGGGTGTCTTTAACAGGAAAAAATGTAATTCATGTATTTGACACCAGGGACAAAAGTAGCACTTCAAAGTGCAGGAACTAAAATTTACATAAAGTGCTAGGCAATTACTTGAAATTTTTCTGTTTCAGTTCTTATGACTATTTCACTGCACAAAATTAGCCTAAAGCGCCACTTTTGCCTTTGGTGGCGAAAATCTGATCTATTTTTTTGTATTTAATTTATTATTCATGTTCTAAATCGGGGAGGGGAGCAAAATAATATGCACTGCAGATGTTCATACGAATTAAGTTGCGTGCTGCATCTAATTTGTGTAGTATGTATTTAAATGTATTATTAAAATAAAAATCCCTGACGGCTCGGCCTACAGGCACAGGTAGATTTCGAAGACGTATACCGTGGGGCGCCTGTTTATTGGGAACTGCAGAAGAAATGACCTTTTTGCCATGATGCGGCAGCTGGAACCGCCCACTTCGAAATCTACCTGTGTCAAATAGGCAGAGCCGGCAGAATATTTTTTTTTAAATTTTTCTTTTTCTTTTAATTATTTTTTTTTTTTTTTTGGCTGTAAAGGTTGGTCCTATAAAAAACTTGTCAAAATAAAAGTTGTAGATAATATTAAGAGGATTTATAATAAATTTAAGCGAATATGCTATCTTGTGAATTGACAAAGTTATGAATTTTTTTCTTCTGAAACCCCTATCCCCCCCCCCTCCTTGAGGCCATTTTTAATTATATTAAAAATCTGTCATACATAAATTTTTTGCGCTTTCCCTAGAAGTAACAATAACTTTAAACGGATTCGATACGTATCATAATTAATAAGTTATGAGGATTTTTCTGTTTTCACAAAAAGCTCCCCCCCCCCTGTTTTGCCCATTTAACGAACTTGACCGAGATTTTATGCCCCTTGATTTTATGTATCAGTTTGGAAGAGATTTATGCAGAATTTTTGAAATTATGTCCATAAAAAAGTGATATATAACGTTTTTAACTGGGGGTGGTTGTGGGTTCTGGGAGTCATGATCTGTGTAGATCTGCAAAATTTTTCCAGAAATTCCAACATAGGGCAGAATGTAATAGGTAGTATTTCTTACGAAATCTACCTAAAAGCATAATCGAGATAGTAAGAATTTAATTTTTGCATCAATTAAATGCTTTTTGTTTCACAGAGAAAGGTTTATTATGGAATAAATTAATTGTTATAAATATATCCACAGGCTGTTAAATGGAAACCCCTATGTTCTAAATAATATTTATACAAAGTGTAGTTGTGTTTGACCCAATGTTTTTTACAATCAACCTCTAAACACCTCTACTTTAATCATAGTCACTTTGTAGTTTATTTCAGATTTTTGTTTATTAGGCAACTGAAAATTTAAAAATAAAGAAAATAATTTATTACTAAACAGGTAAACCAGTGCCTCTTTTAAGAATGCGTATATATCGTATCCCCCCCCCCCCCTCTTTTAAGTTAGCCATTGAATTTTTATCTTATTTAATTTTTTTAATTTTTCTATCAATGAAAAAAAAAATCTTTGAAGAAAATTTGTTTTGTGTTGTAATATTTTTTTTTTAAATCTATTGTTCTAAGACATGGGTTTCTTTGCAAAAATCAATGTATAACCTTTAAATCATTGTACACAATTACTGAATTCTTATATCTCTACATATGCTGCTTACCTCTTATGTCCACTGTTTTTATAGTAATATATGTACTTTTCTTAAAAATAAACAAATATGCATTGTAAAAAAAGCTAAAATGAATAATTTATTTAAAAGTATGTAAGCGGCAAAGTATTATTTCTTACACTACGAACATTTTCGTCGTCCATCAGAAATGTGATGTCCGCTTAATATTTAGATATGTATCCTTAAAAGTAGTATACTGTATGCCCATGTCATAACGATTGTGGCAACAATCTGTGCAGTCGATTTCGCTTTTATCACTCATGCATCACTTCTAAATATAACATAATTTCAATTTTTACATTATCAAAAAGAAAAGTAATGTACTTTCAAATGAACCTTGGTTGAAAACTAACTCAATTTACTGATTTTTTTTTTTTTTATCACATTTTAAATAATTTTCAAGTATGAGTTTTATATAAATCTGTCTCCAAAAATTAACATTTGTTTAGTACAATAATGCAAATTAATTAAGGAGAAAGCGACAGAGTTACCATAACTGGCAGTTGATTGCCAATGCTCTTTTCGATTTTTTTTTTCATTCGATTAATCTTCCATAATTTGGCCCACATCCATGTATTGCCATCAGGACTAACAGTGTCCTTTAAAATGAATGTGAATACCATTAAAAGTTTTTAAAAAAACTCTTGCGCCAAAACCAAATGGCTCAAATACGCTATAGCCCTGTATTATGGAAGATTAATCATAAGACCAGAGTAACCAGAAGATTAATCATAAGACCAAAGTAACCAGAAGATTAATCATAAGACCAGAGTAACCAGAAGATACTGCACTTTGGTGTTAAATTGAAATCTTCCATCAAAAAGATAGATTTTAATTTTATGCTGAACATAAAATTAATATCAAGCAAGATATTTCGATGTGTTGGGAATTGTATTTTGTTATTTTTGACTATATATATACAATCTCTCGCAGACTGTTTTTTTTTTTTTTACTTATGTTTTATGTATTTTTGTTGATATTAATAATTTGTTAATAATTTGTTTTGTTTTACTTATTTATTTTATTTTATTTTGGTATCATCAATAAAAAATAACTCATCTGAAGAAAAAAATGTTGCATTGCCAGAAAAGTAAAAGGTGTTTTAAAAATCTACTCTGTTCACAGACAACAATTTTGTTGCAGAAAACACTAACGGAAACTCAATTACGTATAAATTATTTGTGTTGCTTCCTTTTGTAATTCTACGTATCTTCTTATCCTTTTCTATTTCATTACGTTTTATTTTGTCTGCCGTATAACCCACATTAAGGGGATTCGGTACACTTCGTTTTGCGAAAAATGATGAAAGTTTTCTCATATTTTGCTTAAAATGAATTTAGACATCCGTTGTATTTTCTGACTAGAGTTACCAATTCCACCGTCACCAAAAAAAAAAAAAAAAAAGTGACACTGGTTTTTGTATCGGGACATAAACATACACAAAAACCTATGAAAACAGAACCTGTTTATAACGGAATCCTGGTCTTAAACGTAAAAAGTCCATGATCCCAACGGAAAAAAGTTCCATACAAATATACCTGCTATGACGAAAACCTGTCTAAAACGGAATCTTTCTCTGGCCCACGCGCAATCTTTCTCTGGCTTTCTCGCGCATTTTGTCTTAGTAGGTTTTGCTGTGTTAAATAAACACAATAGAGAGTAACATCTGTAAAAGTGGGATCGCTAGTCACCAAAATAAAATCCTGTATTGGAGATGGAGAGGTTTCCGATTGAGGAGTTATAATTGAGGTATATTTGTTTATTGGTATATTCTAATAATGAGGAGTATTCTTTCCGTAGGGATCATGAATGTTTTACGTTTAAGACGGGATTTCTTATAGGCAGGTTCCGTTTCAATAGGATTTACTGAACTAACCTAACTAAGCACAGTAAAACCTGCAAAATCAGAATCTCCAAGGGACTGGAAAAATATTGCGTTTTAGACGGGTTTCTGACTGAGCGGATAGGTTCCTTTCGGCGATACTCTAAAAATTTTTCGTTATAGACAGGTTGTAGTCTAACAGGTTTACTGAATAAAGTTCTACTCGATGCAGACTAACGAATAGCATTGTACTACAAGAAATTTAAAAGAAGTTGTACATCATGAAAAAACGGGGGCGCCCCCCCCCCCCACCAGTGGCTGAGAGGTTCTGCTCTCAAAGCTAGTAGACAAATCTCTGGGTTCAAATCTCTGTCGCGCTCGTCGACCTAACCGTTCGGAGTTTTCCATGGTTTTCTTCTAACCTTGCCGCAAATACGGGTTAGGATCCCTTAGAAAGACTCCCACGGAGGGCACTCCCCCCTATGGTCTATATCCCTCGCGTAGATAATCGGCCGTCATAAAATCAACCAACCAACTAACCAACCAACCAAAAAACCATGACAAATCGGGACTTTTGGCGTCTCGCACAGTGATTCCGCGGGACTCGCACTTTTGAAGACCCGTCCCGGGTCTTCAAAATCGAGACACCTGGCAAAATTAATTCTGACGAAGTGCCGTAAAGATATGATAATTAAAAATATGTGAAAAAGATTCTGTAATGCAACCATTTCCTTTTAAATCATTCATGGTTGCAAGTTTCAAATTCATTTTTCACAGTTTGTGTTTTTTCAGTATGTTTTAAGAGACAAAACTTCAGCATATATTTTTTTCAATTGATTCTCTTTTTGTTATTGGACGATGCGTTTCTTATTTAAATCTAGTCCTTACAGTTATAGAGCACGCTTGTAAGTATGAAGAAAAAAAGTTACAAAAAGTTAAAAATTGTAGACGAAGTGTGGTTTTAAAATTTTCTTAAATAAAATAATAATAATAATTTTAGCACCGTTACATTTTTTCTTGATTAAACCATTTAATAATATGTGAAAAAGATGATATAAGATACTCAAATAAAAACAACATTTCGAAAGTTACCGAGTCTCTTTAATGAAATATGAATTTACCAAAAATATTTTCTTTTTAATCATTATTAAATGTTTTCTGAGCAAATAACTGATATTAAAATTTAGTAGTCAAACAATTTATTTAAGATAAATAAAAATTGAAGAAAAACATATCTGCTTTATCCGATGCGTTGAACAGCTTAGCAGGCTTGAATATATATTGTTTTAATAATTACATAAATGTCTTTTGAGCATCAAAATTCTTTCAAATATTTTTTTTAAATGTTCACGCTTTGTGTTTTAATAAATTAAAGGACTTAAAAGAAACATTCATAAGTAAATTCGTAAACTAGCGCCTCTTTTAAGAATATACCTTTTTTCTTTCAACTTATTTTCATATTTTATTTTGTTTTGTTTTAATTATTTATTTTTAGTTATTTTATTATGTTATCAATGAGAAAAAGAAAATTCACCGGAAGAAAATAAATTTAGTTTTGCGATAAAAGTAAAAGATTTCTTAAAAGTCCATGGTGTTCAGCAGAGAAGTTCCTGTGCAAAAATCGATACGATAACGCAATTATATATAAATTCTTTATGAGTTGCTTCCTTTTATCTTCCTTGTATCTTCTTAATACCCTTTTTATTTCTTTACGTTTTTATTTTGTTCGCCGTTTCACCTACATTAACGAAATATAATTGTAAAGGAAAAAAAAAAATTCATAATCGTAATTGGATATTTTCCGAACAAGTAACTGGCATTAAAATTTAGGAGTTAAACATTAAAGATAAATGTATGAGCATTGAATGAAAATCTTTTTGCATTTTTGTGTACACTGAAAAAATTAGTACACTTTAATATTAATTGCTGTAATACTTATAACTTGGACATTATAAACTTTTGAACTGAGTTTGGAACTTTAAAATTCTTTGTTTAATATTTCTATGATTTTTGTCGTAATGAACTGCCGTATTATTAATTCGAAATCCCGTAAGAATTCATTAATAATAAATGAAAATTTATTGTCAAAAAAAATGTACTCAAAAGTAAAAAGGGGAAAAAACTATTCTGAATCTATCTGAACATAACCTAAATCTTATTATTATTATTTTTTTTAATAAAACTTGTATCACACACGCGTACATGACGTAGTCAAATATAAATCATTATAAGGACTTGAAACTATCTTTTATGATAGATATAAATATAATTTCGCATTATTTATTTTTATATACTGCAGATTTCAGTCCTCCTTGCCATTTATTAAACATTTATCCTCATATTATCTAATAAATATTCATGTACAATTCAGCAATATTTTCTTCAAAAACTTTGAAGTATTAAAAGTGGTGTACTTCAAACTGAAAAACATATACCTTGTAAATGATGTATTAGTTCGTGTGTACGACTATATTTCTTGTGGTGCATTTATTTATCTTGGATACATTCGTAAAACTGAAGTTATATAGAAGCGAATTATGTATTAAAAATGAATATAAGTGTTTTTGTTTTGTTTTGTTTTTAGAATTGATAATTGGATACTCGGAGGCAATACAGGGTGTCACAAATAGGCTAAAACGTACTTTAACATTTTACCCACTGGAGATTATAGTACGCAATGTAAATTGCAAAAGTGTTCAAAAAAGTTAGTAAATAAAATTATATTAATGAAATAATCCTGTCATTAATTTTAATAAAGTTACATTTTTTAAATTTTTATACGACCGTCCTAAACAAAATTGGTAAAATAGATTTTTTTCTTTTTGGTGTAACAATATCATTACTAAAAACTTCATATCTGTATCTTTAATATTGAATGAGTTATGGTTAATTAAAAGTGGATCATTGTGAATGGGAACCATATATCAAATTAGTAATGTGAATCTGTGAGACATAGCAAGAAAAAAGAAAATACTCACGATAATGCATATGCAGTTTATCTTAAACAAAAGATAATCTTGCAACAATATTAGTAAAGAACTCCAAAATGTTTAGAGAAGTATTATTAGATGAACTCGCTTTTGTATTGGAGATAGAGGAAAGACTTTGAATGCTTTGTGAATAGCTTTTTTTCCCCCCTAAATTACGTTTCTAGGATTTTTAAGCTACATTTGCTTCTCTACATAATCTATGCCTGTGTAATGCTTTATTTAGATGTATTTGTATCGAACGAACTTTTTTGTTTCACACTTATTAACATTTTTGTTGTAAAGAATACCATCGTCATTTTGTAAACGCTTCCCAGTTTTGCTGATAAAATAGCATTTTAAATTGTACGAAAAAGTAATACGAAATCTATTTCCTTTATTCATTGATTTTTAAAGATACAATTATGCTAGTTTTTGTAATGATCTTGTTGAAGAAAAAGGGGAAAAAATTGACCAATTTTGTTGAAGGGGTATCGTATAAAATTTTAAAAAGTGTAACTTTTTGAAAATTAATGAAAAGACTATTTCATTAACCTCTTAAGCACCATATTCAATTTAGTCATAGTATGCTGAATACCAGTTATGTTAAATTTCGTTAAAAATACAAAATTCATACCGGAAATTGTAAAAGAATAATTTTAATTTATGCAATCTCGAAAAGCCTGTCATTATATAAAATACAAATGACTACTATAACTTTCTGGAAAGAATTCAAAATTTTGAATTAAAAAAAAAAGGCCAAACTGGCAACCTGGACATACGTCCTGGTATTACAGATAGAGGTTTTCATGACGTACGCAGGTACGTCGTGGTGCTTAAAGGGTTAACAAACTTGCATCCAACCTTATTTTGAACACTTTTGCAATTTACATATAGCATATTTATCTCCCAACAGATAAAAAAATTAAAGGACGTTTCAACATTTTTGGCAGTATAAGCAGAAAATATGCTCAAAATTGAGTGCATTTTGCTTATTTTTAAGCACCTATTTTAAACAGCATTTAACGTAGAGTATTTATATTCATACTATGAACTTTCAACGTACTATGAACTGACTATAAAATTTAACTAACTTTTCTATACCTAAGATATACTTCTCATAATATTTTCTAACTTACCAGAATGAATGCTCTTTTTTTGTTCATACAAATTGAGTAAGAATAATACGCAAACATGAAAAAAACATAACATGAGAACGTGAAGGGTTTTCGTATTTGCTGCAGTATTTCAAAGGATTTGGGTTAATACTTTCGTTTTATCTATATTCACGGAAATGTTATTTAATTTGAAGCTTACTGCAATACTTTAATGGAAAATGTTTGTTCTTTTTTTCCAGTTAAAACAAATATATCTGCCTATCTTCTTGTTACTTACCCATCATACGTAGTATAGGGTAAGTCTTGTAATCGTTTTGAAAATCGAAAAAATTTTTTTTACGGATTTACATTTTTTAGACACTAGAGATTCCGAAAAACATATTTTTAGAAAACAAAATTGCCGTCCGTCTGTCTGTGTGTCTGTAAACGCTCTATCTCCCGAATAAATTGAGATAGAGACTTGAAATTTGGTATGTATTTAGTATGTAATAATGGGAAGGCGCTTATTGAATTTCAGTAACCTTGATCATCCGGAACTATTTTTTTCGGACTCTCGAAATATTCGTTCTGATAAAAGGTACGTAAAAATTTTCGAAATTGTTTATTTTAAGGAGTGAATATAAAAGACAATAAAAAAAAAAAAAACATAAATTTCGCATAAAGAATGAAGTCGATCGGATAATGAGTTGCCGAGATATTTGTAATTATATTTCCCACACTCTTCCATTTTTCATGACCCTGTATTTCATTCAAATTTCAATTTAAAGATATATTTTAATTGGACATGAGACGCTTAATCCGACGCAGTAAACCGTTAGTTAATATTATTATCAATTTATGAGTTATAAGGATGTTTCTTTTACGCAATTCAGTAATAGAGCATTTAAAGTTTATGACGTCATCAAGCCACGATTTTATTCGGATTGCAATGCATTTTATAAATAGTTTACAGATGTTTTATTTTCATATTTTATATTATGCATATCCATGATGGGTAAGTATTACGGTGGCCCCCAATGACTAGTTTTTAAATTGATGTTATATAGAAAATATACTAGCTTCAAAACTGTTTTGATAAGGTTTTCATTAATCAACTGTGAGTGGTTTAGATTTATAGATGGATATTAACACATTTGCAATCATTAGCGCATATATGCGTTAATTTCTGGAATTTCTTTTTTATTCAGAAATTTCGAATCCGTACCGGAAATTCCGAAAGAAGAATTTTTACTTTCTGTAAACACGAAACGTCCGTCATTAAATAAAACAAAAAATACTATTAAGAATTTCTGGTATGGATTGGGAATTTCTGAATAAGAAGGACATTCTTGAAATGCACGCTTCGAATGCAAATTAGTTGTTAAAATTTATTTTGGAAAAAGATATTTTCTTCATAATGAAGAGAGGAAAGTTCTATGAACTAGGTAAGTTATATTCAAGGGTTGGAGTATCATAGTTGAGATTTATTCCAACAGAACAAGCCAAGGTACCCAGGTTCGAGTCTTGGCCCCGGAATTTTTCGCTCTAATCTCAATTATGATACTCCAACCCTTCAATATGATTTATCTAGTTGATAGAACGTTCCTCTCTTCATTATGAACGAATTACATGGTATACAGGAGTTTCCGTGTTATATCACACTTTCATCATGTAAAATGCTATAGTTATAGCTCGGATGAATTAAATTAGCGCTGCAGTTTACAGCCATTCCCAACAAATAAGAGTGGATTATGCCAGCCAGGATATCGTTGGGGTAGCTCAGTCGGAAGAGCATTGGCACGGCAAGCCAAGGTACACAGGTTCGAGTCCTGGCAACGGAATTTTTCGCTCTGTTGGAATAAATCTCCACTATGACACTCCAACCCTTCACTATGATTTACCTAGTTGATAAAACATTCCTCTCTTCATTATGAGCTAATTACATGGTATACAGGAGTTTCCGTGTTATATCACACTTTCATCATGTAAAATGCTATAGTTATAACTCGGATGAATGAAATTGTCGCTGCAGTTCGCAGCCATGTCCAACAAATGAGAGTGGATTATGCCAGCCAGAATATCGTTGAGGTAGCTCAGTAGGAAGAGCATTGTCACAGCAAGCTCAGGTACCCAGGTTTGAGTCGTGGTCCTGGCACCGGCATTTTTCGCTCTGTTGGAATAAATCTCAACTACGATACTCCAACCCTTGAATATGAAGATGTTTTCTTTTAAAATTAAAGATTTAACATAGAGTTATATATAGTATTTTCTTTCTATAAACCTTTAATAACATTTCTATATCTCTAAGATACACTTTTCCTAACATTTTCTAGCCTGCCAAACTGAATACAGTTTCTTTAACATCCAGAATCCTTGCTCATACGTACTAAGTAAGTCTTTGCGTAAGAATAGTTTGTAAACATAATAAATCTTGAGGACGTGAAAGGCTTTCATATTAGCAGCGCTGCAGTATTAATAACGATCTGGGTTAAAAATTCCATTTGGAAAATTATTTTTGTTTTGTTCTTTTAAATTTATATTGTTTAATTTTAGACTTATTGCATTTTTAAATTGCAATATGGTAGTCTATTTTTCTGGCTCAATTTTCCATTTTTTAATTCATGTTATATAGAAGATACACTGGCTTTCAAAAGTATATTATTTATTTTTAAGCTTATTGTATATTATTTATTGAAATACGTTCATTTATTTTTCTAGTTTAATCAAATTCAACTGATTAACTTTCCGTTTTCAAATCAACTTCATACAGTAATACCTACTAAATTGAAATCGCAAAGGACCGTTTTACACAGGAAGAAGTTCAGTTTTACACAGGTTTGCGTCTTAGTAGGTACAATTGCATGGTATTCTTTTCGCCAGGGCGAAGAAATTTTTCCATTTAAAGCAGGATTCTGTTTAGAATAGTCCTTTTTTCACAGGTTTTACTGTCTAGAAAATACACTGGCTTTAAAAGATATGTTATTTAATTTGAAGCTGATTGTTATATTATATAGGAATATTTTCATTCTTTTTTTCTGGTTAAATCAAGTTCTACTGCTTTATTTCTAGCTTTTAAATTGATGTTAAATGGAAAATACACTATATGGCCAATGATGACCGGTCACTTGCGATTTTAGACGTTTTGTTAAATATCTAGAAAAATACATAAGGAATTATCCTGAAACTTTAGGCGTGTAAACAGCATAGTTGACGTCATATATTTCGGCGAAGAATATTTCCTGAAACCCCATAAGTGGCCGTCAATAAGTTGAAGAAAAACTAATATATTTTGGATAACCCTGTAAAAACTAATATCGCAAAGGCCTTGGAACGGTAGCACATGCTTAGGAGGCTTCTTTTAATAAACTATGTTCATTTTTATGAGGATAGCACGTATACTCGTCAAGAAATTAAGGTTTTTTTTAAACATCAATCTCAAATTTCACCAAGTATTTTGCTTATAATTTTCAGAGTTCTTAATATAAAATAATGTTCTTCTCAGGAACGATGACAAACAACATTATATACAATACCCTGTAATCAGAATTTAAAAATAATAAATATTGGATGAAAAATGAGCAGGTCACTAAATATTGTTTCACTGCGCATGCGCGAATTCAATTAAAATATACTGTGCATAATATATTAGCTAAATGTATAGACCAACTTTTGTGAAAGTCTCAAAAACATAGCTTGAATATTCTGATAGTAATCGTCGATAGAATAAGCTTGAAATTAGCTGTTCCCAAAAGAAAGCAAAAAGATGAGGGGCGGTATCCAAATATACAAGAGAGACACTTCATTCTTATTATGTCAAGTTTCATAAGCTAAGAAAAAGCTTAAATAATGCTTTAATAATAAGAGAATGCTTTAATAATAAGATAAGCTTTAATAATAAGAGAATGCTAAGAAAAAGCAATTTTGGAAAACTTTCCGCTTGCTAATTTTATCAGAAGTGGTGCGACTATTGAAATGCTTATATGGGGAAGCGCCAGGGTCTAATAGACCATGGGCCCAGCTTTAAAAATGGGTGTATGAGCGCAGATGCAATTTTTCTCTATATTTTTTAGGTAGCTTCCATTACAAGAAGTACAAAGCTACCTATTGTAGCCATCCGTAGGAAAGCAATTCCCAAAAATTTCGGTATATTTTCATCGACAATGACCCTCAGACCCCTAAACCACCCCCGTTCAAATGTTGGCTGATATATAATGTATATATATATATTTGATATTTGTCATGTTGTAGCACTCGTATTTATGAACAGATTTGGATGTGACTGAGCATGTGTACTAGACTTAAGGTCTCGACAGAGTTCGTTTACGAGCTTCATCGGCCATTTTGTTTAAAAATGTCGACCAGTTAAAGATTTCAAATTCTAAAAGATACACAAAAAAAAAATAGATATCCAAACGGTTTTCATCCTTAAGTATTCGGCCTTGATACGAGGATTCCGGAGCATTTTTTGTTTTGCCTCTCTCTTAAAAATGACTGAGATATACCAGTTTGAAATTCTAGGGTGACTGATTTTTCCATAATTAGGTTTCATTTATGAGCTTTAGAAAATCTGGTTTCTCGCAAATTTACTTTTGTTGTTGTTACTCTCATAAGCTTAAAACTACATAAACACATCCGCTAACGTTAAATTCTCGCCAAGCTTGGCGACACTTGGCGAAATTTTCCAAAATTTGGCGACCAAAAATAAATTGCTATAAATGACGGCACCTTGGATATTGGGAATTCAAGCGCTAGAATACGCCATCTGGTAGAGAAAAGATATAACTTCTCGCTTCAGGAAAATGCCTTGCAAGCATTACATGCATTTTTAATTTGTTCAAAATGATTATTTTTTAGCACAATTTCAGATTTTATGGGATATTTGTGTTCTGTGTTTATATGACAAGGTGAAAATTATCCAAATTTGAATATCTAACACTTTCAAATGCGTTTACAATAAATGATGGTTTCAATGGCACTTTAGCATTAGTTAAAGAGACAATATTCCTGTACTGACGACTGCGATCAGCACCTCTATAGGCCGTTTTAAGTCCCAATAGAAATTAATCTAATTTGGCGAAATTTTCATTCAAATTTAGTATTGACGAAAATTGGAATTTAATCTTCTATAATCGGTTTCCATGCATTTTAACTTTGTGCGTTTGAGAAAAATTAGTTGAATTTTTAAAAACAAATAATAGGGAAGATACCTTTTCCTCCCGGTACAGGCCGGAGGACACCATACTGATAGTTAATATTTAAACAAATATGTATTACTTTGTAAAATACAATTATTCAACAAGCTTATTTACTAATCCCATACTCAAGGGACCACATCAAATCACTACCGGAGCCCGCATATTCTCTCTGCAGCCCTGCGAGCCACATATATTCGCACACATTGTTTCGATACATATGTTTTAAGGTATTGTTCGTTAAGCTTGAAGTACGCAACTTTTATTCTTTATATTAAACGGGTAAAATATTTCTGAATTGTACATGTATGTACATTGATTAAATATTTCCTCTTGAAATCTATAATATATAAAGTGAAAAATATAAGATAAAATTTATGTTTATCTATAAAGTTATTTTTAAATACTTATGGTTACTTATATTTGAGCATGTCATGGATTTGTTTATAATACAATGGACCTTAAGCACGCGATCTGAGTTCGAGGCTAAAATTCATCTGCTGGCAGTATTTACTTTTGAATATTAGTAGAGCGTTCTAGGAATATGTATTTTTATTTTATTTTATTTTTTTGCTAAAATTGCCGCAAAACAATGCATTATTGTGGCAGTAGATATTTAATATATTCTAATATAAATATATAAATTCAAAATGTTGTTCTGTATCCAATAGTATTCGCTAAATTTTCAAAATTTCGGTTAAACTTTATGCGCGCAATTTAGACAACGGCTAAAAGTCGTCTGCTGACGCTGTTTGCGGCTACGCATATTGGCATTCTGAGGAGCTCAGTGTTCTGAGGATACAGTTGCTATAATATCGGATCACGATACTACCAGATCTGGCGTGTGACATCACGTGCATAATACCAATACCCTGTTCGCACCGGATATTTAAGATATTTTAGATTGCCATTTTTGAGGTGGTACCCTTCCGGAATTGAATACCTGTTCACACCGCAAAACTTATCTAAGATACCTCACTGAACATCACCCTGTCTCAGATCTGAACAAACATAGAATGTGCGCATGTGCATAACTTAAAACCAGCCTCAACAGCCAATGAGTTAAAGCTAGGCTGCAGAGCCTATCAAAGTGAGTCGTAGTGGCTCTATCTAGCAATAGAAAGTTCGAACTCCCTCAGTTCGACGGTCTAAGATATCTTAAATATCCTATCTGAACGTGGTATTAGATCAATTGAACGGTCAGGAGAAAAAGGATGACGGTTCAATTTTGTACAATTTGTGATGACAGTGCCATCTGTTGGCTTGTGAAGTGTTTACTATCATTTGGCAATCTTGGATTGAGGTAGAAATTGAGGTAAACATAAAAAAAAACACAGTTGAAGATTGGTATAAAGAGAAAATAACGATAAAAGTCGACGATCGTAAAAGGAAGAACAATAAATATCTATCATCTAACTGTCTCTGACTATCATCATTAACCTCCTCTTCCCCCCTGATCTTTCAATTGTACTTTAAAAAGAAAGAAAAAAGACAGTAGGTTGAGGTTCTCGCTTTTGAGCAGATTTTTTGTAGTAATAATTTTACTCTACCTTCTTCCTAACTTTCATAAACAAAACAAAGAAAGAAAGTTCCTTGCCCCGCCTTTTGCAGAATCAAGAAAAGTATCTTTAAGCTCCTTATTATACAGGACTCGTTTTAGATAGGATAAAACAAGTTTTGTTTCTAAAGAGGAGGGGACTTTTCATTTATCTCCCTCCCACCCTTTAAAGTAACGTTAGTAATAAAGAAAGAAGTATTTCATGTAAACAAGGACAGATTAAAGTTTCCACAGCCTCCGCCCAAAAATAACTGCAATCGACTCAACTTTTTGCATAAGCTCAGAAGATTAAGGATGGACCGAATTTGGAAGTATTTAGTTTGTAAGCATTTCACGTAATATTCTCTGATTTTTCTTTTTCTTCTTTTTTCTTATTAGACTAATTTCAAACACTTTTTTTGCCCATGAAAATATGCTAGGCGTACGTGTCTCGTAAGTCTTGAGGTAATATTTTCACGCTAAATAAGGCGTGACTTCATGGTGGAACATACAATTTGTTTTTTAGGGTGTGACACGGGGCAGATTCTGGGTACAAGCAGGACCTAACCAAGTCACAGTGGGTCCCAAGTGTGATGTAGAGTCCTGCACAAGTCGGTTTATACCCAACCAAAACACGAAGATTCTCTTTGAAGTCGATCCAACCCCGAAACATTTCAACCCGAAACTTGAAAGGAAAGAAAATCAATGATTTCGTTATGGAGAAATATTCTCCAATTTTACCTCTAATATCAATTTATCTTTTATGTTAAAAAATAAGTACTAACAGGCTCATTCATATTCAAATATAGTTTTTCATATAAAAAAATACTCTGGGCTTTCTTTTGCAAAATCGGATTAACCCGAACCGAAAGAGTCGAAACCCAACCCGAAACTGACTCGAACCTGAGACAATTAGAGTTAATTCGACCCGCAACGAAAAACATTCGTGTTAACCCGGTTCAGGTAAAATTGGACACGATCCGATGCAGGATTCTAATTTGTTGTTTATTGGAGGCGTCCTTCTTATACCTTCACAAATAATCACCATTTTTTAAATCCGAAAACATATAGGAACATTAAAAATACATATTCAGATAATTATATCTGTTGTATAATGTATACGGGCCAATCAACTATTCTTTGCACCAACGACGAGATATATATTTTAAATATATAAATAATTCATTAAAAATTTTATTTGCCATGTTTACTAGGTTAATAAATGGAGTTTTAAATGCGCTAACCAGCAGTGCATTAATTTGTTTGCAAGACTATTTTTCGCTTTATTAAAGTCTATGTTTGAGCCGTTGATTTTAAAAGCCCATTTTTGAAAAAAAAAAACTAAATAGACTAAACTTAATAGATAACTAGTAAATAATAACTAAATCTTATTACAAATTAACATAAAATTTATGTTTTAATGAATTCACAATAAATATCTTTTAATATCAGTATAAATTTATTACTAGTAATTTATTTGCTCAACGATATTTTAAATGCGTTGATTTTGAAAGTGAAGTAAAGTCCACTTTGAATAGAATTATTTTTATGAAATATGGAGTCGGATTTTTTTATGAAATATGAAGCTTGTTAATGCATAATATTAACAAGCACAATCAGAATTTAGCAGTTCTGCTACAACTGTGGTGAATTGGCAACATTGGTAAAACATTGTTTTATCGTAATGTATAATTATATGCATACAACTTATTACTGGATTTATTTTTTCTTATTTTATTTCCACTTATTCCTATCAAATTTATTTTTTGTTTTATTGAAACTTTTCTAAATAAGAATGAAATATTGAACTAAAATAAACATGTAAATAAAATATTAAATTTTTGTTATTATAATTACTTAGAGTATCCAACCCGGGCTTCCCCGGATAAAGAATATAAGTGAAAACCATTTATTTATTTCTTTTTGAAAAAAAAAAAAATTAGTAGATTTTTTACATTTAATAATTTTTTTAAATTGCCCCTTAACAACACCAAAGAGCATTTTTATATGTCAATTATGTATTCAAATAAAATTTTGAAATTTATTAAAAGCGGTAATTTCGTATTGGCTACATGCAAGAAGTGAATAGCCGAAAAAAATCGGTAAAATTTTCGTTATACAAGTAGTTTTTCGTATTCTGATAATTTTCGCGGTTTTAAGCGCCTATTTCGATTACATGTCTGTTAAATTTGTGTTTTATTTATACTATTTTATGTATTGCTTAATGAATTTTAACTTCGTTATCGAATATTAGCTAGAAACAAATGCTGACCTTTATACATTGTTTAAAGTGCAAACGGATTGATATTTTGTAATCGTCTGCAAGCAATAGAGATAGTTTAAAAAAAAAAAAAAAATCATGTTTGAAAATTATTTTTAAAACCACTAAAATTATAAATTGCATTTGAAAGTAGATTTTTTCCCCTGTATAACAGTGTAAAAATTGAAAATGTGCCCTGTTTAGAAATTAAAAAAATTGCAGTAGAAAAAAAATCACAAAACCGAAATTTCATCGTCAAGAGTTGTCATTCGCAAAATGACGTCAGCGTTACGCACGGACACGTTTGTCCTTTATAATATAGATATTCCATTCAAAGAAAATAAATGATTTCAACATTTCCACCAATCATTACTTTCAACAAGTTGGAAATTGTACGTCAAACGTGACAAATGAGGTGCGTTCGTACTATAGCTAGTTATATAAATATTCAGATCTTGATGATTTTTAATTCTGTGAAATGAATTATATCGTCTGCAGATTAATTTCTGTCATAAAATAAGTATCTCGGTCGCTTGACGATTAAACCTCGGAAGCTCCTCTAACAAGAAAGCACCGATTTAAAAAAAAAAAAAAATCAAATTTATTAATAAATATTTTTATTAATATCTCCTAAAGTTTTGATTCGATTTTTAAAAAAAAATGAAGTGTCTCGACAAAATTCTGCAAAGATAATATATTTTAAATTGCAAACCATTTGGTTGGGTAGTTTTTGCGTTGTTATATGCGGACGGACGGACAGACAGACGGACGGACCAAGCGACGACAATAGGTGCTACGTATTTATATAATTACGAACGCACCTAAAAATGAGCCAAGTCCATTGGCGCATACCAAAACGATGATTTTTTTTCAGCTAACAATGATAAATATTATTGCATATTAAATGTACATGAAATAAGATAACAAAAAATATAAAATAAGTCTGATGGTTTTTAAAATATTCGTAAAATATTTTTAGAAATATTTAAAAACCCATTCAAATGCAAACTATTAATAAATTGACTTAAAATCCTTTTAAAATCTATTGTAGTATAGTAGTATAGTTATGTAATATGTAGTATAAATCTATAGCTATAACAAAAATTTACTTGCCCGTTGCGATGAAAAAAATAAATAAAATAATGCATGCGCGGTAGCGTATTACTGCTTGCGCGGCAGCGTATTACTGCTTATTTGACTGTTTAATACTGTTAATTTTACGGTATAATACTGGCAGCTGGGTGCCAGTTTTATACTGTAAAATCAACAATTATTTTTTGCAGTGTTGACAACTGTTTTGTTTTGCCTCAAAACAGCTGCTAGACGACATACTCCATTTTGGCTTCAAACGTCTCATATAAAGATATTTTTAGTTACATGCAAAACTGCTTTGAAGATGTTAAACATAAGAATTTGGATTGATTCATAAAAAATACCATGTTGTAAGTTTTAAAACTATACTTTTCCAACCACACACTATCATTTTTATTGATATTGGCGTACCGTGTAATTTGTTTACTATTTATTGAATGTTTTATTTTGAACGCCTTCAAATATAAAACAATGATAACGTGCTCAAAATTAAGAAGTTTTAATACCTGCTTTACAGTGGCGTTTTCAGTGAGCCAAATTAATTAAATAAATTGACTTAAACATTGTTTATTTTGAATAACAAAACACAATTATGTTTGCATCAAGCTGATTACCTCTTTCTGGCAACCATATCCCTTCAATCGTATTATCTATTTTTTGTTATTTAATTTCAAATACAGAAAACTCCAATTATTGGAACTCCAGTTATCCGGTTCGATTTCGGGGAATTTTTTTTTAAAGCTTATTTAAATGCGAACTGTACTATATTCATTCGTAAAAATTTTATTTTCTTGGAGCTCTTATTTAAAACAACTTGTTGGTTACTTACGTTAAAATTTGTTTAATTGGAATTTTCGAAGTCTTTATTTCGATAACTCTAAATGGTTGTTTTATACCAATTTCGGAGATTTTTCTATTCTCATATTCTAAGAATTCACTTGTATTTTGTAATTGTAACTGGAAATGTTAGTGAAAAACTGGCTGTGTTGAATATTGTTTATAAATGTAGTAAAAGTAAGTAAGCAAATTGTCTTTTATTGTTAGAAATGTGGTCGTTCACACTCTATCAGTCAAGAATTTGTAGAATCTGGCAGCATGCGAACGAGTGTCTTTGCACTAAACAATTAAATATATTAGATTAATTTTAACACAATTATTCAAATTGGTAAAGAAATCATATGAGTTGTAATTTTCCAGCTGGAAAATGTCCAACTGGAAATGTCCGAGCCAATCCTGGCTCGGACATTTTTCGTCCAGTTGGAAAATTACAACTCATGTGATTTCTTTTCCCAATTTGAATAATTGTGTTAAAATTAATCTAGTGTAATCACGTATCCAGCGTTTACCGGAGTTCCATTACCTGCGATCTATTCTGTTGAGCTGATTCAGACATCAGACCAGATGCTATTATCAATAAGGTTAACTGGATGAATTAGGTCCTCCAGATTCGACCGGGATGGCTCAGTTGGCAGCTTTAGCCAAGATATCCCAGGTTCGAATCCTGGCCCGGAATTTTTTTCGTCCAGTTGGAAAATTACAATTCATACAATTAAATATGTTGCATTCCTTCGCCCTGTGTACAAAGACTTCTATTACTCTTTTTCTGACCTCTCTTTTCGGTTGGCCGGGGGGCATTTGTAACAACATTTTTTTGGACATGTTCAATTAACACTTCTAAACGTATGTAAGTATAATGTACTGTATATATAATTTTTAATTGTTTATAACAATCTTATTTTCAGAGAACATTAGACCTATCGTTTTGTTAAGTAAAGACGATTTTGGTGAAATTTTTATTTCATAACAGCCATCACTTTTCTTTTTTAACACGGCCCCAATTATCTCAATTTCTGCATAACTGTATTGTGTTCAGAACATATTTCTCCAGATAATTGGAGCTTCACCGTATTACATATTCACTTTAACCCATTGTTGATCGGTGACGAATATATTCGTCTATTCATAGCTGCCAACTTTTATGTTTTTTATAACCAGAATTTTTGAAAAATAATCTTTTCCGTATTTAATGACAGAAATCTCCGATTAAATAAAGCTAATATTTTTGAAATATAATGGTCACAAAAGAGCATTATAAAAAAAGGGATTTCCTGTTAAATTGCCGGTTAAAAGTTTGAAGCCTAATTGGTTTAAAAATGAATCTAGCTTCCGTATTCAAGTTGCTTTTGTTGTTGATGTTAGTGGTTTATCACATGCATATTATCCTTTACGGTGGCATTAACTTTCTTTTGCACTCATTTCAGTAAACTATAATTTGATATAAAATAAAAACCACTTCCGCATAGAAAGAGATCTTGACTATATATTTTTCTTTATTCTGAAAAATAATAATAAGTGTTAGGTTAGAAATTTCCCCTGCTGCATTTTTTTATTTTCATGGTAATTGGCAAGGCAACTTACATTTATGGAAACTGTATATTTGGCAAGGGTTTTTTGATTATATACCAAGTGCGCTTTTTCATCTCTAGAGACTTCCTAACAATGGAGTTTTTGATAACTGGAAAGTGTAATACGTATTATTTTCTTGCTTGGACAATTTAAACACTCACATTATAAATTTCATTCAATTTTGCCCGTCTGTTTGCACCTGATTATATTTCCTACAAATCTTTTGCGTTTTTATTTATGTTTAAGGTCAATGGAGAGACATGCATTGTGACATGCATTTGCTACCTTATTAGTGACTTACCCATTTTTTAGCCGTTAAATGTACAGTAGTTTTTGAAATAGATTTCGGGTTTTGACAGATTTTCATTCATATAAAAGAATAAACTACTAGGCCGTAGAAACCTTTGTTTGTTGTGAGGGTCAACGCTCATAAATTAAACCAGATGGAAACAAGAACGAAAAATCATGCGTCAAGCATAGATTATGTAGCACTTTCCAACGCTTCTAAAATAATTTTACAAATCATTACCGTTTAATAAGCTGAAAGATGACATCTAAGTAAACAATTTGGAAAACGTATAACATATTTAAAAACGTAATTTCAGGAATTTTCAATATATACAATATTCGGAAAAATATCCGAATACTTTTATGTAGCTCTGTATATGATCTATAGATTTGTATATATACATAGGATGCTAAATTTTAGTTTAGTTAGGAAACGCGTAGCACCGTTTAAATTCTCCTTCTGGAGTTTCTGTCAATAAACGGAAATGTGTTTGCGAACTTTTGTGCTGCCCTGTATAGGATCTACAGAATTTATACACACCACGTAATAGACAAAAAGCTAGTTAAGATTAAAATCGCGTTTAGTAACTTAAAACGCACTTCCAGGAATTATTGTTAACAGACAGTAGATAATTCTTTTGTGTGTCCCTGTAAATGAACGATGACTGCTATACACACACTATTCTGTAGTAAGCCTCTTGTAATGCACCTTAGTAATATATATAAACTTCAATGCGTTTAAAATAGTGGAACATTATTTAAATAAGCCGCAGACGATTTTTCTCCATAGACGTAATGTAACGGAATTATTTTGACTGTCCCTGTAAAGTAACTCTAAGTGCTATACACCTACTATTCCATATTTAGCTTCTTCTAATGCATCTTAGTGATCTATATAAATTTCAATGCGTTTACAATAGTGAAACATTTTTAAAATAAACCGCAAATGATTTTTCCCCATAGACCGCAATGTAACGGAATTCTTTTCAGTGTCCCTGTAAGAAAACTATAAGTGCTACACACTTCAGTTGAAATAGGGAACGTGCCATAGATAACGACAATAACATATAAAAATTGCAGAGCAATCCGAGCATATTTACGGGAGTTAGAGCACGGACAGACGGCCAGACAAACCGAAGTCATAAGCACTTTTCAACTAGGTTGGAAAGTGCTAAAAAGTAAGATCTGTCATAAATTTTCAGTAGGTGGCATGAATGGGGCATCCCCCCCCCCCCAACCCTTCCCACTGCCCTCCAAAAGATTTGGGATTTTATGCTTATTAAGGATTTATAAAGAGTATTATAAAGATTTTTGTTACAATAATTTTTAGTCGATTTTCATATATGTAATGAATATAGACAGCATAAAGGAATTTAAAGATATCATTAACAACAGGTTTAATGATGGAGCTCCAATATAAATTCATGCGACATGTTATAACAAGTGAGAAAATTATTTCAAAGAAAAAAAGTACGACGTACTTTTAAAAGCTCTAAAATACTGAAAAATTCAATCAGCTAATTTTTTTTTGTTTATGCATATCAGCTCAAGTTTCATACGGATTTATTTATACATGGATAGGACAATGGATAGGACAGACAACCAAGACACCAAAGTTTGAAAAGATCAGAGTGTATCACTTTCTGCTAACTGTCATTCTTAAATTTTGCGCCCTCGTAACCAGACGGGGCAGATTAAGCCGAGCCCCCCCCCCCCCCCATATTCCCTAACAACTTCTTCATCCTTCTCTAGACTTCAGAAACTTTCAATACTGATATTGCCTATATTACATTTAATTTTTAAAATTTTACAATCCAAAAGTTTTATGGGGAGGTTTGCCCCCGTACTTCTGTATATATATATATATATATATATATATATGTATGACACTGGCCTACAAAAGTTAAGGTACAACCAGTTTTTTGACCCTCTTTATTAAAAGAATGAAAATAAAGGTAAAAAATATGGTTTATATGAATGTCAATGACATGTTCAAAGGTGTTAAAACATGTTCAGCAGAAAGCAAGCATAACACGCCATGTCGGTTCAATTCCTCAAGAACCACTTCGTACTTGAACATGTTTTAACACACTTTGAACATGTTATTGACACAAATGGAATGCACATTGAACAAATGCTGTGATTAAAACACAGTTTTATGTTTTCAATTTGTTTCCAGTTTTTTATGTGACCTTTCCCCCCTGGTGTTTGAAATTTGAACTATTTTTTATTAGAAATTTCTCTTCCCCAGGGTTCATATAACGTATATACCAAGTTTCAACGAAATCCGTCAACGAGAGCGGGCTCCAGATTAGTCTGAATAGTGTAACTTTAATTATAATCACCCTGTAGAATCATCATTAAAGTAGATTATTATTTATCTAAAATATTTACGAAATGGAAGGCATTGGTAATTATCGTTATTGGGCTATTTTTAGAAATAAATCGTTACTTGTTTTCATATAATTTACTCATAATTACGTATTAATAACTTTTTAAGAACTAAAGGTACATTTTTTTAGCACCTTACGCTGCGCATAACTTGCTCCATTGCTATCTGTCCCAAGTTGTCCCACTTTCTGTTTTCTGCTTTTACCATTTTTGTTAAAGCTTGGGACTACAATGAAATTTTTAACCCCTTAATAGCATAAAAATTGTGTGTATTTTAATTGTTTTACATTTCTTTTATTTTAATTTTTGCTCCTTCATAATATAAAAATTCCTTAAATCAATAGAATAAAGTCAAAAGAAAGAAAGTTATATAATTTCTAATCTATTCATCGCATGAATTTCATATTACGGTTAGGAGCAGATTGCTCTATCATATGAGGGGGTCAGAATGACAGTAGAGTAAGTCAAAAATTTGAAAAATCTAGATAACCATATTTTTACTGAACGTATATTAATTTCTGTTGAGAGCGACAGTCAAATAAGTCATAGTTCACTCAGAGAGACGCTAGAGGGCAAAACAAGTTGGACCACTTAATGCAATGGCGATACAAGTTTCACAAAACCCATCATTTCTCAAATTACTAAATATTGACTTACTCCACTGTCATTCTAACCCCCTCATATATTACTACCTATGAGTGCTACTGCCTATTTGTGCTGCAAACCCCTGAAACATAAGGTGTCCCGAGGTGTCCCACTTTCCCTTAGTATGAAATTTAAGAAGAATTCGCTCATTAGAATAGACTTATTAAATAGGTAGTTATAGGCATTTTGTAAAATATTTACGACAATATTTAGATTAATTAGTAAATTATATTGTGATAAAAAAAATACATTTCTCTATATAAAATAGTATCGTATTTTAAAATGTCTTTTTTTTTTTTTTTTTTTAAATAAAATAATAAAAATAAATATATTCTCGTTTAAACTTTAAATGCAGATGTTAGTTTGATGAAAATCTTTCCTATGCATATGATTGAATACATAAAAGCTGTCCATAAGTAAATGGTTGAGACAATATCAATTTTTAAAAATACTTACTTAGTTTTTCAAAATTGGTAAGGTAGCATATTTTGTATAATGAAATCTAATATTATTAATAAAAGTATTAAAAATATATGTGTACAGAATTTTCTTTAACACTAGAATGACCATGGCAGTCATTTTGACCGGTACCAAATAAATATATTTTGATTCGAATTAGAAATCTGTTCATAAAAAAAAAAAGAAATATAAGCCCCGCAAAAATAAGTTAGTTAAATAGTTTTCCATAAAAATTCTGGTGTAAAATATTTTTATAAAACTTGAGTAAAATTTCCGGGCGTTCGAGTGTTAATGAGACATTAAACTGCCTTCAGCGCACAAAAAGTGAAATATTTTCTTCATTCAAAGTAATTTATTTATCCAGTTTATGAGAGGGAAAAAAATAGGCATACTAAATTTACTTGGCAAAGGATAGACGAAAACGAGGACTAATATATTTACCATTAATAATTATTATATAACATGAATATGCTTCCTTCAATTTGGCGATAAACTTGCAATCCGTAATTAAGTTCATCATCCACAATCATCCGTGACGTGCATAACTAATGATTATTTTGATATCTTCCATTTCAAAACATTTTATAATGATTCTCTCTTCTGTTTATACTTGCCGATTTTTCGTATATGACGTGAAATTTGTCCACGGGTAATACTTTAAATGGTACTTAATTAACTGTTTAGTTGCAATTTTAATTAGTTGTTATTCCTTTTCGAGTTGCAACCTTAGTAATCTTTAACTAAATTGTTATGTCACAAATAATTAAAAATCGTTATATTTATAAAATATATTAAAGACGATGCATTAAAGCGAATAGTTCGTTAGATGTAATCCTCGTTGTAATGTATTTCAATGCCTTGAGATATAAAATGACATAATTGTTACAGGTATGACTTACGCCAAAACCAATCAATTTTTATTGTAGATATGTTATAAAAACCCATACAATCATGCATTTAAAATTTGCATAGGCATTTGTTTTATACTTTTCTATAGACATATAGTAAGGAAAGTAATTGTAATATGATTTGTGTGTGAGAGAGAGAGAGATATGAGTGAACACGATAACTCCCAAACGGTACTTCCGATTGAGCTCCCATTTGGCTAAAATGTTATAGACCATACTGTCGCAAGAACTGTATAGATTTTCGTAAAAATCGGCGCCGTATTTGGTATTTATTCTAATTTTAAGCCATTTTCCAACCTATTTGTGACCTATCATATAGGGTAAATCGCGAAGGAAATGTGAGAGAGTATAAGTTATAAATATTGCGGCGATGTAATCAAACATTAGGGGCGCAAATGTAGCGTCTCTTGCTTTAAAAGCAGAGATCCATCGTTCGAATTCAGACGATTCCAATGTGTCAGGAATTTATAAAAATCTCCTGATCATTTTTTTAAACTTTCTGAACACGTACAAATCTTCAGAAAATCGAGTGGGGTCAGTCCGAAATTTAAAAAAAACTTTAAATAAGATATTTTAAATAAAAGTAAAGAAATACGTATATGAGCGCGATAATACAGGGTGGACTCAAATTATTTGGGCAATTTCGTAACTGAGTAATTGACAAAATAATAATTGTAAGGTACCAATTCAATGACAGATTACTAGTATTGTATCACAATTTTGCGGATATATTCTCTATGCCCATGTTCTCAACCTCAGCGCTGAAGCGTCAACTTGGACTGGTCACTGTGTTGTTAATCCTTTGGCGGCCAAACACAATCACCAGTCTTTTCAGCCCTAGATTTCAGTGTTATAAGGTTATTAAGGATCAGGTTCACTCTCCGCCGCTTCCAAAATCCATTCCTGAATTTAAATTATGATTCAGCACTGTACTTGGTTGGATTGGGGTGAACATATTCACAAAAATATGACAAGAACTGATTTACCAATGGGACATTTGCAGAGTAACGTAGTGCAGCCACATCGAACATTTGTAAAAAAGGTAAATCTTGTGTATTGCACTATCTTATAATTATTGTGCGTAATCCCATATTTTGCTGTATAAATACGCATAATAAGCCATTTTTTTCCCGAACTAATTGATGTCCATCTTGTTTAATGTTTCAAACGTAAAAATTATGATGTGAAGGGTTCTTTGTTGTTTTTATGGAAACAAGACATTTTGTCTTATTTTGTCTTGTCTGTATCTTATAAGTAAATTTTTGCCTTATTATCCTATTTATTAATTTTCTTCATTTAGCATATAAAAGTAAATACTTTAGTTTTCTTTATTATATTATTATATTATTCTTTATTTTATTTTTATTTTTTCAAGAATGAATGAAAATGAAGAAGATAAAAAAATATAATTGTGCAGTTTTTCTATTTATCATCTTCAGATGAGCTTGTTTAAGTAAATATTTCAAGAATAAAGGAAGAAATTGTGCACAATTTTTCTCCTTGTTAGTCTCCTATGAACTTGGCCGATTTCATAGCAATTTTTTGCAAATGTAGTTGTGCAAGCCATCATGGATTGTTCATAGACAATTCATAACACTGATAGCGTTTGTTTACCCGTTACGCGATATTCACAGATTCACAGACGTGTTGCAAAGCTGTGGATCTATATAAATGGTTTTATAAAGATTTTAAATTACTTATGACCTTTCAATAGGAATAACATCGTTTTGTGTGATTTGTTTAAAATTGTACAGGAAGGGGGGGGGGGCGAGGTTAAGTATCTCTATTGAATTTTATATATAATTGAAAATACGGTGACCTCTCACTTATATGCACCTTATATTTTAGCACCCCTAATTTTGAATAGAAATTTTTGCCTTATTTAGTTGCAAAATTTATAAGTCGAATAATACTTTTCAGAAAAATTGGTACTGAAAGTAATTACGAACATCACGTGTAAGTAAGAGGTCACGGTACAACATTTAAGATTACCTTTTAAATATCTGCATTGTATCATTTTTTAAAGATTCACTTTTTACAAACCTTTTTGAAATGATGCGGATATGTTTTTATTTCTTTTTTATTAGGCTATTAGTACCAAAAAAGATCGTGAAAGTTGTTTCATTTAAATTAGTAACTTTGAAACAATGTATTTAGATTTTTCTTTTTTATGCGAAAAAATCGAAACTATCCGGCTGAAAGGCACGAGTAAGCTCGTTAAACACTTTCAACACCTTAAAGTAGTTTGTTCTCTCTCTAAATATCAAAGGTAAGATAATCAATTTCAAATGATAAACACATTTGTAGAATTGTGATAGTGGGATTTAATTCCAATTCAGCATTTTTAAATTGATGTTAATGTCTTTTTTTAGCTATTAGTATTGAAAAGTACAAAGAAGGTTACATTTAAATTAATAACTTTTGCAACAGTCTATTTGTAGTTTTATTTCATTTTTTTATGCGAATCATTAGAAATCTGAACTAGCAGACTGAATGACACGAGTAAACGTCTTAAACACTCTCAATATCGTAAAAAAATTGTTTATTCCTAGTCTAGATATCGGTTGCGTATGAATATAGTTGGAACAGCAACATGATGGACAAAGACAATCATAGCCAAAAAATACTCAGAACTGAGAAACTGAAGAACTGGGGTATTCAGTTATGAATGGTTTTTGGTACTATCAAGTTTTGAAATAATTGTATTTAATAAATTTATTTTATTTGTATATGAACTGTTTATATGTTTTATGTATTCTATATGTAAAAAGTATTCTAGTACTATTTATGATATTGTATGTTTCAACACTATATGATTTTATCATGGGAGAATATCATGGGGACTTTTGAAAAAGAGACATAAGAATCTTGTAGTCAATACATTGCATTAAAATCAGTAGGCAATGACTAAAATTTACAGCCTGATTTATAACGCCTTATATGATCACATATGTGAGTCCAAACTCATCAGAACATCACGGCATTTCACGTTGGCTATGATGTTAGGCAAATCAGAGAATCACAAAACCTGGGCTCATGCAACAGTTGATACTAATTTATGTGCACAGATGGGCCTTACTCTAAACCAATCGAAAAAGGATGATGTCACAATAGCCATTAGAATAGATTAGAGGTTTAGAAGATAGAAAAAAGTATCGATTTTGTTTATACTATTTTTACACCGGATGTTTAAGATATACCAGACTCCTCAACTCACTGAGAGAGTTCCACAAACTCACTTAAGTGAGTGGAGCCAAACTGTGGCTAGATACAGCCACTACCACTCACTCTGATTGGCTGTAGAGTTTTGTTTTAGCTGAATGGCTGTTGAGGCTTGTTTTAAATTATGCGTATGCGCATACTTCCCATTTGTTAAAATCTCAAATACAGTGAAGTTCAATGATTTGTCTCAGATTAGTTTTGTGGTGTGAACAGGCATTCGAATTCCGGGGCGTACCACCTACAAAATTGGAGTCTTAAATAACTTAAATATCCAGTGTGAACGTAGTATTAGTCCTTCGCCTTAGGGAATTCATGTTATTTTAAGAATCTGCCTGTTTTGTCCATATTGCTATAGAAGGGATGTTTTCAGGGAGGATTTTTGAAGGGAAAGGGACCCGAATCATCGTTCTCGTACATGGAAAACTCTGAAAACACTAAACAGTGACCCCACACATACCGCGCTGGTTTCAAATCCACGAACAACATCCCAAGCTCTTAATTTTGTGACCAGTATGCTAACAACTGGGTTGAGTGGATCCAATGCTCTAATACAGGGTGACTCCAAATTCATGGTACAAACTGTAAGGTTTGATACAGCACACTGTAACAATGATTTATTGTATATAAACGTATGGGCGCAAGTGACGCGTTGAAGCACAAACACTGGAAAGTGACATGAAGGTAAAGAAAAATGGAGTGATTGTTTGGTTCAGTTTCCGGTAGTGGGTAGTAGGTGGCTTACCGCCCATCAACATTTTACATCTGCGAGAATTACGCCATTCTCAATTGTACTGCCGTTAGAGTTGGGAGATTTACAAGTAGGCCGAAAAAGCAGATATGCATCTCATGTACGGCAGTGGAAATGGTAACGGCAGAACTGCGCTACGAATGTACCAGGAGCATTTTCTTCATAGACGAACGCTGTACCAAAGAATATTTGAGTTGTTACACCACCAACTTTCTAAAAAGAGGTTTGTTCCACGTTATTAGGCATGAATCGGGTCGACCTAAAGCTGCACGCAATCCAGGCCTGTAAGAAAGCATATTGAACCTTGTATATGACAGACCTGACTGAAATACAAGAGTTGTTGCACATCGCGTAGGTGTGAGTCAACACACTCTTTGGAAAGTGTTAAACGAAGAACACGTACATTCCGTCAATTTTCAGCGAGTACAAGCTTTGAAACTGGCAAACTATCCTTTGCGCGTGGAATTCTGCCAATAGACAGAATGCTGCAGTAGAATGCATTGCATCTGGGCTTCCTAGCTCATATATTATTCACAGATGAGGCAATGTTTACACGTGAGGGTGTATTTAATTCAC
This sequence comes from Maratus michaelseni, assembly GCA_963931845.1. NCBI lineage: Eukaryota > Metazoa > Arthropoda > Arachnida > Araneae > Salticidae > Maratus > Maratus michaelseni. The sequence goes on from OZ007599.1 coordinate 248,426,304, forward strand.
ACAATTGGCATGTGTGGGCAACCGATAATCCACACGCTACACACCGACATGCGTATCAAGAACGATTCTCTGTAAATGTGTGGCCGAGTATTGTAAACAACTTCTTGATTTGGCCCATTCCAACTACCGGCCTGACTTGATGGCAGTTATCATATTTTTCTGGAAGAGGTTTTACAAGAACTACTTCAATACGTTCCTATCGCCATTCGTAACCGACTGTGGTTTCAGCATGATGGGGCACGAGCCCATTTCAGCACTGTTGTGCGTAATTATCTGGATGCCACTTTTGGGGCGCTCTGGGTCTCGTTTATGCCACTCCAGTTGACTCTGTAGAGAATCTCATCGCTCGAATACTCGTTACTGCTGTATGTGTGTGTGAAATACTTGGCATCTTTGAACCTGTACGCCAATCTCTCCATCGACGTTACCAAGCATGTATTACTGTTGGTGGACGCAATTTGAAAACTTGTGACTCAACGCGTCATTTGCACTCATACTAAATTATTGTTACAGTGTCCTACGCAAACCCTTAAAGTTTTTACCATGAATTTGGAATCTTCTATATAAAATAAGGAGTCCATCCTGACTTGTTTAAGTCTTTTGTCAAAAATAGCCTAGCACGGCTATTTCTATATTTCTTTTTAATTTTTGATCTCAGAGGTTAGACCTATTCGTCTCCAAGCTCCCAGAGGGCCTATGTCCACAGTAATGCTGGTAACAACGTTTCATTTATATGATTGCATGTGGCAAATATCATTGATGCGAGCACTGCCTAGGTTTTGCTGTTTACCCATTGTTACTATTCTATGTTAGTAATTAAATTGATTTTGATTAGATTTATAAAATGATAATTTCATTAATTAAAAATTGAGAAATTACAGCTATTTATAATATTCTAGAAATCAATTGTTTGCGAGACATTAAGAATATTTAAAGCATAGTTTCATTTCTTTTTACTAATGTATTCTTCAAATGTTGCAAATATTATCTAAATAAATTCTGTTATTTAATTTAATTCATAGAATGGAGTCATTCTTTTGAAATTAATAATTATTATCTTACAGCTTAATTTACTTGACCTGAAAAAAAGAGTTTAGTACGTTATATATTAAAACGGAATAATTATCACACAATGTATATTCACAAACTTTGCTGATTTCAGCAACCGCTATACCTGTGATCAGGAAGGTAAATTTGCTGATGTGTAGAAACCTTATTATATCAAGCATATTAGTATTGATAACTGCAAATTATTTAGGTAACATAGTATATGGGTTGATTTGATCCGCAACAATATCAAAGCTAAGGTCAGCTGTTTCATTTGTTGAAGTTTGATAGTGTAATTTAATTCCAATTCAGCATTTTTAAATTGATGTGAATATACAAGGTGTCCCTTCCTATCGTCTTCCAATAGCTAATTTTAGAGGTATAGTTCCAAATGTGAAAATGTTTCAAATTGTATTCTCCAAATCCTTTAAAGCTATTTACGTCAAAATTGATGTTTTTGTAAAAAATGTGAAATATAAATTTTTATACGGTCATTCTTCTACTTCGAAAATTTACTGAGTTTATAGTACTTTAAATTTTATGAATTTTTCAGCGTTTTACGGCACTAAAAACGCGTCTTTCCAATTTAGTGCCGGAAATGTTAAGATTTGGTCGTTAAAGAGTGGAATTTTTGTTTTGATATGTTTGTCTGGAGAAAGTTTTCTCTAAATATGGGACCAAGAATCGTATAAATATTTAAGTATTTTTGAAGTATTTTTTTGTACATTTGAAGTATTTTTGAAGTATTTTTTTGTACATTTGAAGTATTTTTGAAGTATTTTTTTTGTACATTTGAAGTATTTTTGAAATTGGAACTATACCAATAAAACTAGCTGTTTAAGTTTCGGAACTATAAAATAAGACACCCTGTGTATATATATATATATATATATAAGCTATAAATACCGAAAGGTATTGTGAATTTTTTTTCAATTAGATTAATATTGCATCTTTTCCATATATACATACACACACACATATATATATACCATGCCGTACAGAGTTTTATTTTTATTTTTTTAATGCGAACATAACATAAAATAACAACTACCGCTATGAATGAAGCTAGTATATTTATTATGTCACGCAAATCATTAAATCGCAGGATTTTATGCGTTGCGGATAATTATTCGTCGGTTTTAATCATTTTTAGTCATTTTTCTCTTTTTCAGGAATTATTAGAAATAGCGACTATAAATCGGCAATAGCGCCATTATTATATTTATGACGTCATACGGATTACTAAAACAAAGAGCTTTATGTCTAAGTCGTGGAAAAAAGTAATAAAATATTGTTAAACTATTTTCGAAATGTTAAAGGTAGCTCCAGCAAAATACAGAGAATAAATATTTATAAGACTTTCAAAATGTTAAAGGTACTTTTACAAACAACGGGTTTTTGAAGTTAAAAATAGCTTTTTATTTATTTTATATATATTAATTTTGTTCACGTCACTGTACATTTTCGATTTCTTGTATATTTGTCTGGCAAATATTAAAGGTATAGATAGCTAGAAAGAAAAATAGATAAAAACCTTTTTATCACAATTTCTAAACAATTAAAAAATTATCCAAATTTAACAAAATGGTATTATAATAAAAAGTTTTATTCATTACACAGAATAAATATTATATCTGAAGTGCATAGTATAACTTAAACGTTAATGAACATCGGGTATTTCTAATTTTCTAAATTTAAATTAAAGTTTATCGAAATGATTTCGGTATTTTATGTTTGCCAATTAGTTAATTTAATTGCTATTTATTGAAATTAAGTAATTAAAATATCTGTAACTCGAACTTACTGTATTTCGAATGAATTTTCCCTCGAACGGATAAAACATGTTTTAATTATCTCCTATAAGTCGGAGCTGGAACGTCCATTTGTGCCTCGAGCTATTGAAATTTGACTATAAATAAATTTGAAAAAAAAAAAATATTTTCTTTCTGAAAACCAGAAAATATATTATACAGTCTTAACGAATGGGTCGACGGGGCCGGGCTGTGCACCGGTTTAATCGAAGATTCCAGATTAGCAAAATCTAATTTATATATATGAAAAATCGTGTATTAAAAATAAAATTAATTAAAGTACTATATTACATGCTAGGTATCATAATGAACACTATATAAATTGAATTATATAAAGTTGTTCCCAACATTACGTTGGGTATTATGCCTTCCTATCTCGTACTAACTGAAAATTGTCTGTCTGATGATAATTCCCTATGTAACATGTATTTATAATAGAGTATGGGAAGTGATTTGCGCAGATTCAATTTAATAACCACATAATGGCATATGTTTCCGAAACTAAATATATTTAGAATAAGAATATATGCATAGGTTAATGTATTAAGGGCCCCCAAAAAGCTATCGGGCCAGGGCTTCCGAATATCTTATGACGACTCTGAAATTTTTTTATTGAAATAGACGTACACTGTTAAAAATCTAAAGAAAATTGTTCAGTCATTCGACGGTTTTTGCAAATAATGGTTATACTTGACCATATTATGACTATATTATTGTCAGGATCAATTAAAATTACGATTAAGTAACCGTTATCTTTAAAAACGATTGAATGGCTGGATAATTTGCTGCAAACTTTTAACAGTGTATAGACAGCGTTAAACTCCTTACAATTATTCTATTAAAACAAACTTTTCATACCGTGATAAAAAATATCCATTCCATATTTTATATACTTCTGTGCAGCGCTTGGAGCCGGAATCGAAACTAAAGCGGAAACGAAAAAAAAGTTATTTCCGATGGAACGAAAACCGGAACTGAACCTAAATTATTTTATTTTGCTCCGGAACAGAACCGAAATTTATTTTTCTGCTCCGGAACTTAACCGTAAAATCATTTATATACTATTTAAAAATTAAAAATTATAAAATTTCAATTATTTAAAAGATCTAGAATCCTTTGAGATAATTTACTTTATGGTCTTTAACTTTTTAATACAAGGCTTGTCAAGTTGAATGAAAAGTTATGCATTCTGATATTAAATTCTAAAAATGGAAATATCTATTGATAAAGGAATGATAAGTATAAAGGGATGATATCTAAACTAATAAAAGAAAGTTTCGCTCTGTGGTGTCTGTGTGTCTGTCTGTTGGCGATGGCTAGGAAAATCTGGCCCACCTAGAAGGCTGGAAATTTAGATTTAGGTAGTCCAAACCCTTTCCTGTTGCACCATTACTTCAGAATTTTAATATTTTAATTACTTTCTGATATATTAATTAAAATGCACAAAGAACTCTCATTAAAAATACGCCTTTATTCTCTTGGGTTGGTTGGTTCACTGGTTGGTTGCATCGAATCTTCACAGAATTAATTAAATAAACCAGAGTAATAAGGATTTCTAACTAAATAGTGTCAACATGGATTGAAGTTATCAGCGTAGAGGAGCCAAGCGAATGTCGCGCCACCTGTACATGACAAATTACACATACGTCCCACTGATTGAAATATTTTGCAGGCATATTTTTCTTCATGACAATTAGTCGGGTTTAAGTTCTTTTTTTTTTTTTTTTACATGACATTTATTATTATGATGGAGATTGTTAATACAGAAAACTTTATTTAACAGATTCTTTTTTATATTTGCGGGAATGAAGAGGGGCAAGGGTCTAATTACATTTAAGCTTCAAGGTGTATTTCTAGAAAGCAGTTACCAGAATTTCCGAATAATAGTGTAAGCCAAATTTCAAATTAAGTTCCTAGCTTAACCAAATGAATCAATCATTAAAGATGTATTGTGATCCTCCTAATTAGTTATTTGCTGAAGACTACTTGAACACCCCCCCCCCCCCAACCCCATCCCTCCCGGCCCGTCCTTTAAGGTTTTTTCTCTAACTCTGCTCCGTTTCCATATCTCAGCAACTATCTTTCCGATTTCAACGCAAGTGATTTCAAACATTATAATTAATTTAATAGTCACCCTTTATAACATTAAACTAAATGTATGAGTAGCGGTTACCACTATTTACGAATAACAGTTTAAGCCAAATTTGTAATTAAATTCAAAGCTTAAGGAGACGAACGAATTTTGAAAGATGCATAGTGGTCCTCCTAATTAGTTATTTGCTGAAGGCCACTTGAACAACCCATTCCTCCCAGCCCGTCCTTCAAGGTTTTTTCTCTAACTATGCTCCGTTTCCATATCCCAGCAACTATTTTCTCGATTTCAACGCAAGTGGTTCCAAACATTATAATTAACTTAATAGTCACTCTTTATAACATTAAACTAAATTTATGAGTAGCGGTTACCACTATTTCCGAATAATAGTTTAAGCCAAATTAATTAATTACGTTCCTAGCTTAAGCAAACGAACGAATTTTGAAAGATGCATAGTGGTCCTTCTAATTAGTCATTTGCCGAAGGACACTTGAACAACCCTCCCCCCGGCCCGTCCTTCAAGGTTTTTTCTCTAACTCTGCTCCGTTTCCATATCTCAGCAACTATCTTTCCGATTTCAACACAAGTGATTCCAAACATTATTATTAACTTAATTGTCACTCTTTATAACATTAAACTAAAATTATGAGTAGCGGTTACCACTATTTACGAATAATAGTTTAAGCCAAATTTGCAATTAAGTTCAAAGCTTAAGCAAACGAACGATTTTTGAAAGATGCATAGTGGTCCTCCTAATTAGTCATTTGCTGAAGGACACTTGAACAACCCTTCCCCCCCCCCACCCCCCGGCACTCCTTTCAAGGTTTTTCTCTAACTATGCCCTGTTTCTATATATCAGCAACTATCTTTCCGATTTCAACGCAAGTGATTCCAAACATTATATTTAACTTAATAGTCACCCTTTATAACATTAAATTAAATTTATGAGTAGCGGTTACCACTATTTACAAATAAGAGTTTAAGCCAACTTTGTAATTAAGTTCCTAGCTTAACAAAACGAACGAATATTTATGCATGCATAGTGGGCATCCTAATTAGTCATTTTCTGAAGGACACTCGAACATCTCCTCCCTTCGGCACCTCACTCAAGGTTATTTTCTCTAACTGTGCCTTATTGCAATAACTGGGCTAATAATGTTCCAATCTTCTCGAAACCAGCTCAATTTTGTAGTGCGCCTACTATACAGTAACGTAGGCTGCGGGGACCTGTCTCAGAAGTTCGTTTGGAAAGAGGTTTGTTTAGAACAGAATGCTCCCCTGGCGGTGGTAGGGGGAAATAAAAGATTTTCTAGAGCGTACGAGCATGCCGGGTATACGGTTCCGAAGCCATCGTAGACCGTCGCCAGAGTTCCGTTTTTTAAGAGATTTAAGTTTATTACAAGGGCTCGGGCAACGCCGGGCGGGTCAGCTAGTATAATATAAAGGAATGAACAGTACCATTTTATATTATGTGTCCAACGTCAACCCGAAGAACGGACTCAGACTTTTCCCTCTAATTTCAAGACTGGAGATAATTTTAGGGCAGAATGAAGAACTGTCATTAATATTAAGAAGGAAGTTAATTGACTATTTTTATTTGCTGATTTTAATTTAAAATGCTCGGGAAACGCCGGGCGGGTCAGCTAGTATAATATAAAGGAATGAACAGTACCATTTTATATTATGTGTCCAACGTCAACCCGAAGAACGGACTCAGACTTTTCCCTCTAATTTCAAGACTGGAGATAATTTTAGGGCAGAATGAAGAACTGTCATTAATATTAAGAAGGAAGTTAATTGACTATTTTTATTTGCTGATTTTAATTTAAAATGCAACATAGTAATAATTGTTAGTTTAGCATTGCCTGTGAAAGAAATTTAGAAGCTGGGTAAAACAAAATGGAAATTACATGCATTTTCAAAAAGAAAATAAATAAATAAATCCTTCACTCGGAACCAAACCGGAAATTAGAATCGAACAGAAAAACAAATGTTTAAAAGAACGAAGATTGAAAACAATTTTTTTTTTTATCAGTTTCACTTAAAATAAAACATTACAATTTGAGCCCCTGATTCTATAAAGCTAAACTTCTCATTTCACGATCGCAATCTCTTTCGAAAAATAGGATGTAAAAATAAGAGACATTAAGCTAAAAAAAGTTCATTACCTTTGAAAAAACTCAATCGCTCACTGGATATCGAATCTTATGTGTAGAACAACTTTGTAAGAGAGTAGGGACATACACACAAGGATCATGCTAAGAATTGGAGTTTTTGTCCGAACTATAACTATGAAAACCTACATTACAGAACAGAACTTGGCGATATTCAATTATAAACGAAATCACATATGAAATATATTTTGTACAACTACAACTTTTAAATACTCGCTTGGCAATAGTGGCAAGGTTTCTTATCGCCAAGTCTGCTTTTGTCCAAAATCCTCTCAACCAATCAAATGTTATTGCTCGGATGCCACTACTCTCTTATAAAGATACTCTACTTGTGAGCACACTGCCACACACAGTTTTTTGTCTTTAATTTCACTTAAAACTATTTCTCTTGAATCGAACATATACGACGGCTAAACATAAACTTTGAAAACGTATAGCTTTTGATTAATTCAGAATTCATTGATTTTAAAACCCCACATTTTAGTTGATAAAAAATAAAGGTTCCCTTTATTTAGTTACTAACTGACCCGCCTGGCGTTGCTCTGGCCCGTGATAATAACCTTAAATATACCTTTTAGCTAATGATCAAGTATAAATTTGGTCCAGAAATTTTGAGATTTAGTGGGGGAAGGGGTAATCAGTTTAAAAATAAAATAATTTCCCATAGGGTTAACATTGCGCACTCTTATACAAATAATGTAAACTTTTGCGCTATTGGTGTATAATTTTAATATCTTAAATTAACCTTTCAGTTGTTGTTCGAGTAAAATTTTGGTTTAGATATAAAAACGTTTAGAAGTAAACAGTCAGTTTGAAAATTTGAAAAAATCCGGCAGGATTTCCATGTGTGTGGAGCAAAAAAGGGTTAAAAGAAAAACATCGCTTTTTACAACTAAATATCAATATTTTAGAACGAAAATTGTTCACAAGCTTCTGTACTATTATACTCTTAACTCAAAAATATTTCAAAGTGTTTGGACAATAAGAACTATTTTTTTTATATTAAATGTGCCGATGTGGGGAATAAAAAGTGAGAAGAAAACACTCTTTAGCTACCGAATGCAGTAGCGCCTCCATTATTAAGTTTTTTGGAAAGATTTTCGTTTAAATATATAAATTCGTTCAACGCTGATTTTGGGTGTATTTAAGGACCGGGCTACGACGGTCTTTCGTTTAAAAATATGAAATCAAAACAGACCAGAACATGTGTATCATGCCCGGTGTACGCTTCCGATGGCAGTGGGCCCCTTCATTCTGTTTGCATAGATTTTCATTTAAAACAAGAACGAAAAATCATGCGTCAAGCATAGATTATGTAACACTTTCCAACGCGTCCAAAATAATTTTACAAATCATACCGTTTAATAAGCTGAAAGATAACATCTTAGTAAACAATTTAGAAAACACATAACATATTTAAAAACATAATTTGAGGAATTTTCAACATATACAATATTCGGAAAAATATTTAAATACTTTTATTCAGATATATATGATCAATAGATTTGTATATATACTACATAGGATGCTAAATTTTAGTTCAGTTACGAATCGCGTAGCACAGTTTAAAATTCTCCTTCTGGAGTTTCTGTCAATAAACGGAAATGTGTCCGCGAACTTTTGTGCTTCCCTGTATAGGATCTACAGAATTTATATACACCACGTAATAGACAAAAAGTGAGTTAAATATAAAATCGCGTTCAGTAACTTAAAACGCACTTCCAAGAATTATTGTTAACAGACAGTAGAGAATTCTTTTGTGTGTCCCTGTGTATGAACGATGACTGCTATACACACAATATTCTGTAGTAAGCCTCTTGTAATGCACATTAGTGATATATATATATTTCAATGTGTTTAAAATAGTGAAACATTATTTAAATAAACCCCAAACGATTTTTCTCCATAGACGTAATGTAGCGGAATTCTTTTGACTGTCCCTGTAAAGTAACTATAAGTGCTATGCACACCCTATTCCATATTAAGCTTCTTGTAATGCACCTTAGTGATATATATCAATTACAATGTGTTTGAAATTGTGTAACATAATTAAAATAAACAGCAAATGATTTTTTCCCATAGCCCGTAATGTAACGGAATTCTTGTGAGTGTCCCTGTAAAAAACTATAAGTGCTACACTGTTCCGTTGAAATAGGGAACATGCTATAGATAACGACAATAACAGAAAAAAATTTCAAGGCAATCCGAGCATATTTACGTGAGTTAGAGCACGGCAGACAGCCAGACAAACCGAAGTCATAAACACTTTTCAACTAGGTTGGAAAATGTTAAAAATTATACAAAAGGGTGTACGCTACCGAAAGCAGTCAGGCCGCAGCATTAGGATCGTTTAGAAAGATTTTTGTTTAAATATATAAAATAATTCAACATTGATTTTAGGTATATAATTAATATTATTATCACGAGCCCGGGCAATGTCGGTCAGCTAGTTTCCTAAAATAATAATCTTATGCTGATTTTTTGTATGAACTAACTACTTAAAAAAGAAAACATAAACATCTTATTTTATAATTTCTATATTTTTATGATATGAAATATGATTAATGAAATTAATGTTTGAAAACTATATTAATTGTAGCCTATAAATATTTTAGTAGAAATCTATTTCTAAAAACTTCAAATATGCATCTACAAAATTAAGCTCAATACGCCACGTACTTATTGAGGTATGCTTAAAAAAACATTAGCACTTCCTATTTGAGCGAAGATATAAGAAATGATTCATATCTCAGGTCTCGGTTATTTGATGGGATATTTAAATGATTTATATGATGCTTTTCTAACACTAATAATATTTCCTTTTGAAAAGCATTAATAAAATTTGTATTGAATCTGAACCTCACGAGTAACGTATTTCACTTTTAAGACTGCTCCCATAGAAAAAAAAGCTTGATTTTAAATATCGAATATCGTTGGAACTAATCATAGAAACGTCTTGAAATTTTGTATTTGAGCTTCGTGAAGAGTGTGGATTATTATTATTTTGGTCTTATTTAGGGGTTACTATCGAAACAATTTTAGTTTGTGCTTTAATATGGAGATAGCCCTCTAAAAAAAGTTGAAAGTATCAAATAAAAGTAAACATCTTTTCCAATTGAATGGTACCAGTTTCATTTTCTTATTACTAGTATTATTTGCAACGGAATAGGTCGTGGGTGATTCTTTTTTTTTACTTCCCTTTTTTTCCTTTGTAAATTAAAAAGTTCATAAATAGTAAAGACATTTTTAAACATTAAGTAAATAAGTGAGTACATTATAGTTAAGGTGACTAAACCTTCCCGAATTTCGGGGGCGCAGTTCATGCTTAGAAAGTCAATCTACGCATTTTGATTCAAAATTGAGTTTTATAAGTTTGGTAATTGTATGAAGTTTTAAATTTTAAACTGTTAACGTTGAAGTATTTTTGAAATCGGGTCACCTTAATTATGTGTGATAAATATAAGAACTTAACGGTATTGGAGAACGATAAAGTCAAACTAATGTTTTATCTTGTAATTGATTTTTATATTTTACTTGAATAGATGTTTGAACCGCCAGTTTTCTTAGCAATGCTTTGGGATTAATTTTCACACAAAACCTTTTGCTTTGTGCACTTGATTAATAAAGGAATTTTACTTATAAGTTATCTATAATTGTTAATTACATCAAAATAATATTAAGAGACACAAGAATATTACTATTATTATTATTGGCAACCTCGAAAAAAACCATGCATATGAAAAATCGTAAAAGAATATATTCACTGATACGGAGCTGATATTAGCTTTACCTTTGTGGTTTATTTTTCAAAAATCTGATGTGCTTTCATGAAAAAAAATATTTTACTACGGTAAAAAAGCAGATCAGTTACGCATTGAACCGAAAGCTTCAAAATATCATTGATGAAAACATAATTTCCTTCTTTAATCAGCAAGTGGATCAAATAAAGTTCTTTTATCTGGCTAGACGTGTGAAAGAAATTCAAATATTGATAACATATGAGAACGGTGACGAACACCTGGTTTTAGCTTATCTATCCGAATGATTCACCTGTCTTCCTCCAGAATGCGAAAGTAATATTTAATTTTTGCCGCTCAGAATGGTTTTAATGTAGTTTGTTTCATGACATAGAAGCTGAATTTCGCTTTAATTCTGAGGTGAAAAGCTTAGCTAACTATATGTCACTTATAAGGTATATTCCGTCTTAGCAAGTTTTACTGTATATTCAGGGTGTCACAAAAGTTTGGAACGCTCTGTTTTTTTTACTGCTGGAAATTAGCAAGATATGTAAATAGCAAAAGGGCTAAAAAAAAGTTAAGAAATTATATTATATTGACGAAATATAGTACTGCCGTTAGTTTAAAAAAATTATACTTAAAAAAAATATATATACGACCTCTATTGACAAAATTAGTCTGTTGGATTTTTTCTTCCTTTTGTCACAACAAGAGCATTACAAACAGCTGCATGTATGTATCTTTAAAATTGAACACATTATGCTAAATTAAAAATTGACCATTATGAATGGAGAATTATATTAGGAATATAAATATTTGAGACATTAAAAAACATGGACGATAATACATTTTCAGTTGACGCCAAATAAAAGATAATTGATGCTTGTAACGATATTAGTGATGAAGGACTCCAAAACATTTACTGAATCATTATATTAGAAGAACTCAGTTATGCATTGGAGAAAAAGAAAACATAATGAGACTACTTTGTGAATTGCTTTTTTAAAATTATTTCTAGGATTTAAAACTTCATTTGTCTTTTTACTCGGCCTGTGTAGTACTTTGTTTAGATAGATTTGTGATGCATTTTTTTTTTACACTTGTTAACCCCTTCGGGATCGTCGGCTTTTACACAAATTTTATTCGGTTGGCACCACTTTTTTTAAAAAAGCTACCTTTACTTAAACTATCACAAAAATGCTCTAATTAGCGAAAGCAAATATTACTTTTATTTTTTACTGGTGCCTGAAACAAATTCTGTATGCTCTTTTTGAGGGTGCATATATGCACCCATGGTCCCGAATGGGTTAAATATTTTCGATCTAAAGAACGCCATCGTCAATTTGTGAATGGTCTCTGTTAGGTAGATTTCTTAAGAAATATTACACAATTACATACTATTACAGTAAAATATTTCATATTGAAAATTTCTATACTTTATCAAGTAACACCCACTTACCTCTTCTTTAGTTATGCTTGCTTTAAATTTAACTAAAGTGAGGTGGACCCACTTACCCTTTATTATGGTTAAAGTGGGACACCCACCTGATTTTTAAAAAGAAAAGCAGTTAAAAATATTTAAAGCATTAGTTTCGAAATTAATGATAAACTTTTGTTTGTTAATATAGTCTGAAATAAAATAAGTTGGTAAGTTCAAATTAAACTGTTTCAAAATGTATAAGGCTTCAAAAATGAAGTATTCCAAAAAGGGGTTCCACTTACTCCAACTAACCCTACAGACGGTAATTGCTGAAATTTGGTTTTCAAATGTGTTATGCGCTTTCTAAGTTGTTTACTTGGATATCTTCTTTCACCTTTTTAAATGGTGTAGTTAACGTTGTAGTATTCTGTGAGTGTGGGAAAGGGTTTCATAATCAAAGCTTTATGCATGATTTTTCTTTCTTATTTTAAAATATCGATATTCATTCTGTGTAAACAAAGTGTTTTTCTTGATTAATTATAAACTAACAGTTTTCTGAGAATCTTTTCTTTTTTCTTTTTTGTTTAATTTTGAAACTAATTTTCTGCGATCTAAAATAATTCTTGGTTTACAACCAATAATAAAGCTGTAAATTTGTGCGTTCACTCTTTATGACGTTTCCTAATCATCTGTTCATATCACACGTGTAATCTTTTGTGTTATCTTAAACGCTATTGCCTTGTGTCACATAACATGGGCCGTAATCTTATAATAAAAAAGAAAACTGCCCAGTTAAACTGACGGCATTGAGCTCACAGGCTATTCATACTAACTGTAAATTATATTCTTATTTCCAAGAATTTGAAATAAGCCCTCGAAAAATGAAGAAATCGACAATATATTAAGAGGGGGGAACCATCCTCCGTTTCTCCTTCTTATAATTAACCAATGAACCCATAAAACTAATCAGAGAAGCGCCTTTTCACAATGAACATATATATAAAATTTGAAGAAAATCGGATAATTCTGCTTAAAAAACCCATTTATCTATATTAAGGGGGGTTAGTCCTCCCCCCGTTCCCCCCTTTATACTTTACCATTGAACCCCCAAAACTAATCAGGGAAGTGCCTTACCACAATGAGCCTATATACAAAATTTGGAGTAAATTGGATAATTCTGCATGAAAAACCCATTTATCAAAATTAAGGGGGGGGGGGGGGTAGCCCCCGTTTCCCTCCTTTACACTTCACCAATGAAAACCCAAAACTAATCAGGGAAGCCCCTTACCACAATGAGCCCATATAGAAAGTTTGAAGAAAATCGGATAACTCTGCATGAAAAAAAATCATTTATCTAAAATAAGGGGGGAGGATTAACCCTCCCGTTACCCCCTTTATACTTAACCTATGAACCCCCAAAACTAATCAGGAAAGAACCTTATCACAATGAACCTATATACAAAATTTGAAGAAAATCGGATAACTCTGCATGAAAAAAACAATTTATCTAAAATAAGAGGGGAGGATTAACCCCCCCCCCGCCGTTACCCCCTTTATGCTTAACCTATGAACCCCCAAAACTAATCAGGAAAGAACCTCATCACAATGAACCTATATACAAAATTTGAAGAAAATTGGATAATTCTGCATGAAAAAACCGTTTATCCAAATTAAGGGGGGTTAGCCCCCGTCCCCCCCCCTTTATAGTCAACCAATCAATCCCCAAAACTAATCAGGGAAGCGCCTTATCACAAGGAACCTATAAACAAAATTGGAAGAAAATCGGATAACTCTGCATGAAAAATTCATTTATCTAAATTAAGGGGGAGGATTTCCCCCCCAAGTTAGCCCCTTTATACTTAACCTATGAACCCCCAAAACTAATCAGGAAAGTACCTTATCACAATGAACCTATATACAAAATTTGAAGAAAATTGGACAATTCTGCATGAAAAAACCATTTATCTTAATTAAGGGGGGTTAGCCCCCCCGTTCCCCCCTTTATTGTTAAACAATCAATCCCCAAAACTAATCAGGGAAGCGCCTTATCACAAGGAACCTATAAACAAAATTGGAAGCAAAACGGTTATTTCTGTCAAGAGTTATCGCGTTACTTACGTACATACGTACATACATACATACATACATACATACAGAACGGGCGGGCACATAAGCTCTCAGGCTTTGATAGCCTGTGAGCTAAAAAGTGTATTTGAAACACAGTGCCTGGCGGGTTGCATTTAATTTTTATTCAAGCAGTGTAATTTAATTGTTTCCAAAAATGCTTTTTTTTTTCCACTTTCGATTGTCATACAGTAAAATCATAATGTTCATAGAAAGACACGCTTCCAAAAACCGAAATTCCTTAGTTTATAACTGACTAGTTTGATACTAGCAACTTATCAAAACTTCTTTCGTGGCAATTATTAAAAACGTTTATTAAAATAAACTTATATCACCTTTGAAATTTTGAAATTGGATGCAACGCTATCTTAACTATTTACTCTATAGTGTATTATATCTAAGTTCTAAGCAATAAATGCTACATATATATCCATGTGCCATAGATACACATAAAACGAGCCAAGTGTAATTAGTCGCATTAAATGGCACCAGTTGTGTCTATTCAATGGAACTACTATGGTGATTATAGCATTTTGGTTTACAAAAACGTAATTAGTGAGAATGAATTACAGATATTTTTTTTCTATTCTTATTTATAAATAATCAGTTATAAAATTGAAAAACGCTATCTGGTTAATGTACGGTTCATTTAAATGAAGCTTTGTGTCCTATATGTCAAACTACTTTGAATAGATGAACTGCCTTTTGTGTTACTTATGTCACGAACGACAAAATCCAAAATTTCGACTTAAAATTTGAAAAGTAATGATTTAGATTTTTTTTTTCTTTACACAACTCAAAGTTTGTATCAATTATTTTTTACCCGACTGTTCGCAAAAAAGGAGGATAATGTTTCAGAACCGTGGACGTTGTAAGATTCTTTATTCTCTGATTAATTGGGAACGGGTAATTGAATTTTAATAAATGTGGTACGAAAATGTTTGTCTCCACTCCCTGAGTGTCATAAGGCTATATAGTTATGTAGCCGATGTTTCATGGAATGATCAAATATCTCTAAACTACTTATAAATGACTGTTTTATTAAAAATTATATATGAAAATGTAACAATTATTCCTCGCCAATTACAATAAACTGTTAATAACTAAATAATTAATTAATTAAAGGAACAAATTAAATAAATTAGGAATAATTCTGCATGAAATCGTATGACTCTAAATATTGAAATAATTTGATTATAGCATAAAAAGGGAATATTTGTGCTTTTCTTTTGGTATGTTTTTTCTTTTTTCCTTGTCGGATTTTTTACTAATAAATTGTTACTTGATTTCGTAACAATTGAAGCAATCAAATTTTCAAACAAACAAATTTTCGTAGCAATCAAAGATGCATCGCATTTATAGGGGAAAATAATGTTATTTGATTCTTAAGAACAATTGTGAAATACTTGAAAGTTTTGCACACATACATACAAAAGAAAATGATTTTGTAACTATGTCGAAAAGAACATTGAGAACAAACACTTGACATTTGAACATTTCTTCCTTTAACCATAACTACGAAGACAATCGTAAATAGAATGTTTAACTTAAGAAAAAAAAAATGACGCATCATGCATATAGATATATATCGGCTTTCTTTTTTAAAGATGCATTAAAACCGGCTTGGCTAGTATAACAGTAAAAGTTCAGGGTCCTATCTTTTACTATTTTAATGTTGATAGATGGATTGCTAAGCTTCAAATGTCTTTTTTAAAGATGAAGGACAAATACACCTGGATATTTAAAACAAATTCGCTATTTATTTATTGGTTTCCATGATCGTATGTTTATGTAAAAACTTCTGAAACGTTTTTTCCTTGAACAAATAACTTAAAATTATACACAGTAGACATATATTAGTTCACCATCAGAAAGAATGGTTTATTATTCCTTAGTTATGCAACCAGACACAAGAGTACACGTAATTATAAGATAGTGAAACACACAAAGTTTACCTTTTTTACAAATGTTCGATGTGTCTGCGATTCGTTATTGTGTAAATGTCAAATCGTTAAATCAGTTCTTGCTATATGCTTGTGAGCATTTTCGCGTTGATCAAACCAAGTACAGCGCCGTTTCGTGATTTCAATTCAAGAATGGATTTCGGAAGCAGCGGACTCGAAAACTAATCTTTAAAACCATACACTGAAATCTAGAGGTAAAAGACTGGTGATTGTGGTGGCCATGGAATAATATATCCGCGATCAATCCAAAAGGGGTAAAACTGAGCTGCGCCGCCAGGCACGTCATCCGCCGTTCCCAAGTTCTAGAGAACTTTAAATGAGCAAGACCAGGAGTCCTGTGTGCTCTACTGACGGGGGGTTGCACAGTAATTAGGTCACTGGCACAGTATGTACTGTCAGTTACATTCTGAAGTATGCAGTGTCTAGCTCAATGTTGTTTGGTTTCAAATGGTAACCATTTTCATCCAATGGTAGGCTCATATAGCAAATTGGTAATATATGGTTAGCCAATTTCTATGTCAGAATAGTACCAATTATGAAAAAAAATTATTGTACTCTTAAAAACGATAAACATTTATTCTGTTGTAATTTTAAATTTTAGGTTTTTAACTGCTTACTAAATTGTAGAAAATTATTTGCAATTCATCATATAAACGCGAAATACATATGACACATTTACATTAGATACCTTCAAGAATTTAATATTCAAAACTCGAGGTTTATAAGAACGGTGTATATATATATACGTTGGGGGCGCCGCCACCTGCTGACCAACCCCATTTTCCCAAGAGATTAACGACATAGGTCACTGCGACTCGCGGTAGATACCACCCTCTTGGGAAACCACCACTTTCACACTTGGAGACGAGCCAGAGTCCCCGATGCTTCGGGAACTGGGCCCTAGGCCGTAAGTAAGGTTTACCCGACCCGTACTTGCCTTATCATAGCTTTAAGGACGTGAAGATATTCAAAAGGGGTAAAACAAGCTAAGCTGCCGAAGGCAGGTGTACTTCACTACCGATTCCAGGTTCTCGTGAACCCAAACGAGTGATCTACCAGGAAGGGCCCAGTTTACCCGGGACACCTCCACAGGTAGACTCTTCGGCCAAAGGGAGCACCGCCCTCTGCGCATCACTCCCCTGCACCCAAGCGGTTGACGAAAGTCGTTATATCCGCAAATTTATGATACAATTCTAGTAACCTGATGTTAGTATATAGAAATTAAAATATCGCAAATTATTTAGCAACGGAATTAACCAACTAATTTGTGTTCACCCTGTATAACAAAAGATTATTAAACAATCAAGGATAATGGCTGTATTTCTGTGCAGATAAGAAAATTTTTCATGTGCATGTTCAGAGTGTCTCACAATTATTACTATAAAAACTTGGGGATGATAATACACGCCAATGCAAACAGTTTTTACACAGGAAACAGCAGTCACAATCCATTATTTGGTCAAGAATACAGGGTGTCTCATTCCAAGCCGAAAGCATACATCTTCGTTCACAACTTTAACAGTAATGAAGCTATTTTAGAATATTTTTCAAGAGACTAATTTTGTTTTATGTGAAATGTGGTGACAAGCGGGAAAGGCTGAAATTGCACAGTAATTAGGTCACTGGCACAGTATGTACTGTCAGTTACATTCTGAAGTATGCAGTGTCTAGCTCAGTGTTGCTTGGTTTCAAATGGTAACCATTTTCATCCAATGGTAAGCCCATATAGCAAATTGGTAATATATGGTTAGCCAATTTCTATGTCAGAATAGTACCAATTATTAAAAAAATTATGGTACTCTTAAAAAACGATAAACAGTTATTCTGTTGTAATTTTAAATTTTAGGTTTTTAACTGCTGACTAAATTGTAGAAAATTATTTGAAATTCATCATATAAACGCGAAATACATATGACACATTTACATTAGATACCTTCAAAAATTTAATATTCAAAAATTGAGGTTTATAAGAACAAAACTTCGGAGGGGTAACTCTAACGTTAAGAATGATTTGGCTAAGGTAATTTGAAATTTCCAAATGAGAATGAAAATTTCTTACCTAGAAAAGAACAAAAAAAAATATAAAAAAGGAGCATACGAAATAAATCATTCATAAAATAACTTTCAGCTTTGTTGCATAAAATATATGTGCTGATATGTTTAGATTTTTCACAGTCAGTAATTGAAGTGTCCTCTGACAAAAATCACTTCAGCCCACTATTTCATGAAATTGAATTGTTCGTTGTAGTCTCTCGGGAAACTTTGATGGTATGCTTTCATTTTCTGCGCAAAACACTCTCATTTCATGTAAAATTAGCCAGAAATAACGCATTGTCGTGGAAGAACCACGTCTGAAACATGTCGATTTACGCATTTCTCTAAATTGATTTTCCTCGACTTGAAGTGATCCCCCCCCCCCCCCAACGAGTTTTCATAAGTATATTGAATAAAATTTCGGAAAATTTTAGCGAGCTGGAAATTTCGCACGCATACCATAAGCCTGGCGAACCCATGCGATGGTGGGTATTTAGAAATAAGCAAAATGTATACTCATTTTTGAGTGAAATATGTGCAATGTAAAATGTAGTTATACGAAATTATATTTCTATTAATCAACAAGGTTATTTTTAAGGGTGCATGGCTAATTATGTTTGCCAAATTGAAATCCTGGGATTCCGGCATTTTGAGAGCAAGATTAAAAAAAATATATATTTTTCTGATTTTCTTCAGTAAATAACAGTAAGAAACGTCTAATAGGAACGATAATGTATATAGATATATATTTTCTATTTCTGAATAAAATATTTTGGGATGTCTTTTTAAAATGTCTTAATTATTTATATGTCTTAAAATATGCCTTTTTGACATAAAAGTTATAATTTAGACTAACTTACAAAATTTTACCTTGAAACTATTAAAATTGAGTTACACTTTTGATATTTTAACACTTTTGGGTGTGGTGTTCTAACAATAGGACATGTATTTATAATTACTAGTACTCTGTCTTTACAATTTACTTTTATTAATATTTGCATATAATAATGATGGTATATGTCGTTAAATTTACTATGATCATTTCATTTATATTTCTGAGCTTAGTGAAAGTTCTCAATAACAATGAAAGTTCGCTTAAAACTCTATACACTCTTGAGGACTTTTATTTGAAACATGTGTCTCATTCTTTAAAATTAGGGGCTACTTGTCTTATCCGAAACAATAATTTTTGATTAAAAAAAATGTTTTTTGGAAAGTTGTTACATCTATTTAATCTTGTTGTAATACGGCATTTTCCGAACATCTTCAAAAATTCTTCCATAGCCTATTGTCGTATTAATAATATGCAAAATAACTATATTCGTTATGATTTCATTAAATATATTTGCTAAATTTCAGTTTTTCATTTGGATATGCTATTTTTAATTCTTTTAAACCTAAAAGTAATTTTCCTCCAAAATGGAAAAAAAATCGGACTCGAGACTGTTAAAATTTGATAATAGGAACACAGAGGCATCCATGATTTGTTTCAAACTCAATTTTCCCCCAATGAAGCAATTTGCTGAATTTGTTTCTTCTTCTATTCAATTGTCATAAGAAACTGTTAATAAATATTCTATGTTCAATTACAAATGATGGTCACAGACCTTATATATTTTTAGAAACATGCCAATTTCGTTTCAAATGCCATATCAAAAATAATTTTTTGTGTCTAAAATTTTCCGATTTTTCATTTTTTCTTGTAGAATGTTATTTCACCGCAGTAATCGTATATCAATAGTTTTGCTTTCTGTTACTGACAAATCTTCTTCGTTGTGTTCTTCTTAACGGAACTTTTTACACTTTTAACAATCTTTTTAATTTAAAAATTTTACACATTTTACCTTTTAGACGTATAGTTAACTGATTTTATAAAGAAAATAAAAAATTTTGTTTGATACAATGAAAAATGTATTTTTTTAATATAAAATTAAATAAAAAATTAAAACCATCTTCTCTTGCAGATATAAAAAATTTTCAGAAGGTTTTTTTTTTTAATACTCTTTTTGAAGGTGTTCGGTAGAACTGTAAGGATTTTTGTTTCAAAACGTTAATTAGTTTCAGAGGAAAAAAAAAAAGAAATGTCATGATATTATAAAAATACAGTAAAAAATACTATTTACTTAACACTTTTGTATTTAAAAAATAAACTATTCATATGACTTCATATACAATCTTTAATTTCATTAAACAAACCATACCGAACGTTCGTAAAAAATAGAAAGTCAATATATATATATATGTTGAAATTTTAGCATTTTGAGCACGTTTAAAAATATAAAATCATACAAATTCGAAGCTGTGCGCTGACGAAGGCAGTGAGACCCCAACTTTAGGTTCGTTTTGAAAGATTTTAGTTTAAAAATATAAAATCAAAACAGACCGGGGCGTGCATAGCACGTCCGGTTTACGCTGTCAAAGGCAATGGGTCCCCCTACTTTAGATTCGTTTGGATAGATTTTCATTTTAAAATATTAAATCATACAAATTCGAGGCCGATACAAATCATTCCACTAAATCGAAATGAAATTAAACAAATTCGAGGCCAATCATACAAATTCGAGCTTCCGAAGGCAGTGCCCCCCCACTCCTCCAACATTTGGTTCGTTTGAAAAGATTTTCATTTAAAAATATAAAATCAAAACAGACCGGAGCGTGCGTACGCTCCAGAATACGCTGCAGAAGGCAGTGGGGTCCCAAATCTAGATTAGTTTGGATAGATTTTTATTTTAAAATATTAAATCATACAAATTTGAGTGTGTATGCTGTCGAAGGCAGTGGAGCTTCCAACATTAGGTTCGTACGGAGAGATTTTTGTTTAATAATATAAAATAATTCTACACAGGTTTTAGGTATATTTAAATCTATTTTCACGGGCATGGGCAACGCCAGACGGGTTAGCTAGTAGATAATAAAAAATGATTCGTCAGATGATCTCAATTCTGTATTCTTTTTTAAGATTAAAATATAATTTAAAATATTTATCTATTTATTTTATTCCTCCTCCTGTGATAGGAGGCTACTGAGCATTTGTCATTTTTATTACTGAATATAATTTTTTATTTTCCTCAAATAGTTAAAGATAAGCTACCAATTTAAAATCTTGCCATAATTGAGATATAATGCTAGGTATTAATTTTATTTATTTATTTTTAAATCCACCCATTCTCGGGAAAATCATTTTAAACAGCGCTTTTACGTAGGATTGTGTAGTATCCTTGAAAATTCAGAGCTTTTTATTTCTGTTTTCGATAATAAAGATTGACAGATTTTAGCATATAGCCTTTCAATTATCAATCCCAAAAATTCTGGCATTAAGAATATAGTAAATATCACTATTTTGGGGATTAGCAATCAACGAAACTCCGAATCAAGGGATTGTATTCATCATTTTTAAAACTGTACTTTTTAAAAAGTAGGTCCAGGTTCTTATTTTTGAGTAGCTTTTAAGTGTGTTGAGACTGACCTTTTGATTTTCAACATGATAACGCAACTGCTGTTATAGTATAGATACTAACCAAATGTTTGAAGAATGAGAATGAATGAATCTGACTGGCTAGCGAAAAAGTCCTGGACTCAACTCATCTGAACATCTATAGGATTTATCAAAATGACATTTGTGAACCAGATACAACTTCTCTTGAAACCTGGTTTGACTCGCACTCGATTCTTTAATGCATCCCATAGAAATTTGGTAAGGCGGAGGTTACGTCTCTCTGCCGGCCAGTCAAGTTCATTCACTTCCATTTCCTCAAAATATTCTGTTATGGCCTTTATTTCAAAAGCTAGTGCACACAGTCGTGCTGGAAACAAAAAAGGTTCATTTTTCTAAACTGCCGCTGCACGATAGGTTGTATGAAATAATAAAGTTTTGAGTTGTGACATTATTGAAAAAGAAATGTAACCACCTATAAGAACTTCGAAACTTTTATTTTTTAGCACTTTCCAACCTAGTTGAAAAGTGCTTATGACTTCGGTTTGTCTGGCCGTCTGGCCGTCTGCCGTCTGTCCGTGCTCTAACTCCCGTAAATATGCTCGGATTGCTCTGCAATTTTTATATGTTATTGTCGTTATCTATAGCATGTTCCCTATTTCAACGGAAGTGTGTAGCACTTATAGTTTTTTTACAGGGACACTCAAAAGAATCCCGTTACATTGCGGTCTATGGGGAAAAATCATTTGCGGTTTATTTAAATAGTGTTTCATTATTTTAAACACATTGTAATTTATATATATTACTAAGGTGCATTAGAAGAAGCTTAATATGGAACAGGGTGTGCATAGCACTTATAGTTACTTTACAGGGACAGTAAAAATAATTCCGTTACATTACGTCTATGGAGAAAAATCGTCTGCGGTTTATTTAAATAATGTTTCACTATTTTAAACGCATTGAAATTTATATAGATCACTAAGGTGCATTACAAGAGACTTACTACGGAATATTGTGTGTATAGCAGTCATCGTTCATTTACAGGGACACGCAAAAGAATTCTCTACTGTCTGTTAACAATAATTCCTGGAAGTACGTTTTAAGTTATTGAACGCGATTTTAATTTTAACTTGCTTTTTGTCTATTACGTGGTGTGTATAAATTCTGTAGATCCTATACAGGGCAGCACAAAAGTTCGCGAACACATTTCTGTTTATTGACAAACTCCAGACGGAGAATTTTAAACTGTGCTACGCGTTTCCTAACTGAACTAAAATTATCATCCTATGTAGTATATATACAAATCTATAGATCCTATACAGGGCTGAATAAAAGTATTCGGATATTTTTCCGAATATTGTATATGTTGGAAATTCCTGAAATTATGTTTTTAAATATGTTATGCGTTTTCTAAATTGTTTACTTAGATGTTAGCTTTTAGCTTATTAAACGGTATGATTTGTAAAATTATTTTGGAAGCGTTGGAAAGTGCTATATAATCTATGCTTGAAGCATGATTTTTCGTTCTTGTTTTAATGTGCAATTGATTATCATAAACTAGTGCATGATATGCTCAAATATATGTAACCATAAGTACTTAAAAATAGCCCATTATGGATAAGTGTAAATATAATCTCGTATCTCCATTTTACGTTTTATACACAGTAAAAATAGAAAGAGAAAAGAAAACCCGCTATTTTCAAGCACAAT
Source organism: Maratus michaelseni (assembly GCA_963931845.1). NCBI lineage: Eukaryota > Metazoa > Arthropoda > Arachnida > Araneae > Salticidae > Maratus > Maratus michaelseni. Next base: position 248,449,850 of record OZ007599.1, read on the forward strand.
TTCCGTATTTTTACGGAAAACTTTTTTTCCGATGCAAATGACTTCGTAAATATGTCAGTAAGTAGCAAATATGGATTTGAAAAATATCCTAAAATATTCGTATTTTGCCAGTACAATTTCCGTATGTTTACTAAATTAATTTTACAGTGTAAAAATAAATAGATATAAACCCTTACCATCTATAAATAGACCATCTAAACACTTAGTGAATATGACAATTTAACTAGACTTTTAGCACTATTATTTATCAAGGATATGCTCAAAACTTCAAAATCATATTCGCTGCTTTCTTACGCATGCACGAAATTCCTTTCATCGGAAAAAAAATATCAAAGGAGGCAGTCAATGCGTCAGAAGGTTTCACTTCATAAGCGGTAAAAAATATGTTTAACAACCACATGCGCGTAAAAATACATGTTTTAAAAAAGTGTAGATAGTTTTATTCTTTCTTTTCCCTTTCCTTAAAATATTCGGTTATGGCCTTTATTTCAAAACGAATACACACATTCATGCTGAAAATAAATCCTTTTTTAAACTGTTTCTGCATGATGCGTTGCATGAAACATGATCAAGTTTTAAGTTATCTTCTTCTTCAATTACAAAAGTGTTACATCGTGGAAATATGCCACTAAACTAAAGTAAAAATTTGAGAAATTCGATTAATACTCATGATGGTCGGAGGACTCAAAAATTTTAGGCACCAATTATGTAATTTCAAATATTTTTTAATGCTTTTAAATTTATGACATGATTTCAAAGCATTCCAATACATGTTTCTTTTCTTTTTTTTAAACCGACTTCTAACAAAGGAGGTTATACAATTCGTTTGTATATCATCTATAGGATTTATCAAAATGACATTTTGTGAACCAGATACAACCTCTCTTGAAACCTGGTTTGACTCTCATTCGATTCTTTAATGCATCCCATAGAAATTTGATAAGGCGGAGGTTACGGCTCTCTGCTAACGGTTACTCCGACTCAGATTTTCACAAATGTTTCTTTTGTTGTAGAAAAGTTCTCGTTGCAATTTCATTAGGATCTAAAAAATATATATTGATCTGTCTGTCAGTTTTTTTCGTCTTTTTTTAGATTTTATAGGCTTTAACTTTCGTAAAAATTGAATCTTTAGGAATTCTGACCATGGTTTAAAAGTACACAGTACTACTTTACGTTTTTAAAATATACGTGGTACTGTGTATAATTTTTATTTTCTTTACAGGTTCACGTAATTTTTTTAAATGTGTCTGTCTCATCTACTGGGCGTCAAAATGAGCTATATTGGCAACAATGGGATTTAAAATGAATGTGAATTAGAGTTTTTCATCAGGTCGCGTAACCCGATTTTACCCAAATCCGACCAAAACAAAGGAGATTTCAACAATTGCCGGAACAGTTAATAAAGTACAATAAAATTTGTTTACATCGCAATAAAAATTAATGCAATACACACTATAGCACTATACGCCTTATGCGGTTGCCTTCAATGCCTTCTTCTTTTTTCTTTTGATGGTTGGGTAAGGTTTTGGGTATATTTCATATAGAATTTTCGGATTTGGGTCAGATATAACCTGATCCGTGCAGGACTTCAATGTGAACAACAATAAAGGTTTACCACAAAACACGAAGGTAAGAAACAATTCCTTGAAATTGGTTTTATTTATTTTCTTAAAAATTTCTTGTTTTGTATCTCGTTTTCTGTATTACGCTTCAATATATACTTGCTTCCCATTGATTACCCAAGATTGGCTGCCCCACATAGTTTTCTCTCTTAATTGTTCTGAGCAGTGTATTTTTCCTAATTTCTGTAAAATTTAATTTCTACCACTTGCACAGCTTCCTATTTATGTACTTTGCTGCAAATTAATGACTTAGATTTCAACAATTACCTGAACAGCTAATGAAGTACAATAAACTTTGTTAATATCAACCATAAAAATAATACAATACACACTATAGCGCTATATACGTTTTATGCGGTTGCCTTCCGTCACGTGTTGTTTTTTTCCTTCTGATGAAGGATAAATTTTAGATCCGAAAAAGTGCTACAGTGTGTATTGTATTATTTTTTATGGTGATAAAAACTAAGTTTATTTATTTTATTTAATTATCTCCAATTTAAGTTGCATTTTACTACTAATTGGAATAACTTTTATAGTTTCAAAGTAGTGTAAATTAAATACATTTTTCCCAAAATTGGTATTCCTTTAAACCTGGTAAACCTTCAAAATATTGCCAAGTGCAAAAATTCTCAAAGTGATAAGAGAATCACATTCAAAACAGTTATCTAATTTCAGATTATTTTAGCTTAAGATACATAAAAATGCAATAATAGTTTTTAAAATGCTAATTTTAATAAATAAATTTTATTCATTTTATTACCTTTTTTAACCATTTATTTCTTATTTCTTTTACTTTTTTAATTTCGTTATTCAGAGTTTCGTTTATACATATGTATTTATTTTTAGTATAATTTAATAGCAACTTTCAGATATCTAAAAAGTAATCCCCTGTGGTGGCACGATACATTTTACCATATACCAGCGGTGATTATGATACTTTAAAATTAATAACATTAAGCTATTAATAAATCAGCTATTCTGAAGTTTTCAACCTTGGGGATATGCTGCGAGCAAAGATGTCTTTTCAAAATTTACAGAGAAGAGTTTTGCAAACATGATGGATTGCAGCAAATTAAGCAATTATAAGTATAGATATATTCCAAATTTTAGTAGAGAGTTCAGCCAGTTTAAACCATTTTTAGGAATATATTTCAGCCTTCTGCGATCTTGTCCACAACTTACCTCTTACATGACACTGATTCAGTGCTCCTATATCTGTAATATACACAAGTGTGTCATGAAGGAACCTCAATAAATAAAGACATTTTATGATTTGACCGGTTATTTGCCTAAGTTTTATTTAGCTTTCATTTCTTTATCACTAATCAATCAAAAATGGAAATATATATAGGCCATTTCAACTAAAAGTAGACGAAAATTAGTGGTGTAGACGATCCTAAATTGCGACCGCAAGGAAAGATTTTAATGAGTGTCTGTGAATAAGGTTATTTTTTTATGAAGTGGCAACTGATGGGCTACTTTCTGTAGGACAGAAACTTGTAATTTCTAGAACAACTACTATAAAGTGTTTCTTCTTTTACCGCTATCCAATCAATAACTCCTTAACCATTAGTTTAAAAGGTATACTTCATGGAAAAAAGTTTCAAATGTTTCACTCCACCCTTTTAAAATTAATTTACGTAGTGTTTTATAAAAGTTACTAAATTTAAATTTTTAAAAGGTCCATGATTCCTATAAATTATATTTAAAGAAACATTCTCCTTGAATTATGAAGTGAAACAAAAATCAAACAAAACAATATTTTTTGTACGGCCAAAATTTACCGAGTTGTGATGCTTTGCATTTTATGAATTTTCAACATTTACCGCCACTAAAAGCAGAAAAACACTGAAAATTCATACATTCATTCATTCATTTAAAAAAAATCACTACCAGTAAAAGTCCTCTAAAATTGATTGTTTTTGTTAGATATTTAAAGTAAATACTGGATAGACATTTGTTGTTTTTCTTTTTAATCTTAAATAAACGTGTTATTCTTTTAGTTGAAGGAACATAAATAAAGTGTCATAGAAATGAGTATTATTATCGAAAGGAAATTGATCGGAAAATGCATAAGATTAGGAATGCATTTTTATTTTTAAAATACCTAAAACTTTAAATATTAAACTACGTAAAATTTCACATTCCAGATTAACTTCAATTGAAAAGGCCTCTATGCTAGTTTCTAATCCACTACCCAGTAAAAATTCCTCTTAAATTTATTATTTGTGTTAAATATTTAAAGAATATACTTGATAGATATTTGTTGTTTCTCTCTATAAGAATAGATTAACATTTTATTCTGTTGAAAAAAATATTTAAAATGTTAAAGAAATAAGTAACAAAATTTATTGAGACTGGTTAGAAAATTCAAAAGATTCAGAATGAACCATTATGTTTAAAATAGCTAAAATACAATTATAAAAATAGATAAAAATTTTATCCCTGACTCACTTAAATTAGTAAGGCTTTTACGCTAATTTCTAATCTAGTACCAGTAAAATTTCTCTAATTTTTTTTATTTTTATTAAATATTTAAAGAAGATACATGGTTGAGATTGCTTCTTTCTACTTAGGCGTACCTGTTACTCTTTCAGTGAAACGAATATATATTTAAATTATCGAACAAGATGAAAAATAGAATATAATGGAAATTGATCGGAAAATGCAAAAGATCGGAATTTACAGTCGGCCGAAAAAGAAAAAGAGAACACCCCACACAATTTAATTTCTAAATTTTCCCAGGAGAAAAAAAACCGAAATTGACATTTGACAGTAAATTGTGTCTTGTAATTTAAGTTAAAAAAAATTCTTAGAGGGTCGTTTTCATAGTGAAATTGTACCAAACTTTAAAATTTTCAATACGAACACATATTTTTTTTTTCATAATATTTGACATTCTCAGAAAATTTTACCTTAGAATACCAAGCGGGAAGTCATTCGATGAAGTAGTTTACACGTCATGTAGGTTTAAAGATTGGAACTCCTGTTAAATTTAATTTATAATTAGTGCAAAACATATTGCAATGAGGATAGTTTTTTAAGCATAACTCAAGAACTTACTTGGCCGAATGAGCTGTAATTTTGGATTCGCACATTTGAAGCTTAATTTCATATGTTAAAATTAATATTTTTTTTCGAAAAATCCCTTTAAAAATATGGTTTTTCGTAAAGAATATGCATTAACAGAAATAAATTTCTATAAGCTTCAAATATGCGAATGCAAAATTACAGCTCATTCGGCCAAGTAGTTATTGAGTTATGCTTAAAAAACTACCCTCATTGCAATATGTTTTGCAAAGATTACAAATTAATTTAACATTAAGAGTTCCAAACAGTAAACTTTTATAATTCCTAAATGACTCCGTTATCAAAATTCATATCTAAAATTTATCTTTGATTATAATGGCATATATTGAGTAAAAAATAAACCTTAAACTTTTAAAAGGTTGTGAGTGTGTAGTTTTATTTTAATTTTTCATAACTTTACATGAAAATAAAAACAAATTCAAAAGTGTTAGTTACCACATGTTTATATACCCGAGCCCTACATATAACAATACATTATATCGTATTATGCATTAAACACATATTTCAAGAGTATTCTCAGTAAAATTTTTGTTCATTTTTAATCTGGGGATTCATTTATAACATTCCTTTCATCTGCATATCTACACTTAAATTAATTAATTTTCAGATGAAGTTGTGCCGTCATCCGTATAGGATGTATATTTCTCATACATTACTTTATATTACATAATTACATTATATTTGTAAAAAATATATTTACAAAATGTGGATGCATTTCATTATGCGCGCTGATGGGTTATGTTATGTTTATGTAATATGTAAATAATGTCTGAAGCAAAGACCTTTGGAAATGGGGGGATCTTGTATGTTGCCATACATGCATCGAATAAAATAATGCTAGGAAAATACTTCTGCATTTTTTTTCTTCATGGCTTTTTTTACACTTCTGTGCCAAATATAGTTAAATTTTCTGTGTCAGCTGATACATGCGAGTTATTTAATGTATAAATAATGTCTAAATCAAACATTTTTGTAAATGATATGCATCTTCTTAGTATTCGCGCGGTTCTTGCGACGAATATAAAAATTAAAGCAAACAAAATGCTTCGGCGTTTTTGTTTCCACTTTTGAAAATTGCGAAATATTGTTACATCCTATATGCCCTCTGATGTATGCGATGTGTGTTACGTGAAATAAACATTATGTCTAGAACAAATATCTTTCGAAATGAAGTGAATCGTATTAGAATAGGTGTGTTTCCACATCGAGTATAAAAATGAATTCAAGTAAATTACTTCTGCGTTTTTTCGTCATTAAACAAGTTAACTCGTGTCCATGCATATACGGTAAATTTTTATGTAGTTTTAAAAATTTTTAAATTTTAAATATTTATCAAAAACTGATTTGTTTTATTTTTTTTATTTCAGGCAACTTAAACAAGAACTAATTTGCTTGCGAAAACGGGCTGCTCTCAAACCAGGCTTGGATCCTATGCGAAACTGTGCTAGGTGTCTTACGGAATTAGGTCGAATAATAAACAGAGGTGCCCTATGCCCAGTTTGTTTGAAGAAAGTTTGTAAAGACTGCCGAGATTATGGAGATGAAAACCATGAGTGGCTGTGCATCTACTGTTATAAACAGATGTAAGTATAAAAAAATCAAAATAATTTTATTTTAATATCATTGAAATTTTCCACTTCTTCAATCAGACATTGTAATAGGCCCAAATTATGTACAGCAAAACCTTCTAAGATGGAATCGCATGGGACCGAAAAAAAAAATCGTTTTAGACAGCTTTCGGTTTTAGCATGTATACTTTTTTTTATCAGGACCATGCTTTTTTTTTTCGTTTAAAGCAGTTTTCATTTCAGACAGGTTCCTTTTCACAGGTTTTACTATATATATATATATATATATATATATATATATATATATATTAGTCGGCATTCGCTCGTCTAGCCAGTCGCTTCCGTGTGGAGCCCAGATGCCTTCTGCAGCGTATAGACCGGACTTCGCTTGGGACCCAGAAAGTGCATTATACATGCAAACAGAAAAATGTAAATAAAATATTTTAAACTATACGAAAACAATTAATAAGAATATCAATAAAGCACGTAAATAAAGATTTCGTGACATAAATAATATATTTTTTTAATGATCCCCTGAAAAAGACCCGCTCGGCCCTCCCCGTTGAAAGGGAGAGCTTTCAGATAGAACGAATCTCCCAGTAGATGCATGCCAACAATTTTGCATCATAGAAAGTTCGAAAGGTCTGATATTGACATCTTGCACAAGACACCACAAAAACAGAAAACGCACATCTACATACTTTCTCTGAAGATAGAAAACTTTTATTTCCAATTTGCAGTAAAATATTTTGGTAGCCAAACATTTTTCTTGAATACGAATCCCCATCCATAAAGACTGTTCATAATGATCCCTGTTTCCATTATTTTAATCATCAGCTGTAAGAACCAATTATAATATTGTAAAGATTTCAAAGAAATGTTAGTGCTATTCTACATTTCCATCATCTGTGATACCTGCTAGTATATAATTGGTTAATGAAAATATATTATTTTATATTTTTACTCTCAAGCAAGTGCGTAATCGCTTCTTTCAATGAAATTATTCTTAAAAAAATACTTGCAAATCAATATTCAATATGACAAATTAAAAAAAATAAATCTTTAATCAATTATTTATTTGGATAAAGTACTGTCAAAATCAATATTTGGTTTGACACATTTTACCCTGCAGTGTCATTGTTTTGACCAAATTGTATATCATGAGTAGAAAACCTGCAGGAAGCTGTAAAGTAGCTGACGAATACCGCCTGATAATTTAAAAGAGTAATAAACAAAAATAATATTCTGTATTGAGGACTAAAAGAAATCTGTCTGGTGACATTTTAATGGTGCAATTTTGTTGATAGTGCTTGGAATGTCATAGCTGCCAACTTTTACGCTTTTTTTCCTACCACTAAAATTTTATAGTAAATTTTATCTTATTAAAACTCCGAAATCACATGATTCAATAAGGAAAAAATGTCTATTAATTTTTACTGGTATCAAAAAATCGTAAAAGTTGGCAGCTATGGAATGTATTATGGTTTAAGGGTAGTTATTTTTCAATTGCATTTATGTATAAAGTAATATTATCAAATTTATTGAAATTTAGTTTACCGTTGAAGAACGAACGCTAACCTGAATAATTATATTTTCATTGATAATTATAAATGCATTATCGCTTATTGGTGGTTATTTAACCAATTATTTAAATGGTGCAAAAATGAACATGTCATTAAAAAAGTTCAATATGTTAAATTAATTATTTAATTTTACGTAACTACTCACAGTTACATCTCATCAAAGTCACTGGGAACGGTAAACTGTCACGTTTAGTAGAATGCAAATGCCTCCATTCCACTTCTCAATTGGCCGTGGATTTTAATGAAGGACAAACTACAAATGTTTTGCAGCTTACAGTTCAGTGGACGCTGTTAATTATGTGACTCCTCTACCAAAATTTCATTTCTGATTACACGTCATCATCATTTACGCTTGCAGTGGGCAAGGGAAAATCATCATTGGTGCCTTAAGCCTGTTTTCAAATCCCATCTTGCTACTCTCTGACACATTTTTAAAATAATTTTTGTTCTCAAATGTATTAAATTGGCATGTGCACTTATTAAGAAACTATGTTATTGAACTAATTTTCCGATTTTTTGTAAAGGCAGAAGATTTTTCAGAAAATGTTGTCCAAGTTGATGTTTTGAACCGAATTTCCGGACACAACAACGCAGGAAAGGGAAAAACTGCCGTCCTGAGACAATAACCGTTTATAACCAAGATGTAATACATTTATTGGGAAATAAAAAACTGTTCAATTACAAATCAGTTCAATAATCATGCCTGCAAGCATCATGCATATATGTTTAAAAATGAGTCAGAAAGTGTGTCGGAAAGTTTCGCGTTATTGAACGGGAAAAATATATTTGTGAACCGTTATAAACAGTACATAGGTGTTGCTTAGCCTAGTCAGACAAATCCCGATTTCTCCTACACAATGTCAATAACAGGGTCAGTGTTCTTCGGTTAGCCAAGAAACAGCTACTGAACCAATGTACGGTGGCTGAAACTCAGGTTGCTGGACGTTCACGTGGTCATCTCTAGAACCAGTGTTGTCGTCGACATCACCATGAAAGCTGTGAACAACATCAGTGTCAGTGCGCACCAGGTACATCCGCTCATGACGTAACTTTACCCAAGCAGTGATGGACTGTTCCAGAATGACAACACCCCTTATCCAGATTGTGTATACATGGTTTCTAAAGTATCACACCGTCTTTGTCTCTTAATTCCACAGATTTTAATCCAATTGAGCATCTGTGGAATGTAATGTGACGATGCTTCCGGTTTCACAATCCATCACCACTTAATTTACACGAATCCTGTATCTGAACATGGGGGCCATTAATTGTCCACCATACCATTATCAGTCTATCATGCCGTAACATGTCTGATTATGGATAATGATATTCTGATCCAAATCCGAAGTTCAGAGTTCAAATGTGGAGTAAAAAAGCAGATTTAAAAAGTCTTTCCGGCCTGTACCGGGAGGAAAAGGTAGCTTTTCTATATCTTCGTTTTAAAATTTTAGCTAATGTTACACGAAAACAGCAAGTTAAAATGCAAAGAAACGTTTACAAAAGATTCGTTAATACTGAATTTGAATAAGAAATTCGCCAAATTATTGAGCAATAGCCAAATTGACTTCCTTTATGAAGACTTATTTTGGTCACCAAATTTTGCGATATTTCGCCAAATGTCGCCAATTTTGGCAAAAATTTGGCGCTAACGGATATGAATATATAGTTTTATGCGTATGATTGGGAAAATTATTACAGCAATGAAAGAAAATAATTTGCGAGTAATCGCGTTATTGTGCTGTTTTGCTTCAAAATGTCAGCCACCCTAGAATTTCAAACTGCTCTATCTCAGCCATTTTTTAAGATAGAGGTAAACCAAAAAATGCTCTGGAATCCTTGTATCAAGGTCTAACACTTAATTAAAAAATAAATTTGAATTTTTAACTTTTTTGTATATTTATTTTAGTTTTAAATTTTTAAATGGCCGCCATCTTGAAACAAAATGGCGGACCAAGCTGGCCAACGAACTCGGTCGAGACATTGGTGAGCTTAATACACACAATTAGTTTCATCAAAATTGATTTATAAATACGAACGTTATCGTATGACATAGGTCAGATATATATATATATATATGGATATATCTTATATATATAAATCAACATTTGAACGGAGGGTGGTTTTGGGGTCTGGGGGTCATGATCGGTGAAAATATATCGAAATTTTCCGGAACTGCTTTCCTCCGAACGGCTGCAATAGGTAGCTTTATACTTTTTTGTATTGAAAGCTACCTAAAAGTATAAAGCTACCTATTGCAGCCGTTCGGAGGAAAGCAGTTCCGGAAAATTTCGATATATTTTCGCCGATCATGACCCCCAGACCCCAAAACCACCCTCCGTTCAAATGTTGATTTATATATATATATATATATATATATATATATATATATATATATCTGACTTATGTCATACGATAACGCTCGTATTTATAAATCGATTTTGATGAAACTAATTGTGTGTATTAAGGTCACCAATGTCTCGACCGAGTTCGTTGGCCAGCTTGGTCCGCCATTTTGTTTCAAGATGGCGGCCATTTAAAAATTTAAAACTAAAATAAATATACAAAAAAATTAAAAATTAAAATTTATTTTTTAATTACGTGTTAGGCCTTGATACAAGGATTCCAGAGCATTTTTTGGTTTACCTCTATCTTAAAAAATGGCTGAGATAGAGCAGTTTGAAATTCTAGGGTGGCTGACATTTTGAAACAAGACAGCACATTAACGCGATTACTCGCAAATTATTTTCTTTCATTGTTGTAATAATTTTTCCCAATCATACGCATAAAACTATATATTCATATGCGTTAGCGCCAAAATTGGCGACATTGGCGACAAAATTGGCGATATTTGGCGAAATATCGCCAAATTTGGCGACCAAAATAAGTCTTCATAAATGAAGCCAATTTGGCTATTGCTCAATAATTTGGTGAATTTCTTATTCAAATTCAGTATTAACGAATCTTTTGTAAACGTTTCTTTGCATTTTAACTTGCTGTTTTCGTATAACATTAGCTAAAATTTTGAAACGAAGATGTAGGAAACCTACCTTTTCCTCCCGGTACATGCCGGAAGGACTTTTTTGTATTGAAAGCTACCTAAAAGAAGGTTGTTTGAAGAAAGCGGTATTTTTCAAAATAACTACTTGTTGTAAATAAAAGAAAGCATTTTCTGCTTTTTTTTTCTTTTTCTAATAGGACATTTTTCACAGAGGTTTATTATTAAACTTATTAAAGTCTATCATCTACCTGTTAGTAGAATGCAAATGCCTCCATTCCACTTCTCAATTGGCCGTGGATCCGTATAGCAAATTATTACGATGTTTTATTTAACGCTTTCTACTTGTTGTATATCTGTGATTGCCTTTTAATAATATAACTCGATCATTAAAATACTTTTTTCAAGTATGCGAAACAAACTCATGGCAAACCCATGAAACTTATTCATGAATTTTACATATTTTTTTTTCTTAGATTGTTACGTAATTGCTTTGTTCTTGGCGCATTTTAGGTAGCTTTCAATACAAAAAAGTATAAAGCTACCTATTGCAGCCGTTCGGAGGAAAGCAATTCCGGAAAATTTCGATATATTTTCACTGATCATGACCCCCAGACCCCAAAACCATCCTCCGTTCAAATGTTGATATATATATACATATATGACCTATGTCATACGATAACACTCGTATTTATAAATCACTTTGGATGAAATTAATTGTGTGTATTAAGCTCACCAATGTCTAAACCGAGTTCGTTAGCCAGCTTGGTCCGCCATCTTGTTTCAAGATGGCGGCCACTGAAAGATTTAAAACTAAAATAAATAGACAAAAAAGTTAAAAATTCAAATTTATTTTTTAATTAAGTGTTAGGCCTTGATACAAGGATTCCAGAGCATTTTTTGTTTTACCTCTATCTTAAAAAATGGCTGAGATAGAGCAGTTTGAAATTCTAGGGTGGCTGGCATTTTGAAACAAGGCAGAACATTACAAAAAACCAACGATTCATTTATGAGTTTTAGTGAACGTGATTTCTCGCAAATTATTTTCTTTCATTGTTGTAATTATTTTCCCAATCATACGCATAAAACTATATATTTATATCCGTTAGCACCAAATTCTCGCCAAACTTGGCGACAATTGGCGAAATATTGCCAAATTTGGCGACCAAAATAAGTTTTCATAAATGAAGCCCACTTGGCTCTAGCTCAATAATTTGGCGAATTTCTTATTCAAATAACGAATCTTTTGTAAACGGTTTCTTTGCATTTTAGCTTGCTGTTTTCGAGTAACATTTGCTAAAATTTTAATATCTTATATAGGAAAGCTACCTTTTCCTCCCGGTACAGGCCGGAAGGACTTTTTTAGAATGTTATCTGCCGTATTTGTAGAATCTGCCATTTTTGATGTTATAAAAAATGATTAAATTTAGAATTTATAAAATTTAACATTAGAAAATTGAATCAATATCGAGAAATATGTTTAGGAAATTATTCGTCTAACCCAGTGGTTCCCAACCTGGAGTACACGTACCCCTGGGGGTACATAAAATGTACACTGGTAATGGTGGCTAATGACAAAATTAAAATTTAAAATGGAAACAGAAAAACAAAACTCTATACTTTTCGTTTACAAAAAGAGACTTGTGTAAAGTAAAATAGGCTATTCGCATAAAATGAAGGAAAATACCGAAACTTAGGAATTGGTTGATCATTTGTTGCCATTAGCTCTTCCCCCTCCTAATAACATTTTGAGATTTTGCATGTGTCCCTCCTTTTCTTTTATTATTCTTTTATTTTTAATAATTCTAGAAATTTCTAGATAAAAAAGGAAATCTATAAAAACAGGAATCGATTTTATTTAAAAACCATTTAAAAGCAGGTCATCATTTTAGTGTTCAACTGGTCAGCATTAGCATAAAAGTTTTAACGTGTATTTATGAGGGTAGCTTCACCTCTTCTTTGTGAGTTCTTAATTTGAAATCTTTAGCCAATATTTTGTGTTCGAGTGACTTTATATTGATAGTGTGTTGTGGTTCAAAATGCTAAGCGGTTCAAAATTGAAATTCTGAAGAGAACTACATCTAACATTGCGAACTAGCATAAAAAACATTACTCATGAACTAAAACAAAAATATTTGTTGCAAGTTTATGTGATAAGGGTTACATATAAATGAAAAATCTAAGCAAGAGGTACGTGAGAGGAAAAAGGTCTGGTCTAGTCAAAAAAGTGGATTTTCTGATAAAGGGACAATTTTGTAGCATTGTATTTCATTATTTTAAGTTTAACAGTAGAAAGTTTTATTTTTCATCTGATTTGTAATAATTATTTTTAAAATGCAATTCCATTTTAAAATTTTTGTTAAGATTATTTGCATTGTTTTTGTTGCAATTGAAAATAAAATAGATAGCTTGAAACGATCAGAATTGTATCGCGTGTGAAGTTAAACACTTAAAATTGTTTTTTTAAAGTGTTGAAAAGTTCTTTATTTTATTATTTTTTTGTGTTTCTTCTTAAAAAAAAAACTTAATTACCATTTGTTATACCCTAAAAAAATCGTAAAAACGTTTGCGGAAATTTTATGTAACCTCGTAAATTTTGATGTACTTTTTCTCATAACCCATTTGAGGATCAATTAAACCTAAGTTTAACGGTCAAAAAAGGTCATTTAAAAATATATCTGTTTCTTAAGCAAATATTTTAAAATATGACACCACCACTGAGGTATACATTTTTCTCTAAACAATGTAGAAAAAGAAACATTTGAAAATAAAAGAACATTTACTTGTAAAGTTGGCTTTCAGCATAGCCGAGATAATTGGATTTCTAGAAATATTTTATTGAACCACTGTATTGAATTACACCCCTGGCCAAAATTATAAGGAAAGTAAAAGATTTAAATAATCATAAATTTTATACAATTCTAAGTATTACTAAACATTATAGAGCAGTGATTAAAAAATTGGCAAACATATAAATGAACATAATTTTGGAAGGAAATTATATATTGCAAAAAAACTCTAATTTACAAAATATATATAAAAAAATTAAATAATATTTTCACCAATTAGAGAAATACCCTCTTGTAACTTACTTTTCACACCAATGAAAAAAAGATTCCAAAGGTGATGAATGCATATTGTCGTATAAATCCACCAAAAACAGTTTCCATTTCATAACACTAGTCGAATCCTCTTTACAAATATTACTTTTACTCATAACTCGATCAATTTTACTAAGACTGAACTTTGGTAAGTTTAGGGCCATTAAACTGTTGATATGTTTAACTTATTTTTTCTGTGTACTCTTCTAAAAGGATGTCTCTTCTTTTTATAGTTGAAAAAATATTTCTAACATATATACTTAATTTTACTTAAGCGCTAAAATCTTACAACTCGTCAAGATTTTCACACATAAAATATCAAATTAAACATACAGTTAAGAAATATTTTGTTAACTTAAAAAATAAAGAAACATCCTTTAAGAAGAGTATACAGAAAAAAAAGTTAATATTAACTCCCTGATGGACTATTTAAAAAGTATTAATACATTGCACGCCCGCAAGTGTAACATTAGCGAAGCAAATTTGAGACCTGAATGACCAACAACCCCCTTAAGGGTCCTCTCCACTCACATGAAAACACCCGCTCGCTAATGTTAATTCTATGGGGCATTATTTTTCTAATATCTCGTTTGATTCCGAAAGTGAAAGTATCTTCGTAAAAAAATCAGTAAAGAAAATCGAAAAAGTAATCAACGGCGGAATTAGAGATTGATTTCTGCTATCCAATGCAAAAAAAAAAAAATCGTTTAAAAATATTGAAATGCAAACGAGATATTAGAAAGCCCCATGGGATTAACATTAGTGAGCGGGTGTTTTCAAGTGAGTGAAGAGAACCCTTAAGCTGACGCAGCCTCTCAAATCATCACTGATCCTCTTTTATTTTGAGGGCTCCATTCGATGTTTCTATTCCACCACGAATCGTGCTAATATTAACGTAGAACTTCAGTCGGATTTTCTGTCTGTGAATTTGTGTGTGTGAGTGAGTGAGAAAGAGTCTTTGATTTCATATAGAAAAAATTTCTTCGCAATCGATTTACTAATATGCATAATTATAAATTTCCAACAGGTAAACATTTTTAATCTTTACTTTCTTTCTTTTTTAGTTATTCTGTTATACTTTATTAAGTTACATTTTTTTCCAACTTTTCATTTTATTCTAGGCAACTTAAGGCCATTTCTGGTGAATGGATGTTAGAATTTAGCCGCATGTCAATGCAAAATCGTGCCAAAGATTCTTCCAGTGTTCACTTAAGAAACTTGCTGCAAGATACGCAGGATAACGGTAAGTTTTCGATATTCATACTTCTATGACTTACTAGTGCTTATAAGGTATGATATGATTTATGATAGAAAATAGATTTTAACATTTTAAAGCAATATCCAAATAAAGTTTCCAGCACTTTAAAGATCATCCACCGCCCCCTGAATACTAGGCCTGCGCGCTGACAAAAATGGCGGCTGTCGCAGGCGGATTTTTTTTCAGCGTTTGTACGGTCCCTCGAACTTCAACACCAATAATATCTAAAAGTTTTCGTTGAGTTATTTGATCTCAGACAATCTAGGCGAAGAAAAATTTTAGAAATTATTGGTGTTGAAGTTCGAGGGACCGTTCAAACGCTGAAAAAAAAAAAATCCGCCTGCGACAGCCGCCATTTTTGTCAGCGCGCAGGCCTAATATTCAGGGGGCGGTGGATCATCCAAAAATTACGTCACGCAAATTTCATTGTTCTCAATTCTCAACGCCTCTTTCCCCCTACGTCATAGGTTGTCACACTCGAGTAATAACCTCCCCCTCTCCTGTTGTGACGTCACACTTTCGTCACAAAAAAAAGTTTTATATATTATCTATTAACTAACTGTAATAAATAGCAAAAAATCAGTTAGATCGATCCTACTTTTTTAAAGGGAAAAATATATACGTATACTTATTTCTGCCTGAGTAAAAATACATTTTTTTGTTAACTTTATTGTGCTGCTTTCAAACAATGTCTAACCTTAGAGTTTCCGTATTTTAGATGTGATGTCACGTCATGCTAATCCACTCCCTCCCCCAGTCACACTGTGGCACTTTGTGGGACCCACACCCCCTTTGGAAATGTGACATAATTAATGGATGATCATTTTAGTGGAAATTGGTAGATTAATGCTTTAATATCACAAAGCTTTGGTAAACTCCTATTTCTCAAAAATTTTGATCATTACTCATATCATTATTCGTTTAGAATACCAGTTTCAGTCAAAAAAATTTAGAATGTACACATGTTTGAATCTACAGATAAATTTCTTGATTCACTTTTATGCCCTTAATAATATACTGAGTGTCTCAAAAGTATTAATACAAAGTTTAGGGGCGACAATTTACGTCTAAACAAACAATTTTTCCATAAGAAAACAAAATTATAGTCAGCTTATTGAGTCAAAAATACAGGGTATCTCAATTACAAGTCAAACGCGAATTTTCGTTCATAACTTTATCAGTAATGAAGATATTGTAACAATTATTTCAGCAGATTTACTTTGTTTTCTCTGAAATATGAAGACATCAAGATAAGTGCTGGAAATAGCCATTATTCACTTCCAGGCAACACTGAGCTATAGTTCCATAAGTGTCACTGACCCAATTACGATACATTTACAGAGCACTTCTCATGATCACATTTCCCAAAATGCAAAGTTCATCTGCTGAAAATTTTGCTAATAAGTTTCCGACACCTTGTATTTATAATCTTCTAAACATGTAAAACTGCATTGTAATAACATATTTCCAATGAGTGTACTATTTTTTCCCCAGCAAATATACAAACTAGATTTCAGATTTAGCCATATTTATATTTCCAAGTGAGTGTGTGCTGTATTTTCGACATTGTATTTTATGGCACCAGTATTTATCTTGCACTTTATTGTAGTTTTACATCTGGAGAACTGGTTTCAGATAAATGATAGATTTATTTCAAAGCAAAAAAGACGGATATATCTTTGGGTGGAGTTGAAGATAAACAGATGTCAAGGTCCTTGGATCAGGAACTTTGACTCCGGATCTATTCTTTTAAGAAAGTGAATATGAATAAAATGAAATATATATACACATATATACCAGTTATATTTGTTGCATTAAACGGAACTAAATACTGCATCTACAAGAGTGTTTAGTTAACTTTAAGTGCCAGAAAATCAAGTGCTAAAAATTCTGTACCAAAAAAGAAATTTTATAAATCACATGTATAAATTCTGGGACGTCATTTAGTCTGGAAATTCTACATAGGTTAGCCACATGAAATTTCAAACACGTTAAGTATTTGAAATTACACCCGATTTAAATCGTAGAACTCAATGCGTCAGCCTCGAATTAAGAAAAACAAAACAATTCCTAAAAAATTATCTTTCAAGCCGACAAACTCCCACCCCTCCTTAGTTACAACTAAAATTATAGCTATCGTTCACTTTTTCCCCTATTTTCTTCGTTTGTCTAATCCACTTTTCCTTTTATAAATTTATAATTATTTTCCATAAAAGGAATTGTACCGTTAAAATTTTATTTGTTCTAAAAATCATTTGCATGGTTTACACTAACAGAAGATTTAAATTTTCACGGTATATTTTTCTCTAATAAATAGAATAGTTATATTTTTGTTATACTAAATAACTGTTACATTAATTATCACCATACTGTTACATTAAATCTCTTTGCAATATAAATTTAATTTATGTCTTTTCAATTTTCATAATATCACACCTTTTTTAATAATAACAACCTTTTTTTTATATATTTACGAAATAAAAATCATTTAAATATGTAAATATTAATTCCATTTTTAAGTCGAATTTTTTAATTTTAACGTTCGTGAGAAAACAGTGGCGCAAAGTACACTTTACTTATTTAATTTACTTATTATTTCTGACTATTTATTAATAAAAATAGAAAATGAACGCCTAACTCGCAGCGTATGCTATTGTAAAACGAAATGCGCAGTCGTGGAAGAAATGGTATACGTCCCTGCTACTTCTGCCGCAGATCATACTATAAAGATACTAATCCATTAGTAATAACACCTACTAATTAACCTTTACAAGGGGATTGGACATCATCTGTCCGAAAATACATGCAAACTTGGACAGATGCTGTCCGAGCCCCCGTGTAAAGGTTAATGCAATACTTAATTTTTGCTTAGGGGTCACCTACATATAGAAATCGTAATAAACTTTAAAATATTCAATACTAACACCTAATTTTGACATAATATTTGGATTCTTTGGTAAATTTACCTTCGAATACAGCGGGAAGTCATTCGGTCTAGTAGTTTAGGAATTATGTAAGTTTTGGAACTCCTAAATTGATTTGTAATCGTTGCAAAACAGTTTGCTATGTGGGCATGTTTTTTAAGCATAACATAAAAACTACTTGGCGGAATGAGCTGTAATTTTGGATTCGGGGAGGGTGGATTTTTTTTCGACGTGTTAAAAATGTTATAATTTAATAACGTCACAGCTAATTGACCGTTTAATTTTTTTTTAACCAGTTTTCATTGAAGATTGGAAATAAATAAGACAGGTTATATTATTTTTTTATTATATAGGTTTTCCTCGGGAACTCTTGATCAGAATTGAAAGTATAATATATCGAAATGTCAGCAATTAAATAGGCAATCACTATAACAGGGGTGTCGTAATTTGTTTGGAAAGATTTTTTTTAATAAATATAAAATCCGGCAAATTCGAGGTTTGTTTGCAAAAACGGAACGGAACGTGCATAGCACACCCGGGTGTGCGCTGTTGAAGGCAGTGGTAAGTGGTAAAGGGGGGGGGGGGGATTCTAGGTTCGTTTTTGGATAGATTTTCGCTTAAAATTATAAAATCATACAAATTTGAGAATGTACTCTTCCGAAGGCAGTGGGTCTCCCAATACCAAATCCCTCCCGGAGAAAACTGTCTGACTTCAACCCTGATTTTAGGTATATATAAGGTTATTATCCCGAGACTAAGGCAACACCAAGCGGGTCAGCTGGTGTTAATTTTTTTAAAGTTTGTAACAAATCCTATATGTAGACGACCCCCAGCAAAAAATAAACGGTCCGGGTCCCGGCCTGAAAATTTCGACCCGTGTGCAGACTTCTATGGAGAAACTGCTTCGTATAAGACGTACATAGTTTATATTAATAATGTCGTATGTATATTATCGGCCTCATTAACTATCAATTATTAAGATTTCGTACTTAATGCTAATATTAACATTTAAACATGCGATTTGATTTAATCATGTATAGTACTAACAGCTTATAAGGAAGCTGAAGGAAGCGTTAAAATGATTTGTTATGCAGGGGGATTCCTTATAATCAGTTTCCTTACCACATTACATTAATAATTTGACGAAGAAATTTAGACAAATCTCTGTTGACACATCTAGCACATCTCAAAATGCTAATTGTACATTGCTAATTTAGAAAAATACATAATAATAAAAACAAATATTTATTTTCTAAAATGATTTAAAAAATTTTAATTAGATTTCCTTAGTTATTATTAATATTCAATAATATAATTTAGAATATAAGTATCCTCGTAACCATCATCGCATGTATTACGTTTCCAGTTAGTCCCGAATTTTCCTTTGATACTAATCATCAGTTCATCCACATCAAATTTTGTAATTACTTAATACTGTAATTTGTTTACAACTGAATCCAGATTGGTTAAATATCTAGATATAATTTTGAGACATACAATAGACACTATAGATGTTTCGATCGACTGAAAGACTTTGTGAATAAGCGTGTTTTTTAATTCGACTCTTTATCAATAGAAAGATAACTAAGAACTTCTATAATGGTTACAAAAGTAATAAGATGTGTTAAAATTATCACCTAAAATTCATTCTCCTACCTTTGAGAGTAAATTCATAGCAGATTTGAGCAAACAAATTTTCAAATAAAAAGTTCGATAGTTACAGCTAATCGTTAAAATTTTATTACCTTTAAAAAATCTTTTAAAAGAGGTTTGATTTACTTAAGTATTAACTTGATTTTAAAAAAATGGTTATAGAACATCTAGGGGGTTGGGCTCGAGCCCCCTCCCCTCCCCTCCTTATGGGGGCCCGTGGACTTTAATAGCAAATCATCAACTTGGCTTCTCACTTAGGAAAAAGCATCGAGTCAACAATCAAAAGTTGTTTTAATAATCGAAAACCATCGATCAAACAATTGAGACAATCGATGAAAACCTCTCGGAATCGCCCAACACTGTATTTAATTCATCTGATCTTTCCAGATATGAAACAAGGGGATACAAATGCACAGCACATGGAGAAATATATAGCATGTATTGGCCTGTATCAGATATGATACATAGTGCAGTAAAGGGTAAAATGAGAGCCTTTTAAAAATAGTGTAACTGTAAAATAAATGTCCGTATTTGGAGACATCTGTAGTTAAAACTAATGAATGGATTGGGACAACATTTTTTATTTAGACTTTAGAGGACATTTGAAGATGAATTCCGGGAAAAGTACCAAAAGTTCCGATAGCGAAAATTTCGGGCACTTTTGGAATCGAAGATGTCAGATATTTGAATTGATAGAAAAATGGATTAGATGTTTCTTTATAATTTCCCCTGAAAGGGTATTGGGAACGTTCAGTCAAATAATTCATTCGAATGACGGACGAATTATGATCAGTATGCGTTCATCCTTGCTGCGTATATTTAGTACTGACTACTGCAACGCTTTGGCATTTGATATTTTACTAGGTTTTAACGCCTTATTCATTACCATGCGCACCCCTCATGCTATAAAAGTGTAAATATAACATAGTGTGTCGTTCCTTTAATAGTTTTAGCTACAGGTGCATCCAAATAGGGAATGCTATTTCATAACCACCCTATTTTATTCGTAATTAAAGTAATAACATTTTATCCCTTCTGTTATACATTTAATAATATACCAGACAATGTTTCTTTTTTTAATTATTTCAAGCTTTTATCTGCATTTTTTTTACCTTTTTTTTAAATATATTTTTTCCTTGTCTGTTTCCATCTCTACTTTTCCTTTCGCTATTCATCATTCGCAAAAGTAGAAGCAGGCGCTAATTTCTTCTGTATTAAAGGGACCAAAATTGCTTGGGAAAAAAAATTATTTGTTTCAATAATTTACTTTTTTTTTTTTTTTCAAGTTAAAATCTGAAACATCGTTATACAAGGCGATTTCTGTAACTTGTTTTTGTTTAATATATCCTTATTTGAAAACAATTCGACAGTTAAAATTTTTAATTAAAAAAATATTAGGTTTTTACGAAATAATAAATATGAAAAGGTTAAAAAAGTAAAAAAAAAAAACCTCGAAGAAAAAAAAAATAGAGAAATAGAAGGAATTCATGGGTGAGTGTTAAAAAGCAGTAATAAGCTATGAGCGACAAGTAACACTTATTAGGAGGAAATTAGATGTCAACGATAAATGGAATGTTCTGCAAATATTTTGCATCTAGTAACGATTAATGGAATAGAATAGGATTAAGTATGTATATCTCGGATCGAGGAAAGAGATGAAAAGGGTTGTAATTAGTAATAGATTTTTAAGTACTACGCTGTTATGCAACGGTTAAATCATGAATTATTATCTTACACCTATCTTAGCATCAAAAGATAGACAGTTTAATACATCACTCTTTTCGAAAGTATTAAAAAAAAATTTAAAGGGGCAAGATTTCCGAAATCGCAAGTGAAACAACTTACATTGATGTACCCTTTTCTCTGACTGAAGCAATTTCAATATTTAAAAAAATAGTTTTGGCAGTAGTTAAACTATGAATAGATTGTTCGACAAAAAAAAGAAAAAAAACAATAGTTATTCGATTTTGAAAACAAAAAACATGTAAAAACAGCTTACATTGATGTATCTTTTTTCTTGTGAAATAACTGCAGCGATTTCATTTTTTTTTTTTTTTAGATTGTTTTGGCAGTAGTTGAAATGGAATATAAACTGATCACTGGGCAAGAAATAAAAATAAAATATAAAATAGTTACGCAATTTAGTACACAAAAAAAATTCTATATGATTTTTACATTAATATAACTTTTGAAATTTTTATTTTTATTTCTTGCCGAACAATCAATTTATAGTTCAGCTTCGGCCAAAACCATTAAAAAAATATTGAAATCGCTTCAATAGTTTCCGAAAAAAGGGAAACATCATTATCAGAAGTTTTACGCGTGATTTCGAAACTGTTGTTGCTCCCTTAGTATTAATTTTACATATAATTATTTTTATTTATTTATCTATTTATTAAAAAATCAACATTTAAAGTGCATTTCGAGGGTAAAATCCGCGATGCTCTACCGAGACATCCTATCCTCCCTGACACACAATATTTTTAAATGTATACAATCGGTCAAAAAAAAGGGGGGAACTTCCATACTATTTTATCACATTATCGCAGAGAGATAAGGAAGGTACCACTCGACTAGGAATTTGACTAGGACTTTCCGAATATGAATTCTGTTTTTTAAATATTTTTTTTTTTATTTTTCATATGGTAACACCTTTTTTTGACACCATATTTGAGTTCCTCAGATCAAATCAGCCCGAAAGAAGATACGGTTTATATACTTTTTCTTAAATTTTTATAGAGTGATAAAAGAAAATGTTTT
The DNA here is from genome assembly GCA_963931845.1 of Maratus michaelseni. NCBI lineage: Eukaryota > Metazoa > Arthropoda > Arachnida > Araneae > Salticidae > Maratus > Maratus michaelseni. The sequence continues at coordinate 248,472,404 of OZ007599.1, forward strand.
AGAGGTTTATCCATAGATTTTGGAAAATAAAATTAAGGGGTAATATCACTTTGAGGCCTTAAAATTTAAGGCTTTTTCAAGAATTATTTTTTAAAGAAATGCGAAGTGTTTTTAAAGACCTATTTACACTAATTTATTATATATATATACGAGGGTAAGTCATTAAGTAAGTCACAAAAGATAATTAAATAATAACTTACAATGGTATTCACTTCAAAACTGTTTTTATTTCTCAACATATTCTCCACAAATATTTATGCACTTATATCACCGTTTTATCAGTGCTCCAACACCAGCTGCATAATATTCTTTGGGTAGCTGTTTCAGCCACATTAGGACTTCAAGTTGAACACAGGAGACAATTCAAAAGTTTGGTTGGCCATCAACATCCACCACACAGCTTCGACATAGCCCTAAGCGATTTTCATCTGTTTAGTCCACTAAAAAGACCATCTTGGAAGCAAGATGATGTTCACAGATGATGAAAATGTTCTACTTGAAGTCCTAATGTGACTGAGACAGCCATCCTAAGACTGTTATGCAGCTGATGTTGGGGGCACTGATAAAACGGTGATATAAATGCATAAATATTGGTGGAGAATATGTTGAGAAATAAAAAATAGTTTTGAAGTGAATATCATTTAAGTTATTATTTAAGTATCTTTTGTGACTTACTTAATGACTTCCCCTCGTATTATATTGCTAATATAATTGCCCTTTCACTTTTGATATATATATATCAAACTAGGGTATATAATACCTTTGAATCAAAATTTATCTTTCAAGTTCGTATAACAATAATAACCGAATCACTAAATGAGAGATGGGATGTAAAAATATTATACATTAATTTTTGTAGTAGAATAAATATTTATGTAAAATTTATTAGCAAATGTAACCCGGCAGGAAATCTCAATATATTAACAATCATACACATTTTAAATATATGATTGAATCTTTTTTAGCTGATATCTTAAAAAATGGAGACTTGGCAGATGATGGACGGAAGCGCTTCGAAAAAAGAGAGTCAAGCGGTGGACACAAATAAATTATCGTAGACTCAATCTAGAACAATGAGACAAACAAATTAATTTTTTTAGTTCAAAAGCTAGTGTAGCCGTTTTAAAAATATATAGATTTTTAGTGGAATGACATCGATTCAAATATGCTAATTTTTGTTTTGGCTATAGCTTAAAAAATGGCTGAGATATTGGCAGTTTGAAATTCTAGGGTGGCTGAGATTTTGAAACAATCTGATATTTGTTATGCTGTAACTCTCATATTTATGAACCGATATGAATGTGACTGATTATGTGCACAGAACATACTTAGGTCTCGACCGAGTTCATGGGCCAGCTTCATGAGCCATCTTGTTTCAAAATGGTGGCAAGTTAATTATTTTTATTTTTTTTAACCTCAAAAAGATATATAAAAAATTATAAATTGTAAAAGTTGTTTCCGTTAAGTGTTAGATCGTGATACAAGGATTCCGGAACATTTTTTTGTTTTGGCTTTATCTTAAAAAATGGCTGAGATATTGCAGTTTTTAATTCTAGCATGGCGGACATTTTGAAACAATCCGATTTTTGTTATGATGTAACTCTCATGCTGAAATTCGCATTCAAGTTCAGTATTAACGAAAACCGGGATTGAATCTTCTATAATCGGGTTCCAAGCAATTTAGCTTCGGGTGTTTGAGTAAAATGAGTTAAATTTTTAAAAACATGAACTATGAAAGCTACATTTTCCTCCCGGTACAGGCCGGAAGGACTTTTTTTGGACAAATAGATCTTTTTTGTATTGATTTGAAAAAAAATAGAATATTTTAGAAATCATTAGCGGGGCAGCACATTTGGCTCCACAAACACTACGCCTGTGCTTCGAGAGTAGAATCCGCGATGTGCTATTTCGAACCTTTTGTATATATTTTGCTTGCTAAACACAAGACTATGTCAATTCTGATCATTTATACATTTTAGAAATCTGTAATAATTAAAAAATCTTTTTGTAAATCTGTAAGGTGTAATTTTTTTTTTTTAAGGAACTTGAAGAAATTATTAAAAAATAAATTCAATCTTTATAGAGCATAGAATACACGATTTCTCCTATCTTTTGTATAAAGTATGATGCATGTTAAACACAAAACTGGAGGGTTTTTCCTCATTTATATATTGTTTTAAATCTCCGCTATGAAAAAAGTTTAAAAAAACATTAATGTGGAAAAAATTTCTTAATTATTTTGCTCACTATTTGACAGACTTTTTTTAAAAAGACATAATTGCGCCAAACATTTATTTATTTGAAAGTTGCTCAATTTTTATTTATCTTAAGGGGACTAAAAAGGTTTGAAATGGGAAAAAATGTATTTTTTGTTATTAATATTTTTATAATGTTTGAATCTTTAAAAATATTGTACAATTGGTCTGATAGGAAAAGTCCTAAAATTATGATCGTACGAGCCGTAAATGTTGAGCCGCGAACCGGTGATACCTACGAAGGGCAAAACTTTAAATTCACTCAATTATCTCAGTTATCTTGTTTTAGTGGTTTTGTCACTGTAACTTTTGAATAAGTTCGCGGATTTACATGTTTCTTTTTTTAAATAAAGGAAATTAAATTCTCCATAAACTATACCTAAAAAAAAATTTCAAGTTTGTAAGTAACAAAAAAGGATTGATTTTTATGGATTTTGAATTTTTTATTATAGATTTTTTACATTTTTTTTGTTTTATTTTAGGTTTAACCAAGAGGTAATATAATAAGCACTTATAAAGAAGAAAAAAATAACGACCCAAAAATATGTAACCTGAACTTCACAATTGTAGCAAAACTAATTTTGCAAAAGATTAATTTTGTCGTACAATATTAAAACTTTAGTTATTATTTTCTACAATTTAACAAACATTTTTTTTTTCTATAGAGCATAAATAAATAAATGCAAAAGAAGTAACAGTCTAAATTAATTATAGGCTTCGTAATCCATGATCAAACTTCAGTCAATTTTTGTCATTTCAAACTTTTCTAGTCCCCTTAATGAAACTAAAATACACAAGATTCCGATTACTGAAGTTAAAAAACAAAATTGTCTTAATTTTTTCAAATCATTATTTTGTTTGTTTAAATAATTAAGAAGGAAAAACCCTTTGGTTATTTTGGTTCCACAAATCATTCTTGCTTTGCACTGTTCATCAAGGTGAAAACTGTAAAAAATTGATACCTTGATTCACATCACTACTTAACCTTCGCGACGAGCGTGTTCTGTACACAGTTTCTAATCTTTTAGCACCAGTGTTAAGTAGATTTCGTAAGAAATACTACCTATTACATTCTCCCCTATGTTGGAATTTTTGGAAAATGTTTGCAGATCTACGCCGATCATGACTCCCAGAACCCAAAACCACCTCCAGTTCAAAACTTATATACAGGGTGACAAGAAATAACTTGGACAAAGTTTCAAACCAAAAATCTGTAACTACCACTAAAATTATAAAGTTATTGTCATAGGGAATTGATTCTAGAAAGCTACTAAACAGGTGTAAGTAAGTTAGTTGTGATAACCATTATGGTTAACAAACGATCTGCTATACTTGAATTACATGAGCAAGGAATGAAACAATGTGAAATTGTTCAACGATTGAAAGTGCCTAAGCAGACGGTTTCATACACAATCAAAAGGTTTAAAGAACGCTGACATGATGGTAACAGGCCAGAACGAGGAAGAAAGCGCACATTTAACACATCAAGAAACCGGGTAGTTATCAAAAAGCGAGTTCAACGAAATCCTTGGACTTCAATGAGAAAGGTTGCTATAGAGATGAAGATCAACTGAGAAACCGCACGTTTGATGGCAAGAGTGGAGCTTAGTCTTCACCCTTACAAAATGAAACAGGAGCAAAAGCTAACAGCAGAGAACAAACGCACAAGACTTCAAAGATGTAAAGAACTGTTAAAGCGGGCCGCAGGTGATCGATGGCAAACATTTGTCTTCACAGATGAGAAACTGTTTTCGATTGAACAAGTTCACAATAGCCATAATGATAGAGTTTGGTCAGCAGAAGCACCTGGACCTTCTGGCATTGTTAAACGGCGTCAACGACCCCAATCTGTAATGGTTTGAAGTGGGATATGTGCTAGTGGGAAAACACCACTTGTTTTTGTTGATCAAGGGATAAAGATTAATCAACAAACATATCGCAAACTCATTTTGGAAGATGTTGTCTTACCTTGGCCACAAAAGTTCTTTGGAAACAAAAGGTGGACCTTCTAACAGGATTCCGCACCTGCACACAGAGCTAAAAGCACTCAAGATTGGTACAAGACACATTTTCCTGACTTCATTGGAGCTCAAGATTGGCCACCGTATTCCCCAGATTTGAACCCAATGGATTATTCTGTTTGATCCATCTTGGAGACAAGGGTGTGTGCTAAACCTCATAAAACTTTGGCATCCCTAAAGAAATCCTTATGCAAGGAATGGGATAAAATATCAGTAAGTGAGTTGCGGCCCATAGCCGAAAATTTTGTGACACGTTTAAAGATCTGTAATAAGGCTAATGGTAGCCACTTTGAAAAATTGTAAATATATTAGCCGAAATAATGTATTCATATTTATTTTGAAGTTTGATCGTAATATTTTCATTAGTAATAAAGTTATAATGTACCATGTGTGTCCAAGTTATTTTTTGTCACCCTGTATATATATATATATTATATATCCCTTTTTTATGGACACGATAACTTTAATAATTCTGCGCAATTATCTTCCAAACTGATACATAAAATCAAGGGGCATAAAATCTCGGTCAAGTTCGTTAATGGACAAAATTGAACCAAGGGGGGGAAATGGGGGAGGGTTTTTTTGTGAAAACAGAAAAAAACACATAACTTCTGAATTATGATACGTATCGAATCCGTTTAAAGTTATTATTACTTCTAGGAAAAGGGCCGAAAATTTATATATGGCAGATTTTTGATATCATTAAAAATGGCCTCAAGGGGAGGGGAAGAGGGGTTTTAGAAGAAAAAAATTCATAACTTCGTCAATTCACAAGATATCAAATCCGTTTAAATTTATTATAAATCCTCTTAATATCATCTAAAATGTTTATACTGACAAGTTTTTTATACGACCAACCTTACAGAAAAAAAAAAAAAAAAAAAATCCCTGCCGGCTCCGCCTACAGACACAGGTAGATTTCGAAGTGGGCGATCCCAACTGCCGAATCATGGCAAACTGGTCATTTCTTCTGCAATTCCCAATAAATAGGCACCCCACGGTCTGCATCTTCGAAATCTACCTGTACCTGTAGGCCGAGCCGTCAGGGATTTTTTTTTTATATTAAAACTTTGCCTAGTTTAATTGTAAAAATAAAATTCTGCGGTTTAAATAAGGCAAAAATTACTATTCAAAATACTGGTAGAAAAATGAAGGATTGTACGCACCCTATATGTCACATGTACACGTCTCGAAGGGGTTAAAGTCGTCTTTTAATTTTAAAAATGCTGTCTTCATCGTTACTACTATCAATTCTAAAATTGTTTGTTACGATAATTGTTAAGATATAGCATTTAAATAAGATATAATCCTTATAGCATTTATTCGATGTATATAGCTCAATTTACTTTCTAAAACTCCGAAAAATATTGAGCTATCATCAGAGAGATTTATAATTATTGAGTAACGGGAACAACCACATTTAGTTTTTTTGTACAGCTTCATTAAAATTCCGATTAAAGTAGCTGAACAGAAGAAAATCTGGTTATTTTGCTTTAATAAACCATTCTTGCGCGCCATGCTTTTTTAAACTCGTTCAATTTTAAAAAGTACTATCTCATCATTATTATTATTATTACAACAAATGTCTTTTACTGTAATTGTTAAGATCTATAGCTCGACTTGATTGATCTCTTAACGTCAGAAAAATGTTGTTCTTTCAGAGGCATTATAATTATTGTTTTGAATAACGGGAATAGATAAATGGAGTTTTATCGTACAGCTTCATTAAAATTGTTTTTAAAACAGCTGCTTCTGATGAAAGATAAAATTTTCTTTCATTTTTTGGAATTATTCTTTGATTTGTTTAAAGAGTCAAGAAGAAAGACCCTCTGGCTATTTTTCTTTGTCAAATCATTATTGCTTTGCATTGTTCACCAAGATTAAAATGAAAACGATAGTCATTAATTCTTTGCAAGTCAACCTATTTAAATTCGTCTTTCAATGTAAATAAATCGGCCAAGTACGAGTATAACTCGCGCTCAAAGGGTGCCGTACATTAAATTTATTAATTACTATTTATTAATTAATAAACTACTACTACCCCTATTTTTTTCATAATTTTAGTTTCAGTAGATTCTGAAATGGGAGGAAAGGGGAGGGGGACATACTTTTCTAGTATACTTCCGACGATGTCTCTGAAAATATAATACCTAAAGTTAAAAAAATTATATTTTTGAGTTCGATGTTACGAGATCTTTCGAACGATAGCTTACACGTAACATAAAAAGAAAGTTTTTTTTTCAAGTAATTTAAATAATATATCTGTTAATTACCGACATTTGTTTTCGAAAATCATTATTAAATATCCCTGGATGATTCTGTGTCGATATATACCCCGAGCGCCCGTTAACTCCCCCCGCTTACCGCCCGAAAAGTAAAGTTTGTGTGTAACGGAAAAATGCGTTTTTCTCAAAAACTATGTTACCTAGGAAAATCGCTATAGTTTTCCTGCAAGGTTTAAATAAACTCCTACTACCCCTAATTTTTTCAGAATTTTAGTTTCACTAGATTCGGAAATAGAGGGGGGGGGCAACTTTTGCAAGGCATTTTCGACAGATATCTCCAAAAATATAATACCTAAAATTAAAACAAATGTATTTTTGAGTTCGATATTACGAGATCTTTCACACGATACCTCACACAATCTACAAAAAGAAAACTTTTTTTTCACGTAACTTAATTAGTCCCCTAAATTTTTTCTAAACATATTTGTAAATGGCTAATAATTTGAAAATATGTGGGTAAAAAGGGCTTTATAACTTTCCCAAGTTTGAACTTTCCCCGTCTCATAGTTTACGAGAAAATGGGCTGTGACAAACGGACGGACAGACACAGATGTGATCTTATAATGGTTCTGTTTTTACTTTTTAAGTACGGAACCCTAAAAAGGATACATCTTCATAATTATTAATATTATTATTACGACTATTTGTTGTTATATTTATTAATATGTCGTCCTTATAGCCTAATAAGATGTTTAACTCGATTTACTCTCTTAAAGTAAAAAAAAGTACTGAAAAACCTGCTTAATGGATACTCCCGAATAGCGGACACCTCTATTTAACGGACACTTTTTCAATACCTATTCCCAAATCTATATATTTGTATGCTTTTACCTCTGAATAGTGGACGATCCGAATAACGGACAATAATGTTGGCCACAAAAGATGAAAAATGATCCTTTTCATGAAAATTTAAAAGGGAAAAACATATCGCTAAATGACAGTCAGTGCGAGTTCTGTTATCTGCTTGGAAGGCAGTGTGTAATAAATTTTGCCGAATATTTCCGAAATAAATTGTAAGCTGGTTCCAACATTAATATGTACAACTTTCTTTCACTGGGTCAAAAGATTAAGTTTTTGTAACAGTATTCTTTTAACGTAAAATGTGTATTATAAACTGTAATACACTTTCACATACCACATGACTTTAATCTTTTTGTTTTAAGTATCCGTCTGATAATCTCATTTACCACTGGTTTGACATTTAAGGGTGGATAATATGCTGATCACTTTTAAAGCCCGCAAGTATGTTATGTAAGTGGTTGGTAATGGGGCTGTGTAAAATTTTGTTTTGTTTTACTTGAAAAGCTTTTTGCTTGGTCTTAAACTGTTTCCGAAGAAAGGAAAGGGAACAAATTTCATTTCCTAGAAAACAGCCTGCGTTCTAAAAATACAAACGTTAAGTAATTGGATTACTCATTAATGCATAATATACAAGTAAGAGCAGAAGCAGCTGATACCACATGGCGCTACAGTTCACACTGCTAGCGGAGGTCGACAGAAGACGTAATGTAAATAAGGAATGAAATATTTTGTCACTTAAAACTAGAGATCGACCAAAACAGGTTTTTAAGACCGAAACAGAAACCGAAACCGGATTTCGGTGATCTTCCCACTTTCGGCCGAAACCAAAACCGAAAGTTTAAAAAAAACTTATTAATACATACATAACTGCATATAATTATTAATTAATTAATAGCAAATAATTAATAATTACTTAATAATAACTAATTACGTTACTAATTAATTTATTAGTTATATGTATATTGAACCACATTTCTAACAAACAAACGTACATATATATGAGTGTGTATTATAAGTTTCAAACAAAAATGAAACATAAATAATACAACTTTTATATTTTATTATTTTATAACAACCAATAATTATAGACATTTATCAATAATTAATTAAGAATGTTGTTAAATAATGCAAAACAAATTCAAAAATGAATATTTAAATTTTAAATACATTCATATTTTCAGTTCGTTAATATTTTGCATTCCAATTGATTGCAATAAAGCACTGAAAAGTTTGTTTTTTAGGAAATTAACATTGAATATGTTTTAACCCTTTTATAATTATAAATATTATTAATTTAATAGATATTTAAATATAGATATATATTTAAATATTGCTGAATATTATTATTAATTATTTAAAATTTTGTACAAAATTTTTATGGTAAATATGTTTAAATAACATGTTTACTTAAAAAAACCTTTGCCACTCCCTACCTCCCTAAGAAAGTATTAAAATGGCTCCGTGTTTGAAAATTTAATCTCCGATGCCAAGTTGACTCTCTGTGTCTCTATCCAAAACTATTTATTTTCATATAAAATAAAACGTAATTAATTTGTAAATAAGACAGAAATAGTTTCCAACTAAACGAATTTTTAAGTTTTGTCACATATGCATTGCTTGCTTTATAATTTACACTCGCACCAGGAATAATGGTCCGGATATAATGGACCAGGCACTTATGACGGATAATGATAAAAAGTTGAGTTCACAGCTATAAACAATGTCTCATTTGAGCCGATACAACTCATATCAATGAATAAAGTTGAAATTTTCCGAAAGAAGGAACGATATTTTGAAATACAGATAGTTTCGGTCATGTCGAAATTTTGGCAGCGGTTTCACCGAAAACGAATATTCGGCAAAACTCCGATTTTGCGCCGAAATCGAAATTTCGGTCGATCTCTACTTAAAACCTAATATGAAAAATTTTTATTAAATAAAGAAAACTAATACCTCTAATTTAAATTGCTTTTACTTGAAGTTGCACCCCTCGAGAGTTAAAAAGAAATAGGATAAGAAATTGGTAAGCTGGTAAAGAAGAAGACTAGAATGAAAAATTAAAATCAATTTCTGGGGTCTATGGAGAGAGAAACATTTATAAAATACTGATGAAACCGAACTGTTCATAAGATTTTTTTTCGATTAAGACTTCATGCTTATATATATATATATATATATATATATATATATATATATATATATATATATATATATATATATATATATATATATATATATATAATTGCTGTTTTAGCGGTGAAATGTCAAAAGACACACTGTTTTATTTACATTGTAATGTGTTGAGGGAGTTTGATATCTTGCTTTTAACTACAAATGTCTTAAACACAGCTTTTGCAAGAGCAGTCAAATAAACAATATTCGTGTTTCGTGGAGAGCAAGTTAGAAATTGTGGATAACACGTCCTTTAATGATTGAATGGGTAACAATTTTCAATAATAGGACGAAGAAACAGCAAAGAAAATTTCTCTTATTTAGTAAATTCAACTTTTCATCCACCAGATCTAAATATATATTAAAATTGTTTTTCTCTTCCTAACACCACTTCCGTACGTCAATCGCTTCATCAAAGTGTTATACACAAGTCTAAATCTTGGTCCAGAAAGCTTTTATTATGCGATATAATTTTACAATTAGATTATCAAAACATTCTTGAACACATTTGACACTTGAACAAACATTTAATGTCCTCCATGCTGTAGTCTAGTATTCCTCGTTGTAAATAACATAAAACCATTAAATGTAAGGCAGTGTTTCAGAAAGTCAGGTTTTGATTCTATACTTAAAGGAAATGAAACGTCTGTTTCCATCTCAAATGCCGAATTAAGTAAATTCTCGGAATTAATTAAATATGAGGGAAAGTCATTAAGTAAGTCACAAAAGATAATTAAATAATAACTTACAATGATATTCACTTCAAAACTATTTTTATTTCTCAACATATTCTCCACCAATGTATATGCACTTATATCACCGCTGTATCAGTGCCCCAACACCAGCTGCATAAGATTCTTTGGGTTGCTGTCTCAGCCACAGTAGGACTTCAAGTTGAAACTTTTCATCATCTGTGAACATCTTGCTTCCAAGATGGTTGTTTAGTGGACTAAACAGATGAAAATCGCTTGGGGCTAAGTCGAAACTGTATGGTGTATGTTGAAGAAATTGCCAACCAAACTTTTGAATTGTCTCCTGTGTTCATCTTGAAGTCCTAATGTGGCTCAGACAGCAACCCAAAGAATGCTATGCAGCTGGTGTTGGGGCACTGATAAAACGGTGATATAAGTGCATAAATATTGGTGGAGAATATGTTGAGAAATAAAAATAGTTTTGAAGTGAATATAATCTAAGTTATTATTTATCTTTTGTGACTTACTTTAATGACTTTCCCTCGTATGTTAGAAGTGAAGAAGCTGTTGAACATTTTATTCAGATTGATTATGAGTTACATATTGAAGAAATATTATCTGATGTATGTGACTTTTGTTGTTTAGAATCGTCAAAAAAGATTGACTCAAAAAGATTAAATATAAATAAGATGCTAGAAGTGAAGATGTATCCTATAATATCGGAAGTTTCTAGGAAGCGGCAAAATACGGTGCTCATGTATGTTTTTAAATTGTGATTCGGAACAATTAAAATTGCAGACAGATTTGTAAATTCACATTGAAAAACAAGTTATTTGTAATCGCAAACAAACAAACAAAAAAGTTTTTGGCAGATTTTTTTTTTACATCTAAAAATCCTAACAAAACCACGTAAGAATGTAGTAGAAAGTGTATAGTTATTGTCGAAACGTCAGTTGAGGCTCACTTGTGGAGACCCGAAAAGTTTTTGGTTTCCGTCTGTCCGTCCGTCCGTCTGTCTGTCTGTCTGTCTGTTCCGCGATAACTGCCGTAAAAATGATCCGATTAGTTTGATTTTTGGTAGGTATGTTGGTGAGGTACCCGGAATTAGCTGTATAGTTTTTAGTTACATTTGGTTCATTCGTTCGGAAAATATAGAACATTTCTTTTTTGATCATAATGCTTTCCTATGGGATTTCAGACGATTTTGAAATTTTTCAGTCGTTGAAAATAAAATGTCGCATTTGATTAATGTATTGAAACGGTAAGTTATGAAGGCTAAAATTTATCAAGTCAGGTGTTAAATTATTCAAATTAATTTGAAATTTTGTTTATACATTCGTCAGATTTTTTAAATTAGGTGTATAATTTTTGGTGCAATTTTATACATCTGTTCTAATAATATAATGCATTTTATTTTATCATTTTTTGCAAATATTAAAATGCATTCATTTTTATTTTCCTTTTCAATTTAACCGTAACCTAGCAACCATATTTCAAAGAATATCAAAATGATAAAATTCAAGTAACTCAGATAGAACATTTCTTTTTAGATTATAATGCTTTCCTATGGGACTGCAGACGATTTTCAAATTTCATTTTTAACTGAAATGGAAATCGCATATTTGAATAATGGATTTCAACGTAAAATTATGGATGTTGATTTTCGATGTGGATGTTTTAAATATATCCAAACATTTTGAAAAATTGCCGATACATTTATTAGAATTAAGATATTAATTGTTTAAATTATTGGAAATTTTTTTGCATCTGTTCCGGAAATATAAAACTTTTATTTTCATGTTATTTACAAATTTTAAAATGCATTTCTTTTTACTTTGCTCTTTAATTTATCAGTTGCCTAGCAACGATATTTCAAAGAAGATAAAAATAATAAAAGCAACTCGCACTATTTTGTTCCAATAATTTATTAGCAAAATAAATTATTTTTGTATTCTATTGACATAAATGAAGAATCTATTTTAATACAAGTTTTTTTTTTTTAATCTAAAAAGTTGCATGAATAAGAAGTTCATAAGAATTTCAGAATATCCTTGCATAAACCGTGTTTAATTTAACGTTTCTAATTTCTGAAAACTCAGAAGAATTGTATATGCCTATAAATATGTAATATGCAATAGAAAAAAATTAAATTGCGGATTGTAAGATGCTAAATAATATGAAAAGTGAGATTAAAAAACAGTGTCTTGAGCTGACGTTGAGACTCCTGATCTGCAGATTTACTAGTAAATACATTTGCATATCACTTTTAAAGCATTACCCCCTCCCCAAAAAAAAACTGATTAATTGTGTAATATACAGATGAAAATATACAATATAAATGCAGATAACGTGAAAATTAATTGTTCATTTGCAACAAGGTTCCCACAAAAGGTATACTAATTCCCGGCGTATAATCCGCGGATCAAACAATTATGTTTCGGCCCCAAATTTTTATTTTATAAAATCTAACTTACTAGATCGATGTAAATATTTGTCTTCAATTATTAAATAAAATTTCTGGGTCTAAACATGATTGTTTAATCCGCGGATTATACGCCGGAAATTGCGGTATTAAATAATCGTCAAAGATTGACATAAAGGCGCCTGTTCATTTATACCATCATTTGACATTTAAAAATTCATCATAAACTGCGTAACCTAAAGATCAGTTATTTCTCCAAAAATTACTTTAAGATAAATTAGTTAAATATTTGGTAATTTATGTTAATGTTCTTCTTTATACTGATATCTATGAGCAGCTCATGTTTCCCTTATTATTTCATGAACTACTTTTTTAGGTAATTTGAACTTTATGTGCTCATAAACTTTCCTCGTTAATACGTTACTGTAAGAAAAAGAAAGGAAAAAAATTACAGCAAAATCTTGTAGCGATTTGGCTGCCAGCATTTTTGTTGTGAAAATTTGCATGATTTACAGCTATTTTTTTTCTATAAAAATTTTTTCAATGTACATTTTACTCATTATTTGCAACGGAAAAAAAAAAAGAAAAACTATTATTTTCCTTACAGTTATGTAGAGAAGAAATCTAATTTTATAGATATAATACAATTAATTGCGTAAAATTAATGAAACATTAAGCATTTCCTAGTGGTTTTGTGATTATCTCTAAGCTTTTCTCAATAGCGGACATATTCTGCGCTCCTGAGGTGTTCGCTATTTAGAGGTTTTACAGTATCATGCTTTAAGAGGAATTATATTTATTATTAACGGGAACAGACACATGTAGTTTTATCACAGAGCTTCATTAAAATTGCTGTTAAAACAGCTGCTTCTGACGTCATTTCAGTAAACACGGAGGAGTTGAGAAACTGTTTAAAGAACAGGTTCAGAACTCCCTGAGAGATGAACTAGGAACTTTGTTGAACTTGTGGTTGGTTAGTAATAACCGCGAAACGGTTGTAAAGCTGTTTATTCGCTTTTACTTTTCAGTAAAGTTGTTTTCAGTGTCCGTGTACATGAAAATTAGAGATCGACCGAAACAGGTTTTTAAGACCGTAACCGAAACCGAATTTCGGTGATCTCCCCACTTTCGACCGAAACCGAAAATGTAAAAAAAAAAATTAAAAACTGATTAATACATACATAACTGCATATAATTATTAATTAATTAATTAATTAATTAATTAATAACTACTTTATAATAACTAATTAATTTATTTATTAATTATACGTGTATTAAACCACATTTCTAACAAACAAAGGTACATATATATGTGTGTGCATAAGAAAATATGTGTATAAGAAAAATGTGACAGAAATAGTTTCCAATTACACGAATTTCAACTAATAAAAAAAATATTTTAAGTATACATACCTAAGATATATATCTTTTGTAATAAATTTCGTAAATCTTCATATGTTTTAACAACACCTTTTTCATAAAGCATTCGAAACAATCTGGAGTTTCAAAGTCGAAATTTTCTATTAATGTTAAGTTTGCAGCTTTTAAAGATCACGTGATGAGCGTCTTATAAGTTTAGTCATATATGCATGGCTTGCTTTATAATTTATACTCGCAGCATGAATCAGTCATGACGGATAATGATAAACAGTGTAGTTTACAGCAATAAACTGTAATATAATCACAGAAATAAACATTTGTGCCGATACAATTGAAAATTTCCAAAACAAGGAACGAGATTTTGAAATACAGATAGTTTCGGTCGAGTTTTGGTCAGGCCGAAATTTTGGAAGCAGTTTCGGCGAAACTCCTATTTTGCACCGAAACCGAAATTTAGGTCGATCTCTAATGAAAATACACATTTTGTTTTTTCATTCTTTTTATTCGAAAAAGCTAAGTTTAAACTTTTTATTGTGTGCTAAAAACTGCCGAAGTATACACCCAAATAAAAGGATATTTACGTAACAGATATATTCTAAATTGTATATATATTTTGTTTTCAAAAAGCGGTTTTCCGGAAAGTTAATTCTTAGATAAATTCTTCATTTTGATTTTGCATGTGATATATTTTTAGCCTTTTTATATTAAGTGTAGTTTAGAATTCCTGCTATGATAGAATAGGTTAGAAGGATATTATAAAACAGATTGGCGATGGCGGCTCATGATCTGTAAGCACTGTGGAACTGCGGCACCCCGTATTTTTATTTAATATTAACGATAACATTCAATATAATGAGTCTTTTTTTACTTCAATTCTTTCTTTATACTTGTACATTACCTAATTCTTAAGCTTAATGTCAGTACACATGCTAATATTTTTCTGATAGAATTATAGACACAGAACAAAATGGTCAGGGTATGAAGAAAGCTATGGTGTATATTAAGAGAATTTTCAAGGCGAAGCTTAGTATTTATTTAGAGTAGATTAGTAAAATTTTAAATCTTGATTTATGAGACTATTTAATCAATTCTTTAAAAAATAATAATAATAAAATAAACTAGCATTAAAACTTTTTGTATATAATGTTGAATTTATATTTTGAATGGACAGAGTAGAGCAAAGATAAATCGAACAAAATGCATAAATATTTCTATCTACTGTTTTCATATTATTTTTATTGTTAGTTTTTAAAACTGGTTTCAAAACTTAATATTGTTTCATTTATTTTATGTTTAAGCAGAAATTCTTGAATTTTTTAGCATTTATGCTTATATTTATTTAACCAGAACTTACATTTTTTTTCTTTTGCCATTTTAAAACCTTGAATATGTTTTTTTTTCTAATCATGGTTATTAAATTTTTCCAGAGCAATGTCCGATTCTTTTGTGAACTTTTAAATTAAAGCTCATTTTTTACCCAAAATAGTTAATTTCAATTAAGTTTTCATTTTCGGAAGATGTATTTGTCATATCATTTTGTTTCGTTTTACACAAAAATAAAACAGTGGCTTGAAATTTTCTGTAAGTCCGCTGATCCCGCTGATTTTTTAGCTACGAGACGTCATTGCAGATTCGCAAACAGCTGATCCCTGTTTACGTATTTCCTGTATTGCATTTGCAAAAAAGACTTTATATATTTTTAATTTATAGCTACAACTTGCCAGTATGTTATAACTACAGAGTTGCCATTCTCCGTAATTCACACTATCTTTATATATATATATATATATATATTATATATATCTCAAGGGTGCCTCGCCTCCACCGACTAATAGGTAGATTTCGAAAGAAATACTACCTATTACATTCTCCCCTAAGTTGGAATTTTTTAAAACTTTTTGCAGATCTACGCCGATCATGACTCACAGAACCCAAAACCAAACCAGTTCAAAACTTTATAGATATATCTATCTATCTATCTGTCTATGTCACTTTTTATGGATACGATAACTTGAAAAAATCTGCACAGATCTCTTCCAAACTGATTTACATAAAATCAAGGGGCATAAAATCTCGGTCAAGTTCGTTAATGGGCAAAATCGAACCATGGGGGGGGGGGGGGGGGAATGGGGGGGGGGGGCTTTTTGTGAAAACAGAAAAAAAAACCATAATTTCTTAATTATGATACGTATCGAATCCGTTTAAAGTTATTATTACTTCTAGGAAAAGGGCCGAAAATTTATGTATGACAGATTTTTGATATTATGAAAAATGGCCCCAGGGGGGGGGGGAGGGAAGGGAGGTTTAAGAAGACAAAAATTCATAACTTCGTCAATTCACAAGATATCAAATCCGCTTAAATTTATTATAAATCCTCTTAATATTATCTAAAACTTTTATACTGACAAGTTTTTTATAGGACCAACCCTTATAGCAAAAAAAAAAAAAAAAAAAAAAAAAAAAATCCCTGCCGGATCCGCCTGCAAACAAGTTAGGTTTCGAAGTGGGCGGTTCCAACTATCGCATCAGGGCAAAAAGGTCATTTCTTCCGCAATTCCCAACAAACAGGCACCCCACGGTCTGCGTCTTTGAAATCTACCTGTGCCTGTAGGTCAAGCCGTCAGGGATTTTTTTTATATTTTATTTGTTCCACTAGTTTCAAACAATAATCTTCATGGCATATTTCTACAACATGTGCAAGAGCAAATTAATAATATTTTCCATTTATTAATGAAAAATATTGTTTGAAAATAGTGGTGCCAGTAAAATATGTAAATACTCGCCAGTAGCACCCATGGTTCATTAAAAGATATGCGTTACCGGGAACAGCAACGCTCTAACTATATTGATGTATCAATTCCACATTTATTTATTTTTGAAAAACCATTCTCATAGATAACAATAAAAATTGTCACACTTGAATGACGTTAGCATGTAGTTGGTTGGGAATATCCTCGAAATAAGCATAATGGTCTAAGCCATTTATTCGATTTTGCTTTTCAGCGGAGTTATTTTCAGTGTTCGTATACACGAAAACGCACCTTATACAGGGTGTCCTAAAAGTCTCCGTACAACTTCAAAAAGTTATTACACAAAAAATAATAAGCCTACAGCAAAAATAATTACAACAGTACATAGAGTAACTCAAAAAGTTTTTTTCTACTACTTTAGTATATTTGTAAATGAGATCATTTCGTTGCATGAAGAATATCAAGTCGATATTCCAATTCCATCCACGTGCGTTTGCATGCTAACATCAACAGAAGTTACAACTCTTTTTACAACTTTTTGTAATCTTAATGATTTTAATATAAAGTTACAACTGTTTGGATCTTTTGTTTCAAGTGAACAGTCTCGTGGAATTGAAGCAAAAGATCCAAACAGTTGTAACTTACTGTTGACGTTAGCATGCAGAAACGCACGTGGATGGAATTGGAATATCGACTTGATATTCTTCGTGCAACGAAATGATCTCATGTACAAGTATACTAAGGTAGTACAAAAAAATTTTTTGAGTTACTCTATGTACTGTTGTAATTATTTTTGCTGTAGGCCTATTATTTTTTTTGTAATAAATTTTTGAAGTTGTACGGAGACTTTTGGGGCACCCTGTATATATTATGTATAAATATATATATTTTTTTCTTTCATTCTAACTATTTTAGTCTGTAAAGTTGAGTCTGAATTTTATATTTCATATTTTTGTGCTAAAAAGCTGCAATAAAAAATCTAATTTAAAAAAGTATTTGAGTAACATAATATCATTTTTTTTGTTGTTTAGTTTCCAAAATAAAATTTTTAGGAAAGGGATTCATAATTTTCGTTAAAAATTTCTCGTTCTTTTCTTTTGTTAACTTTGAATTTACATGATATATTTTTTAAGTCATTTTATTCAAAATCTACTCCGGCTATGATAAAAAAGTGAGACGTACATTTATTAACGGTTTTATTAACAACTAATCTTTTATTCTATTGTATTTGCAGCAAAATTAACTATTTATTTTCACTTTTTAGGTACAATTTGCAACAATTTGTTATTATAACTATAAAAATATACCAGTTCAGCATTTGTTTATTTTTACCAATTAACTACGTTATAAAATAAACTGTAAATATTTTAAATAGCTTTTTATTTTTGACGATACCTTAAAAGTACGTTACTTAATGATTCGGTAAACAACAGATATTTATTTACGCTTTTCCTCTATTGCATTTGGAGTAGAGTCCTGTATGGGTCGAACCCGAAAATTCCATTTGAAGTCAACCCCCTACCCGAACCCGACAAAAAAATTTCCTCGACCCGCAACCCGACCCGAACCCAAAATACTTCAACCCGCAACCCGTCCCGAACGCACAATGAAATGACAATAAATCATCTTTTAATGCTATTATGAAATGTAATGTACAATTATATCTCTAATACCAATTTTTATATTTTATATAGAAAAATGGACAAATCTATATTCTTTAATATTCAGTTATAGTGAAACTTCTGAATAGCGGACACTTCTGAACAGTACTGCATTGAGTCGGGTTGTTTCTAATTTTTATTTTTTCGGATTGGGGTGACTCAAATTTATTTTTCTATGTGTCGGTATCCCCCTAGGGGGCATATTTAGGTATTTTGCAAGTCGGGACTGTGCAGTTAAGAACATTTTTTTCTTTTCTCAGAATATGAAAATTATTAATAAACATTTCGTTTATGATACACACAAAAGCACATGTATTGTATTTGTGATAGTTTATGCACACATACACATGTTACGTGTGCGTAGATTTAGAGGTACCCACTATTCCAAGGTGTAAGCGTACAGATATATAAGTGTCAGGAATTGAAAAAGTGTTCGCTAAATAGAAGTGTCCGCTTTTCGGGAATGTCCATTATGGAAGTCTTATTGTATATATATTTTTTAACCTGAAAAAATATCGTAGACATTCTTTTGAAAAGGCGGGTCAACCCGAACCCGACCCGCAGGAGTCAAAATCCAACCTGAGACAATGAAAGTCGACCCGACCCACAGCAAAAAAGTAAAAGTCAACCTGATTGAACCGCAACTAAAGAATATAGCGCCAACCCGATCCGAACCACCGGGTCGGGTAAGGGTAAAAGCGGGTAACCTGACCCGATGCAGGACTCTTAATTTTGAGTAACATTATCTGTTTGTTTAAAAATTGTAGCTACAACTTATAACATATATATGATAACATTCCCCAGAATTTATTTATTTTTGACAATTCACTATTATATAAAATAAACAATAAGGGTATATTTTTAAAGATTTTTATTTTTTATGGTATGTTAAGAGTACATTATTTAGTAGATCGGCAAACAGCTGATCTTTGTTTGCATTTTTTCTCTGTTGCATTTTCGACAAAATTCTATTTATTTTTGACAATTCATTGTGTTATAAAATAAACTATAAATATTGTTAATAGCTTTTTATTTTTGAAGATACGTTAAAAGTACATTGTTTAATGATACGGTAAACAGCAGCTTTTTAGCTACAACTTGCAACCGATTGTTATAAATAAAATAATATCTTTGTTTGCGATTTTCTGTTATTGCGTTTAAAGCAAAATCAACTAATTATTTGAACTTTTTAGCTACAACTTGGAACGGATTGTTATAACCATAATAACATATCAATTCAGAATTTGCTTACTTTTGAAAATTCACTATTATATACAATGAATTTTTAAAAAATATTTTTTGTAACTCTATTTTTTATAACAGTACATTAATATTATATTATTTAACTTTTTTTCCCCTTTATTGCGTGTGAAGAAAAAATAACTTTTCTTTTTAATTATTATTTAACTAAAACTTGGAACTCTTCGTTAGAACTATAATAATATGTTAGTTCATCATTTATTTATTTTTGAAAATTCATTGATATACAAAGTGAACAATAGAAATTTATTTTTTGTTTTGTAGCTTTTTATTAAGACCTTTCCAACATAGTAGAAATGTGTTACTTATTTCGGTTTGTCTGTCCGTGCTTTAAGGCTCATAAATATACTCAAATTTTCCTGTAATTTTTATATGCTATTGACGTTAACTGTAGCATGATCGCTAAAATGCAGTGTGTAGCATTTATAGTTCGTTTACGTTTACATGGACGGTCAAAATTATTCCGTTACACTACGGCCAATGGAGAAAAAAGTTTCAAGTCCATTTTAATGGTGTTACACTATTTCAAGCATAATGAAATTGATATGCATTTATGACGTGCACTAAAACAGACTTTCTGTGTAGAGTATGGGATGCAAAGTATTTATTATTCATTGACAGGGTCACGCAAAAGAATTCTGTTGCATAATGGTCTACGGGGAAAATTCGTTTGCAGTATATTTTAATGATGTTAAACTTTTTCAAACATAATGAAATTTATATGCATTATTCATGTTTTTTTTTTGCTGGTTTTTTTTTTTTTTTTTCGGGTCGGGATGACTCTAATTTTCTTTGTGCGTATCGGGTTCAACCTAGAATAATTCTCCCGAGTCATATTTAGGTTTTTTGCATGTCGGATTGTTGGGATTTTCACAAAAAGTTTGAACACAACTATGCTTCAGATGAAAATAAATGCGTATTTTAATATTAATAAGTATATATTCGATTTACTGCATGAGAAAAAATAAAATGTATATAAGAAATGTAATCATAAATAATTCTTTTATTACGGTGTAGTTAAAAACCATTTTTTTCTTTTCTCAGAATATGAAAAACACTACAAACATTTCGTTTATGATACACACAAAAACACACTGTATCGTATTTGTGATAGATTAAGCATACATACACATACACACGTGTGCGTAGATTTGGAGGTGCCCACTATTCCAAGGTATAAGCGTACAAACATATAAGTGTCAGGAATTGAAAACGTGTTCGCAAAATAGATGTGTCCGCTTTTCGGGAGTGTTCATTATGAAGGACTTATACATATAGTTTAACCTGCAAAAATATTTTGGACATTCTTTTGAAAAAGCAGGTCAACCCGAACCCGATCCGCAAGAGTCAAAACCCGACCCGAAACACGAACCGCAACGTAAAAATATAGTGTCATCCAACCCGACCCGAACCGCTGGTCGGGTGCGGGTAAAAGCGGGTAACCCGACCTGATTCAGGACTCTAGTCCGTGTCTTTGTCTTTCTGTGCCCTAATTTTCGTGAAAATGGCAAAATTTTGTAATGAAATTGAGGGAGGACACCAGTTTGAACGACGAAAAAACGCTCATACTTTAGGAATTTTTGTGGGTTTCAGTAACAACGTAAACTGTTAGGGAGGTTTACAGTATATTATTTGGAGAGTGTGTTGTAATTTTTTTTCATTAAAAAAAACATACTTCGTATTTGGCATCCATGTAATCGAGTATGTTACTAAAAGAGCAATGTCAAATGGCCGCTTGCAGCAAGCATTCCTAAAATATTAATTGCATTAAGTTTTTTTAATATGTAGCTTATTGGCTATGGTTTAGCGTAGGATCTTTTAAACATTGCATTTAAATATATGTAAAAACTGAGGCATTTTCAAAAAAAAAAAAAAAAAAGTTTGTTTTAAGATGTTTGTAAAAAATCGTATATAGTGCCATAGAGAATTCAATTCGGAACGTTTGCATTAAAATTTAATGGTTATCGGTCGAAACAATCCAAGCAGCCAGCTAAAAAAAATGTTTTGAGAAAAATGTGTTTAAAATTTTAAGTTTGGTTTAGGGGTAATTAGTGAGAGTGGCATATTTGTCGTTGAATACTATTAGTAAGGAGAAGAATATTTTCACAGAGTTGATGTTTTTTTACGAATTAAACAGAATTTAGTATGATGCGTAAGGTACGGGTACTTTTAAATTGATCAAAATAACGATTTTTTTTTAATTCGCTAATATTAAATGTTTAGTTAATTTATAATATATTAAACAAAACCGCATTCAAAATTACGAAGTTTTTCCTGAAATTTTAATATTTATGTAGAAATGAATGCACATAAAAAGTCTTAAATTGTTTATACTCCAATTAATATATTCTTAAAATATGTTTACTTATATTTTTTAAATGTTTCTGAATTTCCAACTTTTGTGACATATTTGTTTTTTTTTTATTATTGAAAGAGTACCAGTTACATTTCTATAATAGGTGATTTTAATTAAATACCAATTATTTAAATATCTTGTGTGCACCGCATAAATTCTTGAAAAAATAGGCATATATTTTATTTTGTGTATATGTTACGGTCAATATGATTAATCCGGTCATTATCAGTGTTGAATTCAGGGGATGGCCCCTCCGGAAGATTTAAGATTTTAAGCTTTTAATAGTTAAAAAGTGAAATTTCCCCCCGGAACTTTACAATCCCCCCCCCCCCCCCCGGAGCCTCAGAAATTCCGGAGAAAAGTATCTGAATTCAACACTGGTTATTATTGATAATGATCGCGGTTATTATTAATAATAACCGGCCATTATTTAATAATGACCGGATTAATCATATTGACCGTAACATATATATATATATATATATATATATAGAGAGAGAGAGAGAGAGATAATTTCATACATTCTAAGATTATTTGTTCTTTTAATTTTCCCACGGTCATATATTTTTATTGCTGTTACGGTCATTCCTGGTCCTTTTAAAACGCGTCTGAAATATCTTTTCCATGTATGGCACTGTTTAGCTCAACTTCACACATTTTAATTTACGTTATGTACGTAATCTCTTGACTAAATATAAATTCTGTGGGTGGAGAGCAATGACTGAAGATAACATTTTATAATGTTGATGTGGGAGACTATCAAGTTCATAGTTTCTTCAAAATGACTCACCGCTGTCTGCTTAAAGAATCTGGCTATCTTCGGAAAGGATTTTTTTTTTAATATAAAAAATGACTTTTTATGTACATTATATTGTAGAATACAGCTAAAAACTTTGAGTAACATGTATAAAATGGTTCTATATTTTAAAATAGTTGGCTTTATCAATAGAAACGTATCAAAAAATAGCAATAAAATGACATTTACCTGAAACATAAAACTCAAATTCAAATCAAGATATTTACATTCCGTAAATTTTATTATGAAGACTGAAACCTCGTTCGAAGAATGAACCATGCTCATAACTATAACCGTGCTATTTGAAAATATATACATGTTAGCGCTTTACGCATAGAAATGTTTTTAATTTTTTGGAAAATTCATAGCTTGCATCAACAACAAACTGGAAAATAATGTAACTCCTGATTATCCGACGTTTGATTATATGACTCACTTGGTTAACCGACATTGGTTCATCATAAAGGTTATTGTGGTTGTATTAAAAAATTCCAGAAAAAAAATTAATAATTTTAACTTATAAATCAATTTTAAAAAGCTTTAACCATGATCAGAAAGCTAAACTATTATTAAAATACTTAATTAGTTCAATATATTGTAAATTTGATTAAATAATACAGAATTTTGTTGCAATAGTCATTTATATAGATCGAAAAAATTCAGAAATTCGGATGAATACTGACCTTACACTAACATGTACCCTGCATATGCTAATTCATCTTTGCTACAAAAATGATTTGAAAATCAAGAAAAAACAGATGTAACGCAAGTGCTTTTTTATTGAAATCCGAAATCTTGTAAATCACGATTAAAGATAAAACAAAAATGCATCAGTTATATTTTTTTTTGGTGAAATCGTCTTACGTTACTTACATAAAAAAATAAAAGGTCATTAGTTATAGAATTTTCTTCCTACATTTGCCTAATTTTTATTTAAAATATTTCTTCCGTGATAATAGTTGTTTATCTTTTTTATAATAGTAGCTATTTACTTCATTTCATATAAATTTAACATTTGTATAGTTAGAAAATGAATCTAATAGTGTCCTCCCGATTATCCGACGATTTCAATTTTCCGACATACCCCCTGACCCTGATCCCATAAGTGTCAGGTAATGGGATGACTACTGTATGTTCATAGTAGATATTCTTCACTAAATTACCCCTTTAAAGTGTTTCAAAAAAATAACATAACATTTGTACGTATAACGTTTTGCGTTAATGAAAAATTTTTAATTTCAAAAACAACATTAAAAAACACAAACATGTTACGTCTGGATAATTAACACGTTAAAATGGATAAAACTTCAGACATTCAATAAAATACTGAAATATAATGTAATACAATACAAATTAGACGTTTCGGATTCAATGTGAATCTGAAACGTCTAATTTTTATTTTATTTACATTATATTTTAGTGTTTTATTGAATGTCTTAAGTTTTATTCATTTTAACGTGTTAAAATCTGAAAAACACTAAAAATGTAATTCAGCCTGTAATCTACATATTAAATTACTAATATTCATCTGACTGTAACTCAAGTTCTAAGCAAGATAGAAACAAAATTCAAGCTTATCTCGAAATCTAAGAAATCAGGCTTTAATACATGGTGTTTACATAGTGGCAGACCTTTCGGATTTTTCAAATCAAATAAACATTATTTAAACCAGATGAAATATTTAATGAGATGTTTCTATGGGGTTATTAATTAACTTATTTTATTTAATAAAATTTTTGGTTTCTTTGATTTGCAGAAAACAGAATATTGGCAGGTATGTTTTTACAAAATGTCTATATATTATTGAGAAATTGGTTCCAAGTCCAATTTCTTTGCAAGTGAATGTTTTCAACCAAATAAAGAATAGCCATTGTTTGTGTTCGTCTATGTGGATTTGTCGGAACCGGTGCAGGAGAACTTCACGCGCAAATTAAAAAAAATCCGCCTCAGAAAAGCTATTAAAAATTTGGTAAACAAATTCAAGCGCACAGTGAGAGCGCTAAAGATAAAGATCGTGCTTTAAGACCTCCGATAACACTAAATGTTATTATGCAAGGTAGATTTGTCGTGGCTGTCCACGGCTTTGGGCTCTTCACTCATCAGAGCTAACTTATTTGGGATTTTTTAAATCCCGATTCTAACACTTTAAGATAGCAACACTGATGAAGGTGTTCCACTGTGCAATGGTACAGTGGCAACTTTTCTGTTTTGTCTATGTGGATTTGACGGAAGCGTAGATTTGCCATGGCTGTCCACGGCTTTGGGCTCTTCGCTTATCACATCTAACTTATTTGGGATTTTTTTAATCCCGATTCTAACACTTTAAGATAACAAAACTGATGAAGGTGTTCCACTATGCAGTGGAACAGTGCCAACTTTTGTGTTTCGTTGCATTATGTTTTCATGTAAATATATATTTCTGAATAAAACTCGTTTAAGAAAAAATGTGTAGAGACTTTATAAATACCCTGTATTAGGTCAAAAAAAGAAAATCAATTTTTCGACTGAAAATTCGTTTTAAAAGTACTACTGAAATAGTATTTATTAGAAGTTATGTTTGATATTTTAAAAATATTTCTGATCATTTTGCGTTAGGTTGGACTAAAATAGTTTTCCCAACATTTAAAATGATTGGACTATTTTATTAAAAAGAGAAACCACGTCTCGATTTTGGCCATAGTAAGTCCACTAATAAATTATTTATCAATGCATAGGTTTCAATATTGACAAAATTATTCTTCTACTGCCATATAATGAATGCATGTGATTGTATAGCCACTTCCAAAATAACTTCTATGCTTGAGAAGGTTTTTCATTGAAATTGCCAAATAGTAGAAATATATGTTCCACTCATGGCCGGTAATAAATGGTGTGCGATGGGCGAAATGCACCGGGCACTTTAAGGGCGAAGAGACTAAAAGCCATTTGAGGAAAATAAATGGTATTACAAAAATGTTTGCTTGCACTCGGGTCCGCTTCTATCCTTCGTGCTAATAAGGGGCTTATAACGAGTCTTTATAACTTAAAGACACGTTTTACCATTGAAACAAATAGGGTTCCAAAAATATATCTGTATCTAGATCTCTTTATGGAGGAGGTCCGCCATGATTCCATTTGGTTGTTTTATAATTTCATTGACACATTTGAAATACTTTAAGATACAGTTTATCTTTAATATATGGGGAAAACTGCCTATAGTTCAATCGTCATTTTTGCAGGTACGGTAGTGTAGTAAGCATATACGGAGTCTTTCCTTTCAATACTTTTTTCCCTCCATACACGTATATGTAATTTTTGTTTTGCTGACCTACTTTTTTTTTTTTTTTTTAAATAGTGGATTCTGTACAGTCCATAAGAATCAAAACTAGAAACATTTGTTATCGGTACATATTTTCATTCTACTTAACGCCAGGAACCTTAATATAATTTTGTACTTTTTTTTGTTAATTGACTCATCTTAATATAATTTTGATTGATTTATTAGTAAATGTAGCTTGATCCTAATAGCATAATCAACCAATGACGTCATTGTGATATCACAATCTTAAAAATGGTTACAGTCAAGTCACACAAATACCGAAAGGTGACTTTTAAAATTCGTCGCATGTGTGACTCTCAGAATGACCGTTACTTCGTGACTCTACTGTGAAGTCACTACAATCAATTTTTATTTATTCGCATCCCGTCACAAAATAGGACATATCACGTCATAATAACTTGGATACCACACATCTTTCACGTCACATATGACCGCGAGGACTAAAAACGTTGCATTTTGGTCACGGTGCATTCACATTTTAGTTATATTTCGGTTACGGTGCTATTAGAGAAGGAGATACCCTTAGGCACAAATCCTCACGGTATCCCATAAATGCCCGATGTATATACCAGGTTTTAATCATCTGCTGATATTTCGCGCATTCACAATGTACTCGTAAAATCCTTATAGTTTTAATAAGGCGGTTTAGTATTACCTACATTATATAATTTGTTTTTGGACTCTGCATGGGACACAGTTCCTTAAGAGGCTACTTCACTCGCGCGAAAACCCTCGCTCGCTAATGTTAATCCTATGGGACAATTCTTTTAAAATATCTTGTTTGAATTTTAATATTTTTAAATGATTTTTTTTTCATTAGATAACTGAGGTCTATCTCTACGGTTGCCGCTTTTTAATTTTTCGATTTCGTTTGGAGGTTTTTTTTAATGGGGATGCTTTCACTTTCGGAACTGATCCAATGCAAAGAAAATCGTTTAAAATATTAAGCTGTTTTAAAACAACTGTCCCATTGAATTAACATTAACGAGCGGCTGTTTTTGCTTGAATGAAGTAGCCCCTTAAAGAGACCAGAAAGATTTGAAATGACGAAAATTGAGTGAAATTTCATCGTGGATTAGGAAGCCTGCAATTAATTTAAATTACTATTATTATTGCATTTTTTTTTAATCTATGATTTATAGAAATAAAAAATATTTATTCAATTATAAAACACAATAACAAACGTTTTGATATTGTACGACAAAATTAATCGTGTAAAACTAGTTTCGTCACGATTTTGTAGTCCAGGTTTCATATTTTTCTGTTGTCATTTCTTCTATATACTGCTTATTACTTTTTCTCTCGATTATACCTGAAAAAATGTAATAAAAGAATTAAAATCCACAAACATTAATCATACTTTTTGTTATAACTTGTAATTTTTTTTCCAGATATATTTTGTGGAGAATTTAATTATCTTTATTTATAAAAAAGACACTTGTAAATCCGCTAACTTATCCAAAAGTTATCGTGGTAAAACTTCTGAAAAACCGTGTTTGGAGATAATTAAGTTGAAAGTTTTGCCTTTGCAGGTATCACCTGTCTGTGCGGCTCAACGTTTACGGTTCGTACGACTGTAATTTTAGGCATTTTCCTATCGGATCAACTGTACGAAATCCTCAAAAGTTCAAACATATAATAATAATAAATACATTTCTTCGTCATTTTTAACTTTTCTGGTCCCCTTAAAAAATAAAACACCTTATTTTTTTTATTTTTTTTTCTAAAGTGATTGTATAAGTAATTAATAAAGTAAAACTGGCCAAACGATAAGCTCAAAATATTTAAGGTACTTTATACCAATTATGACAGCTGTATTTTTTTTTATACACACATCATCATTACTTAAAGCATTTTCCTTAAAATCTTTTTTTTTTCTTTTTTTAACTGGTGTGTTGTTTTTACATTTTTCAGCCTATTGTCATGAAACTTAAAGGTCTTCTTTATCCAATTATCGAAAGAAATATGCAGACGTTTGATTTGAAAAAAAAAAAAAGAAAAAAGACTCTTAGTTATGTTAATTTTTATATCGATTTTTGAGCTCGAAAATGGGATCAGCTATTTAATGCCTCATGATGTTTAAAATTTTGATAATTTTCAAAAGCTCAACGCGTATATATTTTGTTAGTACAATGCAGAATGTAAAACAATTTTTGTTACAGGTACAACTATTCATCAGAAATTCTGCACATATATTTGGCATCTTTGTTTACTAAAACATATTTATCATACTTAATGTATATTTAATAAATGTATTTTCAATTTGCATTTCAAATTAGTGTTACTCCCTAATGTATTTTTAAAAAGTTAATTTATGCGTTTTCTAAATGTATTTTTTTATAAAGTTTTAAATTATTATCCATTGACTGGAATTGGTAATTTCTTAACACAGCAGAAGTGTTTGAGAAATATAAGCGTGTTATAGAAACATTAATTTTATTTCTTCTTTTATCTAGCAAAGCATACGCGCGATCACTACTAATGTAAGGAAAGATTTTGTGGTATTGATTCCTACGTTCTGTCTGATGAAAAGAGCTACAGAGCTATCGTTCTCGGAAGTCACTCTTTTCAAGCACTTTGGGATATTTATTTCTTTTTTCTGTGCACTTTTTTTTTATATATACAGTAGAAGATCTTTATAACGCAATTCTATATAACACAATTATCCATATAACGCACAACTTCTCAGATTTAAACAATGAATTTTCAGTTAAGAAACATCTGAATTCTTACATTATAAATAGTTGCTATTCTCTAGAGGACTAAATCTGATACATTAATTTAACTTTATCTCCTTAATTCATAGATAATTACTGAAAAAATTGCCATGATTTGATACAGCTATGTTTGGACTATCTTTATAAAGTAAAAATAACAATGTGTGGAATGATTTATATTATGCAAAAAATTATAATATATAACTCCTGGTAATAAAGAATGCAATATAAAGATACTCTAATGTATTTTGGTATGTTTCACACATATTTGGCCATGTTTAACAAGCTAAGTTTAATGATGCGTGAAATGTGATCTATATAGCGCAAAATTCTATATAACGCACAACCTCATGTTTTTAGGTTTGCGTTATAAAGATCTTCTACTGTACATCATTCTCTTCGATTTTGAAAAAAAAAAATCACTGTCGATTTTCAATATTCTTTCACTGTTTCTTTAAAAACATTCTGATTTTTTTTTATTGCAATTTTTAAAGAAAATTAATTTTCGTTAATTTGAAGAATGTAAAATAAACTATTTAACTGTTTGATTTTAATTGGATCATGACTGAAAAATTTAAATTAATATTCATTGTTTGTTTCTTTATAATTTTTTATTTGTTTTCGTATTACACAGTGGTCTGAGGGTGTAGGAGGTCAGGGTCAGTCCATTCCTTTTTTGGGGTTAGAAGAGAGAGAAAATTTACGAATAAAAAATTTTTAGAGCATTTTCATGTTATCGTAAGACATTTTCATAATTTTAGTTTCACTGAAATTTTCCTCAAATAACTTGGAAACATCACCTAACAATTCCACTTATTTAAAATCAAATTATTTAAGTCCCAAATTATTTTACTATTCCCCAGTATAACATATAAATGAAGTCTTCCCATTTTTTATTTTATTAAAACACATCCTTCTTTCCACTTTAAAAATTAACGATGCGATCAGGGGATAAAAATAACTAATCGGCATCAAAATCCTTCCTGTATAAATAAGGATTGTTTCTGACAGATTTAACGATACTAAGTCCAAATATGATAATGAAATTGCTCCATCACGTACAAATTTCTTTCTTACTTTTTTCTTTCTTTCTTTTTTTTTCGATGGAGATTTTGGGATTTTCCTGCGCTTTTTTTTTTCACCTTCATTTGAAAAGGTTTGAAAGTCGATGATCTGAATTCGCACATGTTCAATCTCAAATGACACCTCGTATTCTATATGACAAAGAGAATTTGTGTAGCATCTCCATTGAGAGGAACAAGCAGAGTTTATTATTTAAGTTAATTTACTTTATTAATATTAAGCAAAACTAGTTTGTATAGAATTTTCGTTAATTAAAAATGTCACAACTTAAAATATGTAATCGTAAAACACGAAATATTGAACTATGTAAGCAGCTTTGCAAAATATTTATTCAATAAATCCTTCGAAATCGAAATGAACGGTAAAAAAAATCCATTTTCTACATATTTCCGTCTTAGAATGTGTAATTGTTGTTATTCTTTCTGTTGCAACCCATGTAACTTTTCTCATTTAAGACAAGATTCCGTTATAGACATATTTCATTTTCACATATTTTACTATAATTGTAGTATTTCACTACAATTGAGCAGGCATTTAAAGTCGTAGTGACATGAGGGACAATGTCTTAAGAACTGAAAAACCAGGATTTTCTGTAGGTATAACAGCAAAATCCAATACCGTAAAATATCTTCGTGTGCTATCTACAGCCAGTTTCGTGGAACTATCTCTTATACCGCTCTTCCTATTAATAGACTGATATGTCTAGATGGCTTCCTGAACCTAACGCTATTTTTCAAAATTTTAATAGCGACTTAGAATTAAAAAAAAAACTATTAAGTTTTTACCAAGTATTTTATTTTGTGAGTTTTCCACTCGTTAGTATTTAGTGTCCCGGGCAGTTGCCTCAACTCGCCTCCTATAAGGTCGGATCTGGATGGGAAAAAAAGTAATTCTAGTAAAAAGAAACATTTTTTTTTTTTAAATTGCGTATTTTCCTACCTTAGTGTTTAGTTTCCCGGGCAATCACCCCACCTCACCAACCTTTTTTCTATTCGCCACTTTTATTGCACTTGGCTCAGTTTTTCTTTTGGATTTTCCAGCTGCAAAACATTTTTACCCAAATTTCATATATATATATATTTTGTATCAAACGACAATCCAAATCTTCATTTGGCGCTCGGGGCACATGCCCCCTTTGCTCCCCCTCCCCCCTGAGTTTAGACCCTGTTGTCACAGCTTGTACAAAAAGCTTACGAACTTTATTTTGGCTGTAAGATCGACAACCAAGATAAAGTGGGAGTGCCAAAATCTTTCTGCAACTCATGTTCAAAGGCACTTAATGGTTGGTTAAAAGGTACGCACACATCAATGTCTTTGGTTGTTCCAATGACATTAACCTTAGAATCACTTGGCTGTCTGTTGTTTTTGCGTAATTAAAATCGCCGGCTTCTCTAAATAAATAAACATAAAATTATATATACCAATATACCCTCAGCATTAAAATTGTCCCTCATGACAATAATATGCCAATGCCCGAGCCACTAGATATGTACACTTTGGACTTAGAAACTTTATACGTCTGAAGAAGCTTCATTAGATGCAGTTGCCAGTGCAAATATACAAGAGAACTGGGATTTTTCTTTGTCCAGTAGTTCAGGACCACGCCACACCTTATTTCTCAGACTGACCTAGTTTGAAACTTAGATCTACCTAAAACAAAGGTTCAGCTAATTGGATCTCAGATTCAGCAGTGGAATTTACTACAAAAATATATGTGTTTCCTTTAACAGAAAGAGAAAAAAGGCTTTTTTAAACTATTTCTCGATAAAAGGTGACCTGGTGTTCAAGGGATAATGGAAGATTTACACGTGGAATGCAAACCTGAATAAGTGAGGCTCTTCATAGACTCATACAAGATTAGTTTGAAGGCAGTTTTGCTTCACAATGGAAACGTGCAGCCTTCAATACCCATTACTCATGGAGGTCATATGAAAAAACCGTACTTAAACATTCAATTTTTTTTTTTTTTTTTTTTTTTTTTTTGCAAAAAATGCATTACGAAAATCATCAGCGGAACATGCGTGAGTACCTAAAAGTTATAGCATTGCTAACTGGGTTACAACAATGTTTTACAAAATTCAATTGTTTCTTATGTGAATTGGACAGCCGAGCAAAAAATAAACACTTCTGCGTGAAAAAACGGCCACTACGAAAATAAAATATTTCTGGCACGAAAAATATTGAGAAGAGAAAAATATATTTACCTCCTTTCTACATAAAAATTGGACTTATTAAATAATTTCTTAACGCGATGAATAAAAATGTCAAGAATTTAAATTATTTAAAACATAAATTTCTACGCAAGAGCATAAAGTATTTTTGATGGACCTCAAGTAAAACAATTATTTCATGATCCCACTTTCAAAAATAAACTGAATGCTGTCGAGTAAGTAGCATGGAATACTTTCAAAAATGCATGTAAAAATTTTTGGGAAACAAAGTCTCAAAATTGTGAAGAATCTACTCTCCTCATTTAAGACATTTGGAATGCAACAAGTCTCTAAAACTGCATTTCCTGTATTCACACTTGGACTTTTTTCCCCGGATAATATGAAAGTAGTTTATCATGAACATTCGGTTCTCCAAAGATGTAGCTTAAATGTAAAAGAGATACAGCACCAAATGGAAGGAAAATATTGCTCGGCTGCGTTTCGCTTACTCATATGTTTGTTTACTTAATTCTTTATCTTTCATTCTTAATTTAATCAGTATTTTATCTCAAATGCTATTTTATTTATTCCTTAATTTCTTGTATTCAATTAGGAAGTGAAATTATATATATTATTTGATAAATTATTTCCGTGATCAAGACGTTGTGTCACAGGATTGTATCCAAATCCTGTGTAGCCGGGGTCCACAGCTTTTGTAGTTTAATTACATGGACTTATTATTTATTTATTTATTCCCAATTCTTCTTATCATAGCTTCTTTCACGCTGCATCTTTTATGAGAATGAAGCTTTAAAAATCCTTAATTTGGGTTCGGCATGTCGGCAATATCCCGTACTAAGCGAATACAGACTCGTTTTAAACCAAAATTTTCATGACACATTTTTCCTATCTATAATTAAAATTGTTGTATCATATCCCAGTAATATGTTAGTAGGTTACTTCTAGACACTTATACGGGAGGTACTAAAAGAACAATATATCTGGAAAATGTCAATGAAATGACTTTTTCATGATAGAATTTCTCAACTAAGGTAATGAAAATACTTTTCATTTTCCACGTTTTTATTTATTTATTTATTGTTTTTTTTTTTTTTTGTTTTTTTTTTTTTTTTTTTTGTAGCATTGTCAATGAATATGTTAGTTTTTCAATTGATACTATCGTTTTTATTATTTAAAAAAATTTCTCTTAAAAACGGCACGTGATGGAACAATTTCGATGACATATTTAGAATCAAGAATGTCAAAATAATGCAGTTCACCCATTTTTTTCGCAGAGAGGATTTTTCCTGCCGACCAGTGTAATTAATTGCTAAATGTTTTAATGTACTAGTAAACTTAATAATTTATAAGTAATCAGTTGGGCTCATATTAAGAATATAAAAGCATTTTCTTCTTGGTGAAATCGGAAACATGATGTAACATTGAAGTGTTGTATGTAAAAAATATATTTTCTGCATCAAATTTTTAATATTTCGTTATTTTATACGAGTTTAATGTTAATACAATTTTTGATTGTTTACAAAAATTTTGACATCGGCATGTATTTTACAGAAAATTCAGACGATGCTCTGGCCATGGACATTATTTTTGCATGCTACATGTAATTATAGGAATTCTTTTCATCGACTCATTTATATTCATTATGCGTTTGCATTATAATTATTAAATTCGAATATATACATACATATAGAGAGTTGTTGAAATTAAACTTCCTCAACTCGTTGGTTGTATAGGGCGCTGAATGTGCTCTAATGACAGGAAATTTGGACAGCAGACATTTCAATTCATACTGTCTAGATTTATTACAAAATTTAGTACAAAAAGTGTTCTGCGTAAGTTCTTCTGCAGGCGAAATTCTCTAATCACAGGTGCGGCGATCTCTCAATTTTAGAAAAAAAAGTTTTACTAACAAGAACTTTAACTTACTTTCTAAGTCTGTATCATGCATCAGAGACTTCAAACTCCTGCTGTGTTGCGCCTGTCTTTACCATTTATCGAATTCATCATTTGCATAGATTGCGCAGTGGTTTCGTTTATGAAAATCACGTTTCACAAAATACAAATAGAAATCTGTCGGCGACTGTTTGTACTTTCTTTAAAATAAAACTTAAGTGTATAATATGAAACGCCTTTTCTCCAAATTCCATGCCCTTATGGTCCATACAACACCGTACACAACCATCTGAGTTGGAGAAATTTATTTTCGACAATCCTCTCTGTCTCTGTCTATAGTATAATGGGAAAGTGATGATCGGAATTCATGAGCGGGGGTGTAGAAAAAGAACAAATCGTATTGGTACTTTTCCCACAAATAAAGTATTAAAATTAATGTTCTGAGTAAAATTACCCAGTCGTTAATTATTTTCACTTTTCTGATACATAGGTACACTCAGCAGCGAGGCAGTGGAGCTTACATTTCCCCTGTTACCCGACCACCCTGCTCCTGAGAAACCTCCTCGTACATTCACTTACGAACTTCCCGCACAAAATGCTTTTCCTGAAGCCCCCAGCCAAACCTCGCGCACGAATAACAGTGAATGTGCAGATTCTGGCAATAAGAGGAAGTCTCCAGAGCAACGTCGCCAATCGTCTCCTAAGTTATCAAGACTCAGCCCTTGGAGTGATATTGATACCGATCCAACTCTTCCCGAACGAATAGACAAATCTCGTCCATTAGGAGTGATACATACTTTGGAATCGATGTCCTTCAAAGAAAGACAATCTTCAGACGAAGGGCACAGTACCACAGGATATCGCTCTCGCTCAATGAGTAGTGATGTTGTGGATGAAAATGAACCTCGCATCCCTGTGCCTTTACCAAGAAAGCGAATGAATCCTCTGAAAAAACAACAAGCCATACCCGACCAAATTATTGTAGATAACCAACAGTCATCTGTAGAAACTACAGATAGTGGTATATTCAGTCCGGGAATCAAAGCTCAAATGTCTTCAGATACTAATCCTCCGACTTCTCCACTGGTTATATCAAGGCTCTCATCTTATGATCAAGAATCAGTTGATTCCCCGTCGTTTGCTCATTGTTTGGCGAGTGAATCTAGCTTAAGTGAAACTGAAGATGATCGTAGGCCACAAGTAAAAAGTTCTGGAGGATTTTTCAGAAAACGAAAAGCTGCTCATTCGAGGTCTGCTGAAGAAAAGTACTCTGCCACTTCAGCAGGTAAACAAATTTAATTTCCAATGTTTCTAGGTTAGCTTTTGTAGTTTAATTAGATGGACTGTTTATTTATTTATTTATTCACAATGCTAGTTATAGCTTCTTTCACATTGCATCTTTTATGAAAATGAAGCTTTCAAAATCCTTAATATGGGTTAGTCAAGGCCCGATTTACGTTTCACGAGTCCTGATCAAATCTGTTGCATTTCTTGTTTGTTGTTCCGTAAAAGACCCTAAAAAAGGAAGTGTAGAATGCTACTGGCAAGCTAGCATCGTTGTTTTTTTAATATTAAAAGTAGTTCGATTTAGACTTAAAGTTAAAAAAAGAAAAAAAAAAAAAAACTTGAATGGTGATTTTTTTTTTTAACTTTTCACTTCCTGAAGAATAGAATAAATAATAATTTTTCTCTTCATACATAGTGAAGGAGAAGTATAGGGCATCTTACCGTGGTCAGAGTTTTTCACGCGATTCCCCATTATATTTCATGCCGATCTACAAGACGTTTGAAAAATATATCAAATTATGTAATAAAATCTAATCAGTATAATAAAGTTTACATTATATATATATTTAAAAACCCACGTATTTCATTTTCATCTGGCTACATGGCGATTACTACCTAATAACAAACACCACTCTTTGTCAGATCTTCGTACAATAAGTTACTTCTTTCTCTGTTTTAGACAATATGTACAGTTCAATTTTGCATTTAAAATTTTGCCAGTTTTTAAAAAATTACACAAACAATAAGTACTATGATGAAAGTCGCAATTGCTGCCTCTAAATTTTTAACGCCCGAGGCCTGGTCTCATGTTTATCATGCATAAATCTGGTCCCGGGGTTAATTTTCTTGTAATGAGTGTCATTCTCTAAAGCCTTATCACAGACAAATTTTGTTCAAAACAATATTGATGAAATAAGTTAAAAAGTACTTGCAGTCAGGTTTAAATTCAAATAAAATTTATTAATTCGTGTTGGGAATCTGTGGTTTTGAGTAAGGGGCCCGTAGCCTTCTTTTGATTGGAAAAGGATCCTGTCCCCTCACGCGAAAACAGCCTCTCGCTAATGTTAATCCTATGGGGCAGTTATTATAAAATATCTCGTT
Organism: Maratus michaelseni; assembly: GCA_963931845.1. Taxonomy (NCBI): domain Eukaryota; kingdom Metazoa; phylum Arthropoda; class Arachnida; order Araneae; family Salticidae; genus Maratus; species Maratus michaelseni. The sequence goes on from OZ007599.1 coordinate 248,508,826, forward strand.
TGCATTTCAATATTTTTAAAGGATTTTTTTGCATTGGATAGCTGAGATCAATCTCTACAACCGCCGTTTTTTACTTTTTGATTTTCCATTTTTTTTTTTTATATGGCTACTTTCAATTTTGGAACCGGTTCCGAAAATGAAAGTATCCCCATAAAAATATTCGCGAAGAAAATCAAAAAGTAAAAAACGGAGGTTGTAGAAATTGATCTCGGCTGTCTAGTGTAAAAAAAATAATCGTTAAATATTGAAATTCAAACAAGATATTGTAAAATAATATCCCATAGTATTAACGTTAGCGAGCGGGTGTTTTCGTGAGGGGACAGGACCCTTAAGAATCCTTGACCTAGACGGTAGCTGAATTCATTCCACATTCGATGAAAAATGTCTTGCGTCATTGAATTCACCGCAGCTGTATACTCTCTTTTTAGATCAGCCAAAACCATTGCTACAAGTGGTACATAAGTTGTTTCTTTACGACCCCCCCATGAGAAACAGAGTCCCCCTCCACAAATATACAAATTTCAATGAACTCACTAATGCACAAATTTTGTGCTCCACAAGAGCCATCTTGTTTACAATTTAAGCTTCTGTGCAGTACGCTAGAGAACCTACATTTGACTAAGTTTTAGGTTATCTACAGTAGGCAAGAATTAAGAGCCCCCTAGCGATAGTCTATAAAATTTTGAGATATCCTCTTTCAAATGATCTGTAAGTCATTCGCATACAATTTATAATTCGGAAAATGTAGACATGTGAAATTGGGTTAATCTTTTTTAATCACCTTGTGCATTTTCCATATTATTAATTATTTCGCTGTGGAATCCCCTAAACAAATAAATCTGGTACATATTTTGACTATACTCATTGCAATGAAATCTGTCTGATAGAGTTGAGTAGAACACCTGTTTAATCGAAATACAATCAGAGAACATTCGATCGCAAAGTGTTAATAAAATCCCTCACATCAGTTTGACAAAATACAATTAGATTATTCTGCTTTAAAAGTCACGATGTTTGATAATAAAACATGTTTTATCTTTTATACTCCAAAATTTGTGTGATTCTATTTTAACAAGCTGTTTGCATGTTTATTTTTTGGAATTGCTTTGTAAAAGTTAACTGAATTTAGAAGGCCCTGCGCGCTGACATAAATTTTATAGATCTAACTCTGAGAGCATTCACACATTATTAACATAATGCTTCATATAACATTCACATAAAGAAAAAAAAAATACAGTTAGTTTAATTGTATAAAGTTTTTACATAATTCTTTTTTCATATTAAGTTACAAATAAATTTTCTCGTCTGATCTTAGTAATAAAAGTTACCTGAAAATCACTTTTAAATCAATTCATCTAATGAATCATTCCTTCCTTCCTTCCTTTTTATTTGTGTATTTTATACTGAGAGACGTATAACATTTCATTTCTCGTATAGGGACACGGTAATGTTTACCGATATATATATATATATATATAGTTTCATTTAGGCCACCGTATTTCAACAAACTAATACCACAACTCACACAATCAAATAAAGAAATATCAGCTAAATAATATTTTATTTATTTAATTTACTAATTTTAACAGAGGCTCTTAAAAAAAATAAGTTAACGATATTTCCAATTGACATTTGCTATGTCTCACATTTATATTTTTAAGTAGCTAAACTGTAAACAATAACAAAATTGTAGAAAAGTTTTCGAAAATTCGAAATACCAATACGTTTTCAAAAGCATCAGACATTTTTCTTCGGAATTAGGAGGCTACTTCACTCAGGAGAAAACACCCGCTCGCTAATGTTCTATGGGGGAAATATTTTACGATATCTCGTTCGCATTTCAATATTTTTAAATGGTTTTTTTTTCATTGGATAGCTGAGGTCAATCTCTATGCAGGCCCTTTTATTCTTTTTCAATTTTGGTTGCAGTTTTTTATTGAGGATACTTTCACTTTCGAAACGGATTCCGAAAGTGAAAGTATCTTAACAAAAAGAACTTTTAATCAAAATCGAATAAGTACAAAATGGCCTGCATAGAGATTGACCTCAGCTATCCAATGCAATATATTTAAAAATATTGAAATGCGAGCGAGATATCGTAAAATATTTCCCCCATGGGATTAACATTAGCGAGCAAGTGTTTTCGCCTGAGTGAAGTAGCCTCTTAATTCCGAAGAAAAATGTCTGTTGATTTCGAAAACGTATTGGTATTTCGAATTTTCGAAAACTTTTCTACAATTTTGTTTATTGTTTACAGTTTAGCTACTTGAAAATATAAATGGGAGACATCGCAGATGTCAATTGGAAATATCGTTAACTTATATTTTTTAAGAGCCTCTGTTAAAATAAGTAAATTCAATAAATAAAATATTATTTAGCTGATATTTCTTTATTTGATTGAGTGAGTTGAGCTATTAGTTTTTAGAAATACAGCGGTCTAAATCAAACTATAAGGATATATATATATATTGGTAAACATTACCATGTCCCTATGCGAAAAATGAAATGTTACACGTAGTCTCTCAGTATAAAATTGTACAATTTATACAGATTTTCTGATTACGGGAGAACACAAAAATGTGCTATTGAAAAATAGATCAAGTTAAATTCTTTGAATGAATATTATAGGTTTGAGAAAAGTTATTCTCTGTAGATTCCATTAAGCGTTTTACAAACCGGTACAAATACAATAGATCTGTTTGTAGAGCAAGAGATTTTCGAATAAGAAAATCATCTGAAATCAATCTTATTGAAAGCTCGAAGAATTATATATTTGTTTAATACTTTAAAATTAACAACATTCACTTACACTTAGACCTTTTATAAGAAAACATTACAAAATGCAATCATTGCTTTAAATCTCGTGCATGTTATGGTTAATTTATTTATAAATAGTAAAGCCATCTTTAAATGCATGCCTAGCTTTTTCCTTGAAAACGCAACATTTAAACAATTAAAATTTAGAGAAAATAGCATTTTCCCTACCTTTTCTATCTACGGTGAGGCTAAACAATTTGAAGCCTCCAGATCCCATTGATGCTTAACGTTTAACTACTCTCCCCATCCCTCGATGAATTCCTTCACTTGGAATCGGAATTACAGGAGACTAGCACATTTCCAGCCTCCGTCTTCGAATAAGATACATATATAAATAATTATATTATTCGTTATGGGTTAATGGTAGATTTTCTTTTGGCAGTATTATAATGATGAACAGTTTCAAATTGTGATCTGAAATTTCATTTAAATTAGAATTACTTTAATTTGTTCTTGTTTACTTTTTTTACAAAATTACAAAGGAAGCTTTTTTAGCCTCCATTGCCTCCTGTGATAAGCCGCCCCTAATCACTGCACTTTTAGCTTCTTAAAATTGGATCAAAGTTCACTCAGCTTTTACTCTTCATTCTGTTTAGTTATTGAAAGGTAAAAAAAAAAAAACATGGGTTGTATTTTGTAATTGTACGTTTATTTTGCGTAGTATTGCAGTTTGAAATAATACAGTGTAGTGCCATCTAGGAACTAAAATAAGGAAGCTTAGTAAACAAACTCTTAATTACACACTTTCCTGCTAGGATAATTCAATAGCTGTCATCATTTACTTGTTATTGAATATTAAAAACATTCATTCCATTTAAGGACACCCTGTTATATTCACTTATTTATTTTGTCTAAAAGTATTAACCTCTGGAAAGATAGAATTAGTTTGTGGTTATAAAATGGAATCTGTTGATTTTAATATTTTACTCCTTTCGACATACAACAAAATTATCGCAAAAATAATAATAATAATAATAATTACTATGTGATAGGAAAGTTGATACTTAACGTATTTCTGGGAGTAATTACTTACATATGAATGATAAAAATAGCAGTAATAATAAGGAAATTTAGTTATTATTGTCCATTATTATTCTTCTAAATTCTAAACATATATACGATGATATCTCGGCTGACGATCGTTGATTTCTCTGATAAAACAGATTATCTTAATCAAGGCCGCTGACTGAGCTGGGTCCCTGGGCAAGACCCCACTGGCTCATTCGTAAAGAACCTACTAACCATTTTTTTTAAAGTTTTTACATTAGGCTTTAAATTTAGAAAATAAACTAATACCTTTTAAAATGTTAATATTAAAATTCAATATTACGTGCTTTTTTTTTACTTATATGTTACAAAAGTTTTGAATTGAAAAGCATTTTATTTTGAAGTTTTACATAATATCTTAGAATTAACATAGAAAATGAAATGTAAAATACAATAATTATTTAAGTTTTTCTTAATCATAATGTTTCATACGCTTTCATATCACTGTATTTCCGCATTGCATTTTAAAATTCCTAATTAAATACCTTTTAGTATAGGAAAATCAAAATGATATGTTTACCGAATTTATTTTCATTTGTACATAATTCCAATTTGTCTAGTTTATTATTATTTTATAATAATGTTTCTTAACCTTTCATACACCGCCTTTTCATAGTATATTAGCATTCTTTTTAAAATTTCTAATTAAACACTGGTATAAAATCGCGGCGACCAGTATTTTTAGTATGGCGATTGCACCTTCAAAATTGACATTCCGTGCCCTGTTTTGCAGTGAAAATGTATTCCTTCTAATATATATTTATTTTTTTATTTTACAAATTGTTGCTTTAAATATTATAATTATGAAATAAACTAATATAATTTAAAATGTTAAATATTAAAATTTAACATTATTAAGAATTAGAATTTAAAATTACTTGATTTATAGTCCATCTTTAATAAAAGTATTTTATTTTTAAGTTTTACATATTATGTTAACAATTACATAAAAAATGAAATGTGAATTACAATTATTCCAGTTCTTTTTAAATCTCTACTAAAAGAAATGTATTGGCCTTAGATCATGTAAGAGGTGCATAAGTATAATCAGTTCCAACTTCACAGTAGCTCTGTTTTAAAGTTTTTTGTTGTTATAGTTCATACAGATTTTACTGTATGAATTAACCAACATAAGTTATGACAACATAATCTTAAACAATAATTTATTCTATCGTTTTATATTCAGTTACCTGTGAAATAGAATCGCCAAGGAACCAAAGAAAATTTCAGTTTTAGACTGGTTTTCATCTTAGCAGGTATAATTGTATGGTGTTCCTTCCGTCGGGACCATGAAAATGTTCCGTTTACGACAGGATAACGTTATAGACAGATTCCGCTTTCACAGGTTTACTGTGCAATATTTTGTCGATTATATGTAATGGTATCCCACCCTCCCCTTCTTCCACAAAGGATTTTCTGGCGGTAGAGTACCGGACCGGTTCCCATCAGAACACGGAAGTTTAAGCAGCATCAGGCGCAGTCAGTGCTTTGCGAGGGTGTCCGCATCCGGGGAACTGGTAGTACTGTTGTTCGCGCTGTGTCGATGCCACAAGACCAGCACGTGAAATCTGTGGTGTGGAATATCCTCTTGTCGGTAGGTGGGTAAGGGGTATCGAACAGGGAGATCATTACCCCCTCTGGGTTAGGATAAAAAAAAAAATTGAGGGGAAACATTGAAACCAAGTCAGATTTCCACCCTTAGGAACCTGACCTCCGGTTTCGGTAGGCCAGGAAGCATCTCTTACAACAACAGAAGAATCAGTTCGAATTTCCAGAATATTTTATGATTTTTCTTTAGAAGTTACGTGAATACTGAATTTCCTAAAAATTATTCCCTCCAAGGAGTACCTTTTTAGACAAATATTGTCCACTGTAAGATTGTTTTTAAACAACTTTTTTTTTTTTTTTTTTTTTAATTGACCACATCTGTATTTTTTCAATCCTTCTTATTTATAACTTTTTTTCGACATAAAAAAACTCTTGTATAATTTTTAATAATTTCTTGTATAATTTTTAATTATTCACATAACTTTTTTCTTCACAAAAATTTCCTTGAATGTCAATATGATGTCTAACTAGCAATTTAAACTTTGTTTGTAGTGTGTTTTAAAAAATATGTTGTTTAATTTTTTACATGGGTATTATACATTTGATAAATGTTGTTTCTTATGGCTTTTTTGTCCAAAAAAATTCCTTGAATCCCATAAAATATATGGTGTTTAAATGACAATTTAAACTTTGATTGTAATGTGTGTTTAAAAGCAAGTTATTTAAAATTTCACATAGATGGATCATAATGGTTATGATATTTATTTTTTAATTTTCACGTTTATAACTTTTTTTCTTTACAAAATATTCCTTGAATGTCATACAGTATATGTGTTTTAATCGTATTTTTAATTTATTTGTAATGCATTTTTATTTAAAAGTAAGTTATTTAAATTTTTGCATGGATGGATCATAATGCTTAGGATATTTCTTTTTTAATCATTCCAAACTTTTTTCAATCATAAAAAAAAAAAAAAAAAAAAAAAAAAAATCGTTAAATGTTATAAAATATAGGGTATTTAAATCACAGTTTAAATTTTGTTTGTAATGTGTTTTTAAAACTGAGTTATTTAATTTTTATACATAGATAAATCATAATAGTTATGATATTTGTTTTTTTTTTCCTTCCCGTAGACACTCACTTATCTATACCACCATTGGGCCTCAATCATTCTTTTTCTCATAATAAAGTTAATTCTAATCCTCTCTTTAATACTAATTTTAAGCAAAAACTAATCGGTTCTCGCCTAAGTTTCTCTAATAACACAAAATCTGATTCTAGAGCTGATGCATGTCGTAAACCAATTAATTTCCAAAATAATCTTCCTCGCTCTCCCTTTCAACTGAATTCTAAAGCATGCGCTTTTAATAATAACTTTGAGGCCCCAGGCATTGGTGGTAAGAGGTGCGATATAGAAAAAGAGATGAAATATTCGTTGCTGTCAGCAGATCAGGATGGAAATAAAAACAAACAAAGAGATCGAAGGAAGAAGTATCTTCTACAATTTCCACATTTGCGAAGAAAGAGAAGTAGGAAAAAAGAATCTACTCTCAATAGTGTTCAACAAACTGATGAACCTGCCATATGTCCTACTACATCTAAATTTCCTGATAATTTACAGGGAACGCCTAATGAAAACAGTCCCAGTCCTAGCGCTCGCAATTACAAATTAAGTAATAGTTTGGTCCGTAGTGCGTCCTTGCCATCCTATAGAACGTTTTCAGATGATTGGCTCAAATCCTGGTTGTGGAAATGTCATTCCTTAGGGGACTGGCTATGGTATTTAGAAGAACAATTATATCAGTCGCGGAATTTCAGTGAAATTGTCAATATGCTTCCTGATGATTATAAATTAGTGTATGTCAGTTCAGCTTCGAGTTCATCAGATTCTGATTCTGATTGTGTGCCAAATGAAAACTGTCAACTTCAGTCTAAAGTACATTCAAAGACGTATCTAAAAGTGAACTCGCATATAAGAACAAATTACGGTATATCATATGTTGAAGATTCAGATTGGGAATTGGAATCAGAAGACAGTGAGGAATCCGAATCATTTACTTATATCACATCAGATGTGCAGTTAAATGAAGCAAATAATTATCTTTTAAGTAATTCTCAGCAATTAAAGCTGAAGCCTTACGCTGATGGAGAAGAACAATTATCGCACGCATCTGATAGCTCAAATTTCAGATTAAAAAGTTCAGAAGAAAATGGATATTGTTTCGATAGTCATACTTTAATGACTCTCTCCCCGAATTCTCCAACAACAGATATTCATTTTTTGTCCAAGAGACTGAATTTCAATTCTTATTGTTCTTTTCGCAGAATAAATTACCGTGGCACCGAAAATGTGCAAAGTTGTATTAGTCATTTAGGTAACAGAAAAATACGAACAATAAAAAGCACGAGGAAATTTAATATGCCAATTTATAAAGAAAATCTTTCTAGCTGGCCTAGATTGTTTAGTGTACGCCATAAATCGATCTCATTGTCTCATTTATGCTCTTCGTTTTCGGATATCGATAAGCAAAAACCGGATTTTATAACTACTCATTCAAATTGCTCTCGAACTAATTATCAGCTCCAGTTGATTCCTGATGCAACATCATTGAGCAGCTCTGTGATACTAAACGAATTATATACATATTTTTTTCGACACAAACCTTTTTCTGAGATATTTTTTCATGAACGTTTTTATCTGCAATGTTCAAGTTTTCTTCATCTTTCACTAAATCTAAGCCGTATTTCAAATATTTCGTACTCTTTATCAGATGATTTGAATACGTTGTTTTCATTACAAGTCGGCGCCAAAAATACGTCATTTCCGAGGCGAGTTTCTAATCTTGAAAATGCAGCTTTGGTTTCACTGACACCGAATGAAGTTTCGTTTTCGAGTGAGAGTATTTTTATTTTGCTATGGATGCTATTAAATAACGATGCAGTTGTTTTTTCTTTCATAGGTGCAAACAACGTGTTTCTCACACAATTCCAAACATTAGGCATTTTAAACAGAAGCAACTGTACACAAGAATTCATTATATCTAATTTAAAAGCAATAAAAACTAATTCTGTAAACGCACCGGATCCACTTCTAAGTTTAAATTTCCCTACTAATGTTTTGATGAATTATTTTAAGTTGTTTCAATTGAGTTGGAGAAGTAGAACGCTTTTAAATGAGATGTTTGACTCAATGAGTTCGTGGCGCGATTGTTGCTCGGGAAAGGTGGGCAACTGGCTGCAACTAGATGACCCCAACGCGTTTCATTACACTGCTTTCCCCCTTTCCTCCTATGCAACGAACCGTAGTAATGACAACTCTGCAACAGGTTGGGGAAAACTTCGGTGTTGTATTGCTGTGGCGACGGAGCGAGTCATAGACCTTAACCCGAGGGCATTAGTGTGTAGACGTGAAGTACTAGATTCGGCCAAACTCACTTCATACCTAGGGTGGAAAGCCGGCACCGAAGATAAACATAGTCATAGCGCGAATTTAGTTAACGCCTTTTTGTACCGAAACCCACCTGTTTTTGAGAAACCGGAAGCTGATTATCTTTTCTCTCTAACCAGATCAGAGCTGTGTGTGTTGTTTCTGCGACTCCTTCATGCGAGAGCAGAAACACGTATGATCGCGGCGAAATTTGAAGTTACGGGCGTTTCTGCATTTGATAAAGTGGAACATGATAATTTACTTAGAAGTAGCGGAACTGAGCATAATTGCAAAGAAATGCAATCGAAAAATTCTGAAATTAATTCGCATAATGAAAATATTGAGTTTGAAGCAGATTCCTCCTGGATAGGTAAGATAGGAGAACTGAGTCATTCCCACTGGCAGCCCAGCAAATCGGAAGGTGCGTGTTTCGCGAATGTAAACAAACATCGCTCTGCATTTCTGCGGTGGGCTACTGTGGATTTTAATGATAGATGTTCTTTTTCTGAACCATCGAAAGTTAATTTATCAATTTTTAGTGATAATACTAGTGATAAATTTAATTTATGCTGCAATGAAAATATTTCAGATATGTGTAATAAAGATGAATGTGATTTTCTTGATAGTGAAATTTTGCCTTGCATTAAAAACTTTTTTAATGATGAAGTAAAAACTGATGAATATTCAAACTGTGATCATAACATTCAGGTGTGTGTGCCTTCAGAATTATCAGATAATGCTGATAATTATGAGAGAGTTGACTGTCACTGTAATAAACCGTGTGAAGTGCCTTCATCACCATCTGTTGTTGATGCTACTGTAGAAAGGACTATGGCTGATGATGGAGAAGTGTTTTCTAGTGGAGACGAGTTGGATAAATTTGAATCAGATACTGATTCTCAGGATACTGTGATAGAAGGAGAAGCATATAAAAGAATTAGGAGTGTCGCCATCAAAGAAAAAATACTTCACGCAAATGAAGAATTATTTGGTTTTAGTGGTAAGGAAACATTTTTAAATCCTCACAATTCTACTTTGTTTACTAATAATAATAATCAATCTGATCTCAAAACTGATAAAATTAATCAAAAACCAAATGTTTGTTCATTAGAAGAAATGAAAAACAAAACTCAGTCCTATCTACAAAATCAACATCAAAATAGTGTGCCAGAGTTGCCATTATTTTCTGATTCTGAAGAATCTGATACTGTGCCTGTATTTTCTTCACTTGAAAAACATTTATTTTCATTAAAAGATCAAAATTCATCGAATTACCTTTCTGCCTTTTCTTCATATGATAAAAAAACTTTTGAATCAAATAATTTAAGTAACACAAATGAAATGCATTCTTTAAGTTCCTACTGCCCATCTTTTAATGAAACAGCATGCTCTTCAGAATCTAGTGATAATGGAAGTGATGGTGAAGAAGTGATTTTGAGTGATACTTCTACTTCATCTGATGAAGCTACTTATATAGCACCTAGTTCAAGTTTTCAGTTCTTTAGCCCTCCTATGTCATATAAGTTGCATACAATTGCTGAAGAGAGCTGCGAAGAAAGTGAACGAAGCTCCAGAAATTCGAGTTCTTTGAGTAAAACTTGTTCTGATTTTGAGTACTTTGATAGAAGTAGATTATCACATATGAATAACCCTAGAAAATCTTTTCGAAAGTTATTACCTGATAACCCTGCTGTAGGATCAAGCACTGACTTTAAAAACAGTAAAACATCTGCATTCCATACTGTCCTAGCAACATCAAGGTTAGAAAAATATTTTAAATCTAGTTTACGTGATAGGGAGAGGCTGTCTTATCCTGATGATGAAATGACTGATGAAAGTGGAGAAGTTAGTAGTGATGATGATGTAACTTCTGATAAATTAACAAATCAATCAGCTGTACCAAAAATGAGCCAAAATCAATTTAAAAGTTCAATAGTCCCTTCAGCAGCTAGTGGCCGATGTATTGCTTCTATTAAATGTAATAAGTTAGGAAGCCCCTCATCTTTGAAATTTCTAAAAACTGATTCTAAAGTCTCTCAGCAGTCTGAAACAGCAGATTGTTCTGTGCCTAATTTATTTACAAAAGATGAGTCTTGTGCATCAGAATCAAAACAAACTACTTTAACTGAACAGGTATCTGATGATGAGGCTAAATACATTATGAATCATTTAATGCAGCATATTACTAGTAATAGTGAAGTTAAAAGTGAATCAAATTCTGAAGTAAAAGATATATCACCAATGCTAAAAATTCTGGAATCTGAAATAGCCCGTCTAATGTTAACTGTTTCTCCTGCATCTCTTTCTGCTGGAGAACCAAGCAGTAGTTGTAGCAGTACTATAGGAAGTAATAATAGTGATTATGGCAGTGATACTTTAGAATCAGCTGAAGATTCAACATCTGAAGAGGAAATAAATGCTAATATTTCCCAAGAAAGTAGGCCTGCTGTTGATGTTCCTACTGCTGTTGATTCGATATCTATATTACAAAGTGACAGTGATACATCTATCAATCCCCAGTCAGATAATTTTGTTCCTACAGCTGATTCTGCTATGTCAGAGGAAACATTATACATTTGTAAACAGTTAATGGCATCTCTAAAAAAAATTGCAGACTCATCAGATGCCACCTCCATTTCTGATGATGTATGTATCAGTTCTGAAGATCACACCGCAAAACAATATATAACTGATCAAATTGTTTCTCTTATGCAGACTGTTAATGCTAGTCAAAATAGTTCTCCTTTACTTCGTAGACTGAGCTCTAATCCTTCGATACAAATAGATAGTGATGTCAGTCAAGATCGTTCAGACTCAGACAGTCCTCCACCAAATGATGAAAAAAGGGATCATTTGAAGAGCAAAACACCATCAGAATCAGGGTCTGAAACAACTATATCTGCAAGCATTAGTATTCCTAGTTATGATGATTCAGACCGTACTCCTACTGAATCGGAAATTTCTCATGAAATGGATGAGCTGTATGCTCTTCTTGAAAGCAGTAATGCCTCTCAGGATGTCATGGCATCTGCTAAATTTTCACATGATTTAGACAGTCATAGTATAGATAAAAGTGTGCCATCAAGAAACGCTGACTCACCTGTCAGTGAAGATGATATAAACTTTGGTTTTTCTGAGTCTTATGATGTAAATCCAAATTCTTCAGACTCCAGATGTTCCCTTTTATATGGAGCTGAAAGTAAACTGCGAAGTCTTTTACCTATAAGTATAGAAGAAAGGATTGCAAGGTACAAAGATGCATTTCTAAATAAAGTTGAACCTAAGGATCCAAAGCTTAAAGCTACTGAAACTCGAATTAATGTTATTCTTCCTCAGCCATCTATGTCTGAAGATATTTGTGATGATCTGTGTGTAAGTACTGCTTCTTTACCCTTGAATTTTGATTCTGTTTTAAATGCAAAATCTTATGAGAAGCATTCTGTCATGAAGAGTTGTGATAACATTTTATCTTCATGCAGTGTGCATAAAAATGAAGAGAACAATTACAGTATAACTTCAGTAAAAATAGTATCCCATAATACTTACCCTCCTTCCTCTGCTATACATAAAATTTTAAGTAATAATATTGATTCAACTTACATAGATCAGAAAAGTGATCACAATGTTGTTAGCGTGTGTGATGTATTATCTGATAAAACCATTACATCTGATGAAGTATTTATGGAGGATAATGAAACTAGTGATGCCAAAGCTGATGAATGTGCAGAAGGAAATGAGTCTACTATTTTATCCCCCTTACCAAAAGTGATAAATCCAAAAGAGAAAGCTTCGAGTGAGAATGATCTTTTAGTTGCTAACTACCGTGCAAAATCAAAAAGTAACAAAGTGTCTGGTACGAAATCTGTTGGTAATATATGTGAATTAGAAAATATAAGCAATAAGAGTACATTTCGTGACACTGGTTACTATTCATTTAAATCATCTGAAGAAAGTTTTCTAAGTTTAGATGATTCAACTGCAAGTCAGACATCAACTGCTTCCCTCACCCAGTACCGATCATTGACATCAACAGAGACTATTCCAGAAGAAGAAGAATCTAGTACAAAAGGAACAGCTCCAACTAAGATGTCTTTAAGTTCGAGTAATATACCTGATGCAGTTTGTGGTACTTCACCTTCTAAGTCAAATACTTTGCCTTTGAGTTTACGTGGAAAAATTTCTTCAACTTCAAATGTTAATCATCGTACACGTTCTTCATTTTTTTCTACATCTGGTGTTCTAAGGAAATTGACATTACTTAGAGGTATTTAATTTTCTTTTAATATTTTTATTTACTGCATAATTATATGTTGGCTAGTTTAATGTATCCAATCATACCATCATTAACTTAATACAATATTATTGTAAAGTGATCATTATACACAATACTGTCAACTTAATCAGAGTGATTGTAATGAGTTATTTTGTCAAAAATGGTTCAGTGCAGTGACCTCTCACTTATACGCAATACATGGAAATTATTTTTCAGTACTAGTTTTATTTTAAAGTAATTTTCACCTTATTAAATCACAGAATTTATAAATCAAATTTTACTATTTTAAAATAGTGGTACGAAAAAGTAATTGTACTGAACATCGCATATATAAGTTAGAGGTCAATGTATTATGGTTAAATCATACTGACTATTGACTTTAGTTCAAGTCATATAAAGTGTGAATTACCTGTGAAATCAGTTTCGATCACTGCATATGCACACTATTATTGTAAACATTGGTTTAGAATATTAGAAAATTCCTTTAATTTATTTTATGCTTAAAACAAATTGATGTAAACATAATTGTTGCCAGTTGAGTTGTATTGCTGTAAAACATAGAAGAATTCATAATCTATGTTAATTCTTCCTTTTTCTCATTTTTTAATACCCTTTGAAATCAAAAGCTAAAGTGCCCAGCATCTGAATTTCCCCTCTGTTGAGAATTCATAGTTTCAGAATGACATAAATTTAAAAAGTGAATTTCATGATAATCTTTAGGAAATAATGTTGTTATTAAAATCTCTTTGAAGAGAGAGCTATAACTTTTAAGCATATAACTAGTTTTGACAGCACAACACAACACAACATATATTTTATCGAATAAATAAAACTAGATATTGTTAAATGGTTTTTTTTTTCTTTGAACAGGGGAAAAGAAGCTTAATTTTACAAATCTGACCCTGTTTTTTTTTCATCACTCTCAGGTTTTTTACATGCACACAAAAAATAATTTTTAATCCATTTTTTATGAATGACTTTTAGCTGTATAGTTAATTTTTTAACAGAATAATACCCTAAGTGGAACATTTCATATTTCCAGCAAAGAGATAATTGAATCAGTCATTCAAGAAAAAGCACACCTTAAAAATAAACAGGAAGCACATAAAACATTTTTCTGAGAAATATAAAGGTACTTTTTTTTAAAGTGTCTACCGTAAGTTACAATAAATAATGAGTTAACATTATTTGACATTCTTGAAATTTCTTCATGATCTATAAATGATGTAATAAAAATAAAATAAAATCTGCGACAGGATGTCCTTTCTATAATGAAATGAGGATAAATTATACAAAAAAGATAGCTTGGCTTAAAATAGACAGAATATGTATTAAAAAAGATATTGGAAGATGTATTAAAAGATACATTGAACAAATATTAAGATACATTGATTGATAATGTGAGAAATGGAAAAATTATATATTGTAATTACTTTTTTTATTCATCAACAGGTTGTTCAACTTCATTGGTTGGCATTGGCCATAATGAAATTTTTTCATAAAATCTATTAAATTTTTCAGGAATTATAGGCCTTGAGGAGATTTAAGTTCTCAGACTTTTTGACATTAATGGGGACTGGCCTTTCATATGCTTTTTCAGTTGGCAGCTCAACTGTGTTCTTTAAGAGGCTACTTCACTCAAACAAAAACACCCGCTCGCTAATGTTAATCATATGGGAGAAATAATTTACGATGTCTTGTTCGCATTTCAATATTTTTAAATGATTTTTTTTTTTTTTTTTTTTGCATTGGATAGCTGAGGCCAATCTCTATGTATGTTCCTTTGTACTTTTTCGATTTTGATCAAGTTTTTTTTTTTTTATTATTAAGATACTTTCACTTTTGGAACCCGTCTCGAAAGTGAAAGTATCCTCAATACAAAAAAAAAACTACAACAAAAATCAAAAAAGTACAAAGGAGCATGCATAGAGATTGACCTCAGCTATCCAATGCAAAAAAAAAAATCATTTAAAAATATTGAAATGCGAACAAGATATTGTAAATTATTTCCCCCATAGGATAACATTAGCGGGCAGGTGTTTTCGCCTGAGTAAAGTAGCCTCTTAAGCTTAGTTGAGAACGAGTTGCTGTTTAACCCATCAATGTATTGTGTTGTAGTGACAATGCTCAGACTGTCGGATATATACTCAAAGTGCATAAAATATGCTTGCTGAAATCATAGTTTAGAATTTTTTGAGACATTTCTCCCTCTTGATTCTTTTGAAATGCCTTTTCTTTTGCACAGGGATGGCCACCAATTAACAAAATTTAATTTATTGTCTGTCTGAACAAGAGTATAGATATATGGTAATAGTGTACAGATATATAATAGTGTATCAGAGCAATTTCTTATATTTGTATAAATTTTGTTATAAAACTAGTAAACAAAAATATTTCATACAATTGAATGGAGAAGTCACTTGTGGAAGAATTGCTTTGAGGATAAATTATATAAAAAGATAGTTTGGCTTAAAATAGACAAAATATGTATAAAAAAGATATTGGAAGATGTATTAAAAGATACATTGAACAAATATTAAGATACATTGATTGATACATGGGAGATAACTATTATGCAACCATTTCAAGGCTTCATTACAGGAGCCCCTTCAATCTAATGTTAAAGAGTGAAAAATAGCAGCAGCAACACATCTATAGAGACTACAGCTTTCCTTTATGTTATGTTGCATTTTACAGGGGTCTAGACTTTTTTCACAGGGTCCTGTTTTTGTGAACAGCTTTTTATATTTGTGAAAAATCTAATCATAATTTTATGAATCTGAAATGGTCGTTATATTCAGGTTCTTGTTTATGCATTTTTAAGAAGATGTATGGATATAAAATACACATATTTTCTTTATATATGTAAAAGTGACAGGTCAGATTTTACTTTTAAATGATTAATTTGTGAAATGTTTGGATTAAAGATGGGAAAAATTTTGTGAAAAACCTATTTTTAAGACAAAGAATTTTATGAAGGGTCCTGTTTTAGTGAAAATAATTTTGTGAAGGGTCCTGTTTATGGGAAAATAATTTTGTGAAGGGTCCTTTTTAAAAATGAAAAATTTTGTGAAGAGTCTTTTAAAGGACCCAATTTTTTCCTAAACAGATCCCTGTTTTATATTATTCAATGCAGCATCATGGTTTTTGTAGATGATTTTATTAGTTTTTTGGTGTTCGGGGAAAATTTTAACTTCTTTAATCCTGCTCCCTCCCCTTTTGCTGTACTAGTGAAGGCTTTATAAGGCTAAACATACATCGGAGATTGAGCAGGTTTGGATTAGAGTCCTGCATCAGGTCGGGTAACCCAATTTTACCTGAAACTGACCCGACCCTCGGGTTGATGCTAACTTTTTTTCTTTGCGGATTGTATTGACTTTAAATGGTTAGGGTTAGATTTTGACTCTTTCCTGTCTGATTTGGGTTGACCCGATTTTTCAAAATAAAAGTCCTGAATAATTTTTAAATTGAAAAAGACTATTTTAATATTAATGAGTATGTGTTCATTTTTATACAAAAAAGATAAAATTGATATTAGAGATGTAATTGTAGACCACTTTTCCAGAATTGTATTAAAGTAGGAATTCATTTTCTTTCACTTCGGGTTCAGGTTTGGGTTGAAGTGTGTCTGATTCATGGCGAGTTTCAGGTTGACAAAATTTTATTGGTGGGGTTTCGGATTGACTTTAAGGGCCCTCTTCATGCACTTGAAAACACCCTCTCGCTAATGTTAATCCTATGGGGCATCCTATTTTTCTAATAACTCGTTTGCATTTCAATATTTTTTAATGATTTTTTTTTTTTTTTGCATTGGATAGCAGAGATCAATCTTTATTTCCACCGTTGATTACTTTTTCGATTTTCTTTGCAGATTTTTTTTACGAAGATACTTTCACTTTCGAAACCGGTTCCGAAAGTGAAAGTATCTTTGTAAAAAAAAAAAATTCCGTACCGAAAATCGAAAAAGTAATCGATGGCGGAAATAGAGATTGATCTCTGCTATCCAATGCAAAAAAAATCGTTAAAAAATATTGAAATGCAAACGAGTTATTAGAAAAATAATGCCCCATAGGATTAACATTAGTGAGCAGGTGCTTTCAAGTGCGTGAAGAGGGCCCTTAAGCAGAAATTTCAGATCAGGTTGCACCTGACCTATGCAGGACTCTAGTTTGGATAGATCTGCTTTCTATCTTCTTAAGGATTGTACACATGCTTCTCCTGATAAATAGACTTATAAAATTACTACCCTTAAAGCCAATCTCATATTCAGGGCCGTGCTTACGGGGGGGCAAGCCGGACATTTGCCCAGGGCCGCCAAAATTTGAGGGCCGCCAGAAATTTGATGTTGCTTTATACTTTTACGTTCTCATCTGTTCTTTTTAAATTATATATTCATAAATGTTTTACGAGTCACTAATTTGTAAATTTTCGAAACATGCATGCTTCTTCAGACGGTAGTTTGCTGATTTAAAAAAATTAAGTATTCTGTAATTTCTCTAACTTTTGCTTATCGGATACTTCATAGTACTACCCATTACTGAAATCTAAGTTATTGAAGTTTACTAATTCTAGTATTAGTATCTCGAGTGCTTTTAGTATTTAAATTTGTAATCTGTCGATTTCACACAGTCCAGCTGGATATTCAAAATTATGAATGCTTTTTTCGAAAGTAACGTAAATACGAGCCATGCCAGACCCCTCACAATCCCCTTACTGTTTAAAGACCTCCATTCATGGAATACCTCCCATTAGACCTTTATCCTTTGCATAGATAATTTGAGTTAAAAAATCAACCAAACGTAACCTACCGAATTAAATTTTTATTAAGTTATGAACTAACACTCTAAAGAGCTTGAAATTGCTGAATAGGAATTTTTCTTAATGCTCTTGATAAAGAATATATGGAATGCATTAATTTTGCAAATCTAAAATTTTTTGACTCTATAATCTGTAAATTTTTTGTCAACAATTTGCCAGTTTAATTTGCCTATATATATTTTTTTAATTTGTCGACTGAAGCTTAAGTTGGGTGTTGTGACACTTCCCCTCCTCCCACACACCTTAGGACAAACCCTGATCATTCCTCAAATGAATTCCAAGCACTACAGAACCTAGAAGCTATCGATTGCGTGTTGTAGCTAAAATTAACATGTTGTTTTGAGTGATTTTATTTTATTTTTAAGGTACCCATCTTCTATTAATAATTTATATATGCATTAACTCTAGTCTATATATTTAAAGATTAAATTTGAAATTCTTATCCATACCCTTGTGATATGTTTTGTACAATCTGTACTGTATTTAATATTTCATATCAGTTTAAAAAAAATCAGAAAAAAGGGCTGCCAAAATATATTTTGCCCAGGGCCGCCAAAGTCCTAAGCATGGCCCTGCTCATATTTCAAGCATCTCTGGTGTTTTAACAGTTTATTTCAGCAGTACTTGTTGGATTATCATACTGTATTTTGAATGCTAATCTAGTATTACATTTTTCCCAGGTGAAAATGAACATTGTTAATAAAAAGTTTTAGTTGTCCCGCAGTGGTGCGGACAGTTAAGCTCGGTTCTCGTAAGATCACCGAAAACGAGCAGCATCGACCAAGGTCAGTGCTTGGGAGGGTGAGTAACTCTATCGACTGCCGCTGCTGTGGGACTGTGTACGTTAATGGGAGCTGGTACACGTAAAATCTGTTCGTGGCTCCAATATCCTCCAAGTTTAGTATAAGCGTTACCTCTGGGGGTGCCAATCCAGGTGCAGGTCTCTCATCTGGAATTGGTTCAAAATTCGGAGACCAGCTCTAGAAGTCCAACCTTTCTTGAGGCTCTGGCACCCCTTCTTTCAGAGAACTGCCTTGGCACTTTCTCTGACACGCCAACGGACATGACAACAACAACAGTTTAATTTGAATTTAAAATATTTTATATATCATCTTTACTTATGATTATTGAAAAGGTATTAGAATGTTTTAATGTGAATGAAATTGTATTAATTTTAAAAAATCTTATGCTTAGCAACACTTGATACTACTAGTCTTTATACTTTTTGGAATTCAAAAATAGAAATTTATGTGCACTTCTTTTTCAGATTACTTTTTAATAGCATCCCTTTTTTTTCATCAAGAATTCATTCAACACTCAGTAGACTCCCTCATCCATATATCTTCGGAACAGAGGTTGTGCAGATTTCAGAATTTTGCAGATTTCTGATCATTGTTTTGTTTACATTTTTTAAAAGTTGAATGTAATAATGAACTCTTGAAATTATAATGAATGCTTACAGTAGAGTCAAATATTAAAAGAAATAATTAAAGTAATAAAGTAAGATAAGAAAATTTAAAAACATGATTAAAATATTAAAAGTTAATAATGCATAACTACATTATGCATAATAATGATGAAATAAATTTTTCTTGAATTATTCAATGAAACCCGCCTCATAAAGGTACACTAATAATTTACATCAAAATTGTAAAATAAATTTCATTTCATGTTTAAGCAGACTTACTTTTTTTTTCGAAAATAAATCTGTACTTCCTTCATGTGACAGCATGATTTCAGTCATATTAACCAGTATTATATATTAAAATTTGTATAGAATGATATAAACATAGAAAAAATCTTTACTTTTTCCCCCCTACATCTTAACTGTAAGTTTCATTGTTTACATCTACAACAATGTGCAGATTTTAGAGTGGCAAATTTGAGGGAGTCTACTGTAATTGAAATGAATTGTGCAATTAACTAATTGTGGAGCTGTGGAGCATTTTATTACTTTTATTATGCTTGTCTTAATGTCTCTTCTTCTCTTCAAAGCTCCATTTAGATTTTAGAACTTTTTCATTTGCACACTGCTAATATCTTATGCAATGCAGCAACCACTAGCAGGGGTGTTAGTGGAGGATATATGATGATATATGCCAAATACCCTCTGGATTTTTTAAAGAAGCTCTGTATACCCCTTGTTGTTCAAATAAAGCTATAACCTATATTCCCTCCCTAGTGTATATATCCTCTTCCTATAGTGTATACCCTCTGTTTACGACTACAACACTGACCACCTAATATTGTACTATCATGTGGATTGGTGTCTAATGTCTTCTAATTTAATTTATATTGTATCATTTAAAAATTGTGTCTTTTTGACTCAGCTTACAATTTGACTAAAATTCTCAATTTATGTCAAAACTGTACATGGATTTTTTTTTAAAGTATTTTTCTCATAATCAGTATAAAAATACATGCCATTTTGGGGATACATCAGGAGCAGATCATCAGAGGAGGCAAGGGGGTATAAGGCTACTTTTAAAAGTTCTTTAAAATAAACAAAAGCCCAATTAAAATACTTCTAATATAAATAAAATTTAAGATCACATTTTCAAACTGTCCGTCAATATAATACTTTAAAAAATTCTACCATTAGCCCCATAACAGATAACAGAATTATTCATATATATTTTCCAGTGATGGAGGCTGATAATGTTCTAATTACTCTTAATTAATCCGAAAAATTACTCTTGTTAATCAAAGGTACCTCTATATATTTGCATTAAAGCTCATTGAAGAAGGCTCACACTTTGGAAAAAAAATCATGATCATTGCATCTCAGAAATGCAAAGAGATAGAAGATTAAATGCTGACAATAAATGAAAAAAAGAGGAACATATTTAATTATGCACAAAAAATATTTTGACTGTACTGCCAAAAGTGGAATGCCTTTTGAGAGAAATTCTCGAGGAAAAAAAAAATGTGATTTCTGGTTAAAGTGAAAGTAAATTCTGAAACCCTTTCATAGTCATCCCATTCCGGCCAGCTCAGATTTGAACTAGAAAATTTGGTACCAAACTCCTTATTTCATACAAAAAAACACGAAATGTCAAACGAAAATTAAAATACCGTAAAATCCTGAAAGTAAGCCTCTTCCCACTTATAAGCAATTCTGATTTTCTTTTCCATTCCCAAATATAAGCCCCCCCCCCTCCCCTCCCCTCACACACACGCAGAGACACAAAAAAAAAATTATTTTAAAAATCCAAGAAAGAGAATTCTTTTGAAAATTTTGGCAGATTTCCACTTTTGCTTTTATATTTTGTTAATGAAATATGTCCCCAACATGAAATATCTGATTTCCTTCTCTGCCCTCCCCAACACAAAAAGTTCACAATCTTGAGAATCTTAAATTATTCTGGCCTTCCTGCTGCTCGCTAGTAATATAACAATAAGTAAAAAAATCAGTCCTCTAAACTACAAAGTATGTACTGGGGGGGGGGGGGGAGGGAGGGAGGCAAAGAGGCCTTATTTGGGGGGGAGGAGGGAATATTTTAGATTGTTATTTAAATATTGTAATAAAAAATCACAAATAGATCAGAAAAAGATTAAGAATTTTAAGATTTAAAATTTAATGTGATGCATTTGCAGGGGGAAGGTCTTCATGAGATGAGGCTGGGGGGGGGGGGGGGCAGGTGAGGAAAGCAGAGAATTTAGGTGGTAGATTAGGTTTATTTATTGTTAATATAGAGTATTAAATAAGTCTGAAAAGAAATTTAAAAATAAAGTGTTATAAAGATTAAACTATGGGGTTTTGGTTCTAAAGGAGGAAGCAGTAATTTTGAGGGGATTTAGAAGATTCATTATTTATTTTTACAATAAAATAACAAATAAAGAAAAATATTGAAAAAAAGATTTTTAAAGATTTTCAATTTTTTAAGGGGGGGGGGGAGGAGCGGGCGGGTGGCTTTTAGAGGGGGGAATTTTAATTTTATACATTTATTTTTGAGTTGAAAATCTGCCAAAATACATCAGATTCTCGTCCTTTTTTACTTCTAAATTAATGATAAAAGCAGGTTTTTAAATGATTTTTTTTTTAATCTCAATTATAAGCCTCCCACATTTAATTATTTTTGGTTTTGAAAAGGGGGGACTTACAATCGGTATTTTACAGTAGTCAATTATTTTTTAGATTTTGCATTGATGCAAGACAATTCCTAATTGACTGTATCATTTAAAACAAATTTGGTGGTCAGAAAGTTGGGAGAAGCATGTCCTCTCCCTGCCCTCCTCCCAATGCTATGCCTATGCTAGTCACGGCCACAAAAAAAATGCCAAAGCATTGAAAAAATACCTCTCTTGTCGAATATGGTCCCATGTGAAAAATCAAGAGTTCTGAAAAAGAATAACTGTTACTGAAAATGTTTTAAGGAAGCTAACATTTAATAAAACTGACTCACAACACTGCAAAATGTACTTTTCATACTATTTAGAAAATTACTATTGCTATCCTCAAAACTTCATATGTTCACTCTCGATAACCAGCAAAATTTCATTCCACAATCGATGTATCAAAACTTTAGCGTACCCCAAAATTTTCATAGAGACATTTAAACTTCACTATAAAAAATAAATTACTCAACTATCAATGAGTAAAAGACTTAATAGCATCTATACCTCGCACATTTAAAACTTTAGCAGATTCACAATTCACTAACTATCTCATTATTTGAATTGACAAATTAAAGAGAATAATACAGTAAAGCCTGTAAAAACAGAATCTCACTAGGGATTTAAAAAAAAAAAAATCTGTTTTAGACAGGTTTTTATTTTAGGTATATTGTTGCAGTTTTTTCACTGGGACCATAAAATTTTTCCACGCAATGGAAGATTCGGTTTATGCAGGTTTTTGCTGTAATAAGTAAATTAAGGAATGGAACCAATCTAAATAATTTGTTACCAAGAACAACTGTTTAAAGTTTAAATAAGCACAAACATAAACAAAAGAGTGAGAGAGAAAGAAATCTTGTTTGTTCAGATCTAAGCAATATTTTGAATCAGATTTACTTAAAGCAAAAGCATTTAAAAATCGTAATAATGATGATCATTTTGTTTGTCATAATCTTGGTAATTTATTCTAATGTAACATTGAAACATTTTTTTTCCCTTAAGGGGTTACATACATTCTCAATTTTCAAAAAATCATTTTTTTTTTTTGACGGAAATTAAACCCTTATAGTGTGTAGAATTATGGCAAAAAGATTTAAAGTGATATCTCAATTATTAAGAAAGATATGATAAAAAATGTGAGCACATGCATGATGCATTGAATTATTTCTATTTTTTTCCATATTGTCAGGGAAGTCTTACGTTTTTCTGTTATACATGCTATAGAAAATCTGCATTCTCATTTATAAAGTTGAAGGATTTTACTATGATTGCATCTTAAGTAATGTCATTTTTTTCAGTTTGTCTTTTTAATGATTTATGAGTGCAAATGCGCAGAGCTACATTATTGTCATTGCAGTATTTCATTTTTATTTATTTTACCCCCTCCCCCCCCCCCCCCCCCCACGTCATTCAATATGAGAGGGAACTGTAACTATCTTTGTAGATTCTTGCGTCCCTCAAGTTTTGGTAGATTAAGTACGGGTTAGGAAAACCTCACTTAAGGCCTAGGACCTGGCGTCCTTTTGGATGCCCAGCTCTGAAGATGTTGGGGGACCCCAGCTCATCCCCAAGTGTAACACGGTAGCCTCCATAGAGAGTGGGTGCCACACCACAGTCGCAATGACGTATGTTGTTCTTTCACTTGGGTTCAGTGGAGGTGGTCAGCAGGTGGAAGCACCTCCACTGGCCATAGAGCATACAGGAACTCTCCTAGTCAGGCTCGATAAAAGTTCCTCAGGACTTGGGAATAGCGGTTGACGTACCTGGTGGCACAACTCAGTTTTACACCCCCCCCTTTTAATTGTGCAGCATTTCTAAGTTATAGCCCTGAAGTAGTATTCATCTGTTTACTCTTCGTTGACTAGATTTTCAACATGTCTACTAGAAAAATAAAGTAAAAGGTTCAGCAAAATTTGAAAGTGTTGAAAGAAGTAATGAAAATGTGCATCTAACACGCATTCAAATTGCAAAAAAGTTAGACCTGCCAATGACTACTCTCAAGGGCATTATTGCTAAACCAGATGTTTTTTGCATTCTTCAAATGCAAAAAATTGAAGAAAACTGATTACAGTATAGAACCATTTATCCGGAATGGTTGGGGCCAGATGTATTCCGGATAACTGGTTTTTCTGGATAACTGGTTTTTCTGGATAACTGGTTGGACATTAAAGCAACATCCATTTGATGAGGTTTGTAGAATATATGTGACTGTAACATTGTTACTGATTTCAAATTATTAGATTGCTCTGATTAAGGCCCAGATGCTATCAAGATCAAAGATTAATCAGAGTTTGAAAGAAGGCAATACCTTGGAAGCAATAATTCTGCATAAAACTTAAAATGCTCAATATCTAACTAAAAATGTTTTCATTTCAAATCCTAGATATTGATAAAGTTTTACAATGCATGTAGCATGTAGTAATGTATCAAGCAATGCACATGTAAAACTAGCACTGCATGGCACTTTTTTCTGGAAAGATTCTGAAATCAGTCAGTTGGAAATATCATTCTGGATAACTGGTTTTCCGGTTAACTGGATTCCGGATAAATGGTTCCATACTGTATTTGGTTTAAACACACAAGTTTAGCAAACAATCCCCATAAGTGGAATAATTCTAAGAGAAAAGGTAGAAGAAATTGCAAAGAAAATGAATATTGAATTTAAAGCATCAAACGGGTGGATTGATAGGATGAAAAATAGAGCTGGATTAGTTTATAAGTCCATAAACAAGGAAAGTAAAAGCATCAATATGCAAGAAGCAGATGAATGGAAATTGAATATCTTACCAAGTTTGATATCTGGCTATAAAGAACAAGACATACTTAATTTAGATGAATGTCATCTATTCTATAACCTGCTACCAGATACAACATTTACATTTAAAGCAGGAAATTGAGTAACAATTTTATTAGATTAGCAACATGGACGGTAATGAGAAACTTCCACTTTTAGTAATTGGAAAAACAAAAGAACACTGGTGTTTCAAAAATGTGAAATCATAGCCTTGTAAATATGAAAGCATTAAAGAATTTTTTATGACAATTCTAATTTAGAAAATTATCTAAAGAAATTAGACACTAAAATGAGAGAGGAATTTTTTTTATATAACTGTAATGCACATTCTAAAGATGTGAAATTAAATATGAAAATTCATTTCCTTCCACCAAATTCTACAGCAGTTTTACAACCAATGAATCAAGAGATAATTAGGGCATTTAAACAACACTTCAGAAAACGGGTAGTCAAGTGGATGCTTTTAAATCTGGAAAATGGAGAAAAACTGAAACAGGTGAATGTTTAAAAATTTATTCATATTACATCTGCGTGAAAATCTGTAAATCCAGTTGTCATTGCCAATTGTCTTTTCAAATTTAGAGATAACACAGATTTATATGACCCAAAAGTTGAAGAAAATGAATGGAATATACTGCAGAACGAGTTGGATTTTGACCACATTGGTTTGTGAATATATTAATGTTGATAAAGATGTTTTAACAAGTCAAATTTTATCTGTTGATGACATTTGTGTATCTATGAGAGTGGAAAGGAATCAAGTGATAACTGAAGATGTTCTAATAGTTCCAAGCTACTCAGATGCTATAAAAGGACTAGAAACTTTCCAGCGTTACATAGAAAGTCAAGAGGATGTCCCAGGCGAAATATATATAAAAACTTGCTGCAACTTAACTCTTTTCATTTACAAATATTTGAAAAAAAGAAAAAAAAAAGTTTTTTGGATTATTTCAGTAAGCCAAATGTAAATGCATTATTATAAAAGCAATTTTTCAAGGGAAAAAAATGGAATGGAATTTTAATGTAATAGAAATAAAGGAATAAAATGAAACTTGGAATAAAATAATTCAGAGAAACTAGTTTGTTATTCTTTACTATTATTTTTTCTTTATTTACTTAACAAAATGCACTAAAAATATTTTATTATTTTAATTTCTAAAACTATTCTGTATGTCTAAGTCAACATTTTGGGTAATTTTATGTTATTAATGTTTTCATTATAGTTTTCTCCCCTTGGAAGTTTTCCTGTTTAAGCAGTTTTAATTACCCGGTCCCCTGGAAGACTTCTTAAGCTGGTTTCACTGTATTTATTTCATTTGAAATTATTAAATAATTAAATTTGCATGCATTTATAGAATGATAAAATTATTATAATTTATAAGACGAGAAATTTAAAAATGAAGGATTAATTTAAAAAATTACTTTAGTTTTGTAATAATTTGAAGGTGGAATAATAAATATTTCATTTGCTTTATAATATTTTAAGCATTTATCAATATTATTTTTTATGAAATAATTAGATAGTTGAATTTACAAATATTTATAGAATAATAATAATAATTATATGAAAAATTTAAAAATATGGTTAATTTTAAAAATTATTTTAATTTTGTAATCTTTTCAAGGTTTTATGTAGTTATTATAAAAGAAATATTTCATTTGCCATGATAATATTTTAAGTATTTTTTAATAATAATTTCTTTTTTTTTAAATGAAATAATTATATAATTAAGTTTCACAAGCATTTGTAGAAAAATAATACTATGATAAATTTAAAAATGAGCAGTTTATTTTACAATAATTTCAGGGAGGCATATAATCATTGTAAAAGAAATATTTCATTTGTTTGATAATATTCTCAAACATTTTTTGACAGTTTGATATTTTTCTTCTATTTCTTGCCATTATCTTTTACTTTCGCTTTATCTCACTCAGCAGTTGGTTGGCATTTCCTGGCCATATCAGCTGTTATTAATTTGCATTGGATGTAAGAATAAAGAAGTACATTGTGATCTGTCTTTTATTGAATATACTCTTCTGAGGTTGTTTAAATGAGCGGGTGCTCTTGGTTGAATATTATTCTACCATTTCTACCTTGTTGTTGTTTACGTAGACAAAAAAGTAAAGAGAAAAATGAAACTGTGATCAAACGTGTTGTCTCAGTTTCTGTGAAAGGAACACCTGTAAAAGGAACTATTGATAAGGATTTGTTGAAAGTACAAAAAAATGGTGACCTGGAGAAAAAATATGATAAGAATGGAATTCAGCCAGTTGAAGAAACATCAAGCAACCCAGTTCAAGATAATGATATAAAATGTTCAGAGACTTCCAAAAAAGGGGGTAAAAGTATAACAGCTGATCAAAAAAATGTTTCTGGTGAACCTAGTACAGAAAAAAACATATCTGGTATTTGTATTACATTTTTAGTACTCTCTTATTTAGTATTTAAGAAAATATCCAGTAAGTTTTAATACTTAAATTATTAAAAATTAGACCTTTTTTCAGATGAATATTTATGTATCAGTTTTAAAGAGAAATCCAAACAAGGGATTTAATACATAATAGTTGATTTATTTATTTATTTTTATTTTTTATTATTTTATTAGTAATAGATGTTCTGGTGAAGCTATTGCAGAAAAACACATGGTATTTATATTAAATTTGTAGTGTTTTTGTCTATTTTGTTTGTTATTTAAGCAAATACACGGCAAATTATAATACATAATTATTAATAATTAGGCTTTTTAAGATGAATATTTATGTACTATAAAGATTGTTTATATATCTTAATAGTACTTTTTTTTTATTTCATAATTTGTAAAAAAAAACTAATTGATAATTTTTAAATGCCTCATTAATTTATGCACTGAAACAACAATTATTATAACTCTACACATTACAGTGAAATATATTTGGGGGATTTAAATCATATTTGATTGAATTTTATGTTTATTTTTTTCTCGAATTAAAAATACACTTTAAAAAAATTATTTGTTTAAGCATTAAAAATTGGTGTGTTAAACTCGCACTTTTACACCAGTACTTTAACCCTTTGCATTTCAGGTTATTTAAAAACAATGCATTGAATGTCTTCTCAGCATAACCATTCAAATGCAAAAGGTTAATATTTGTTTTTAAACATATGCTGTGCACATTTAATTTTATTTCCATACTCTATTAACATTTGTTATACATTTTGATGACTAAAGCTATATTGATGATGATATGACTAAAGCAACTATTAATGATGTGATTTTAAATATCTTTTAAAACATTCATTATTGTTTATTGATTTATTACCATGAAATGGTATATTTTGAATCTTCATAAATTTGTCATTGAACATTTCTGCAGATGAAAGTGGAAATTCCTTGCGTTCCTCTCCACATGGAAGATTACGCATGCGAAATCGTTCATTGTCGGGAGGAAGTGAAGATGGTAGGCAAAGAAAAACATCTGTGCCTCAGATATCTGTTTCTGAATGTTTAGAGGTAACTAAATATGATTTAAATAGGTAATTTTATTTAGTTTTGGAAAAAGGTAGAATATCTTTATTTTTCAGCATTCCAATTACAAACAGGGCTTTTATAATCAAAGTCCTTATAAGTATTTAATTTTTACGAATAATCCTTAAAAGACCTTATTTTTTTTCTTGAAAATGTTATGCAGTTTTTTTTAAGTTATACATTTTCCTTCTGATGTTTTACCTCTTGCTAGTGCATGGCACAGTATTTGATAATAAGTTTTATTAATGATGTTTGTCATTTTTAACCGACTCAAAAAGGAGGAGGTTTTCAATTCGACGTGTATGTATTTTTTTTTCTCTTCAATGCATATTATTCACCTTAAAAAGACCACCTTATTTTTAAATTCTAAACTAAACATGGGAACCCTGTAGTTCCTTTTATATAAGTCCTTAAAACAATTATTTTGTCTTTTAAAACAGCTTAAAAATTCCTTTTTTTTTTTTTTTTTTTTTTTTTTTTTTAAGTGAGAATCTTGTACTAATCAAACATGTTTGAAAAATACAGGGTGGCTACTAAATACTGTTACAAATATTCAATCCTTTTATTTTACAAATATAAAATAATAAATACACTAATATGATGAACAGCATATATGAAAGTTTACCTGGAAATAATTTTACTCGAATCAATTGCCATCTTTATCGATTACCAAATATAATATCTTATGTCATTGTCTGACTGCGACGCGACACGAATCATTTTAAGACATAATTGGTCCTATTCATGCAATATAGAAGCTTTGAGAGAGCCCTAACTTCTGTGTTGTTTGCTATTTACTTTAGCCTCTAAAATTCCTCAGATGCAATAATCTAAAGGATTTAGATCTGGTGAAGAATGTGGCCAATTTTCTTGCATGATAAAGTTTGGACAATTGACATGGAGCCAAGCCTCTGTTGATTTAGCTCCGTGCAAAGGTGCAGGATCTTGATGAAATATCCAATTCTTTTGGGATACAACCTGTCAGCATGTGGCAGTAAATGTGTAGTCAATATGTCCTGTTTATAATATTCTGCATTGATTTTTATCCCTTTATCGATGAATTTCAAAGGCAATTTTCCATTGTTTGACGCTGCAGCCCAAACCATAACAGAATTCTCGTTCTGAAAGCGTTTAACAGTTCGAAGGTTTTCAGGTATATCCTCGAAAGTTGCTGAATATACAACAACATTTTTAGCATTATAACACTGTTCAAAGCAAAATAGCTTCTCATCCAAAAATATTATTCTTTCAACACTTTTCCTACCATACCGCTTCAGCAGTTTCTTGCATCTTTTTATTCTTTGTGCAGCAGTCAAACATTGAACTTTTCTTTTGCGATAAGTGTGAAAACCCAGGTCTTTATTTATAATAACTTGCACAGTTCTGTGACTCATGTTCTCTTCTGCAGCCATTTTATTTGAAGAATGTTGTGAATTCTTTTGATGCACTCTTTTGTGTGAACTGAACGTGGGCGACCAGATATAGGTCAATCTTTACAGCTATTATTATCCAATAATCAATTTATAGTTCTACATATAAATGTTCTTTTTTAACCAAGGCATTTTAATTGTTTAAATATTTTACCTGTGGAAAATTCACGATCAAAGAGCTGTTTAATCATCATTCTTTTGACTTCCATCTTTAAAATAAATTTAAATATTTGCTTTATACAAAAATCGTCTGCACTAATAGAAAATTGCCAAACGCTGAAATTGAGAAATTGTTTTACCAAACGATTAAAATTAATTCATATTTTTTGGAGTATAACAGTATTTAGTAGCCACCCTGTATATCATTTCAGACTGGCCAACTCTCTTGATTTACTGCGTTTCTGATTTTTGACATACTTCTCTTGTTTTTCTTATATAAATTTTAACCCATTAACCGCTGGTGTTGTGTTGACACAGGGGTCAAAATAAATGCATATAAAAAAATTAGCTATCGAATGAATTTTGTATTAATAGTAATTTTTAGGTAGGGAATATTATGGTTGATAATTCAATAGAAATTTTTTTTCCTTCAACAGTTTTTTTATGTTTAATAATAAGTTCCAAACTTGAAGTATTTTTAAACAAAAACTTTCACATAGTCATTTTCGCAGAAGAAATATAGTGAGACAAACTTAAGCTTTAGAGGTTATCTATTTTTAGCCAAGGTCAAAGTGCATCAGAACATTTCACGAATCAATTTTTTTTGTTTGTGTGGCGGAAGAAGAGAAAACAGGTTTTGTGTTTGTGCATCATTAGTGGGAAAAAAAGGTAGTTCCCTTACACATTTGTGTTGTTCAACTCAGTGAAATTTTTTCTCATTTTGTACTCATAGAAATGCTTAAAACTAGATATCTTATGTTAGAGGATGTTCTTCAGAGAATTTTTGATGAAGATTGAGATATTAATGATGGGAACGAAACTTGTATTATTGTTATTCCACAAGAAACAGCAGAAGCTAGTCATGAAGAAGAAGGAAATGATGATATATTAAATTATGACAATGATATTTTACCTAATAATACTGCTGGTAAAATTAAAGTGTGCATAAAAAAAAGTTTGTGCCCTCTAAAAGCATTACAAGTCATATGAAAAAACTAAAAACTGAACACTTGAAATGTAGAAAGAAGGAACCATTGGATATGACACAGCCAAAAAATGAAGTAAAAAACAAAATAGAAACTATAAAAAATATAATACAAGATATAAAACTAATGCAGAGATTTGTTATCTGCTCTTTGGCTCAGAAGTTTTTTCCCTTCTTGTAAAACAGACAGATTTATATGCCCATGAAAAAATAGTCCAGATTTTTTAGCTTCTGAAGCATACATAAGTTTTCATTGGAAAGTTGTTGCTTACAGGAACCTTCTTCGAAACTGGTTCCAAAAGTGAAACTATCTTTATTTCAAAAATCTGCAACCAAAATCGAAAAAGTAAAAAATAGCCATATTTGAGATCGACCTCAGCCATCCTGTGTAAAAAAAAAGTCATTTTAAAATATTCAAATTCAAATGAGAAATTTGAAAAGAACCTGCTCATTGGTTTAACATTAGCTAGCAGGTGCTTTTGCGTGAGTGAAGAGTACCCTTAAATGTAAAATCTGCTAACTGTTACCTTTATTTTATTATGGATAAGTATGGATAGTTGTAACTTTATGTTGAAAATTGTTAAATTATTTCAGATATCTTATAAGCTCTAAAAATATATTTTATTCTGTACACTGATTTATTATTTTTATGGTAAAGTTTCTGAATGGATTTAAAACAAATGCCCTAACTTTTACAACAATGCATATATGTCATTTGAAAGTATTTTCTTAAAATGTTTTTGATACGCATGTACTTTTTTTTCTTTCTAAGGTAGCAATATACTACATGCAAAACACACATAAGTAAAATGCATGTTAAATTTTAAGAAGTTGTTCTGTACTTTTTATAATCCTACACATTAATTTATTGATTATAATAATTTTTTTATATATAATTTTAATATATTTTTTTTTAATGAAATTATTTTTATTTTGTTGTTAATAATTTGTCTCTATTAATAAAGAATTACTTTAATTATTCATTTATGTATGAATGGGAAGTACATTTATCAGAAGACAAAATGTTTTTTTTTTTTTTTTTTTTTTTTTTTTTTTTTGTTATGCAATGAATTTAAAATTATTTTAACATATTCTAAATGTCATTCACATTGTTGTTGTTGTTATTGATTTATTTGCACGATAGTCTGTATTATCAGACTTATGTTAAATATAACTGTGCAAAATTAAGAAAACTGTGTAATTAATTTTGAGCAAGAGTTATTCATTCAGAGTATATATTCTGTTTAATATATTAGTATATTACATAGCTTGGCATATAAAACACGCCACAATTTAAAAATAAAACTAAATATATAAACCTATTTATAATATGTTGAATTTTGTTCTGAATTTTTAAGAAAAATATTAATATTTTATCTTTAAATAACAATTGAATTATTGTGTTACATGTACAATTTTGATCAAAAATATATCATTCAGGTTGCAGGTATATATTATAATCAATAAATTGATGTGTAGGATTATAAAAAGTACAGAACAACTTCTTAAAATTTAACATGCATTTTACTTATGTGTGTTTTGCATGTAGTATATTGCTACCTTAGAAAGAAAAAAAAGTACATGCGTATCAAAAACATTTTAAGAAAATACTTTCAAATGACATATATGCATTGTTGTAAAAGTTAGGGCATTTGTTTTAAATCCATTCAGAAACTTTACCATAAAAATAATAAATCAGTGTACAGAATAAAATATATTTTTAGAGCTTATAAGATATCTGAAACTTGTAGCTAAAGAGCTTATACAATAAAACCTGTTGTGATGGAATTGCAAGGCACTGGGGAAAAAATCCCATTTTATACAGCCTTCCATCTTAGCAGATGTAATTGTATGGTTTTTTTTGTCACTAGGGCCATGAAAATTTTCCATTTATGCTGCATTCTGTATTATAGGCAGGTTCTGTTTTCATAGTGTTTATTGTATCCTTCTATCCCTTTCAAATAGTTTAGCCTGTTTTTGTGGTGCTGTTGTCATTTTACACTCATGAGAGCTAAACATCACCTTCAGCTTAAAATTGGATATTAAATCAAAGCAAACATTAACTAATGGCTAGTCCAATTGTTTGACAAGATGTTGTTCACCTTAACACCTGTTAAAATTTTAAAATTTCTGCTTTTTTCAGTTTATTCTTTTATTTTTTCCAACAAACAAATTAAAAAAAATCATTATTCTTTCCAAGATCATCATCAATTTCATTGACAACTGGTTTCAATCCACTGCTACATGTAGGTCTCCTCCTTCCTCCATACATTTTTTTATTGTTTCCTGTCTAGTACTGTGGTCATTCAATTAATTCTATCCAGTCTTCAGATTTTAAAGCTCTGTCTGACCTCCTGGGGTGCATTCTTGGACATTCGACATCTCTGAGATATTACTGTAGGGTGTTTGTAATTCATCTATTTATTGTCTTGTCTTCTTGCAGTGTGCTCAGTCAATTTCAACCACTTAAATCCTCTCAATGATGTAAAAAAACTTTTGTCTGACTTCTGAGTCATGGAATAAAAAGGGGAAGGACAAATTCCATAATGCCAGCCAAGCAGGTTGGAAGAATCCCCCCCCCTTCCGCACTCATTCATTTTGCACTTTGTATGGGAATAGGCTCAAACACAAGAAGGTGTGGATTAGACACTAAGCCTCTGCTTTCAGTTGATTCATTTAAGTCCTTCTTGAAAGTAATTTAAGGGTCTTTTCCAAGATCATGCTATTATCTATATTAATAAAAGAAAGTTTCGCTCTGTGTGTGTGTTTGTTTGTCTGCGATGGCTAGCAAAATCTAGCCCACCTAGAAGTCTGTAAATTTAGGTGTGGATAGTCCAAGGTCTGACCATGTGCACCTGAGTCTCAGAATTTTAATATTTTGATAATTACCCAAGATATTAATTTGATTCTCATTAACCATCGCTTCTAAAATGACACCTTTTAAATCAAAATGGTGAAAGAAATGAACAGGCGCATTGGATTTGCAAGCGGAAATGAACGAATTCGAAATTATTTTACTAATTAGCGAATTTTAAGAAAACTAATTGAGATATCTTTTTGAAAATTTCTGAGCATATGTAAAAAAAAATTCTGCATCTGACTGTGATTTTTGAAAAATTCAGTCGGTAATTTTTCTTAATTTAAGCAAAAAACTGCCAAAAATCTGCCGGCGCCAGTGAAAACAATCCGAGAAAGTTTCAGACAGGGATCTGCTTTTATTAAAAACTAAACTACAAAGAGATCTGTTTCTCTGGCCGATCCCTCCATT
The DNA here is from genome assembly GCA_963931845.1 of Maratus michaelseni. Lineage (NCBI taxonomy): Eukaryota > Metazoa > Arthropoda > Arachnida > Araneae > Salticidae > Maratus > Maratus michaelseni. The sequence goes on from OZ007599.1 coordinate 248,543,015, forward strand.
TCGTTTGCGAAAATGAAAGGAAATAATTGCCAATTTTTACTATTGAACAAAAATTTAGGTAACTAATTAAGATATAGATTTGAAATTGAGGTCGGGAAGGGGTGTCATCTGCCGGGTATTTTAGCGTAGCATCTTCGTTATCTTCTAATTATCACAAAAATGTAATTCTTTTTTTAATGATCACATTAATCTAGGTGACGGTGGTTCTCTTGAACAAATTATTCGTTATATTTGCAGGTATGGGGAGGCAGGGGATTAACGCCTTTCTCTGAGATTGTAATTATCTCGGGCCCGGGCAATGCCGGGCGGGTTAGTTAGTATTTATATATAGTGTATATTCTATCATTCATATTTTTACATGTTTTGATGTTTTACAGTTATGTTACATATTTAATTGTAACAAACTTTAATATATGATTTTGTTTTAATTTTAATTAAAAATTTGAAATGCAGTATTAAATAGATAACAGTTCTCCTCTTATGTTACATGCACACATGCATATGTTTGTGTGTAAAAGTCAAGTTGAGCCTTCCCAATAATTTTGAAAGTCTCTGCATATGTGTTATTATTTTTTTTCTAGAATCAGTCTGGTAGACAAAGCACAGCAAGTTCTGAAAAGGACAGCTCTGGTGTACAAGATGAAGATACTGATCCTCATTTCTCATACCCATCTAGAAGTCAAATGTCCTTGTCATCTTTTGGAGTAAGATTGTTTTATATATACACAAACAAGTGTTTTATATATACACAAACATGTATTTTATACAGGGTGATTTTTTTTAAAGTTGTGAAAGTAAAACCCTATAACGAAAGAACCACTGATCCAAATGACCGGAAATTTCACCAGTATGCTCCCAAAGCAATGGGAAATTTTTAGGCATGGTTAAAAAAAAAACTTAAAATCTCACCGACAGATGGCGCTGTATATGCAGTAAAGTCGGGAGAGGAGCTTGTGCAAGACACACGCACAGTGGATACTCTTCACTCTGTTGTGGAACATGCGTTCCAACTCGTAGCTGAAAACATTGGACAGCACACTGAAAATCGTATGCGTTAGTTGCAAAGTTCTGTACGAATGTTTTACTCCATATTTTTATTTTGTTCTGTTTCTATAGGTGTTTGCAGTTCCTTTTCCCAATTACTGCATTCTGTATATCAAAAACATACAGAATGCAGTAATTGGGAAAAGGAACTGCAAACACCTGCAGAAACAGAACGAAATAAAAATATGGAGTAAAACATTCGTACAGAACTGCGCAACTAACGCATACGATTTTCAGTGTGCTGTCCAATGTTTTCAGCTACGAGTTGGAAACGTGAAACCGCATGTTCCACAACAGAGTGAAGAGTATCCACTGTGCGTGTATCTTGCACAAGCTCCTCTCCCGACTTTACTGCATATGCCGCCATCTGTCGGTGAGATTTTAAGTTTTTTTTTAACCATGCCAAAAAAATGCCCATTGCTTTGGGAGCATACTGGTGAAATTTCCGGTCATTTGGATCAGTAGTTCTTTCGTTATAGGGTTTTACTTTCACAACTTTAAAAAAAATCACCCTGTATATACACAAACATGTGTTTTATATATACACAAACATGTGTTTTATATATACACAAACATGTGTTTTATATATACACAAACATGTGTTTTATATATACACAAACTTGTGTTTTATATATATACACAAACATGTGTTTTTTATATATACACAAACATGTGTTTTTTATATATACACAAACATGTGTTTTATATATATACACAAACATGTGTTTTATATATATATACAAACATCTGTTTTATATATATATACAAACATGTGTTTTATATATATATACAAACATGTGTTTTATATATATATATACAAACATGTGTTTTATATATACACAAACATGTGTTTTATACATACACAAACATGTATTTTATCTATTGAAAAAAAATTTTGTTTAGAAAAAAACTTAGTAATGTGTCTGTGTATATTTTATCAATTTTATAATGTAGCTACCAATAAATTTTGTTAAGACTAATTTTGTTGATTTCTATATAAATATTCCTCAGTATTATAGAATTGTCTCTTTAATTTAGTCCCTGCATAGATCAAATGATGCATAATTAAAAAATTATATATGCATTAAATGTGCCTTTCATGTTAATTTATAAATAGGTGGCATATTGAACATTAAGGCTTACTTTCTGACACATTTCTTAATTCATGTTTGTTCAGAAACACATAAAATTGGCAGGTGTTTTTATTCAGAAACTGTAATTGAATGGTGTTTTATATTTTTGGTAGAAGCAGAAGATATTTCAGAAAATACTGTCAAAGTTGGCATTTTGAATCAAATTTACAGACTCAACAGCAAGGGAAAAGAGAAATACATGTTGTCATGTGACAACAATTGCTTATAACTCAATAAGTTATTAATTTATAAAAAAAAATTAAAAACACCATTTGATTCCAAATCACTTCAAACACATTAAAACCTGCAAATTTTATGCCTTTTACATTTAAAAATGAGTCAAAATTTCACGTTGTTGGGCAGGGAATTTTATAACATCTATAAACACATTAAAATTAGTTCTTAATGAAATCTATCTCTAAAATGAAGAAAAAAAAATCTGGAGGAGACTGTTGTAATAAATTTTATTTTAAAATATTATTTGGAAGTTCTGAAAAAGGGAAAGAAAGAAAAACTTTTTAATAGTCATAACTGTAAAAACACTGTGGCATTAAAAAGGAATTGCATCTGCATTTGCTTTTAAATTTAGTGAAATAGACATAAATTTTCCTTACTTATTTTGCAATTTATTTATTTTTTGTCATGGTTAGCAGTTCCAACTCATATATACTGCTGTCTGCAATGAATAATTTCATTCTGTATTTGAATTGTTGTTGTTTTTAAGAGTATTATTTTTTTAAATCTTTAATGAGTAATTGATGATGTAGTTTATTATTTTGTAAGCAAACTACTACTCTCAAACAATAAGATTGTTTGTGCAAATATCAACATGATTTTTAATTCTACAAAAATTTATCATGTAATAAAAATTACCATCTGAAGAAAAGATTTGTTTTTATTATTTCCCTTTATCACTCTCATACGTTTATATTAATTAAACTATGTTGCATTGCATGTAATGTTAATATGATGTCTAAAAAATATCTTTGGCATAATTGTTATATTCAGTGTTTAATGTACCTGTTCTAAGCATAATATTTAGTTTTCTAAAAAAAGCTTCATATTGGCAAAAATTTCCTGTTTACCAAACAGTTATAAAAAGTGTTTCTATCATAAATATACATAAATTAAAAACTAATTATGAAATTGACTTAAAATTCATTATTATTTTATTGAATCTTCCATTTTATGCTATTTAAATTAACAATATAGTTTAAAAAACCTTATTCATCAGCATTTTGTGATTTCTTATTTCATGTGACATGTATGAACATTATTTATTTCTATAGTATGTATAATGTTATTTTTATGTTTTTCAGGGCAGGAGTGAAAGTGTTACTAGTGTTTATAGTGCAGCTGGGGGTGGACGTTATGGAACTGTGATAGTAACCGGTGATGTATTATTTGGCCTAAATTACAATTACAAAGTTGGATGTTTGGAAATTAATATAAAAGAATGTCGAAATTTGGCTGCTGTTGACACTAAAAAGAATCGCTCAGATCCGTATGTATTTTATGCGTTTTATGAAACTTATACTGCATAATATTGTTTCTTTCTCAAAAACTGTCAATCTTGATTTGTAAAAAGTCTAAATTTGTTTGTAATTAGACTTAGTCACTTGAACAGTTACAAGAGCCAGTACATTAATTACATTCATAAGTTTAAATATAGTTAATAAGTTTTGCTAAACACTCATCACTTTCCACTTCTTTATATGTCTTGCCATGATCTTGATCTATTGTCATGTTCAATTTGTAAATTAAAATAGCAGGATATTAAATTAATTGCTTTCTGAAGGACTTGTCAATTTCACTTTTTTCCTTCCATTCATTTTTACATGAGTGATGAAAGAAAATGTTCAACTTAATTTTCTACATATTTGTAAAGTGTTGTGTTGTATTTTTCAAATTTTAAGTAACTCTTTCTATATTTATGAATTTTTGAAAGCATCTTCTGGAATCTGTTTTCATTAATATTGTTGCTTCTACCTATGATGAACCTCTTTTGATATTCATTATATTCAAATTCTATCTCCTCCTAAACAGACTGATTAGATTAATGAATGAGAACATTAAAATCTATGAACTATTTTTATGTATGTCAGATACAGAGTTTTCAAAGTGAATATCTTATTAATTTCTTAACCATTGATTTTAAACCAAGAACTCTTATACCAAAACTAATTAAATAAATCATATTTTTTACATTATTAATTTTAATTACTTTTATGGCCTTAATTTTAATTACTTTTATAGGAAAATGATAAATTTTAAAAATGTTGCCTATTATCTAACCAGTCTCATGCAAAATAGTCAAATTGTGTTAGTATTTTATAGTTAAAATAATTTAAAATATAAAGTTTTACATCACTTTATCCAAAGTTTCTGATTGCTAAAATTCAAATCATCAACATGTTAAGCTGATTTCCTCAAAAATTATACTCTAAGGTCTTTAAACTTATCAATAATCCCAAATTCATTTATTCTGTTTATTATTATTGCCTAAAAACAAAATCCTGTTGTTAAGTTTATACTTTGGCTTGATTAGTTTTAATCACAATACATTATGTTATAATATAACGATACGATATATTATAAACACTTGATGTTCTGTTTTTTGTATTTTGAAATACTTATGTTTGTTGAATAAAATTAAATCTTTTTTAGATTACCCTGACTAATGTAAAAATAGACCTTTTATTCTATGTTTCTTATTTTTTATTTTATTTTAATCTACCCTACTCCAATGGCTTAGTCAAATAAAAAATTACTTTGTAATCTCACATATATGTGTTTTAATTTCTCCCTTATTAATTGCTTTCTAAAATTTTACCATTTTTCTTTTTATGCTATTTAAATATGAGAACCTTTCAGTAGGTGCACCTGAAATTTTTTGCTCAAACGTGCACATGATGTATTTTTTTTTTTGCCGACAGTAGTTATGTTACAAATTATTTTATAACATTTATAAGAGGCATGTCAGAAGAGCACATGTATAAATATCGCTAGTAAAAACAAAAGTTTGGAAAAATTAAAATTTGTTGTAAAATTTGCAACAGTGCACTCTCTGGAAGGTTAAACAACCTACGAAAATTCTTCATATCTAATACCTCTTTTCTTTTTCGTAATGTACCTCAAATTTATCTTTACATTTTTAGGTAGCTTTCATTACAAAAAACTACCTATTGCAGCCATTCGGAGGAAAGCAATTAAAAAAAATTTTGGTACATTTTCACCGATCATGACCCCCAGACCCCAAAAACCACCCTCCATTCAAATGTTGATTTATATATATAATATATCTGACTGCTGTAACACTCTTATTTATGAACTGATTTGCATGTGACTGAGTATGTGTATAGGGCGTACCAAGGTCTCGGCCGAGTTCATTGGCCAGCTTCATCCGCCATCTTGTTTCAAAATGGCAGCCAATTAAAAATTTTAAATTTTTAAAAAATCAATAAGATATACAAAAAATTATAAATTGCAAAAATTGTTCCCCTAAAGTGTTAGAACGTGATACAAGGATTCTGGAACATTTTTTATTTTGGTTATATCTTAAAAAATGGCTGATATAGGGCATTTTGAATTCTAGAGTGGCTGACATTTTGAAACAATCTGATATTTGTTATGTTGTAACTCTTTTATTTATGAACCAATAGGAATGTGACTGATCATGTGTACAGAACTTACCAAGGTCTCGACCGAGTTCATTGGCCAGCTTCATGTGCCATCTTGTTTCAAAATGGCAGCCTTTTAAATTTTTAAAAAAATTCAAAAATAAAACTTATAAATTGAAAAAGTTGTCCCCTTTAAGTGTTAGATCCTGATACAAGGATTTTGGAACATTTTTTGATTTGGCTTTATCTTTAAAAAGTGGCTGAGATGTGGCAGTTTGAAATTCTAGGGTGACTGACATTTTGAAACAATCTGATTTTTGTTATGCTGTAACTCTCATGCTGAAATTCAAATTCCGTATTAACAAAAACCGGGATGAAATCTTCTATAATCGCGTTCCAAGCATTTTAGCTTTGGCTGTTTGAGTAAAATGAGTTGAATTTTTAAAAACATGGACTATGAAACTACCTTTTCCTCCCAGTACAGGACAGAAGGGCTTTCTAAATTAAGTTTTTTCTAAATTAATTTCTTGGTGCTTTCTAAATTAAGTTATATACACTTCAAACTGAGTAAAAAGTAAAAATGTGATACAAAAATGCATGCCTTTAATTTAGTGGGGAGAGACAAACATTTTCAGTGATCTTAATATTTTGCCAGGTATCCGTATTTAACAAGTAAAATTTTTCCCCTCCTCTAGATATATTCTGTGATTTTTATATTTCCTTTATCTGCAGTTACAGTTAATTACTGTGCATAAATGATATTATACCTGTCTTTTAGTGGTTTCTTTTTTTTTTTTAAGTAAATACAGCTGTTTTGAAAATTTATCGCTGAGAAATACACATCCTGCATTACTTTTTTTAAACCTCATTATATACTCTTTCAGAAATATCAATTAAAAATGATATACAGTAGAGTGCCGATTATCCAAACTCCAATTAACCAAACTGTCCAATTATCCGAATACAACTTTTAATTTTTTTCAGGACAGCCCTTGAAATCAAAAACATTTTCCAGATCAGTGGATCGAGGAAAATGAAAACGAATGTTATAAAAATGATCCAGGCCCATCACATAAAATGAAGACTTTGAATGTTTGGAAACAGCTATGAAATGGTTAGAACGACTGGCGAATGCTGATGCTATTTAACTTATGAATTTAAGAAGAATTCGTGATATGGTAGCATTAAAAAGAATATATTATTTCAAGCAATAATCAATCCAAAGCTTTTTGCTTAAATTTCAAATTTTTCAGTTCAGAAAATAATAAAAAAGATCCTCAAAAAATTTTAAAAATACAAAAAAAATGACAAAAAGTTAAAAAGACAAAGTGACAAATCCCCCCCCCCCCCCCCCAAAAAAAAAAAAAAATTAAACATACCAGCAGTAACAGATGGCAGTCCTAAGTCTGCTTAAAATGTGAAGGAAAATTGTGTACACACAAAAGAATCTTTTTTTTTTATTTATCTATCCACTACTATTGTTTTTTGCTTATCCGAACTAGTGCCGGTCCCGTCAGGTTCAGATAATCGGTGGTCTACTGTATATATATATATATAACTGTAAAAGTGCAATTATAAAATATTACTTATTAATAGGACAAAATCTTGTGAAGAAATAAAATGGAATTGAAATCTTTCATTCAAATAATGATGATGGGGAGATGCATGGACTTTGATGTTAATCAGAAGATTTTGAAAAATATTCAATTATGAGTTAGAAAGTATTACAATACTTATATTTAAGGCTTTGACATAAGCTGAAATACAGTGTGCCTTTCTAATGTATGGGATTAGAATAGCTGATTTAGATTCAGTAAAAGTTAACTGTTCACAAAACTTAATCAAAAGAACTAAAATATCCAAATAAACTCAACTGTAAAATATGAGAATTAAAATCTGTGTTAGTTTTTTTTTTTTTTAGATACTCCATTTAAATTACAATTCAGAATTTTCTGTGTAAATTTTTTCTGCTTTTAGATCAATAAATGTTTAACCTTTTTCTTGAACTTTGTCTTTTGTTAAAAGTAAATTGTTGTAAGAGTAATTTTCCTACACTTTTATTTAAGTTTGTGGGTTAAATCTTACAAAATTCATTTCATTCAAAAACGAATAAAATATTCTGATAAAAACAAAATGTCATTTTTCAAAAGGCTAATCATATTTATCAGCATATATGATGTATTTCTTCTAATTAGAATCTGCCAAATGTCCATTGCTTTTCTGTGTTTAAACATTCTTTTCTCATAAATTCGCAGTAGTTTTTAGTTTTCATATGACAAAATAATTTTAATAGAATGGCTGTGATTCTAATTTATGATTATAAAGTAGTAACGATTATATTTATATAGGTATTAAATATTTTTTCAAATTTTTAGGTACGTTAAGGTTTATTTACTTCCTGACCGGACAAAAAGTGGCAAAAGAAAAACAAAAGTGAAGAAGCATACCTTAAATCCAGTGTTTGATGAATTACTCAAAGTACGTTATTACAAGTTATATTGCTTATTGGATTTTTTTTCTCCTATAATTTCAATAAAGATTTTTATCTTTGATGATATTTTTTTTATACAAAAAAGTATAGGAAATTTACTTCTGATCACATTTTACATTAAATGGAAATATGGCTTTTCATATTTCAAGGATACTTTCTGTAATTTGTTTTTGTTTTACTTCAATTTTATTAGGTACAGTTTATGCATGTGTGTTATAGAAACAAATGTGTGGAGAATGATGATATACAGTATGAACATGCAATGCAATGAGTTTTATAAAAATTTTCAGTTTCCATCCATATCCATAAGAATATTGAAAAATTCAGAAATTTCTAGAAAGGTAGCTTAGCATTTTAAGTCTAATATTTCAGAAGAATAAATTATTTAATTTCTTGCCTTATTTCCTTTTATTCATGAAACCTTCTTTGAACTCATAACTTTGATACATTGCCTTTCTAGAAATGCACTTTTTAAGTATTAAGAATAGATTTATAATTATATTTATATGGTTAAGGGGTTACTTCACTCACGCAAAAACACCTGCTCGCTAATGTTAATCCTATGGAAGAAAGTTTTTACAATATCTCATTTGCATTTCAATATTTTTAAATGATTTTTTTTCTTTGGTTAGCTTGGGTCAATCTCTATACAGGCCCGTTTTTACTTTTTGGATTTTGCTTACAGGTTTTTTTCATGAGGATACTTTCACTTTTGAAACCGGTTCCGAAAGTAAAAGTATCTTAATGAAAAAGAAACTTGTTAACAAAATCAAAAAACTAAAAAAGGGCCTGCATAGAGATTGATCTCAGCTATCCAATGCAAAAAAAAAAAAAAAATCTTATTAAAATATTGAAATGCAAATGAGATATTGTAAAAAAATTTTCCCATAGGATTAACATTAGCAAGCAGGTGTTTTCACGTGAGTGAAGTAGCCTCTTAAGCAACAAAATCTGTGTATATAATGACATTTTGACATTTCCAATAAAATTAAAGAACTTAAATTTTGCCAGGAAATCTTCCTTGAAGCATAACTTCAACAACTAGGTTTGAACGTAGTGTCAACTTGTTTCAAATCCATGTTTTCATAGCATGCTATTTTGTTCAGGTTTGCATTCTGCATGGTACATAATAGTCTCATTCCATTTCACCATATTACTATATTCCATTCATTCAGTGCTTGTGAATTGGGATGAACTAGATATGTTTGATCTTGTTAGCTACAGACAAGTAAAACAATTTTTTTTTCAACTACCTTATCCTGTATTATGTATTATACATAAAATATGATCAGAGTCTAGTGCATGTACCTGCATTATAAGTAATCAGTGTGGACAATCCCAATCCTGGTATGAATCCTGGAGATGATCAAACTGTTGACCTGGCAGCTCCTGTATGCTAAAAGCAAAAAACTATACTTGATTTTCAGCCATTGAACTCAACTACATCAAGTAATTGTACAGTCGTGGAAAAAAAAACTGCACACCCCCCACTAACTCTGCAACAAATTGTAGTAGAAGGAAGTGACTGGTACCAAACGATTGGAAATAAAGTCTACTTTTAAATTATATATCTAAAATTTGCTTAAGGGGCCATCTACATATTAAAACAAGTCTAAAATTTATTTTTTTCAATGGCAACACCCACTTTTGACATGATATTTTTTTGTGAGAGAACTGTAGAAGATTTTGTGAAAACAACAAAAGTTCTTAAGGATATTATAACAACGCTTTCAGGGGAAGAATATACAACTGCTTTATCTGTTTTGTCCCTTTATCGGAAAATTAAAAAAAAATCTACAGTTAAAAGAGGAAGATGAAGAGCTCATGAAAAAAATAAAAATTGAAGCTCTATCCTCACTAATGGAAAAGTATGAAAAAGTACCATTGCAGTGTATATTACAAATGTCCACACTATGTGACTCTAGGTTCAGATGCAATTTTACTGATTCAACTGCTGCAATGAAAGAAATTGCACTGAATCATTTAACTGATTATCAACAGTCTGTATTCATTGATAACCACATTAATAATGTTACTCCTACAGTCACAGAAACAACTAAAAAGGGTTTAGCTAAACTTTTTGAAGATGAAGATGAAATGTTAGATGATCTGGCCATAAATCCTAAAAGAAAAGCAGAGGTTGAACTGAACAATTATTTATCTATGCCCAAAATAAATATGGTCACAAATCCATTAACATGGTGGAAATCCCATGAAGCGCCCTTTCCAAAACTAAAAAATTTGGCCAAAAGCTTTTTGGCAATTCAAGGAACCAAGTTCTTTCAGAACAAGCTTTTAGCTGTGGCGGCAATGTGATAACAAAGCATTGGACATCATTGTTGCCTAAAAATGTAGAAATGCAAGTATTTTTAGCCCAGAGTAAAAAATATTATTTAATAGTATTATGATCAGGGGGGGGGGGGGGGGGTGCAGAACGTGCCTTGGATGTTTATAATTTTAATATGTAAAAAATTTTAATTCATAATGTGTGAAAATAAAAGTGACTGTAAATATTGCACTTGCTTCTGGTACACCCATAAGGTGGAGTGCTCCAAAAGAACATCTTAAAGAAAAAAGACTAATATTCATCATGTTTATTTTTAAATGACATATAAAACAAACATTTAATTATAAAACAGAGTTATCCATCCACTCTACCTAATAGAGGCACTTTATCCTCTCAAAAAGGGCTGTGATAGTTGTTCCCTTACATCCAATCAATCAACCCATGAAAAATTCGAGCAGGAAGCCAAGAAGTTTTTAATTTAAAAATTATCAGTTGCACCACTTAGAATGCTTTCAAAATCACTAAACATAAGGTGGAAGAAAAATTGAAGTTTATAATCAAATAAAACACTTTTTTTGAATAAAATAAAAATAAAAAAATATTTTTTTAAAGCTTTTGAATACGGGACATGCAAAGATAAACATTGAGCAGATTACATACATTTTTAAGTACTTATAATTGTCCAAATGTTTTAAGATTTTTGTATGGTATATAAAATATGTATCAAATGTCCATGTAAAAAAATTAGTGTTAAAATTCTTATACTTAGTGGTAAAAAAGCTGGCATAAATGGAGAGAACATATCAACACACAAAATGCATGACAAAAGCCTGATTTTTTTTCAAGAAAATAATCTTTTTAAAAGAGCTAATATTAATATTTTTTAAAACTGAAGACATCATTACAAAGGAAAATGTACATTCATTAAGTGGCAATATATGTGTATACAATTGTTTTTTGCATACAATAGGAAAATGGATGCAGATTTTAAAAGTCTGCAGGAAAAAAAAATTGCTAAAGTGACTTTCAGAAATTAATTTTTTGAAAGGGTTTTAATATATTTTTTTAACATTGTTCAAAAGAAAATGAGAGTAGATATGATTTGGTATTTTTCTTTTTTCTTTTTTTTTTTTTTTTTTGTATTTCAATTTCAGAGTGGATGCAGAAACAAAAACCCCAAAACATTCAAAAAAGAATTTTCTTGAAAGGGTTAATATTAATATTTTTGAACCACTAGAAAGGAAAAAGTATGTAGATACTGTTTGGTATTTTTTGTTTTTTCATATTTTGAATAGTTAAGCCAATGTGCACATGCCGCAGAAAGAAAAAAAAGAGTGTTTTCGCCTTCTGTTTCTTCCCTGCTGGTGGATCTGCTGAAAGCTTTGGAATTCACCATGATCAGTAGCAAACTGCCATTTTGCAATGTTCATTATCTTTTTTCATTAATATCTTGGCTAATTAACAAAAAATTAAAAACTAAGCCTTGGGTGCCTTTAGATCTGCCTTGGACCATCCTCATCCAAATTTTCAGACCTGTACGTGCATTAGATTTTCCTAACCATTGTGGATAGACAGACAGGCAAACATCCTCCTTTTATTAGTATAGATAGATTACTTCAGAAACCTTTAAAGAATATTGTATTTGGGATAATGCATCGATTTGTCAGGCTTCCTTGGGAAATACTTTTTTCTTTATCTCATTATGATGTTTTTCAAAACTAATGGATTATAAACATTCAAAAGCAAGCTGCTGCACCAAATTTCATTAGAAGAATACATTATATGCAGGTAAAACAATGTTTTGATCACCAGAACTTTTGAACTTATTGGTGACTAGTTTCAGTAGCATTCATCATACCATCAGCAGTACAAAGTATGATGGAATTGATATTGTACTCTGCCAAGTATCATCTTGATTTGTCATACATTAATTTGTCAATACATTAGTTTCTTAATTTTTTTAGCCAGAAAACTGGAATATTGTAGAAGTAGTGGAGTTGCAGAAAAACAATTATTTATATTTAATTACAGTTTTTATTACCAAATTGATAATTAATGATTATAAACATTTTGTGAGAAATGTATTTAAGAATTCCAAGAGTGGAATTCATAAAAGTGTCTAAAAATTTAAAATGTTGTCAAAACAATTGCAGTAAGTTCAGCAGACGCAAAAAAATGGGTTATTCATCATTGAATCCCTCTCTTTAAGAGAAATTGTCTGTTTCCAAATGGGCTATTTGGAAAGAGTTATATTTGCAAATTGGTGACAAAACTTGATACCAAAAACTTATTTTCAAAAATCAAGAAACAACGTCTCTATGGTCCATAGTAGATTTACTGAGAATATTCTAGATTAACTTTGAAGAAGTTGAAAAGTATTTGTCTCCAAAGTAAAATTATAAATAGGAATGAAATGATAAACAATGAGTTAGTATTCTCATGATGTGAAACACTAGCTAACTTACCCGGAAATACCAAACAGAAAAAAAAACTTTTGTAATTTTCAGTAGAGTGGTTTCTTGAATGGTTTTGAAAAAAAAAAATGTTGTCCTTATAATAAAAATTTGCAGAGTTTTTAAGTTTTAATTCAAATTTTGTTTCTTTTATAAAAAGTTGTATTAAAAAGTCTCTATTAAATACTTCTTAATGGCAAATTTAAAGAGCAAAAACTTCTGACTTTTGAATGCTCTAAAAAATTTCCTTCTATAAAAATTCTAAAAAGATACAGGATCATTCATAAAGCTTTTAAAATACTTAAAATGTCGGCTTTCTGTAATTTCTTATAACATACTAAAAAATTTTTTTTTTCATTAAAAGAAAAATGCAGTTGCTAGTAATCGATTCTTAGCAGCTTTCCAGTTTCCCCAGTCTCTTTTTTTTTTTTTCACAGAGCAAAAAGCTCCCACTGTTTCATTTATTGCATATTCAAGAAACTCGCATTCTCATTACTTTTATAAGAAATCCTCTAAAATCCTGTAATTAATATTTCTTGAAATTTTTTAAAACATTGCCGAAAGGTCTCTATATACAGGGATATAAAATTGGGTTTGGATGACAATGATTTTATATCAAAATCGTTAGGTAAAAGTACTAATTTTTCTCCAAAAAGTGAGATTTAAAAAAAAAACTGAAAAATCAAAAAATTGCTCAACAAATTCTGAATAAAATTTTGTGAAAAGACAATGGTGTTTACTATACTGGGGTAAAAGATTCAAATCGGATTTTTTTTTTACAAATGCCTAAGAATCACAGGCAAAGTTCAAAAATAAGAACAAACTCCAAAAACTCTCATTCAATATTTTTAAAAAATAGAAAATCTTAAGTCCAGATGCATTTGGACTTGTCTTCATCTATCCATAACCTGGTTTTCAGACCTCTACATGTGATAGATTCTCCTGCCCATCACCCAAACACAAACACTCATTTTATTAATATAGATAATAGTTCAGCCATATCTTGCCTTCTTCATACAGTTAGGAGTATTATCAGTATCTTAACTGCTTGCAACTTTAGAGAATGAGTTAGAATTTTTGCCATTTTCATGTTCTGTTTATTGTATTATTTTGTTTTGATGCATTTTCTGTTATGAATTTTAATCAGTTGTCATTATTGTTGAGTATGTGCTAAATAAATTGTATCCTTATAGCGGGAAATTACATATTCAAAGACTAATTGTTTCTGCACTGTACCAAAATGTCAAAATTTTGTTACAGTGTTCTTCTAATGTTGAAAAGTGTTTCATAATACAGATAGATCATTTTCCTTATTAGTTTATATTGGGAAAAAACATTGGGGCACAGGACCATTTGTTAAATTATTTGAATTCCAGCACTGGTTCCAACTCAAACCATTCACTGAATATAAAATTGTGGGTGTCCCTGTAAATGAACTATAAGAGCCTTATATTTAATTAATGAACTCATCCAAGATACTTGCAAGATCAATACACTGTCCTAATTAGGTTCAGTATTTTAGATGTTATTGTGATAATAAATTTTTCAAGTTTTTTGCTTTTCTGTATTTCTGTAAACAAACTATAAGAGCTACGTTCTTAACTTATAAAAGTTACTGACAAGATCTATCACTGTCTACATTAGGTTCAAATTAGTATAGTATTTTGGGTGTTATGATTACATGATATATATACAGTGTGTCCCAAAAAGATTGAAACACGCTTTAGTTTTTTATATGTTGGAGATATGTAGACAATGTAAATTGAAAAATTTTTTAAAGTAACTTTCAAAAGTTACTTTTTAAATTTTTATACTGACCATGGGCCCTAGAAGTTATATTTAGAAAAAATCTCTCCATGCTTAAGTACAAGTAAAACAGTTAAAATTGCATTCTTCTATGACCAAAGCTCACCAAGTTGCTTTGAATTTTATGAAATTTCAGAGCTTTCCAGCACTAAAAACAGAATAACAATTATTTATTTATTTTTTTTTTTTTTCAGAAAACTCTGAAATTTTATAAAATTCAAAGTGTAACTCGGTGAGGTTTGGTCATAGAAGAATTGAATTTTTACTGTTTTACTTGTCAAAGCATGTAGAAAAATTTAAGAAGTGTAATTTTTTTTTTAATTAATGACACGACTATTTCATCAACATTAAATGCTAAATAATCTTATTTCCTACCTTATTTTGAACATTTTTGCAATTTATATTGCTTTTATATCTCCAAAAGTTAAAAAAGTTTAAGCACATTTTAATCCTTTTTGGGACACCTTGTATATATGTAAATGAAGTGATTGCAATACGTCAATTTCTAAAGAAATCAACCTAAATTTCATTTCTTTGTTATAAATAATTTAGGTCTGTGCTGCCAGAAATGTCTGTTTTTCTCTTTTTACTACCTTCATTTGTTTGAGCATGGGTGCTTATATGAATCCCACATGGATCATATCTCCTTTGCTCCTTTTTTATGGTAATGGTTTTATTATTTCATAATCTTCCTAATTCCTTTATTACTATCTGTACCCAAAGAATTGAAAACTTGCTTGCAGAATAACTTTTACCATTCCTGGAGTAATATCTCTGCTGCATCTGACAAAGTGAGCTGCTAACTGACTGTTCCTGAAACAATATTTGGGATTTTACATTTTCTGGAAGTTTATGATCCTCTTCTACATCTTTCATCTCCAGTGTTTAATATTAGCAATTATTTATTGAATTAAACAATAAAATTTTACATATAAATTACTTTGACTAAGAAAAGAAGTATTTGAATGTTGATCTACATATTACATTCTAGATTTCTAATTATGTGAAAAGTTACTTGCTGTAAATTTCTGTTGTAGAATAATTAAAACTCTTCTTCTCATCTTCCACATAATCTTTCTTACAATGCCATTTTATTGGAGAAATAAGTGAATGAAAAGTGCCCTATGAATTATCATGGGGCACTTTTTGTAGATAAATAATAATGTTGAGTAATAATAAAAAAATAAAATTGTTTCTATTTGTTTACAAAAATTTTTGTAAAGAATTATTTTCAGTTATGAACATATTCATTTAAAATTTAAATACATTTTTAGGTTTCTACTTATTTTTGTTGTTGTTATTATTTTAGTTCCAGGTTACTGTTAGTGAACTGGAAATAAGAACATTATGGCTGTCTGTATGGCATAGTGATAGATTTGGTCGCAATGATTTTCTTGGTGAAGTCATGCTGCCTTTAGGTAATGACACTTTTGAAAGCTCAGGATTAAAGTGGTATCCACTTCAAGAAAGGGTAATTAAAATTTTCATCATTTTATCCTTTGTTTATTGTGTAATGATCTGTATAGTGGTACTTTGGTTTGTGAGCATAATTCATTCTTCTCATAATCTTAAACGCTCATGTATCAAAGCAAATGTCCCTCTGGGAATTAATAGTAACTCTGGTGATTTCTTCCAATATCACTTACTGTATAATTATGAGTTCAACATATAAAGCAGAAATACAATGCAGTTGTGTAAAGCAAATTTACCTGCTATTCACTTTGAAGATGAGAATAAGATAATTTTAACTATTATGTTGGAAAATTAGCAGAATTACTGCTATCTGCAAATTCAGAATATTTTGTGTGTGTCTTATTGAATCTATCCAAAGACACATCTCCCCCACCCCCCTTTCCTCTTTTTAAGATTTCACTAAGATGTGACATAGTGTTGTCATTGGACAAATTTGTTGCTGTCATTAAGTTTAATTACTCAAATTAATTTTTTTTATTTAAATATTTCAGTATTACTTATGAATAATATTTTTTTAATAATATACATTTTTCAATGCAAAAGAAGTTATTAAAAATAAAGAATAGAAACTGAAGAAAAAGGCATGAGTATCTTCAAGTTTGTTTGCCTGACAGCATTCAGTGTTTCCTAACCTGTCTACATTGATTCACTCTCAAAACAAGAATAACTGGAAGTGGTGCCTTCTTCATCATTCCAAGTATACATGTAGGGGATTATTGCTCAACAAACAATATATTTTTTTTTTGCTTTTGCCATTTTTTGATACCATAGGGTTTGATTAAGTATATCAAGCAAAACTACAACTGTGGTATCTAAAAATAAAAAATTGTTATCAGTATTTTGTATAAATAAAGTGAATAGAAAATATTTGAACAGAATATTTTACCAGTAATTTATTTCTTATTAATAAAGTTATAATAATATACATTGAAGAATTTTCCCACTTTTTGAAAACTGTATACATCAATCTGAAATCTGTGTATGTTTTGCATTGCTACAAATGATTAATGTTTGGTTTAAACTATTCCATATTCCAAATTAAGATGATTTCATTGATGAATTGGTTCTTTTCAGCTCATTGTTTTCTTGCTGCATATCTATATTTCTGGTTTTCAAATTTTTATTTTTCTGGTTAATCATAACAAATTAGATGAATTTGTAGAAGCGTGCTAAGTTATCATTTGTTCTTTCGAAAAATTTTTGCACATTTCTCTTGAGATAAATTGTAATATTTACAAACTGCTAACTAAAGCAAGATTAATTAGTCTGAAGACAGTACTTTACCCTATTGTCTCTTGTGGAATGCCTGTTGGGTGACTTTGTAGATGCTTCTATTGCCTTTAATGGAAATGCCCCCCCCCCCTTACAGGTGCTCCATGCCTCCCAAGGGAGATGAACCTCACCGGTTAGGAAAACTGCTCTAACTACTACACCATCAGAATTAACTATTCTATGAAAATAGTATTAGTTAATATTTCTACAATATTTTAAGCATAACTTTTCCTGAGTTTATTTGAGTTGCATTGAAATATTTGGAAGATATTTTCCACCTTTTAGCCTTCTGCTAACCAGTGTTGAGTATATCAGTTACCCCATCTGAGCCTTTCTTTGTAAGGAGAGTGTTTTTAAATTACATGGGGAGCAAAAGAAATGGTGTATAATATATTGTTTCAATAATGACTTAATAATTTCTTAAGTGATTACTTCCTGACATATTCACAAATCATTTTTATTCTAAAATACACAACATTTGCAAGTGTTTTTGTTTAGAAACTAAGAAATCTAATGACGTTTTCCATTATTTGATAAAGGCAAAGAATCTTTTTTTTAAATGCTGTCAAAGTTGGTATGTTAACCCTACACTGTGCAGAGATGCATATGTAAATCATTAAAATTTCACCCTATATTATATCTATGAAGAAACAAATTTGCATTTTTTACACACTGTGTTGCATAAAAGTGGGTCCTTTTCTCCATTTAATTCTAAATTTCATCAGTATTTGGTAGCAATATACATTTATGTGTCAGAGAACAAACTTTATTTAGGTATTGTATGTGTTCATATTTTTAGTAGAAATACATTGTACATTTTGCTTGTATTTTTGATCGCTGAATCCAAAGAATTTTTTTTCTAGTTGTACAAGTATGTACTTTCAATTTCATATCAATATTTTTTTCAAATAAAATTTGAGTTTAAAACCATTATTTTATGATTGATTGCAATATGCATCAGCATGGATTAAAGTCTAAATCTATAGTGACATAATACTTTTTGTTTAGATATATTTATCCTCAAAATTATTTGAATAATAATTAAATCTGAATTTTAAAAATGTTTTTATATCGAATCTAAATTATTTTTTTACTATATTTCCTTTACTTAGACTTACACACACACACATATATATATATTAGAATGGATGACTATTTTACAAAACGTAGACAAAAAATATTTGAATGATGAAGAAATTGCTGAGTTTTACTGTTTCAGTTATAAGACAAACAGTACAGTAAATTCTAACATCTACAACTACGAATTAACATCATCTACTCTTTCTCCTGCTAGTAACTCAATAAATATATATTTAAGAAAATTGCTGTAGAAAAACAAACCATATTTGTTAAATGTGATAACATTTTGTTTTATACATCTAAGCCCCAAATAATTTCATAATTACAAAACCCTTACCAATACTTTAGTTATTTCTTTTTTGATGCCCTTTGAAAAAGAATAACTTCAGAAACGAATTTGTATAACAATAAAAAAAGAGTCTAAAACCATATTTTCCATTACTTTGAATAACATAAATAATTAGTTAGGAATAGTAATTATGATCTATTTATCATGTCCCAAATGTGCACTCATATTGGAATGAAGTAATCGGTAATATCATGATACAAAATACCATATCAATGAAAGTCTTTTGAAAAATATGACAAAAATCTACATTTTTAAGGATAATTCTCCACAAATAACTGACTTTCAAATTGCTGGATCTGATAAATTATATAAAATCATACTCGTAATTGATTAGTAGAATGCAAAATTGTTATTGGTTCTAATGGAAGAAGACCTTCCTGTAGATAAGCAAAAATGTGCCAGTAAAGCTAAATATTATCTAAAGTAATATATGTCCAACAAGCTCCATAAATGGGGATAGATAAATTATATTTCCTTTGTGGTCAGGATGGATTTGCACATAAATTTTAAGTTTATACAGGCAATAAAAACAAATTTACTAATCGTTTACCAAATGAACCAGATCTAGGATGCAGTGGGAATGTTGTCATTAGATTATGCAGAGAAGTATCTCTCAATAAAAATTTCAAGTTGTAATTTGATAACTTTTATTCATCAATTAGCCTCATGAAATATTTCACTAAAAGGGTAATTTTATGCTTAGGTGCTGTAAAGAGGAATAGAATTCTGGGTTGTAAACTTCCTTTTGATGTAGAAATGAAACAAAACCCTAGAAAAACAAGTGTTAAATATGTTGCAATTATCTGACATATATTTGTTTCTTAGTGGCTTTTAATTAATTAATTATTTTATTTTATAAATAAGTTATAAGCCAGTTATCTAACACAAACAATCCTGAAGTTTCCATCACCAAAATTAAACTTAATGCTCAATGATTCATATATGCATCAAACAAAATTTTTTGCTAAAAACAGTAAAAAAAATCCAAAAGAAGTTAAATATTTTTTTCTAGCCTTAAATATACAGTAGAAGATCTTTTATAACACAATTCTATGTAATGCAATTCTCTATATAACGCAAAACTTCTCAGATGTAAACAATTAATTTTGCAGTTAAAACATGCCTGCCTTCCATACTGTAAAAAAATTATTACTCTCTAGAGGACTAAACTTAATACATTATTTCATGTTTATCTTCTCAATTCAGAGCTTTTTAATGAAAAAATTGTTATTATTACAATAATATTTTTTTTTAAATGAGTAACATAATGAATGATTTGGTCCATGCATATTTGGACCATATTTATAAAGTAAATTTAACAATGTGTGAAATGATCTATATTATGCCAAACTTTACAATCTATGCAACCAGTGGCATAGCGTCAAGGGGGGCACGATCATTTTACCACCAGTATAATTATATACTACATTTGGCCTTATTTAATCTCTGAACAGTATGAGTTAAATAAGTCCAAATATAGTATATAAAAATACTGGTAGTAAAGTGATCCTGCCCCACTTGACGCTACGCCTCTGTACACAACTTGTGGTCCCAAGGAATGCAATATAAAGATACTCTACTGTATACTGCCATGTTTACAAGGTAAGTTTAATGATGTGTGAAATGTCATCTATATAGCGCAAAATTCTATATAACAGACAACCTCATGTTTTTAGGTTTGCGTTATAAAGATCTTCTACTGTATGTATGAAAAAATACTGACCCAAAAGAAAAAAAAAGTTTGCAGAGTAGGGTTCAGCCAGTTTGTAGAGTGCAACACCATGGGAAAAATTGCCATGAGACAGCAATGTTTTACAATTCAAGATGTAATTTTATATTCTTTGAAAAATGCTATTTGAGTCCAAATCACTTAAGTGCCTGCAATTTCCATGCTTTTTTGTATAAAAGTAACTTTGTGATTTTGCCAGAAAATTTCACTTTATTGAGCAGTGATTTTTTTTTTTTTTTCCTGAGAAAGAGAACAGCCATAAAATCTAGAGATCGACCGAAGTTTCGGTTTCGGCGCAAAATCAGAGTTTCGCCAAATATTTGTTTTCGGCGAAACTGTTGCCAAAATTTTGGCCTGACCTAAACTTGACCAAAACTATCTGTATTTCAAAATCTCATTCCTTCTTTCAGAAATTTTCAACTTTACTCATTGATATGAGTTGTATCGGCTCAAATGAGACACTGATTATTGCTGTGAACTCCACTGTTTATCATTATCCGTCATGAGTGATTCATGATGCGAGTGTAAATTATAAAGCAAGCAATGCATATATGACTAAACTTAAAAGACACTTATCACGTGATCTTTAAAAGGTGCAAACTTAACAGTAATAGAAAATTTTTACTTTGAAACTCCAGATTGTTTTGAATGCTTTATGAGAAAGGTGTTGTTAAAACATATGAAGATTTACAAAATTTATTACAAAATTTATATCGAGGTATATATAATTAAAATATTTTTTTCTTAGATGAAATTCGTATAATTGGAAACTATTTCTGTCACATTTTATTCACAAGTTTTATTTTATATGAAAATAAATAGTTTAAACATATTCAATGGTTAAAACATATTCAATGTTGATTTCCTAAAAAACAAACTTTTAAGTACTTCATTTCAATCAATTTAAATGCAAAATGTTAATGAACTGAAAATATGAATATATTTAAAAATTAAATATTCATTAATGAATTTGTTTTACATTATTTAGCTACATTGTTAATTATTGATAAATGCCTATAATTATTGGTTGTTACAAAATAATAAAATATAAAAGTTGTATTATTTATGTTTCATTTTTGTTTGAAACTTATACACACACATATGTATGTATGTATGTTTGTTTGTTAGAAATGTGGTTCAATACACGTATAATTAATAAATTAATAAGTAATGTAATTAGTTATTATTAAGTAATTATTAATTACTTGTTATTAATTAATTAATAATTACATGCAGTTATATATGTACTAATCAGTTTTTTAAATTTTTTGACACTTTCGGTTTCATCAAAAGTGGGAAGATAACCGAAATTCGGTTTCGGTCTCAAAAACCTGTTTCAGTCGATCTCTAATAAAATCCTTAAAAAATTATTTCATTATGATGAAAATTCTTATCGTCATTAAATAAAAATAATTTAATAATTTTCATTCTTTTGCTGTCATCTGTCAGGCTTAAAAATTTTAGAAAAATAAGGAAAATAGAATGTTTGTTACATTTTTTTTTTTTTAAGTTTGATTGCAATTCTTAAATTGTTTATCCATGTCTGAAATTTTAACAAAACTTTATTTTGTTCTGCTTAATTATTTTAAAACTACATAAAAAAAAAAATATGTCAAAGAATTTTTTGATTTGTTTAAGTATTTTATATTAGCTGGTGCACAATGTTAAAAGTTATTTGAAAATTAACATTTAAGTCTTTTTATTATCATTATTTTCCTATTTTAAAACATGATTTTAAAAAAAATGCTGTTTTTTAATAGATATTGAAACAGGCTAATATATGACAGCTTTCAAAGCTGGTGCATCAAATTTACATGGGAAAATAAAAATCAAGATAAAGTAAAGATACAGTGATTGCTATTACTTATTTCTTATATGCTTATGTTTCTTTTTTACTCAGGAATTTAGTTTTCATTTGTATTTCTAATTGCTTTTCAAACATTCTTTGTTAGACATTCAATATTAATTTATTACATAAATTAATTATTATTATTTTTTTCAGTTGGAAACATTAGATCCACCTGTAAGTTACAAAGGAGATCTTTACTTGGCATTGAAATATGTTCCTCCTGAAGTTACTAGTCGAAAATATTCCAAAAAGCCAGGCATTCCTGCCAAAGGTTCTTTAGAAGTTCTGGTTCGAGAAGCAAGAAATCTGATGGCTACTCGCTCTAATGGAACATCTGATCCATTTTGCAAAAGGTAATGTGTTTTGTTTTAAAATAAGTATATACATTTTTTTTAACAGTGGATGATAACATTAAATCATTACTGCCTCTGAACATAGCAGCCATTTTTGTTAATTTTTGTTGCAAAATATCTCTTTTAAATGTCCTATGAGTCAATTTTAAGTTTATAAGATTTTTTTTTTCATGTGAAACTGGATAAACCAAGTTAACAAAATGTTAAATGATTCTTTGAGTATTTGGCACCTTTACTACTTAATTTTCCAATTTTATTCAAAAAATGGCTGTTTTCATTCTTTCATGGTGTGTTTTTATTTATTTTCATTATGGTTTCTCTTTATATTGCTAGCACATTCAATTAAATTACATAATTCAAATATAGTAAAAGCTCTGTTAGCTAGCATTCGAGTAACCAGAAAGCTCAACTAACCAGGAAAAATTCAGAGCTCATTTATTTTTCTCTTGCCATAAACAGTTGAAAAATGTTTACTGCTAGTTTAGGAAGTTGACTGTTAGCATTCTCAAATTATCACAGCGACTGATTCGGCGTAAAACAAATCTATGTGTATGTTCATGACAATGAATGTTATAGAATAAAAAATATAGGAAATAAAAGAACGATCTACAGTTCGATAGCACAGAATAGCTGCATGTTGAGTCATAGTCTATGATTGCTCACCAGCTGTTTTCTGGGTAAAAGTTGAGGAAACGACTGAACCAAAAATTTAGTTGTTAGAGTTCGTCATGTCAATACCTAATGCTTGATTTTTTTTTTTTAAGCTTCTGAAATTTTAGAATTTTAATAATGCATACAACACACACAAAAATAAAAAGGAATATATTCCTAGTTTTTGAGTTATCAAGAGACAACGCATATTTGATTTTCCATGAACTGACACAGTTAGATATAGCACATTTGTGCTTCATTGATAGAGGCTTCACATTATGTAATTTGAAACATTTTATTGTAATGCAATATCCATAGCTGCCAATTTTTATTTTTTTTTTTTTTATGGTATGACCCAGTTTGCTAAGAAAACTTTCTGCTCCTTAGTAAAAGTGAAAATAAGCACTCGCCAGTTGCCACTCGGCAATTAAACTTGAAAAACTGGCGATTAAAAATATGGAAAGAAATGGCCAAATGCAGAATTTTCAGATTTCCTTTTTTCCCTAAAATTTATGATTTTTCTGTGCCCACTTGACGAAATTTGGGATTTTTCCTCACCCGTTCAATGAAATTTATTTTTTCACTCCCAATTGACAAAATTCATTATATTTACGGGCCCTATCGATGAAATGCATGATTTTTATGCACCTGATTGACAAAATTCATGATATTTACATATCTGGTCAACAAAATTCATGATATTTACGTATCCGGTTGATAAAATTCATGATATTTACATATCCGGTCAACAAAAGTAATGATATTTATGTGCCCGATCGATAAAATTCATGATTTTTATGCACCCGATCGATGAAATTCATGTTTTTTTCGCACCCGATCGACAAAATTCCTGATTTTTACGCTGCCAAAGAACAAAATTTGCAATTTTTTCTGAGACTAATTGGCAAAATACACAATTCCTGGATTTCTGGAGATGTTGATGACACCTGACATTTGACGTAATTCATTATATTTATGGGCCCTATTGACAAAATTCATGATTTTTACATGCCCGATCGACAAAATTCATGATATTTACATGTCCAGTCGACGATGATGTTAATGACACATGCACAACTTTTGGCCCATGGGCCACAGGTTGTGCATGTGTAATGTATATCATGTTGTGGAGTATTATTTAGTGTATAAACATACTTATTTTTTTATTGTCAGATCTCAATTCTAGACACATAATTTTAAAAAAGAGGTACTTATGTAGTGCTATGCTACACAAGTACCTAAGCTTAGTGGGATTTATGTAGTTAGCTACAACATAAGCATGTTGTGTATAACTTTGCTGTTAATTTATTTTAAAATTTAAAATAGATTGGAAATTAGTATCCATTTATTCAAAACAATATAAATTAAAATATTTTTATTTAGTACATAAATTACTTGTTTACTGTAAGCTCATTGTATATTTTTAAATTAAATATTCAGTGACATAAATGTACTTACTGGCTACTAAAGAAAATTTCTCACTAGCCAGTAACTGGTTACTTAAAAAAATCTAATCTACCGACCAGTGGCTACTAAGAAAAATTTCTTATTTTCACCTTTACTTCTTAGCAATTTAAGAAAAGATTCTGAAAATTAAACTTCCTTTAAAAAAAAATTTAATAATTTTTTTTATCAATATCGGGAAATTCTTGCATATGGTAAAAGATCTTTTCTATAAATATTGCAAAAAAAAAATTTTTACTTGATTTGTTAAAAAGAAAGTTTAGTGACAAAATTTTAGGCAGCACTTCATTTAAGTAATTTAATGATAAATACAATATGATTCTTTTTATGAAGTTAGTTGAGAGGAAAGATGGAAATAATTTAACTTACAATACTTTTTGAATGATTTTTATGTAAATCTAACCAAATTGAATCTAATCTAATTTATTGCATTTTTGAAATATTAATTTTACTAGAAATACAACTTGTTTAAATAAATCAGAAAATTTGGACTTTTTATACTATTATTGGCTAAAGTAGTAACTTTTTTTATGAGTATGTTTTTATAGACATTTATTATATCATAATATTAAAATGCAATTTTATTCTTCACCATTCATCCATAAATTCTTTTGGTGTTTACTTTTAAACACCAACATTTGTATAATATATCTAAAAATGTAATATTAATTCCTTATTTTAAACTTTTAAGCAGTTATAGTTTTTTCTTTGCATCCAGTTTCCTTGTATTAAAAGTTAATATTTAATACTCGTTCTCACGTATGTGTTATTCATTAGTATTTTTAGATAACTTATTTGCAACATTTCTTTTATAGTTACTTGTTACCTGATAAGAGTAAAGCTGGGAAACAGAAAACACCAGTTTTTAAGAAGTCTTGCAACCCTAAATGGAACCATAATTTTGTATATGATGATGTCTCACTGGATGATTTAAGAGAACGGTGCTTAGAACTTACCATTTGGGATTATGACAAAATAACTAGCAATGACTTTCTGGGTGGTGTTAGATTAAGTCTTGGTACAGGTAAATTCATTTTATTAATAAACTTTACAAGAGCTCAAGTTTGAATTCTTTTATTAACTTTTGGTAAAAAATTATACCTAGGCATATTTTAATTTAAAAAATATATGTATGACCTTTTAATGAAATAACCTTATGTCTTCATTACAAACAATGCATGTAATGTCTTATTCATAAAACTATCAATAGATTTATTTTCTGTTTTGTTGCAAAGTGGTTTTCCATTAGCATCAAGAAATAAGAATGAAAACTCATGTGTCAAGCATAGATTATGTAACACATTCCAACATAATTTTACAAATATTTACTGTTTAATAAGGGGAAAGATGATATCCAAGTAGGGCTTGAAATGTACTGGAACAGACCAGAACAATATTCCGGTTTGTGAAATTGTGACAAATATTTTTCCGGTCCAGGAAATTATGGTAAATATATTAAAAGGAAGAATAGTAATGTTATAATTGCACAAATAATACACAAAATAGCAGCAAATAGCTATTTCAAATCTATAAGTGAGATTCTTTTTCAGTGTGACAAAGAGTGACAAGGAGGAAAGCACAGCATGCTAGGAAAAGCAAGACTGGTCTTGCTTTTTCTAACATGCTATGCTCCTCTTGAATAGTTGAATTTTGGACATTAGATTTGATAGTCCTGCATGACTGGTGCATTTATCATTGCAGTGTTTTGTGATACTCATAAAGTATTTAAATTTATTATTAAAAATAATTTGGTTTCTGCAATTATTCCACCATGTATATTAGTGGATGCTGATAAGATGATAACAGAGACTGCTGAAGTATATTTGAATCCAAATAAGAAGTGCGTACTTATGTCTGTCCTTATCTGCTTGAGTCAGCTCATGCGGCACCTAGTGATTGAACTTGTACGTCAAGTTTATGCAATGCATAGCATGACTAATGGACATGGCGTTAACGTCTAACTCCTTAGCTAGCTCTCAAGTGGTTGCATACTGATCTTCCACAAGTTCTCGCAGGCAGGCCTCATCAACATCAGTAGGCTGGCTAGAGCACTCTGCTTCTTGAATGTCATAGTCCTTGTTTTTGAACTTTCAGTACCAGACTTTCACAGTATCATATGATACAACAGTAGTACCTAAAGCTGTACACATGATTTGGTGACATTCTGTACTGACTTTCTGCAACAGAACTGGAAGTAAATGATGGTTCTAATCTGGTAGCATGATAGTTCCATTTCAGACACCTTGTACTTAATGATAGCGATATTTTTTTACAATTTTCACAAAAGTGTTCTAAAACAAGTCTCTTTCTTTCAAATGCCAAAAATCGTTTAACAAAATATGAGTAAACACGTCAACGGGAACTGTTTGTGCAAACGATATTAGCTGTGAGGGGAAACTTTCGTTACAATTTAATATATATATTTATAGTGGGTGCTTTTAGATTTGTAATATTATGCCTATTAAAATATAAAATACTATAAGCAAGAAACATTGCAAAAGGAAAAGTAATAACATCAACTCATGCAAAATCCCCCCCCCCCTAAAAACAACAATAAAGCCCAATCTAACATTCTAGGGATCTACTTTATATGATTACATGCTTAACAGGGATAAACAAATAATATTTAATATTGTTCTACTGAATATTTTAAAATTTATTTAATAGAATGTAATACTTACAGAATTTGTAATACTTAAAGGTAAGAATTTTTAACTAACTTTATATTTTTAACTCTCGTGTTTAACAAAAGAAAAAAAACAGAGTGCTTCAATCACTATATTTCTGATTAGAACTCATATGTAATAAAAAGTATTTAGAAGTTAAAACATATTAAAGGCTTAATGTTTTCCTTTTTGTATAAAATATCACATATACATTTGAAAATGCTGTTATGGCAGAAAGTTCAATTAGCAGTCCTATCATATCACATAGAAAATCTTGTTACTTATTTTGATCCCAAAAGGCAGTACTCTATAGTATAATGAAGAAACAGATTACACTAATTTGTAAAAGTTTCATAATTTGTAACTATAAACTATTTGATTTTAAGCAAAATTAATGCAAAAAATATTGTTGAAAGGTAATTTCTCAGCTTTCAAATTTGGTTGAATTTCATTAAGATAATAAAAGGTGTTCTTAAATTTTACTAATCTTCTGAGAGTTCCTTGAGTCACATTCATAAAGTAATTTTTATGCATATATATTTTTAAAAATTCAGTTTTCAAATAACTTATCCTAGTTCTGTATTTACTCATAAAGCGCGCACACACACACACACACACACACACACACACACACACACATATATATATATGTAAGTGAATTATTAAATTTATATGTTTTCTGTGCTTATGTAAAATTTTAAATCTGACAATACTACATGAAATAATCCAGAATTTAATATGAAACAATTAAAATTTTAGGCAATTGTATATCTGAAAATAATAATTTCTGGAATGGAACTCAATGCAATGTGTTTATAATTTAAAAGCAGGGATTTAAAAGAAAAAATAAATAAAAATTATTCTTTTTATAGTCTAATTTACAGTCTCTGTGTTCATGTAAGGAAATATTTAACTCTTTTGGGTCAATAATAGAACATGTCATTACATTTACTATTATTTTATATTTATGATTATTTTTACAGATTTTTAATCTGCATGTATTAATTGTAGTATATGCACTGTAAAAAAAATCACAGTATTTTTACAGCAAAAAATGCTGGCAATATGGGTGCCAGCATATTTTGCTGTGAATTTACAGCAGTTTTGTTTTTCATGGATAAACAGCACTTTTGTAAATTCACAGCATTTTTTGCAGTTAATTTTACAGCAGTTCAGTTTTTTTTATTTTACAGCAGATTTGTTAATTTTACAGCCGTTTTTGCTGTTAATTTTAATGCAATTTTAACAGAATGACTGTAAAACTTATAGTATTTGCTGTTGATATTTTACCCCCCCCCTCCCTCTCCGTGTATTGTTTTTTTTTTTCTTATTTTAACCTGAGACATATTTCAAAGACTTTGGGCACTAAGTATTACCTTTTTGTTTACTTATGTCATTATTTTAATATCATTATTATATAATAGATTCTGTTATACATATATACGATACAAATTTCGGTTTTTGGTCAAGTATATCACCCACAAAAATTTTAGTCATTTGCTTATAGAGATAAAATGTTTTTTCAATAAATCATAACAAAGCAAGATTTTACTTTATCTAGCTTTTAATTAATTATTCAGTATTTCTTTACAGGACTTTGTTTAACCGTTTGTTTGTATTTGAAAATACCCACTAATTTAAATCATGCATATATATATATTTTTTCCTCCAACAAATTTAGGGTTATTTTTTGTATCTATTTAAATATTTTTGTTTATTCAATGTAGCCATTATTTCCTCCACCCCTCAACACGAACATGCAAAACTTTCTGATATTTAAACTATCATTCATATATAATTAATAACAAGACCTTATTGTACGCAACTTGCTGATATGGAAACTTTATATTGATAAAAAACTTATTTTATGCTAAGATAATTTTATAAGTTTACATTTAATTCCATAAATATCAGGTCTGATTGAAAAATGAACACGGGGAGAAAAAAAAAACACTTATGAGTTCAAGAAACGTAGAATAAAATAATAATAAAAAAAATCTGTTCACATAAAAACTTTAAAATTAAGCGTAAAAAATAAATAGATAATGGACAAAAACATTAAACGAGTTGCTGCAAATTACTGCTGCGACAGTAAACAAACAAGGAATATTTTAGGAATTGATAAAATAGTGCATCCAGATTACTCATAATAAATGATTTGAAAATGGAAAATAAATCACTCTTCGAAATATCGGCTAAATATATTAAATAAATAAAAATACTTAAATTACTGTCCAAAGTGAACCGAAAACTGTAGCTGGTAAAATATTTATAGGATTTAGAAAGTATATTCGAATGCGAACGTATGAACTGGAGTTTTGAAAAATATATAATAGCGTAATAAGGCCTAGCTAAAAACAGGGATCTTGTTTAAAAAAAAAAAAATGCTTGCATAAAGTTTCCCTGTGATACTTAAACTCAAATTATACGTAATAATAACAAAGTTCTAGAAGAACATACTGAGGTAAAGTAAAAAACAACATCCCCAACAAAACAACATCCCCTAAGCAAAATCATCTATTTTTACGATTTAAAACAAAATATTTATTTTAGACAAATGACGTGAAAGTTCCTGCCGTGATATACACGTGGTTTAAAAACAAAATTAGTATCGTATAAATATATAACAGAATTTATATGATATTATTAAAACAATAATATAAGAAAACAAAGATAAAACTTACTTTTACTCTTTGAAATATGTTTGTAATAATCCATTATCAGGTGTAATTGTTACAACTTTCATTTCTCGTAGAATCGAAGCGTCACTTCATTATTGGACTGCACCTGCCGCTGACCTAAATGTGTTTATTCCCCTCGTTTGAGATAATGACAACAACGCCGACAGATGTCGCTATCTATACAGCTGTAATCACTGTAAATTAACGAAAGAGCTGTGTTTGATTGCTAGGTGAAATATTAACAGCCTTTTTTGCAGTTTTTTCTTCCGTTTTTTTTTACAGTGTGCCTTTACATTTATTGTTATCCCTTCATTTAAAGTTCTATACACCATTGCTGAGATTAATTTCAAATGTGTGTTCCAAACCAATTAACTTATGATATAAAAAGAGAACAATACTGGAAAGTTCTTAGGTTTATTTAATCCTGATGTAATAAATGTCTTCAAAAATTATTCCATGCATATTTATAGTATACAAAAACTATATCTGTTAAATTCCAGTAAACCTTAATTTTTGTCATTTAGATAACTACTTTTATTTATTTTTTAATCTGAAAGTAATTTCCTTCATCACAAAAAAAAAAAAAAATAAATAAATAAATAAAAAAAGAAATAGATTGATTTAAATAATATAAATTAAACAGAGAAACCACAAACTTTTGTAGTAAGTTAAAAATAATGGCTTAAATTTAAACATTTGAGCATGTAAACACACACACACACACTTAGATATAATAGCATTAAAGTATAGCTCAGTTGACACATACAGACAAATTATTAATGAGCTTGCTTTCCAGAAGTAAAAAAGCTTTTCTTGAGGCAAATCTTACTTGTCAACAGAGTCAAAGAGCCTTTTTGATCATTTTGACATTAGTAGGATTCTCATATCAAAAGATATAGTGATGGTTTTGATGTATAGAAAATCAATTTCCAGATTTAATTAGAGACATTTAATGCACATTTATTATAAATATTAAAAATTGTCATTTTTTGTGTGTATAATTTTGATTTAATTATTACAATGCATTTTCTTTTATTTTATTATATACTGATAATTGTTTTTCTAGGAAAATATCAAGGTAGAGATGTTGACTGGATGGATTCAGTTGGTGAAGAGAGATCATTGTGGCATGCTATGTTAGAACGCCCAAATACATGGGTGGAAGGCTCTTTAGTGTTACGATCCAATATGCAGAGTCGTAGAATTGTTTAGAAGTTTTTCAGAAGATAATAGTCTATTTATATTTCTATTGGTGTGACTGAAGTTTCGGCAAATGTTTTGTTATGTTGTTAATGCTAAAAGTGAATATTTTGTTACTGTATACCATACTTTGTCATAAACATTGCCAATATATGAGTGCCTGACTTATAAAATCAAATGACTGTTCTTTCCGATTACATATATTTCTTAAACCCTTCCTTTTAGCATTACACATCAACATTTTGCACGTGTATTTTCTAACCACTTTTTAAAATCTCTAATGTATTAAATGGTGCTTTCATTCAAGTCATGTTATAAACTGTGAGTTTTTGAAAACTTATTAAAACATTTAGAAAAAAATGTATAAGCACATTCATATTCTTACAAATATTTATGTTTATATGTATAGAATTTTAAACAAAGATTTTCATCTTACTGTGTAGACTTATCATTTTGTAGATTGGAATTTATAGCATATGTTTCAGCTAATAATTTTTGTTCAAGCAATTATATGCATTTCTTTTTTTTATTATTTAGATTGGCTTTTATTTAACAATCTTGCTAACTATGCCAAAGTAACTGGATTCTTAGTTTTTGCATATCATAACTAGTATGCTTGTTTCTTTCAGTCTGACAGATGTATGTTTTAGCATAATTTATTGTCATATAACTTTAGCTTAAGTAATATGATTCAGCACATCACAATTGTTTAGTGCACATATATTTTACTTTTCAAGATGTAATCTTTTTTATAGCCTTAATGGCATTAAACTTATTTTTTGTGTCTGTTTAATATGAGCATAAATCTTCCTTTGATCTCTTCATAATCAGAAAAAATCATTACAGTTTTAAAAAATATAATTTTGAAATATTTCAAGTATGATGTGCAAAATTGTTATAGAAACTTTTTAGTCAGTTTTATAATGTACTTTGCCATGCTGCTGGCAGCATAATCGTTTTTTAATATCATTTTTGAACTGCCATTATCATCTGTTCATTGTAATAAATACTAATTTTATTCCTATCAATTATGTTTATAAATAACTTACATGTTTTTAAATCTTTCCAGACATATCTGTCTGTGATTACAGTATTTGTATCATAAAAGTTAAATTTATTATTCTCTTTCTTCATACATGTCTTCCCCCTTACCTATAGAACTTCCAAGGGAACATTTAAAAATGTAAATAATTTTATATATATAATGATTGAAAAATATATATTTAAGCTGCTAAATATTCTTTAATTTTGTGTGTAAGAGTTACTACATTATCAATGAATGTTGGGTGTGAAATTCGTTATCAATGAAATAATGTACCATTATGAAGCATTTTTGTTTACAGTTCTGTCCATATGTTCCTATCTCATGTTTTATGAGCTTTTCTTGCTAATGATCTCATTAACTGTAATGTCATATATATTTGATACAAATGATTATTTTTATTTTTTAACAACATGTTTGAGTTTATACCTAATTTGGGTTCATTTTAAAGCACTTATTAAAAAAATGAAGTTACTTATTACTAGTAAAAAATGAAACTGCTGGGGCATTTTATCCCACTTTTTTGGATGATTAATTTCATAATTTTAATGATTCTAAAATATGCACAAAAGGTGTTCATTTGTAGAATATGTATTTCTAAAATATTCTCCATTAAATAAATGAATTAATGTATTCTCACTTACCAATAGGACAACTTTGTGTATTTTTAATTGAAATCTATAAATTTTGTGCTATTGCATCCATCACATGTACTTTGTATGTCATATCAAGATTTCAGGCAGCACAATAATTTTCAAAAGCACTTTTTAAAATAAAATAAAATTTTATTAAAAAAATTTGAAATCTGCATGTTATCTTTAAATTGAAAATAAATTATAATTGTTTTGCTTGATAAGTATATATTAATGAAACAATTAATATTACAAGTAACAGGTATTTGAAAGAAGATTGTTTGTAACATATTTCTCTGATGACATTAAAACAGTTATTTTTATTTTTACATAGTTTTTTATTGTTTACATTTTATTGAATTTTTCAGAAGTTTTCATTATTTTTAAATGCATTCCTTTTTTGTCATAATTGAATATATACTAAAAATTCTTTAGTAGCTTTCCAGATTTAATAACAACCAGATTTAATTTTAAGTTTAATGAAATTATGTCAGTTTTTCTATAATACATTATCATTAAATTATATCACAACATTTTGTTAAAATAAAAATATGTAAAATAATGCTAAGTTTCTTTCCTGTATTGTAATCAGAGTATGTAAATAAGCATGAAATCAGAATTAAGGGTGTATTCAAATCCAAACTGCTTATTTTGAGACACATTTGTAAATTCATTTTTGCTCTAAAATGCATCCAATTGGCAGGTTCTCTTATTCAGAAACTTTATAATGTCCGTATTGTCTCGATTTTTTTATAAAGGTAGAATATATTTCAAAAAATGCTGTCAAAGTGGACATTTTGAACCGAATTTCCCAAAGCGATAGCGCTGGAAACAAAAAAAAATGATCGTACTGTGAAAATAATTGTCTGTAAATCAATTTCTAATTAATTGAATGAAAAATAAAAGCATGGGGTCCTTATAAATGTCTTTATAAATCACGCCGCCTAGTTTCCTGTTGTTACTTTTAAAAATGAGTCTGAGAATGTGTCTCAAAATTTTGAGTTGTTGAGCGTGGAAAAATATTTTTTTGAATACCGCCTTAACTTTTAAAGTTTATACGTCAACCAATAAACATTTATTGAATTTTTTTTTCCCCTTTCTTTTACAAATAAAACATACAATATGTATTAGGCTTTTAAGTATATCAGAAGTAGTACATAGGTTTTGATTCTGTTCAGTAAGTACTTAAATCAGCAATTTTTAAATCCAAAAACAATAAATGTAAAAAACTTGGACTGCAATATAACACTTGTCATCTTATTTCCCAACAAACTTTCAACTCAAACTCTTAGTAATCTTCTGAGTTATGGTTGAGGGGGGTGGGGAGATTGAAAGTGGCTTAAATCAGTTTTTGTAAATGGTGCAGGACATGCTTAGACAATAAAATAATTGACAACACTAGTGGAACTAACTCTTGGGCATCTTGTTTTTAATTTGTTTATTTATATTCATATATTTTGCTATTAAGCTTCACTTATTTATCATATCTTTTAGACTTATGTCTGTAAATCTTTGCAAGTAAATGTGTAAAACCACCCCTCCACAAAAGTGCTACTAAAACTGTTTCCAATGTGCCTTTATTTAGTGAATGCTAAAAGTATATTTTTGAATATTAAATATGTCAATTTACATTGTTCTACTTATAATCAGAAGATTTTAAAACATTCTCTTTAGATGAAACTAAAACTTGCTTGTTTTTATGCACATTACTTTGTTCTGAGTGTTAAACAGCAAAAGTTTGATGAAAGCAGTTTTTTTACTTATGAAAGATGCTCAAGTTGTTTTATGGATCATTTTTATAAATTAGCCAAAGACTTTTTCCTTTCTTGATATCATTTGGTTTTTATTTATTAAAAAAAACTACTTTCTATTCTGTCTTTTAAATAACTTGGATCTAAGGATTCTAATTTGTAAAAATAAATTTCAATCATTTATGTTTTATTTATGTCGTTCAAAAAATATCATGATGCAGTAATCTTTTCTGTTATTAAATTTTTAATTCAGTTTAGGAAAATATGTCGGATTATCTTTACTTTTAATATTATTCTGTTTAAATTAATTTAAGGGTTTGTGTATTTTTTTAATTTGTGCCCATTTTAAAATTTAATTATTTGCAGTGTTAAAACATAATAATTAAATAATTAGATTGTTTGTTTGATGTAGAATACAGTTTCAATATAGCATTTTGAATTTAAAATATATTATGTATATATTGATACAGAAAAATGACATGCAATTTAGGTATAATAAATCTGTAATACAACCATAAGCAATGTTATTTCTGAAGAATAGGTTTTAATTTGATATATTTTCTTAGAATTTAGCAAGTTCAATAAATTTAATAAAAATCCTGATTTTTAATACCATGTCAGTTTTTATGCATGCAAATAAGAGGTCATACAGACAATACTATCATTTGCTCAAGTTTAAAATTTTAGTTTATTATAGTAACAACTTTTAAGATGTACTTGCATTGAAAATTCACTGCAAGTATTTTGTAAATTTAGAATAACTATTTTCAAATCTTTAATAAGAAAAACAAAAAAGTTAGGCTGTGACTATTTTCTTATACGACAAAACTCCAGTAGCTCTATATTTTTTGACAAAACTTGGATAAGGCAACATCATATCAACAATTTTGTATAAAAGTCATTTTCCGTAATTTTGGTATTCTAAAATCATAAAAAAAAATAATGTCCTGTAGGTGCTACTTTGTTGAAGAAAAATAGTCAATCATTTTCTGAGTACCTGAAACACAGGACAGCTAAAAATTGAAACCTTTATTCAACAGAATTTAGGGGCATTTAAAAAAATAATTATTAATTCTAATTCTTATTGATGTTTCATTAGTACTTTTTATTATAATAAAAAAATAAAATATGTACATACTACTAAAATAGATATGTGCAAAACTGCTTTACTCAGTATTCAGATAACTTGATACATTTTTGCTGCCTTAAGCAATATTGACTTATCAAAATTTCACTGTATTAAAACACACTTGCTTAAAAAATAATCAGATGAGCAAAATTAAAAAAACGTACACATCAAAGCAGAAAAAAGTAGCATATTGAATGACAAGATGGTTACTTGGGAAAAAAGAATCCAAGAAGAATTGCATGATGTTCAAAAACATAATTAAAGGAATACAGAAAAGTGCAAGACTAAAGGGAGAGGGAGATGTTTAAAGATAAGATGGAAAAATAGAAAGAAAAGATTCTTATACATGTATTATCTTCCTATTTATATCAAGCAGTTATAAATTTCCTAGTAGTCATATATTTTTTTCACCAAAAGATATTTTTTTATTTGAGCATGTCTACTTAGAATTGTTTAATACTAAAGAAATGCCTAATCTTCTTATATGGTAGCTATAATTAAAATTTTATTTCTGCATTATGGGAATACTATTTTTGCAAAATATAAGTAAATGTTATGCTGAAGACATTCAATATTAACTAACAGAATCACAGATTTAACTTTTTAAAAATGGTGAATGAATACATAAATCATCATTGGGGATAATATTTTGTTGGGGAAAAAGATTGTTAAACAAATTTTGAAGAATGTGAAAGTAAACAAAACTCAATAACTAAATGTGTGTTGAAAATATGGCACTTTATTATGCAATACAACAGTGCTAGAAAAATATAAGAACAATTTATAACTGTGTAAAAATATGAACCAATTAATGAAATTAAAGTTCATAGATAATGTATTATTTGAACAAGTAAACACTGCAATATCTTTGTGACCTTTGCATACCAAAAAGAAAAATAAGTTTATTATAGAGTGTTAGATAAATTTTATAACTAAGAACAACATTTGATAAAAAAATATACAAATACTCTGTATATTTTGTGTGCAATACATATTAATAATAAGAAATTTGCTTGAATAAGACTGTTAGTTTTTTTTTTGGAAATTTTACTCCATATTTGTCATATGGAGTACCTGAAATTAGCTTTGTTTTGATACTATGTACCATTTTCAGATCAGAATTCATGACAATTTTTTAGTTAAATTTGGGCTATTGGCTGTCCAGTTAAGCAGTTAAACAGAATTACTTTCAAGCTATGTTTTTACAACAAAAAAGCACTACTTAAAATTAAACACTTTTCTGTTATAAGCAATAATCTGCAGAAGTAATTAAGAATACTTTGGGGAAAATATTTTGGGTTAACATATTGGGATAAGTATCAGCAATAGTTCTACTTTGAATGAGAGTAATTAAACAATTACAATTCATAGAATACAAATCTATTACCTCACTACTCCAAATTGATATTTAAGAAAAAAAATGGAACTTTAAGAAATCAGTAAACAAATCAGTCTAATATATATATATATATATGCAGAATGATTATTCTCATTTCAGCAATAAATTTTTTATAAACTCTTGTGATTTTTTTTTTTTTCAAAACTATTTTTACACATTTTGATTATAACAGCAAAAAATAAATTCTAATCTTTGTCTGTGCAACTGCTTTATATTTTATTTCAAAACATTCCACAAAAAAGTAGCATTTTATCTTTTGTTAATTTTGCAGTATTTGTGTATATGTGTATGAATACTTATATTAGTTAAGTAAATTTGAAATTAAAGCATTAAATTCAATCCCTTTTTAAAAAAAATTATTTTTAGCTCCATTGTCTTTAAGTTATTTTTTATATATTTTTTTTACAAAACATTTGTTATTCTATGTAAAAATGTTGATCTTTAATTTTACATATTTTGTGTAGAAAACTAGAAGATTTTTAAACACCTGATAGATTATGAAAAATGTGGAATAAAGACATTAACTAAAACCTGCATTCTTACTTACTATGTGTACCTAACATTCAATACACATTTATTTGCAGATTTCCAGATAAACCAAAAAAGTAAGTAACTCAAAACACACATCAAATCGATATGCAGTTTTCTATAGAATGTGATATACAGTGTCCTAAAATTGGCTGGTTTTTTTAATTGAGTAACAAGTAAACAGTGACAAACATTGAAATTATTCTTGCAGGAGATTGATGTGTCAAGTTGGGAATTTTTTTACTGTGCTTCCTTGATTTAATTTCAAATATCACCAACAAATAGTGTTATGTTCTCTCAATCTGTAAAAAGAAAAACAAATAAAAAAGGTTTGGGTTTTGAAATTGCAAGGTTATTTTGAGCATTATTACAGTTTGAGACAGTACAGCACCATCTGCAGATGGTATTTGGAACTGAAACAATGTAGCATATTAAAGAAATTCTTGACCTCACACATTACTCTCCTGCAAGAATAACTTCCATAACTGTCACTGTTTATTTGTTATTGAATTTTTAAAAACAGTCAGTTCATCTAAGGACATCCTGTATAATCTTCATTTGTAGCAATATCTGATTTTCCAAAACACAGTCACAATAAAACTCAAAATATTTGTAGAGAGACTCAATATCCAATTTAAAAGATAGAAAATGTGAAATTTTATTAATTTATTTTCCCCTTTTACTCAAAAGCATTGAAAATTTATTGCTTAGTTGGGAAAAATGACATTCATCTTTACACATGAAGATCCCAATGCATCTCAACCCCTTAGTTCTTATTTGTGTTAAATTAATGCTATGTTAATTGGTTTTCCAAGTTAAAATTTGTTTCCTAATTTAAAATTTCTTATACTGTAAAACTTGGTTAACATAAGGACAGGTATTTTAAGTATCTATAAAGAGTCATTCCTTCTTAACTCTCGCACCCGTGATATTCACAGGCTGTGTAAAATACTTTTTAAAAATTCAGATTGCTTGATTCCCACCAGTTTTTTAAGACAATGCAATTGGCTTTATTCTTTCATTATTTTATCTGTTATCAAAGAAGGTGAATATTTTTCTACTTCCAAAAAGTGGGGGTAATCAAACAATCTGAATTTTAAATAAGGTAGCCTATACTTATCAGACGCGACCGTTAAAGGGGTTATGCTTTTAAAAATCCATAGTGGAAACCGCTGTCACAACAAATCATCTTAAAATTTAGCAAGCATTTCTTTTCCTCACAGTCATTGTTAATCATGCCATATCAAAGCACTTGGTAGATTTTAAGATTATTATTATCTTTTAAGAAAGAATGTCTTCTGGCTGATATTTAAACCACCTGCCCTGAAAATGTTAACATGATTCTTAAGGAGCATGTTTTGCATGAGATAATAAACCAATAAGAACTTGGTTTTAATGAGCAAAAAGGTAAATGGTTGGTCTAATATAACAAATGTGTTATAAAATACTGTTGCAACAAGGAAAACTTGAATATGAGCAAAAATTTTGAAAAGTCATATTTAATCTTCCAATTTACTTTATTTTTCTAAGCAAAATACATCACTTCATAACACTTTTACAGAAACAAATCTCAAAAGCATTATCTTTTCTAAATGCATTTATCTTGAATGACTATATTTTTCTTTTTAATTAGAAATTTTACTCAAAGTGGCAATAAAAAGAAATTGAGAGAACAATAACTTATTTTTAAAACTTAATAAATAAATGGCAAGCATGATTTATTTTCAGCTAGATTTTTTTTTAAAATAATGTCTGAATTTCAAATTCAGGACTGAAAATAAAAAATATATTAAAATTAAATTATAATAGTAATTTAACTTTTGCTCATGAATTATGATAAATGAAAGAAAAATAATCATAATAATAATAAAGACTGAATCATTTATCTCAGCTCCTATTGGGAATTTTTAGAAAATGCCTTCAAATTCTAAAAGCCAATCTTTTTGCCAAATGAACTATCTCAATCTTCATTCACATTGAAATCCAATGACCCAAAAAATGACACACTAATCAAATTTTCTCGAATATGTTACCTAGCCCAGTAGTCTTCTAGTAACCCAAAACAGTAGAATACAAAATTTAGTCAAAATCATTTGAGCCATTTTTTACCTACATTAGCTTGACTACAGCACCTAGAATATATAGTGTGGAAACCGGCTATCCCAGTAATGCTTTAAAAAGTGCTAAAAAATTGTAGCCGATAAATGTGCAACGATGCTGTACGAGAATAGGGCGATCGCAACGACATCTGCTAGCTCTTTTCAACGTAAACACTGTATTGCAAAAATTTAGTAAATATCGTATGTATTTTGAACAATTATATGTTGATATTCAAGCAATGACAAAAAATAAATTGCAGAATATCTTTTAAGAGGATAACTATATATCATCACTACTAAATTGCTTCAGTAATGAAACGGAAAAAAAGGATTTGTTTTTGCAAAAATGTGAAAATAAAAATCCGGGCATCTTTATCCTATTACTCAAAAAATAAAATTTTTATTCAAAGAAATTTCTAAATCACTAATGCACGTATACATATGAATTAGTTCTGTTGTATGCATACATGATACTGCAAATTGATAATTATTATGGAACAGATTTGTTACACTCATACACCGATGTTTGGCACGATTTCCAAGCCTGAGCCAAACCTATAACTTAATACAATAGCCAAGTTACCATTAAAGGAAAAAATCCAAAAATTTTGTGCCTTTTTCCTTTTTATAACAGATTTTTAAAAAAAACTGTGAATGTAAGACATGCCTTAATCTTTCCCTCTCTTCTAACTGAGATTCATCCTTTGATATGCTAAATAGGGATAGTTTGCTGTTCTATAGAGTATTGTAACCAGGCACAAAACAATGCATATCACATTCTTTTAGCTATGATCACTATCTTTCATAATATAACAGCTTGTGAAAATCACTATCTTAGTCAGAGGAAACAGGATATAATTTAAGATTTAAAATGCTTATCACTGGCCGAAACATTTTCTCAATTTGATTCTTATACAATGCTCTTAAAAGATATTCTGCAATTTATTTTATGTCATTGCTTGATTATCAACTTATAACTGTTCAAAATACATATGATATTTACTAAATTTTTACAATACAATGTTTACATTGAAAAGAGCTAGCAGATGTTACTGCGATCAACCTTTTATCGTTCAGCATCATTGTAAATTTATCAGATTCAATTTTTTAGTACTATATTTTGTAGCTGGTTTCTTCACTATTTATTCTAGGTGCTATAGCTTGATCCATCAATAGAGTGAAAAATTGTCAGGAGCTTGCAGGTAAAAATATAGTAAGATCTCTAAAAATCCCCTTAAGGTGCATTTTCTTCAAACTACAATCAATTTTTTTTTTTTTTCAAAAGATTTTAACATTTTATCTTAAAGGTGAAATGGGTTATTGAAAGTTTCTGTAGTGAAGTGGGGTAGATGAAGATGGAAATGCAAAGAATGACACAGCAATTGTACAACTTCCGGAGAGGTAGGTGCTTGGTAAAATCAGTTCAAGTTCATTGAGTTTCATAAAATGTGTAAAAAGAAACAATAATTTTGAAATGTTCAGAAACATTTTGAGAAATAGGGAAAAATAAATAATTTAGATGGCAAGAAAAGTTTGTTAAATAGAGATTGCACTTCACTATTTGTAGGTTGTTGCACAAGGAAAATTCCTAAAATGTTCTCTGTTCCAAGGAAAAGTTTTAAAATAGAGAATTTCAATAAATAGAGGTCTAACTGTACTTTCATGTGCAGATCGCTCAGCTAACAAAATAACTCTTGATCTTTATTTAAAGGACAATTTAAACCCCAAGGAAACATAAAATTGTTTGAATTATCCAAAACTTGCATAACGAAGAAAATCATGCAAGTATAACATGGTGAATAATATAAAAGAGGAGTAATACTTTTATTTAAAAGAATATTATGTT
Organism: Maratus michaelseni; assembly: GCA_963931845.1. Classification (NCBI taxonomy): domain Eukaryota; kingdom Metazoa; phylum Arthropoda; class Arachnida; order Araneae; family Salticidae; genus Maratus; species Maratus michaelseni. Next base: position 248,585,042 of record OZ007599.1, read on the forward strand.
TTATATGTTGCAAAAAAGAAAAACAATTAAAATATTATTTCATTAAACACAACTATAGGATTTTAATATTCACTTTCAAAAACCCTTGAAAGTAACTTTAGTTTGTTTTTACACAATTAAGGAAGTACTCAATTTCTATCACTGATCAAAACTCATCATTTTTGTTATTTGCTAGTAACCAACCAAGCAGCAATAAAAAAAATTCTACTGAACCATAATTTTCTGTGAATAACTGAAAAATTTGAAACTGCATTTTTCATATTGTTGTCTCTGCAGAATATGAAAAATTCTGCACTACAGATCTTATTCATAGAATAAATGTGTGCAAGATTGTTTCTCAAGATATTTCAATTATATAAGATTTCAAACATTGCTTTAAACACAGATTTTAATTTTAGTCAGAGTTTGTGATTTTTTTTTTATTATTATTAAAAAGTCGGATTTATTTTATTTAAATCAGATTACTTTGATTTCTTATAAACATTTTGAAGACTTTAAAGAATTTTAGTTATTTATTAGCTTACATTTATAAGTATAATTACAATTGAAATAATATTTTAAAAAATATATAAAAACATTATATTTCAAATTATTACTAACTCTGAAACTAGCTTATTGTAATACTAGCTGACCTGCCTGGCATTGCCCGGGCCCGTGATAATAAATTAAAACAAACCTCATGTTTGTATGATTTTATATCTTTAACCAGATTTTGTATGAATTTTTTTTTTTTTTTTAAGTGCTGAACACATGCCGGAAAATCCTATATTTCCACCATCTGCCAACAGAGGGTGCATTCTAATCTAAATGAACCTCCAACATGTGTCCCCACTACATGCAATACAAAATTATTTAGTTCTCCCTTCCACTGCCAGAGGGTACAATCTGCTCTACAAGAACATCTGACATGGGTATCCGTTGTATCAAGGGTATTGAATGAACAAATTCCCGTTGAAAACTTGTGCATAGAAACCCCCCCCCCCCCCCCAAAAAAAAAAAAAAAAAAAATGTGCCCCTGGCAGTGGAAGGAGGAACTAAAATCTATAAGGTGATCGAAAACCAAGTGGAATGAGCCAAATCCCGTTATAAGAACAATAGAACCTGAGATAGAAATGAACCCCTGGTAACTAAAATCTGTAAGGCTGTCGAAAATCAAGTTGAATGAGTGATGAGTCACACCCGTTGTGATCAGCTCCATGGAACCCGAGAAAATAAATCCTTCCCCTAGAGATTAACATTCTGAAATAGTGGTAACCAAGGGCTGAAGAGGTGAAAATAAAATTGTCAATTTGCTCCCTTTTTAAGGTCTGTAGATTCAAGATAGGATAAAAGTACAATAAATTTATTTTTCCATAAAAAAAAATCAGGTTTTTGATAAAATAAAAATTTACCAGTTGATTCTTTTGATTTTTCAAATTTAAATAAAATATTATTTTGTGTATATATAACAATTTTCCAATCCCTGTCTTATATAATTTTAAAATTTTTAACATATGTTAAAATTTGTAAGAGTGGTTTTAAATTATTCAAAGCATTGTTTTTTTTTATCTTTGTATCTGAAAGTAAGTGAAATATATATATTTTGATAAAATAAAAACTAATTGGTCAATTTTTTTCGATTTTCTTAAATAAAATATGATTATGTACCAATTTTCAAATCTGTATCTTATATATTTTTAATAATTTTATAGAGCTCGGAAACTCTGTAGTTCTCCATTTTATTTGTGGTTTTGTTTCACTTTGAGTGTGAAAATAATAGCTTTAAAAATAAAAGCAGGTGTCTTTGGAAGATAAAATCATTTTAATTTCAAAAGGAAAGTTAATATCTGGAGAAGTTCCTGATGGAATTTTTTTAAATTTTGGTTTTTCGAAATTGATTTCTTTTTTAAACCTAGATCTGCAAATTTTCATGTCAACAGAACTAATAGTTTTTGTTATTTTGATGTATTGCAAAAAACCATAGTTAAAAGTGATTCTTGAAGCCCAGCCTTTTTTGTGTAAACCTAAAATCTTTCTCCACCCTCCCAACATAGACCTCATTTTGCAGTTTCGACAATTCTTTTGCACCATTTTCAGAAAAAATGTGGCATTTTGGAAGCAATAGTTAATGAGTTTTAATTAATTTTTTGTGCAATTTTCAAAGTATTTAAATTCTGATTCTCAGGTGTACCAAGAGAGGTTTTGGACTATCCTCACCTAAATTTTCAGACTTCTAGGTGTACTAGATTTCGCTAGTCATCGCAGACACACAGAGTGAAACTCTCTTTTATTAGTATAGATATATATATAAACCATTTTTAATGCAAACACATATTATTCAAATCCAATTTAACATTTATTACAGATGGAATCATGATGAAATAATATTGAACTAATACATGTTAAGTTTCGGTTAAATATTATATATAATTTAATATAATAAAATAAAACTGTACCATAACTAATTTTTTTAAAATCAATTAAAAGCAAATAAAATATTTTTAGCACAGATGATGCAAATAAAAGAAGTTAAGCAGTTTGGTCAGTTCCTAAAGGCTTCTTATGTTTTGACTGCACACAGCCAAAAGCAAGAAACATTCACTCTCTAGAGGCTGATGCACCGATCATGATCAATAACAGATTATTTGTTGATTCTATACTTTGTTTCATTTAGTCATTTTCAGTATTTGCTTAGTAAATAATGTCTTTCACAAGTCTAATGAACTAATTTGTCATAATATTTGTTTTGCACAATAAATCATACTAGAGGAATATTTCTGTTTAATAAACAATAATACCGATGTTGTATAAAAATCTAAATTTTCTCCTACATAGTCACATCTTTCCATAAATAAGCTGCATTGGAAATCGAACAAGTTATTTGCATGTGTAGGGCTACAGAAATTATAATGAGAATTCTACATAAATATCAATAAAAATACTTTTGAAAGGCCTATATTTATTCTAAAGTTTTCCATATCCTCACAGAAAGTCTCCATGATTCTTGTAATAATTTAAAAAATCACAAAAATATTTAGATATTTTGTAATAGGTAAATAGAAGCATTAACCTTTTAACATTCTTCAATTGAGATTCTCTATTTTAATTTAAGATATTAGATTTTTTTTTTAAATTCAAAAAGCATGGATTTTGGGTTCTCAGTTTCTCCCACTCCTAAAATTTACAATGTATTTTTTTTGGCAAAGCATAATATTTATTACAAAATATCTTGACATACATTTTAAATAAAATGTTTCAAAAAAAACTATTGGTTAAATCAATATTTTTTTCAAAAAAAAAAAAAAAAAAAAAATCAGTTGATTTCAATCAAAATTTTAATCATGATAAAAATAAAGCTGATCAATGAACCATGTTTTAGTGTATCTAAATTTAAATTAAGAGTGTTTTCAAATCCGAACTGGCTACTTTCTGACACATTTTAATTAATTTTTGTTTACAAATGTATCAAATTAGCAGGTGCACTTATTAAGAAGGTATAATCAAACTGCTCTTCTGTTTTCTGGTAAAGGTAGAAGATTTTTCAAAATATGCTGTCAAAGTTGGCATTTTCAACGTAATTTCCAGATGCAACAGCACAGGAAAGGGAAAAAAACTACCATGCTGAGACAATAATCCTTATAGCTCAAGATGTAATTCATTTATCGGAAAATAAAAAAAAAACTGTTTGATTACAAATGAATTCAATAATCATGCCTGCAAGTGTTTATGTTTAAAAATGACTTAGAAAGTTTCGCATTGTTGAGCAGGGAAAAGTATTTTTTAGAACCGCCTTAAGGAACCAGCAATCTTTAGGTATTGAAAAATCATATGTTAACCTATCAAAAAAAACTTAAAACACAGAATTACTGATTACCTAATATATTTATTAATTTTCTTTTTTCAGCATCCTAAAGATAATACCTAATGCTAACATACTACATTTTCAAAAATTGTCTCTTTAAACTTTAAGCATTTAAAAAAGGCAAACTTTGAAAATATTGCCTTGTTAAAAACATTTAAAATTTATCAAAATATTTTTTCAAAATGCAGTTGTTGGTATTGGACAATAAATTTCTCATTGTTAAGATGGTGAAAATAAAGTTTTGGTACTTATGTTAAGCAATGAATAATCCTGTGTTTAAAATTTGTCATAGATCAGAGACATGACATGAGATTTTAAAATCTGTGATGCAAAAATAAGTCTTGCTAAAGTTCCCTCTTAATCAATATTTCAAATTAACCAAGTTCAGATTAAGAAGGGGCAGATTATAGGTGAAAATTAGTGGTCGCCACTCGCCACGTGGTGATTAAAGTTTAAAAGTGGCGATTAAAAAATCAGCCATCGATTGTCACTCGCCAAGTGGCGATTAAAAATCTTATTGATCGCCAAGTGAAATACACCATTTTTCATGGAAATATGCATCTCTACATTGATTACATCTGATTAGAGAACTGGTTAATTCTTTTTCCTGCCAGATGCAAACAGATTTCAACAACTTGGCTATATTTTCAATATTTCGGCTTTTTCTCATGTGCTTACTCTTTAGTTGGATTATTTTTTCAAGAAATACAGTTTTATTCTGCAAAATATATTCATCAGCTTTGATTCCACATGCATTTCAAGTAATTTATTCCTTTTTCCCACCGGATACAAGCAGATTTTAAGGACATTTAACAGTATCTTCAATATTTCGACTCCTGCTAGATGCTCACCAGTTGGATTATTTTTCTTCAAGAGATACTGTTTAATCATGCGAAATACACTCATACTCATATACAATAAGTATAAAACTCTTATAGAAAAATATGTTTATATACAACGATTATAATTTATCTAGATGTCAAGAAAGTTTGAAACATAATAGTGGCCACTAACTTTAAAAAGTGGCCACTGGCTACTAACTAGTGCTCCCTATTTAACGTTTATATGTATTATACAGGGTGCAGATTTTGGATACATATGATACGACCACAGCGGTTATACGTATTATACGAAACAGCATATACAGTACATCATATATAAGGATCTTGCACCAGCGGTTAAACGTATAAACGGTTTTCGTTCATTGCTTAAAAAATTATGCCTTTCTCCTGCAGGTCTGCGGATCAGAGACTTTGAGAAACAGCCGCTCTGCTGTGTCCTGTGCAAAAAAAAATCTGAATAATTTTTCCTCAGTTTAGATTTTGTATTTTCCCCCTCAAATCTAAACTATTAATTATGAAATGATTTACCTTTCGCATATCTGTAACACATGCACATAGCTTATTTTGATTTATGGCGTGGACATTTCACCCAAAACATTAGTATTGCAGAACACAAACTTACATTGACTTCATATTTTATACTGACATTGATCAATCCAACTCCTGAGAAGTTTCAAAATCTTATTTTTATTTTAAAGACCCCCACGGAGGGCACTCCCCCCACCGGCCTATATCCCTAGTGCAGATAATCGCCCATAACAAATAACTAACTAAACATACTTTTATTTTATTTAAGAATACTTTTTTCTATATTAAAAATATTTTGAAAATACATTTTCCAGCAAAAAAGAAAAGAGAAGGCAAGTCATTTTAAGCTTGTGTGATTGCGTTCTGAAACCTGCAGTGACGATTATTTGTCAGGCTATAAGTAATCAAAATTTATAGGTACTAACACCAAAAATGAAATTTGTCAAGATTAACAACAACTCTTAAAGCGTAATATCTTGTAATGCACGTACACTTTGTAAAAAATACCAAGAGTATCACAGTTAAAAAAATGAAATTGTGTTATACATTAACACAGAGTAGAAAACATTAGCATTGTGGAAAGAACAACATTTGACCCCCCCCCCCCCTCCCACAGGCGCAATTTGAGTATACGCACACAAAAATAAATATTTTTTTTAAATTAAAAAAGAAAGAATATACTTAATAAGGATTAACAATAAATCTGAAACATGTATATTCTCCGTATTTGCTCAAAAATCTTTTTACTTTTGTTATATATTTACAATAATCGTTTATAGGGAAAAATAACAAGATTCTATGTATGAAACATATTATACAGATTGCTAAAGTAACGCCACCAATTTCCAACCTGCACTCCGTTCAGTGTCGTAACACTGATGAGATCCATTGGTATTAAAAGTAAATATGATACTTGAAATATATGTATACTTGAATTAAACGTATACTTGAATTATACGTTTAACCGATATACGCTTATACGTATATGTTTAAACATATAGTTTAAGGTTTACGTATTTCTTAAATACGTCTTATACATATATCGGTTAAACGTATAACTGAAATACGTATCGCATCGGGAGCACTACTACTAACTAAATTTCCCAGTTTTCACCTATAGGACAGATGTATTTCCATTGTGAGAAACTTTATAAAGCACACTATTGAATATTCACAAAATAAACAGTCTTAGTCAAAAAATCAAAATGTGTATTTAGTCTTATAAATAAAATAACAATTAAAACATTTCAATAAAATTCAAAATAACAATACTTTACTACAATATTCCCAGATAAGTTATTTCCAGTAATGTTTTTAATAGTTTTTTATTAGATGTATTTCTTGTTGTGTGGTACTTCATAATCTGTTTAATTTTTAATATTGATTAAAGAAAACAAGATTTTGCTACAATATTTTCAGATAATTGTAATGTTTTTATAATATATTTTCACAGAATACATCTTTTTTTGTTATATACAGCACTGTTTTAAATGTGGATTTCAAGGGTTAATAGATCTAAGTTCAAATTATCAATATCTTGAATTATCCAAACTCAAATTAAAGAGTCAACTGTATTTCTATTAAAATTATAAATCCTATTGTTGAACCACCACAAAGTAAACAGACTTACAGTAGTTAAAAATCAGAAAGTGTATTTACTCATATAAATATATGAACAATTGAAATTGTTCAATAAAATTCAAAATAACAAGATTTTGTTTTAGTGTTCCTTAGAATTAAAAGATAAATGCAATATTTTAGATAATTTTTTACAGAATGTTTCTCCTCTTGCTATATGATATTTGATAACATTCTTTTGATTTGGCTTTCAAGAGTAATGAGTCTGTGTTTAAATTCAGGGTTGTAAAATACCCGGGTTTTTTTAAAACCCTGCCCGGGCGGGTACCCGGGCAGCTACCCACTACAACCCTTATGGTTGTAAAAAACATGTTTTTTTTTTTTAACCCAGCTGGGCAGGTACCCATTACAACCCTGGTTAAAATTAATAATATTTTGAATTATCCAAGTTTGAATTAAAGTGTTGATGGTATTTTCCTTTGAGAAAAACTAACACATTGTTGAATGTTCGTAAACTAAATAAACTTACAGTAGTCAAAAATCACAGTGTGTTTACTTATGTAAATAAAATAACAATTAAATTTTTTTTTTAAATTTCTAAAAAAGTTCTTGCTGCATTATTCTTTCTTCGAATTGCCAGATAAGTATAATGTTTTTAATAATTTTTCACAGAATGCTTCTCCTCTTGTTATGTGATACTTGATAATTTCCTGAAAAGACAAAAATATTTATTTTAAATGTTATCATCGATGTAATTTTAATGACATGTGTGTAAATATTCTTGAAAATATGTAAAGAATAATAAAAAATAAATAAAAATTGATTATACATTTTTATACAGTACAGGAACAAAAATCAAGAACCCTTCAAACCAACAACATTCTAGATTTCAGATCCTAATGAAAATTGTACAGTTCAAATGTGAAATAAACATATGTTTAAAATAAAGAAAATAAATGACTGAAAACTTTGAACTTTTTACTGATTATCTTCCTCTGTAGGAAAAGAAAAGAAAAAAAAAAACTAATTTTTTGTCTAGCATAAGAATTTTCAAAGAAAAATATTATATATTTATTTACATTACAAAATATATAAAAAGTTATGTTGCTAATTATTTTTAAATAAATAGGTCAATTTTAATTGTTTTAATATAAGTATTCAATTATAGCTTCAGGAAAAAAAAAAACATTCTAAATTTCAAGGCCACTTTGTGTCAATGTACACATTCACAAAATAGTACATTTATTCACACATTTTGCAAAACAAATTTTGCTAGTTGCAGAGAGATCCTACTTGAAGAGATCTGAAACATTAAAAGCTAAAACACAAAATTTTCAAATTATTAACATCAATCTTAAAATGAAAGATTTTAATTTAAAGCTTTAATAAAATAAAATTTTTCAATTATCACTGCCCGGCAATACACAAGTGGCAGTGCCACTTGTTAATAATTAACTCAATTCCTTCTATTTGCCAGTTTTTTCAAGGCGAGAAATAAAAAATCCAAAATTTTGTAGATTAAGAGTTTATTTATAATTTTAAGAAATATTAAAAAACAGGTTCAGTGTTGTTAAGTGCAGGTTTAGCAAATTTAATAGTCAAAATGCCAATAACTATGCTAAAAAAACAGGTCTGATGTTGTAATGGGCCAATTCAAGGTATTTTAAGAGTCGTAAATTAGTTTCTGAAAACTTTTCAGAATTGAATGAATTAATGTTGTTAAGGGGCCGCTTCACTAAAACTTCCTAATCGCTAAATCCCATATTAACCTATGGGAAAACTTAGAAGCATGATTACTTATTACCTATAATATAATTGTTAAAATATGATTTTCATCATCAGAAAGTAGATGTCAGACCAGGGCTATAACTAGTGAGGAAAGTCAGAGGAGGCTTTGAAATTTAAGATGGGGCTAGTTCACAACTTCTCCCCCTCTATTTTAAGAATATTTAAATATAGACAGAAGTAGAAAACAAGTCAGTACTGTTATAAAACTTTTGATTTAATGCCTGAGTGGGACAGATTGGTTCAGCAGAGCCGGACCGTGGACCTTTAACGTCCCACCTGAGATGTTCCCCGGCACGCGGTGATTCATTAGGGTGACTCCAGCAGTCTGACGGAGAGAGCACATGCCAGAGGCCTCCAGCGAACACACACTTGCCCCCCCTCCCAAGAAGAACGCCCCCAAGGGACCAAACGCCCACTCAGAGGCCAAGTCACAAGCGGGACCGGAACAAACCAGACAAACCGTGGCACCAACCGGCCAGCACCACTGTCATTTATTTTAAAATATAAATACAGGTGGTACATTCTATGCCAAGAGGCTGGTCCTGCCAGACAAAGTCCCATGCAACAAATGGCAGGCACTAGTATGAAATGTGAGGAAAAATGCAAAAGAGGGGTTTGTCGCTGTGACCAGCATCACCTCGCGACAGACAAGGAGTGCCTGCACCAACTGTACAGTCTGCAATTTGCTGGGGTTGAAGTGTTCAACGTGTACCAATTATACAGTTCATGGAAGATGGCACACTGGGTCTCTGGTGATGAGGCACTGGGTAACTTGAGGATGGAGGTAACTTTTAGGGTGTGGAAGAACTGTCTGTTGCAGCTTCCAGGGATTGTCTGTAGGATGTTGAGAGTAGCTGGGCATGTGAAGAAGCGGGTTGAAGTAGGGGAACTAGGAGTTCTCCCAGCTGTCTTGACTTGGGGTAAGTGAAGGGAAGAGTCCTCTATGCGATGGGTGTGTGGTTATGTCGCGAGTATTGCTGCTGCATGTGTGTGGTGAATGTACATGTTGTGAATGTTGTGTGTACTGCATCTGGTTACTTTTTGGTGGTGATGTTGCCTTTTTTTATGTTTGTGTAAATTCTGCTTCTAATTTGTTTCTGATGTGGGTGTACCTTTGCCTGTATGTAGTGCAAGATGGGTCCGACACCTGGTGGTGTGTGTCAAAGTTGGTCTTCTGTGTTCTGTTGGTGTTGGTACAATTTATACAGTTGGGGTGCTTCTTGCAGGCGGGTCTTCGTGCTCCTCTCTGCAGTTAACACAGAGAGGGGCATCTCGTCTGTAGTGTTTTTCTGTGTGAGTGAATACCTGGCACTTCCTGCATCTGGTGATAGTGGTGTGGGGTCTTAATTTGCTTGTCCTGAGGCCAATCGTTAGTCCTCCGTCTGCAATGATTGTGTGTCTTAACGACTTCAGGATCAGGAAGATGACATCATTAGTATTATTGCTTCTTTTATTGGGGAGTTCTTTTAAGATGGTTATGTCTGTGCTTGGGATGTCGTAGTTGGCTGTGATGGTGTCTGTAATTTTATCAGGTGTAGTCTGAGGGTTAACATCGAGAAGGATCATCTTCTGGAGTAGAGGTATCTTGAGGGTGACAATTAAGTTACTGCTAAGATCTTGATGTTGCTGGATGTTGTGTCTGAGTGTATGTAGATCTGCTGGTGTTTTACATATTATTTCTATATGATTTCGTTGGTGAATTACCTTGCTTGGTTGGGTGGGTGCATAGTAGGCTGTTTTCTGGAGTGCTGTGTCGATTTCTTTACTTGTCGATTCCTTGTGACCTTTAATTATGAGAGTGTTCTTTGCTGTGTGGATACCTTCTTCTTTTGTGGTGTCTGTGTGAGGATGTTGCTGTTGGGTGCTGTGTTGATGTCTGTATGTGCTGCTGGGGATGTGCTTGTGGAGGGTGCCTGGCATTCTGATGCTGGTGATGACGACTTTGTAGTTTGCTGGATGACAGCTGCGACTTCTTCCATGCTGGGGACCTTTTCGACTAATAGCTTGTAGCACTGCTTGGATTCGTGTATTTCTGCCTCCAGACATTGGACCTGTTCATGAAGTGATGTGATTTCTACTTTAAGTGCGAGCAGCTCTCTATGTGTTTGTGTATCTGCATCATCGATGTTTCCTAAAAGGGCGGTTAGTGTTTTGATTTGTTTTTTTAGTGGTTTATTGTCACTGTCCAGACAATCTGTTATGTTTTGGAGAAGGACTCTTGCCTTGCCTGTACATCTTGCGACAGTGACTGCCTTCTCAGCAGATCTTGATGAGGTGTACCACGAAGGTTTTACTGGCATGAAAGGCTTACGGAGTTGCTGATCTGAGTCATCTCCATCGGTACAGAAAGGGTTGAACTCAGAGGGCAAGAAACTTAGATTCATTGTTGAGTACCGAGATGATGATTCAGGTGAATAAAATATTAAGATAGTTGAAAAGAGATAAGTGAACTAACAGACCTTTGGTCACAGACCGCATCCGACCACTCCTGTCCATGACATCTCACCAGGCTTGCAGCATGTTTCTAAAGGGAGTAGAGAAGGGGTGCTTTGGGGGGTTTGCCATGCACTGCTAGGGGCAAGAGAGAAGTAAGCTAAGGGAGGTATAATAAGGCTGGGTGGGAAGGCTGTTGAGGGGGCCCTTGGGTAGGGGAGAAAGAAATGGAATGGAGCAGGGAGTTAGAACAAGGCCGGAGCCAGCCAGCCAGGCACCAGTGGGTTGGTTGATTTATGACGGACAATTATCAACACGAGGGATATAGGTCCAGGGGGAGTGCCCTCTGTGGGGGTCTTTCTAAGGGATCCTAACCCATATTTACGGCAAGGTTCGAAGAAAACCACGGAAAACTTCGAACGGTTAGGTTGACAAGCGCGACAAGGGTTCCAGGCACCAGTGGGAAGAAAAAGTGAAAACTTAGGTTTAAAATGGTCAGAAATAATAGTGCACTAAGAATGACACTAAAACATGAGTTAGACAGTAAAACACTGACTTATGCTGGTGGTAGTAAAACTCAGCCATATTTCAAGGGTGATGGAAATGAAAAAAAAAACAGGGAAAAGTGGATAATCTTAAGAATTTAACATAGGAATTTGAAGATAATGGAATGAAGTGGTGAAAAAAAAATATTTAATGGAAAACCAGTTTTAAATGAAATCTTATGTGTGAAAATTGAAAAATTTGAAACGTATGAAAAATGCGTAGAGTGAGAAAAACAATGAAAAATTAATTTGCAAATAGAGATTAAATTTTGGGTGGAGGGGGTAGAGTTACATTAGTTAAGAATAAAAACCAATTATTTTGTCATTTGAATGTGTAGAAAAAAAAAAGATATTAGCGTTTGAATGGTGAAAGTTGGTGTTCCGACTAACGGCAATCGACTGCTAAATGTCCCCGAGCTCCGGTGAAACGCAAATGCTGTACTTGGAAAAAAAAAATTTTGAAATTAAGAAAAATAAGTAGTGGGGATGATTTTAATTAAGTAAATTAGTTGATTAACGAGTTTTGAGTAATGGGAGTGGAAATTTTTATTTTTTGGTAAAAGTGAAGAAAAGGGCAAAAATACGGCTAAGTTTCACTAAAAAACTTAAAAATTGTGTAAACAAGTTAAGGTCTTGATAGGTTGGCAATTACATGTAAAATAAAATACAAGTTAGAAAAAGTAGAAATTTTAGTTAGAGTCCACAGTTAGGTGTTCTAAAATTCAAATAAGTTAAAGTTTAAGAGGAGATGTTGCCGGATGGACATAGAGAAAATTTGCAGGGAAAGTGCCCCAAAACGACAGAGTCCTCAGTTAGGTGTTTGGAAAAAACTTTGAAATTTGAAGAGGGGTCTGGACTCTGTCATATTTTGAGCACAGAAAAAACTTAGAAGAAGAAACACTGAATACATAAAAATTAAAATGGTCAAAATTAAAAGTGCACTTGCAGGGTAACTTGAATAAGTATTAAAGAAGAAAAAACATTAAAAATTTTAGGAAAAAGTGAAACTCAGCCATATTTACGAGAGTTTAAGAAATGAAAACAAACGGGGTAAAAAGTGGATAATTACAAGAATTTATCATAGGAAATTAATAATAATGGAGCGAAGTGTTGAAAAAAATATATATTTACAGAAAACCAGTTTTTATAGAAATCTTATGTGTGGAAATTGAAAAATTTAGAGAAGTTTGAAAAATGTGTAAAGTGCGAAAAACAATGAAAAATTAATTTGCAAATATAGATTAAATTTTGGGTGGAGGGATAGTTACATTAGTTAAGAATGAAAAACAATTGTTTTGTCAATTGAACATGTGGAAAAAAAGATATTAGCGTTTGAATTGTGAAAGTTGCTGTTCAGACTTACGGCGATTCCTCCAGACCCGACGGCAGGGACGGCTAAATGTCCCCAAGCTCCGGTGAAACACGAATGCCGTACTCTGAAAACATTTTTGAATTTAAGAAAAATAAGTAGTGGGGATGAATTTAATTAAGTAAGTTAGTTAATTAACGAGTTTTGAGTAATGGGAGTGAAAATTTTTGTTTTTTGGAAAAAGTGAAAAAATACGGCTAAGTTCCACTAAAATGGAATTAAGTTTAACGATGAAGAAAAATAAATAGGTTGCAAAAACGACTTACACTTTTAAATATATGAGAAAATAACAGAGATATGTGAAAAAGAAGTCCCTTCATTAGCTAATTAAGGTAATGAGGGAGATAATTCCTTATCAAGCTGTCCTCAACGCAAGCACTAGCCAGCCACTTCGGCCATTGTTCCAGCCCAAATTAATGCAACAACTACTACAAGGGACAAGTCACATGGCTGCTCTGACCCGTGATGCCACGGTTGTAGCCCCAAAGGATGACTTGCAGAAGTGTTAGAATATATATTCTAATATATATCCCAAATGTCCAGAAATAGGCAAGTCAGAGCATTCCATGTGACCAAGCGAATAATTAAAAAAACTTGAATTGATGCTTAAATAATTAGGTTATGAACAAACAGTTTTTTAAGATGGATAGAAAATAATTTTTAGCATGTGAAATAAACCAGAATTAAAAGTTAACTATAAAAACTAAGCTAATTAGGGGCAAAAAACAAAAGACACAATTAAAGCACATGGCAAACAGTAGTACAAGACATGAGCAATATCTTAAATTGCTCATAAAACAATTAAAAATGGGGCTAGAAACATGTTGCTTACCAAAAACAATAGCTCAGACATTCATGAACAGGAATCAATCAGGTGCGCCTGGCCGGAAGGTCTAGGGAGGGCTACTAGCCAGACATTCTTGGAGCCCCTGCAAAACACGTCCGCACGCTACGCGTCATCCTACTGAAGTAAAAAAAAAAAAAAAAAAAAAATTTATTATAAAGTTTTAAAATTCTTAAATGTAATAAATGATGTTATTTGTATTTCCTAGAGGGGGCTCAGCCCACCCTGCCCTCATCTGGAAACGGTCCTGCATCAGATGCCAACGATGTACATTTTTAAACATTGTCTCCGTAAATTTTAAGTATTTTTAAGATGATAAAATTTCAAAGTTTGCAGAGATTTTTTAAACACTTAAAGTTTAAGGAGACAATTTTTAAAAATGCACATCATCAGCATTTGACGTCTACTTTCTGATGGTGAAAACCATATTTTAATAATTATATTAGGTAATGAGCATACTTCTTTTAATTGAAAGGGTTAGAATGACAGTGGAGTAAGGCAAAATTTAGTAATTTGAGAAATAAAGGGTTTTATGAAATTTGTACTGTCGTTGCATTGAATGGTCCAGCTTGTTTTGCCCTCTAGTGACTCCCTGAGTGAACTATGACTTATTTGACTGGCACATTGAACAGAAATTAATATACGTTCAGTGGAAATATAGTTATCCCAATTAAAAAAATTTTTTACTTACTCCACTGTCATTCTAACCCCCTCAATTGCTAAAAGGTGTAAAATAAAAACATTATAAACAGTAAAATAAGTTTTATTATACTGTTGATATGTTGACTCAACCTGAGTCATTATCAAAATAAATAAGAATATTCTATAACTGCACAGTCTATGAAGTTATTATTTGAAATGCTATAATTTAATTTTTCACGTACTTTTCCAAATTATGTGCATTATTTTTTATTTTTACTCGGAGGTTTATTTCCATATTTGTAACCATGGAGTAACTCAAGCCACAATTTTGGTAAGTTAAATGATGCTGCATCGTCACATGCTGTATTTTTGCATGTTACAATCTCTATGGTTTTTCTTATAATGGATGGATAATATCGATTGGAGAGAAAGATTATTTTACTTCCATTATTGAAATTTATTTGGATGGTTTCTTCTTGATATAATCTTGCCAGGGCTGTGTTGCCAGGGCCGATGTAACTACCAAAGGTAAAACGGATAAGGAGAAAACAGAGGATGAACCTGAGCCCCTGGCCCCACACTGATTCTCCAAAGTTACGGAGTCGTTCAGTCTTCTCAGACAGTATGCATCGTCGCTGGACGAAGCACTCTCAATGAGCGAGCTTTACCATCACCTGAATAGAACTGAAAACATCATGCTAAAGGCATTGTCGTATGTCAAATAGGCCAAAACTGATAGCTACTTTGCCAAAAAGTGATTTTTACGTCATTATTGACTTTATTAGGTTTTTTTATTTTTATTTTTTTCTATATTCACTTTTTACTATTATCAACACTATTTTTTATTTGTACTATACAGCTTTCAAGAATTAAAATTTTTTTAACAATAGTTTTAGTTAACGTGGTCAGCAGAAATTTTTGTATTGGATTTGTTCAATTATATGTGTCTATAATAAATCTAATTTTGAAAAAACTTACTGGATTTTTACTTATGACAGTAATCCTTATTTGAATTTCTAACTTTCAAATGCTCCTACTAAATATATACATAATAATTAAAACAAATAAAATGTCATTTTAACGATTAAAACCACTTAAAATTGTCATTAAAAAGTGTTTTAGATGTATAAGGTGTTATTAGATGCACAACTGGATGAAAATTTGCAAATTTCTGTTTTAATACGCGAATTTTGAATGGTCCCTTCATTCACAAATTAACGGGGTTTGACTGTATTTTAATTTATATTGTTTTGAATAAACTTAAGATACTAATTTCAAATCTATTTTAAATTGTAAAGTAAGTTAACAGCAAAGTTATACACAACATGCTTATGTAGCTTAAGTCCCACTAAGCTTAGGTTTGTATAGCTAACTACATAAGTATCTTGTTTTAGAAAAGTTATTTGTCTAGAATAAAGATCTGAGAATAATAAAATATGTATGTTTATACACTAAAGGACAACCCACAACATGATATACATTACTCGTGCACAACCTGTGGCTCGCAGGCCAAAAGAGGCCAACATCTCCAGAAATTCAGGAATTGTGCATTTTGCCAATTAGTCTCAGAAAAAATTGCAAATTTCATCATTCGGGAGTGTAAAAATCATAAATTTTGTCAATCGGGAGCATAAAAATAATGAATTTCCATCATTCAGGAGCATAAAAATCATGAATTTCGTTGATCTGCTAAGAAAAATCATGAATTTCGACGATCGGGTGCAGAAAAATCTTGAATTTCATCGATCGGGCGTGGGAAAAATCATAAATTTTGTCATAGGGAATGTAAAAATCATAAATTTTGTCAATCAGGTGCAGAAAAATCATTAATTTTGTCAATTGGGTGCGTAAAAATCATGAATTTTGACAATCTGTAATGTAAAAATAATTAATTTTGTCAATCGGTGTAGAAAATTCATGAATTTTGTCATCGGGTGCAGAAAAATCATGAATTTCGTCTATCAGGCGCGGTAAAATCATGAATTTTGTCGATTGGGAGCATTAAAAACATGAAATTCGTTGATCGGGAGCATAAAAATCAAGAATTTCATTGAGCGGATGCGTAAAAATCCCGATTTTCATCGATTGGATACATAGAAATCCAGATTTTCATCGATCAGATGCATAGAAATCCCCATTTTCATCAATCGGTTGCTTAAAAATCACAAATTTCATCGATCGGGTGCAGAAACCTCATTAATTTCGTTGATTGGGTGCAGAAAAATCATGAATTTTCCTGAACGGATGCAAAAAAAACATGAATTTTGTTGAACAAGAGTGGAAAAGTCGTGAATTTTAGGAAAAAAAGAAAATCAGAAAATCCTACATTTGGCCTTTTTTTCCATATTTTTTAATCGGCAGTTCTTTAAGTTTAATCGCCGAGTGCATATTTTCATTTTTATTGCTTACAATCTTCTTATAAACAAATTTTAAAAATTACATCAATTTATAAAAAACAGAACTCAAAACATTTTACGAAATAACAAAACAAAAGCCAAAATAACTTCATAGCTTCAGATGAATTAGTCACTTCAAAACATTAACACAACATGTCAAACCATTAAACTTCACTTCATAAAACACACAAATAAAAAAACAATTCAACACAAAGCCCAAACCAACAAATACAACTACATGACAGACAATAAACCAACTAATCCGCCCAAATTTAATTTACTCATAAACCAATCAAATTTCCAGATCAAACTGCAGTGGACAGGGAAGAAATGTAAGAAACAATCTAGTGGCAAACCTCATTCATCACCTCGCCAAATTCAATGCCACCAAGTGTCCCACTTGTTCTAGGATTTAACCCATATTTCAAAAAGAAAATTTATTTTAATTTATATGTCCATTTATTATAAAAATCAGCAGATTTGAAATTTTTAGAATATGCGGCTATGATGCATGGCACTCACAGTTTTTCTTTTTTTTTTTTTAATCGGTTATAAAAAGGAAAAAAGTCGCCAAATTTAGGGGATTTTTTCCTTTAATGGCAACCTAGCTATTATATTAAATTATTGGTTTGGCGAGAGCTGGAAAATCACGCCAAACATTGGTGCATGAGTGTAAAACATCTGTTCCGAATATGCTCTTATAAGATTTTTAAAAGATATATTAAAAATTGAATTAAAAGAAAAATTTTGAACTTGAAGAAATGTGAAAATCAGTTTAATCTATTTACTTTACCTCTAATGATTGGTGTTGAAATTGTTATTTTATTGCAGTTAATTGGAATTTAGTATGATCCCCCATACTGGAATGGCAATATATGGATGTGGTGTTTTAAAATTCCGATAATCATGTATCAGTTGACTGATTACCCAAAGTATAATGTGCAATTAAACATAGGGGAGACTGGTACACAGTGGACCACTTTTTCAGTTAATTCTTTTTTTCTCTTTAATGAACAAACCGATCTGCATCAAAATATTTTTGAATATTCCTTACACCTTTATATATTCATCATAATTTTCTTATAACATAGTTTTCAATACATTTTTCAAAAAAAAAAAAAATTTATATGCACCCGTAAAGTGGACCAGTGTGCCCAACTTCTGGGGCACACTGGTCCACCCACCGGGGCACAATGGACCACTATTAGGTATTATCTGAAATACAATATAAATCTATTTTTCATTAATCTAATTCTTTTTTATTTTCCTTTTACCCGCAAAGTAACATAATAATATAAATTTACAAGTAACATTTTGAAACGAAAAAAAAAAAAAATTATATTTTGAAAATAATAACAGATTAATACAGGAACAATCGCAATTTAGTTGAAGTTATTACTTAAGTATAAAAAAATCAGCGCACATTAAAATTAGCAAATGAAATTCTAAAATACTTATGAGTAAGATTGAGCCTGGAATTTTCCTGAAATACTTTTGGGTCTGGGAGCAATATTATGAAATCATTGACATCAACAATAGATTCATCTACAGTTTCTGGAAGAAAAAAAAACTGATTTCCATTCAATTTGCGTCTTATGAATCTTACTTGAATAGAATCATCACCAATTAGACTACAGTTATATTTATCAAAGGCAGTAAATACAAAACAAAATATTTCTTACTTTGTTAAATAAAGTGTTATTTTTCTTTGTTTACTTTCATTAACAGTTAAATAACTACTTTTAAACAATATTTCTTTATAGTAAATAAGCAATTATTAAATATTTTGAATTCTGCATTACAGGAGCAGAGTGGATTGTGGACCACTGTGCCACAGGAGTGGGTGGTCAACTGTACCCCATGTTGAAGTTCAATAAATAATTATATTAATATTATTTATAGCTTTCTTTTAAACATATTAACTTTAAAGTTTATTAAAAACAAGTATCTTAGCTTTGCAAAAAAAGCTTTTTATCGGATTTATCTACAAACTTTAATTACTAAAAAAATTAAAATATGATGATAAAAAACTTTCCTTTTAGAAGCTCAAAACAACCAATCAGGATAAAATAGTTCAATCTGAGCTAAACATATTTTCTGAAGGCTATAAATAATCAGTGCAGTGCTGTTGTCTATTAGGATAGAAGAGAAGCTGTTAAAAAAATTGAAATAAATAAAATATTAAGGGGTGGTCCACTGTGCCCATAGATCCAGTGTGTACTGGTCTCCCCTAGTAGTGCATGTTGTATAATACCTTCGCAAAGCTGCAAACCCTCCAGATTTTTTTCAAGTCAAGCATAATTTGAGCAAGAAAATTCATTTAACAATAGAAATCCAATAAGTATACATAAAAACAAGATACATTTTATTAAATAATTTGGGTCATGCTTTTTTTTTTTTAACTTGAAAAAACCCGGGAGCTATGCCTTTGTTATTTTAAACTTTAAAGATTAACAAAAAAAAAAGGGCTGAAAGATCAAAATTAACATACCAGAGTGTGCAATAAATTTTTAAAATAAATACAATTAAAAATTTCTATTAATTTTTGTAGATTTGGTTAATGAAAATCATTGTTAGGCCGAAGCTAATCGCACCACCGGTACCATTAGCCTCTACAGGCTATTCGCACCACCACCTGTTGTGCATGCGTATTGCACAAGCGTCTAGCCCCTGCACTTTTGCTTTTGGCTACAATTTCAAAAAATGGATCACTCTGCTGCACGCATGCACATTGCTCTAGACAGTTTCAACGAGAACCATATTAATTTTAATCCATTCCGTGGCAGTTTTTTTAAATTCGTAAAAGGATTTTGATTTAAAACATTTAACGTAATATAACTAAATATTTTCTTTCACAATTTTCATTATTTTTAGTTTTTTTTTTAATATTCTTAAAGAAATTCAATTTCAGACTTTTACTAAAATACATTTTTTTTTCCTCCGAATTTTTCAATTTTTAAGGATTTTTAACGATTTTATAGCATTTTAAAGTGAATTTTTAACATTAAAAAAAAAAACATTGCACACACGAAACTCGCTTTGCAGCAATCTCTAGAATGCACGAAATTCATTCAAGCCGCGGTCAATAACTTGTGTATGTATGTTTCGCGTACATTAACCGAAAAAAAACATCACTGGACGCATGAAACTTGCTTTGCAGCAATCTCTAGAATGCACGAAATTCATTCAAGCCGCGGTCAATAATCTGTGTATGTACGCTTTGCGTACATTAACCGAAAAAAAAACATCACTGGACGCATGAAACTCGCTGCACAGCATTCTCTAGAATGTACGAAATTCATTTATAACCAAATTTCATATTTATTTCCATTTTGTTTCAAACTTTCCATCGCTTATATGTTGAAAAATGGAAACTTTACATTTTTTTAATTCAAATTATTTTTTATAACTCAAATAAATACTGAAAAATAAAACTTACATTTTTTTTATTCAAATTATTTTTTATAACTCAAATAAATACTGAAAATAAATCCTCAGATAGCACATGCGCAACATGTGGTGGTGCGAATAGCCTATAGAGGCTAAAGGCACCGGTGGTGCGATTAGCCACTGCGTCAAGTATTTTTTTCGAAAAATAAGGTTACATATACTATGAATAATAATGATTTGGGAATTTTGCATCTAGATATTACTTTAACACAGTATTGTAATTAAAAGTTTTATTCTGTGCGATGATAATAATATAAATCTTCTATTTCTTTTATATGTGGCCCGCGACTTTGTGTATAATGCTTAGTTTAGCAGTCCGCAGTAAGCGAGTTTGACATGGCTGATCTAGGAACTAAGGATGCTAGTTATGACCAGGGATATTTTGCATGCATTCATACTATAATAAAAGGAAATATGCTTTTAGTACTTACTTCCTCAGTGTGATTCTTATTTTTCTCAAAATCATCTCTTACCCATATTCGAAGTTCTCTTTTATATTCTTCATTAGAAACTTTTTTGATGGCTCGAAGCAGATCTCTATATAATTTTAGGCTTCTAGATCGTAACAGAAACTGCAACATAAGATTTTTTAAAATGCAATTACATGTTATAATCATGCACAAGCATTAAAGGTTATTTCAAGTATATAGTATACATAAAGAGAAAGAAAGAAAAAAACGGTCTTACTCGAGAAAAAGACAGAGGATTTTTTAATCCGTTAGACATTATATATCTCTTACTTAATAAATTAAAATCAAAATTTAATAAAAGTTATTAGAAATCGGGAAATTCTTAAGAATTCAATCAGAAATCTTCGTAAATATATTGTTATCAGGGAGATCTTTGTGACTTGTAAAACAAACTTGCTCTTTGTTGGTTGATTGGTTGTATAAATTACTGGTTGTAGTTGTATACATTCTAAAAGGCTTTGTTCAGAACCGAAGATCAGGCGGCGCGCGGGCGAAAGAGATTTGCGTATGGAGTTAGTCTTATCAGAGCAAGTATTTGTAATAATTTAATTATTTCATGCTTTTATAGTTTAGAACAGGTAAAAACAACGACTACATATCTTTATATTTTCAAAACAATGAATCTCGTAATACGAATACATGCCTATATTTACTCAGAAAAAATCCAAAATATTCATGAAAGTATCACGTGATCTGATTTAGCCAGATCAGCGTTCGTAACCCGCAAAACTTTCGCCCGCGCGGCGCGCGATCGACTCACGAAAAATCTCTGGGTGGTTTGATCACGTGATTGGGCTGTTTTGTGTTTTACTTGTTGGTTTTGTAGGTTGATATATACAGCTGAAGCAACATGATCGGATATCTGAAAAATTTCAACTTTTTAACATTCTAAAATGATTTTTTAAGCCTTTAATCCAACATAAAAATAATAGAATACGAAAGTATGATGTATATATATTATAATATAATTATATTATATATAATATATATATATCATATAGTCACAACTGCTGTCAACTTATATGTCTCTAAAACTACAGCACCTACTAAAACTGATATATTAGTTTAGTTGATAGCAGTTACATAAATATATATATTTTGTACAAAACAATTCATATAATAAAATAAAGTTTAATTTTCTATAACCAGTGCATCTTTATGAATAAAATCTTGTGTGGATAAATATACACTAAAAACACCAACGTTTAACACACAATATCAAAGCACAATGGACAACGCACGTTTCGTGAGTAACTTGGACTCACTTCCTCAGTGTCAATAAAATAAAATTAAACACTATCGTATCCCCCAAAGACATGAAATTGAATTTAGAAACCCAAATGAAAACAACACACCGACGAGAAACTCATCACGCATGAGCCACAGGGCTGTAGCTAGAAGTAAACAATAGGGGTGCTCAAGAAAATATAGAGGGGGCTCATACTATTTCTCTCTCTCTCTGACACATACACGCACAAATACAGATATACATGATCAAAGTATTATATAGAAAGGTAAATTAGTGCATATTCATAGTGTAGGCGCTATGTTTCTTATTAAATTGTTTATAATAACTTTCTTTGATGCTAAGAAAAGTAAAAGCTACAGAGAGGGATGTAATACCTTCTGGATTATTTTAAGGAATACCGTATACCCTCTTCTCAAAAACACTATAGCATATACTTTTTAGGGTATACCCTCTGCCTAAAGCGTATGCCCTCTGGTTTTTTTACTACCCAGGTAGCACAAAGATATTGGCCAATATCAAAATGTAATATCGGCCAATATCAAAATTCGATATTGGCCGACGTTAAATGACCCCCCCTAAAATAATATTTGTGAATATTAGTTTTTGACATCTGTGAATGTTGGCCAATATTTTCCAACATCTCTGAATATCATTTTTTGACATTAAGTGATATTTTTTTCTGTCATTGCTGAATATCATCATTTGATATTGAGCGATATATTTTTCTAACATTCCTGAATAACATTTTTTGGATATTAAATGACTTATTTTTTCATCACGAAATAACAATCTGTTTTTTGCACCGCAGATGTGGTGGACAGAAATCCCCCATTGTAAAACGAGAGATCTCTGCTTAGGAAAGTTTAGTCTCGTTATGTAACAAGACAAAAGCAAACCAAAGTACTAATAAGTATGATCGGTATAAACGCAGGAAAAACTTGTCATAAAGAGCTGTTAACAAAAGCTGGTGGGAGTAGATTTTTCTGTTACTGGAATAAAAAATGTCTAACAAATGACAAAACTATCATTGAATTATCTCGTATTTTTCAATCACAATCGACATATTTTTTTTACGTTCTTTTATCAAAGATTTATTTAAATATTACTTTTTATTACTGAGTTTGTTGGAAATTTTGTAAAAAAAATATTTTAAAATATGTAAGAAATTAAAAACTTAGAAATTTAAACGAAATACGAAATTTTAAAGCTTGCTGTGTTAAAAATCATGTGTTCCCCTTGCACAAAACTATAAAGAAAGTTTTAACAACCCCATTACTTTGAATTTTGCTTTGTGAGAAATTAAATATATATATTTTATTAATTTTAAGTCAGAAATATGTGTACATTTTTTCAAAAATACACTACAGAAAAGTTAACACCACATAAATTAGCCCTAAAAGCTTCTTATATAATAATAATATTAATAATTAATTAGATGCATTATATAAAATATTTATTATTTATTGTGTCTAATTAAAAAATCAGTGACTTACTTTTGAAACGAAAACGAATTTTCTTACAATAATAAAAAATAAAATTCTTATAAAAGTCGGAAATTCGAAACATTTTAAAAAAGATAAACACGCATCCATTTAAAAATCACATAAATTGATTTTTTTTCTTGTAAAGACATTTTTAAAAATAGTATAAAATACATAGTATAAAAATAGTATAAAAACATCTTTAGTTTTTTTATAAAGCACAAATTTTCACATGCTTTTCTTATATATAAAAATAACTATAGATTCCTACAGAAAATTATTATATTGGCTTTTTCTTTCTGTGCAAATTTCACGCCCGACGCCTCCATCAAATGCACATTGACGAAAATTACACAAATGGGCAGTCCTTTAGAACTTTCCGTTCACTTCCGTCAAGAAGATTACAAATTTCGTCAGATATGCTGAATGTTGACAAATATCTTGAAATGTCCGAAAAATTATATTGTTTTTTACGAATGTCGATAGATATCCCTGATTGTTGTAATAGTAATATCATTTTTACAACATTGGCCAATGTAACCAAATATTAAAAATAAGGCATTAAAAAGTCAAGTTTTTTAAAAATTGTAAAATTATTAAATTTTATTGTTTAGAATACTATTTCTGTACTATGAAGTCATAAGTAATGCAAAAAGCTCTTTTGAATGCTTTCTTTTTAAAACTAATTTTAAGTTATGTCTGTGAATATCGGCAGATGTTGTAAATTTGACGTTCGACATTCAGCGACATTCAAAATATTGGCCAATATTGCCGTGGATATTGGCCGATATCTCTGTGCTACCTGGGTACTACATCACTGGCTGTAGAATGAAAATTTTCAGTGTATAATTATACTAGTGAAATAATAAGTGATGATGTCAAAAAGTAAATAAAAAGCTATTTCACCTGTTTCAAAAGAGTTGCAACCTTTAATTTTTTTCTGAATATTTCCTGCCCTTCAGGATTCTAGAGTTATGTTATTATATGATAAAAAAAACATTAGAATAATCAAGGGTGTATTTTGCATTTTAAAATTATTTTTGTGTCTAGTCAAAAGCTAAAACCACTTGTATTTAAATTGGCTATAACTCACTAGAATAACTTTATTTGCAGATTTTAAACAAATACTACAATTTAGTATTTATGCAAAAGTGTAAAGAGCCCCCCAAAACTAAGTTAAATTTTTGAACAGAGTTTCATTTGGATTTTTTAAACAGAATTTCATTTGGCAGCCTTAACAACTTTCCCAGGGGGGGCTCAAAATTTTTCAGGCGGTGCTGAGCCCCCCCCCTGGCACCCCCCTAGCTACGGCCCTGATGAGCCACCAATCAGATTAAGCCGGAAGTGATTCACTATGACACAGTAACTCAACCCAGAAAGGTGAGATGTAAGGTACACTTGAAAAATCATTGACCAGGGAGTTACCAAATTTATGAATATAAACTGCCTCAAAGAAGTCTAAATCTAATGGAGTGTTATATTTCTTAATCATAGTGGCTGAATCAAATTTAAAATTATGTCCCTCACTCCAACAGTGACAAGCAATAGAGGATTTTTGTAATTATTTTTTCTTAAGATAATTTCTGTGTTCATTGAGTCTGAAACGGAGTTGTCGTTTAGTCTGTCAATGTGCACATTGACATTGGATATTGTAAGAATTTTTATCCTTTAACTGGGAAAAATTTAGTTTATTAACTGGCTTAAAAACAACCTTAAAATCATACTGTCTTAAAATATTAGCTATTTTGTAGCTAATGCTATGATGATGTTCCAGTATATTTTTCTAACCTCATTATTTGATACCTGTGTATACCGTAAACCCTTTGCAGTCTCACCCCCCCCCCCCCTCATTTCATTTTAATTCGTGTCACCCCGCTTCTCAGAAAGCCTCGGCTTTTCATTTCTTTATTAATAGAGCAATTTCCATTTGTTCTTATAATGTTTCCCTTGTTACAGAATTGAATTATATGAGATCAGTTGCTATTAATCGTGGTTTTAGTTTGGCTTATATCAACCGTTTAATTTTTCGTTGTCTAAATAAAGGTATTAGTAATCTTGATTCTTCTGATGTTCCAGTATCTTTTTCTAACCTCATTATTTTGCCATTTTACAATAGCATTAGCTACAAAATAGCTAATATTTTAAGACAGTATGATTTTAAGGTTATTTTTAAGCCAGTTAATAAACTAAATTTTTCACAGTTAAAAGATAAATTTTCACATCAAAACTTTTGGGGCATTTACAATATCCAATGTCAATGTGGTTTGTCCTATATAGGACAGACTAAACGACAACTCCGTTTCAGACTCAATGAACACAGAAATTATATTAAGAAAAAAGAATTACAAAAATCCTCTATTGCTTGTCACTGTTGGAGTGAGGGACATAATTTTAAATTTGATTCAGCCACTATTATTAAGAAATGTAACACTCCATTAGATTTAGACTTTTTTGAGGCAGTTTATATTCATAAATTTGGTAATTCCCTGGTCAATGATTTTTCAAGTGTACCTTACATCTCACCATAGCCGGATCAAGGGGAGGGGGGGGGGGCTGCAGCCCGGGCCCATCATTGATTCAGGGGCCCTCGCCAATGACTCAAGTTGTATCGAAATTTCGTTTAAAAAATACTTAATTTCTATTGAAAAAAAAAATCATTTTGCTTTTAAAATGATAACAATAATCTGAAATGATGAGAAAAAGTCATGGTTCAAGTGTCAACATGCATCATTTTTCCCTTTTGCAGTTTTAAAACGTTGCAAGTCCGATATAACGCTCTGTTGCTAAGCTGTTCTTTCAGTATTTTTACCCTGTTTTGTCTGATAATCGAAAACGGGAAAACCTCTTTTTTCTAATTCTAACATTTGCCTTGCATTCTCAACAAACACGTGCACTGCATATGTTTTCTAAGAAATTAGTAAAGAGGACCCCCCCCCCCCCCCCCCGCCTTTCACCGACGTCGGATACTTCCGAATGTTATGGGCAGTACCTTTCAACTGTACTTTGCATAAGAACTAAGAAGCATTAGCAATTTGTGCCTTTGTCTCTTGAATAAAGTGTATGTAAGACAAACAAAAAATTGAAGAGTACCTTTTTTTTTATAAACTTTTAGTTTAATATTTGAAGATTTTAGGAAGTGCGATTGCTTTACTTTTCTTTGATCTTTATAAATATTTTTGTTTAATCTACACTAATAAAAGAAAGTTGTTTGTCTGTGTGTGTGTGTGTGTGTTTGTACGATGGCTAGAGAAATTTACCGCACGTAGAAGTTTGAAAATTTGGGTGTGGATAGTCCAAGGCAGGTCCTGATACACCAGTGGCTCAGATTTTTAAGTATTTTAGACCTGGGCCCCCAAGGGCCTCTTTAGGTTTTTTGCTCTAAATTGTTAATAACTTGTCCTATTTTTATCCGATCATCTTCGTTTTTGGTAACCATTCTCCATTTAGCTGTTCCCTCAATTCTACGTTCCAGTTAAGACCTCCCCCCCCCCCCTTGAGGCTTGGTAGTTTGAAGTTTCACCCTTGAAGTTTTTGTTTCCTAAATTGTTAGTAACTTGCCCCTTTTAATCCGATCGCCTTCGTTTTTGGGGCCTTTTCCCTATTCAGTTATTTCACCATTCTTACATTCCAGCTAGGACCTGTCCCCCTGGGGCCTCTTGAACATTTTGTGCGCCATGCATTTTTCACTTCCTAATTGTATCACCCTCTCAATGCATAACTTTAAAGTTGATTCTTGGACTCCACTCCCGGGCCACCACCCTGATATTTTTATTGGGATAGCAAGTGTCT
The DNA here is from genome assembly GCA_963931845.1 of Maratus michaelseni. Classification (NCBI taxonomy): domain Eukaryota; kingdom Metazoa; phylum Arthropoda; class Arachnida; order Araneae; family Salticidae; genus Maratus; species Maratus michaelseni. Next base: position 248,612,287 of record OZ007599.1, read on the forward strand.
TTTTTAAACATTTCTTTAAAATTTTGTTCTAGTGATTAATTTATACCTTATGCTTAATTTCGACTAATTGAGGATCTAAAGCGCTAAGTACTAGGACATTTTAAGATGTTTTCCTCTTAGGGCCCTGCTCAAAACTATCAGTAAGTCTCTTTTGGGCTCGCTACTATACCTCCCTTAAAAATCGTCCAATTCACAAGATTTTTTTTACGAACTTCTTTTAAGACTTCCAGCTACAACTTGAACGACAAAAAAAATTATCGGACCTCAGCTACCACCAATTTTGAATATTAATCTCCTTCTTGGGGCCCTTGGTGCAACTTCTTTAAAAAAAAAAAAAAAAAAAAAAACATACAAACTTGAGTTTTGTTTAAGGTTATTATCACGGGCCCGGGCAACGACGGGTGGATCACCTAGTTTTTAATAAATAAAAGTGTGTATCTAATTTGTTTATACTTGACCTTGAGTATGAATAAGTTTCGCTTGAATAAAATCATTGTTTTTACTGCATGTTTTTATGTGGCTTAAAAAAAAGAAAAAGAAGAAAAAAAATAATATTACACCTCCCATGTTAGTTCGATTGTTTACGAAATATTTTTTACCGTCATCTTGTTATCTTATTAATTTAAGTTAGTTGGTTTACTATGAATTTCATTATCTAAATAGCTTTACATACAATCCTTACCATATTAAATTTTTCATACCCATATTAAAATTTTATTCATGTATCTATTTTTTTCTTTTGTACAATTTACTAAAAACTGTATGGGATAAGTTGTTTAATATACCCACATTAATTTATGTAATAATTTTTTTCATATATTGCACAAAAATTTACTTATTTCAGCCAAGCCAAATTAAAAACGTTTAGCTTTTCTTAGAGCTTTATATTTAGAGCTTTTACTTCATTGCTAAGATATGGACTGAATTAGAAAAGTAAATTTTAAAAAAAGTTTGAAGGGGTGCATTTCTTTTCACTTAATCGGGAAATTTTTTTTTTTTCAATAAAAGTTCATCTCACAGTTACATTTTCTAACAAAACTAAGGGGCTCTGCCCCTATGAGCTTCACTTGTCAATTGCTGCTCCTGTCCAGACTCCACAGACTCTGAAAACATGCTAATATGCTGTGTTTTAAAAAGATTACCCCATTATGGAAGATCGAATGATATTATCACGACCAGTTGAGATCATCTGTAATCGGATTGAGATTAATTTTCCTTTGACTGAGAGAGAGGGGGGGGGGGGGTTCACTTCCAAAGGCCGAATCCACCACTGTCGTGTGCTGTTTTCATGATTGATTGAGCAATATCTATCACACATTTGAAAATCAGCTTGTATAAAATGTGTAAGTAAAAATGTCACTGTCTCTCAGGACTTCTATATTAAAAGGACAAATATGTCAATGCGTAACGCTGACGTCATTTTGTTGTTGGCAACACCAGACGATTAAATTTCTCTTTTGCTGTAATTTTTTTAACTTTTAAACATTGCACATTTTCAATTTTTACACCATCGAATAGGGGAAAAAATTTACTTTCACACGTAATTTGTTTGAAAACTGTATCGCAATTTACTCATTTTTTTTATAGTTTTAAAAATAATTTTCAAGCATGATTTAAAAAAAAAATCTATCTCTATCACATGCAGAGACGATTACGAAAAATAAATACGTTTGCACTTAAAATAATACAAACTGTTCAGCATTTGTTTCCGGATTGATGAAAACACTGCTTTTAAGAAATTTCAAAACTTTATTTGAATGCATAATCGTATTTTTCAAGTAAAAATGATTTTTGGTGTTGTTAGTAGGCAATCTAAAAAAAAAAAAAAAAAATACATTAAATGTAATAAATCTATAAGAATTTTCAATAATAATAATAGTAAAAGGTTTTCACCTATATTCTGTAACCTGAGAAGTCCGGGTTGGATCCCCTAGTTATAATAGTAACTAGAAGAAACCTTTTTATACGCTATAAGAAAATATTTTTAAATATAATGTTTTAAACATATTGTTTTAAATATGACGTGATTTTCCCATGTAATAATTTAATTAATTTAAAGTTTTCTTTCTCTTTTAATATTCACGTGAAAATATACTTTTCAATTAAAAAGTGTTTGGAAATATTATTATTTGAGCATTTTAAAAATTGGCAACAGTAGGTAAAATATGGCTTTTTTTTTTTAAATATTAAATAAATCTCCATTCAAATAATAAGAAAACAACAAAAAAAATCTCCAAAAATTAGGCAATTATTAAAAAATGATTGAACATTGCACATAACAATCTAATCACGTGTATATTCCTACAAAAGATGGTTAATTTGATAAGCATACTTTTTGATCCTATGAAACATATGTAACTATCTTTTGAATCTTGACCGATTTCAATATTAAATAGCTCTTTAAATAATTCCTAGGCTTAAAAACTGACTGCTACATAGTGTTTATCACACATTTCTCTATGAAACTACTATTTTTATTTTTTTATAGTCAATAGTTTTTTTTTTCTTTATGTAAACCGAGAAAGAGCTCTGGTCACAATAAATTCAATTACGGCAACTGCAGCCTTAGTTACTCTTTCTTTAAATAATAATAATAAAAAAAAACAGAGAGAGATATAAAATAAAAGAAACAAAAAATTCATACACAATAGAATTTTTTGTTACTTTAAATTAATATATTATTTAAATAAATTAATGATTTTCAGTAATTTAACTTTACATAGTATTTTTTGCTAATTAGTTTAACATTATTGTTAAAAACATTCCATTAAATCTTTAAATAAAGATTTCAATTGCATTTTTTTTTCATTTGAAACTACCATTAAAACTAATTCTGAAAAAAAAAAAAATATTACAACTGTTATAAAGGAAAAAATATATATGAAAATAAGACAAATTTAAGAAAAAAAATTCTGTAATTACGTACTTTTTCTTTTTCTTTTTTTGCCGTAGGTAAAAATAAGAAAAATTCTCTAAAATCTTGTGACATTTAGTAAAACCAAATGTTACTAAAAACGCATTTTTCCGTTTTTAGTACCAGTAAGTACAGAAAATTATTAAAATTCAAAGTATCATAACTCAGTGAGTTTTGGCCGTTAGGAATAAGGCCACAAGGGAAAATGTTTATTTGAAGAAGTGAAAACTTTCCTAGATATAAATAATATTCTTTTGATTCAATGTGGTGGACTATCCAAAGATAATGTGGCAAATATGTATGGGAAATACGGAGGATTCCAAGCCAAAATAAAGAAAGAAAATAATTTTGCACACTTTGTACATTGAGCAGTTCATTTTCTAAATTTAGTTGGTGTAAATTATGTGCAGTGTTACCTTGACACAATAAGTTTCTTTTCTTATTTACAAGAAATTGCATTTTTTCCCCTCATTTTTTTAATTCATCTATAGTAAATAGGCACTACTAATAATTGTATTTGGTGTCTTGCAATCATTTATTAATTAGGCAAGGGCAATTTTTTTCAATTAGCTTGTTTTATAATAACGAAAAGCTAAAATAAAAATGTATAAAAATTGTTAAAAATAGGCACCAGCGGCGAAAAACTTATCCATCTTAAAAGTACGTGTAGAACAAGATAGTGCTGTCATTACGAATCTGTAAAGTCATTGTATTTAAATTGCGACAATATTTTGTGTGTTTTAGAAAGTATAAGAACAAAGTCTGAAGCAAAACTTGAAGCAAGAAGAGAGGCAACTTATTAAAGAAGGTTTCAAAATTTGAATTTGTATTCATGTGTACACTTTGGCATGATATTTTTCAGCGTTCGACAGAGTAAGTTCTTCCCATCAAAAACCAACACTTGATCTGCTTGCTGGTTGCAACCATTTGGAATCGCTCTTAAAATGTATTGAGAGCCAAAGAGATATTTTTGAAAATTTTAAATTGAAAGCTCTTTCCCCAATCGAGAAAGCTTCCCGAAATTTCAGGAAGATCGACTTCAAAAAAAGAAATATACTGATTGTGATTAGCACAATGAAATTATATTGCAGTGTCAAAATTTCTTTCAAACAGAAACATTTAACGATATTTTTGGCGAGCTATGCATATATTTTTTTTAATATCGTGAACTTTTATACAAAAGTTTATTTCTTTTTTTTTTTCATTTAATTTTTAAATTGAAAACATATCCTCAAACACCGTTAATGACATTTCTGTAGAAAATTGCTTAAAATTTATAATGAGGTTCTTGATGAAAAATTAAGAACAGAAATGAAACATTTCTCAGAACTTATTAGTAACGTAGACATAAAATGCTGTCAAAATACTGTGAAATAAATTAATGACAATCAATATCTATTTTTCCAAATGTGTACACTGCATTGAAATTATATATAGTAATACCGCTTACAAATTGTGAAGCAGAACGATAATTTTCCAAACGTAAATTAATAAAAAACAAACTATGATCACCCATGCAAGAGCCCAAACTCGGTTGTTCAACACTCTCTAGACCAGGCATGTCAAACACGTGGCCCGCCGACAACTTATCTGTGGCCCGCGAAGCCTTTGGAAATTTACATGTGTTTAATTTATTTGTTGGAACACGGATGCTGAAAATATACTTTGCACGAACACACTTGCACAAATTGTGGTCTCAGAGATGCAACATAAAGATGTCAGTGTTACCAATTTGACGGGCTTTTTTTATTATTCAGAATGCTACCACTATTTTTCAATAGTAATAGTTATATTATTTATTACGTAATTAAATAAGGGGAATATTTGTCTTCAGAATGCTCTACAGAAAAATTCCTGCTCATCTGTCAACAGTGATGTATAGACAGATATAACTCAATTTTACATTTTAGCACAAGAAAATTGTGGATAGAAAGATTACCAATCGGAACGTAACAAAGCGCGGTATCTTGAGTCTGAAAATTTAAAGATTCATAAAATTTTAAAAGTATTTTACTTATAATTTTTGTTTGTTTATGTTGAAAACTAATACTTTATTTTACTACTCTCTTAGATTTTACACCACTTTACAAAATAACATGCTGTATTTTTTAAATACTAAGAAATGTATTATAAAATTAATAAAATTCAGCGCTAATTAAGACCAGTTAATTTTTTTTTAATAAAAAAATAATATTCTATAGCTTTAAATGAGTTGCTTTGAAAGTGGGACAAATTATTACTTTTGTGCTTGACACGAAAACGCCGAATATGCCATCCAGGTTCTTCACTTGGTCATTAGTCGAACATATAAATTCTGGATTTTAACTCTTTAATAATTTTCATTACTTAGGTTAGTAATTGTGTGTGATCTTTCTGGAATCCTACATGATTTTTCTTTTCTTTCTTTCATTTTTTATTGATATACACACATTTTATTGACATACTCTCATACACCCAGGATTTATTACAAAATATATATGTTAAAGCTCTTTACCCTATGAATAAATACGATAAACTGAAGATGAACATCGCATATTTTTTAAAGGTTATTTACAACACAATTATATTAAAAGAAAACTGAAATTTTATATTTGATATCTAGACACTGCTGGGGTTTGGAAATAATGTAACATTAAGAGGTGCTACAGCACAAATTATAAAGAAAACTCATAAAAATCTGGCTAAACATCGAAAAGATAAACTGTCAGAATTCAAATTGATACTTCTTAAAAGAGAATCAAACTGATTTCACCAAGCTTATTACATAAAATTATTTTGCTTAAAATAATAATAATAATAAACTAATTATTGTCTTAAATGTCCCGCGAGTCGAAATCACTCAAAACGAAATTGAAGAAATGATGTCTAGATCAGTTAAACAAATTTGAAAATACTATAAGCATAAGTACCATTGCTAGAAAGATTTATCTATAAGGGATTGAATTCTAAAAAACTGGATATGTGCTTAAAAACTTAGTGCTTGTAAACTTATATTCGTATGCACATTCTTAATAATCGTCAATCTAGAAAATATCTCGGAAATATGGATATGAAGATAAACAGATCTACCTTCTTATACGGAATTTGATGGCTTTCCATTATAAAATGTTAACTGTTATTTTCGAACTGTTAAAAAAGTTACAATTTTCATTTTAAATCGACAAATTATGAATGTGGATTATTAAAAGTCCCCTACTAGACAAAGTACTTGAGTTTTCATTTGAAATTACAAAGCACCCGAGTAAACTAAAACTTCAAGGCAAATTTCATAATGCTATCTTGTTATTTGATAATATTAGCGTTTTCAAATAGAATTTATTATTTTGATAAAACAATTTTCAAAAAGAAATTGCATTTCAATTTAAATGTTGTCAGACATTACTTCAAAAATCATCGAAGTGGAAATTTTTAGAATGTACTAAAAATATATTCAAAAATTAATTTTAAAAAAAAGATTTTTGAATTTGGAGAAATATGAAAATCAGTTTAATCTATTTACTTCAACTCTAATGATTGATGTTGAAATTATTTTTCAGAATTCATTACTGCACGTCTAATAAAAAGTTCAGTGCGATTTCATATTAAAGCAAAAATATGTGGATATGGGCCACCACTAAATTTTTAGTATTCTTCGCCTAATGAGAATACTAATAAAATTTAGGTGAAATGTACCAATAAAATGTAGGTGAAATGTACCAATAAAATGTAGGCAAAGAATGCTAATAAAATTTTGTGGTGACAATCGGCCCATTGGCGCCCAGTTTTTACATCCCTGGATATGGGGTTTCCAAATTTCTGTAATTATTCATCAATCGACCGATTTTTCAAATTACAGTGTGCAATTAGGCATGTTTTAGCTATATTCGGCAGCGCACTTTTATGCATCTTTGCATAGCTGCCAACTTTTCTTTTTCAAATCAAATAAACAAAATTTGAACCAGAAAATGTATTTAATAAAAATCAAATTAAATAAGTAGCGCAGGGTACAAGACACATAACTTTTCTGTTTCAAAATATGCTTATTTTTATTTTTTTACTATAAGAAAACACGGAAGATTAGCAGCTATGCTTTTGATCAGATCAGGATTAACAAACCAGCGTGTACAATCAATTTTTGAAATAAATACAATTTAGTAAATTCGATTAAATTTTATAGATTTCGTTAATGAAAAGAAAATGTGAGTATTTTTTCGAAAAATAAGATAAAATAAACTATGTATAATAATAACTTTGAAACTTGTGAATATTTCTTTAACGTGGCTGTGTTTTGTACGTACAAATTTTGTCCTGAGCAATGGCATTATCTACATTTTTTTTTTTTTTATGTGGCCCGCGGCTTTGTATATAATGCTTAATTTGGTCCGCGGTGGTAAACGAGTTTGACATGCCGGCTCTAGACCATGACATCGCAGAACGCATTGCATATGATGATGTCCTGCAATCATATTCTATTATACCAACGGCAATTTTTTTTTTTTAATGGGTCTGTTTTATAATAACAAAAAACTAAAATAAAAATTTATAAAATTGTAATTTGATTTATTTGTATAAATAAAAAGATGTATTATAATCAGGGCTTGACAAATGTGGTCGCCACTGGCTATCAAGTTTTTTCATCTGGCAACCAAGTTATTTAATATAGTAATTTTTTTATTTTTTTTTGTACAAAAATGGTATTTTTCTCTCCTGGGTAATTCTTATAAGATGTCTCAGAATTACAAAATATTAAAAAACACAGAAATTATAATAAATAAAAAATATTTTAACTTTTTTTTTATTAATTTGGCAAAAATAAGTTCAGTAACTATAAATTTTAAAATAATAAATCTTAATTATTCAGCATTTCCTGAACATGCTGGTTAATTCAACATTTACAATATTTTTTTCCAGAGATATGTAACTTTGATAAGTTTTATTAGAAAAGAGATAGTTCATATTATGTTTCTAAATTCTGTACTAGTCTAAACGATGTAACTAATAATTCTAAGCTATGCTTCTTATTATTTTGTCACAATTAATTCATTTAAAAAAATGTGTTTTTTGAAAATGATGACGGAAAGGGAATATTTTTTACTGGTGACTAGAATGTTTTGCTGTCTACCAAATTTTACCAAATTTGAAAAGACATGATTACAATTATTTTAAATGTAGTCAGTTTTTATACGACTGGGATGTTCCTGTTTTCTTTGAATGTTTGTAAAGTATTTTTGAATTGTATGTGTTTGTATGTGTGAATTGTATGTGTCCAACGAAGATAGCAACAACAACAAAAAAAAGTTCTTGATTAACAATATACATATTCAATTTTAATATCTGCATTTAAATGTAAAAAAAGACAAAGGTGTCTCTGCGGGAGGGGGGGGGGCAAAAATTTTAAGTAGCGGGTTAGGGGGGCCCAAAATTTCCAGTAGCCCCGGGCACCTCAAATGCTTAATCCGACTCTGCATCTCACCTTTCTGGGTTGAGTTACTGTGTCATAGTCAGGGGTCGGAAAAACTACTTTTTTATTGTAGCGAACTACAACTACTTTATCCAAAATGTAGTTAACTACAACTACAACTACTTGTTTAAAAAAGTAGGACTACAAACTACTTTTCAAAAGTAGTCACTACTTCCCTACTTTCAGATTTTGTCAAAGGGTTCAATTTACACTTGAAATTACAGACACCATAGAACAGGGCCGAAACTAGGGGGGGCAGAGGGGGCACGAGCCCCGGGCGCCAGCAGAACAGAAGGCGAAGGGGGCGCCAAATGCAGGTTTTGTTTGTTGTTTGATATAAAAATGTATATACAGTAAAACCCGCTTAAGAAGTTTTCCAAGGGAATGGAAGGCAAAAACGTCTTAAACGGGAAAACTTCTTAAACGGGAAATTAAGAATGTTTCAAACAATCATTAGTTTAAGTTTTCATAGTCAGGAGAGGTCTTTTACATTGTTAAAATAATACATAAATTTATATAAAGTTGAGTTTTACTTAAGAAATTTAAACTGATTTGCACATTTTAAAAAAATCTGTCAATCAAGTAAAAATGCATAATTACCTTAGAAACTCTTTATTTAATCCAATGTTTGAAGACAGAGAGGGGACATTTCTCTTTAAGCATCATTTGATATGCTTTTACAGAAAAAATTGGTTATAGATTTTTGCTTATGTTTTTTCTCGGCAATTTTTAGTTGATAACAGTCCTGTTGTCTTAAGTTTTTAAAAATTTCCTCAGGCACATTTTCAACACTTTCGATAAAACGGCGAAATGTTTCTAGTCCTTTCACAGCATCCGAAAAACTAGAAATTTCCACGTGCTCTTCCTCAGTGTCACTCATTTCTTCATCTTCTGTAACCTCACAAATATCATCTACTGTAAGCACCTCGCATGGCAATATCTCGTCATCTACTGACACATACTCTTCAAACGATGCTGTGAAATCCATCCTTCTTTGTAACGTCTTCCAATCATCTTCAATGTCCAATTCATATTCTTCTGTTGATTCTCCTTCCAAAAATCCTGCTTTCTGGAAACAATTGGCAATTACAGATGGCGTTATTAACTCCCATGCAGATAAAATAAAATGAATAGATTGCAAAACGTTTACTTTTCCTATCTCTCCAGTATTGTCCAGTTTTTCAATCATCCAATTCACAAGCCGTTTTCTATAGTGCTGCTTAAACACTTTAATAACTCCCTGATCCATCGGTTGCAAAACCGAAGTCGAGTTCGGTGGTAGGAAATGCACTTTTATGTTAGTAAAGTTACTCGTGTCTTTGGAATGGGCGGCGCAATTGTCTACAAAGATGATGATGTTCCGTTTAGCTCTCCTCATTTTAACATTTAATCTTTCAAATAGGCTTCATAAATTGTAATCGTCATCCACGCAGTTTTGTTATTTTCATAATCACAAGGCAGTGATTTCACATTTTGAAAACATCTGGGTTTCTTGGATTTCCCAACAACCAAAATTGGCAATTTCTCGGAACCGTCCATGTTTGCACCCAATAAAACTGTAAGTCGTTCTTTATTTTTTTTACCTCCGTGACAATTTTCACCTTTATATGCATACGTTTTATCCGGTGAAAGATTATAGAAAAGCCCACACTCATCCATGTTAAAGACATCTTTAGGATGATAGCCGGTTATCAAATCTGGTAAGATTTGTTTTCATTCTTCGATTTCTTGTGGATCGACGCTTTTACTCTCACCTTTTATAGAATTGTAACTTAAACTAGCTCTTTTTTTCATTCTATCAATCCATCCATTTGAAGGTGCAAATTCAATCTCAATTTTTTTTTGGCAATTTCCTCAGCCTTTTCTCTAAGAATAGGTCCACTTATAGGAATATTGGCGGATCTGGCTTGCTTGAACCAAAGTAATAATTTTTCTTCCATAGCTTCATATTTTCCTTTTTTCACTTTTTTAATTTTTCGAGATTTATCAGAGGAGTCGTTTAATATAAGATTGCGTTTTGCTACAATTCCATTCAGAGTAGTCACCGGCATATTCAATCTCTTAGCAATTTCAACTCTTGTTACGTTTGGGTTGCTATCAACTTCTTTCAAAATTTTGATTTTGTCTTCAATTGACAAGGCCTTTCTTTTAATTCCCTTGCCCGACATTTTGAAGAGGAAAAAATAAATAAGAATTTTTTTCGTGAATTTTCCAAGAGAGATTTGACGCTTACACTCACTCAAAAACAGATTGAATGAGCCAAACTGAACACAGCTTTGGTTTGGAATGAACCAAACATAGCTTTGGTTCATTCCATTCCTGGAAAGGGGTGAAAGAGACTCTATTCTAAGAGAAAGCAACTGGTCAACTTAAAGAACTACCCCTGAGTAGGAGCAAACCATTTCTCTTTAATCCCTTATCAGTCACTATTGTTGCAGCCATAAGGGACTCGGACTTACGCTCTCTCTACATTTCATCAGACAAACTGATATGAAGGTGAAATAAAGGTGACGACAATCCTTTTCAATCTTAAATGTGCCCTTTTGAATAGCGAAGAATATAGAGAAATGCTTTTCCAGTACAGAATGGGGGAAAAAAATCCCTCAAAAGACTGAAGTAAACGTGTTTTGAAAGTAAAATTAAGGGGAGAAAAAACTTCTTAAGCGGGAAAAAGTTTGGAACTAAACTTTTTAAACGGGTTATTTTAACATTGTAAGAATAGGAAAAAAATGGGAATCGAAAATATAAACTTCTTAAACGGGAAAACTTCTTAAGCGGGAACTTCTTAAACGGGTTTTACTGTATAGATGAAATTTGTATAAAAAGTCTCGCAGATGGAAAATCCAAAAGAAAAACTGAACCAAATGCATTAAAATAGACAAATAGATAAAAAGATTCGTCTACAATACAAGATAGCAAATGAATAAAAAAGGAACTGTTCTCTTAGGCTATGTTCTTTCTCCCATTCCAAATATATCCCGTCTATACAGTCTATCATTTAAATCTCTTCCTGTGGTTTAGGAGAATCACTAACATTTTTCAAGGTCAGTCACTACTCATGTCTGTATATGACACTGTTCAACGTCGTCTGGATACGGTACTGCACTGTCCAGCATGGATAATTAGCAAACGATTCCCTCACTTTGACCTTTCTATTAGATAAAAATATTCCACGAAGGCTGTTCTATTTTTTCCCTTTTCTCACAGCATGTAGCTTTCTTCTTTTTCCATTTTGTCATGGGCGAGGGGTGACTGCCGTGGACAATAAACACAAATTGGGGGATGAATGCCCAAAGTAAAATTCTCAGTAAAATCTTTTTCTTTTAAGTATAGCATTTGTAAAGGTACAGTAAAAAATCAAATCTCGTACAGGCGCCACCCTGGCTTTATCTTCCAAAAAGTTTTTTACTCGTCTTTTTGCGAAAGCTTTCTAAGCGTTTGCCGTCCTTGGCGGCAACTGGAATATGCCGGCCTGTTACTTTTGCTAAAATTACTTTTTCATCCAGATCCAATCTAGTATTATTAGAGGGAGCGAGGTTGGGCGACTGCTTGGGATACTAAAAACAAATAATATTTGAAAGGATAATTTGAAAAATATGCAAAATAAAACTCTTTGTTAAAACTATTTTTTTGAAAAAGAATGTCATTTGTAGGGGTGCAGTCAGAAAACCATACCCAAGTTGCTATGACAAATAAAACCGCAGCCGCCCCAGCCTTTATTCTGTCAAATTATTTTCTCGTCATTTGGCCATTTTCAGATAAATGAAAAATGCCGCCATACCATTTGTTACAATTACTTTTTTACATACAAATCCGGCTTTAAAGGGTGCGAGGTTGGCTATGACTAACGACACTAAAAACTAAGGAGATGAAACATATGCAAGATAAAATAGTAACCTCTCCTCCCCCCCCTTTTTTTTAAGAATATAGCATTTGTAGTGACGCAGAAAAGAACCTCGCACAGGGTGCCATGGCTAATAAAGTCGTCTTTGCAAAAAAAAAATGTTTTCGTCTTTTTGCCATTCTTACGTGTTTTGCCGCCCCATTCTTTTGCTGTAAATATTTTTTTAGATCCAGATGTAAATTTCCGGGACAAATACATCGTGTGCCCCTGTAATAATCAAGCTCGATTTCTTTTTGTTTTTAATCTTATCATACTCTAAAAATGCAAAATATTGATTATAATCAGTAACAAAGTCAAATGCATTCTGAATATCAGCTTTATGTAAACAGCATACCAAGTGTGGGGGACCCCTAAATCAGGGGCCCCAGTGTCACGATCCAGATTTAGATTTATCAGATCTGATTTAATTAGACTCTGAATCTGTGTAATTAAATCGTCATAAAAGTCTCTAACAGTAAAAGGGTTCAGTTCAGCTCAGATCCAAGTTTGAGTCTCACCCCAACCCTCCACAACCGTTCACAGTTCTGATAATTGCTAATAGAAAAGAAGACTAGGAAAAACATTTAAACATAACTAAAACATTTCTGGGAATTTGTTGTGGAGTTTTGGGGTTCTTTCTAAAACACAACTTACTTAAACTTAAAAAGCTCATTTATTACTCAATCTTCACTTGACAATTAAATATTTAAAAAAAAAATAAGTATACCCTGATTAGCTCCACTGAAATCTGTTGCCATGGAAAAGGTAGCAAATTATATTAAACTAATCAAAATATCAAAACTTAAGAATCCGAATAGGTTAATACAACAATGATAATTTTGAACTCATCATTTTAAGACAATATTAAATGTAGTAAGGGGCAACAGATTTCTAAATCAAGTAGCATACTGGATTGCATAAAGAACACCCAACTCCACTCCAACCCGATCAAGCTCAAATCTCCATACACATTAAATTAACAAAAGTGTAATCATCATATAATTTGGAAAAATGCAGACAACCTGAAATTCCTCCAATATGAGGACCAAAAGGGGAAAGAGTTAAATCCGTTAATAGAATAGGGATATGATGATGTACTAAAATTTTAGAACAACCATAGAGATTCTGAACAAGATCCGATCGGTTAACCAAGAATCGTATAGTGGTGTATAATGACTGGATATTTTTTACTTTTTAAAATAAAACAATTTTGGTGTATATTTTAGAAAAACAATGTTTCTGAAAGAGGAGAGTTAAAGCTTAATTTAACATTTTATGAAATTAAATTTAATATTACTGTTTCACTTATTAATCTATCCATCCTTAAATCAAGATCAAAAATACGATTGTATAACATTGAGTGAACTTCAATTTATGTTCATTAAAACAGTCAGTTATGAATTTAAACTTAAGAAATTTTAAAGTCCTAATTTAATAAAGTTGAATTTTCTCTCCCTTTTTTTTTTTTTTTTTTTAATTAATCACAGAAAGGTTAGGCCATTCTTATAGGTCTACTGTGAATATAAAAAATTAATTATTTAGAGATTTATACAAAGAAAAACATACCAACTTTGATAATAAACAAAAAAAAAACACAATTTATTTGAACATTTAAAATAATGAAGCAACTAAATTATCAAAAATAATCTTAATAAAACAATATAACAGCTGATCTTTTAAGTTGAAACCACTCACTGGTTACTTTTAAATTACACATCATATTTTTAAAATTACCATCATATTACCATTTAATGGTCGTTCAAACATACAAACATTATATATTAACCTACAGACTATTTCTGTTCATAATGTTTATTCTTATTGAAATTATCCAAAGATATTCATTTCACTTTTAAACTCTGGAATAGCAAACATATTTTTTTTTTTTTTTTTTTTTTTTAAAGAGGTACAAATAAATAAAAAGAAAAACTATGCAAATAGTACTTACAACAGGTAGAGAGTTCTACAATTTTAGTCAATGGGCACTTAGGAGCATTTCCTCCTTTTTCAAAATCTGATGAAGCACTTAAGCTGGAGTATTCAGGTTGGGGAAAAATTCAGACGTGGTTTCAAGCTAACATTCATCAATCCTCTCATCTCACTGCATCACTTGCCATCAACTACTAGGTCCATCATCTAGTCCGGAGGGGAAAATCGTTCTACGGTCCAGAACTTCACCGTCGGAGTCAGTAATTTCACCTTCCTGAAGCATGTGTTTTATTCGAAGATAGCCATCACCGTAACTCAGAACACTACGACTTCTAACGACCGGTTTAGTTCAATATCTATGATCATTTCTGATGGTTAAGAAGTCATAATCTTGGAGCGCCACTACGCCAAAAAAAAATAGGCTACACATATCTTCTTCTTAATTTCTCGTTAACAGTTATAGATCCGCAATTCGAAAATGCCCTTATAGCCTCTTTTCATCATAACATCATGATTTAGGATGGTTAATGTAGGGCCATCAATGCCCCACTCTCAAAAAAAAAAAAAATCTTCCAGAAACCTGTCCGCCTTCAACAACTTCGCGATCCAGCCCACAGGCCAATCTTCGAGCCCCGTAATAAGTCGAATTTTTTTTACGAGTCAAACGACAGGTCTCTTGGCCAAGCAACAAGTGTTGTAAACATTCATTCTCCCGCGCTGCTTGAAAAACGGGACCGATCCACTCTGCCAGGGGTACGGGAATGGAAACAAAAGGAAAAATGGACTCATCGTGAAGACTACAGCTTGCCGCTCCACTCTGCCGGCCGCTTCATGGGGGAAGGAAACCATGCATCACCCCCATGGCGTGTGCTGAAGGGGGTCCTGTTAGCCTCTGTTTACATGGGCGCCAGCTATCCGCCTGATAGCAGAGCCAATTGAAGCCTGACGTAAACTTACAAAGCCTAATTGCGTGTATAGTACACTCATAAGATAACGTAATTCTTATACAGGGCGGTCGGTCATTCTTATATCAAAGTCAGACTAGATGACTCCAAATTTTCCACCTGTGCAGTCTACTGACAAAACATCCCTCCCCTGCTGTCTGCTTTTCGTATTTGAAAAACAGGAAGCTACGTTAGACTATAAACGTTGAAATTACTTTGCAAAAAGAAAAAGAAAGAAGAAAAAATAAAAACTGATTTTATTATAATTATTACAATTACTTTTATTTATTTAAATTTTTATTAGAAACAGAAAAAAAGAGTGCTTTTAAATAAATGTTGAGAAAGTGATTTAAATAATTAATGTAGATTAAAAAAAAAAAAATTTGTTGAAACCAACCGTAACAAGATTGCTCCCCCCGGCTAATTAAAAAAAAATTTTTTGAGAAAACAAATTATTTTTTTTTGAAAGGTAACTGGGTACCACATGGCATGCTGGGACCTCAACACTGAAAAAACTGACCCACAAACACAGATCATACATCGATCCGGGACGGGATCCAGAGAGTTCACCGCTGAAATACCACCCTGACAATATATTCCGGATATATACAACCAGAGCTCGCACATCCGTAGAAACCATTACCTAAAATATTACCTGAAACATGACCATAAAAGAGTACTACCAGAGGAGGGACCACAAGGCTGATTTTACCACTAAAATGACCAAGATATTCTCTGCACCTGTAAAAGAACACATGTTCCACCTGACTGTGAAACCTCATTTCCCTACTACTGTCATTCCTACGCATAACTGCATCCTACCTGAAATTTCTGGTAACAGAACTGTAAATAATACATAAATTGAATTTTGAGAAAAAAAAAAATTAGCCGAAAAAGAAGAGAAGTGCCCACTGATTAATTGTCACTATACTGCTTATATACATAACTTCAATAATTGGCATCACAGTATATTACAACACTATCTATTAATGTAAATAAGTACTAGTAATATCATAGTTACAACACTGTAAATGTCAATGAAATTTGTAAAACACATATTAATTCTATTATACAAAAATACACAAGAGCAACTGGTGACACACAAAAAAAAATATATACATATACATCTGTAAGACACAAATTATGGTATCACAGACCATGTTAGAGAATTACGCACACAATTGTAACAATTTTATATGAGAACACATGTTTGTTTTCGAACACAGTCTAATGATTCGGGATATTATGTAGATTTTACAAATGCACGTACAAGTAATGTGCATGGGAAAGAGTATCTCTGCCTCTGTGCTACTTATAGCAAAAAGCAGTTTCGGGCCTTTTGGGCACTACAGGGAAAACATTCCACAAAATAAAATAAAAAACAGGGGTGGTGACATATATCACCAGGAAGGAAAACACACATTCCACAAAAATAGGAAGTAGAATAAATAAAATAGTTAATTTTAGCACTTTTAGCCACACACAACAACATACAGGCATGTACATGAGACAGTATGTACTAGAAAAAGAAAAAGGGCCCACACTCCTTAAAGTTTAAGCTCAAATAAAACCACAAACTGTATAGTAAATAATAAATCTATCTAGTTAAAATGTAGAAATTAAAGTAAACACATACTTAAAAAGTTATATACAAAACACTGATGCATTAAAAAAAACTGAACTAAACAGATCTACCTCGGCAAAAGGGCATACAAAACACAACATCCTAAAAAAATTTTAAAGTAACAAAAATTACATTCGTTTCTTTTTTTTTTTTTTTTTTGCAAAAATATACCCAAAATCTACGAAAACGGGGTGCGGACGGGTATATACCACATAATCTACCATAAAACAGACAAAAACCTTAAGTGTAGGCATAAAAAGGGTTAAAAATGCCTACATGAGAGTATCAACACACAACCAAAACAAACCTTTAATACGCTAGAAAAACTAAGTTCCGTTTTAAAAATGTCAAAAAAAAATAATTAAATATACATACACATTAACTAAACTATAAATAAATACAAATAAACAAGGTAAAATTGAATAAAAATGCTTGAATAACGAAAAAAGGTAGTTAGTATTTATAACTCGGACGGTCTCTTCTATCCCGTAGCGAATAGTCGGTTCTAGAAATCGATATTGAACGACTACTTCTATTCGATTTAGCAGCTGGACGAATCGATGAACGAGACCTGCGCGAATCGCTGTGCTCAGCAGTTGAACTGCTTTCTGCCGTGGCTGAATTTTTACCTACGCGCATTTCACTGCCTTCTGCCGTTGCTAAATTTTTATTTACGCACATCTCGTTATTCTCTGCCGCTGCAATCTCCGGAGAAATGGGAGGTGGGGGAGAGGGATTTATGATTTCAGTCGCGTCGCTGTCTGTTTCCTCCACTTCCGGCGCTACCGGAGTTTCGTTATTGTTGACGTTCACTACTGCTGGTGCGCGGTTACTATCATATGGTGCCCAGGGAATGAATCGGTTACGCTTACACCTGCGTACAGGAGGAGAATCGCGCGGTTGGTGTGGTGAATCGATGGTCACGTTTTCAGTCGATCCCAGGCCAATTGTTTGTTTTGGTTTACTGGACCAGATGGGGAGTCTGTCTTTGAAAGAAGACAACCTGTCAACATGGACAACCTGACAATTTTTGGGATTAGCAACTAGCGCTATTTTAAAATTAACCTCATTTAGCTTCTCAATTATAGTAAAAGGACCATTATTTTGCTTGCTTAATTTTTTTGTATTACCAGGGGCGACTGTGGGTGTAAATAACCACACAAGATCTCCTATTTTAAAATTTTTATCAACAGCTGTCTTTTCACGGTATTTTTCCTGCTGCTCAGAAACTTTAATTAAATTACTATGTACTTCAGTGTATACTTTTTGAAGAGCTGGGATTAAGAGTTCGCAAAAAGAGGGTGCATCATTATAATTAAAAGAAGGTGGTTGAGAAAAGAGATTATATGGTAGATTCATATTTCTGCCATACATAACTGCAGCTGGGCTAAGTTTAGTTGAAGAGTGGACAGCTGAACGCATAGCTAGTAGTGCAAATTTGAGTTTAGTGTCCCAGTCAGATTGATTTTGGTTGACTATGTGACAAAGTGCATTTTTAAGAGTACGATTCTGTCTCTCCACTTGCGAGTTGCCAGCCGGGTGAATCTAAGACCGATGCTGCAAATACATCTTTGTTTTTGTCTAGAAAATTTTGCATTTTAAGTTTTAATGGGGGTTCTAAATGATCTAAATTAATTTCAGAGCTCCAAGTGAGATCAGCGTGATCAAAGTCACCAATTGGAGGGGCCAAATTTATATTATAGGTTAATTTATTATCAGTTACGGGTATATTTGACTGGTCTACACATTTTTGAATTTTGGCAACAAAGGTTCCTTTATTTAAATGAATACTATTGTCTGAAAAATTTGCAAATGAGATATATAGGCCATGTTCTTTAGTGCAAATGGCTCTGGAGGTAAGGAGACCTTGATTTAAATTTTTCGCCAAAGGTTCTAACATAACAATATCATTTTCCTTAATAAAATTTTCCTTATAACTTTTAACCTGGGCTAACATTTTTGACTGCGGGGGAATTGAAATTTTGCTACATAACACAGCGAAACTTATATTTTTATTTTTATTGGTTTTATCACTACTGCTATCTTCATTGCTCTCCTCCTCGACTTCAGGTACCTTATCCTCTATACTTACCAAATCTTCACTTTCATCAATATTACAAATTTCAGTAGTCTCTTCAGCTAAATTACCCTGAGTTACCTGACTCGCTGCTGAAAGAATGTTGTCGACACTTTGAATACTTGAAAAATTTTCAGTGTTATTACCCTCAGAGCTACCGCCTGATGTTGTTTGCATGCAAAAGTTCTGCGCAACACTTTCAACTTCCTTATCTGACTCAGTTTGAATGACTATCTCAACATCTTTTCCCATATTACTCAACTGCGGGTCCTGAACTACCATATTTTCACTACTATGATTCCCATTTTCAATATTAACTGAGTCATGAACTTTCTCACATGCACAATTTTCAGGAGGGCTATTGGCATTACTACTTTTTGAATTCTCCCCTACTTTGTTGACACATTTTATATTTACAGAATTATTTTTAACACAATCATTATTTATACAATTATTATTAGAATTTACACTATATACAGAGTTAGAAATATTTACAGAATTAGTAGCAAGACAAGTATTACACCCTGAAGTATTACTTGGGGTTTCTACGCTTTGTTTACATTGGCCTGAAACTGGCACTTTAAGAGCGACAGCATTTGTATCACAATTTATACTTGCCCGGTACTCTTTCAAAAATGGCATTCCCAAAATCATATTAAATTCCTCTGCTAATTTACCTTCCACTACATAGAATTCAGCTTGACATTGAACATTATCAAAAACAAATTTTAAAAATACTTTCTTATTTAGGTGAACTTTCTCACCGGTGACAGTCATAATGGGGATATTGCAATTCTCCATTTCAAAATTCTCTAAACAGTTACAATCAGTACCACTCAGGAGATTAATTGCAGAACCCGTGTCACATAATGCATTTAGGCAAACTTTATTTATGTAAATTCTTGCAGTTGGTAATGTATATGATTGGGGCTGAAACATACTATACACAGTTGGGGGGTCCAGGGGCCTGTTGGGGATCGACTTGACCACATCTGATCCGGCCACTAATAGTTTAAAGCCTCACTTTCATTGTTAGCTACTGGGGTGTTATTTACCGCCTGCTCTTCATTTCTGTTCGCAGCTGTGCTCCTATTGTTTTGGTAATAACCACCTCTTCTTCCCCTATATCCGCCTCGCTGATTGTGGTTCCCTCTAGGATTTTCACCTCTGTTTCTATAATTTTGCCCACGGCTCCTGAAATTTTGACCACCTCCCCTTCTAAAATTATAGTCGACAAAATTTAGTGGACAATCTCTGGCATAGTGGCCTTGTACGGAGCACCTATAGCAGGTTACGGGTCTTACCTCTTGGTTTTTCTCCTGTACATCCCTAGCCCTAAGATCAACTAAACTGTCTATCTTAGCTGCTAAAACATCAATTTGAGATTTTAGTTGGTCTATCTCCTTCTTTTGTGAGCTATCTTGCTGAAAAACTGCAGCACAGGGTAGGTTTTGGGTCAAATTAGGGTTGAGAATTTCCTCGCGGTGGTTGTAGAAAGGGTTAATGCTCCTATAAGCCTTTTCCTCAAGAAGCGCAATTTTGAGGACCTCTTCTGGGGATTGTGGATTTCTCGCAATTACCCCCTTTCGCACTTCTGGTGTAAGATTGCTCAACAGCATGGAGTGTAGTAGAGCCGTTCGGCTTTTATCGACTACTTCACCCTGGATACCTTCAATTACAAGGGCTCTTAATGACATATCATATGCCTTGTCATAAAACTCCTGAACACTCATATTGGGTGGCTGTTTAAAATTTAAAAAATGACTGAGGGCAACATCTGGTGTGGCCTGTGAAGTATAACTCTCTTTTAAGATTTTTAATAGCTCATCAGATGTTTTTGCTTTGTGAATTTTTATTCGCCTAGAAGCAGCTCCTGATAATCTAGCTAACAAAACGAATTTTTTCTCCTCCTCATTCCAGTCGAATAATTTGGCAAAACTCTCAAATTTCTCAGAAAAATCTGAGAAGCAGACTGAGCTGGCCTCTCCATTGAATGGGGGAATGTTTGACAAATTATCCACTAAAGCATTTTTTCGCTGAATAGTGGCAATTGCTTCCGAGTGCTTATCAGCCATAGTTAGAGTTAGAAAATGACAAACAAACCAAAAAGAAAATGAAAAAAGGGGGGGGGGGACAACTTAAAAATGAGAAAAAGAGAGGGGAAAGGAAAACCTTATAAATACATAAAACTTAAGTACAGGACTATGCTTTTTGTAAATAAGAAAAGGTTATGCTCACAAGGCATAATTTTGACTGGGAATTGTAGCTTACTAGCACAGAGAGAGAGCCTAGACCTCTTTTTACACTTGAACATATCAATAAAATTTTAATTGCAAAAACACCCAGTTGCTCTTTGATACATAAATACATACAAGTAAAAAAAAATCAATAACCCAGAGACCGAATTGTTACGGCTCCATTTGTTGTGGGTTTTGGGGTTCTTTCTAAAACACAACTTACTTAAACTTAAAAAGCTCATTTATTACTCAATCTTCACTTGACAATTAAATATTTAAAAAAAAATAAGTATACCCTGATTAGCTCCACTGAAATCTGTTGCCATGGAAAAGGTAGCAAATTATATTAAACTAATCAAAATATCAAAACTTAAGAATCCGAATAGGTTAATACAACAATGATAATTTTGAACTCATCATTTTAAGACAATATTAAATGTAGTAAGGGGCAACAGATTTCTAAATCAAGTAGCATACTGGATTGCATAAAGAACACCCAACTCCACTCCAACCCGATCAAGCTCAAATCTCCATACACATTAAATTAACAAAAGTGTAATCATCATATAATTTGGAAAAATGCAGACAACCTGAAATTCCTCCAATATGAGGACCAAAAGGGGAAAGAGTTAAATCCGTTAATAGAATAGGGATATGATGATGTACCAAAATTTTAGAACAACCATAGAGATTCTGAACAAGATCCGATCGGTTAACCAAGAATCGTATAGTGGTGTATAATGACTGGATATTTTTTACTTTTTAAAATAAAACAATTTTGGTGTATATTTTAGAAAAACAATGTTTCTGAAAGAGGAGAGTTAAAGCTTAATTTAACATTTTATGAAATTAAATTTAATATTACTGTTTCACTTATTAATCTATCCATCCTTAAATCAAGATCAAAAATACGATTGTATAACATTGAGTGAACTTCAATTTATGTTCATTAAAACAGTCAGTTATGAATTTAAACTTAAGAAATTTTAAAGTCCTAATTTAATAAAGTTGAATTTTCTCTCCCTTTTTTTTTTTTTTTTTTAATTAATCACAGAAAGGTTAGGCCATTCTTATAGGTCTACTGTGAATATAAAAAATTAATTATTTAGAGATTTATACAAAGAAAAACATACCAACTTTGATAATAAACAAAAAAAAAACACAATTTATTTGAACATTTAAAATAATGAAGCAACTAAATTATCAAAAATAATCTTAATAAAACAATATAACAGCTGATCTTTTAAGTTGAAACCACTCACTGGTTACTTTTAAATTACACATCATATTTTTAAAATTACCATCATATTACCATTTAATGGTCGTTCAAACATACAAACATTATATATTAACCTACAGACTATTTCTGTTCATAATGTTTATTCTTATTGAAATTATCCAAAGATATTCATTTCACTTTTAAACTCTGGTATAGCAAACATATTTTTTTTTTTTTTTTTTTTTTTTAAAGAGGTACAAATAAATAAAAAGAAAAACTATGCAAATAGTACTTACAACAGGTAGAGAGTTCTACAATTTTAGTCAATGGGCACTTAGGAGCATTTCCTCCTTTTTCAAAATCTGATGAAGCACTTAAGCTGGAGTATTCAGGCTGGGGAAAAATTCAGACGTGGTTTCAAGCTAACATTCATCAATCCTCTCATCTCACTGCATCACTTGCCATCAACTACTAGGTCCATCATCTAGTCCGGGGGGGAAAATCGTTCTACGGTCCAGAACTTCACCGTCGGAGTCAGTAATTTCACCTTCCTGAAGCATGTGTTTTATTCGAAGATAGCCATCACCGTAACTCAGAACACTACGACTTCTAACGACCGGTTTAGTTCAATATCTATGATCATTTCTGATGGTTAAGAAGTCATAATCTTGGAGCGCCACTACGCCAAAAAAAAAAATAGGCTACACATATCTTCTTAATTTCTCGTTAACAGTTATAGATCCGCAATTCGAAAATGCCCTTATAGCCTCTTTTCATCATAACATCATGATTTAGGATGGTTAATGTAGGGCCATCAATGCCCCACTCTCAAAAAAAAAAAAATCTTCCAGAAACCTGTCCGCCTTCAACAACTTCGCGATCCAGCCCACAGGCCAATCTTCGAGCCCCGTAATAAGTCGAATTTTTTTTACGAGTCAAACGACAGGTCTCTTGGCCAAGCAACAAGTGTTGTAAACATTCATTCTCCCGCGCTGCTTGAAAAACGGGACCGATCCACTCTGCCAGGGGTACGGGAATGGAAACAAAAGGAAAAATGGACTCATCGTGAAGACTACAGCTTGCCGCTCCACTCTGCCGGCCGCTTCATGGGGGAAGGAAACCATGCATCACCCCCATGGCGTGTGCTGAAGGGGGTCCTGTTAGCCTCTGTTTACATGGGCGCCAGCTATCCGCCTGATAGCAGAGCCAATTGAAGCCTGACGTAAACTTACAAAGCCTAATTGCGTGTATAGTACACTCATAAGATAACGTAATTCTTATACAGGGCGGTCGGTCATTCTTATATCAAAGTCAGACTAGATGACTCCAAATTTTCCACCTGTGCAGTCTACTGACAAAACATCCCTCCCCTGCTGTCTGCTTTTCGTATTTGAAAAACAGGAAGCTACGTTAGACTATAAACGTTGAAATTACTTTGCAAAAAGAAAAAGAAAGAAGAAAAAATAAAAACTGATTTTATTATAATTATTACAATTACTTTTATTTATTTAAATTTTTATTAGAAACAGAAAAAAAGAGTGTTTTTAAATAAATGTTGAGAAAGTGATTTAAATAATTAATGTAGATAAAAAAAAAAAAATTTGTTGAAACCAACCGTAACAAATTGCAAATGGTATAAAAAATATTCTATTTAAATTACATGAAAATTATGAAGCAATACTAATTAAAAAAAGTGCTAAGAAAATCCTTTGATCAAAAAATATTTTTTCTCGTTGAACTCAAAAGAGGATTTTGGGGGCCCTTTGAGACCATCGCGACCCCTTAAATCCGCCCCTGAGAATATCAATAACTATACTTCCTAAGATGAAAACTTGTATAAAGCGGAATATTTTACGGTTCTTTTCGATTCCATTTTCAAGGTTTTAATGAGTCAGTATTTGACAAAGCTGATTACTTAGTTCAGTATTACAGATTTTCTGATTATATACTTTAAATTTTAGAAACTTAGAAAAAATTTGCTTTGGAAATTTTCTTTGGGGAGGAGGGGGGGGGGGGCGCCAAAATCCATGTTTGCCCCGGGTGCCAAAATGGCTAGTTTCGGCACTGCCATAGAACTAGGAACTTAAAATAGAAGGAGAATGTAGGGTGTTTTCGTGTCTTTTCTTACGGGGATTATGGGAAGGTGTTCAAACAGAATGGCTTGCAACCCTCCCGATATTGGCGAAAAGTTGGCTTTTATCTTGCCATAGACGTTCCTACTAACCGTCGCCTCACATGATGGGTTGCCAGTATTTCCGCTTTTGTGTTGTCGTTGTCATTTTCATATCGTGTCTTGACTTGTGCCCGTGACATTCGCTTTTCATCTTTTAATTTTTTTATTTCATTCTGTTAATATCATTTTTGTGTTTAAGTATGTCTTGTGCGTTCAAAGAACGCGTTATGAAGAATGTTATGATGAGGTTTTAAAATGTAAGCAAATAAATGATTTAAAATCTACAAATTTCAGAAATTTGTTATGCCCTTAAACACAAGGTGTGCATATTTTTAAGAGAACCATATATTCTAATAAAACTAAAACATACTGATTAAAAAATTTATTTAGAAACGTTGCAATTATATAATTTGATAATTGAATTATTGATATTAAAAATTTTATGAGAAAAATCTGAATAATCTTTGAAAAAAAATTATGTATCAACAGTGGTGAAATGGTTAATTTTACCTGCTACTGAGTTTCACATCTTTTTTTCCCCCTTTAATTGTAAACTACTTTCTTTTTCTGTCAAATTCTATTTTTATCAAATGATATTAAATTTTCCTCTCCATCCATAGTTAGAAAAGGGAATAAAGTTAATTTGCTTATTAGTCTTTATATGGAAATACTTTAAATAATCTAATCATTTGTTTTAAGTAATTGTTGCTGTGAAATAGCAACACTGATTTTTTCTGCATAATGTTGAATTTATTTTATATGAATTATATCTAAATATTGAAACATATATTTTTTATTTTAATAATTTTCATCGTTTTTATTTTTTGTGGCAACGCTTATTTGAGAAAATCATTTTATTTATGAAAACAATGCTGATTTAATTTTTAATTAAAATTTTCATCAAACATGTTTTAACGAAATGTGAGTATAATATGTCAGAAACATGTTAAAAAATTTTTCATATGGTATCTCATTTATCGTTTTGCGTTTTTTATTTGCATAGAAAAAGGAATGTTGACATCAGAAATAATAAATATTATACATTTTATTAGTATTTCCTAATTTCATAAAATGAAACGATAACTTTAAATCCTTTTAACTAATATATATATATATATATATATCCTACTGTTCAACTATTCAGTCTTTTATAAAGTTTTTTTTTCATCAAATTCATCAGAAGAAAGGGGATTTTAGTTAAATTTAAATAAGGGTTTGGTTTTAAATTTTAAAATCAGGTGAATACAATCAATTCTTAGTTGATATTACGAAGGGGAGGGGGGGAGGTAAATGTATGTGTTTATTTTATAAGTAGCCAGTGACTGATTTACAAATTTGGGGGCCCTGGGCACAGATGCTTTAATAATTTTGTGATATGTAATGATGTTTCTTCTCAATTTTTTAGCAGTAAAAGTTTTTATAACATCCTCATAATCTTAAGTGCTCTATCTCGCTGACGATTTTTCAATCTTTCGTCAATTTTAAATATCCAATGGTAAAATTTATTTTTAAATATTGAAATGCAAATGAGATATTTTTAAAAATTTCTCCCATAGGATTAACATTAGCGACCTGGCGTTTTCTCGTCAGTGATGTAGCCCTTAAAAGTTATTTTTACATGAAAAAAAATAAAAATAAAAACTTTCCATATTAATTTTGTGTTTTAATAGTTTAAAACTTCAGATTTGGGCTAATAATTTAAAAATCTTCCGTAGCAGTTGCGGACCCCGGAAAATCGGGGACCCTGGGACAGTGGCCCGAATGTCCTGCTATAAATCAGGCACTTGAAGTAGCTGTATTACGTAATAAAGTTTTAAAATATATCGAATTTAAAATTATTCTTGAACAAAGTTCTTTTTTTATAAGTTATTTAAAGAAATTAGACCGGAGTTCTTTATTGTCATAAAAGTAAAGATATCAAATATCGGAAAATTGAAAATATCGAATTAAATATTAGTTTTAAAAGCAACCAAATATTGTTTTTAAGTATTATTTTATTGGTATTTAGGAAAAACATATCCCCCCCCTCCACCCCATAACAAAAAGAAAATATACGTAACTTTAAAAACAAAGCTTTAAATAGATTGCATTATGTTTGCACTCCTTAGGTAACATATCTTGTTTGTTTGTTTATTGAAAATATACATCTGACTTGTGTGCTTGACATCAAGTGCCCGAGGTAACATATCCTTCGCATAACAGACGTAGCAAAAATCAAAACAAATCTCATCTCAAACGCTTAAATAAATAAGAAAATATCGAGGAAAAAAGACGCCAAGACAGCGATAACTATGCCGTACTATTGCCCTGCTTGCTCCCGCCTTTGAAATAGTTTCGGAAAATGCTGTAAATAAAAAAATTCCGTAGCAAAAGGGGAGAGAGGGAAAAGGGCGAAAAAAGCCCATATCTTCCTTCTTGCTTATTGTTTATTCTATGACAGACACGGATTAAATAATAAAGCGACCCTTCGAAATGTAGCGTCTGCCGGGATACAATTAAATAAATGCGACACAAGCGAGGGTATAAAAAATTAAGAAAGATAATATACAGGAAAATGTTTTGTGTTTGTCTCCAAAATGTTAATTTATACACACATTACGCATTTCAGAGCAAAATTAAGAGAAATATTATACAGAAAATTACAGAAAAACAACTGTGAATGCAAACAAGAAATAAATCTGTAAATAAAGCAGTTCTAAATAATAAGAAACCTGGCATTAAAACATGAATACCTAATAACGAGTAAATAGATAGGTGTTGCCAGCAAGAAAGTTAATTCCTTTAGTGAGTTAGTATTTGATGTTAGCAGCAAGTGTCAATGGGAAAAATCTATGACTTCATGTGATGGGTTGCTATACACTGCAGCCCAGATTCGCAAATTGTTGAGCAGAACAAATTTTGCACAAAAGAAGCAAGTTTCGGCCACGTGATTTGCAGAATGGCACATTTTTTCAAAGAAGTAGCGGTAAAAGTAGCGTCGGTTCTCGCTACAAACTGCTGATTTTTTGTATCGCGCTACTCGCTACACTACATTGTTCAAAATGTAGCACGCTACACTACAAACTACTGTAAAAAGTAGCAACTACTGTAGTTTCGCTACTTGTAGCGCGCTACTTCCGACCCCTGGTCATAGTGAATCACTTCCGGCTTAATCTGATTGGTGGCTCATGCGTGATGAGTTTCTCGGTGTGTTGTTGTTTTAATTTGGGTTTCTAGATTCAATTTCATGTCCTTGGGGGATACAATAGTGTTTAATTTTATTTTATTGACACTGAGGAAGTGAGTCCAAGTTACTCACGAAACGTGCGTCTGTCCATTGTGCTATGATATTGTGTGTTAAACGTTGGTGGTTTTAGTGTACGGTGCAACTTTAACTAACAAGGGAGAGGACGTTCGGATCACCGAATTCCTGAAACACAGTATTGGTGGTTTCAATAAAATTAATGTAAACTCTAAAAATAAAAAAAAGATTGGGTACTTTTCGGTTAACCGAGCACCAGTGAAACAAATATAAATACACACAAATACACACACACACACATATATATACATACATATATGCACAAACATATATGTAGATATATATTTATATTTTTTTCACTGGCGTCCGGCTAACCGAAAAGTATCAAAAATTGTTATGTACTTTACTGACGTTTGGGTTGTCCTACACAGATGAACCTGAAAAGTATGGATACAAAGTGAATGCTCGCCGTTTATTTCAGATTTTTTTTTCCTATTTTTATTAATTTAAAAATTATTTATCAGTTGCTTTATATTTTTTGGGATAAATAGAATGTTAATAAATCAAGGTCGTGATACCAACATGTTAAAAGATTTCTTTATTTGTAATAGTAAAATAAAATCTTTGTTAAAATTTGATAAAAAAGCTTTTAAACATTTTATTAAAATATATTTTTCGATAACAACCTTGTTGAAACATTATTAATTTCTAAAAATGTATTTTTCTTGAAATTCATTTTTTGATGTAAATTGCATTATTTATTATATTGCAATAAACATCATAAAACACGAGAAACAAATGCTAAAATACTTATACATTCAGTAGAAAATTTATAAACATTCTAACTATATTTTATTTATATTCATTACGAAACTAGACGGTAAACCACATGTATTTTACCTCTTTACAAAAATAGGTACTGATATTTCTATAATGTATATCTTTTACATTTTATTTTTATAATATTTTTTACATTGTAAAATATGCTTTGCATTCCATTCGTACTAAAAATTCACTGTTGAAGTACTCATTATAAAAACCTGGAGAAATTCGTGCAAATGGACTATATTTTCATTCCTTATTTTACATTTGCTAAAGAGAAAAAAAATAATAATAATGCTTAAATATTAAAATAAGGCACTGTAATGTAAAATTTTAATCGTAAAATAGCTGAATTTGTCGTATTTAATTAAATAAGAAATTGTTAATAATATCAAATTTTACTTTTATAAAATATATTCCATTATCATGAAAAATACAAAGCAACCAATTAAACATTTTTAAATGAAAAAAATAGAAAAATCAAACAGAAATTTAGGGGAATCGAACCCGCAACCCCCAGAATCAAGAACAGTGCTCAAACCATTCGGCCACCAAGTTCACTTCTAGCTTTTAACAAAATATCATTAAAATACTCAAATTAGTCAAATGAAGGACCGTGTTCAATATCATTGATTTGGACGTCCAAATCAATGATAATAAACGCAAACCTTTCAATTTCAATCACAGTACAGACTCACTCCATATTTTAATCTCCATCGCCCGCGCGCCGTCTGATATTCGGTTATGATCAGCCCCAAAAGGGCAGGGATTGGGAATTCAAGCGCTCGAATACGCCATCTGGTGGAAAAAAGATATAACTTTTCGCTTCAGGAAAATCCCTTGTAAGCCCCTTGCGTTGCATGCATTTTTAATTTGTTCATAATGATTATTTTTTTTGCACAATTTCAGATTTCATGTGATATTTGTGTTCTGTGTTTATTTGACAAAGTAAAAATTTTCCAAATTTGAATATCTAACACTTTTAAATGCATTTACAATAAATAATGGTTTCAATGCACTTTAGCATTAGTTAAAGGGATAATCTTCCTGTACTGACGGCTGCAATCAGCGCCTCTATAGGTCGTTTTAAGTCCCAATTCAGGCGGTTTTTCGCACTTTTTCTGATACTTCCTATTGGGTTCGAGGCTATACTCTTAATTTGAGTTCGAGGCTACAAAAATTCATCTGGTGGAGAAATTTTAGAATGGAGGGCCAAAATCCGTCACATCAAATGCAGCCATCTCATTGGTTATTGTAGTCACATGGTTTTATCAGCGCAATATTCTTGGAGATAAAATTAGGTCGCCAAAACGTTTGTTTATAGACCGGGAGGCGGCAGCACAGACAATCACCTCATCGAGTTCACGGCTGAAATTCCAGAATTAGTTAAAACTCGATTCGCATATTAAAACGCAATCGGTCTGCCAAGTCATATCTTGGTGGAAAACACCTTAAAACCCGATTTTAGCGGTTGACTCGTAGGTTTACCATTGTGTTTTTCTGCAACCAAAGGTATGAAAACATGGAGGACTGGAAGCAGGAACATATAATGGTAAACCTACGAACCAACCGCTAAAATCGGGTTTTCGGGTGTTTTCCACCAAGAAATGACTTGGCAGACCGATTGCGTTTTAATATGCGAATCGAGTTTTAACTAATTCTGGAATTTCAGTCGCAAACTCGATGAGGTGATTGTCTGTGCTGCCGCCTCCCGGTCTATTGGTGATGTTTTCATCTTTCTTATAATTACTATTAAGACAAGTAAACAAACATTAGCTTGGCGACAATGGCAGGCTTGCCAAGACACCTTGGCGTTTCGGTTTTATCCAAAACCATCGCAACCAAACAAATTGTATAGTCCGTATGTCGCTACTCTCATATCTAGTTTCCCTACCCTCAGTGAGGAATTCCTGCGTTAAATGTTCTACGTCATTGTGACGCAAGAGTTGGTAGGAGGCAAAAACGCCCTTTGGCTGTTGTTATACGTTACACGGGATGATAAATTCTTTCCATGTTTCATTACGTTTGAGATAGTGTCACACCATTAAAATATACTGCAAAGGATTTTTTCCCATAGACCATAATGTAACGAAATTCTTTTAAGTGTTTCTGTAAACGAACTATAAAGGCTACACACTTCCTTTTCAATACTGAACATGCTAGAGTAATCCTCAATAACATATATCACATACATTACATAGCATTCTGGGTATATTTACGAGAGTTAGAGCGTGGACAGACAAACCGAATCCATAAACACTTTTCAACTATGTTGGAAAGTGTTAAAAATGACTCTAGCTTACGGGATATTTTTTTTATCGTAGCGAGAAAATTGACATATGGACTCGCGTTTACTGAAGTATCACTGACGAGGTGAAGTGCGGAGCGGATGGGCT
Source organism: Maratus michaelseni (assembly GCA_963931845.1). Taxonomy (NCBI): domain Eukaryota; kingdom Metazoa; phylum Arthropoda; class Arachnida; order Araneae; family Salticidae; genus Maratus; species Maratus michaelseni. The sequence continues at coordinate 248,643,186 of OZ007599.1, forward strand.
CGCTGTGAATGCAACGGAAATTATAGGCGAAAGGCCGAACTTTTCTAGGAATCCTGATTTTTTCCGAACCTTTCTGTGAAAATGGTTGATGGACGAGACAACAATCATATACGTATACCTGTGTTGCCGATGGTGAGCTTCGACGCACTCTCTTCCGTTGCACCAGCAGGAGAAGACTAGGGTTCGAGATTGACCTATGTCTGCATCCGTGGCTTAGAGGAAACTTTGATAGGCTACTTATCGCACTTTAATATGCACCCATTCAGCATTGTTTCTGAATTCAAAGTACATTCGAATGCAGGTTATAGCCATATTCTGTGAGTCGATTTCAAAAGTTAATTTGTTTGATTGAAGAGGCATTCTTTGGAGAGGAAGGCCAGATGGGTTCCTAGACCCCAGGCTACGGTTCTGTAATGCAGCCGAAAAAATATCCTTCTTCGGGCACACTGGCTTTTTATAGACAAGAATGGAAGTGGTGGTTGCCGCAGTTTGGCTTCAAGCAACGTTTAAGTTCAAGAATCTTAAACAACATTGTAGCAGCTCACGTGCATTCTGATACATTGATTTGCCCGGCCAAAACGCTTTTCAGATATACTAATCACAGAAAAGTTCGGTGTTTAAGCTAAAGGAGATTGATACAATGTTTTCGTAGTGTTTCGTTAAAACAGAGTTTCTGCACCAACGACAAGAAAAAGGAATGGTTTTGGAATGCAGGTATTTGGTGTAATATTTTTAGTCTGTAAGGTTTTTAGGGGGTGGTTTCACTTCACGTAGTGTAGTAACATGGTCCAGAAAAAAGGATGCGGAAGAGGAAGTGAAAGGTTATGCACATACTTAAAAAATGTATTTATTGAATTATTTCAAATCTCTATAATAAAACCGTAAGTCATGTGACTGTCATCAACAGTTCCGGGATGCCCGTATCGCTTTTTCATATGCCAGGTGGCCATTTTTATTCAAAATTATTTTTCGAATGAAACTGCACAAAAGTTACATTTTTAGAAAGATCTTTCAAAATAAATTAATATTTGAGAGATGACTTACGTTCAATTAGGTATATATTCTGCAATAACTTCAGTTGAAATTAGCTTCGCAGTTCAAATTCTCTATTCATGAAAGTAAACAACAACAAAAAAAAAAAGATTCATTCGTCGTGAAGTTTTAAAATATTAAACCATTAAACCATGGAGATAATCGTTCGTAAAATAAGTTTTCCATGAATGATTTTTTGGAGCGCTGCCTGGTGTCAAAATAGTAATTTGCACCAGGACCTGTAAGACCATCAAAGTTTACCATAATTCTGATTGATGAAGTGCTTTACAACTCAACTTCCTTCGGAATCTTTTCTTGATAACGTTGAATGTAAACAAATACAAGTCATGTAATAATATTTAATGAATCAAATTTCGAAACGAATTGTCAGTTAATTTGATATTTATGTATTATACGTGGCAGGAAGAGAGATCACCTAAAATGATTGTTAATTGCCAATCATATTTACCATTGTTAATGACCAATCGCGTTCCAAATAGTAATTTAATATACATTTATAAAATACATAACATCATTAAGTACTTTTATGTTATTTGGGTGCAAATCTCGCCAATATCATTTTTAAAATCGAAAATACCAGCTTCTATTCTTCACGTGTTCAAATTAGAAACGATACTTTGATTCTGAAATCAAATGTTTTGATTTATGATATTATTTTTTGGTACTTTTTCGTTATACGGACACCATTGTCGCCAAGCATACATTTACATACATTTAATACATACATTTACATACATTATGCATTAGCATACGTTTTGGCATGGTGTCCGTATAACGGAAAAGTACCTATTTTTTATTTATCTATTTTCTATTTTAAATGAAAAATGTGAACGGCATGCATTTTAAATTGGAAAAGCTGTCGCAGACGCTCCGGGGTTGGCGCGATTTTTGTTTTGCGCCATGTTGGCGAGAAAATCCCATTTTCAGACACCTGTTAGAGATTGCTAAAACAGCATGTTACTTTTATTTTATTATGAAATAAGTCATTTTATATTTTAAAGAAACACACACAATTTTATTTAAAAACACACACAATCATTAATTTGTTATAAAACACACAATATTTAATTTATTATAAAGCATGCGGAATCTGCTCTACCAGGTTGCCATACGAAGCAAAATGTAGCCGAAAACGCCAGGTTGGCCAGGCATAAAATCGCCATTTTGGCGCCAAAATGATACCCCGGTGCGTCTGCGACAACTGTACCCAAAAAGACCCATCATTAAAAATGGTTAATAATATAGAATTAAAGTAAAATAATACAGAAAATTCTTTTTATATACACTTACTAAACACATAAAATTATATTGATGGTTTTTAGATTAGACATTTACGATGGAAGTTTTATTTGGGGTATGTTATATTCACCGGAATGAATATGAGATATATATATTCTAATCACATATTATATACCCATGAATATACTATACATATCTATATCTACTATATCAATAGAACCGTCTTCAATAGTCTTTTATATTTCTACTACGTAATATTAACTATAGAGTTACAATATAGAGAGAAAAAACGGGTTGCTGTAATTAGAATTATAGGTGCCAATGTTGGCGCGGCGTATTTTACCTGTTACTAATCTTAATAGTCAGTAAACATTAAGCAGACATGCCGAAATAAGAGAATTACGCTATTATAAAAACTCCTGAACTATATCAAGAAAGGGGAGCAGAGAAAAACAAAGTCGTACAAGGCATCTAGAAGGAAGTTCGTGAATTTTAATCAGATTGTACGTCATAGGCCAAAAGTCCTGACAGAAAATATGGTTTAAAGGGAATGCGATTATCAAAACTGGCCTTCAAAAGTTCAATTTTCCACCAAACTATACTCGAAAATTACGTGTAATAATATGTAGCCCGATTATGGCACATTACTCAAGACATTTTAGATGAGAATAATGATAGATTTTATAATCTTTCGCAATCGAGTCTACAGCCAAAGTTAACGAAAAACAAAAACAAATATTAGCAACAATATGGTTCAGTGTAAATGTGGATATCATTAAAGACTTTCACAAAATAGACTTCATTGCATCAAATCGTATTAACTAAAATACGCCAATTGGCAATGGACCCAATTACGAAAAATTACTTAATATGTTTAAGAATCTCCGTCTTAGCGAACATATTGCAACTGATAAGCAAACGGACATGAAGGACAAATGCTTAAGTGGGTTAAGCGGTTTTTATCATGGAAGATGAAATACGTAACAACAAAAAATATGCACAATGCTACCCTGATCGCAAAAGTTCTTGATTTGTCTATTAGAATCTTTCGGTTTGGCGAAGGATTAAGGAAAAAAATTAAATTATGAATAAAAGTAACGTGTTACAATGCTTAACATACATTTAAGGGAGACCAAACTGGTCGCAGTGGCGGCTAGTGTATAAATACTCATCAACTTTACTTCAGAATTTTTCTGACTGCTATATGCCAAAATGGAATCATTTGCAATAAAGATGAAAACAGTTATAAATATTACATTTTTCCATTTTTAAGGGTACAAATATGCCATTATGGTTTGTCAGTATACAAACAATATTAGGAAAATATAACCATATCGTGCACTCTAAAACGAATGAATAATTTTAAATCCCGCCTGGTTTTGTAATTTAACAACACAACGTATAGTTTTATTTAGTTACGGAAAATTCAAAAGAAAATGAAAATTTTTGCCTCCTATTTGCTAATTTAGTAGTGGTTTAAAATAATCGAAATTTCCCTAGTGTTTCAATCTTCAACTATTGGATACATTAAACTTTAATTGTTGTGACAGAAATTGTCGCCTAACTAATGTGAAACGGTCTCTGAGACCGCTTGATTGAAATATCAATAAAAGGATCGATTAACTTATAGATACCGTTACCGTATCTGTATTAAACATTATGTACATGACTATGATATTTAAAATTCCCCTATTCAGAAGTCTCTAGCATTAGTAGTACAGTTCCAAACGAAACAAAAAGGCACTAGAATTTATAGTTAAACTGTGAAAATTGAAAAAAAGCAGCAACAGCAGTTAAGGGTTAAATATTCTTGCTCTGGAATATATTTTCTATGAAATTTCAGTCTACTGAATATCACAATGTTTGAAGAAGTGAAAATAAAACTAGCTCAGAAAGGAATCTTTTTAATGAAAAGAAAATGTCTAAGAAAATAAACCACCCAATGCCAAAAGGAATCCTTCATAAAGTGGAAAAGGTAAAAACAGTTAGTAAAGAACAGTAACTCTCATAAATGTGAGTCACATTTTGGAGGCTACAAACATGCCATTACAATTTGCGAGTATACAAACAGCACTGGAAAAATATAACCATATTGTGCATTTCAAAACGAATGAACAATTTTAAATTCCACCTTACTTTAATAACAGATCACATAGGCGTAGCCTCGGGGGGGTGCCCCCCCCCCCCCCAACTTTCTGAACATCAATTTCTAAAATATGATACAGTCAATTAAGACTTGTCTTGTATTGACCCAAAATGGAAATTAAATAACTACTTTAATTTTCATTTTACATTTCTTCATTTTTTTTACTTAATCAGATGCCAGATCAGTATAGATAGCTCAGCTCTTTTTCTTTGAAGTAATGAATTTGGTAGCAAAAATTGTGTTGTGCGGTACAAACCGTGATACGAACATTAATTAAACGAAAGTTTGAACTATCACTCTCTTACAGCTGTGGACAATTTCAATGTGTCAGCTGTTTTTTCCGCTGTCTGCGGTTAGTATCTACATGTACAATATGTATTTCATTTAAATTGTTGTAACTTTAATTATAATTTAATCAAGTCATAAATATCCTGCTTTTCCAAGCTGTGTCGCTGGAGTTATTTACCAATGGAATGCAACCACACATCACTAACATTATAAAAAATAATTAATATTTTCTTCATTTAGTTATTAAATATGTTCCTCTCTCTTACTTATTATTTTTTTTTATTGACAGCACTTAATCTTCTACTATACCTTCGCATTTTTGAGATGCAATAGTTATGATTTTTTTTTTCAAAATGTAAGCGTTCTTGAATGAGCTGTTTTTTTTTTTAATCGCTGAGGACAACATTTACTATATTGGGCTAAAAGATTGAAACCCGATTCCTGTAACAAATGTTAAAAAATTGTTGCGAAACGAAAAAAAAGGGGAGGGTTAAATCGCATGATAAATTAAAATCATTGTACGGATTATGAATAAACTTTATTGAAAAGAGAAAAAAAATTACTGTATTGGGTTAAAAGATTGAAAATGGTTTCTTTTTACGAATGTGAAAATATCTCCACAAAACGTGAAAAAAAAAATCCCATAAAAAAAAAATTCTACGAAAAATTCAAAAACCACAAAAGACAAAATTTACTATATTGTGTTCAAATATTGAAACCAGATTTCCTTTACGAATGTAGAAAAATCAAAAACATAAAATTTGAAAAAAAATGATCGCGAAAAACTTAAAAATCTCAGACAACAAAATTTATTACATAAGGTTAAAAAAATGTACTTGGATTCTTTTTACGAATCTCAAAAAATCGCCGCGGAACGCGAAAAAGCTTTAAAATGGCATGAAAAATTAAAATCATAGTTACGGATTCCGAATAAACTCCTTTGAAAAGAGAAAAAAAGAATTACTCTATTGGGCTAAAAGTTTAAAACAGGATTCTTTTTACGAATGTGAAAATATCTCCACGAAACGTAAAAAAAAAAAAAAAAAAAAAAAAAAAAAAAATCACATAAAAAAAAAATCACGAAAAATTTCGCCGCAGAATGTGAAGAAACGCTAAAAATCTCTCTCTATCTCTCTCTCTTTTTTTTTTAATCGCTGAGGACAAAATTTACTATATTGGGCTAAAAGATTGAAACCAGATTCCTGTAACAAATGTTACAAAATTGCTGCAAAACGCAAAAATTGAAAAAAATTTTTAAATCGCATGAAAAATTAAAATCATTGTACGGATTATGAATAAACGTTATTGAAAAGAGAAAAAAAATTACTGTATTGGGCTAAAAGATTGAAAGTGGATTATATTTATGAATGTGAAAATATCTCCATATAACGCGAAAAAAAAATCCCATAAAAAAAATTCCACGAAAAATTCAAAAACCACAGAAGACAATATTTACTATATTGTGCTCAAAGATTGAAATCAGATTCCCTTTACGAATGTAGAAAAATCGCCGCAAAATGCATAAAAACGTAAAATTTGCAAAAAATAATCGCGAAAAACTTAAAAATCTCAGAGAACAAAATTTATTACATTAGGTTAAAAAATTGTAGCTGGATTCCTTTTATGAATGTCAAAAAATCGCCGCGAAACGCGAAAAAGCGTTAAAATCGCATGAAAAATTAAAATCATAGTTACGGATTCGAATAAACTTTATTGAAAAGAGAAAAAAAATTACTCTATTAGGCTAAAAGTTTAAAACAGGATTCTTTTTACGAATGTGAAAATATCTCCCCGAAACGTGAAAAAAATCACGAAAAATTAAAAAATCGCAGAGGACCAAATTAACGGTATTGTATTTAAAGACTGAAACCGGATTTATTTTACGAATGTTAGAAAAATCGCTTCAAAGTGCGTAAAAACTGAAAAAAAAATTCATGAAAAAATTAAAAATTGCAGAGAACCAAATTTATTATATTGGGTTAAAAGATTGTAGCTGGATTCATTTTACGAATGTCAAAAAAAAATCGCCGCAAAGCGCGAAAAAACGCTAAACCCCACATAACAAATTCGCAAACGAAATCAAATTCGCTATAACGAGTTCATAATAAAAATTATTGAAAAGAAACCAACATTTACTATATTGGGTTAAAATAATTTGGGCTAAAAGGTTGTAATTGAATTCCTGTTACAAATGTTAAGAACTTCCACGAAACGCGAAAAAAAAAAACCCGCAAAATTCTCATGAAAAATTCACGATTAAAATAAGTGAGTACAAAATGGAGTACAAACTGTAATCGCAGAGTTCAAAATTTAGTACAATGGGCTGAAAGATTAAAACTGGACTCCTTTTACGAAAGTTTAAAAATCGCAACAGAACGTGAAAAAACAGCAAAATGTCTGATAAAAAATTCATAAAAAATTTAAAAATCGCAGAGGACAAATTTTACAATAATGGGTTAAAAGGTTGAAACCAGATTCACATCGCAAATGTTAAAAAATTGTCACAAAAAGCGGAAAAACACTAAGAATCACATAAAAATTTTAATAGACCGGGAGGCGGCAGCACAGACAATCACCTCATCGAGCTCACGGCTGAAATTTCAGAATTAGTTAAAACTTGATTCGCATAATAAAACGCAATCGGTCTGCCAAGTCATATCTTGGTGGAAAACACCCGAAAATCCTATTTTAGCGGTTGGCTCGTAGGTTTACCATTGTGTGTTCCTGCTCCCAATCCTCCATGTTTTCATGCATTTGGGTGCAGGAAAACACAATGGTAAACCTACGGGTCAACCACTAAAATCGGGTTTTAAGATATTTTCCACCAAGATATGACTTGGCAGACCGATTGCGTTTTAATGTGCGAATCGAGTTTTAACTAATTCTGGAATTTTAGCCGTGAACTCGATGAGGTGATTGTCTGTGCTGCCGCCTCCCGGTCTATAAGAAAAATTTAGAAATCACTGACGACAAAATTTACCATATCGGGCTAAAAAATTGAAACCAGATATATTTTACGAATGTTTAAGAAAATCGCCGCGGAACGCTTAAAATTGCATAAAAAATTCGTGAAAAATCTGAAAATAGCAGATCACAAAATTTGCTATATTGGACTAAAAGATTGAAGTTGGATTCCGTTTATGGATGTCAAAAAATTTGCCGCGAAACCCGAAAAATCGCATAGTAAATTTTCAAAAAATTAAAAAATCGCAGAGTAGAAAATGTACTATACCGGCTGAAAAAATAAAACTAGATTTCTCGTACGAATGTTTAAAAAACTGCCTCGGAAAGATAAAAAACGCTAAAAATCACATAAAAATTTCGCGAAAAATTAAAAAAAGGTAGAGGACAAATTTTACTATATTGTGTTAAAAGATTGAAACGTAATTCCTAACACAAAGGTTAAGAAATTGTCGCAAAACGCGAAAAAACGCTAAAAATCCCATAAACATTTCGCAAAAAATACAAAAATTACTGTACGACGAATGTAACGAAAAATAAACTTTTAGTCTAGGGGGCTAGAAGATCGAAACTGAATTTGTTTTACCCAATGTGACAATTTTCTGCGAGGCCATTTTTAACCAAGTTTACCACTGTATATATATGGGAATGTGTGCGTGCGCACGTGTGTGTTTAATAAACATTTGTGCCCCCCCACAAAAGAAAAAAAAATTTCGGTCACGCTACGCCTATGACAGATCATCTATATATTTAAAACGCTAAGCGTTTTCTTTCGGCAGTTCGTGAGAAAAAACTATTTCATCAGATGATTCTTATTTTAAATGAAAGACATTTGGCCGCATAATTTCCGTCTCCACCGCCGATCGACGATTGAGATTTTTACGCTTTCTGATTATTTGTAAAAGCAAACGCTTCTTAAGTCATTTCCGGTATTTTGGAGGATTATGAAGATATAAGAAGACATAATATAAGAAATTAATATATATTATTAGATTATGTAGAAATATTAGATTATATAGAGATTAGATTATATAGAAATTAGATTATATTACTATAATATTTATTATATTACAGTTATAAATTAATTAGATTATATATTACTATAATATTTATTATATTACAGTTATAAATTAATTAGATTATATAGAAATTAATAGATATTATATAAGAAACCAAATTCAACCGGAAATGACTTAAGAAGCGTTCGGTTTAACAACTAATCAGAAAGCATGATAATCGCAATCGTCTATCCGCGGTGGACAGGGAAATTGTGCCATTTTTGGCCACAGATTTGTTATTCTTGCATTCGTTTGTTCAATACTTTTATTACAGTGCCTAGAATACACAGTGTGGAAACCGGCTATATCACTAATGCTTTAAAAAGTGCTAAAAAATTGTAGCCGATAAATGTGTAACGACGCTGTACGATAATAGGGTGATCGCAGCGACATCAGCTAGCTCTTTTCAACGTAAATGTTGTACTGCAAAAATGTAGTAAATGTCATATGTATTTCGAACAGTTATAAGTGGATAATCAATCTTATTAATCCGGTGTATGTAACAGAGTAAGAGTGCATGAACATAAAATGGAGTAAATGGGACATTAATGAACGCCTTTAAGGATTTTTTTTTTATATAATTTAAGTATTTAAAATATTACCACCGGCCGAAACGTTTTCTCAATTCGACGTTTAAAAGAGCTAGCAGATGTTGCTGCGATCGACCTCTCATCGTTCAGCATCGTTGTATATATAGCCGATTCAATTTTTTGTACTATTTTGTAGCCGGTTTCCACACTATTTATTCTAACCGCTGTACTTCTATTAATTAGTAGAATTTTATTTGTAAATATTTATTTTTTCATTTCTTCAAAATGGTGGCAATTGGATTACTTCCACTGTTGCGAGGATAAAAAAGAAATAATGAAAAATATTCAGACACGTGGCTTTTTGTTAGATTTTTTTTTTTAATTTGCAAGATAAATTTCAGTAAAAATAGTGATGCACGTGCACTTTATTTTTTCAGTGTGACGTCAGTCATGACGTTTTGGTTGGATTCTGATTCCAAACAACTAGTTGCTATTTTTCATTTCTTTTTAAATATAAATCGTAGAAAATATTACCACTGCATATATTAAAACACTTTGCGTGAGATATAGCTATAATTTACAAACACAATCAGGGCCTGATTAACGCACAGGCCAACTAGGCCACGGCATTGGGCCTACTGCTGATGGGGGCCCCAAAATGGGTAAAATGATTTAGAAAAAGTTTCTTAAAAATGAAGTTTTCTGCAATTATTTTCTCAAAAACAGAACAAAAGGATTTTTTTTCACTTGTCAACTGCATCATAAAATCTAATAATAATCCTCGAAAAAAATTCCAACCACTATTTTAATTTGAGGGGGCCCCAAAAAGTTGCTGGGCCTTGGGCCCCAGACGACCTTAATCGGGCTCTGAACATAATAGAAAATACAATATAGCAACCATTTGTTTGGAATCAATTTCCAAGGAAAACGTCATGACTGACGTCACGACTGAAAGCGTCTATTCATATTTCGAGGCTAACGAAAAAGAAAGGCTACCGCGGTGCTTTACTCGTATCTTTTTTTTTTTTTACAGACCGCCGGAGTCACGTGATGCTCGAATGCACCAATGCAGGTGTACGAAAAGAGAATCACGTCACTCTAGCGGTCTGTAAAAAAAGATAAGTGGAATGCACCGCGGTAGCCTGTCTTTTTCGTTAGCCTCGTTCATATTTATTGTGAAGTCACGGGAATATTGTCAATAGGGTTTATTTTATCTTTATGCATTATAACTTTATTGATGCCATTTTTTCATTACAATTAAATACAAAACATACGTATTTTTATTTGTATACATGGTGGTTAAGAATAAAAGTAACGTATATAAAGGGGCCTCCGTGGCCGAGTGGTTAAGACACCATTCCGCTAATCGCTTGAGAGCGTAGGAGTCAGGTCGGCGGGTTCGACTCCCGCCAGCTCCATTGCACACACCTTTGTGGAGCTCCGGGATGTAACTCTCTTGTGTTATAAATTTCCCTGTGGCTATCTTGTCCCTGTATATTGACGTGTGCGCGTATAAGCGGGCACTTGATGTCAAGCACACAAGTCAGATGTATGTTCTCAATAAACAAACAAACAAACGTATATAAAGTACGTGTGAAAAGTTTGCGCCGATGAAAATGACGTATGCTTAACTTGAAATGCATTTTACATTGATAAAACTAAAGAGAAAAATGTATATGATTGTGTCAACATGACGTAATTTTAACTGAATTTTCAATTGTTAATTATAAAGATTAGAATTGGAGCCTTTATTGATTGCTTCATCTTGATTGATACCAGGATAACATGTTACCAATTCCTTTATTTTTTTTTTACAGACAATTTCATTTTTTAATAAAAGATTTCACAAAAAATAAAGGACTTCAGGAAAATTAAAATTATTAAAAATAGTGTTACAGTAAAAGAAAAAACTTGAAATAATGATTGTGTTTTGAGTTAGAATAAACAATGTAAAGCTAATATTTTATAGGAATTATTTTTGTAGATTTATTATAAGTTCATTTAACAATTTTTTATTAGCGGCAAAGTCCTATTTCTTTCACTGTGGATTTCTCTGTTGACGTCGAAAAACAGTAGTCTACGTTTGTACGTCAGCAAAACCCAGTGGCAATTTTTAGAAATGTATAACGATTGTGACAACAAAAGGCGGTTTCGTTTTTATCGTGCTTACATCACTTCTAAATACCGTACAATTTCAATTCTTACATCATCAATAAGAAACTTTCGAATGAAATTTATTTGAAAACTGACGCTTAATTTAACGACCTTGTAAATAATTTTCAAATCTATCTCAACAATGGCCATCAGTTTGCCTAACAATGTAAAATAGCCCTTCGGAAAGTTGCCACAATTGGAAATTGATTACCCTAACCAACATAAAAAGTGAAAAAAATAATTAAAAAAACCCTTGATAAATCATAAGATCAGATTATGCATTAAGAGCATTTTGGCGCTAAACTAAAATCTGTCAAAAAAAAAAAAAAAAGATTTTCAGTTTACTTTGAGCATAAAATTGTTATCATGTTGAATTCGTTGATGTACGTGTTGCATCAGAATATGCTAGGAATAATATTTTATTAAAGATCCAATGGATATTTCACTGTATAAGAGGGAAAAGATCTTCGATTGTGGAAAAGGGATATTCATCCTGATTATGGAAAGGTTCCGAAGAAACCATACAAATAAATTACACTTGAAAACATTAAAAATTTGCCTCGCCTGCAGATTGTATAATATTATTATTGTAAAAAATATTCTCCATCTTTATATAAAAATTTATTAGCTTAAAACAATGGATGCGTTTTAGAAGATATGGATTTGAAACGAACAATGATTAAAGAGAAGATTTTAAAACTTTTTAATTAAACATTTTAAAACTTTTTTTAACGTTGAATTTCGACGGTGCCTTTACGCAGATGCAATGCACATGCACATAGCAGCTCTCTCGGTTGCATTATCACAGGGGCAGACAGGGGCGTATTTAAGCAGAATTCATTATAGACCGGGAGGCGGCAGCACAGACAATCACCTCATCGAGTTCACGGCTAAAATTCCAGAATTAGTTAAAACTCGATTCGCATATTAAAACGCAATCGGTCTGCCAAGTCATATCTTGGTGGAAAATACCTTAAAACCCGATTTTAGCGGTTGACCCGTAGGTTTACCATTGTGTTTTCCTGCACCCAAATGCATGAAAACATGGAGGATTGGGAGCAGGAACACACAATGGTAAACCTACGAGCCAACCGCTAAAATAGGATTTTCGGGTGTTTTCCACCAAGATATGACTTGGCAGACCGATTGCGTTTTATTATGCGAATCAAGTTTTAACTAATTCTGAAATTTCAGCCGTGAACTCGATGAGGTGATTGTCTGTGCTGCCGCCTCCCGGTCTATTAGGGCGTATATGAGGATTTTGCCGACTAACTTGCACGTTTAAAGACGGACGCAGCATCTCTTAATCTGCGTTCCATTGTTGCAAATATTCCAGTAAAGTATTTTGATATTAAAGAAAAATCTGTTGATTTTTCTCTGAATGTGCAGACGGAAATTTGCAATTCAGATTAATTAAACAGGTTGAAGTTTTTAGTAAGATGCCACTTACAATTTTTTCACAATCAGCTTATTTATATTTATATTAAAAAGGGTTAAATTACAACTTATTTTAATTAAATTTTAGTTCATTCTTTGTACAACATGTACTTTAACCCGCCGCATTTTAGACGAGCCCATCTATTCACAACAGTACACATGGATTCCCCCCCCCCCTCCTCTGCAAAGTAAATGTACAAACATAATTTTATGGAACTATTACTTATACCGTTCTTCCTATTAACAGACTGATATGTCTAGATGCTTTCCTGAACCTAACGCTATATTTCAAATTTATAACAGTGACTTAGAACAAAAAAATTAGTTTTTACTAAGTATTTCATTTTCTGAATTTTCCAGCCCTTAGTTTTTAGTGTCCCGGGTAGTCATCCCAACTCCCTTCTAAGGCAGGATCTGGATGCAAAAAAATAGTTTTTTTTATTGCGTATTCTCCATCCCTTAGTTTTTATTGTCCCGGGCAGTCACCCGACCTCGCCAATCTTTTTATCTGTTTGTCAATTTTAATATGCTTAGCTCAGTTTTTCTTTTAAATTTTCCAGCTGCCAAACATTTTTACCCAAATTTCAAATACTTTTGTTTTGTATCAAACGACAGACGAAATTTTCATTTGACCTCTCCTTCTCTTTCTGTTCTGGCGCCCGGTGCACATGCCCCCTCTGCCCCTCTTAGTTTCGGCTCTGCATATAGTGGCATGATTATGCTGATGCAAGAATTGAGGCTGCCATCCATCATCACTGTAAGGGTATCCAGTACCTTCTTAAACTCAATGCAATAGAGCATTAGAAGTTCGGGAGTAAAGAGATCGATTATCGTATAATTTCTTTGGCAATCTTTGTCGATGCTGCATAGCAAATTCATTTGACGGATCTGCACCTTGCTTGGTTGAAAAGAGAATTGTGCTCTGTATTTCCCTATTCATGTTTTCATTGTCACTGTTGATTATTTTCAGTGATTTGATACATGTCTTCAGTATTTTTGTAGCTCATTTATGTTAAAATTATTAGAGTCCAATTTTTCAGTAGCTAACTTACACTTTTACAGAATATTGTTGAGAAATATCAGTGAAACAAGGAAGTCAAGTGACAACATTTTCTTTCTTAAACCTTGTGCCTTGGTGTTTGTTTTGCTATCAAAAGTAGCGGAATCAACTATTTCTGACAAAATTTGTAGGATACATTCATATGAGATCAAACTGCTTTCAATGATTCCGCTCTAGCAGCTCATCTCGTCTTAGAACGATTCCGCAGTAGAAGATAATTTATTTATTTGACATTGTCCACTAATGGCTTGTTTTGTTTAGTACCTGCCTGAAAAACATGTAAAGTTCTTCCAGTATGGAGAAAACATCAGCTATAATATTGCTGGCGTTCCAGCTATTATGAACGAAAGTATTGGGTCTGTGACCTTGACAAGGAATACACGGTATAATTCTACCCACGATTTCTGTAAACTTCTGCTGAGTGCCGTTGAATTCTCTAGACATGCTACTTTCAAAATCGTATGACTGGTAAGCTAAATGTTCTATATCGAGCTCATTCTTCGTAAGGATGTGCGATATCAGGGCTACACTACATACCGGGCTTGCTCATTCATTATGATGACGTCACAAAAGGTGGCTGACTAGGAGGAAAGACATACAGCGATTGGCACAAAACGATGGGCGCGTTGCTTTGGACCAATCGCTGGTCGCGGCCAGCCACCATTTGTGACGTTTTGAGAGTGAATGAGCAAGCCCGGTATCTAGTGTTGCCTTGGCGATATCTCGCTTAGAAGGCTGACACCGATTTTATCGACTGCTTCTACAACTTTCAAAAGTCGCTCCTGAGATTTTCCATCATTGTTGACATATCTCACCCCAATAGCCAATCGATCCTGCTGCGAAGCATATGGTGTCATATCTGCCATAATTCCATAAAAGTGTGCTTCTTGAATATCACTGACTATCCTTTTGCGCATTGCTGTCGCAAGAACTTCAATCATCTCGTTTTGGGATAAAGCATGAAAGTAAGAAGACCTGAAACGTGTGTCCTCGTGCTATTTCCCCAGTACTGAGTTATATCAGGAAATTAATTCCACAATTTGCCGAAAGTTTCCATTTTTGTCATCGTCACTCTCCCTGAATGCCAGACCTTGTCTACTTAGCATTCACGTAATAGACCGGGAGGCGGCAGCACAGACAATCACCTCATCGAGTTCACGGCTAAAATTCCAGAATTAGTTAAAACTCGATTCGCATATTAAAACGCAATCGGTCTTCCAAGTCATATCTTGGTGGAAAATACCTTAAAACCCGATTTTAGCGGTTGACCCGTAGGTTTACCATTGTGTTTTCCTGCACCCAAATGCATGAAAACATGGAGGATTGGGAGCAGGAACACACAATGGTAAACCTACGAGCCAACCGCTAAAATAGGATTTTCGGGTGTTTTCCACCAAGATATGACTTGGCAGACCGATTGCGTTTTATTATGCGAATCACGTTTTAACTAATTCTGAAATTTCAGCCGTGAACTCGATGAGGTGATTGTCTGTGCTGCCGCCTCCTGGTCTATAATCTACATCAAGATTGTTACAATTTTAGTGCTGAATGCAAGATCTTGCTCTTCTAGAATAATCTGTTTGCGCTTGTTCTTGTCGAGTAATAAGTACATCAAAGTGATTATGCATCATCATGAACAGACAATAATCTGCAAGAGCAATTCAATGGGAGTTGGAAGAGAAATGTTGCACGAGATTTCCGTCTTTTTCATTTCTCACGCTCTTTATTTTGTGCCATTTACTTACACCACTATCAATTCAAGCATTTTGTGTTTATTCTCTTCCAGGTCCTTCATGAAACAGACAACAAACAAAACAAAAAGCAACGTTGAGTTCTGTGCTATAGTCCAAAAACGGATACCCTTTATTCCAATCGCTGTTGAAACGTTGCTGTCTATCCTGCGGGATGGAACTGCTTATCGGATATGTACCGAGTTTTGGCAGGGCTACACTAGATACCGGGCTTGCTCATTCATTATCATTACATCACAAATGGTGGCTGACCACGACGAAAGACGTTCAGTGATTGGCACAAAATGATGGGTGCGTCGGCTTGTACCAATCGCTGGTCGCGGCCAGCCACTATTTGTTACGTCATGAGAATGAATGAGCAAGCCTGGTATCTAGTGTTGCCTTGGTTTTGGCTAATACGGACTTAAACTGATCAAATAATTTCTCTGGTTATCTGATTGTCTTTTAGACCTTTTTGTTCCATCAAGTTCAACGATGGAATCGTTCTCACTTTAAGTGACGCTAACATCTCTATGTTTTTGCTCGATTTCATTCACGATCTTACCACAAATATTTAACACAGACGAAAAATTTTCTTTTGTTCTCACAACTATATCTATGGACTCTAACGAGAGAACACTTAATTCAAGGATAAAATTTTCAATAACCGGCTTGCAATCGTACAAACAATCGAATAAATGATTCAATGATCTAGCACATTTCAATACACGACATTGTGAGAATTGAGTCTCTCCTGGTCCTTTCTCGATTATTTTTTAGTGGTCACGCGGAGCCAGAGAACAGAGAGACAAACTTCGGATTTTCGAAAGAAGTTCTTAAGATAAATGATTGTTTTTAAGATTTTTGACTGCAATTTTTATTGCTTTGATCGTTTTCAAGAAAAAACGCTGGAAATTTAAAAAATATGTATCAAATGTTTGAGAGTTGTGTCAGTCGATATAGACCGGGAGGCGGCAGCACAGACAATCACCTCATCGAGTTCACGGCTAAAATTCCAGAATTAGTTAAAACTCGATTCGCATATTAAAACGCAATCGGTCTTCCAAGTCATATCTTGGTGGAAAATACCTTAAAACCCGATTTTAGCGGTTGGTTCGTAGGTTTACCATTGTGTTTTCCTGCACCCAAATGCATGAAAACATGGAGGATTAGGAGCAGGAACATTTTAACTAATTCTGAAATTTCAGCCGTGAACTCGATGAGGTGATTGTCTGTGCTGCCGCCTCCCGGTCTAATACTGATTACCTAGAATTTGCCGACTATGATAGAAATTTCCGACATTGGGGGGCGAGACGCCCCCTCCCCCAGTAGCTTCGCCCTTGGGGGCAGAGATGTGTGCATTATTTACTATGTTCTTTTATTTACTGAATATGATATGGATGTAGAAATATACTATTTGTATACTTCATAGGTCCATGAAATTTTCTTTCTTACAGTGGTGAATATGGCGGTAATGTCAAACTGATTTGCATTACACAGTTGTTTAATGATTGCTTGTTTGGAGTTTGCATCGAAAATACTATTGTATTTCACAGCGGTAAAAAACTTTTTAAATAAAATTTTTGACACACTGTTTCATACTTTCCCCCTCTTAAATAATAAAGAAGCTTTTTTTACAGATATTGTTAAATGAATTTTTTTTCCATCAAGTTCTGACAGGTTCCATCTAGTATACTTTTATTTTGTTACGAAAAATTAAAAAAAAAATGGAAATTTTTGCCACTATTTTCTTCCAGCTGTTATAAAGTACCGAAATTTTATGATAGTTTTAATTCTCCACCAATATACGAACCGCGTAATGAACGTTGCATGTATGAAAAAGTTCAAAGTACTAGTTCTTAAAGGATCCAGACTCGCAATTATTGAAACATTAAGGGATCCCTCACACCTTTTTACTTGCTTGGATCAACAAGTTGCACTAAAAGGGATCAACATTCAACCTATTACTCTGAAGGGAATGAACTCAAATACACTATATTGCCAAAGGTGACCGGTCACTTGCGATTTTAGACGTTTTGTTAACTATCTAGAAAAATACATGAGGAATTAACCTAAAACTGCAGATGTGTAAACAGTATAGTATAGGTTACATATTTCCGTGAAGATTTTTTCACGAAACCCCACAGGGGACCGTCAACAAATTGAAAAAGAACGAATATCTTTTGAATAACCCTATAAAAAGTAATGTAGCAAAGGCGTTCAAACTCGAGATTATTAATAAGTGGCTTATTGTAATATACTGTGTTCATTTTTATGAGTATAGCATGTATACCCGTAGAGAAATTAAGGTTTTTGTAAAAACAGTCCCAAATTTCGCCTAGTTTTTTGCTTATAATTTGCAGAATTTAATTTACTTTCTTACATGAAGAAAGTAAAATTGAGAAATATACGCAATTGATGGATGTTAAATGGTTTACAAAATTAGTGTACTTTACCGATTTGTGCCAGCATTTAAGTGACTTAAATTTAAAGATCCAAGGAACAAATACGACTGTTATTATCATGATAGATACGATTCGAGTTTCTGAAGCCAAACTGCAAATATTTAGAAAATATATTGTTTCCAAAAACTATACGTATTTCTCAAACTATTAAAACTGTAAGTATTTCCCAAAAATACGAGATCTGTTAAACCGTCACTTTCGGCTTACGATTTACTTTTTTGTACAAAAGATAGCGGCAAATTCATAAAAGATACAAACATATGTGACAATGAGTTAAATGAGAGTGATGACGAATTCGGCGAAGAGAAACTAACACCGAAATTGCAAGACACTGTGGCTGCATTACGGACATTACAAAGTTTTTAATATTCTGCTGAAAACAAGGTTATTTTGCAATGCTTATGAAATTAGAAAATAAAATCACTCAACGAAAACCAAAGAGAAAGCAGATTTTTTTGGCAGACATTTTAGGTAATGTGTTTTATATTTGCTAATTTCTTTTTATGCATTGTAATATATTTTAAAAATAATAATTTTTCATTTAATTGCAGGTGTAAAACAAACATTTTGCAGATATGATCCGTAAATAATTTTTTCAATGTTTCTTTTCTCATTGTTTATTTTGAAATATAATTACCTCAATTATAAAACCACCACGCTGCTTAAAGTGTCAAGATTTCTATAATTATTGCTATAGTTAATTAATCTTTTCATGTGACAAGTTGTTTTGGTTTGAGTTTTCAATATTAGACATTCGAATAATAATAAAAGTAACTTTATTCATTATTTTTATAGGTTTTTTTAGGTGGGGATGGGAGGGTGGGTTGTTGGCACGCCATGGTCACTTGAAATATTTTTTGAAAAAAATTGGCAAGCGGATAGTAAAAGGTTCGCCGACCCTGTCATAGACCAATTTAACGTAGACCGATCAAATCGCCCCATCTCATGGTGTACAGTAGAAGACATAAAGAACGAACAGGTTTTCTTGCGAACCAACAATAATTTAATCAACAGTGACGTCACAGGCCCGTAGCTAGACCTTACTTCTAGGTGGGGCAAATATTTTTTCAGGGGGGGGGGGGCAGATTATTTCTTAATTTTTTTTCACGTCTCTTATACCTTGAAAAATATGTACTGTACTTTTAATGTAATTTTTTTCTCATTTAAAACGTAAGATCTCTCCAAAGCCAGAATGAAATTTTTAATGTTTGTTCCAAGACACAATAAAAATATATCAAAGACAAATAAATAAAATATTTACATTTACATAACGTAAATAAGTTGTTTCCTTTTAATTAAGTAATTTAAATTTATGTAGGTTTTATGTTCGTTTATATTAATAGATGCATTCAAGTACAATTTATTAAATGATGTTTCGTTATATTTACATCACGCAATAAAGATATGAGAAAGAAAAAACAGAATGAATAAAATTAATAGAACAAGTAACGAGGATGTCTTTACCGATAATGAAGAAATATTTTTTTAAATTTTCATTTCATCGATGTTTTTCCAATACATTTTCATTGATTAAAGTCGATACAGATGTAGAGGAATTAACTCGAATTTGTTTTTCTTTCTACTTTGCCATGGCTTGGATGTGAGCTTCTGATTTTTCGTGTTTTGGAAAACCGCAGCCATTGTCTAAAACATTTTTCCAAGTTTTAAAACATGTTCCGTGTATGCGGCTTCTTTGGATCCGAACCGGTTAAAATGTCTACATGCATAACAGAATGCTGCGTCCTTTGCCACAGAATACTCCAGCCATTCAAATTGCTTATACCATGCAGCTCGAAAAGAACGTTGATTTTTTTCGTGGGAATTCCTTCAAAATAATTTGTTGAACTGGCTCGTCTCTTTTAGGCAAATCGAGATCGAGAATATCTGGTTTACTTGTAGTAGGTCCAGTTAATGATAATGAATTTTTATCATTACTATTTGCACAATATTCAGGAGCAGGACTCTCTATTTTCTGTTCTAGTCGACGCTTCTTATACATAAATGAACGGATATCCATATTTTTAAATATAACTTGTATTCACAGATAAAGTAATCCGTTCCGTTCACAGATACATACTTATCCAAATATAATATATACAACTTTTAAAACGAGAACCTTTTTTTTTCCACTGTCACCAAAAACTGATTAGCATCTGGAAACCACAACGGTTAAACAAAACTGTAAGGCAGAATGCATTATTTTCACAAGCGGATTTTCAAGAATTCCTCGAAATCGTTGAACGGGACACAAAAACATCTGAGTGGTCCTGCACAAACACAGGCCCGCTGTCGGCACAATCACAGGAGCGACAAATTGCACCTATATCGTCCCATTGTAAAATTGCCAAAATCTTTCTTTCAGAAAATAGTTCATACTACTTCTCTATTTATATTTCAGAGGACGGGTAACACAATTTCACACCACAGGTGGTCTATTGACGTGTCAGAAAGTCAAAGTCAAAAAACACTAAAGTACTAAAGGGTGCTGAGCAAATCGGCTGCTTTGATGGCGCTTGTTTGTGACAGGCGATTTAATAGCAGTCTTGAAGTCAAGTTAAAAACTTTTCGTGCAATCCTAACTATAAGCATTGCAAATGAAACAAAATGAAGAAATAATAATAATAAAAGGAACTTGTAAGAGGCAGAAAATTCAAAATTGCATACGGACGCTCTGGTTTTTCAAACAGACAAAGTCTTAAAATTCTCAGGCTTCTGTTGTTATTTGTTATTCTGTGTCAAGTTCTGAAAAAGCCGTAAATTATGGAAAAAAATAGCATAAAAACAGTATATTTTCATAATTTTTTTAAATGGATTTTTATGAGAAATTATTAAGATTAATACAGAATTAATGTAAATATTGTTAACACTGTATGGTAAACACTGCATCAATACTTGCTACAATAACACGGAATCATTTATGTTTAAAGTATTAAACATAGATTATTCAAGATCTAATTAGCACAACCCAGTGCTGTCTCAGTTTCAGACAAAACAATCCCAGTTTAGGTGCGTTCGTAATTATATAAATGCGTAGCACATATAGTCGTCGTCTGGTCCATCCGCGAAAAACATAAACTACCCAACCGAATGGTTTAAAATTTAATATATAGAATCTTTATAAAATTTTGTCGAGTCATTTCAAATTTTGTGAAAATCGAATCACAACTTAAAAAGATATTAAAAAAGTTTTCTTTATTCTATTAAATTCTATCATACGTAATTCTATATAATAAAAGCGCAAGTCATGTGACTGAGGAAAACAAATACGGGTTTGAAAAAAAAATTGTTTGCTTGAGAGATGAGTTACATTAAAAAATGTATAGATTCTGAGATAACTTCAGTAGAAATTAGGTTAATAGCCGAATATCTCAATCCATTAAAGTAAATAAACACAAGAGATTCGTTCATCATGAGTCATAGAAATATTAAACCATGGAGGTAATCATTCGTAAAGCAATATCTCATGTCGAATTTTGCAGCGCTGTCTGGTGTCGAAAAACAATTCGCATCTGTAAACGTGGCATCACTAATAATAAAAAAAAAAAGCATGCTCATTTCGCTCGTAACAGACGATATAATTTATTTCACAGAAATAATAAAGATAATTTTTTTACATAGTAAAACCAGTTATAGTACGGTCGCCCCTCATTTGTCACGTTTAACGTACATTTCCAACTTGTTTGTTTGTTCCTTGCTACATTAAAAAAAAATAATAAACACTATTTATGCAGAATGTTTAGTGTCGAAGAGTCTGTGCAAATATAAAATATTTTTTAATTTATTTATTTCACTGTCCATTTCCTATAAAGCATCGCTATTTCTTCAATCGCCGTATATTTTTTAAAAGAGCTATACATATTGTTTATGCTTAAGACTGTTATGTTATGACATTAAGGTCACATTTACCCGTAATTAAATACCATATCAGATATCCTCCATGAGGTTCCAAAATAAAGAATATATATATATATATATATATATATACAATTTTTTCCGGTTGAACAACACGGAACTTTTTGCTATATTCGCACTGTCATTTTTATACATAAAAGCATGAAATTTACAAGTTTTAACTACTAAAGTGATTTAGAATCGAATAACGTTTTTCACTTTTCTATAGATTTTGAGTTGTAATCGATTTCTCTCTTATGAACTTTATCAGACTGTCATGTCCAGAAAATTGGTTTATATCTTTAACTTTGACGGTCATTTTCTGAAAACTGATTTGTTTTTACAAAAAAAATGGAAAACACTATTTAATTTCTTTGTTTTTAATAAGAGGGCCTGAAAAATTTTTGAATTTAAGAATAGTGAATGACTTTGTGAATGTGTCAGAAAATAACTAATTTGAATTTGTAAAATCGTAAGTAGCCCGGCATATTTTATTCTTTAAATTTGAAATAATGATTGGTTTATTTCAGAGGCGCCAACTTTTAAAAATTTCAGGCGGGGGAAGGGGGCGTCGGGGAAGAGTAGATTGAAGAGATAAAGGGACAGGCCTTCTATTAATTTTGATTTCCAGAGGGGGCGGGGCGATGCCCCTGTGAAAATTTCCAGATAATTTCTATGGCCTTGTAGTCGGCGCCTATGATGGATTTAATTTGTTATTTTGTTCATTATTATAAATATTTTCAAGCCATAAGCAAAAGTATGAACTTTTTAAAGCAACTTTTATCATATTATTTCGATATCTGCAAATAAATTCCTTTAAAGAATATATTTTACGCGAAATAAAACATTTTATAAAATCTAAGTATACTTAACAACTTAACAATATCATATCGTTACATTTTTCTTTTTGTTCCTTGATTTATTATTGATTGATATTATTTCGTTCCTTGAAGATTTTGTACTTTAAGATGAAAAGTTATTTATGTTATGTTACATGAAAGTTATTTAAAGTGAAATACATTCAAACGTGTAACGCGGTAATAATTTCCTCTACTAACCACTACTTGTAAAACCCGTGGGGAAAAAAAAAAATATATATATAACTTAAGACACGTGTATATTAAAAACAATTCACAGATAATTCTGTACATTTCTTATTTATAAATTAAATTTATATCATTTAATTAAAACAAATTGTACATTCTATTGTTTAAAGATGATATTTTCATTGCAATTCCATTTCTTCTTTACGCTGAAAAACTCCTCCTATAATTTTTTATTGTGACATAGGTTTCACAAATTTTTATCATTCACTAATATGTAAGGAAAGATCAAAAGAATGAAAGACATTAGTTCCCTCTTCCCAAAGCAAACAAGTAAACATAACAATCTGTTTCATGGAATTGGAACCAGTTCCATGAAAGAAGCAGCAAACTTGTCATGTACGACAAATTCAAAAACATTATTTTAGGCTGTTTCGCTTTATTTTCAGATTCAGAAGCCTTTGGTTTCAACCCCGCTTTCTTAAGATAAATTTCACATGGTGACAATTCTACAAAGAAAGTAAGCTTTATAGATATCAGTCAATACAGAATTGTTGCTGGGTCGGTACGGGCAGGAATATCCTGCGGCACGGTGTAATTTCTACAAAGCAACAAAGCGGGGAATGTCCTACGTGACAATCCCCAACAGGTCTGTTGTCTGTTAAAGAAATAGAGAAAAAAGAAGGTTTATAGATGAAAAATTTTCTAGATTTGTTTCCAGTTTAAAAACGAAATTGGGAGGAGGAGGGGGGAGGGTCCTCTTTGCTTAGATCTGGCAAGAAGATGGAAAAAATTGGAAATTTAAAGTGAAATAGTGGCTGATAAAGGGATCGGAATGCCCAGACTCACACTAGATTAGACAAAAAATTATTTAAAAAAATAATAGAAATTTAAGGTTGTTTTAATCGGGATGTAAAGTTTCACGCTAGGTCGGTCAAAATCTTTTGCAGGTCGGGCTTTGCCCGACCTGGCCCCCACCTAGCTACGGGCCTGTGACGTCAGCCGCCCTTTCCTTATTTCGCTGGCACTTCTTTAACATTGTTGCATTAAGCTGTCCCCATCCGCAACTGACAAGGGCGGATCTAGAGAGTCTTCAAGGGGGACCGATATCTGAAATTTGGAGGTTAATATCCGACCCGCAATCTTGGTTCGGTCGGGCCTAATTTATTTAAATTGCGGGTCAGGTTTACTTCTACTTTTTGCTACGGGTAGGGTTTGGGGCGAGTTGACTCCTACTTGCTTACTGTGGGTCGGTTTTGAGTTGGGTTAACTTGTTTTTTGGTACGAGATGATGGGTTCGGGTAGGGCTAATTTTTACTTTTTTTGTTGCGGGTCGGGTTGACTTCTACATTTTTTCTGCGGGTCGGGTTCATTTACATTATCGGGTTGTGTTTTTTCACTCTTGCGTGTTGTGTTCGGGTTGACCCTATTTTTTAAAAGTATGTCTAAAATATTTTTACCTATAAAATCTATATGCAGTAAAAAATTCTTAACTCACAGTCCCAAATAGCAGGAAAAGCTTTATGTAGGGAATACTTTTAAAATCTTTTATTTAGTAAAACCTCTGAATTACGGACACCTTGGAGCCGTCGAATTTATCCGCAAATTCAGAAGCAATTGCATGTACAGTAAGACTTCCGTACGGTCACTTCTGAAGAGCGGAGACAGTCCCCAATACAAATATTTGCATATTTTTGGGCACTCCTCTGAGTAAGAGATAAATTCGATGGCACCGAGGTGTCCGTTATTTAAATGTTTTACAGTATTTGAATAGTAATGAGTATACATACTATATGTTTACATTTCTATATAAAAGAAAATTGAAATTAGAGATATAATTGCATACTATATTTTATAATTCTATTAAAATATGGATTAATTGTCTTTCATTTCGGTTTCGGGAGAACGACGATTTTTTTTCGGGGTTTGGTTTGGGACAACCCGATCCGAGCAAGTCTCTAGGTGAAATTTTAAGTTGTGTGTTCAAAAGGTGGAGTTATTTTAAATGGGAATTTGTAGTATCTTAATAATTGCCCAATGCGCTAAATTTTTTAGAAACTCCAAACCCTCGCTGTATTAAAAATTACGGTACAAGAAACTACAGTAGTCTCTAGGGAGCGAGAGCAAATTTTTGAATTGCTACGGGCGCTTAAAACACAGCCTTTGCTACCAATCTTGTATTCTTATATGTGTATGAATAGCAATGATTTTGTAAATGTGTCAGAAAAAAGTGAGTTTGTTTTTGAGAACTAAACTTACAATTCATTAAGGCTTGTGGTCTATAGTAACGAGCCCTGTTTTTTTTTTTTTTTTTTTTTTTTTTTTTTTTTTTTTTTACTATGGGCCCTGGGGTGCTATAATGCTCCTGTCAGGTTGTCAACCTAACGCGGGACCATCAATGTTTAGTCCCCAAGTAAGCTTGGTACTTAATTTATAGACGCCGAATGGATTAAGGCCCGAGTTAGGCTTGATCAATTCGCAGTCGAACTGGGGACCTGTAGCGTAGTAGCGAGAAAAGCTGACCATTACACTACTGGGCTTACTGTTGTTGAGAGTATTAACAAAAACAATAAACAAATGTTGTAAATGTCCTTACCATTTTAATCTTTATCACCCTTTTTTAAGCTCATTTGTTTTATAATGGAAGAAGCCCAATTTACTTCGAAATTTCGTGCCTTGTCCTGGTTCTGTTTTAAATAAAATGTTGCTTGTTCTTTTTTTTTTTTTTTTCGTTCCCTCTGAATTACATATGTTTCGCCAGTTTTTCTCACTTATCGCAACAAACACATCAAATTTTGAATGTGAATCTCTGCTATCTACCACTTTGTACATGTAAGCAATTGCTGTTTCACTTGGTTCTTTTTACTCTCACTGCTAGTAAATTTGCTAACTTGAAAGTTGTCGCCAACTAACCAGATGTAGGGATGGGTACAGTGAGACTGGGCGAACCCTTCTCCCTGTAACATCGCCTATGACGCAATTGACGTACTGGACCTCGCAATAAAGCGCCCAAAGAAACAACAGATACTTCGAAGTTAGAACTGTAGGGAAGAGCGACATTACATTACAGTACTAATAAAAAGGTTGTCCAGATTTTTATTAGAATTATACAGCGGTAGGACAAAAAATATACAAAGCATTCATACAAACTTTTTTTGAGGCAATGTGTATCTCTGGGCACTTGGGAAGATACTTTCCAGAAGTCGCATAAAGGCTCAATTTTTGGAAGGCTAATATAATCATAGAGACAATTTTAAACTTTGATTGATCGCCACATTTAAAAATTCTGAAAAAAAAAATACTAACTGGGTATAAGACTGCTTGTTTCTTTATATCAAAGATCAGTTCTAGTTCAGTAAAGATTGTTTTGAAACTTATTAACGAAACATATATTCAGTAGTTATGGGACGCTGGCTGAAAGAGGCATTTAGAAAAAACCCCTAAAACTAGCTTAGATATCTCGGTTAGAGGTCTAAACTTGCCGAAATTTCCAGCCTCGGGCCAGGCCCGACCCGTACAAAAAATATTGGCTCGGCCCGGCCCGGTATAAAAACCCGAGCTTGGCTCGACCCGATCCAGTATAAAAGCTGAAAGTTTGCCCCAAGCCCGGATCTGCCCGTAAACAAACTTAATTGGTACTTCACCGCCAGACTTAATTTCTACAAAACATGCCGGTATTTCTAAAGAAACGTTATTCTACAGTTAAAATTATTCATGAAGCCCACTTACTTATGCGCAGATTTTTTTTCTTCAGATTATGTTCCAAATTCATGGAATACAGAATGACAACAATATTAATAACAGTTAGATAATTGTGTATATAAACACTCATTAAATATTTGAATTATACAATTACATTCATTGAATGATGAATATTCATTAATATTAACGTAGTTTAGAATTAAAGAAACAAATAATAAACGAAAGTCATAATTTTAAAGCTCTACAAATAAAACTAGTCGGATGTGTCAATCCCAAAACTTTCTTCTATCTCACACAGGTTTCGCATACACTAAAAAGAATCAGCATCAATTTATATCAAATTCTAACTGAAACTCAAGTTTTATTAAATTCCGTGCATTATTTCTTGAGATATAACTAACGCTAAAATCGTGTAAATCCTGCAAAATATTGCATAGCAGCGCCACCTGCTGGGCGATTTTTACCAAAAACTAATCAGCACCAATTTATATCAAAGACTAACTGAATATAAAGTTTTATTAAATTCCGAGTATTAGTTCTTGAGATAGAGCTATTGCGGAAATCGCGAAAAATGCTGCATAGCAGCGCCAACTGCAGGGCGATTTTTACCAAAAATTAATCTGCACCAATTTATATCAGAGACTAACTGAATATAAAGTTTTATTAAATTCCGAGCATTAGTTCTTGAGAGATAAAGTAGTGATGTGAATATTCGAATTCAAAATGTCTGAGGTCTCGATTCAGTCAAGTTCTCAAGTGATCTCGATTCGGACGGCAGTATTCGAATACAAGCCACCTGGCAAACTGCGGTTTTCGATTGTATTCAGTTCTTATAGCTCGAGTTTTCTATGTTTTCATAAGCTGCGCCAGTGAATGCTAGTATTCAAATACTTACTCGGCGCTGTTTAAAACATTTCTCCGGAATCTTGAGGCTAGTAGGATGGATGATCGGCGCTGTTTTAGTTTTATTTTTTCAAATGTGTACAGCTAAGCTACACTTTTATTTTATTTTTTAAGAGCATATGAATTTAAACTTACATAAAATTCTGTAAATTTGTAATTAAACATCATATGTCAATTTTTTTTTAATATAACAGAAAATAATTACTCATAGTGGAAAATTAATTTTTACAATTCGAAAAAGAAATTTTTATTGATTATGAAGTTTAACCCTTTGTAACTCAACAACTCCGATTTTAAAATTACTAACTTAGATGTTAGAAAACATCATTTTAAGCATGTAAAAATAATATTTAAAAAAAAAGAACATAAAAATAAAAATATAGTGACTAAAAGGTGTTTTTTTATATCTGGAACAAACAGAAAATTACATTTTTCTTATAAACATTGTAACTATTCTACTACAAAATTGTAAAGTATTTATTACAAAATTGTAAAAATTCTATTCTTAAACGTCTCCCTCCTTTTTATTTTTTCAAAATTTACTAAGTTAATTTTAAAAATAACGATAACTGCTTCGTTGGAAAATAGCCTAGTGTTCTAACCCCCCCCCCCAAAAAAAAAAAAAAACCTATAATAATAAAAATAGAAGTTTGTGTTTGTCTGCC
Organism: Maratus michaelseni; assembly: GCA_963931845.1. Lineage (NCBI taxonomy): Eukaryota > Metazoa > Arthropoda > Arachnida > Araneae > Salticidae > Maratus > Maratus michaelseni. The sequence continues at coordinate 248,671,511 of OZ007599.1, forward strand.
TGCTTGGTGTGCTGTATTCTAACCAGACCGCTGCATGCAGAGTAACAAAATTTGGCAGGAAGGTATTTGTAATATCTGAAGTTATGCAGATCCAAGATAGTTTTTGGTTTTTTTTAATTAAATTTTTTCATAAGATTTTTTTTTAAAGCGTTTTCTATCGAAATTCTCCGCGATTTCTCCACATTAGTAAAATGAATCCAGTTTCAATCTTTTACCCCGATTTAGTAAATGGTGTCCTTTTTTCAATAAAGTTTATTCAGAATTGCTACAGCGATTTTTGAACCTCAATTTTAGGTACGTTTGAATGAATTTTCATTTAAAATTTTGTTTTGAAACATTTTTAAATATATATAAAACCCAAGCAGACCGGAGCGGGCATAGCACACCCAGTGTACACTGTTCCCCTAACTCTATGTTCGTTTGGAGGAATTTTTGTTTAAAAATATAAAATCATACAAATTCCAGGTTCGTTTTGTTTAAAGACATAGGCCGCAGCACGTTCGGCGGCCGAAGACAGTGGGGTGGACAACTCTATGTACATTTGGATTTATTTTCGTTAAAAAATATCTAATAATTAATCTTTGATTTTAGGTAAATTTAAGGTTAGTATCGGCCCGGGCAATGCAGTGCGTGCCAGCTAGTACTAAAAAAAAAAAAAAAAAAAAAAAAAAAACATGAAAATATCTGAATTACGATTTTTTTTTTGTCAGAACTCATCGTGCAAGACAATTTTTTACACATCAACAATAGTAATACATAAATTTACCAATTAGGAAACACTAAGTATTCAACAATAAATCTGTACCAACATTTTTCAAAATAAAGAAATAAAACAGTTTTATTTTTATTTCTTTCTCATTCCGTCCTGAATTTCCGTGTAAGATAAATTTGAAACGTATGAACGTTAAAAGGAAAACAAAATTACAAATCCATACTTACTATTATCAAGTATAAAGGGTATTAAGTATTAAATAACAAAGTTTATTACAGGGTTTCCGCAATCCTCCAATTTATGGTACCATTATTACTGAATAGTAATCGTCGCATTATTTAATCGCAGATTGAAAAAAAATTTCGACTAAAATAATCAGAATAATTCTCTTTTTTATTTTTAAATAATCAGATACAGAAAATTTAATTAAATTTCCATATCTCTGCACCTTTGCCGACACTTATCATATATTCTAATACGAGCAAATCTTGTGTGTGGTTATATATATATATATATATATATATATATACAGTGGCGCACCAGGGATTTCGCTCTGGGGGGGGGGGGGGGGCTAATACACTTTAGAGGTCTGTACGGGCCCGGGCTTGTACCGTCCCCGGCAAAATGAAGGTAAACTTTAAAACAGGCCAGGCCGCCAGAATATAGAAGATTTTTGATAAGCCATGCCGGGCCGATTGACAAAATAAACGGGCTAACAAAAAAATTTAATGGGACCGGATACGGGCCTCGGACCCGTGATCCGTGATGACTTGTAGATTTTTACTTGTTGAAACTTCAGTTGTTTTCATGCATCGTCAGAATCAAAATATTCGAAAGATATACGTTTAACACTCTTTTTTTCATTTTTGAATGAAAATCAGTTCATCACTGTCACTATCACTACCAATTTAAAAATTAATTTTACGTTTAACCGGCTCGATATAAAAATTTAAACGAAGTCGGTAAAATGTGATGATAACGTTCGCGAGAATAAGTATAAATCTGCTTTATGAAGTGACGCTAGTTTGGCAACATCATCAATAGAGTAATTTAACATGTCAAGCGTATAGAGATCGGCATCGGATGATCATGCCATTTCGTGCATGATTCATCGTGCCTGAGTCCAAGTTTTATTGTTTTAGCAGACTCGGGTCGAGCCGAGATCAGGCTTAAATTCTTTTATATACAGTCGAGCCGGGTCGGAACTGGACTTAATTGTGCCCAAGCAGTTTGTTTTGTCAAAATAGTAATAGAAATAATAAGTTGCTGTTAACGGATTCAGTGAAAATATACCTTAAGTGATTCTCAAATTCCCAGTTTAACAACATGAAACTCTCCAAAACACTTTTTAACTTATTTTTAACTATAAAGGCATAAAATTGACATGCCTGACTTTTGAAGCGATTTGGAATCGAGTACTGTTTACCATTTTTTGATAAATAAATAACTTACCGAGATATAAGTATTCTTTTTTGTGATGATAAGTTTTTCTCCTTTACCGTCCGGAAATTAAATTCAAAACGCCAATTCTGATAGTATCTTCTGAAAGATTTTTTGTATTCACCAGAAAAAGGAAAACGCTATTCGATTACATAGTTTCTGAATAAGACCACCTGTCAATTTTATCCATTTTTGAAGCAAATTGAATTCATAAATGTGTCAGAAAGTACCATTCGATTTGAGAAGAGCTTTAATAAATTATGAAGAAATATTTTCAAAAATCTACTTTTTTATACAGCTTAAAAGTTATGATTTTTTAACCCTCTTTTTCTCTTTTCTTCTAAACCACATTCATTCTTTGATTGAATCTTTATTTGAAGGCTGAAAAATCTAAGTAATCATTAATGTTGCTATTCTGTTTCTTCTGTCTTGTAAACATATAATATGTTAAAATATATTGTAAAATTTCTCCAAAAATATGTATGCAATATTCTTTAAAAGAATCTTAATTTTATGTTGAGTAAAATCGGATTTTTTTTAATACAAATTGAGCGGACTGGATAAGCCATGATTTAACTGATTTTGTCACTGGCCGGGTCGGGCCTGTTTTCTTTTATTTTTGTACTTGTCAGGCCAAACTTTTAACTTTTGCAACGGGCAAGATAGATTTCGTTCGGGCCTGGCCTCGAAATTCTGGCCTGTGCAAACCTCTAATGCATTTGCTTTACACTCACGAGTCGGTGATCAAGTGACCATCTACATTTGCGCACTACAACAGTAGCTGAAATTTACTATAACCACTTCTGATATCCATCAGTGATACAAAATTTGTTAATTATTTATGGACATGTGCAGATTTTTTCCTTTATACTTTACGATTACTGAAAAATGTTACAAAAATGCTTTATTTTACGATATAAAGCTGACATATTCTGTAATATAATATTTTATGTAATGTAATAGTACGGTATTCGTTGTAGTACAGCAACGTAATGAAATTACGATGACTGCTCTTGTGCGTCTCTGCTTTATCATCAGTAATTCGATATCGCTTGAATTTGAACATATGCTAAAACGTATATTATTTATCATAAATGAACAGAATTAAACATTTTGTGAAGAAAACAGAGGAATGTAATTTTGTAATAAAATAGTTAGGTCTGTGTATTTACAGGGGGAAAACTATTATATATTATGAACATTCAATTCATTTTTAAAACTTTATTTAATTAAAAAAAGAAAAGAAAAGTGCCCTGTTAAACTAATAACATTGACCTCACGGGCTATTCACACTGATTGCGTATATTATACTCTAATTTCAAAAAAAAAATTCTGCATGATATTCCCATTTAGCTAAATTAAGGGGGGGGGGGGGTTATCTCCCCAATTCCCACCCTTTATACTTAACCAATGAACTTCCAAATCTAATATCAGAATAAACAGGTATACCAAATTTGCAGCAAATCGGATAATTCTGCATGAAAAATCCATTTATATAAATTAAGGGGGAGGGATTAGTCCCTGTTCCCTCCTCCTTTATACTTAACCAATGAACTCCCAAAACTAATCAGGAAAGTGCCTTATCAGAATGAAACTACAGTGACCTCTCACTTATACGACTTTCAGGGGACCATAGAAAAGTCTTATAACTGAGAGAGTCGTATAAGTGAGAGACCGTCTTATTAAGTCAAAGTTTCAAACTTTGTATGCAAACTTTATTTTACCTATATTAAAAACTATAAGGTTTGAGTACTATGAACATATATTAACAAAATTAATAAAATAATATTACAAAATAAAACATAAAATATATTTTAAAAAGTATTACAAAATAAAACATAAAATATATTTTAAAAAGTTCACAAAATAGTTCCCTCACCACTATGTTTATTTTGAAGATTAACAGATCACATTTTCTCAAAAAATGAAGTGATATTAATTTGTCTCTGTCGTCAACGAAAAAATAAAATGTTTTTTTCTAAGTCTTTTAAAGCTTTTAAGCTATTTTGGGAATAATTCTTTGATGTATTTAAAGCGGCACTTGTTTCTGAAAAATTTACAACAGCAGGAACATTGCTCTCATTTTCGTCACCCTCCTCGCTCTCGTCTTCATTATTGATATCCTCAAAGATTTCTCATTAAAGGATTCCCATACGCTCTCAAAATCGGGTTCATCCGTTGGCCTAGAAATTTGGTCTTGTAAAAAACCACATTTCCTAAAACAATTCTTAACTGTCTGCGATGTCACATTTTTCCATGCAGATGCTGTAATATGCATAGCATCTAAAATGGAAATTGCTTTCGCTACCTTTTTGTTTTCCCGATCGAAAATAAAACAACAAATCAAACTCCCCCTGTAGTTCACTTGAAATTCTTTATCATCCCTAAATCTAATAGTTTTAATTTGTTTGTAGAATTTGCTGACAAAAATCGAACTTTAATTTGTTGCAGAAATGGTAGATCTTTTCTATCTCGATGTGATGGACATTGATCCAGGTAGGTGCATTTTGCAATAATCCTGATTTCTCACTTAGTACTATACAGAGACGTGATCTGCAGGTGGTCATTTGACTTTTGTTAATCGGTTTTGTTACATGGCAGGCGCAAGGAAATTCCATACAACCACCTTCCCGCCATAGATTTTATCGTTAATAACACACCAAGGTAGATATAATGTGCACGGGCGTAGCTACCGTGGAGCAGTTGGAGCAAATTGCTCCAGGCGCACGAATTCTAAGGGCGCAAAATTAGGAAAGTCGGAATAAAGATTTTTTAAAATACTTACACGTTTTTTTGAAATTATTAATCAGATATTATGGGTGGATCTGAATTGTTACAATCAGTATATTCCTATGATATTTTACCTTATTTTCAAGTTCGACTTAAAATATGTTTTTATACTCAAAAGAAATTACTTCTATTCACGAAGTTTTAATGTTATTTCACACCCCAAGTAACTTCACCAACACTCTTTCAACATGCCTGATTTTTTTCTTTAATCTTGTCGTTGGCAGAAGTTTTTCAAATCTTAAAGTAATCCAAACTTATTTACAGAGTTCTTAGTGGTCACTTTATTGGGGATCACTATTTCCAAACAATAATCTTCCTGGTGCATTTATATTGTAAATGTTGTAGAAATTTATCGTGATCATTTCTTTACGGAAATAGCGATAGCCAAAAATATAACTGAGAAACATGTATTTAAAAAGTCCTTCCGGCCTGTACCGGGAGGAAAAGGTAGCTTTCCTATATCTTCGTTTTAAAATTTTAGCTAATGTTACTCGTAACAGCATAAGCTAAATTGCAAAGAAACGGTTACAAAATATTCGTTAATACGGAATTTGAATAAGAAATTCGCCAAATTATTGAGCAATAGCCAAATTGGCTTCATTTATGAAGACTTATTTTGGTCGCCAAATTTGGCGGTATTTCGCCAAATGTCGCCAAGTTTGGCGAGAATTTGGCGCTAACGGATATGAATATATAGTTTTATGCGTATGATTGGAAAAATTATTACAACAATGAAAGAAAATAATTTGCGAGTAATCGCGTTAATGTGCTGTTTTGTTTCAAAATGTCAACCACCCTAGAATTTCAAACTGCTCTATCTCAGCCATTTTTTAAGATAGAGGTAAACCAAAAAATGCTCTGGAATCCTCGTATCAAGGCCTAACACTTAATTAAAAAATAAATTTGAATTTTTAACTTTTTTGTATATTTATTTTAGTTTTAAATGGCCGCCATCTTGAAACAAAATAGCGGACCAAGCTGGCCAATGAACTCGGTCGAGACATGGGTGAGCTTAATACACACAATTAGTTTCATCAAAATTGATTTATAAATACGAGCGTTATTGTATGACATAGGTCAGATATATATGTGGATATATTTATATATATAAATCAACATTTGAACGGAGGGTGGTTTTGGGGTCTGGGGGTCATGATGAGGTGAGAGTATATCGAAATTTTCCGGAACTGCTTTCCTCCGAACGGCTGCAATAGGTAGCTTTATACTTTTTTGTATTGAAAGCTACCTAAAAGCAACGTGTAACAACAGCTTCATTTTGCAACAACAAAAACAACATTGCTTTAGCTATCTAGCTATTTTATCTATTGAAAAACAATAGTTTGACAAATTGAAAAAATATATTAACCACTAGCTGACCCGCGCGACATTGTCTTGGCGTGAGTTAAAAAAAATCAAATAAATAATCATAAAAAAATAATAAACAGCAGAGCACAAAATTTACTGTATTGCAAGGTTGCAAAAAACGCTGGCTGGCTAAAATTAAAGTAAAATAAAAAAGTGCCCAGTTAAACTGATGGCATTGAGCTCACAGGCTATTCACACTCATTGTGTTTCAAAGTATTTGAAATAAGCCTCTCAAAAAATAAAGAAATCGACAATATATTAAGGGGGGATCATCCCCCCGTTACCCCCCCCCCCATAGTTAACTAATGAACCCCTTAAACTAATCAGGGAAGCCTCTAATTACAATGAATATATATATACAAAATTTGAAGAAAAACGGATAATTCTGCATGAAAAACCCATTTATCTAAATTAAGGGGGATTAGACCCCCTCTTTCCCCCTTTATACTTAACCAATTAACCCCCAAAACTATTCAGAGAAGCGCATTATCACAATGAACCTATATACAAAATTTTAAGAAAATCGGATAATTCTGCTTGAAAAACCCATTTACCTAAATTAAGGGGGTTTAGCTCCCCCGTTCTCCCCTTTTATACATAACCAATGAACCCCCAAAACTAATCAGGGAAGCGCCTTATCACAATGAACCTATAAACAAAGTTTGAAGCAAAACGGTTATTTCTATCAAGAGTTATCGCGTTACGTACATACAGAACGGGCGGGCACATTAGCTCTCAGGCTTTGATAGCCTGTGAGCTAAAAAGCTATGGCAGTAGGCTTTTATTGGTTTTAACCAGATTTTTTTTTTGGCCAAAATTGGCCTTTTTTTTACCAAAATTGGATTTTATATAGTGAAGCACTTTATAAACTGCACATTTTTGAATGATTTTTAATTAGTTTTAAAGACATTTAATTTAGTTAGAATTTAATAAATAAACTAATTTTTCAATAATAACAAGATAATAATGAAGATAGTAATATTTTAATAACACTTCAGATGAAATTGCTAGTGATTTGTAGTCAGAAAGTCAGAATTGCTAACAGGTCGGCTAAATTTGAAATGGATGTGGTATTAACTAACAAATATTATGTACAATTCCATAGAAATCGTAAATTAGAACTTTTTTGCTCATTTTGCCTTTTAAATTTTGATTTTTTTAATTGTTCTGTGCGACAATTTACGTCTTAAAAGTAACACATGTCAAATTTCAAGTTTATTTCCCTAACAATTCCATAGAAATCGTAATTTAGAACACTTTTTTGCGCTTATTTTACCCTTTTAAATTTCTACCTTTTAAATCTTTACCCTTTTAATCTTTACCCCTTAGTGAGCATTTGTATCTTAAAAGTACCCCCCATGCCAATTTTCAAATTCCCATTCCTTTCAGTATCACAAACATCGTAACTTAAAACGTTTTTTTTTTCTCTTGCTAACTTTTAAATTTCGGATTTTTAAAAAAATTGTTCGGTCTTAGAAGGAGCAGCCATGTCAATTTTCTAAACAATTCCATATAAATCGTAATTCAGAATGTGCTTAGAACGTTTTTCGCTCATTTCACCTTTTCAAATTTCGATTTATTTAGAAATTGTTCTTAGAGAGCAGTTACATTTTATAAGTAACTACCATGCCAAATTTCCAGTTTCTTAGTCCCTTCAGTATCACAAAATCGCAATTTTAGAACGTTCTTCACTCTTGCATCCCCCCCCCCCTCTTTTTGAGTGGTGACGTCGGCATAACATATATAGCCCCTATGTTGGAGCAGGGACCTGTCACCATCAATTTGCCACCATTACTTTTGAAATCGGTTCGTTAGTTCCAGAGATTACCCCCTGTAAACAAACAAACGTACGTTATTTCTTTATAATATTAGTGTGTACATTTTGCATACAAAAATGCGAGTAAATGAAAATTTTGAAGTTTTTTTTTTTCCCTTTGTGGAAACTGGAAACTAAACATGTATATACTTTATCAATACAGTTTATAAAACACAATAATCAGTGCTGGATTTAGGCCTATTAGTAAAGATTGACAAAAATTAGGGTGGGTGGCTAATGAAATTTTTTGTGTATTATTTTTGAGATTTTGAAAATATGACAAATATCAAATGCAGAATTGATAAGAATTTTCTCTCAATGAGAGAGAAAAAGTTAGTATCAAAGCAGTGTTTCTTAGACACTATTGATTTTATTAATTAATTATCGTCACATGTCTACAATGAAATGTATTACTGTTTAGAACTTATTGCAGAATTTTACCATTTTTATTGGTATCTCAAGCATGGTTGCTTTAGTTATCTTCTACTATGTGTCAGGAGCAAACAAGTTCCATTCTTCAAAAAGTGAAGTATTCAAAGTATTTTCACCCGCCCCCCTTCTCTCTGGAATTGATTACCGCCTAGGCAAACGTCCACCACTTTTTCAAAAAGTATTTTTTGCCTTATTTAATGGCAAAATTATTGGACTTTTCGAAAAAAGTGGTGGAAGTTTGTCCAGGCCGTAATCGTGCTCTATCCCTCTTCCCTCCATTCGATCATATCACACATATGAACTTTCAAATTATAAAATGAAAAAATCCTTCAATCTTGAGTGACATATAAGGGTGTCAACTCTTATCAGCTGTCCATGGGCATTAGAAGTATAGTTCCAATAACAAAAAAAGTTTCACAGTTGTTCTTCATTCTCTTAAAAGTCATTCGCGCCACAGTTATTTTTTAAAAGTTACAAAATTTAAATTATTATACGGTCCCTGGGTTCTATAAGTTATATTCAGAAAAAAACTTTCTTAGTACTCTAAAAGGTAAAAGAATAATATATATATATATTGTATAACTAAAACTTACCGAGTTATGATACTTTGAATTTTATAAAATTTCAGCGTTTCCTTGCACTTAAAACGGAAAAAATGTATTTCATCCAAATGCGACAGGTCAAAATTAAAAATTTCTTGAAAATAGTGTGTTTATTTTTTCGCATTCTATAGTCGAAAGGAACTATAGAACTATTCGAAAGGAACTGCGCTTCGAAAGAATTGAAGCACAGATTGTGCTTTTAGCCCATGAGCGCATTTAAAACGGAAATCTCGTCCAATTAGTAATAAATATAAGTAGGTACACCACATTTAAAGAATGGTAGTTTATTTTTTTTATTGTATGTGTATTTATTACGTTAAATATCTTGCTAAAATACTTTTGACTTCCAAATAAAAATAAGATTTAAAATCGAAATAAGATTTTTTTTTTTTTTTTAAACTTCAAAACAAATTTTGATGCATTTTTTTTTGAGTGACAAGGGGGCGCACCAATTTTACTTGCTCCAGGGCGCTAAATATGTAGCTACGCCACTGATAATGTGCCGATAAACACTTTAACAATAGTCAAACTGATAAAGATAAGAAACGTTAATGATTTGTACTTTAATTATTCTAAAAATGAATTCTTGAGTGAGAAATGTAAAATCGCTTGAACCGTTTAAAGTGTCGTATAAGTGCGCGAAACGGTCGTATAATTGAGAGAAGTTAAGCATTATTTCCCATAAAGCGTGGACGGGCCAAGAGAATTTGGCGTATAACCGAGAGAGTCGTATAACTGAGAGCCGTATAAGTGAGAAGTCACTGTATATTCAAAATTTGAAGCAAATCGGATATTTCTATCAACAGTTATCGCGTTACGTACATACATACTTACGTACATACAGAACCTGTGGGCACATTAGCTCTCAGGCTTTGATTGCTTGTGAGCTAATAAATAAAGAGAAAATTGCCCAGTTAAACTGAGGGCATTGAGCTCACAGGCTACTCACACTAATTGTATATTATACTCTAATTTCAAAGAATTTGAAATAAACCCTCGAAAAATAAAGAAATTGACAATATATTAACAGGGGGATCATCCCCGGTACCCCCTTATAATCTTACTTATAATAAAATCCAAAGGCGAGAAAGTGTCTGTAACGGTACCGGGTTGTACCACTCTGGACTGCGAGTCGATCGTAGTTAAACGCCATGTTAGGCTTAATGAAAAACATATACTAACATATGACAACTAAATGTTAATTTCTTCTACGTGAAATCATGTCTGTTCTTATAACATGTATATCTTATCCAATTATAATGTATTAAATTCCAAATTAAAAATAAGCTGTTATAGACATCAGGTTACTAAATATAAACAAACAAGCACTGTTGCCATTCGGAATTTCCGAATCGTGAAACAAATGAATGACTCTTTGAACGCTTCAGTAAAAAAATATAGGTTAATTATCTGATTCTATTCTTAAAATATTTGTAAAAGCATATTAAGGCTGGGATTGCGGTGCCTCGCTTAAGATCAACTTAGAGACTTACGATATAAACAAAACGTAAACGGCATTACAGTGCCTCGCGATCTTACGACAGCTTCGAAGCAGCCGTAAGTTAAGACGCAAGTGGATGCGCGCGCAACCGAAACAAATGTAACTGCGGCCTCTGATTGGCTGACTGCAGGAGGACTTACACCGAAGCACGAGGACTTACGCTGAGGCACCGTAATACGAAGTTACGACTGATCGCAGGAACGCCTATCCTACGATCGAGCGTAAGATACGGTAGAGCGAGGCACCGTAATCCCAGCCTTAAGTCTTTAAATATTTTAATTTTGTTTAAAACCTTCAAAAACTATTTTTGCAGCCATCTTTCGTCAATTAATATAAACAATCGAACTTTGTTAAAAATACAAGTTAATATTTGCATTAATTAGCATATTAAAATTTAATGTGAATTTTTCAGAAATTACATTTCACTTTGCTAAATTATTATTATTATTATTTGGAAAGAAAAAATGTGGCGAGTCATTCACTTTTGAGAATCATTCATCAAAATTATTTGTACTGTACAGATTGCCAATTGGGAATTCAAGCACTCGACTACGCCATCTGGTGGAGAAAATACATAACTTCTCGCTTCAGGAAAATCCCTTGCAAGCCCACTGTATTACATGCATTTTTAATTTGTTCATAATGATTATTTTTTTGCACAATTTCAGATTTCATGTGATATTTGTGTTCTGTGATTATATGACAAGGTAAAAATTATTAAAATTTGAATATCTAATACTTTCAAATTCGCTTACAATAAATAATGGTTTCAATGGAACTTCAGCATTAGTTAAAGGGACAATTTTCCTGTAGCAACAGCTACAATCAGCGCCTCTATAGGCCGTTTTAAGTCGCAATTGGCAACGTGTGTTTTACTGTTTTAACATCTTTGTTGATCTTTTAAATGCTGTTTTAAACACACGATTGTGGATCATTCGGGACTACAGCCGTGCAGCTATAGGTCTCAACCCCCCCCCCCCTTTTCAAAGTTCAAACATGCGGTGGATTTGAATCTGTTCAATCAAATCAGTTTTTATTGTTTTTTATATAGTTTAAAGATCGTTTTAGCGATGCCTGATGAAAATGATGAAACGCCGATTTAACGTAGACGGCGATTAATTAGAGAAAGACAGTCAAGGTGGTTTGCTTGGCAATCACAAGCAACATTGGACCGCATAAGGGAAGATGGCGCCATCTACTGGTAGATAATGCAAACAAAGATTGAAATTTTGTTTCCATCGCAAATCAAATTATTTTTTTTCTTATGAAACGTAATTAAAATATATGGAATAAATAGTACCGAGTAATTTCCATTTAATTTTGCTTATATAATCAAAAAATGAGCTATGTGGTGAGTCAAGCTCTTTAGAAACTCATTGATAACATTTTTTTTACAGAAAATTTCACTCATGGATTTTTTATTTATTTATTTTTTAATGTTTAATTTGAATGTTTTGTCCATTCGTTGAACTATTTCAAAAATTGAATATTGAGTCAATATCCTGTCATTTTTGGCAGGGGGTATATACTAGTTAACTAATGAACCCCCAAAACTAATCAGGGAAGCGCCTTATCACAATGAACCTATAAACAGAATCAAGTTCTATCAAGAGTTATCGCGTTACGTACACGTACATACAGAATCGGCGGCCATTAGCTCTCAGGCTTTGATAGCCTGTGAGCTAAAAACCGTTAACATGATAATTTACATATATTGTGAATAGGAAAACAAGTCAATTTTATAATATGGAGTCTTCTTTGGCTTGGATACAATGGATACAAAAACAGTAAAAAATGCTAAGACGGAATTGCAATAAATCGGTGAGAAATTTCGCTTTAGACAGGTTTTCGTCTTAGCTGGTAACTGCAAAGGTGTTTCTTTCGATGGGACCATGGAATGTTTGCGATTAAGATAATATTCTGTTATAGACAGGTTTCATTTACACTGGTTAAATTGTATACGTAAAACCTGTGTAAATAACCCCATACTGTTTAACTTGTGTAAATGAAACTTGTCTATAACGTAATATTGTCTGGATCGCAAACATTCCATGGTCTCAACAAAAGAAACACCTTGAAAGTTCACCTGCTAAAGCAAAATCCTGTATAAAACGGAATTCTTCACCGATTCATTGCAATTTTGTCTTAGCATTTTTTATTTTTGTTTGTGTCATGATTCAGTAAATTAGTACCTTGTTCAGCACAGGAGGGAGGGGCAGACTGCGGGTTATGCCCTCACTTGGCTATTAATAAATTTGAAACTTTATACTTACGAATATACTAGTGTAACTAGCTGGCTTCGCCCGCCAGCGGGCCCCTAATTTACATCGGTGCCTCGAAACTTTTGTATTCTCCGGCTCGCACCCCCCTCGAACCGAACAAACCTCCGACCCGGGTCCCCGCTGCCTTCGGCACCGGATAATCCCATAATTTGCACATCGAATAGTATAAACCTCTAACTGAACTAATCTCCGACACTGGTCCCCGCTGCTTTCGGCACCGTATACCGGTCGTGCTATGCACGCACCGGATAATCCCTTAAATTGCACATAGAATAGTATAAACCTGTCACTGAACGAACCTCCGGCTCGGGTCCCCGCTGCCTGCGTCACCGTATAGCAGTCGTTCCGACCCTGGTCCCCGCTGCCTTCTGCACCGTATACCGGTCGTGCTACGCACGCACCGGATAGTCCCTTAAATTGCACATAGAATAGTATAAACCTGTCACTGAACGAACCTACGGCTCGGGTCTCCGCTGCCTTGCCCTCTTATGATCCATCACTTCCCTTTTGATAAGAACGAAACTCTCAGATATAACCTTCGTAATATCATTTTCAATCCTTCAAACTCTCAAAAGTTAAAAGAGAATTATAATATTCTCAATAAAAATTTCTCTTTCATTACGAAAGAATTTTAAAAAAAATTGACTGAACTGACCATTGACATTCTGAACTAAAATACCATAAATTTAGGACATCATGAACTTATAGTACTTCGAAAATATTTTATATTTAACTTTCAATTTGCAAAAAATTGTTATTTTTTACCTTTTATATTTTATTATTGTTATGTAATTATATTCATTGTTTCAAATCTAATAAACAGGCACCTCCTGCGGTGGGGGTTGGAACGGATGGGTGCTATCGGTGTCGGGTAGCGTTTATTTTTCCCCTCGTGGACTTTTTGTTCCTATACCTCACGGGTGGCTGTCCACGAGTGGGTGATTTCGGTCCCCGCTGCCTGCGGCACCGTATAGCAGTCGTGCTGCGCACGCGCTGCAGTATACGTTAGTTCCGCCTTCCGCCACCAGGTGGCGCAAATAGAAAAAATAAACCTCGAATAAGATAAACCTCGAACTGAACGAATCTCTAGAACCCCACAGTTAAGATAAAAAAACTTGAAGGGGGGGGGGGGGGGGGGGAGGGAGGACACTGCTTTTCCTTAAACAACTGAATTAGACTGCCGGAAAAAAAAAATCTGATGTCAAACAACTTATTTAGACTACCGGACTTCTTGTTCAAAGACAGGGACCTGTAGGAAAACTTAAAACTGAAAAAAAAAAAAAAAAAAAAAAAAAAAAAAAATCGATAACGGGCGAAGCCCACTTTTTCCTGCGCAAATAGAAAAAATAAACCTCGAATAAGATAAACCTCGAACTGAACGAATCTCTAGAACCCCACAGTTAAGATAAAAAAACTTGAAGGGGGGGGGGGGGGGAGTACACTGCTTTTCCTTAAACAACTGCAAGACAAGAAGACTGCCGGAAAAAAAAAATCTGATGTCAAACAACTTATTTAGACTACCGGACTTCTTGTTCAAAGACAGGGACCTGTAGGAAAACTTAAAACTGAAAAAAAAAAAAAAAAAAAAAAAAAAATCGATAACGGGCAAAGCCCGCTTTTCCCTATCATAATATCTGGTTGCCACTCTAAAACAAAAACTTAAGATACTCGTTATGGCAGTTTTTAGACGCGGCCTACTTCTTAAAATCGTACCGGCACTGTAATTGAAATCTTTCTTTTGCTTTAATTATACAAATAACGATGATTAATTATACAATAAAATAATATATCGGCTCCTAATGAAGATATGAGAATAATTTTTAGATATTCTGAAAGCAGAATCCATTTTGAGTCGCCCTGTCAAAGTTTGGAATTAATGCGCCCCTTAGATTCGGAAATGCCCCCCCCCCCTCTGAAAAAACGCAGTTGAAAGTCAGGTGACTATTTTATCTCTTTCAGAAATGACTTATCCACAGACGATTTGTCTACGTTGAATGTTGAAATAAAAAAGAAGCTGTCTCTTCGGAATAGAAATAAATTCATTTGCCGTGTCATTAATGAGTTTTAATTGATATCTTCAAAAATTACTGGTCGATTTTTACGAATTTTTTTTTGTTGAATTCGCGATTTTTTTATACACGTGTTAGCAAATTTTCGTGAATGTAGAGTCATTATTTCCACTTGTTTCAAAAAGGAGTGGGGCGATTTGATCTCGGATCTGTCGACCCTGCATTCTTTATGGCAACCTTTTTTTACGTCTGGGGTCGATGTTGGATGTCTGGTCAGTTTTTGGCCGAAATTAAGAAAAGTACGGTCCGAATTTCAAAAAATTTGAAATTTTGGAACGACAAAAATCGGCCGCGTGTGTACCCCGATTTTCGGATCGATACCTCCGGTACATTTTTTTTAATTCGATGATGCGTTAAAAAGCGACGATTTGGATGTCTGCGATTATCAAAACGGAAATTTTTTTAGATTCTTTTTCCAGTTCGGTTTCGGTCGGTAATTAAAACACTTTCGCTCATTAATAACTCCCCGGGTCCGGGTCGGAATCCCGACCCGATCGAAACTTGAGCGTCGCGCCTTTTTTGCGAATTTTTCGGTCCGCGTCCACTGTCCGTGCGTCGCCTGGTCCCGGAGCCTTTGCGGGTACAAAGGTGGAGTGCACAGACGTTTACCGCACTTAATATTAGGGATTATCCTTAGAAAGAAATTAATATGTATGCTTACCAGCCTAGTGATGAAGTGCTGGTGAATTATTCTAATCTTAGATGATTTTCTCGAGCTTTGATGATATAAATTCTCCAAATATAAAATTTAAAACTATGGCTATTTTTTTATACGTTGAGTTAAATGTTTTAACACGAATGATACTAAAAAAAAAAAAAAGTGTATAACCAGAAGTACTAATAAAACAGAGGTGCATTTCGCCAGCCCCCCACCACTCACATTTTTTTGAAAATATTACCAATCGCTTATACCTCGTTTGTATCTTATTTGTACTAGAGTAATAAAAGGTTTTTAGTGGGGGGGGGGGGGGGGGGGGCTGGAGAAACGGCCAGTCCCCCCCCCCACCTCAATGTTTTACAAAACGGATAGTGCCACACGTTTATACCTCGTTTGTACCAACAATCATTTCGTTTGTACCTCATTTGTACTAGGGTAATAAAAGGTTTTTAGTAGGGGGGGGGTGGAGAAAAGGCAGGTCCTCAACTCAATGTTTTACGAAATGGATAGTGCCAATCGTTTATACCAATAATCTTTTCGTTCGTACCTCATTTGTACTAGAGTAATAAAAAGATTTTAGTGTGGGGGGCCTGCCATTTCTCCAGCCCCCCCCCCACTTCAATGTTTTACAAAATGGATACGGCCAATCGTTTATACCTCATTTGTACCAACAATCTTTTCGTTTGCACCTCATTTGTACTAGAGTAATAAAAAGATTTTAGTGTGGGGCTGCCATTTCTCCAGCCCCCCCCCCCCCACTTCAATGTGTTACAAAATGGATACGGCCAATCGTTTATACATTGTTTGTACCAACAATCTTTTCGTTTACACCTCATTTGTACTAGAGTAATAAAAAGATTTTAGTGTGGGGCTGCCATTTGTCCAGCCCCCCCCACTTTAATGTTTTACAAAATGGATAGGGCCAATCATTTATACCAACAATCTTTTCATTTGCACATCATTTGTACTAGAGTAATAAAAAGATTTTAGTGTAGGGCTGCCATTTCTCCAGCCCCCCCCCCCACTTCAATGTTTTACAAAATGGATAGGGCCAATCGTTTGTACCCGTTTGTATCAACAATCTTTTCGTTTGCACATCATTTGTACTAGAGTAATAAAAAGATTTTAGTGTAGGGCTGCCATTTCTCCAGCCCCCCCCCCCCCACTTCAATGTTTTACAAAATGGATAGGGCCAATCGTTTGTACCCGTTTGTATCAACAATCTTTTCGTTTGCACATCATTTGTACTAGAGTAATAAAAAGATTTTAGTGTGGGGCTGCCATTTCTCCAGCCCCCCCCCCCCCCACTTCAATGTTTTACAAAATGGATAGGGCCAATCGTTTATACCAACAATGTTTTCGTTTGAAGCTCATTTGTACTAGAGTAATAAAAGGTTTTTAGTGTGGGGCTGCCATTTCTTCGGCACCCCACTTCAATGTTTTGCAAGATGGATAGTGCCAATTGTTTATCGACTTTGAATGGGTTGTATTGTCCATTACACAGATGTACAACATAGACGAAATACCACCCTCGTTTGGACTTGAATCCGCTTGACCGTGCTAAAAATATGGATGATGGATGTGTACTCAGAACTGAGAGAATCAGAGTACCACTATAAGTCTTTATGCTTAATGTATGTCCAAAACGATTTGAGAATAAAGAGGAAATGAGATACAAAGTTTTTAAACATTTTCTAAAAACCTTAATAATAATAATTTTTTTTTTATCATTTTATAGAAAACTTTATATAGTTACTTCATTATTAAGTTTGAGGGTCTGGGGGGGGGGCTTCAGCCCCCCCCACCCCGTGGGTGCGCCAATGTAATATATATATATATATATATGCAAATTTTATCTTAAAAACGGCTCTAACGATTTTGACGAAATTTCGTATCCTACCGTTTTGGGGCACCAGAAAACAATTGGGCTAGGTCACATGTTCGAGAAAATTCGAATAGTGGGTCATTTTGGGTCATGGTCAAGCTAATTGTATCTAAAAAACGGTTCAAACGATTTTGACGAAATTTTGTATGCAACTATTTTCGGGCACGAGAAGACTATTGGGCTGGGTCACATGCTGGAGAACTTTCGATTAGTGGGTCATTTTTGGGTCAAAGTAATTTTATCTAAAAAACGGCTCTAACGATTTTGATTAAATTTTGTATCCTACGAGTTTCGGGCACGCGAAAATCATTGGGCTAGGTCACATGTTCGAGAAAATTCGATTAGTGGGTCATTTCTGGGTCAAGATCTAAAAAGTGGCTCACTTTACACTAAATTTTGCATCCAATGGTTTTCGGGCACGAGAAGACTGTTGGGCTAGGTCACATGTTCGTGAAAATTCAATTAGTGGGTCATTTTGGTCATGGGTCATGATATTTGAACACAAATTTAATTTTGACCGAGCATAACTCGGTCTTCCCTGCTCGTGATAAAATAATGTACAAACTAGGTAGCACCGCCACCCCAAAAAGAACGAAATTCTGCTTACACCTATACTGACTTTTCTAAAATATCCATACTTAATATTATCAAGTATAAAGGGTATTAAGAATAGAATAACAAAGTTTATTGCATGGTTCCCACAATCCTTCAATTTCTGGTACCATTAATTGTAATCGTTGCATTATTTAATCGCAGAATTTTTGCCATTAAATAAGGAAGTTCGGAAACAGTGTTGTTCAATGGCACCCATTTGAACCCTATATGGCCCCCATTTGGACACATACTTTTTTTATTATTGAAATATAACATTTAAAATAAAAACAACAATAAAACAAACAATTTCGCATGTTGGAGAGTAAACTATTACAGTTTGAAAAAAGAAAGTTTTTTTTGATTTAATCAACAAAAATTGCTTCCTGTTCTAGATTATTCAAAAAGTTCTGGGTAGATTAATCATTAAAGTGTTACCATTTAATTTTCTAAGGAAAGTTTCACAATTGAAAAATTAAGCAAAAAAAAAAAAAAGTAATATGACTATCTCAATTTTTGTCCGAACGCAAAAACAACTGTGACGGACACGTGAAAAAAAAAAAAAAAAGAAAGAGAGAGAAAGACAGACAGGTGATTTTACGTAGAACAAACATTTGAATGTCGCCCTCATCAAGTTTGAACAAAGTCTGGAGTAGTTTTCAGTTCTAGAACATTTGAATACAAAGTAATCGAATGTTGGTTTTCGATCCTGAAAAGTATTCGAAAACAAGGTATCGATTCTTAAAAGATCTCGAATCAGCCCATCACTAAGATAAAGCTATCGCGGAAATCGCTAAAAATGCAGCATAGCCGCACCAACTGTTGAGTAGTTTAAACCAAAACCTCATCTGTACCAATTTATGTCAAGCTCTAACTGAATATGAAGTTTCATTAAATTCCGCGCATTAGTTCTTGAAATAGAGCACCCACAAAATTTGTGTCACATATATATAGACAGACACATAGACATTTTCTAAGAACAGTCAATTCGTGTTCAGGACCTCTTAAATTGTAGAAATACGTCGAAAACTTTTACCAATCCAATACTTTGTTCTTGTAAAGATAGAAGAAAGTAAAAAATGCCACCCGAACATAAGCTCGGAGGAAAGAATTTAGAGGTATGTATGTACGAGCCAATAATGTTTTTCATACGGGTTGAGTCAGACACGGGCCGAACTCTTAGTTTTTATACCGGGTATGGAAATTAACCCGGCCAACCATCCACAGATTTGTTATGGGTCGAGCGAATGCAGCCCGGGTGAAAAATTTGCAGGTTAACGCTGATTGTTCTAAATCAGATCATGTGATGCTTTTGATAAATGCTTTGATTTTGTCTGAGTGAATAGAGGCATGTATTCGTATTACGAGCCATTGTTTTGGAAATATTAGGAGATGTAGCCATTGTTTTTACCTGTTCTGAACCATAAACGAACTAAATAATTAAATTATTTCCAAAATCCCTTGCTCTGATAAGACCTACTCCATAAGGGTATCTCCTTATGCGCGGGCCACCCAATTGATGTATTGTGCACAGAGCCAAAGTTGTGGGCATATTTACAAAAAACACTTCTACCAACCAATCTACGACTACATTTTTATGATAGCGATCATTGCAGGAATCGTTCTGGCGACATTGGTCAATTATATCATGGAACTGTTAAATGTAGACCAATTAAATGGTCAGAACTCAAATGTACAGTAGGAGTCATAAACAATGACAGTTAACAGTTGCAGTTAGCTATAAAGGAAACAAACAGACCAGGTTTCTCAACCACATGATCACTTTACCCAACAAAATTCTATAGTCAATGTGGGTTATCAGAAGTCTGAACGCTACGAGTAACCTGCAAAAAATCATGTGTTATTGGTCTCTGAGTACTTCGGGTTACTTAGGTTGCGGTTTGTGAACATACCACACCCTATGTGAAGAAATCTGTGTTTTGCCATACTTTTTCCTACGAAATTCTATGGCATTGTATTCATGGGCTTGGATTCAATGTAACAGTTACATTGAGGAGTTAGCTGCCCGTTCTATTGTGGAGTTCAGTTTTTCTCCCTTAAATCTTACACTGGATTGTAGGTTGAACTTTCAGACGATCAATCTTAACCAGAGGCACCATTTCAAAACTTTTTTTTTTGTCATGACATGCACAGCTGAGAAGCAATAGATAGTTTTTTTTAACATACATTTTCAAAGTTAGCCAAAATATTCATTAATGATGTGTCTCACTTTGAGAATGTTGCTATAGCAAGGCTTTTGCAAATATTAAATGTTTATTTAATGCTAATGTTTCTACTTTAGTCAAATCTGACAAGTTATTTAGCTTTTGTGTAATTTCTGAAATAGTTATTTTCAGTCTGAACTGTGATGGCTGATGCATTCTGATATATCAATTTCCTTGAGGCCTTGATCTTAACTTGCCTGCTATTACTGTTTCCAATGTAATTTATTTCACGAAAGAAACAACCAGCCATGGAAGGCTTTTAGAGCAGGGTTTGTTAGATTGTGATCCACAGAGGGATTTTAGGGGGTTCATGAACTTAAGAGTGTTGGTCAGTGAGATCTCAAATTTCCCTGGCTGATGCATTAGCATGTAATGCATTCAAATTTTAAAAATATCTCCTCAGAAAATTAATATTTTTAACTTCTTCTTTCTGTGTATTCCTCGTAAAATGCTTTTTTTTTTTTTTTTAGTTTCCAAAATATCTTTCTAAAATATATACTTAATTTATAATTTTTTGTATTAAAATCTAAGCAAAACTGATGAACTGTAAGATTTTAACACTTCAAATAAAATTAAATATACATTTTAGAAATATTTTGACAATTAACAAAAGGAGACATACTTAAGAATACACCGAAAAAATTAGTTAAAAATATTAATTTCCTCGGAAGATATTTTGAAAATACGAATGCATTATACGTGCCTACAGGTTTAACATTAGCGAGAGAAATCTGAGATCTCCCTTAAGGATAATTGCAAAATCAGATGCATAACAGCTAACACTGATGTACCATTTTTGAGAAAAACTGAAACAATTTCAATACTTAAAAATAGTTTAGGCAGTAGAAAAACTATAAAATGATCATATATCAAGAAATAAAAATAAAACATACAATGGTTATAAAATTTCGTAAACAAAAGAAATGTAGGATTTTTTAACATAACAGTAGGGTTTCCAATGATATCATTGTGGAGGTCAAGAACTACAAAAAAGAGCAGTTCTGATTGGCGGCTGAGGGGACCATTGAGATCGTATACAATGGTTGATCAGTTGATTCAACACTTTAAGAGCCTACACCAGTCATGCGAAGAAACCATAGACATCTAATACAATAGACCACAGACTAGTAACCTTTTCTTGAATCAAACATCTCCTCCCCATCGTCACGTGATGGTAGGAAGATAGCGTGCCAAACCATTTTTTTCCCGCTCCCACCAAGACCTGTATTCATTTCACCTACATTTGCATTAATCGTAAAAGGGGAAGTTGCCAAGAAAGGGATTAATGCCAAAAAACGACACCCTTTTGGTGATGAAAGTGGGAAGATGTATGCTTCAATTTTTTGCCGGAGGAATAATGGAATCCATCCTCTACTTATAAATCCCTCCTCTATGGAAGACATGCACACACTAATGTTAAGTATATGGGAAGGTTCTTTGCAGATTTCTTGATCACATTTTAATTTTTTAAAAGATTTTTGCATAGGATAGCTGAGGTCGATCTCTAACGTTGTTAGTTTTTACATTTTTGATTTTGGTTACAGTTTTTTAATAAGCAGACATTTTAAATTTTGGAACCGGTTTTGAAAGTGAAAATACCCTTTTATAAAAAAAACTGGAACCAAAATCGAAAAAGTAAAAACTAACAACATTAGAGATCGACCTCAGCTATCCTATACAAAACAAATCATTTAAAAATATTAAAATTCGAGCAAGAAGTCTGTAAAGAACCTTCCCATATACTTAACATTAGCATTCGAGTTTCTTTGGATGACTAGAGTAGGCTCTTAATGCCTGAGTTTAGATGTCACAGCAGATCAACACAAGGGCCAATTATATCTAGCAACTCCTCAATCTTTCGTAGTTGTTTAATATTCATATAACATTTTAAGAGCCAGGACCATAACATTTTGGCCCTGCATGGCCGAGTGGTTAAGGCTCTGCTAATCACTTGCGAATGTAACAGAAGATGCCAGGTTTGACTCCTGGGGACTCCTTTAATCCTGTTTTAGCATTTCTTTCAAGTGTGCCTCTCAATTCTCTTGTTTGTAAAGCAAGGACATGGACAGGTGAAATCAACGTGGACAGTTGTATGTAGCTCTGAATTAGAAGGGAGCTACAAAAAGCCAATTAAAGGAAGTTAAGGCAGTTATCAAATGGTGTTTTTAAATTTTTGATAAATGAATTACTTTATCGAGTTACAAGCAATTGTTGTCAAATGACAAGTTTTCCTTCTTTCCTATGCTGTCATGTCCGGAAATTTGCTTAAAATCACCTTGACAGTGCTTTCTGAAAGAACTTCTGTCTTTACCAAAAAATGGAAAACACCATTTGATTAGATAGTTTCTGAAAAGGAACACCTGCCTATTTCATACATTTCTGAGGAAAAATGAATTCAGAAATGTATCAGAAAGTAGCTCCTTTGTAGTTGAGAAAAGCCTTAAGGCTAGCATGCACAGGAGGGAGAACGGAGCTTATAAATATAATCATTACTGAGTCTCTAACTTTCTTTGGCAAGTTTCAATGCCTTTTTATGAACAAATGTATTGATGGTGAAAAAATTTAAGACATTTCTTCAAATAAAAAGAAAAATTGCCAAAAAGAGAATTTTTTTTTCTTCATTTAGGAGACAATTTTTCCATTAATTAGGTTTTAATTGCAATAATAATAGAAATATCAAGCACAAAAAGGCTGGTACCTAAATATATATCATAAAAATTTATATGATCAGATTAATCTGTATTAATCTTGATTAAATTTA
Source organism: Maratus michaelseni (assembly GCA_963931845.1). NCBI lineage: Eukaryota > Metazoa > Arthropoda > Arachnida > Araneae > Salticidae > Maratus > Maratus michaelseni. Next base: position 248,694,640 of record OZ007599.1, read on the forward strand.
TACTTGCACTGCACACCACTCTCCTTTTATTTAAGCCTGTCTGTTTAAAATCCGAGTTCCTATATAGATATGTTCACTTAACAAACTGTAAACTTCGCAACTCTAAATGTGGCACCTTTGCTACTGTTTAGACATTTCTGCTGTACAATACTTTTTATTTATGCTACAATATTTTGCTTTGTTGTCTTGGGTTGTTATTTCTCTGCACCAAATGCTGTTAATTTAAATTAACTTTTTTTTTTAGATAATGTACCATGGTAGGAAGATTCCAGTACAAGAATAGCATTATTTATTATATTACGCTTAATGACACCTATCTCTGCATCCTAGGTGCTTAATTTACTTGTAAAATTAAGTGGCAAAAGATATTATAATAAATATTTCAATTATTTTATAAATAGCATTAACTTTATTTTGAATATTTCAACTCATGGTCACTGATGAAAAGCCGATCAGCAGCATTTTGATTTGAAGGAAAAATCATTTTTACAAATATTTCCCGAGTTCGAGACCGGAACAAGCTACATTTGTTTTTCTCATTTTTTGTTTTATAAATATACTTGTAATTATAATTTTATAATACTAATTAAAAATTATAATATTGTGCATTAATGATAATGTTAACCTATTTATTTTTTATTTGTAACTAAATCGTTGTATAAAATATCATTAAACAGTTAGTTTTTTTAACCACTTTAAAAATGTATTTCATATATGCTTTATTGATGCAATGAAATTGAACAATTGTGTCAATTCATGATTTTAAAGAAACATCATTTATATATTGGCTTAACAAGGGAAGTCAGTGCGATGATAATACTACTCTGTTTTTAAAGTAAGAAGCATAATTATATTAAAATTTAGTTGTATTATAATTATATTGTAATTTAGAATTAAATTGCAAAATATTTTTTTTGCATATTAAAGATTTTTAAATTAGTAATACATATGCTTGCACTTTAAATTTATATAATTAATAAAATAAGGTATGATTTTAGAATTTTTACTAGTCAATAAAGGATCCATTTAGAAAAAAAAATCTCTTTAAATGATGAGAAATGTTTATTAATGGCTTAAAATTACATAAATTAAATTTAAATATTTAACATTATAATTACTGTATGATATTAAAATTTTTAATTGAGATTGTTAAATTATAATTACAAGTATATTTATAAAACAAAAAATGAGAAAAACAAACGTAGCTCATCCCAGTCCTGGCCCATGGCTCAATGAGCAGACGTCATAACAATTAAGCTACAACCATCGCAGTAATTTTGTTGCAAAGTAAGTTTTTAAGTTGTGTTAAAATATTAGACCCCTATTTCTCGAGAACTAAGGAGCATTGAATAAAAACATTGAACCTGAGACTAAGGGGCTTCTATCCTACAACATATATAAAAATAATCAAAATCTGTGATTACCAAGCTTGGCCCTCTCCTTGTGAGAGAAATTATACCTTATCTAATTATCAAATATTGAGACTTTTTCTTTGTTCAAACAAACACCAATAAAATTAAAAACATAAAACTTTACATTTTGGTGGAACAGAATCTAACTTCAGTGTTATAGTATATAGGGTCAAACAAGAAACAGTATAACATAGCTTTTCCAAAACTGACCTATCTCGAACATTTTTCCAGTCTAAACAGAAATTGAAGCAATGTTGATGTATGGGGATTTGTTTGCAATTTTGCTTGGATAAATAAAGAAATTCTAAAACAGATTTACCTACACCAAAAGTGCACTCCTTATGTGCAGTGGCGGCTCATGACTGGCTTTATTTGGGGGCACTAAATGCATGGCTGCTAAATTTATTCATTTCTTAGCACTATTATTAAAAAGGAATACTTTATTTTATTTACTGTCAGAAAGTTCTGCTGTTAAACAAAGAAAAGATTTATTGTTAAAAATAATGGTATAAAAATAATATGCGTTTCAGGTATGTATTTAGTGCCCCCAAATAGACAGTCAGGAGCCGCCACTGCTTATATGGTTATAACAATAGATAATAACAATAATGCACTGTTGAAATTGAACATAATACAAATTTTCCATTACTTGATGCAATGTTAACCAGAACAAACCAATCTATTGACAAATCTGTTTTTAGAAAATCCATGGTAAACAAATTTTCTATACCAAAAAATATATTTTCTCAATTTACTTATAAAAATTTCAGCTTATAGATTTTTCACAAGACGAGCCTTTTTGGTATGTATTGAAAATAATTTGGATGATGAACTAGGTAATATATGTTGAACTGCTTTTAAAGTACAACATATTAATAAATTAATCCTGGATATTGTCGATAAGTCTGAAAAATTTAATTCACACAAGAGGAAAAAAAAGTTATATTTTAAAATATTTTCTAAGCTGTTTTGAGAAATTAAAATATAGCCTTAAACATTTCAATATCTGCTTAATAGTGCTACATGGATAAATTTGACAAATCAAATATTGACCTGTACTTCATGAAACATCCATGGTGCAAAGTTATTGTAAGTGTATCAAATGAGTACTTTACAAGCAGCACACAAGAAGGAACAGTCAATTTTCAGCAGTGACTTATGGCACCTGGTAAACAGATGTTAATAAACAATATAATGCATCTTAATATGGTTTAATAGAAAAAAAACTCTATAAATTATAGAAATTGCAGTTTATAATAAAAGGTTGAGAGAAACAAAATTTATTTCTGCTCTTAGAGTGAAAGATTAAATCTTTCATAAAAAAAATGAGATTTTCTTACACTTAATTTAAAAAATGAATTTTGTCACATCATGTCTTGCACTAGTATATTAAACATTTAATTTACTGCTAATAATTTATTGCTGTTCAATTCAACTATAAAAAAAAAATATATATTCAAGAAATATTTTAATGAAATCTTAAGATTGAAAATATATACGATATTAGACTAATTTGATTTTAAAAACTGAATAAGAAAAGCCACATTATCTACAACGCTAATTGCAACTATTTTTAGACTAGATACAGTCAAATATACCTTACAACAACATAGATCATATAAAATGCATTTTATTTAAAAATACACAATGAAAATCTTATATAATTGAAAGACAAGAGAAAGAAAATCTTTCTTAAAATAGATATTATGTAAAATTTTAGTCTGTTCTTGTCATTAATATTCTGAACTTGTATCATTCTCTTGATAATCGTCATCCTCCTCATCAGCACACATTGGTGATCTGTGTTTTCTTTTGAATATACTCCTACTAGTTTTTTTTAACTCTTCGGTTCTTGTGAATTTTTCAGTGTCAGAGATATGGCTGTAGTCTTTGTCTTCATCATAACTTTGACTATATAGTCCTTTATTTTCATTTATTCTACTTTTTAGCTTTGACCTGAGGTCCTCTCTAGAATTTCTTGATTTTAATTTAAAATTACTGGAATATGTGTTATCATCAGGATTATCCAAGTCTCTATAGGCTCTATAATAACTAGATTCTCCATACAAATCTCTGTAGGCTCTAAAATCTTTAGTATTTCTTTTTGAATCTTCTTTTTGTCCCAAAAATAACAAGTCATCCTTATAATATCTTTTTCCTAGTCTACTATGTACACTGCTTTTCTTTTGGCTTGAATGATACTTGGACCTAAAAAAGTAAAGGATAAAGAGGTAAGCATTAAACTATCTATCTATAATCTAAATGAACTAGGATTAGTTGGCATATAAGATACACAACATTAGATAAATCTTTCATTGATAAAGGGGAGAACCAGAGCCTAGTTAACAAAAAATTAATAAATATCTAGCTGTATAGGCCAGGGACCTCACTGCCCATTTATCCAGCATGCAACTGAAAGTTTGAGAAGCAGTTTTCTGAATGAACCTGGTGTTGAAGGGTGGTGGGGGAGTGTTTTATTACAACAGGGCTCTCTGCACTCTCTCCCTTAATATGGAAATCACTAATGGATGACTCTGTCCTGTGTGAGACTCTCTAGAAAAAAGCTAGAAGTAGCCACACTATAGTATAAAAGTATACAAATCTGCAAAATATAATCTATACTAGCTGACCCACCCAGTGTTGCCCGGGTCTATCATCAAACCATAAATAAACCCTAAATTTGTATTATTTTATATCTTTGACCTGATTCTGCAGGAATTTATATTTGTAACGACAAAATCGTGAAAAAATACCGATAATTAGTGATAAAAGTGCTCGTAAAAAAACATTTTCTTCTTTTTCACGTAGGATAGTTCCATAGTTAAAAAAAAAAAAAAAGGTTTTGTTGTCCAAACCCTTTTAAATATTTAATGGTCATAAATATAATGGTTTTACAGCCCATGTAAAAATTATGTCAGAAATATTGTTACCTGGTTGTAAAATAATTATGATCTCTTTTCACTATATTGGTTTTCGCATTGGGTCTGTTAACATAAAAGAAAAGCTTTCATCGTCCAAACTCTGAAATTTTAGTAGTTTATAAATATAACTGTTTTCAAGTTCTCTATAAAATTATGTGAAAATATATGCATATTAAATAGTGAAAACGTTACCTGAAGCCCAGCATGACTGCACAGAAACACCCCATTATTATGGGTTTTTGCCGAAAATATCTCGGATTTCATTAAAAAAAATATATATCTTCTCATCGGAACATTTCAAAATTGTTGTAGGGGATGTAAATCTGGTCTACCAAGATGCTCTAAAAAGATTGAAATACGAATGTTTAGTAACTTTCAGCTGAAACAAAAATCTTCTCATAAGGTGCAAAATGACCTGCATTTGTTGGTGTTTTTGAAAGGGTTAAAATTCATATTTTTAAAAACTAGTTATGCCGTCTATTAGAAGAATGTTTTGGCTTTAAGAACATATGTTTGGTTTGTCTGTATCTCTAAAATTGCAGTCCAGGGGTGTTGCCATAAGGGGGAAAATGACCCTTTTTCAAAGGGTTAACATGATTTTTTTTTTTGATTGATAGTGGCGTTTGAGACATAAGAGTGCTATCTTTCAGAATATGTTTTTTGTTTTTAAGTAAACCAAATGTTTAGTCAATAGAAGTTAAAACAGAATTGTGAAATAAACACATTCTTCATTCTCATTCTCTGCCGTAAATCAGGTTCTGGGCATGTGCGAGTTCTGAAAGCTGGCTCACAAAAAAATGAGATGAATTATTGATCAGTTTTTAATTAATATTTTTGTTAATTTTCAAATTATTAAAATTCTGAGACTCAGGTGCATCAGGCCAAGCCTTGGACTATCCACACCTAAATTTTCAGACTTCTAGGTAGGCTAGATTTCACTAGCCATCACAGATGCAGTGAAACTTTTGTTTATTAGTATAGATTAATGAAAGAAAGTTGTTTGTCTGCCTGTGTTTCTATCTACAATAGCTAGAGAAATGTGCCACATCACACATAGTGATCTGAAAATTTGGAAGAGAATAGATGAAGACAGTTCCAAATGCACTTAAGGCTTCGATTTTCATTTTTTGATAGTTAGAATTAAAAACCATAATGAACATTCCAAAATGGACTTCCTTCATTCTGCTGTTTGTGTCTGTGTCTCTCCAGATATCAGGGCTGGCAAGTTTCTGCCGGGGTGGTTAAAACCAGTGGTTATAACCGGTTAAAACCGGCATGGCAGAAACTAGTTTCTGCCAGTAAGTGGCAAAAACTGGCAGAAACTAAGAAATAATAATAATAAGAACTTTAACTACAATGATTCATAATTCACACATGTATTTGATATGTAAACAATTAAATTAAAAATTAAAACTAAAGATTATGAATGTTATTCAAAGTAGCCAAAAGCTTCAAAATGATCATATAAATATACTTCGTTTATATAATACTAATTTTCTTTTACTTGAAAAACAGAAATTTTCATAATGGTAATCTGATGCTGTACAAGTTTAACTATTAATATTATTATTTACAGTTGAATTTCTATTTAAAAGTTTAAAAAAAAAGAAAAGAAAAAAGAAAAGCAAAAAATTCTATGATATTTTAACAAATCACTGTTCAGAGAATTTTTAAATAAATAATATAATGCAATAATTTAAAGATTATCTACTATATGTAATATGGTTCAACTAACAGTCTTAAATTTTAAAAAAGAAGTTAGATTTGTTCCTTTGAATACAGTATTTATATGAAATGTTTTTAAACCCATGGAATTACAAGATCCATATATAACTACTTAGCTCCAAGTTAAAAAATTAGAATAATAGAAAAAAAGGAATTGTGAAAAAGGTTTTTTATGTATTACTTATACAAAAAGTAATACAGGATAAAGTTTAATATTGTAAGAATCTACATAGTTTGCAGAATCTTTTAGCATTGAAATTAAAGGAAATAATACAGGTATATACAAATAATATAGCCAGGGAAGACGTTAATTTAATGTTGGCTAAGCCAGTTCTTGGTGGACACTAACCTGTGTGAAGTTGCTAAATCATGTTGGAAAATAAAATCGTCACCACACAGATCTTCCCACGATGGTATCATGAAATGCTCAAGGATTTCTTGATATATCTCAGAATTAATTGTTTCGTTAATGATTCATAGCCTTTCAGGACCATGCAAGGCATGGATCTGCAAGTCCAGGATCTGCAGTCATACAAGCCCATACCATTACACTGGCTGCAAATTTCACTGATCATTTCATGCAGTTCTTCTCATATGCTTTTTGCTTCATTCACCATACATGAACACAAAGTTCACCATATGTTACACAAAACACACTCATCACTAAACAATATCTTTTTCCAATCATCCAGACCTCATAAGGCTTTTTTTGCACCACTTCACTCTCTCCCTTTTCTGTTTAATAGACATGAAGATCTCTATCTTTGGTACACAAGATTGAAATCCAAGTTTATGGAGACGTCTTAGTGTTGTAGATTTACTCACATCAACACCGTGTTCTTTCCACTTTTGATGCAAATATCTCACACTTCCAAAACGGTTTTTTTTTTTAGCAATACTCTTTAGCTTTCCATCATCTCTCTGAGTAGTTTTTGGCTTTCAGTTGCTATTCAAATGCTTGTTTTCAAAATGTCCGTCGTTAAAATACTGCTTTATTGCTCTACTAACACTTGGTTGAAAACATTTTAAGTAAGTGATGATATATTGCTGATTACGACCTTCTTTATACAAATCAATAATACGATGCCTTGTAAACTCTTTTGATGAATGGCCTTTGTTTAACAAAAATTTAAAAAAAATGATGATGCATAGCATTTTTATAACTTAAGAAGTCCCGCAGAAGATAATTTTATGCTTATTTTATGTAACCTTCCAAACCAATCAGGAAAATTCATAAGTATTCTAATTTTTTTAACTACCTATTTTAGTATTCTAATATTTTGAATAATGAAAATAATTTTACAAAAATAAAATATTAACTCAAAATTTAATATTTTACAGTTATAATTTTCTTTAATAATATGCAAATGTATTAAAACATCCATCGCTGTTCTTTTTCAATTGCACTACTGTGAAATAAAGCTAAATGCAATTCCAAATACAAATGGAATTAGGTACTCTAATTTTTTGATTTGGAGCTGTATAATATTTCTGTGACAAAGATTTTTTACTGTTATTATTAAATTATTATGTTAAATCACAGAAAAGTATTTTGAGTACGTATTAATTATTTTTCTTTTCTTTTCAGTGTTTAATTTAAAATAAGTATTGGATATAGTTTTTTATTTTGAATTTTAAAGAGAGATTTTAAATACTCTAATAATTGTTTATATATAAAATTACACAACCATATTATAACAAAAATTTTATCTGTTACATTACTCATTTTTTCTAATACAAATTTATATATTTTAAATTAAAACTATCCACAGTATATTATTTGTTATTTATCTTGAATAAAATGTACTTGAGGAATTTAATGCTACTAAAAAAGTCTCAGATTTTGTCACGAAATGTGTTTATGCCAGTTGTTGCCAGTTTCTGCCGGTTAAAACCACTTTCTGCCACTGGCACGGCAGAAACCACTTTCTGCCAGCAAAAACCCAGCCCTGCCAGATATTCCTTGGTTCTTCATGCAGGTGAAAGTGAAACGTTCGGTTTTTCTGAATTTTGATATTGTGATCCCTAGTCCCCTTCCCACTTTGAGTTCCAAATGAAAAAACAACCATGAAAATTTTCATGTTACCTTCTCAGTTCCAAAGGTATCTTTCATTAAAAAAATATTAATATTTACTATTTCATTTTTTTTTTTTTTTTACTGGACCTCGATTTGCAATGGTTTAAGTTTTCAGTTTGTATCCAATTTGAAACTATCACATCTGCTTCCAGGATGAAAATACAAAAACACTTATTCAGGGTACCTTTTTCTTTCTAATTAGAAAAATATATATATATTTAATATTAAAAAAAAAAATCTTTTTAAAGTTTGATTTTATGTTGTTTTTCATGTTTTCCTATTCCTTTTCAAGTCTTCTTTTTTCTCTACATTTTAAAAATGCTGCATTCTCTTCCTAGGCAGAAACATAAAACAACAAAACATACCCACTTATTCAGTGTACTTTTCCAATTTTGGTGATATCACTGGTTTTTAAAAATAATATTTACTGTTTGATAAAAATTATTTCCCAGAGGTCGATTCATGTTCAATTTCATCTTTTCTGTGTTTTCTCTAGTTTTAAAAGGCCATCTCTTTTTTGCAGGTGAAAAAACAAAAATATGCACTTATTCCTGGTACTTTTCCGGTTTTAACAATATCTTTTGTTTAAAAAATATTAATATTTATTTAAAAAAAAAAACTCTCTTGAAGCAATTTCACGGATTTGCCAGAATCTCCCTCCACAGTTCTTTTGAAGATATCATTTTCTGTTTTAATTGTGCTTTAGAATATTTTCGGATGGGTTTTCATTTCAGCACATGTCCGGAAAAACCTTTACATTTCAGCACAGATTATCAATATACTAGAAGATATTTCACATTTTAAAAGAGTGAAGGGCTAGTATCAGTTTTATATTATTTAGGTTTTATCAGGAACTTTCTGTTAGAATTGAAAGTTTAATATATCTAAACATCAGAAATTAAATCGTCAATCACTAAGAAGGGGGGGGGGCCCCTCTTAGTACGCTTGGAAATATTTTCATTTAATAAATATAAAATCATAATTTGAAGTTTGTTTGCAAAAACAGGCCAGAATGTGTGCAGCAGTGTAGCACCTTCTGTGTATGCTGTTGAAGGCAGCAAGGCATCCAATTCTAGGTTCGTTTAGATTTTCATTTAAAAATATAAAAATTTGAGTGTGACCCCAACTGAAGTCTTGTTTGGATGGATTTTGTTTCAAAATATAAAATCATACAAATTTGAGGATGTATGCTACCGAAGGTAGTAGTACCCCAAAATTAGGTTCATTTGGAAAGATTTTTTTTTTAAATATAAAATCAAAACAGACTGGAGAAGGGACACCCAACTCTAGTTTTGTTTGGATGGAATTTTTATTCAAAAATATAAAATTATGCAAATTGAGGGTATACACATTGCCGAAGGCAGCAGCTCCCCAATGTTAGGTTTGTTTGGAAAGATTTTCATTTAAAATATAGGTATATTTAGAGATAGAAATGCTAAAAAAAAGTTTTTTTTTTTTTTTTGAAGGATTGAAGAAGTTTATTTCCATTTGCAAAAATTTCATTTTTGAAATATTTAAATATTCATAATGCCTACAATCTGTTGTTTTTTCCTTCATATTTTTGTCATGTACATGAAAACATTCAATCTGTAAGATAATTAAATACTACTTCTCTCATTAAAAATGAAAATTCAAGTGCAAAATTTTAACAATTCCAATTAGTGAAAATGGTAAAGTTGAAACTTAAGGAGAAATTCTAATTTGGATTAAATTTCACAAGATTGTCATGATTTTTTTTTTTTTTTTTTTTTTTTTTTTTTTTGATTACAAAGAAAAGATATCATCTTTGGACTTTTTGATAAGTTTAACATAAATGCTTACATTCATATTCTGAATAGAAATGGATTGAACCACTAAAAGCCTTAATGTAATGTTTGACAAAACTGCTGTTACTGATCATCAAAAATTGTGATTTTTTATGAAAATCGCAACTTTTATGATCAATATGCATCTGTAAAAGGTATGTTTATTGGACACCCTCCTCTGCCACATATGCATGAATTTTAATACAAATTTGCATTGATTTTAGAAATGGTCAAAATGAAGGTAAAAAATAAAAATCTGCATTTCTGCAAATAAGCAGCACGTCTGCTGTGATGTAGAAGATAATTTAATTATTGTTACAGCAAAATCCTAAATAGAAAAAAATTTAGATTTTAAAACTTTATGAGATTTGGGGGGAGGGTGCAGGGAGAGAAGCAGAAATCTTGGGAGGAGGGGATAATTTAGGTGATAGATTATTTATTGTTACCATAGAGTATTAAATAGGCCACAGAAAAATTTTAATTAAAGATGTACAAAGATTAAACAAACTACGGTACACAAAATAATTATGGCCTCTCACAATTTTAGTTGAAATATTATAATGATGAAAAAAATTTATCTGCTATTTCTTCCAATATAACATGCAAAGTAAACACACATTTGTTGGTTGTTGTAGAGGTACATGGGCATGCACTGTGAAAGCTTATCTGTGAAATCTGGATTTCAGAAGCGAAGAAATAATGGCCTTACTCAATCAAAAGTTCATCTGTATGCATGTCGTTTAGCAGAAACATTTTTGTTTTAATTTGTGACAGCAGTTTAAATAGAAAATTCACTATTTAATTTGTTTAAAGTATTAGATTAAAACAATAATTAATATGCCATCTGGCTCACAACTTTCTGATATCGAATGGGGTAAAATTGATGTTTTAAGAGCACAAGCAAATATGAATCCTACAGATATTGCCGAGCTATTGATGGAAGTTCAAAAGTCGTCTGAAATTACCTTAAAAATACATCAGGGTATGGAAAGAAGAAGAGCATGAGAAGACTACTCTCAGTTATATATAAGGTAGTCCGTCTTCTGAGGCACAAATCATCAAATAAAATTGTAACAGCACAACAATTACGAGATAAAATGAATTTGCCACTTACTGCTCGTCGAACACAATAGTTGCTGAATAAATTTGGACTTAGCTGGAAGAAACTCCAGAAAAAAACAAAAAAACAATGCTGTCTTCAATTCATAAGACTAATCGAAAAGAATTTGCTCGCATCCATATGAGATGGAGCATTGAATAGAGAAAAGTTATTTTCTCTCATGAGAAAAAGTTTAATCTGGATGGTCCAGATGGTATGCAAATCCATTGGAAGTACAATAAAAAAAAAACCTTTAGTGTTTTCCACTAGACAACAAGAAGGGGGTTTGATAATGATATGGGACGCAATAGGTTGGAAACACACAAACAATATTGAATTCCTACATGGAAAAATTAAAAGTTCTGATTACCTGAATATGTAAAGTAAACATTTTCCTTGAAATGGACATCAAATGACCAGAAGAAATATGTTGTTTCAGAAGGGCAACTACAAAATTCATGTATCACAGATGTCCATGGATTGTTTCAAGTAAAAAAAAAAATGAAACTGCTAGAACCTTGGCCAGCCAAATGGCCTGATTTGAATATAATAGAAAATATTTGGTACACAATAGTAAGAAAAGTTTATGCAAATGGCCGACATTTTAGGTCCAAGGACAATTTGAAAACAGTTGTTCTTGAAGCATAGAACTGTATTATTATGAAATATAATCAAGACTTGTATGAGAGCTTGCCATGTTCAATAGAAGCTTAGTATGCTAAAGGCTGGTGGATCAAATATTAAAGATTTCTTGTTTCAACAATTAATATAGGGGACTTTAAGCTGAAAGAGGCCATAATTACTTCACAATTTATGTATCATTTAAACATGTACAAAGCCTGTATCAGTCTATTTTTTAAACATATGATATTTTAATGTTCATTGTACACAATTTAGAGTATAATCTTATACATTCTATATGTCTTTATTAAATTGTAACTATATTTTTTGTGTAAGCTTAAAATTAGCAAAGGGGCCATAATTATTTCGCAAACTGTATGCATGTTTAGAACCAGAAGGGGACCAAAGGGGAAGTGGTAATTTTGAGGGAGGGGAGAGATTTAGATGATTGATTATTTATTGCTAAAAAAATAAAGATTTTTAAAGATTTTCTGTTGAGAACATTAAAAGGAGGATGAATCCAGTGGCAATGCAGAAATCTCATCAATTAATTAATAGGAGGTTAGGACTATCTTCATGCCATATGTGATAGCTCTAGCAATCTAGGTACAGGCATTCATCCACAATGTAGCAGACACATGCTCTATTTTGTTATATGCAGAGATGTATTTTCTTTCATGCATATGTTACATTAACTTTTTTTCCCCTGCAGTATAATGAAATCTTCCAAACTCACAAGCCTTCTTATGGCCAGACTCATATCAGGCAAATAAAGGAACTATGTATCAGACTTGGCCAGTGGCATACACAAAGGAGTGAGATGCAATGTCCACACAGCCACTATTTTTAATGGAAAGTTTTGATTTTTTTAATTGCAAATTTCTACAATTAAATAAGATGTAAATTTCTATTAAACTAGTAAATCTACAGATCAGGAGCCTCAACATCAGCTCTGAAAGTCAATGTTTTTTTTATCTCACTTTTCATAATATTTAACATCTTACAATCTGCAAATTAATTTTTTTTAATTACTACATACATATTTATATGCTTTTAAAATAATTTGAAGGTTTCAGAAATTAGAAACGTTTAATTAAACACAGTTTATGCAATAATATTCTGACATTCTTATGAACTTCTTATTCTATGTTTTAGATTAAAAAAATACATTCCCCTGAACCCCCCCCCCCCTAATTTAACAAATTTATATTCGTGATTTACTATTGATTATATGAATGATTCTAGTATATCTTGGATTTCGTTCTACACAGTGGTTTTATTAGAATAAGCAAAATTTTCGAAAATAATTTCATGTTATCCTAATGCCTAAATAGCAATATTTACTTACCTGCCAACCACGAAACACTCGCATCTGATAAATAGGTTGAATAATATCTCGTGTACAAAAGCAACTTATGGAAATGTAAACTGAATCTTTTCACTTATATCTATTTCAGAAATCTAGTGCTATTGCAACTTTTGTTTCGGAAAACAGTTTTGATGGTCATTCTATAATATTTATTTTACCTAAGTACATCCTGATCTAACTCGATGGCAATAGCATACTAAAATCTCCCCAAAATAGGCTTATTTAGAAACTTTTAAACTTATTGGGTAATCATTCATAATTGTGCCCACTGCCAATTCACTAAATAGCAACCATGGTTTGGGGCTATAAAGTATTTTTTGTGATAACTTTGTATGATCTCAGTTTCCAGTAATAGTGCTATTTCAGGCTGTATGGATGCGTTTTACTAAGCTAATTTCTTTAGATTAACCATCTCGTTGTTCGAGATATATCCTATTTTAAAGTAATACTAATTTTGAACCACGAAAAATCCATATCTCTTCCAGAAAATGAATATCTCATGTAAAAATGTTTCGGTTATCATTCTATAGTAGTTAAAAGGTAACTTGTTTAAAAATAAATTCTCATTTATTTCAATAAAATATTAAAATCACTCAAAACTATTTTATTTTGCAAATAAAATATTGTAGCAAAATAGTTTGAGTTATTTGAATTTTATTATTTTGATATTCTTTAAAATGTAGTTGCTAGGTTACGATTAAATTAAAGAGGAAAATAAAAATAAATACATTTTAAAATTTGCAAAAAATGATAGAATAAAATGTATTATATTATTAGAACAGATGTATAAAATTGCAGCAAACATTGTACACCTAATTTAAAAAATCTGAAGAATGTATTAACAAAATTTCAAATTAATTTGAATAATTTAAGACCTGACTTGATAAATTTTAGCCTTCATAACTTACACATTAAATACATTAATCAAATGCGCCATTTTATTTCAATGGATGAAAATTTTCAAAATCGTCTGAATTCCGATTGGAAAGCATTATGACCTAAAAAGAAATGTTTTATAATTTCCGAACGAATGAACCAAACATAACTAAAAACTATACAGCTAATTCCGGGTACCTCACCAACATACCTACCAAAAATCAAACTAATCGGATCATTTTTGCGGCAGTTATCGCGGAACAGACAGACAGACAAACAGAAACCAAAAACTTTTCGGGTCTCCACAGTAAGCCTCAACTGACATTTGGGCAAAAAAAATTGTAGTAGCCTGGACCTTTAACTAGAGGTCTGTATGGGTCCAACTTGACTGTGCAATTTTTTTTGGCCTGGCACACAGAAAATTTCTTTTGGCCCAGTATAAAAGCTAAAATCTCGTTGGGCCTGGCCCAACCCAAACCATACAAATATTTTTTTGGCCTGGCTTGCTATAAAAGTTAAAAATTCGGCTCGGTCCATACATCTTTTTTTTTTTTTTTTTTTTTGGACACACAATTTGAAATCTGAAAAAAATTGTTTCTTTTCTGTATAACTTTCTTGTAACAATAATTAAATAATCATCTAAATTATTTCTTCTCTCCTTATTTACACAGGGATGAGTCTGAGAAAAGAGCAAAAAAGAGGAAATGATGCGTGAGGTGAAAATTGAACAAAAAAGTTAAACCTGTGCGCGGGGTAAAAATCGAGCAAAAAAAGTGAAATGATACGAGAAATAAAATTTGTCATTATTTGAATTTAAATTGAAACATATATACATGTAATACAAAAATAAGAACACTAATAAATATAACAAATATGGCTAATTCAAAATTTTATTCAATAATTATCTGATATAAATGACAAATATTACTATGAGAATTCCTCAAAATTGTAAAACTATTCTTTAAAATTTTTATAAGCAAATACATTTCAAAACCTACATGCTTTCAACTCAAAACATCAGTTAATACATATGGCTAATGTTTAACCTGCCACAGCTACAAAAGCATTTGGTGAGAAGATCAATGTTGTAGCAAATTATTTATATGAAGGTCTAGCTATATTTTCCTACATAAAATTAGTTTTTAGGCAATGAAACTGAAAATACTACAAAAAAAAGATTTTAAAAACATAATTTTTACCTTTTTCATTTTTAAATCGTGCTCTCTAACAACACTAGCAGTCACTAAAAATTTATTTTTAACATAATAGGTAATACAAGAGTAAATAGTCGCTGGATATATCTTCAATGCAGAACTGTACCATGTGCAAATATTTACAATTTATCGGCCATTTCTTTCACAATTGTGGTTCTTTTTGTCCTTGTGCATAACTGTTTTTACTACAGCACCATTCAGGAACATCTTTTTAAATAGGAATACTGCATGTTATAAAGCATTTAATGGTAAACTATGATCCACTAAAACTAAAAAAGACGAAAATAAATATTCCGATTTAATGATTCTTTGATCCATTCCATCAACAATTAATTTGATGGGTTGTAGATTATCTATATGATTTCGGGCGTTACTATATCTGGCAAAATTGGAAATCAAAACAACATGCCGTGCATTCAGTATACGGACTTTTTTTCACCCATAATACTTATTACTATCAAAATCTGTCTTTTGCGGCGCAATAATTAAATATAAATCAAAAAACAAATGATGAGATTAAACACTTAATCCATCATGAGATTTCAAATCTTACTATCTATTTCCGCGCAGCGTCAGTAAAAAGTAAACAAACACCGCACGGCTCATCTACACTACTTATCGAAAGCCACGACACTTCGTGCTCATTGGTCAGTTGAATCATGACTACTCCCACTGACGATGTGACGTCAAACGTACTCACCAATCACAGAGGAGAAAGTGTTCAGGAGTTCTTCCGACAAATGGGTTGGTTGGTTGGTTGGTTCCGCTTGATGCATTAAAGAGAAATGCGTCCGAGAAACAAGAAAAAAAAAAAGCGGAAATCCGCGGATTTTGAAAATAAGCAAAAAAGCGGAAATCCGCGTTTCCGCGGAAAAGTGGCATCCCTGTTTACACAAACCATAGACCTTCTAATAATAGTAGACTCAGAAATGGCAACCTTTCCTGGAAGCTAACATCACCCATCCTCCATCACATGAATCCACCACAACACCACCAAACCAAACTGTTTTTTCCCGCCAAAATCTGCTTGCTTGCACTTTGTGAATTCCTGCAGAAGTTTATTTATTGTATCTGTGTTTCTCAGGAAAGTTGACTGTTCTTTTTTATTTTCCTTTTAATTTCCTGTGTCCAGGGCTCCCACTCAACTTTTGCAGTTAAAAATGGAAAAAAGGGACCATTTTTTCAAAAAAGAGGACCAAAAGGGACTGAAAAGACCACATATTTGTTGAGAAGGGACCTATTCCGGCAAATCACAAATAAAATAAACATAACCCCCCCCTTTTTTGTTACTTATTTATAAATTTTCAAAGTATAATTTGTTATATTTGTATATTTGCTCCGATTCAAATTCACTTAATTCTGAAATTCATTATCTGAAAGCCATTGCTATTGGCAGAGGTTACAAACTTCTATTATTAATAGAACTTCATTTGAATTACAAGGGTCAGTCAGTAAGTTAATTGCACTGCTTAAGAAAACAGGATCGAAATTTTACAATAACTTTATTTGTATCCTAAAGTTTCATGTAAAATCTACTTTTCAACATCCATTATTTAAACATTTATCGAGACATGGCACAAGTTTTTTAATGGCTTCTGCAAAGAAATCCCGTCCAATGTCCAGCAATAATTTTATGCCCACTTACATGAGAAATATTCACTTCATTTGAGATTTCGTCTATTGTTATGCGTCTGTTTGCAAAGATGCATTCACGAAAGCAGCGATCTCATAATTTTATGCGGGTGATGGTCTTCTCTTGTGCTCAGAGTTGTCAATATCTGTACGTTCATTCTAAAATGTGTTGCACTGCTTCGCGATAACTTTATGTGACATTGCATTTTCACTATACACTTCATGAAACTGACGATAAATTTCAATACAGTTACACCTTTTCACCCACAAAAAAAGAATCACTGCATTCATTTCCCATTTGGATGCCACTTGCAGCTGCCGAGATATGTTTACAACTGATTACAGCTGAAGCACTTTATAACGAACTACGATATAACGAAATGCTCATAACCATTTAGTTGGTCTGTATGTTAAAGAATACTGAATTCGAAACGATATAACAAAATATTTATAACGAAAATAATTCGAGCATGAAAATTGATAAAAAGAACGATATAGCGAATTTTTTACTTTTTTTTACCTAAGAAATGGCCGGGAAATAGAATTTTATTTTTTAAATACCAGCTTTTTTTTACATGAGATAACCTTCAATCTTTTTCTCTACGACCAATCACATATTTTCAATACTTCCAAGAGAGATTTGGGGGAGGAGCAGTATGTTAAGACAGACAGAGGGGCGACAGCTTAGCTGAACTGGAATTATGTTGTTTTTTATTTGATGACTGATTTCATTTCCTTTCGTGTAAATTTATCGCGTGCTAATTTTTAAAACAGCTGGCTATGTCTGTCAGAAAAAAAAAATTTTTGAGTTAGAAGAGAAAGGTGAAATTATAAAATGCGTCAAAAATTATGTTAAAATAAGCGATGTAGCGAAAAAATTTGGGATTGCACTCTCAGCAATTGAAAAATTGAGGAAAAATTATTAAAATATTCAAAAAGAGTGAAGTTTCCTCATCGTTTAAACATAAATGCACAACGAAATATGAAGATGTGGAGGGAGTATTCTTTTCATGGTTTAAAGATGTAAGATCCAAAAACTTCTATACATAAGGCGTAGCTTTTTTTTAAAAAATTAAACAAAAGTTATTTTAAAACATATCTTTATGCACTAAAACGTCCGTTTATATGATTGTCTCCAATATATGGAATTATGCATACTCAGAGTACGTTCAGACCATATTAGTCAGGGTAATTAGCGTTCTTACTATATAACGAAATAATTCGTTATAACGTATTATGTTACGAAAGCACGAAAACACGTTAATGATGAAAGCACGTTATAATGAGCAAATCTTTGGAGCACTTTCGATTTCGTTATAAGGTGCTTTGACTGTATCAGATAAACTAAAACTGCTGTGTGAAAGCCAGAAATCTAATTTACACAAAATGAATAACAAAAATTTTCATATCCTTATGATGGAGCAAAAAATTTGAAAGTTTTGTAACCTATTGATGATGTCTGTGTGCTGATTTTAGCACGACTGATTGAATTTCACAAATTTTCCCATATCATTTGAAGAAATTCATGTTTCTTTTGCAATCCTTTAACGAAATTTGCATTTTTTCTGCAATTCTTTGACGAAATTCGATATTTTATTCGTGGTCCTTTGACGAAATTTATGATGTTTTTGCGATCTTTTGACGTAATTTACGGTGCTTTCGCGAATCTTTAACAAAATTTGCAGTTTTTTCACGATCTTTTTACGAAATTCACAATACTTCCGCAATCTTGTCACAAAATTCGCAATCTTTTGATGAAATTCACGTTTTTTCGTGATTTTTTGAAGAAATTTGTGATATTTTTGCGACTTTTAGACGTAATTTGCATTATTTTCGCGATTTTTTGACATAATTTGCATTATTTTTGTGATCTTTTGACGTAATTCGCGTTATTTTCGCGATCTTTTGATGTTATTCGAGTTATTTTCACGATCTTTTGATGTAATTCGCATTATTTTCGCGATCTTTTGATGTAATTTGCAGTTTTTCTCGATATTTTGATGAAATTCGCGTTATTTTCGTGATTTCTGGATGAAATTCGCATTATTTTCGCGATTTCTGGATGAAATTCGTGTTATTTTCGCGATTTCTGGATGAAATTCGTGTTATTTTCGCGATCCTTTGACGAAATTTGCGTTTTTATTGTGATATTTTGACGAAATCCGTGTTATTTTCTCAATCCTTTGACGAAATTTGTGTTTTTTTCTCTCGATTTTTTGACGAAATCCGTGTTATTTTCTCAATCCTTTGACAAAATTTGCGTTTTTTTCTCTCGATTTTTTGACAAAATTCGCGGGTTTTTTGCAATCTTTTGACAAAATTCATGGTTTTTTAGCAATCTTTTGACGAAATTAGTATTTTTTCGTGATTCTTTGACGAAATTTGCATTTTTTCGCGATCTTTTGACGTAATCCGTGTTATTTTCTGAATCCTTTGATGAAATTCGCTGTTTTTTTATCGATCTTTTGACACAATTCGCGTGTTTTTTTGCGATCTTTTGACAAATTTTTTTTTTTTTTTTTTTTTAACGATCTTTTGATGAAATTCGTGCTTTGTTTGCGATCCTTTGACAAAAGTCGTGCTTTTTTCGCAATCTTTTTATGAAATTCATGCTTTTTCGCAATTCTTTGACGAAATTAGCGATGTTTTTCCGATCCCCGAAACGCGCGATTTTCCCCACGAGGCTCGGATAAATACAGAACATCAATAAAATTTAAAATAAAGGTCAATTAACAGTATCGAAAAGGTTAATTTCATTTGTGACAGACATGACTTCAGACAACTGTTTTGTCCAATTTGAAGTACTAAATATTAATTTATCTTAATAAATTTTGGTGTGCTGATATATATTATGTATCCTATTTACAAATAATATAAAACTTTTAACCTAACAAAAAATAATGTGAATTAATAAGGTAAAAATATGCTGTGACAGACATGACAAAAAACAGACATGATTTTGAGGGACCTTTCATTATCACTCAATTGCTCTAAACTGGGACACATTTGAAGTTCAGAAATTTTTGCTCGCGCAAACAAAGCTTTCTTCTGATATAGAATTAAAAAAAAGTTCTGAAATTTAAATTAAATAAATTAATAAAAATTATTTAACAGCGTGACAGACATGACAAGGATTTGTGACAGTCATGACACGTGTGAAAATTCAAACTGCCATTGCATATTCCTTTTTATATTTTAATGGTATTTTTCATAAATGATGTACAATGTTGTTTTTGATATATAATGTGTTACATTTTTAATAAAATTAAAATTCATGCATTTTAATAAAATTAAAATTATGCATTTTAAAATAAAATTTTAAAATGCATAAAATCCCCCAAAATTCAGTAACATAGGAACTATAACTGCTAATACAATTTGCTCCATTTTATACCAAACAACATGCACATTAGATTCAAATTTAAACATTACTTTCATTTTAACCGGCACTAAACATTTTATTTAATATTGTTCTTCTGTCATTAGCCCGTGAAATTCTACATTATCAGACTTTGCAATGACCCACTGTCCACATTACAGTTTCAGATTTTCGGTTTTTTCCTGTGCTACAGTCTTTTGAAAACTTTTACCAGATCGGAAATTAAATAAAGTACCCTTTTCACAGTAAGATGTAAAATACTACACCGGATGAATATTAGCGAAAACAATGTGCTCTTCTTGTTCCAGGCATTCTTTTTTATTTCATGACCATTAGTGATCCACATCTCATCCAGTAGTTTCTACTTGTATTTTCTCGTCTGACTCATACAGGAGATTTATTCCGGAACAGATTTTCTCAGCATCATTTTCAAATTCAAGAGGTATTCTGGGATCTGCCTTTCTTGCTCGACTAACATCTCAAACACAGCACTTTATTATCCCACCTACATCATCAATACAGCCTTTGCCATTTGATATAGTTGAGAAATACCACATTGTGGATAGCTTAGTTCATTGTCATTGTAAAAATTGTATATTTTTGTTCAAAGAGTTCTGAAGTTCATCTGATTGGAATTCTATCTGTTGCACTCTAGGTGTTTTTCTGGAAAACTTTCTAGTACCAATTTATTAAACACTGTGACTGCATACTTATCATAATGGTTATAATCAGAGATCATGACATAAGGCTCAGAACTGACATCAGTAGCTTTGGCATTATCACGATAATAGACCATAGTGATATAGTGTAAAAGATGTATTCTCTTAATGTGCAAACTGAATTTTCATCCTGATAAGTGTGAGAGTCTGAGAGTAAATTTTTCTAAATTCAGCTTGAAAAGAAAGTTCCCCATAAGTCAGATTCTGTTTTAAGTTCATAAAGAATTTAGACTGTGTGCACTTTACATAAACATGCCACAAGAAATACGTATGCTGTTTCTCTAATAAATCTAACAATGCAGCATGATTTTTGGTTTGTACGTCTGTTTTATCTGCTGATTTTGTCCATTGTTTAATATGAATTGAGAGTCAAGTTCACTTTCTTCAAGTCCTTCTACAAACTTCCTGTAGAGCTCGATGTCCTTATGAACACTGCATGTTTTTGAAGCCTAAAAATATCACTTGGTATGAAATCAAAATAATTTTTGAGTTGAGTTGAGGTATTTACTAATGTTGTACAAAAAGGTGTTGCCTCCAATAATGAGAAAAATTAAATAAAATGAAAATAAATTAAAAAACGAATTGTGACAGACATGACAAACGTGACAGACATGACAAAATGTGACAGACATGACAATATTTAAACACTTATACTTCAGTTATTTTTCTGACTTTATTTTCCCTTTTCATCATAATTTGTTTATTGTGATATACAGAAAGAGAAAATAAACTATAAACATTTTATACAAGTATATATTTTGTTTAAACTAAAAAAATATATGTTTTCTGTGACAGACATGACACGGCACTAGCGTAAAAATATCTGACTTCTAACAAAAAAATATAAAGGTTATTAATGGTAATTTTGGTGTTTTTTTAGAAAGTAGAGAGTCAGTTATCAAAATAAAATTTTAATTATAAGATTTATGCAATACTTGAATGCTTCAATCGATATCAAAGTTTGGATAATCAGAGCTGATATTTTGTTTCAAAGTAAGAAGTAAAAAGAAATTAACGGTAAAAAATTACTTTTTCATATATAATGTTTTTCTTGTTGTTTTCAATAGATTTGATATATTTTCTATGAATTAAAATGAAAAAAATTAAATGTGTTCAAATTTTAAAAAGGGTCTCTATGTCAAACTTCGCGTGAAATTAACCAAAAATGTACTTTACGGACCTAAATGAAAAAAAAAAAAAAAAAGACCAATACGGACTTGAAGCAGAAAAACGGACCTAGTGGGAGTCCTGTGTGTCTCTTAATATAATTTTAAACAGTTATTTTAAGAACTTATTATTTATTGAGATGAAATTCATTTTATTACATAGTACATATTGATTATATATTTTTTAACACCACTTGACATTGTACCTAGCAAAACCATGATCACAATATCTTTGTACAAAGATATGCACTGCAAAAAATAAAAATAAGTAAAGTACTAAATTATTATACTAACGATAAATTGTGAATAAATGTCACTAAGACTTTATAATTCAGGGTAAACATGAAATATGGGCAATATCAAAGTGTTGAGTCAAAATATCAAGGAGAATTTAAAAAAAAAAATAATAATAAATTTATTAGTTATATATCAGTAGTTGTCTGTGGTTATTCTTTTCAATAATAATAAAAAAAATGGTTTAAACTTAATTTTTATGGTATTGAAAAGTTGCAAATTTATTTTTCTCAGAAACTTATGAAAAATAATAGTTATCTTAACAGAGAAACAATTACACAAAGTATAGCTTGGTAAATCTGAAATATCCTGCAATTTTTATTTTTCCCTACAAAAAAAAAAAAAAAAAAAAAAACAAACTAAGTTATTGTAATTTGCAAAAAAAAATTTTTTACATGAATAAATGAATCAAGGTTTTTTAATTTTGATTAAAAATATTGTAATACATTTATACTTTGAATTTAAAATATAATATATGAAAGGTTGCAAAAAAAAAAAAAAAGCCATTAAATAGCAATATCAAAAGCAGAACAAAAATTTCTGGATTGCATCAAAAATAAATTCTATAATTGAATGTATTGTTAAAAAAAGACAGTATGTGGTTTCAAGTTTTCAAAAGATATGAAATATATTATCAAATCAAAGAATATTTGATAACATTTCAGTGCTAATTTTTCCCAAATTGCCAACTATGATGCCATTTTCTGAAAAATCCTTCCCCTTCATTTAAAAAAAAAAAAAAAAAAAAAAAAAAAAAAAGTAGCAAAAAATTATTTAATTTCCTTTTATTTTAAAGCCTTCAAAGTTTAATGCAGTTTTAGAATTAAAAAAAATGACAATATTGTTACATTTCATGTAATGATTGTGTCAAATTGATGCTTTCCAAACAGAAATCTCGGAATATTTTGGGTTATCTTACTTAAAAACTTGTATCACTAATTAAAAAACATATATTTTATGTAACGTTTATTATAAGGGAGATATGCAATCTGTGCTCCCAAGTCATTTTATAATATTTAAGTTAAATACAGCCGCAAAAAAAGAAGAAAAATCCAGAAGATTAATCAATCTTTTTTTTGTTGGGAGGGGGGGGGGGGGTGTACAAAATAAAATGGAGCATAAAAAAGTTTCTTTTACCAAGGCCCTATTCAAGAAAACAAATTAGTCTACCTCATTATAGGAATAGCATTTGAAATCAAGTCATGAAATCAAATCCAATAATATTTTATTATATGCAAATTTAATATAAATAAATTTTTTATAACAGTTGAATTTGTTACTGCAATTATATATTTCGGCCTTGTGTAGATTTTACACATACAAAATCCACAGACATCTCATTTCTATCCTAACTCTGACATAAAATCCTAGAATATGATAACATAAGCGAGACTTTTTAGCTTCAGTTTCGTTTGTTTATTTACACTTATTTTTGGCGAGAATGAAATGGAAGTTGCCAAGGAAATGAATACTGCCAAAACAGACAGCTTTTGACAGCCTTTAAAGCACCAAATCCGGGGTGATGTTGGATTCAACTTTTCTATGGAATAACAATAGAGTCCTCACTCTAATACTAATCTTTGCTCTGAGACAAACTTAAAATTTTTATGCTGTACTGTTACTCTGTAGCAGAATAAATAACCATCAATTTTTTCCTCTTAAATTTCCATTCCCCATCTCCAGAAAAAAGGGTTAATTTCTAGACATTGGGGATGGGGGAGGGGAAGAGCAGAGAGATTTTCCTCTTTTTTGTAGTTTGGCTATTCTCACCTCTGATATTTTGTTAATGAGTTTGAGAAGGGAAGTTATTTTAAACAAAATATTTACATTAAAACATAAACTATACATGTGATTGAGGGATGAGAACAGCCAAACTGCAAAAGAGAGAATAATTTTTGCCTCTGCCCCCATTCCCCCCATTTGGAGAAAGGACGGTGCAAAAATTTGAAAGAGGATGAAGGTTTTACATGAGTCATACTTATATGAGATGTTGGACAAGTCACCTACTACAAAATAAGAAATAGTGCAGAATTAAAAAAAAAAAATAATATTACAGATTTTAAACTATTTTCTAGCTAACATTTGCAACTAAACTGTGAAAATTTTCAGCTTCAGGTGACTACGGTGACTATTTTTGGCCAAAAACCATTAAAAAGTAACTATTTTAACAAAAATGCAAAAAAAAAAAAAATAAATAAATAAAAGACATTTTCCAGAGACTATTTTTCCACGGTTGTTTGAGAAGATTCATGATTTTTTCTATGATGAATTGGTAAAATTCACGATTTTTTCAGCGATCGACTGATGAAAATAGCTATTTCTTTCCACAATTTTTGATGAAATTTGAGATATTCTATGATGGTTGGAGGGGAATTTGTGATTTTCTCTATGACTGATTACAAATTTTGAGATTTTTTTGTGCAACGAATTGATGAAAATGTTTTTTTTTTTTTTTTTTTTTTGGTGGGGTGGGGGGAAATTTGCAACATATATTTTTCTGCAGTTGATTGATAAAATTCGCTATTTTTTCAGAATTCTTTTGGCGAAATTCCACGCTATTCTTTTCCCCCGATCATTTGACGAAATTTGTAATTTTCTTTTCACAGTCGACTGACAAAATTCTTGATTTTTTGCACGATCATTTAATTAAATTCTTGATTTTTTGTGTGATTGTTTGGATGAAATTTGTGAGGTTTTTTCTGCGACCGAATGATGAAAATCGCCATTTTCTTCCACGACCTTTCACAAAATTCGAAATGTTTTTCTTCAGTACTTTGAGGAGATTTGTGATTTTTTTTGCAACAAATTAGTAAGAGCGATTTCCCCTGAAAGATTGACAAAATTAACTATTTCTTTCTGCAATGCTTGATGACACTCCTGATATTTTTCTAAGGTCATTGAAGGAGATTTGTGATTTTTCCTGTGACCAATTGCAAATTTTGGGATTTTCACTTTCTTTTATCTTTACAAGAATGTATAGGATGTGAAAAAATTCAAATTCCAGTTTTCGATAGATTTACACCAGGCATGAAAGTGGGAAACCGGAAAAAAGTTGGAGAATATTTTTCATCTATACAATGGCGTCAAACTCTTATAATTTAGACACATTTTAACAGTTATTTATACAATAAAATGCAATATAACTGTACGTATGATTGTTATTTTTTTCCATAACTTAGAAAATGCTAAAAACAAATTTAAACTAACAATAAATGTATAGCATAATTGCATAAAAAAATAAAACTGAATACAGTTTGCTAAAGGCATAAATCCAAATATATCTGATCAACTTATATACAGTGATTAATTTTTCAAAACAAATATTATTCTGGATGATTTTTCTTCTTCTTCCAAAAGAAAAAAAAATTTCTCCATGGAAGCTATTTACACGTCAAATCAATCTTTGCTCCAGAAATAAATCTCCAAAACTGTATCAGTGAAACTGTTCAAAAGTGTTGTATAAATAAGAAAATTTATTCTATTAAAAAGAGAGCCTTATGAAAACTTCCTTTAAAAGAAATTTCACTCTGCAAAGACACTTTAAACAACTTCATTTATATACATGACTTTCAGATACTTATAATATAAGCTTGCCTTTCATTTGATGGCTATTTTGCACAGCAATTCAAAAACAAACTCCAAGGATTTGAGTAGACGAAATGTCTGATTATTAAATTTTTCAGACCACCCCCATAATTTTCTTTGCATTTTTGCATCAATCCAGAGAATGTCCAAAATTGCTTTAAAAAAGGTTGGAATTCCTCCTTTAGGAGGAACTCTTACATGCCTGTTACACTGAGTGGCCAAAAAATTAGAGACATCCTCTAATAATGAGTTAATCCACCTTTAGCTCTGATCACAGCTAATATTCTTCTTGGCATGGACTCCCATTGCTGAGGAATGTTGGCCCATGCTGACATAATGGCAGCTGTAAGTTGGGTAAAGATTAGATGATGGCGTTTCCAAACTTTGAAGTGCTCTTTCGAATTCGTCCCACAAATGCTCAACAGGATTGAAGTCAGGTAACTGAGCTGGCCATGGAAGTAGATT
Source organism: Maratus michaelseni (assembly GCA_963931845.1). NCBI lineage: Eukaryota > Metazoa > Arthropoda > Arachnida > Araneae > Salticidae > Maratus > Maratus michaelseni. Next base: position 248,720,999 of record OZ007599.1, read on the forward strand.
AAACTCTGATTAATGTTCTTCAAACCAATTTAAGATCGATTGAGCACATCAGCAAGGTGCATGGTCCTACTGAAAGTTACCATCTCCATAAGGGAACATTATAGCCATGATAAATGTGTGCATGTAATTGGCAACGATATTGAGGTAAGCTGTACTGTTCAGAGTTGTGTCACAGATATCAAGGGGCCCAATGTACTCCAGGAAAACATTCCCTACACCATAATTTACCGCCACCAGCCTGAAGAGTTGTCATTTGGCAGGAGGGTTCCATGAATTCATGCTGTTTGTGCCATCTGCATGATGGAGCAGTAAACAAGATTTATCAGATCAAGCTCCTTTTTCCAGCCCTCAAGTGACCAATTTCGTCATTCCTTTGCCCACAACAGGTGCCTGTTCCTATTTTTCTGTGATACCAAAGGCACTCTTGATGGTCTCCTACTGCTGAAGCACATTCTTTGCAAAGTCCTTCTTGTTGTGCATTGGGATATGCTTTGTGGTGCACCTGCATTGATTTCAGCTGTAATTTGTCATGTTGCTGCAGACTATGCATGCTACTCGCTTTTCACCTCTCTCATTCACCAGCCTTTTTCGACCAGAATAGCCCTATTCGCTTGAAGTTTTTTTTGCTCAACTGCCACTGTCTAAACACCAAAGATAGTATTGGGTGAGAAAATCCTAAAAGACTCGTTGTTTCAGAGATGCTGGCACCAGCTCTCCTTGCACCGGCGATCAACCCTTGTTCAAAGTCACTTAAATCTTCTGTCGTATCTATTTTTACAGTAACTTCTGTGCTAACTATGTCCTACAAAGCTAAAAGTTCCTTATATAAGCAACTTTGCATTGTTATGTCATTTTACGTCACTGTCAGACTGGTTTACTTTCAAATAAAGGGTGTCTGTAAATTTTTGGCCACTCAGTGTATATGTTTTAGAAGGTCCTGAACACGATTTGACTTCTTTTAGAAAATGTCTATCTGTATGTGACAAAAAATTTGTGGCATTCTATCTCAAGAACTAATGCATGGAATTTAATAAAACTTTAGATTCAATTAGACCTTGATATAAATTGAAGCTGATTAGTTTTTGGTGTAAATAGTCCAACAGGTGGCACTATTATGCTCCTTTTTTCACAATTTCTATGATAGCTTTATCTCAAGAACTAATGGGCAGAATTTCATCAAATGTGATATTCTGTTAGATATTGACATAAATCGATGCTGATTAGTTTTGTGTGTAAATCGCTTAACTGGTACTGCTTCTATGCTGTGTTTATCCAGATTTCTCTGATAGCTATATCTCAAGAATGAATAGATTGTCATTTCATTTTGGTTGCAGGCATTTTGATTTATATAGAAGAAAGTTTTGTGATGGCCAAAACCAACTAGCTTTTTTGGCAATCATTTTACAGAGTTACGTTTTTTCCCCTTGCAATCCTTTACTAAATTTCATGAATGTTTTCTGTGACTGATTGACAAAAGAGATTTTTTTCGCAACTATTTGTCAAAATTTGTTATTTGTTTCAGAGATTTTTTTGACAAAATTTGATATTCTTTTCCACAATCATTAACTGAAATTCGTGATTTTCTTTTCACAATCTACTGATGAAATTCTTGATTTTTTGCACTGCTATTTGATGAAGTTCCGTATTTTTTCTGCGATTGTTTGATTAAATCTGTGGTCTTTTTGTCTGTGGAAATTTGTAGAAATTCGCATTTTTTCCCCAAATGACCGATGGATAACCCCCCGCAATCAATTCTTGAAATCTACACTTTTTTCTGTCACCAATTGATAAAATTCACAATTTCTTTTCAGTGACTGATTGATAAATTCATATTGCAGGATTCCTCAAAAAAAAAAAAAAAAAAAAAAAAAAAAAAAAAATTGCAGCTTTCACGATGATTAAAAAGCATTTGTGGACAAATCGCATGGCTCAAATTATATCGTAGGGTTGGGATAACATTTTAGTACAGTATAATTCATACATCTTACAGGGAGCTGTGTATTTTTAGTTTAATCTCTATTTTACCATAACATGTATCGAATTCATTAACATAATTAATTAAAACCCAACTCTTACCCGAAAATTTTTTAAGACTGATCATCTTTTAATTACTATATTTAATTTATTTCTGAGGTATTATTTTTATAATTAATATTTTTTATTGAAAACTCAATATATCTATCACGTTTTAACAGTTCAGAAAAAAAATCACATAAAATTCTTAAGTCCGATCATTCATATTTTTAGTTACTATTTATAATAACTATTTTTAATTGAAAACCACACTTTGAAAAAATATTTCCTGCCCAAATACCCCACTATACTATAGTTCACAAAAAAAAAAAAAAAAAAAAAAAAAATCTCGTAAAATTTCTAAGTCACCCAATTAAAATTAAATTTCTATTTTATTAAACAAAAAAATATTTCACCCCACTTCGTGTTAAAGTACATCTATTCATGCAGAAAAAAACAAAAACAAAAAAACATTTGCTTCGAAATTTTCTAAGTCTTCCAATTAAAATTATTCCGAAATAATTCCCTCATCTTAGAGTTGCCGCTCCACATGCGAGCACCCTGCTCCCCCAACACGCAAGCACCATCCTCCTCCAAGACACCACCACCATGGAGCGTCAGGCGAGCTGCTCCTTTTACCTCCTTCTCTCTCATTTATCCCCTAAAAAAGTTTTTTCCCTTGTTTGATTCCTTCCTCATCTTACTTTATTAGGTCCAATAGGACTACCCCCACCATACACCCTCTAGTAAAAATACAAGAAATATTTATTTTTGGTTGCTTGCTTGCACATCTTTTATGACTGTGGAGAAAGGAGAGAAAGAATTATTTTCTGGTCAGCCCTCAGTGGAAGTAAAACTATGTAAAAAGGCTATGAAGGCAATCTGCTTTTTAGTACCAGAGGTCACACTATTCATGCGACCACCCGAAGGGGTAAAGAATCTCCTTACTAGCAATTAGAATTTTTTTTTTTAAATCCATGGAGAAAAAATGCTTTAAAATTTTTATGAATAATTTCTCATTTATAATTACTTTTTTTTTTGTAATTTTTTTTAATATAATATTATTTTGACCACCATAAATCTTATGACAAATAAAATATTTCTTTGAGATAATTCTACATTAAAAAAAGTCCTAGTAGATTTATTAATCTAACTTCCAAAGTAGATATATGTTGGTTGATATTTGAGTTATATTTTATATGTTTATTCTTAGTTACTATTATTTAGGATTTTTCTTATTTCTCTAGATTTTTTTAACATACCTGTTGCAAAATTTTCCAAAGCTGTTTTCTAAATGTTTATTGTAAAGTATAATTTAAATACTATTGCCTATTATGCCTATTTATATAACTAAATACCTATTTGAAATGGGATTCTCGCTAATAAACTAATAATGAAATGCAATTAAAAAAAAAACTATTTAACTTATAATGTGAAAATAATGGTTAAAAATAAACTTAAAAGGATTTGTAAAAAATACTCTCTCTGAAGTTTTATTATAAAACTAGCAGACCCGTCTGGCATATTTGGACCACAGTCTAATGAGAGAAATTTGGCCTGAGATAGACTTGTGGGCAGCTCATGGTTTAGGCTTCATGCCAGGCCCATGCCCATGCACACATTATCAAACACAACAACAAAATTCCCTGAGTTATTTCATTTATAAAACACAAGCCACAGCAAAGTCACATGACGTTGCCAATAAAAGATCGATCATTGAGTTCAGCTACTAAGAAATCTTGTCATTATAGCAACAGGCTTTGGTGATAAAAGGTTACCATAGCAAATCACTGGTGAGAGATTCCCTACTGTATCTTCTTTTCTGCAGGCAAAAATTTCTTATTTTCTTAATGTCTTGAAAAATTCATATAAATTCAAATTATTGGTTTTGATTTTTAAAATGATTTTCAAAGGTTTCCTCCATGCAGAGATATAAAATTGTATAGCTAAGGTATCAAATAAAAATTGGTTAATAAAAAACAAACTTCTCATTTTTGGCCAAAGGACTTTGTTTTAAAACTTTGTGAAAAAATTCAAAAATTGATGCACAAATTTCTAATAAACTTTATTGAAAAGAGGACAAAATTTACCATAGGGGGCTAAAAAATTACATTTGAATAGCTTTAATAAATGCTTTAAATCACAGTCAAAATAAAAAAAATCAGGGAAATATGCAAAATTTCCCATTCAATATAAAATAACAAAAATCTCAAAATCTGACAGCCAGATGTATTTGGACAGGTCTTTGCCTATCCAGATCCCAATTTGTACATCTCTATGTGCGATAGAATACCCTAGCCATCACACAAACACATGCACACAGAGTAACAGTGATTTAAAAATTTAAAACAGATAACTTTTTTAAAAACTGAACAAATTTTAGTAGTATTTTTAATTTTTGGAAAAAGGATTTATTTGTTTAAATTTCCTTGAAAATAAAGTATCTATGATTCCTAATTTGGCTTTAATACAAAAGGTAAATATTAATTGATATTCACCATTTTGCCAAATTTCACCTTTAATGTCTTTAAAGATGACAGATAAAAACTTCCACATCACATGACAATGTACAAAGAAAAACACTTCATCATACAAAGTTTATTCTCTAATGTGTCCCAATAGATTTTTATATGAGTGATACAGCAATATAAAAGGATTAATTAAAATAATTATAATTAAAAAAAATTGGGCTTTAAGGTTTTTAAATAGATGTTCCAAAGTATTTTTCAGAAAAAATTGTTAGCTCTGCTTCCAGCATTCTCTACACAGCACATACACAGACATACAAAAAATCTTAAACATTATTTTATCTCCGTAAAAAAAAATAATGAAATAAAATACTCTAAAAATAAACAATTGAGAAAGATGTGAACAGCAAAATAAATACCGTGCAACTTTTTCGGCTTTCCGTTCTTCTTCATAATCCGCATACATACTCTTGTTTTTATTCCATGGGTTTGTAATTTTAGGGTAGGTATCTAGAAAAAGAAAAGGATAATTTAACTGTAGAAATCAATTAGATATTTTGGAAATATGTTTACATTTAACATGCATTGTTAATAAACACAGCAGTTCCTCCAATGTATTGTGGTAGAGACTGCGATTTTATAAAGTTAAGATTTGTTAAATGTGAAAATTGATCCAGTTCAGGCTAGTAATAAATCAGGCGTCCCCCCCCCCACCCCTTTATCTCCTGTACCATCCTTGAACATTAAGGCTCTCAAAGTTAAGATTTGTTAAATGTGAAAATTGGTCCAGTTCAGGCTAGTAATAGATCAGGCGTCCCCCCACCCCTTTATCTCCTGTACCATCCTTGAACATTAAGGCTCTCTTTCAGTAATTTTTTCTTTGGGATTTCTGCCCTCAGCTTGCTTTTTCATTTCTCCTTTCTAAACACGCCCATCTCTTTCTTCGGCTGTCAACACAGTAAGGGGTAGAAACAGGGTTCTAGAATCCCGGAAGATCTGTAAATAGTTTGTGGTCAGGGTCATTCTCATCTCATGCAGGATAGATTGACTGGTTCAACACATAAAATGCTTATCCCAAAACTAATTCCACTGTTGGTCATTTAGAACTGTTGTTTTGCTATAATTGTTTTATAAATTTCCAATAAATCTTTTATTTGATTATGTATATATTTTATTATCATAAATATAAAATACAAAAAAATTATAAGACAAGAAAAATTACATAGGAATGATTTATGTATAAAGCCTAAACTATATTTTATTTCCATATAACTAAACACAATATTTCAAATTTATACTGCAGCATCAAGCGACAGTAATACCAAGAAAATTTTCACTGAATATATAAGCATAACATAGATTTTCACATCGAAGGGGCAAAGAATAACAATAAGTCATGTCATAATTACGAAAGTATAAATTATAATATAACATATAGCTACAGTAACATATAAATATAATAAATTGTATTAAATTGTTGTAAAATATCTATAATTAAAAATATATTATAAATAATTTATAATCTGATAACCTCTTTATTCAAAACATAATTTTTACTATGCTTCTGTAGTTTTTATATTTATTTTAAACGATATTTAATATAATTAAATTTTGTTTATTTATGTAGTTTTTAAAATAGCCTATATTTAAATTAAATGAAATATACGTTGAAAGCAAGTGTTTGATGTTTGTATAGATATAGATATTTAATTTGTTACATCAATAAAACTGGCGCCAATCTTTAAAATTTTTAGTTGTTGATATTTTTTGTACTTTTTAATAAAGAAGTGAACCCTGTACAGTAAAGATTAAACCAATATATGAATCAGTTTTAAATGAAGCCCTCAAAAATAGAAAAAAAGTATTAGATATTTTGTCAAGTTAACCCAAATCCCGACCCGAACCTGAAAATTTAAGTTAACATAAATCCCGACCCCACCCTGACAGAAAATTTCCATCGCTCCGTAACCTGACCCGAACCCAGGTAAAAAAATCCATTGAAGAGTAACCCGACCCGGACCCAACAAAATAAATTCCTTCGTGTCAAAACCTGATCATAACAAGAAAATTCAAGTTAACCCGAAGTTTGGGTTGGGTTTCTTCCGGAAGAAACTAGTTTCTTTGAGGACAGTGGAAGAAACTGGAAGAAATGGAAGAAACCAACAGAAAACAAAACAGATGTTCAAAATTAAAGTATATTAACTATATAAAAGAATTAAATTCAAAACCTAATTATATGAAATTTAAATTGTAAACTTTAATTAATATTAAAAATATTATTTATGGAAAAATAAGTTATTTTTTAATAAAACTTACAAGTTATGTTTTTTACAATTTTAGAGGTAGGAAATACTTTTTTATTGTTTGTCATTTCTGTTTAGAAAAAAAAAAAAACCTATCAATTCTTTATATAAAAATGCAATATTTCAAAAACTATTGTGCAACTCTTAAAATAAACAAATTTGTGATCATGTATAGTAGTAGCATGCATATCTCAATGCTGATTATAAAAGATAAATGTTCTAAATATAAACTCTATGGGTAAGCCAAAATTCTTTTAAACTCTCTGTTTTGCAGGACTTGAAAGAATTGTTTCATCTTTAGCATTCATCCATTCTAAGTTGAGAAATTGATTTCAGCATCCTACTGCTAAAATACTTTTGTTTTGTTATACCATGTTGCACTGTAGTAAGGAAAATACAGCTTTTAACCCCTTGGGGACGAGCGACACGTATATGTGACGCATAAGATGCTCAGAATCCTCGATTATTCCCACCAGTTATTTTTTATTGTAAGCTTTACCTTATGTAATCCTAACATTTCTGCGATTCAAGTAGGCGAAAATTTGTTTTGAAAAACCGGTGGTAAAAGATAAAAAATTCTGTAAAGGACACTCGTCGCGAAGGGGTTAACGAAATTTTTAAATACAGTAATGATTGTATATTAGTTCCCTTAATAATATGGATGTAAATTAAAAGTACTGTCTTTTATTTAAAGGAGTTTCATTCTACAGTAGGTAAATGATCCACATACTATTTACTACTCGTTACAAAAGTAAAAAAAAAAAAAAAAAAATGTGCCTCTTTTGAATTGAATTACTTTTAATTGATTTTGGATAAATTTATTTGGTACATTTCTGTTATACCAACACCACTGTCATCACCAAGCGTAATAATTGGCACAAAATGAAATTCATAAAAAATGATTAATTAAAAAAAAAAGAAAAAAAAGTGGGCGCACAATTGAGCAATTAAAAACATAACATTTCAAAATTACAGACTTTCACGAACTATTTTATTAAATGAATACAAATATGGACTTAAAATAAAAGAACAAATATGAAATAATAAAACTCAATTTAAACTACAGGCATAGAATTGTAATAGCATTACAGTAAACATTTCACTTTTTGAATGAAGACGTTCCTGGTTTTTGAATAAAAGCTTTTTATATGTATCCAGAGGCCTGAAACAATTTTATTGCAGCTTCCTAATCATCTGGTAACTGCCAAATTGTAAAATTCATATCTGTGTCAACAATAAATAAGTTACAACTAATATTAAATATTCTCTATTTGAAAAATAGAAAATTAAGGTGTTTTGTTAGGCTACAATTAAGTAATAATAATAAAGATTCATGTTCAATAAATAGTAAATCGCAATGTTTGGTACGGTTTGCAATAATAATTCTTTGCACATTAAAGGCTGAAATAAATGGCACATTAGCATACATTTTGGCATGGTGTTAATATAACGTAAAAGTACCATTTATTTTATTCAGGTACACAAGATTGGAAAGCTTTAGACAGGTGTGTGATCTTGGCTAAAAAACTGATGTAATTATCAATTTATCATGTATAACTAATTTTTATAGGTCTAATTAAATTTACTTAAGGTTATCTTAAGGTAGAGAGAGAGATCTGCCCCTTACGAGCTGCAAACCCCCGTCCAGACCCCACAGGTTCTAAAGATGTACTAATTTGCTTTGTTTTAAAAATATTACCCGATTACATAAGATTTAATGACCAGTGGTGATCTTCTGTAATCGGGTTGCCATTCATTTTCATTTAACTGAAGATTTTTTGGTTCTCAAGACTGCATTCATTACGATCACGACAATATTGACACGCCTTATTTCGTGATTGATTAAGTAAGTTTAATCACACATTTAAAAATCAGCAAAATTGAAAGTAAAACATGTGGCTGCCTCCGGACTTTTATAATAACATCTAGAAGAAAAGTTTTCTTTTCAGACACTATAAGAAAATTGTTTTAAATATGACATAATCTTCTTATTTAATGCATTTTGCTTGTAATAATTAACTTATTTTAAAGTTTTTTTTTTCTCCTCGTTTATTATTCACGTGTATATTCACGTGTATTATCACATTTATGTTATTCAGTTGAAAGTGTTTGGCAATATTATTATTTGGGCTTTTTAAAATATGATGTAATTTTCTCCATTTAATGCTTTTCGCATGTAAAAATTTAATTATTTTAAAGTTTTCTTGTATCGCATACATTTTTAAATGGGCAAAATATTTATAAATAGCAATTACATATAAGTAAATATGAATATGAGGAAACAAATCTACTACTTATCACATTCATATATAACTAACAAATCAAATAAAAAACTATCTTAATAATTTAACAGCAAAATATTGCTAATTAGTTGTAGGATAATAATTTAAAACATTTTATGAAGTTCTATTGAATAAGAAAAAATCTCATAAAGCAAAATGATTTATTAAACTATTGAAAAAAAATCTATGAAAAATGCTATATGAAAAAAAACTATTTATTATTTATTTTTATTAATTGTTATTTTTTCAAAAGATACAAAAACAAAATTTTAAAATATTAATTTTTTTAACTTAGGAAAAAAAAACTGTTCAAACAAATCAAATGAAAAACTTATGTTTATTTTAACTTTAAAAAAAAAAAAAAAAAAAAAAATCCGGTTTTTGTTATAACTCTGCCAATAAGTGATTCAATTTTGAAATAAGATTTTGGCTTTTTAAAACTATTTAGTTTAAGTAAAAAGTTTTTGAAAGTACAGGGTGGGTGTAAATTTCTTTATAGTGAAAATGAGGGGGTTGGGGCAAGAAAGTGCCAAGCCACAGTTTTTAGTGAAACAAATCTAACACTGTAATCTGTTGCTTAATATTGAAAAGTATAATATCCAACATATAATTTTTTTCTAATGTCACTTGATGGCAGCATATGTGACAGGTTTCGTTTTTGCCCCAGATGTTTATGCCCCCAATGAAGATAGCTAATTTACAAAAAATGTAATAGTAATATTATTAAACTGCCATATTGTTACTCAGAATATCTCAAATGTTACTAAGACATTGGCGAAAAAACTTTATGTTATGTATCTTGATTTGAGTATTTCATCAAATTTTCAAATTGAAATATCTCAGAAGTTCACAAATGTGGCTTGGCACTCTCTTGCCTCGATCCCCTCAAATAAATTTCGAAAGTGTTATAGGTAATCTTGCTTTTAAATTTCATCATAATATAATATATAATTTTGCAATCTGTGAGGAGAAGCTGGCTGAACAAAATCCAGGAAAGAGCAAGAGTTTAAAATTGGTGTGTCTGTGGGGGGAAAAAAAAACACTGTATCAAAAGTACTATGTCATAAATTATTAAATAGCCCGTAGCAGAGTCCTGGATCCGGTCAGATACATAGATTTATGACTTGTGGGTTGGGTCGAATTGACGCTAATTTGTGAAGTTTCGGATCGGTTTAGGGTTGACTTTAAATGTTTCGGTTCAAGTCTAGTTGATCCGATTTTTCAAAAGAATATATATATTTTTTTTTCCCCAAATGAAAAATACTAAGTAGAATATTAATGAGTGTATACTAGCTGGCTTTGCCCGCCAGCGGGCCCCTAATTTACATCGGTGCCTCGAATATTTTGAAAACTCCCTTTTTTATAAAACATCGAAACGAACGACCCTCTGGCTCGCATCCACCTCAAGCTGAACGAACCTCCGAACCGGGTCCCCGCTGCTACACACGCACCGGATAATTCTTTAATTTGCACATTGAATAGTACAAACCTCTAACCGAACGAACCTCCGACCCTGGTCCCTGCTGCCTTCGGCACTGTATACCGGTCGTGCTGCACACACGTGGATAATCCCTTAAATTGCAGGTCGAATAGTATAAACCTCTAACTGAACGAACCTCCGGCTCGGGTCCCCGCTGCCTGCGGTACCGTATAGCAGTAATCCCTTAAATTGCAACTTGAATACTATAAACCTCTAACTGAACGAACCGCCGGCTCGGGTCCCCGCTGCCTGCGGCACCGTATAGCAGTCGTGCTGCGCACGCGCTGCAGTATACGTTAGTGTCACCTTCCACCACCAGATGGCGCAATCTGTTTATACGATCATAACTGAAATCGTTAAGGCTTTCGATGTCGAGTCGAATGAGCCATACCCCGTCGTCTTCGTGCCAATAGAACCGGAGATAGGAAAGCGCCCCCTGGTGGTGAAAAAATGAACTGAAATCGATAAGCTCTATCGATGCCGAGTCGAATGAGCCAAGCCGCGTCGTGATGTGACCCATAGAACCTGAGTTAGTGGCAAAATTCTTTAATTACACCTACCACCACCAGGGGACGCAATCTGTTCTATGCGAACTAACCCAAATCTGTAAAGCTATTGAAATCCAGTCGAAAGAAACAAACCCCGTCGTAATCAGGCCCATAGAACCAGATTTACGGAAGCGCCCCCTGGTAGTGGAACTGGAAACTAAAATATGTAAGCGCTATTGATGTCGACTCGAATGAGCCATACCGCTTCGCGATGGGACCCATATGACGGGAGATATTTTGAAAAGAAATAGCTAATTCCTTAGCTTCTTTTTCTTTTTTTTTCCTATACAAAAATCAGGATTTTGCTGAAATCAAAAATTATGGTCAGAATTCGAAAAATTTTTGAATCCCTGAAATGCCAGATCACTCAGAGCAAGGATTCATATTTTTCAGATTCGAAAATCCGATAATTTTAAAAATTTTATATAGCGTATAAAAAGTACAATCATTTTTAAATGCATTATTTTATCTCTTTCAGAAATGACTTATTCACAGACAATTTGTCTGCATTGAATGTTGAAATAAAAAAGCAGCTGCCTTTTTGGAATAGAAATAAATTCATTTGCCATTTCATTAATGAGTTTTAATTGATATCTTTAAAAATTACTGGTCGATTTATACGAATTTTTTTTGTTGAATTTGCGATTTTTTTATACACATGTTAGCAAATTTTCGTGAATGTAGAGTCATTATTTCCACTTGTTTCAAAAAGGAATGGAGCGATTTGATCTCGGATGTGTCAACCCGGCATTCTTTACAGCAACCTTTTTCCTGTCTGGGGTCAATGTTGGATGTCTGGTCAGTTTTTGGCCGAAATAAAGAAAAGTTACGGTCCGAATTAAAAAAAAAATTGACTTTTTGGAACAACAAAAATCGGCCGCGTGTGTACCCCGATTTTCGGATCGATACCTCCGGTAGATTTTTTTAAATTCGATGATGCATTAAAAAGCGATAATTTGGATGTCTGCGATTATCAAAACGGAAATTTTCTGAATTCTTTTCAAAGTTCGGTTTCGGTCGGTAATTAAAACAGTTTTGTCAATTAATAACTCCCCGGGTCCGGGTCGAACTTGAGCTCTGTGCCTTTTTTCCGAATTTTTCGGTCCGCGTCCGCGTGTCGATTTGTCCCGGAGCCTTTGCGTGTACAGAGGGGAATGCACAGACAGACAGAAACACACACACAGACGTTCACCGACATTAATATTATTGATATGTTTATTTTTGTACAAATAAGATGATAGTGATATTAGAGGCATAACTTCAGACTACTTTTCCATTACTGTATTTTAATGTGTATTAATTTTTTTTTTCACTTCTGGCTCGGATCGGGTAGTTTCGGGTCGAATTGTGTTGAGTTTTGCGTTGATGATTTTTTTTTTTTTTGGTCAGGTTGGGGTTGACTTGCAGAGGTCGGATGTCGGGCACAACCTGACTCGCGGTGTACACTAGCCTGTAACTCATAATTGTATTCATTAAAAAACATTCTTGTTATAAATTTTCATTATTTTATTATTCAGGAATATTAATACAAAGAAAAATAAATTTAATGCATTTAAAATATATTTTAATCTAATCTAACAAAGCATACCTTTTATTCTACACCACCACTGAAATACCACTGCTTCTATCAATCGATGATATCTTTTGCTTCTAAACATTTCAATTTTGCTTTTTATCCATAAATATGAAATAAACCCATGCTGAGAAATCAAACATTATCTTTTTTGTACTATTTCTTTTTTTATAATCATGTTGAGCATCATATAATGCGTTATTTCATTTTTGTGGAAACACAAATATCTTTTATTTCATTTATGAAAACAACGCCGATTTAATTTTTAATTACAGAAATTTTTAATAAAAAAAAACATGTTTTAACGAAATGTGAGTGTACTATGTCAGAAACCACTTCAAAAAACTTTCGAATGATACCCCATTAATATTTTATTTGTGTATAACTAAATATGCTATTTCAAATTTATGCTGCAGCATCAAGCAATAGTATACCAAGAAAACTGACACTGAATATATAAGCATAACATAGATTTTTACATCGATGTTGCAGAGAATTATAATAATCATGTCATAATTGTGAAGTATAAATTATAATATAACATATAAACACAGTAACATATAAATATAATAAATTATAATTTGTATTAAAATATTTAAAATTATAAATATATTATAAATAATTTATCATCTGATAAACTCTTTATTCAAACATAATTTTTACTATGCAAGATACCTTCTGTATTTTCTATCTTTATTTCAAAAATATATTTAATTTATTATGTTAATTAAAATGCTGCCGATCTTTAACGATTTCAGTTGAGATTTTTTATACTTCTTAATGAAGAAGGGAATCCTATACAATAAAGATTAAACATATATATATATATCAGTTTTAAATGAAGCCCTCGCAAAAGAAAGGAAATATATATATATATTCTTAGTTTGTCAAAATAATTTAATCTTCACTATATCAGATTCTGTTCTGTATTAAAAATTAAAAGCATACTGAATGAATCCCCATGCGTTTCCAAGATCTCACTGTTCGTTCTCCCGACCCCTTGACTTTCGAGCTGTGTGATGTCAAAGGTCAACTGTGGTCCTCCTCCTGCTTGATTTATTGCTTAGTGGGGGGGATGAAATTTTCAGCTTATTGTCTATTATCTAGAGTTTAAATAAACTTAAACGAATTTGTTTTATTTATATGAATAGATGAGAACATGCACTTTATTTCAGTGTTTTACAGTTTTTAAAACTCCAAATAGTTTTGGAGTTATTTAGTGTTATTCACATCTCGCTGACTTCTTAAGACTTTAGCACTAAATTAAAAATATATATATATAATTTAGAAATATTTTGTAATACAGAAAATAAGAGACATCCTTTAAGAAGAGAATACTAAAAAATAAGTCAAAAATATTAATTTCCTAATGAGATATTTGACAATTACGAATGGAATCCGCGACCATTGGTTTAACATGGCAGGGGGAAATTTCAAATCTTACTGATGCAGAGCCTTAATGGTCTTTCCCAGCTGGAAGTTGAGCAAGATCGAGGAGAAATGACAGCATTATCCCTGAGGGTGACCGAGTGTTGGCTGAAAACATTTGGAGCACGTGTTTTTAATATCTAGACAACAATAAATGGATTTTAGCACCTTTAAGCAATGTGTCAGGGTTCGTACGCTTTAGGGAATTTTCCAGGAGTTTCACCAGTATTTTCTTTATATAAATAGAAATCTAGGTTAAACTCGTGAAACTTCGCTTTCTTTTAAGGAGGATTTTCTGTAAGAAAATACTGGTACCGAAGAATTTCCTGGTCGCAAAATTCCAGGAGCCGTACGAACCCTGATGTGTACACTTGTGAATTGTACTTCTTTTTTGAGAATTTTTTAAAATTATTTATTCAAGTTCAATTTTGCACTGAAATGGAGTTTTTAAACTTTTGATTATTTTATAAATTTTAAATAGAAATAGAAACTAACTGATGCAATTTTCCCATAACACTTTATACCCTGACAGAGATTTAAGTACAATTAAAGAGAATTTGATGTAAAATTTATTGATTGTGTTTACCAATAACAGTAGATTTTATTTTTCATGAAAAATACTTTGGTTTTATCATATTTAAAAAGCATAGAAAAATTTATGTGACTAAATATTTGTAAAAAAGGATATTTTCCCAGTCATTTATGATGGCTATCTTTTATAATATTCAGTAATGTTGCTAGGTTTTTTAATCTTGGATCCGTGGGACACTTCGAAAAATCCTGGATCCTTTTTCACAAAACAACTTTCTTCTTTTAGAAATAAGTCATATTCACTGTATTAACCCCTTCAGGACCGGTGGCTTTTACACAAATTTTATTCAGTTGGCACCACTTTTTTTAAAAAAGCTACCTTTACTTGAACGATCACAAAAATGCTCTAATTAGAGAAAGCAAATATTACTTTTATTTTTTACTGGTGCCCAAAACAAATTCTGTATGTTCTTTTTTAGGGTGCAGATATGCACCAATGGTCCCGAATGGGTTAAATAAAAAATGTGCCTCTTTTGTATTCTTTCAAGGATGCATCCTCAAGGACCCATCACAATTTTTTGCTTAAAGAATGCACTAACTATAACATATCCCCGGTATCACCGATATTGAAAGATGCACAGAGAAAAATTTTCTACTCAAAAAAGTTTATTTACAAGACCACAATATATTTACTTTTATTATATAATAAAACCACAATATATTTACTTTTATCATTTCATAAGACAACAATATATTTACTTTCATTATTTAATAAGACCACAATATATTTACTTTCATTATTTAATAAGACCACAATACATTTATTTTTATTATTTCATAAGACCACAATATATTTACTTTTATTATTTAATAAGAATTAAGACATTTGAAAAACAATATTATTTGTCTAATATAAGTGTTCTTGTAAATATTTTACAATACATATAACTATCAATTTAATAAGTCATCTTTAATTTAAAAAATACATTTATTTTATTTTATATTATTAGTACATAAAATGTCTAAAATATCTTCAGATATTAAGGGGAAAATTTTGATGTAGAATATATCTTATTCCATAATTTTAGATTAATCTATATTAATAAAAGAAAGTTTTGTTCTGTGTGTCTGTCTGTTTGTTGGTGATGGCCAGGAAAATCTATCACATGCAGATTTTTAAATTTGTATGAGGATAGTCCAAGGTAGTTCCTGATGGACCTGAGGCTCAGAATTTTATTTTTTTGATAATTAGCCAAGATATTAATTAAAAACTAATCAAAAATGCATTCTGTTTTCTTAAAATTGGCAAGCACACCACTGCATGCTCAGTTTGGAGTTTCCTCAAGCCGACACACAGAGAAAAAGCAAATTACGAGATCACCTTTTTTGATTTGCTGTGTTTCTGAACACACTCCAACTGAATTGTACAAACTACAGAAAAGCTGATGACATAGTCTTAAATTTCATACCATTATGTTTTAAATGCTGCAATTGATTTGAAAAAAAATTAAATTTAACCTTTTCAAAAAAAAAAAAAATTAAAAAATTAAAAAAAATTAAAAAAAAATTAGAAAACATTAAATTTATATTTTTTCATATTCTCCCATTTTACAAAATTTCCCATAAGATT
Organism: Maratus michaelseni; assembly: GCA_963931845.1. Lineage (NCBI taxonomy): Eukaryota > Metazoa > Arthropoda > Arachnida > Araneae > Salticidae > Maratus > Maratus michaelseni. The sequence continues at coordinate 248,737,255 of OZ007599.1, forward strand.
AACATTGCATATGATTATTTACACTTATAACATAAATTTATTTTTGTGTTATTGTTCTAAAATTTTAATACATTAAACTAACCTTTTAGCTGTTGTTCCAATAATATTTTGATTTAGATATCATAACATTTAGGTGTAAAATAATCAGTTTGAAAGGGTCTGCAGCATTAGGATTATTTAGAAATTTTTTGTTTAAATGTATAAATTCACTCAACATTGATTTTAGGTATATTTAAGGTTATTATTATGGGCCTGGGTGGGTCAGCTAGAAAATAAATAAAAATATGTTATGTTTACAACAAAACAGGACTTATTATTCAGTTCTGCAAGTGTAAAGAAAAATATACTACGATTTGTAGCAATTTTACACACTGACTAGTATGAACACTATTCCTTTATATTTTTATTTAGAAAAAAATATCCAAAAATAATTTAATGACAAGACAAAACAATACAGATGCAATAGAAGTGCCAACGTGGAACATAAGCTGACAATGTGAGACCTCAATCGAATATAAAGTAAAACATTAAAAACAGATTTAGAAGCAAAATCAATCAGTCAAAAAGTATATTTTGAAAACTCTAGTAGAAAATCCCGCAATAGCAGGACCATTCTAGAGTTGGGAGCACCAAATATAACCACAGAATGTGGCTGCATTGATACATTCAAAGTAATTTTTGGATGCCCTAGACTTTGTTGTTAAGGATAAGTCTAAGACTACACAAAGATGGAAAAAGTGAGGGGAGTATGGTGCCAAGAGACACAAAAAAGCACAAACCAGAGATCCAAAGATCATAACAGGGGTGATTCTGAGTAAAAAAAAAAATTCTGAAATTCACAGCAAATTTTCTGAAAAGTTACAACAGAGAGGGGGGGGGGGGTCTACTCACACCACTTTTTTTGCATCCCTTTGACGAAATTTGCCATTTTTTTCATGATTTTTTGATGAAATTTGCCATTTTTTCGCAATGTTTTTGACGAAATTTGCCGTTTTTTCGTGATCTTTTGACGAAATTTGCCATTTTTCGCAATGTTTTTGACTAAACTTGCCATCTTTTGCAATGTTTTTGACAAAATTGGCCATCTTTTCACGATCTGTTGATGAAATTTGCTGTTTTTCGCAATATTTTTGACGAAATTTATTGTATTTTCACGATTCTCTGACGAAAGTCATAGTCACCACAGAATGTGGCTGCATTGATACATTCAAAGTAATTTTTGGATGCCCTAGACTTTGTTGTTAAGGATAAGTCTAAGACTACACAAAGATGGAAAAGGTGAGGGGAGTATGGTGCCAAGAGACATAAAAAAGCGCAAACCAGAGATCCAAAGATCATAACAGGGGTGATTCTGAGTAAAAAAAAAAAATTCTGAAATTCACAGCGAATTTTCTGAGAAGTTACAACAGAGAGGGGGGGGGGGGGGTCTACTCACGCCACTTTTTTTTGCATCCCTTTGATGAAATTTGCCTTTTTTTTTCATGATTTTTGACGAAATTTGCCATTTTTTTCGCAATGTTTTTGATGAAATTTGCCATTTTTCGCAATGTTTTTGACTAAACTTGCCATCTTTTGCAATGTTTTTGACAAAATTTGCCATATTTTCACGATCTGTTGATGAAATTTGCTGTTTTTCGCAATATTTTTGACGAAATTTATTGTATTTTCACAATTCTCTGACGAAAGTCATGTTTTTCCCGCGATCCTTTGACAAAATTGCTGATTTTTCTCCGAACGAATGACGAGATTGATTTTTTTTTGTGATCATTTGCCAAAATATCGGTACATTTTATGCCCGAATTTTCGGATTTATGACCGATATTTTTTTTAATTTTCGGAAATAATTCCTTAATTTTTTTGAATTTTCAGAAAATTCAGACCAGAATCACCCCTAAATCATAAAACCCCTTAAGAAAATACAGGGGGTAGGGGGGCATATAGCTCATTAAATTGATGTTATAATTTCAACGGTCATTGCATAGTGCATACTACCAGCCAAGATTTCCCAGGGACAGCTCGGATCATACAGCATGGAAAAGAGTACCATCCTGTTCTGATCTAGTGTTTCCCTTAGGTGTTTTTAGAGGGTGCAGTGTCCTGCCCCTTCTTTTTTATAGTTTTAAAAATGCTCTGCTCATTTTTATAGATCTGATGGCATGCCTATTTTGGGTTCGCAAAAATATGCCATTGGCATATTTCAGCTATCTAATTTTACCAAAAGGTTGTGGAAAAATCCGTAAATTCGCCTATCGGTAAAAAAAACAAAACAAAAAAAACCCTGAATTTCTGTAATTGGGTGCGAAAAAATATTGCAAAATTCAAATTGCATCATGAATGTTGTCAATCTACTGCAGGAATGAATAAACAGCAAAATTCGTTGATCAATCATGGAAAATATCTCAAAATTTGTCAATCCATCACAAGAAAATTAATCCTGAAATTCATCAATTGGTCGCAAGAAAAAAATCAGGAAATTCGTCAATCCATCACTTGTAAAAAGTCTCAAAAATAGTCTGTGAGTTTGAAAGAAAAAAAATCGCAACATTGTTCAGTTGGTTGCAGAAAAAAAAATTTGCAAACTTCATCCACGATTGAGTGAGAAAACCCCCCTGAAATTCGTCAATTGATTGCAAGAAAAAATCATGAAATTCATCAATCCATTGCTTGTAAAAAGTCTTAAAAAAAAACAGTCAGTGAGTTGCAGAAAAAAAATTGCAAAATTGTTCAGTCGGTTGGGGAAAAAAAATTGCGAACTTCTTCCATGATTAAGTGAGAAAATTCCTGCAAGTTTTCCCATTAAGGTGTGGAAAAAAATTGGAAATCAGTCTAACAGTCACAAGAAAAAAACCCCTGAAATTTGTCAATCGGTCACGGTAAAAAATAGAGAAATACGTATCTGTCGCAAAAGAGCATTTATTTCTCTTAGAACGTTATATTGAAATTTGTGAAGTAGCATAGAGAGAGGAAAAAATGGCAAACTTGTGTTCCAGAAATTAATCTTTTTTTGAGATAGTAAATATTAAGATTTTTAACAAATTGTATCATTTTAAAAGAAAAATTTCCTGAAATAAATGGCTATTTTTATTTATTTTTATTCCAGCCCAGCTAGTGGATAGGTAGCATCAAAATGCATGAAAAAACACCAACATTCAAACTGATCTCAAGGAAATATTTTGTTAAAAATAGTAAATATTAATACATTTTAAAACTAATTTACTTCAAATTTTTTGAGAAAAAAAAATAGATATCAAAATATGTACATTATTAAATAAAAGGCAATTCAGCCATGTTTAATAATGTTGTTTCACATTTCATTTGAAATAAAATATTACTTTTGTTTGATAGGCACACTTAACTGAAGATGCACTTTTGATATTACCGTAATTTAGGGAAGAAACGCCGCGGCGTTTACGAGTTTAAAAGTTTAAATTTTGCGAGATGCGGCGTTTATACCGGTGCGGCGTTTGTGAAAATTTTGTGTAAAATATTCAGTGTTTACAATTTTTTTTTCACTCATCCTTTTTTTTTCTTTGAATAATTTTCGCCTCGGTCGCGAAGCGATGTTGCCGATGTTAAGAGAAAGTTCCGATGGTACCCAAGGAATGCAATACACGAGTCCCCTTTTGGGGGAAAATATGGTGAATGAATAAAGGAGGGACAGGGAGCCACAATGGAAATTCCTTTTTATTGCACTGCACTGTAGAAACATAGAATACGAAACATTGACTAGTATCTAGTCAATGATAAGAAAGTTGTTTTCTGACGTTAGCAATGATAATTTAACTCTTTTGTTTATTTTTTATATTACTCATTAAAACATTACATTATATTCATTGGAAAGTGAAGACTATGTTGCTGTCATTGCTTCTTTCAACTTTTGTTATAATGATCTTCTGTTAATGAAATTCCCGTTCTTACAGCTAACTTATAGTGAAGATTTTTCTAAAATCTTTTTGATTATTTATTCAATAATAGTTTTGGAAGTTTATTTTTTAAACGCATTTTGAATCCTCTGTTATAACAGTTCATCGTTAATGTGCGATTTTGCAATTCTCGTTCTAATGACGAACCCATAGTGAAGATTTTTCTAAAATTGTTTTGATTATTTATTCAATAATTATTTTGGAAGTTTATTTTTTAAATGCATTGTGAAGTATCTGTTATAACAATCCCCGTTAATCCGCGATTTTGAAATTCCCGTTCTTACGACGAACCCAGAGAAGATTTTTCTAAAATATTTTTGATAATTTAATTCAATAATTGTTTTGGGCGTTTATTTTTACGAAATTAATGCGAAATTATTATATATGTTATTGCGAAATTGGTCCTTCTAAGGGATTCTAACCCGTATTTACGGCAAGGTTAGAAGAAATACACGGAAAACTCCGAACGGTTAGGTCGACGAGTGCGACAGGGGTTGCCAAAAGTTAAGGGGCGCAGAATTCATTCTGCCATCTCATTTTTCTCATTTCATTCTTCTGAGAATTATTTTCTTTCACCAGTTATCAAACGGCTCACTTATAATATGGCTTAACCTAGTTAATGAAACTTTGTAACAACATGTATACAAATAATATATATATATATATATATATATATATATATATATATATATATATATACACAGTAAAAGCTCGATTATCCGGCATTCAACTAACCGGAAAAATTCGAGAGCTCCTTTATTTTTCTCTTCCCATAAACAGGTGAAAATTTTTACTGCTATTTTAGGAACTTTACTGTTAGCATTCTCCAATTATCACCGCCACTGATTTGGCTTAAAATAAATCCATGTATGGAATTGCATCTCATAAAAGAACGCTTCATGAAAAAAAGAGAACTTTCTTTCAGACAGACAGACATTAGACATGCCATGTGTTCGTAGTATTCCTGACACATCGAAAGAAACGCAATCAAATGCCCAGTAACTGCTGAGAAATTATTTATCCCAAACTATTTTTTCTTATTATTTTACTTACTCAAGAATAAGAAATCATTATTTTTAAAGAATTATTTACTAAGGTCTTTATACTATATTATATTTTAAATACTATATTTACTCAAGAATATTATATTTTTTAACTGAATATGTTTAGAATATATACACTTAACTGGAAATAAAAACAAAAGATACTGCTGGGTAAGTTAGTTTCTCTTTCGTTTTTGTTTTATTGTTGTATTTTTATCACTTCAAACATTTTCTTTCCAGCCGTCTGCCGAGAAAATATTTTTCAGCAGAATAAACAGCAAACAGAAGTAACGAAATGATACCCTTTTCTTTTCCTTACTTATTATTAAAAAAAATAATTTATATCTCTGCTTATAATCATCCAATTGTATTTAAATTTTCAGCAAATTCAAATAATAATAAATTAGGCCGCTTACCAAATTTCTATTTAAATACAATACGTTCTCAGAAAATTAGACCCCCCTCAAAAAAAGCCCACTGTCTGAGCCCAGCCACTCAAAAAAAAAAAAAAAAGTGCTGACAGCTAATTTGTTTTTATCGTGATCTGAGAGGAGGCGAAATCGGACGTTACAGCTTGCATCTGATAACGTTCTTAGCCATGCAGAAAGGACTCATTATTATGGTGACTTGTTGCACCTTTTTTAGCCAGAGTAAGTTTTGTTATTTCCTACTTTGATGTTTACTTTTTCAGCGCATGAAGTAAGAGAAGCATCTGTTAATCATCTTTGTCCTAAATTAAAATCTTTGAAATGTCTAATTATAAATAAAGTAGTATTATAAAAGATTAATAAATAAATTTGAAATAATATCCTAACACAAAATATTGTTTATCTTTCTTTTTAATTCGTCAAAATTAACTTTATCAAATGCAAATTTAATAATAATAAAAGAATTATTTTATCGACTTCCCGATGACAAGAAAATAGGCCAAAAAATCATTTTCCTTTCTCACGGTTACATCGAACCACCCTCCCCCCCCCCCCCTTTCTTTCATGACAGATTTTTTAGTGCTCAACTATCCGGAAATCGGCGCTTCCCAAGCACGCCGGTTTGTTGAGCTTTTACTGTATATATATTAAGATTTAAAGTAAAAAAAAAAAAAAACAGATCAAAACAGTTTTTTTGAAAAATGTTTCAAGAAAAAAAGTTCGAATTTCGGCTCTTTCCGGATTTTGAAGTTTCGGATAATCGATCCCACTTTGTAAATATTTTAATTCTACACATTTTTAGATAGTTAGTTATTTTAATAATTCCGTTAATTTAGCCGTATTTATGTTATATTTGTGTACCTATTGCCGCTTTAATAGGTCAAAATATTTTTTTTTTTACTGCGGCGTTTACGATGGGTGCGGCGATTATGCCGATTTCTTACAAAACGATGCCAATTTTCAAGGGTGCGGCGTTTACGTCGGGTGCGGCGTTTCTTCCCTAAATTACGGTAACCCTTTCGCTACTGAACTGCCCAAGACACCCGGCCAAGCAAGTTACTGGCAGACGGCCCGACCGTCTATTCCATTTTCTTCTCCTCGTAAATATCCAACTATTGTAGCAGAGCAGGGGATTATTGGAACCAACAGGTAGAGAACCTTTCGTACTAGTTATCTTAGGGAAGTTCTACTTTTACCTCTTATTTTCCTAAAGAGAAGTAGGCAGGTAGAAGATAGGGGAGAAATAATCTTGCAATATATTTGGGTGTTCATCGTATTTTGAAAGCTATCAGTTTTGAGACTTCAGTATTCAAAGGGACATTATAACATTTTTCTCTATTCTAAAAATGTAACCGGGATTGCATATATAAAAGTATGAAATTGGTAGACAGTTTTTAAATCTAAGAATTATTTTAAACACTATTTAATGTACAAATTGGCCAAATTAGTTAAGTTCTATAAGCTTTAAAGGATCGAAATCTATGCATAGCAATTTAACCACTTTTTGCAGGCACATACTTAACTAGATTGTGGTGTGCAAAGTCCAATAATTTTTTTAATTTGGATAATTTTGTAGGTTTTTTTCCCAATCTTTTACTCAAAATTTCATTATCTGAAAAAAGATTTAATTTATAGTTTGAAATAGTCTATTTTTTCACTTACTGTTGCCAGATTTTTAAAAGCCCAAATAATAAAATTTACATATACTTTTCAATAGAAAAATATATTTACAAATGAATATGAAAATAGAAAGAAAGCTTTTCAATAATTAAGGTATTACGGGCAAAAAGTACTTTTAAAGCACTAAAAATCCCTTTTCATAAAAAGTGCCTTTTTTGTTCAGCTGAAGTGACTTTTCTTTGAAGGAGCATCCTGGCTTTTTTTTATTCTGGAGGAAACACTATGGTCCACACACATTGAATGAACACGAATTTCAGTGATTGGGATATAAAGTGAATTTCTAATTTCTGCAACCATTGTCAGATGCACTGTGCAGTGATGACAAGAGGGAGTTTCTGCCCTCTACAAATGCTTGCATCACAGTGATGTAAGGCGTTTAACGCAGAATTCTTCAATCAAGTGATTGACCTGTGAAATTTGGTTGTAAGTTTTTCATTTCTGGAAAAATAGGTATAATTCTTAAATCTGATGAATTATGTCATTTTGGGCATAACGTGGCGTATGGGTAAATTTATGCAATTGCTTGGAAGATTTGAATTCTTTTTAGATGGATTATGGAGATAGATACAATAGCAACTGAACAATAGGTTATGATCTGCCAAATCATGGATTTATATAATAATAATTTGTTTTTAATTGATAGTTTTCAATTCAGATCACCGTACCCAGTATGAAATGTGATGACAGTTCAGTACCAGATTCTTAAGAACTAGTTAGGTTTACTTCCCAAGATGCCTTGCTCTAATAATCTCACAATGTTGCCCAAATGCATCACCTCATTTGATTCACTTATACTCCCCATATGCGAAAGGAAAAAAGACAAGACAGACAGGAGAAACATATCTGTCTGCTACTGTACCTGAAGACTACCTCTGAGTGGGAATCACGGGAAAGTCTTGCATATAGATCGGGAATGACAATATTTAAGTGTTTTTAGAGAACTTGGCAAAGCAAAATTATAATATTTAAAAATTAATAAATGATGAAAATTTTATGCTATTTATTTAAAATGTACAGATTCTGATGAATAGGAGAAATTATGGAGGGATGGGACAATTTAAATAAAAATATTTTTTACAAACTATATTTCGCTAGTACAAAATGGAAATATTCAGAATAACATCTTGAAACATTTTAACATATTTAAGAAATATAAATTTGATGATAAAAGTTAAAATTTTAGGTTAATAAACAACCCTGTGTGAGGGAGGGATGGGACATGTTTTTAAAGTGAAAATTCATATTTGATTTTCAAAAATGTGGTGAAAAAATGGACAAAAACAGCCTGGCATTTGCATTCCTAACGTTTATTGTAAATCCCAAAGTTATTTTATCTTATATTATGCTTTGTAAAATCTCAAATGAAAAGTATGCTTGTGGCCGATCAGTGCCACCAATTATTTTTGGTGGATGTAGCTTTGCAATTATGTCTTGTTCATCAATGATGGAACGGTCATGATGTACTTATATATATATATATATATATTAATAGTGTACTGCTATGAAAAAATAAAAGTTCTCAGTTTGAGTTCAATAATTATTTCAAAACAGTAATATTTTATTTAAAAAAGCTAAGGAAATTGATATTACAGAAATAAATATAAATATTTAATACTAATGGTTGCACAAGTAAGGAGAAAAAAAAAATTGCACTGCTTTAATTTTTCAATGTATATTTGTTTTTTAAAAAAATCATGGAAGTAGTTAAAATTCCTTTTTAACTTTCAAAATAATAAGTTTTATTTGTTACACTTTTCAATTTCAAAACAAGATACTCTTATAAATATAAAATACAAAAAAATTGCATGTAATTAAACATTATTATTTGGATAGAGATATCATTTGGAAGAGATGGACATGTCCCATCCCTCCCTTAGAGCAACATAAAAAAAAGGCTTTCACAAAAAGCATGTGGCTTTTAGTCTTAAGTTAACTGTGCATTGATAAAATATATATTGAGTTTATAAAACATTAAAAACAATTAAGTTAGCAACAAAGAATGACATTGAAAATTTACATTAAAAATCTGAGTAGTTAGTTACTTTTAATATTGTATAATAGTCTTCTAAGTCATAAACTCAAAGGTGCTTGCAACTAAAAAGATTTTCAGCAATAAGTACGATGCAATGGTTACTCTATCTGGTGAAAGAGTCATAAATTGAAAATAAAGCTTATTTTAAGCATTAATGCAGATGTCCCATCCCTCCCTAATCTTCCTTATAAAATGATGAAGAATGATGTGTTCAGCCATACTGACTCACATAAAAATCTCAAAATAAAATTCCTGCTGAAAAAAAAAAATTATGTTATTAAGAGACATTACATGTGAAAGCTAGAGAAATTACCAGATCGATGACTTGAAAATGATTTGTTGGAGGAACTGGATACTTTTTGTACAGCCAATCTGTTGGCTTCAACATGAGCTTTGCGTTTCCTTGATGAGCTGATGATGCCCTTAAGACCTATGGCAAGATAACAAATGAAATAACAGATAACTTTCAGAAAAAGCAGAATTAATAGTTCAGAAACCTGAAATATCAGATAAATTATTTAAAAGGATTTCACACTTATTTTACAGTCTAATAAAGAAATCCTTTTTAATTTTTACAAGGGTGCTGTATAAGTAAAGCAAGTGCACAGAGCATGCCGGGTAGAATTTTATTATACTTTCTATAACAAACATCACTAACAAAATAGTCTCAGACGTCAAGAGTAAAAACAGCAAACATGTAAAAAAAGGAGTGAAATTTTTGCCCGCCTCCCAATATTTTGAAATCTTTTCTTTTGATAGGAGGTCGAGGTGTAGAAATTTCAAGAAAGAATTTGGATTACTGATCACTGATTCATCATTACTGCAAAGTAACAAATAGGGCAGGAAATTTTTATTTAAAAGTTATAGAGAGACAGTTGTTCCATCCCGGAAGTACATTTGGCTCCATCCAGTGAGCAATCTGTAAAAAACATCATTAAGCTGTCAGATCAGATAAGCACGTCATTTTTATACTTTACCCAACTCATGCAGCGGTTATAAATTAAAATAAACTGTATTCATTATTACACTAATCATACTCAAGATTTATGTTTGTGCATTTATTGTGATGTTTAAAGTGTCAATAAAAACTATTAAAAAGAATATACATGTATACAGTCCACTGCACCCATAACAACAGTGTTAACTTTAGAAAGGGAGGCGAGTGGAGGAGTAATTTACACAATTATGTTACTACAAAGTAACAAAAAATTCAGAAAAATTAATATAATCAAATTTTTAAAACTGTGTGCTGGCAAGTTAAATAAAGGCAAAAAGTTAGAGAGGATATTTTTTATTAGGGATAAGGATTTTATTATTATTTTGAATGGAAATCTGCCAAAACACAGAAGATTCTTAATCCTGGATGTTCAAAATTACAAACAACAAATATATACAGTCAACTCTGTGAAATCCACACACTTAGGGACCAAGGGTTTTGCGGATAATAGATCATTCCTTTGTTTACATTTTATTTTTTAAAGTCTAAGTATAAATTAAGAACAATTACATAAATATTGTAACAGAAAAGGAAAATAATATGCAAAATTAGTTTAATATATTTAATAACTAAGTTAATATAAAGAAAAATTAAGTTATATACAGTACAAATTTTAATGGTTTATTAATTTTTTATAAGCCTTGACACAATGGTACGTTAAATTTTGGTTTGTTGTCAATGCTTCCCCCCCCCCTTTGTAGTCTATGAACACTCATTACTTCATGCTCTGAGATAAAATTTTGTTGCTATTTTAAAATAAAAAATATTTGTAAATTTTGTTGTTGTTAAATATTTATATCCCTGCAATTTTATTATATTTTTATTTATTAAGCTCTGTACATAAGTTATCTTAGTGTCTTCAACCTCTTATTCAGTATTAGAATCAATGTCTGTTTCAGTGTGGTTTAAAACAATAGCTATAATTTGACTCATATCCACAAGCTAGCTATTGAATCAAATTTTGTTCCTCTAAAAATATAGATACAGCATTCACTGCATCTATTGCATAATTTAAAAACTCACTGGTTTTTGCTTTTGCATCTCTAATATGAAAGCCACTAAAATCTTGAATTTGGCTGCTTTCAGTATTAGTGAATAATAACTTTTAAGAAGAAACGCATGTGGTATGCAAAAGTAGATATACACTCATTTAAATTTTACTGAAAGAAATATTTACCTGTATTATAAAATAAACAAAATGTTGGGATAAAGTCAGTTACCTTTATATTTTCATTAGCGTTTGAGTGAAGTGTACATTAGTGTTATATATAACCAAGCAAACATCAATGCCTATTTAAAAGACAAATTGCTATCTTGATTTGGTTGTCCTTTTCACTCAGCTCAAATTATTATCTTGAATGCAGGGAGCAAAATATATGAATTTACTTCAATCACCATTTATTTCATTGGAAAATTTATAATTTATGAAAACCCCCCGCCACATTTAACTTTATATATGAGCTTAACCATTAACTGCAATTTTCATTGTTTGCATTCCAATGTGTAGTGCAGATAATACACATTTGTGGATTATACATTGGCAGATTTCACACAGTTGACTGTATATATATATATATATACAGTTAACAAATTATACGAACAGAAACAAATTATAAACAATATATTATTATTGCAGTTCAAAATTAGATTTAGATGATAAAGTTCAATAATTTTTCCTCAAAATGATAGTTATTGCATTCAGATGAAGAAATCAAAGTAAATAATTATGTTTAAGATATAAATTCAAAATTACTGTCAAAATAAGAAATTAAATGTTTATATTTTAGGTTGCAAATCCTAATTAACTTTTGGCTGTTTGAGAGTTATTAATATGATTGGTTCATAAATAACCATTAACATTAAATTTAGAAATGGCTGTTGTTGATGAAATTGACAAAACCTATTGCATCATAAAACCTCATTAATCAAGCCTTCTATCCAATTAAAAGTAATTTCATGCCTATATTTGATTAGTTTGCCCTCTTCTGGAGAATAGCAGAAATTCAAACAAAAACAGGGAGCAGGGATTTTTTTTAGTCTTTTTACCATCTACCAGCTATTCAAAGAAATTGTGGCCACGCGGCTGTCCTGAAAATTAACTGGCTAGGCTCAGTACTCCTAAATATGAGCTTGTAACCTCATCAGACTTTCAAACTTATTCTGGGTCTGATTTGCCAAAGGATAATATTGTATATAAAAAGGTCCTGCAGTGGCACAGGCGAATAAGTTTGATTCCTGTAAGATCACCGAAAGTGAAGCAGCATCGACCGTGGTCAGTGTTTGGGAGGGTGTCAGCCTCTCTCGACTGCAGCTGCTATGGGACCGTGTATGCTAATGGGAGCTGGTGCACATAAAATCTGTTTGTGGCTCCAGTGTCCTCCAAGTTTAGAATAAGCATTACCCCTGGGGGTGCCAATCCAGGTGCAGGTCTCTCATCAGGAATTGGTTAAAAATTAAGAGACCAGTTTCTGGACAGGGCTTGTGAGTGTATAAGCCATTTGGTAGGCCTCCCCATCCAGCTGATTCTCTTGTATATAAAAAAGAATAAAGTCAGATTCCAGGAAAAAACTTTGTCTTTACTCAGCCACGACTACACTAAGTGATGAGAAACCTGAAGGAATGCAGATATGGCAGCATTATTCCTCACACATATATATACTTTTAACTAAAAATTATTAAGCTCCAATATCTACTGTCCTCATTGTTGGAAACTGATTTTTCTAATCTGTAATAATTGTGTAAATAGAATAGTTTTTATGTACATCATCCTACATTTGATTTTGTAGCATTCTATAATTTGATATTTATTGTTCTAAAAAGTATCTAAGATCTAAAGTATCTAAAGATCTAAAAAGAACAGAAAATTTTCCAAAAAAATAAATTCTTTTAATTTTTTTGCTGCAGGAAGGAGGACAAAATGGGGTAGAAATTTGAGAGAGCAAAATTTAGATTATTGTATTTATACACAACACTAAATTATTATTATTTTTTTTTGTTTAAAAAATCAACTCGCTACTTATGAGAATAAAGAAGCATCAATGAAATTATATAACAGAGAAAGATAATTGAGTTTAAGGGGGAGGGGGTAAGAATGATGAAATACAATCATTCAAGAGTTTCATGACAAAGTAAGAAGAGTTAGCAAATTATAAATCAGGCAGCTAGTCATAGTGGGGTAAATTGCACTTTCTTACATGTTCAAACACAAACAATTTGCTAGAAATGTTATGTATTCTAAAGCAGTAGAATATTTACGGGTGCACATCGTTTTGTGAAACTGTGACTTACTTTGTTTTACTATTGATAGATCGATATATTTAGATACCATACAACTAGTGTCAATATTCAAAATTAGTTATTTACACCACTATGTTTTTAACAAGCTCAAATATGAGAGTTCATGTGGGCCTGTTAAAAACCTATTTCTAGCAGTATCCTTTTAAAGATTGGGATGACCTATAAGTTGATAAAGAAAACAACTTTAACGTTTTGAAATCTAAGCCTGGGAGTCACACGGGTTGCCATTTTTGGTGAAGCAAACTAAGCCTGAGAGTCTCTCGGGGTTAACTTTTAACTCTCTGAGCTATAAAAGTACGGACTATATACATTCACTGTCTTGTCAGATATTATCTACAAACCTTTTATTTTCTAATAAAATATATACATGGCTGCACTAAACAGAAGTATTTTAATATATATCTAGAATCAGACCTCAAAATCAGCGTCACTAAGCAAATTTTACAAAATAAATACTAATAAATACTAATTTATACAAAAGCAAATTTTACTAAATAATGTCTATAAACAAATAAAACCTATTTTTAGATATTTGTACAACATTTGGGTAAGTTTTTATGTTAAAAATGATGTTTTCTTATGTTGAACTTTTTTGTTAAAATATAAAACATGCTTTTTCAAAAAATTTTCATTAAATATTAATTTTTAGTACATTTAAATAGTTCCTTCTTTATGAATAAGAACAGTTTGAAGTTTATATTAATAAAAAAATATTAAAATACATGTCTTCCAAGTATTTTTTAAAAATCATGAAAAGTACCAAATACCCTTAGTCCAGAGGGAGATATGCAATCGAAATAGCTGAGACCTGAAAATGTTAAACTTAGAGACAACATATACAGGGTGCTTCGCTACCAGACCGACAAACTTTGAGGGGTGATAGTTAGGACTGGGCGATGTATAGATTTCTTAAATCGATTTATCATCCATCTTAAATCGCGATTTAGTGCTAAATCGCGATTTAAGACCGATTTTACCTTTAAGATATGGAAGCCATTTTTTGACTTATAGTGACAAAATAAGGTCTTTATGTACCCCCCCCCCCCCCCACACACACACACACACTTTCTGTATTATATAGTACACTTAGTTGTTATTTTGAAAAATATATATTTATATCTAGACAAAAAAAAAAAAAAAAAAAAAAAATTGGAACCCCTCCTTCCCATAGACACAAGTTCTTATATAGATATGTTTATGAACATTTTTCATAACAATGTCTTTATCAATAAAACATTTTTTTAAAGAAGAATATATAATTTTAATTTGAAGTAAAATAATTATTTCACCTCAAATGAAAAATTCATTGAAATAATCTTTGCATATTTATTTGATGTACAATATGCTATGTGTAAACAAACTATCATTCATTAGTGCATTTTTATTTATTTCAAAGTTTCAATTTTTAAATATTTTTTCTCCATTAGATAATATAAATGTAATATTGCTGATGGGAAAAAGGATTCATTATTAAATCATTAAATATTTAAGTGTAACACCTTATATAGAGTTTTTAATTTTTCAAATAACTTTGAAAATAGGTATATTTTTTATACATGGAAAAAAATTAGAAAACCCAAACCTTTTGGCTGAATTAAAAAAATTAGTGAACTATTTTAATAAATTTAATGAATTCATTCTTTAAGAAATAATACAAAAGAAAAGGAAACAAACCTTTTTTAACTGACACAGTATTAAAAATTTATTGAGGTAAAGCAGAACCAGATTCAATTAATTTAACGATGCATTTAACCATTCATTTAACATGATGAGAAAATAAGTTATTAAAAAAGAAAGAAAAATATATTAGAAATATGGTGCAGTTTTAATTCCTTTAAAGTTTCCTATTATAATAAAATTTGTTTAACATAAATGCTGACATCTATATAGTGGATGGAGGAGGACTGAAAGTGTGAGCCTCGAAGCACCCAATTTCTGAAATTGCTGATTTTTTTTTGCTACTGTTGGCAACCTGTAAGATTAGTAATAAAATATATCTCTTTGTAATGAGCAAAATCAGCAAACAACAAAAAAGCAGAAAATATCATAAATGACCCCCCATCCCCACTTTCAATTTGCTGTAAAAATAGAGTTACCAGATTCAATACAATAATCTTTTTTAAGGTATTTTTAATTAATTACAAGATAATAATTAATTAAAACTAAAATGTTCAAATAGTACCTAAACATATAAAAATTAATTTTTCATTTAAAAGAATGTATAAAAATATAAATTGAAATTCGATGAATTTGGATTTAAAATGTAAAATTTTATTTTTTTCAACCATAACCATAAGTAGTAAAACAATTTCAGGAAAATATTCTCAATTGAAAAAAAAGATCAAAATCAAAATTGCGCTAAAAAAATAAAAAATCCATGTGGCCAGTGTTGAAATCAGATGCTCAACTTGATGAATGACTCTGCTTTAAAGTCTGTCTTAAATCGATTTAGTTAAATTGCATTGTCGAGGTTAGTGTTAAATTGATTTAGTTAAATCAGATTTCCGATGTTAGCTTTAAATCAATTTAGTTAAATCGCAATTTAGCTTAAATCGATTTAGTTAAATCGTAATTTAGCTTAAATCGCGATTTAACTTAGTTAAATCGGATTTCCGATGTTAGCTTAAATTGATTTAAGCCACTAGATAAATTGGATTTCCTATGTTAGTTTTAAATAGATTTATGACTTAAATCAATTTAAGGCCCAGGCCTAGTAGATACATCAATGTAGATAAATCGTTTTTCCGATGTTGGCACTAAATCGGTATTATGTTTTAAATCTATTTAAAGCCAATAGATAATATGATTCCCGATGTAAGCTTTAAATCTATTTTTTTGTCTTAAATCGATTTAGTTAAATTGGATTGTCGAGGTTAATGTTAAATTGATTTAGTTAAATCAGATTTCCGATGTTAGCTTTAAATCAATTTAGTTAAATCGCAATTTAGCTTAAATCGATTTAGTTAAATCGTAATTTAGCTTAAATCGCGATTTAACTTAGTTAAATCGGATTTCCGATGTTAGCTTAAATTGATTTAAGCCACTAGATAAATTGGATTTCCTATGTTAGTTTTAAATAGATTTATGACTTAAATCAATTTAAGGCCCAGGCCTAGTAGATACATCAATGTAGATAAATCGTTTTTCCGATGTTAGCACTAAATCGGTATTTTGTTTTAAATCTATTTAAAGCCAATAGATAATACGATTCCCGATGTAAGCTTTAAATCTATTTTTTTTTGTCTTAAATTGATTTAGTTAAATCGGATTGCCAAGGTTAGTTTTAAATTGATTTAGTTAAATCAGATTTCCGATGTTAGCTTTAAATCGATTTACTTAAATCGCGATTTAGCTAAATCATGATTTAACTTAGTTAAATTGGATTTCCGATGTTAGCTTAAATTGATTTAAGCCAATAGATAAATTGGATTTCCTATGTTAGTTTTAAATAGATTTATGACTTAAATCAATTTAAGGCCCAGGCCTAGTAGATACATCAATGTAGATAAATCGTTTTTCCGATGTTAGCACTAAATCGGTATTTTGTTTTAAATCAATTTAAAGCCAATAGATAATACGATTCCCGATGTAAGCTTTAAATCTATTTTTTTGTCTCAAATCGATTTAGTTAAATCGGATTGCCAAGGTTAGTTTTAAAATGATTTAGTTAAATCAGATTTCCGATGTTAGCTTTAAATTGCTATTTAGCTAAATCACGATTTAGCTTAAATCGCGATTTAACTTAAATCGTGATTTAGCTTAAATCGATTTAAGCCAATAGATAAATCGGATTTCCGATGTTAGTCTTAAATCGATTTAAGGCCCAGGCCTAGTGATAGTAGACAAACATTATTAAATAAGAAACCATGGGGCACAAACATCTTCTGTAGGAGCTAAGAGCCATTAAAGTTTAAGGTCCAAAACTTCAAACGATGATAAAAAACGGAAACAAGTTGGAAATTGTACGTCAAACGTTACAAACGAGGTGCGTTCGTACGTACGTTTTAGAATTAAATTCATGATATCCCGTGCGTAGAAAGGGTTAAACAGCTAGTTAAGTATATATTTTATGACACTGTTCATACAAATATCTTAACTAGTTATATAAATATTCAGATATATATGTATCAGCTAGTTATATAAATATTCAGATCTTGATTTTTAATTCTGTGAAATGAATTATATCGTCTGCAGATTCATTTCTGTAATAAAATAAGTATCTCGGTCGCTTGACGATTTAACATCCATCGGAAGCTCCTATAACAAAAAAGCACCGATTTAAAAAAAAAATTCAAATTTCTTAATAAATATTTTTATTAATATCTCCTAAAGTTTTGATTCGATTTTAATAAAATTTGAAATGTCTCGACAAAATTCTGCAAAGATAATATATTTTAAATTGCAAACCATTTGGTTGGGTAGTTTTTGCGTTGTTATATGCGGACAGACAGACAGACGGACCAAGCGACGACTATAGGTGCTACGTATTTATATAATTACGAACGCACCTAAAAAGGGTCGATTAGTTTGTGGTTTTCTTTAAAATCATTCTTTATATCACGATTTTCTCCAAAAAAACTTAAGATTACATTCAAAAATTGTTGATAGAGGGTGCTTTAGACTTTAGAGTAATGAACAACTCCTTTTTACAGTTATTTTTTGTATGGGGTTAAAATTATTCCAAAGTTTAGACTTTAACTTAAATTTTAAGCATAAAATTGAAAACATTGGGATTGGGATTTTAAATGCTCATAAACATTGAACAAACTTATCGATTTTGGTGCGGCTTGTGTGTAGGTCAGTCCCTTGGTAATTATTTTATTCAAAATGTCGTACAGCTTTGGTGTCCTCATTTTTTGATAGAGGGCACTTCCGACACATCTCCGACATTTCAATGACATTACTCCTCAGTGTTTTACTACCAGACCAACATACTTCCAGGAAGTGTTAGGGATGCAAAGACGACTCGGAATTACATAGGAATGTAACGTTGGAAATGCTTTTTTTGCGAGTTACGGTTAAAAGAAACAGAGAAAAGAGCAACAGAAAGAAGCAGCGAAACAGCAACACATTGATTTGTCAGAAATCAGTTTATTTAAAGGTTTTACTGCAAAAGGTGTTCGAAATTATAACCAGAAGTCGTCCGGCAAGCTTGACAGCGACGATAGATGGTGGTGCGGTTTCTTTGTGGTAAATGACGCTGAACAGTATGGCATGTGAACAGCGATCACACTGAAGTGATCACTTGCGAACTGGTTCCAAGGTAGTAGGATGGAGTATTCGAACGATGAACTGGTCGACATGTTGCTCGTATATGGAGCTGCGGACAGTAACGGACACGCCACTCTGAGGTTGTACAAGGAGCATTTTCCGCATAGGCATGCACCCAATCATACGACATTTTCAAGAGTTAATAGAAGGCTTCGTGAGACTGGGTGTTTAACGAAAGTTAGATGAACCGAGAACGAACGACAAGGACATCGGACAATGAGAAACAAGTGTTAAGTATCGCAGAAGACCATCCAAGCACAAGTACTCGTACAATAGGCCAACAGGTGGGGTTTTTGCACACCACTGTTTGGAGAATACTATCGGAAAACAAAATGAGCCTATACCATCTGCAAAGCATGCAAGAATTAAACCCTGAAGATTATCTACATGGGAAGACATTTGCTGAATGGTATTTACAACAGATTGCAGCAAACAACACATTTGCGGCATCTGTATTGTTTAGGGAGGAAGCAACTTTTACAAGAGAGGGAGCCTTCAATAAACATAATGCCCATATTTGGGCTTTGGCGAACCTCCATGGTACGAGACCACATGCTGCTCAAAGGCGTTTTTCTATCAATGTTTGGGCTGGCATTCTTGGAGACTACGGTATTAGATCATACATTCTACCCTGCCGTTTTGATAGAAGGACGCACTTGATATTCCTACAACAAGTTCTGTTGGAGCTTCTTCTGCTGCATCTACATTAATGTGTTGCTGTTTCTCTGCTTCTTTCTGTTGCTTTTTTCTCTGCTTCTTTTAACCATAACTCACAAAAAAGGCATTTCCAACATTACATTCCTATGTGATTCCGAGTCGTCTCTAACACTTCCTGAAGGTATGTTGGTCTGCTAGTAAAACACCCAGGAGTAATGTCATTGAAATGTCGGAGATGTGTCGGAAGCACCTTCTATCAAAAAGTTAGGACACTAAAGCTGTACATCATTTTGAATAAAATAATTACCTACATGCAAACTGCAAGAAATGCTCCTCTGTTCACAGTTCAATTTTCGCTATTTACCAGATCCCTATGTTTTTGATTTTGGGCTTAAAATTTAAGTCCAAACTTTAGAATAATTTTAACCCCCATACAAAAAATAACTGTAAAAAGGAGTTGTTCTTTACTCTAAAGTTTAAAGCACCCTCTATCAACAATTTTTGAACGTAACCTTTAAAACTTTTTTTGAAGAAAATCATGATATAAAGAATGATTAGCGAAAACCACAAACGAATTGACCCTTTTTTCCATTTTTTATCATCGTTTGAAGTTTTGGACCTTAAACTTTAATGGCCTCCTACAGAAGATGTTTGCGCCCCATGGTTTCCTATTTAATAATGTTTGTCTTCATGTCTACTATCACCCCTCAAAGTTTGTCAGTCTGGTAGTGAAACACCTTGTATATGTGTAAATACATAACTGTTTGTGTAGAACTGATGCTTCAATTATAAAAATAATAATTACAAATGTGATTCTTATAAGTGAAGATTACAGTACAAAAAAGAAGACATAAACTTAATTTAGAAAAAAATATTTACCTTCATAATTAGGATTACCATGTATCTGATAATATTTACTTCTTTTCTCTGCACCAGGGACTTTTTTATCATCTGAAAGAGATGCAAATTAAGTGCTAGCAAGAGAAAATATAAAATTTTTCAGAAAAATAATTAATGGAAGTTCAGAAAAGGAAATTAGACATGTTTCAAATTAAAATATATTATACATAATGAAAAGCTTCCTAACAAAATCCTTAAATGAAATTACAAAATTCACTGAAAATGCAATATAATAAATTCTTAAAAAAAAAAAAAGTAACTGGATGCTTATTTTAAAAATAAAGTAAAACTTATCCAAATCAGAACATGGAAAAAGTGGAAACTTTTTCAATTTGAACTAATTTCAGAGCTGCCAACCTTAGTAAGAAAAAAAACAGGAGATTCTTCGCAATTTAAAGGGAGAAAAAGGGAGATTTTTTTAAAATGTGAATTTAGGTAAGAATAAAAAGTTATTTTATAATTCATTTAGAATAGATTAATGATTGACTCAATAACTTAAATATAATCATTAATATATATATATATATATATATATATATATATATAAATAACACTTTCATATATTATAAATTACACAAAAAAATCTTAAGATATCAAGAAATGAAAAACTTTTTTTTCAAATAAAAGGAAAATATTTATTAGAACTTAATTTGTGTTTTTTTTTTTGCGATCTTTTGACGAAATTTGTCGGGAGGGGGGGGGTTCTGCGCTCTTTTGACGAAATTTGTGGGGGGTTTTTCTGCGATCTTTTGACGAAATTTGCAGTTTTTTTCGCTGCTTTCTGAAGAAATTTGCAGTTTTTTGACGGAACGTTTTTTTCACGATCTTTTAACGAAATTTGTGTTTTTTCGTGAGTTTCTGACTAAATTTGCAGTTTTTTGACGAAATTTGCAGTTTTTTTGACGAAATTTGCAGTTTTTTTTGCCTTTTTTTGACGAAATTTGCAGTTTTTTGACGGAATGTATGTTTTTTGCGATCTTTTGACGAAATTTGCAGTTTTTTCGCCGTTTTTTGACGAAATTTGCCGTTTTTTGGCGATTTTTTGATGTAATGTACGTTTTTTCTCGATCTTTTGACGAAATTTGTAGTTTTTTCACCCTTTTTTACGAAATTCGAGGGGTTTTTTTGGCGATTTTTTGATGAAATTCGCGTTTTTTAGCGATCTTATGGCGAAATTCTAACGAGATCAGAAATTTTCTTTTTTTTCAGAAGTACGTTTCTAGGAATTTTAAAGGACGAGTGAAAAATGGGAGAAAATCATACTTAAACATAAAAACGGGAGATCGGACTAAAAAATGGGAGGGTTGGCAGCTCTGTAATTTAATGGTCTCGGCCAAGAAAATAATTATGAATTCATAATCCACACTGCCTTTACATTCCAGTTTACAATTTCAATTAAAAAAGAATGAAATCCCAATCTATACGAAAGCATGCTAGTAGTCAGAAAAAAAAATCATGTGGCTAATTTGGAAGCAAGTGTGGCCATATAATAACTCAGACACATTTCTTTTTCAGTCAACCTTGAAATCCACCTCTCTCCTCTAAAATCAATGAGAATTGTAATGTGTCTAGCTGTTCCAAGTTATTTGCAAACAAGAAATTTTTCAACGTGTTTTTACATTTGTTTATAATTCTGCAATAACAGGGGCAATTCAAACTTAAGTACATGATTTAAAATATAGAGATAAATTTTGGGGATATTAAATTTTAAACTTTTACTTTTGAATTTAAAAAAGTTTAATTTTTATCCTTTCATATATACAATAAGACCTACATAATGGACACTCCTCAAAAGCAGACACCTCTATTTAGCGAACACTTTTTCAATTCCTGATACATATATATTTGTACGCTTATAACTTGGAACAGTGGGCACCTCTAGACCTATGCTCACGTAGCAGGTTTATGGTGTATGTGTGCATAAACTAGCACAAACACGATACATGTTTTTTTGTGTGTATCATAAATGAAAGGTTTTTAATGTTTTTCATATTCTGAGAAAAGAAAAAATGGTTCTTGCAGCGTAAAGAAAGAAAATTCTATGATTACATTTCTTATATATATTTTGTTTTTCTCATGCAGTAAATTGAACATATACTCATTTATATTCAAATACGCATTTCTTTCCATCTGAAACACAGTTCTGTCTTTTCAAACCTTTTGTGAAAATCACAACAATCTGACTTGCAAAAAATCTATATATGACCGGGAAGAATTTTTCTAGGGTGAACCGGACACGCAGAAATAAAATTGGAGTCATCCTGACTCCCCCCCCCCCTCCAAAAAAAAAAGAAACAACTTGAGCAGGAATCTATTCAACGATCTCGAGGTTTCACTATTTTTGAATATTAAAGAATATAGATTTGTTCATTTTCTACATAAAATATAAAATTGGTATTAGAGATATAATTGTACATTACATTTCATAATAGCATTAAAACATGATTTATTTTCTTTTCATTGCAGGTTCAGGTCAGGTTGCGGGTTGAAGTATTTCGGGTTTGGGTCGGGTATGGATTGAAATATGTTGGGTTCGGGTTGTCGAAAATTATTTTTGTGAATTTGTTTCGGGTTGACTCAAATGAAATTTGCAGGTTTAGGTTGGGTGCAACCCGACCCATGCAGGACTCTACTGTGGGTGGTTTTGGGTTCTGGGAGTCATGATCGGCGTAGATCCGCAAAATTTTTTCAGAAATTCCAACATAGGGATGAATGTAACAGGTAGTATTTCTTACGAAATCTACCTAAAAGCAGAATTTGTACTTCGAAAAATAATTAACTTGAATAGTTTTTTTTTTTTATCATCATAACCATTGTTAATTCTTTTTAAATGTCATAAATATTATTAAGAATGTCCACAGGTAAACAATTCATTTTACAAATCATATTTTCTTAAAACATTTTTGTGAATTTATTTTCTTGTATGATTTCTGTATGCTGAGCTTTGTGCCATTCTTCATAGCACATTACATCCTCTTATAGAATATTCCCCATAAAATTGTCCAAACACTGTGTTGGAACTTTCAAGATATTGGAGCAAGGATTGACTGTTAGGCACAGTTTGGATACCAAGCTGATCTTTCATGCAGTCTAATCTATTAAATGGAGTAAAATTACATATTTGGACCTTAGTATGGAATTATGAACATAGTGCTGTAAGCAGGGTTACCCTATATACCAAGGTTTGACTATATTACTAAGAATGATTGTTATTCAAATTATTTTTTAAACAATTTTTTTTAAACAGCTAAATATAAATAAAATAAAGAGAACATTTAAATGATACTAATTATGCTAAAATGAATAGCAGGGATGCATTCTGGATTTTCTTATAAATAACCTCACTAGTAGCTTACTCATTTCTGAAAATGATACAATAATATTCTACAGGGTGATTCAAAACTTACTGTTCAAATTTTGTGAGGAGGTAGGGAATACTTCAGGAAAAAAAATTACATAGGAAAGTATGTCCGCAAATGTATGTATGCATATGTAGAGGGCGCTATGTGTACCCAACATTCCATTGCATCCCCATCATTTTTTTTTACTTTCCTAAAGCTAATATTATTTCTTCTCCTATTTCCACTTTTCATTTGGACTTCCACAAACCCTTTTACATTTTTAAAAACTCCAAAAATCTCGTTAATGACCTTTATTCAATGCCTTCATTTTCTGACGCCTGGAAACTTCTTGTTTAATTTTGTTCTTTCCAGTTCTTTTAACCTTTATTTATTTATTTTAATTGGTTTGTTTTTTACATTTTGTTTTCATTTTTATTTTATTTATTTTTTGTTAGTTTATTTTATTCTTTGTTTTTTAACTTTCTTCAGGCTCATGAATTTTTAAATTTTGGTTTTACACCAGAATTCTTTAAAAAATCTTTTTAATTGATATTTCTGCTGCAATTATCAATGATTTTGTACATTTTGCAGCAAATAACTGCACTCGTGTTTACCAGTTTCGTTCGTTACTTCGATCTGAAACAATTGTTGTGAGTTTCTGAATTTGATGGTACTTGTTTACAAATTTCTTATTTATCTTTATTAATCAACACCAGTTGTTGTAAATTTTGATGGATTTAAGTTAACGTTTAAATGTAAAAACAGATATATTAAAGTAAGCAGAGTTATATTAAATATGCTAAAAGGTAACACTACCCCCCCCCCCCCCAATTACTGAAACTAACCAAGATTAAAAGTTATGAAACGCTTCTATAAAGAAGCAAAATACTTTAAACATTCCCAATTTAAGAAAACTTGGCTCCAGACAACTCCCCTCAATAAACTTTAAAAGCATCAACAAAAATTTAAAATGCGAAATATCACATTTATATAAAAAATTTGCATAAAAACACTTTTGTAACAACTGTAAGTGGATGAAATGATGGGAACACGAATCACAAGATCCCAACAATCTTTCTGTACTTTCAACATTTCAAAAACACAACTCTTGGCTGAAAGATATGCACTTTTTTTTCAATGATAAATGGTAAACAAACAGCTGAAAGTCCAAAAATATGCACAGTCCAGGAACCTTTTTAAAATAACAGTCAAAGTCAAATGAACTTAAGCATTAAGATTTTCTCACTGAATTAATTAAATCCATCTTTGGTCCAGCTCGCCTCCGCTGCGGCAAAAACATCACAGCAGAGCACAAAGAAACCTCATTTTTACGATAATCACCAAACGCCGATATTTCACGAAAACTTTAAATAGCCTTTATCCAAAACATGATGATTTAACCAGCTTTATTCTCCAAAGGAAGAGCTTTAAAATTCGGATGCGACTCTCCTTGGATAACGGCTTGTCACTTTGAAAACACATTTTTTCATTTTCCATATCATCTAAAACAGGCCTTATTTGAATATCTCTATGAAAAACCATTTTCAAATACATGTTATGAAGCCAAAAAAAAAAAAAAAAAAAAAAAATTTAATTTATTTAAATGTTTAAGAAAAATAGCTTTTATTTACTTTAAATATAATTTATTTCATTTAAAAAGCTTTAAAATATAATAAATTTACTTAAACAGGTTTAATTTTAAGACACAGACTGAATAAAAATAAATTGTAATAGCTGCCCCCCATCGCAAAACATCGCTAAGGTTCGATGGGGTCAACGCTTAAATTTAAATTTTAAAAATGCCGTACCTTTCAAGGTCAAAATCGGCAAAATATAACAGAAAAACGGTCTAAAGATTGTGTAAAAGAATGATTAATTTAAAACACTGCAAATAAACATTAAAAACCAAAAGCATTATATTTTAAACTTTGCTTTTAAATATACAACTTCAAAAATAAATATAACTACTACCGGTCAGGGTTAGGCCCATCGTGATGGATTTAAGTTAACGTTTAAATGTAAAAACAGATATATTAAAGTAAGCTGAGTTATATTAGTTTAAGTTTACAGTGAAAAACGTATAATGGCTGAACACCCTTTGACCGATATGGAAAAGTTAAAAAGTAAAAAGCATTCATTAATTAAACTACAATGATATTTAAGGTTTGAAAGAATGACAAAAGATTTTAAACTAAATCATATTTATTAGAAACATTAAACACCTGAATTAAACACATTAAATATAATTGAAAAAGTATTTCCAACAATAACTACTTACTAAGTATAGATTACTTTAACACACGATGAACAAAATAAAAAACGGCTTCATAACACTAAATAATGATTGAAAGAACACAGCTTGAACAACACTTAAATAACAGATGGCCCAAAGCATGGTTAGCACTGATTTCACGGTAAACACAGGTAACTATTGAATATGTTCAAAATACCAGATGGAGATATGATGATGAGCATAAACTAATGCAGGATCAAAAGAGAGCTTGGTTCATTAAATATATTATGGCTGTTTAGCATTTCCATGATAAATGACAACCGGCAAGTACTTGTGATGGAAAAGAAATAGAACTCGGCTTAACCCTTTTCAGAGCATACGTTACTCAAGGTCAGCCATCGTAATGGACTTCCTTAAAAAGCCGTGATGCGATGGAAATCATTTCTTGAAAAGACACAGTTCATCCGATGTTGTTTAAAGGATAACTTATTACAGCTTAGTCCTGATTACTGCCTATTCTATAAAAACCATTTCAGCATATGAACGGAACTTGTTTAGCACATATTTCACCATTATAACATCTTGTTAGTCACGTAGACAAAAAACATGGACAACACTAGACATTGAACTTAAACATAACGACGAGATGAGACTAAACGAGACTAAAACGAAACTGAGGATCAAGGGTGAAACATCGCTTTATATCTAAAACAGCCAGACGATAATAGGACTATTACACACGATCCCACGCAATGAAATAGGCACACCCAGAAGTACGACATCGCTACGCGAGGTGCAGAAGCGATGATCAACGCCATCTAGTGACGGATACAAGAACTGCTCCATTTACGAAAACGATGTAAGGCAGGGATCGTGACTTACGAAAATGTACAAATGCGATGTGTAGACTTTAGATACGAATATGAAAATAAGAACACGATGTGAAACCGGAATGATTTAGAAATGAACCAGAAGTAAGTAAAAGTAAAAGATATATTTTAAATAAATGATTTAAATAAAGATTATTAAGATAAAGGTAATAAAAATATATCCATGTGAAAAGTAAACAAAGTAAATAAACACAATGCATATTCAATGTACGGTGACGAGAAGTGCAAATATATTTCTTATCAAATTTTACTGCAGTGGACAGCTCGCCCAACCACTCTCGCTGTCATCAGTGTACAAGCTGACATACTACTGATGAGATGAATAGTTTTATGCGTCAAGAGCTAGCGGAAATACATCTCGTATACGGGGCAGCTGGTGAAAGCGGCCACCGAGCTAGGCAAGTTTACGAAGACCAATACCCCAACAGAAGAATACTGCAGCATCAAATGTTTGCATGTGTGCATTGTAATCTGTGCGAATGTGGTTCACTGCGCAGCAACATGCAGGATATGAGGAGAAGACGACTGACGCGGACTGTCAACATTGAAGAATAAGTCCTACAGTCCACTGAAGATAATCCATGCCTGTTTGTAACACTTGATGAAATCCCCTGAAAAAATAAATCCCCATTTTGGAAAAAAGATGCAACTTACGAAAGTATATAACTCGTATAATAATCAATTAACTTCATAAGTATCCAATGAGTCGCTACATAGAATTGTCTTTAACATGCAAATATTTTATTCTTTTGTGGATTCCTCACCCCCCCCCCCATAATAGTTATGAACTATAAAAACATCAAAAAACTTTAATTACCTTTATCCCCCCTTGCACATTTATTCTTATCCACCAAAAAAGAAAAAGCTCCATAAATCTGATGCAATCATTCCGTCATCACTTTGGTCGGATGTAAGCACAATTATCACAATAGTGTTTTTATGAAATGCAAAACATGCAGCATTTAATTAAAATTTGCCACAAGAAGTAAATGATGAAATGTGTACAGTTTGTAATCGGTAATTTAAAAAAAATGTTAAATTATACTTTATGAATAATCTTAAGAAAATATTTTACAGTTGCCTTAAAAATAAATTAAAGTGGTCACTTCCATAAAATTTCCATTGCAGCAAAAGTAATAAATTAAAATTTTAACATGTTTTAAATTTTCTTATCTCAATTATGGTTTCAATTTTAAAAAAAGTAAAATTAACTATTTTATTTCAGGATTAACATACAATCCAAACAAAATAGCTTAGAAGATTTCTTGAAGCCTAGATTTTAAATCCAAATTTCATTTATAAAAAGTACAACTTGAAAGTAAATATTAAAAGAAATAAATGAAAAATTACATAAATTACTTTATGGATAATATATCAAGAGAAAACAATTGAAAGATGTCCTAAAAAATATAACATTAATATACAGTTAATACAATGAAAAATATACAAGTTAAAAAAATGGGGGGAATTATTTTTTTGTAAAAAAAAAAAAAATCTGATTTTTTTTTTTTTTTTTTCTTAGAAGAAGAGTTTATGGAACTGATTTTTCTTTTCATTTGATTTCCAGATGTGGAAGGTTTGTTTTCGTCATTAACCAGATCAGGAGACTTACTTTTAAACTAAATGTAAGCGTAGCGAATGTGATATTTTTTGTTTTCGTATTTTGATATCAAACCGGAATGCAGAATTTTAAAGTATGCATAAAAATTGAAAGTCACCAAAGTTAGTTTTGGAAAGGAATTTTTTTAAAGGGTTAAATTATCCTTTTTCTATCAGGAACAAAACCCAGCAATTCAGCAGTTTCTTACATAATAGTAAGCATAAAACTGAGCACACTCTAGAAGTATCAGGATTAAAATGAGAATTCCCTCGATTAGATTGGATAATAATACACAGCTCTCTTATTTATATTACAAAATACAGACTTGTCTGTTTTCGCTTAGTTATTGGAACACGTTGATATGGATCATTTTCTAGGCATTTTTACATTAAAGCCTGTTAGAATAACAGAATAACTAAAGACCTTCACGGAAAGAAAGTTTCCGTGCAGAACGGCACATTACTACGTAAACAAGAGAATCTGTCTGCCAGGTGACGTAATGCACAAGAAGTCAAGAATTTCTCACAACTAGCGCACTGAACAAATGGTTCTCCCCTGCACAGCATAAGAAATCGAACTGGACTGTGGACCGGCGTTCCCGTTCTCTTCTACATCTGTGCTCTGGAAGATCATACCCTCTCCTGCCTGCTATTGGCTGACATGCGGAGAGCGATAGTCCCACCCTTTCAGTGGGAGAACACAAGGAGAGATTTTGACGCGATCTTTCGGAACGAAAGCTACTAGATCTTAGCAGCTAGGAAACTTCGTTTTGACGTAGCTTATCCGCTTGTTCGCTGTGATTTGTTGTTTTCGAATCACGCTTCTCAGCTATTAACGTCTGGATGAAAGATTTTAGAAAAAGGAAAAAAAAATAAAAAAAAAAAATGATGCCGATCAGCTGCATTGTAACTCCGGAATTTTTTGTCCGGGGCACTTTTTGTCAAATCCCCGGAACACAAACAGGCATGATAATCCAAATATCAGCACACGAGCTATTGCTCAGCAGCTTGGGGTCTCTCAGTCAGCAGTATGGTGGATACTACATGAGGAACATATGCATCTTTACCATCTGCAATGGGTGCAATTACTGCAGCCCAATGATTATCCGAAGCATGTGGAATTTGCACAATGGTTCAAGCAGAAAGGTCCCGTGGTCCCCAGTTTTCCAGCTTCTGTCCTTTTTACAGATGAAGCATCATTCAGTCATGAAGGTGTGTTCAATGCACACAATTCACATGTGTGGGCTTATGACAACATGTATGTACGAGAAGCCACGCTGTACAACATCGTTTTGCACGTAAATGTGCGTGCTGGAATCATTGGTGACTGTCTGTTGGGACCTTACTTGCTACCGCCCTGAATGAATGGCCAGAAATACCTAATCTTTCGTGAGACAGTGTTACCTACTTTTCTGGGTGCTGTTCATGCACATATCTGTTGAGATATGTAGTTTCAACATGACGGGGCTCCTGCCCATAGCACAACTGTTGTGCGTGATTACCTGAACTGAACACTCGAAGCTCAATGGATTGGTAGAGGTGGACCAATCGCTTGGCTACCCAGGTCATTGGATTTATCACCCATGGATTTCTTTTTGTGGGGGGCCCATGCCCATGAAAGGCCAAGTTTACGAGACATCCATCGACAGTGAAATGGACCTTGTTGCACGAATAGTGGCTGTCGCAAGCATTGTCTGTGATATGTCAGGCATTTTTTTAAATGTTCAATGGTTAATGCAACGATGCTGTGAGTCCTGTGTTCGTGTAAATGGTCGCAATTTTGAGCACCTACTGTGAGGCTATACATCACCTTCTTGGAATAAATGTCACATTCGTTACCACTTGACTGTACTGTTTCCTTGTGTTGGTTTTACTTGTCTATTTTGTTCATGTAGATGACGTTTGTGGACATACTTTCCTATGTGAAATCGGTTTCTTGACATATTCCCTACCTCCCCGCGAAATTTGAAAAATAAGTTTTGAATCACCCTGTAGAAAAGTAACTGTAAGCAGACTGCCTATTAGGGCTGGGTGATATATCGATACATCATGAAATATTGATTTTTATAACATATCGTCTCAATCGATTTCAATCTTCCTTAAATATCCATATATCGGTTCTTGTTATATTCATTCATTAGTCAACACAATTTCTTTTTCTCCAATTAATTCTAGAGTGTAAACAACGAAACTGCCAAATAAAAGGTATTTTTCACCTTTGTCTCCTCTTCTCCCATATCTAGAGACCATCCATTTACTATTATGCTATTGAAGTTGTTTAGAAATGAATAGCATTTTCCAATTTTCGATAAAGGTATTGCATTTTAAGTTATAAGCAAGTTCTATAATGACCATTTCTGGGTTGTCGCGTTACGAAAATTGGTTCAAAACGTTTACTATGACAGTTTTTTTAAAAAAATAGACCCTTTACTTTATTGAAAAATGGAAAGCGCTATTCGATTTCGCCGTTTTAAAATAAGCTCATCTTCCAATTTCATGCGTCTAAGTTTAAGATTGACTTTACGAATTTGTCAGAAAGTTGAGAGCTTAGATTTGAGAACTGCCTTAACAATATATTATATATATTTCTTGAATTTCAAAAGTATAATATATTTGCAAATTTTTTGCATCCCCCCTCCCTAAAAAAAACAACAACCTAAATTTGAATAGTTTATGATTTTTTTCATTTTCAAATCTCTATAAAGAATCAACATCGCATTCATTAGAATAATCTACCTTCATTACAATAGCTTAAGATTTCTGGCATTTTAAAATTCTAGTAAAAAAATAACATCGCATTCCTAAAGAATTGATTTTATAATCTGTAATAATGAAGTACCCGCACTGAAAGGCAAACGCTTATTCATATCGCAATCGTGCCACCTACAAGAGAAGGAATATCGATCAGCCAGAACAGCCACTCGCTACATTTCACTGCGCAGGCCGAAATTTTCAGGCCCGTGCAAAAACCAGTAAAATGAGGGCCGGCACAATAATTTTTGCAAAAAAAAATGCATAGATTTTTAAATGGACATTATTCTATAATTAAAATTCTTTTTAAAGAATAATACATACATTTCTAGGCAAAAAAAAAAAAAAAAAAAAACTACAGTAAAACCTTTTAAATAGAACCTATCTATGACGGAAATATGCCTTAAATAAAAAAATGTCTTGATATGTGCTAAATGAAAAATACAACAAATGATGTACCTGCTTGCTAAGAATGGAACCTGTCTATAACGGATTTTTTTTTCTTTCCTGATTTTTCTTCTCTTACTGAATCTTTAATTCAATGTAATTGTCCAAGTGAATTTTTTTAATCAGCGTTTATGTACTTAATTGTCTAAATGGTCAGTCATAAATATTGTTGATATTTTGCATTCCATGCATTTTGAACATAATTTGAAAATAAAATCTATGTACAAGAAAGTGTGCTTTTGTAATAATTTTAATGTTAGGTTAATGTTGTTTCAGAAATATCAGCATTGTTTTATAGAAATTCAGTCGGGGCAGGCTCGGGCTGAACTTTATTTTTATATGAGCCGGGCTAAAAAACAATGTGTGGTTCAGGCTGGCCTGGAAATTTCGGACTGTTCAGACCTTTACGTTGAATATGAGTATAAATGAATGTTGGACATATGAATAGAAAATCCTAGAAAATCGAAGTGTTCCTTTTTGTGTTCTGTGACTACACTAGGATAATTTACGGATGTTACGGAAATTTCTGAGTTGTCGGTATGGTTGACTCTAATTGTTTCGGGTAATTTTTTGACTCGTGCGGGTCGGGTTAACCCGATCTTTCAAAAGAAGTTATGGAGCAGTGTTTCATGAAAACATATATTTGAATATGGATGAGTAAATTTTTATTTGTTTAATTTTACTTTAATATAATCATTAGCCTCGGAAAAAAGCGCCCGATTTTCACTGTTTGTGAATGAATGATTCTTGGGCAAATGAATAGAAAACCAATGTAGTGAATTATTGAAAAGAAAATACTGAACTGGTATATATCTGCGATTGAATTCTTTTTAAAAATACATTTAAAATGCATACTTTGGAATACATGTGTGTTTAATAAAATAAATAAATAATATGAAACTATGCTTGACAATGAAAGTTCACAACCATTTTCGGAATATAATAGAGAGCACATTTTTACACAAACACAAACCGCCGGGACTCGAATATATTTGATTATTTTTTCGAGTTTGAGTTATTTTATTTTTGTGGGTTCAGTGATGAAGTAACCCGGAGCATCAAATTTTGTACCTCTACTCCCCAAAAAAAGAATTGGTATTTTAAGCTTAATTAATGTTACAGAAGTGCACATTCCTCAACGGAACTCCATATTACACCTGACCCACCCACTTCCACGGAGTATCAGAAATCCCTCCCAGATCCCGGAGAAAAGTAAATGAATTCAGCACTGTGCGGGTCAGGCTGACCAAAAGAAAAAGTAGAATAAGCTTTCAAATGAAAAATACTATGTTTTAATACGAATAGATACATTTAATGGTTTCCTTCTCAAAAGGTAAAGTCAAAATTAGAGGTATGATTGTAGACTATTCTATCATATAGTTGCATTAAAATGCGACATTAATTTTATCTCATTTCACGTCGGATTTAGGTTAAATACTTCAACTTCGGGTCAGGAAAAATATTTTGTTGGGTACGGACCAGACAAGATAATTTTCACACTAATAATGCAACTTGACTGGAGCCCGAAATGGAATAAATTTAATGGATTTGTGGGTAGTTAGTACCGAACCTAAACAGTAAAAAGAATAAAAATTAGGAAAAAAAAAGAAAAAAAAAGTTTTTTTCTTTTTTTTTTCCCCCCTTGCGAATGGGTAACATCAGTGGAACTGTTTTAAAGCAAAGGAATAGGACTTAGCGAAACTGGATGGTCACAGGATGCACGCCTTTCAATATGTGTTTTGTATTTCTCTCTCTCTCTCCCCCCCCCTCTCTCTCTGTGTGTGTGCGTGCGCACGTGCATCTGTCGCCGGCGGGGGAAAAATGTGCATTCGGTATTTGGACAGGAGGACTCATTAAAATCCTTATCTGCTATTGCATAAAATTATTTATTGCGCTTCATATATACAGCATACATGGGCGTCGACAGAACGAAATCAAGAGTGAGATAAATTTTTAAACACGTGGTACTGTGGCTCGCAGCATCGGCCGAGTTTTTATTTATTTATTTATTTAAAGGAGAATATAAAAATCAATTAAAATAAACTAAGAATTTTTTTGTCGGAGACGCCACACAAGACAATGTTTAAGCATACCAGCATTAAAGCAATATAGAAATTTAACAAATATAAAATATAAACAATTCGAAAATAGACCTTAGCCGGATTTTTTTTTTTTCGTCTGTCAACGGAAAAGTTTCATTTTTTATTAGAGTTTAATTATTTTAATTCGCTCTTAGAAAGAATAAATTGTATTTTTTCCATATATTAAAGAAAATTAATTTATTAAATTTCAGAATCCAGGGCAGAGTAATGGCCCTCCTTTACATCCCTTTTCCGGTGCCCCATGATATCATATATTACATTAATACAGCAGCTACACGTTATATCTCGCCTATTTATATTGCTTATTTGGATATATTGCCCTTTTCACGTGTACCCCAAAAACTAATGCGTTTTACTTTAGCGGCAATTATAAATAGTTATGTAATTCTATTATAATAAGTGCATTGGTTTATCGTTATTTATTAAAATATTGTAAGATGATTATAAAGTATTATTTGGGAAACAAATATAAAAATTTTCTTGTTTGTTATCATATTTCTTAATGTTTTCTCGGTTATATTGCACTTTCTTCCTGTGTCTTTCAGACTACGCCATGTAATGAAGGTCTACCGTATTTAGAATTTAGACGGGGTACAATAAACAAATAAAAAAAGAGAGTATGGAATTAGCATCTTTTACTTTTATTACTAGTACAGGCTAATGAACGAATGCAACATTTTTGGCTTTTTTGCGTTCTTCTCTCTCTCTGAAAACACATTTGAAGTCACCCGATACTTTTTGCAGGTGTTAGCGGGGGCGAAGGGTTCAGATCCGAAGAGGGGTATAGTTCAGATTTGTTAATGATGCTATTGGAGATAGACGGATTTTATCGGAGAGAAACGAAATTATTTTTCAACTGATCACGTATAAAACTGCAGTGATTGTCAAACGGGAAATAGACTAGAAATATTGGTTGTGCGTTTAATTTTCAAAATTACGAAATATTCTTAAATGTGGCATGGCAGATATGAATTATCATCATTTAGTGCCAAAGAAAAAAACTAAGAGTGCGGTTTGGGCAACTTTTGGTTTGCCTGCCAATGAGCATGGCACTATTCTTAGTTATGATATGGCAGTTTGTAAACTTTGTCAAAAATCTGTATGCAGTAAAGGAGGGAGTACGACAAATTTACTTTCTAATTTGAAAGTGCACCATCCTCTGAAATTCACAGAAATTACTTCGAAGAGGACAGCTTCTTCAACTTCGTCTTCACCTATTTCTACAGTAAATGATCCTGACAATCCACCGACAATGAATACAGCCAGTACTGCTGATGAATCTCCCCCCGCCCCCTTATTTAAAGTGCAAAGAACTATGATGAATCTTGAAGTATGTTGTTAATTATACATTGGAAAGTTTTTATCTCAAATAATTTTTCATAACGAAATTTTTTTTAATATACTGTAATATCAATAATTTTCATTAGTTTTCTACATAACTTGATATTTTACTACTTTTTCTTTGTTCATGTATCACGATATCGATATATCGGAATATCATGATATAAAGATGCCGATTTATCATGATATTGAATTCCAGACATCGCCCAGCCCTACTGCCTATAACAAACAATATAAACATAAAATTACATACAAGTTTTATTTAGTATGAAAGAAAATTTAAATTATTGTAATACTTTTTGTTGCGAATCTAAGCAAAATAGATTTTGCTTTAGAATGTGCTACTCCAAGTCTCCAACGCCCAGGTGGAACAGGAATATCAACTGATTCTGGAAACTTATGACCTGAAGAATCATCAATATCCATTTTTGAATCATTCTGCAACAAGAATGCACTTTTATTAAGATGAAAGAACAAAGTAAATGAATGGATTAAACATTTGTAACATTAAATGAATGGATTTCTTTTAATGTTAACACAAAACTATAAAAATATATGATCACACAAGTATTTCAATACTGAGTAGGTAAAACATACAATCTAATATTAGTGAAAATGATATGAAATAAAATGAATATAAAAATTTTTAATTTTACAATTGTAAATGCAAATTCTTTTTCTATCAGTTTACCAAGATCAATTATAAAAAACATCAGTGATATACTAAACATTTTTAACCCAGCACAATATATTTTATTTTCAGTTTGGGGGAGGTAGGGGATGATAATTCAACCCAATTAGTGTTCACAACTTATTCAAACAACAGACAACAGTCACGATTATTTATGATTGTTGTTAACTGTGAAAATTACATGCTTCCATATAATTTAAATGGTTTTTACAAAGATAAAATTGTGTCTTTTTTTATATAACATAATTATCAAACCTCTAAAAGAAAACAATACTTTGTTTCAAGGCCTAGCAATAAATATTTAGGAGAAAAAAAATATTTTACTGAATAAAAGTATACCACTGTGTTTGAAAGAAATGTGATAGCAGAAATTACAAAAGATTTTCAGCTAATGTTATTAAAACACTAACAACTTGAAGAAGATCACCGGAAAAATACAAGATACAAAAATGATCACTTAATCAAGATTTTCATTTTCTTTTTGGAAAATTGTTTTACTGCTTCAGTTATTCATAATCAAATAATATAAAGGGCTAGTTAAATTCCATATGCCAAAGTAAAATTTCATAATAATGAAATGCAGAACACAGTACACACCAAAAATCAAAATATTAATCTTTATCCAGTCTATTATCTTTATGAATTTTAGAGAAACAAATATACATACAAACTAGCAACATGGATACTGTAGCCCATCCAAGTCAAAAATGAATTATTTCTGGGATAGCGGAAATCACCCAGTGAGATAAAAGCTTTCTATCTATTTGTCTTGTACTATGTTTAAAATTAATTTACTTTTTTAAAATACGACATTTACCAGTCGACCAAAAAATATATTATAGTCAACTTGTATTCAAAATACAGGTGGTACTGACAAATTCATATTTCCAATTAATGGTGAAGTCAACTTTTCTTAGGAAGATGATGCAAATCAAAGAAAGTAAACAAACTAAAGACAAAAAAGACCTTACAAGGAAGGAAAAACTCATTTTTTTATTTTATTATATAAGACAGAAAGACAAAATTTTATTTTACCATGAAGAGAATTTCCTCTCAAGAATTTCTCTAAGACTGAAATAAGTCCTGAAACTGAAGATCTTGCACCCATGATAACCAAAATAAGACTTTCAATTTTAAGAGATTTTTAAGCGAAAAGCTATATAGCTTTTTTAAACAAAAATCGAACAAACTACAATGTACAGTAGAATCCTGACTATCTGAAATGCTTGGAACCAAAACAATATCAGTTCATAGAGGTTTTATACCTTTTACGATAATGGAGAACCTTGTTTTTAAAAGATTTTTTTTCTCCAGAAGTGAAATGCTTTGTAAAGAGACAATATCTTCTTGAAAACGTTCTCCTCTTAATATTAGATAATGCACCATCACACCCTGTTGAAAATAAACTGAATAAAAATGGGATCAGGTCATTTTTTTTTTTTGTCTCAGAATGCATGCTCCCTTGATTCAACCATTGGATCAGGGAGTTATCAAGAGCAGTAAGAGACATAAAAGAAAACAGTTTTAAGAAATTTTAATTGAGGGACTGCATAATGGAGAATGTTAAACTTTTAAAATTTGTATGCCCACTGAGAGCTTCTGCATGTGATGAATTTCAGAAGCAAACATTATTTTTGATATATTAGATGTTGATGTAAATTGTGGCCTGATGTTGAGTTAGTGTTTTTATTTTTATATAAAATGTTGACTCTTCAACGATTCTTCAAATTTAAGATGAAAATGCAACTCTAAATACCAAAAAGTTCTTGGACATGCCTTAGAATCTTCCTGGTAAAGGATTATACAGTCCCTGGCCAAATTATTAGACACAGTTGTTTTTATTATAATTTGTTAAATATCTGGAAAGATACATGAGGTTTTATCTTGAAACTTTAGGAGTGTAAACAACATGATAAACGTCATATATTTCCGAGAAGATTTTTTCTTGAAACCCCATAAGGGGCCATCAACAAATTGAAGAAAAACGAATACGTTTTTGATAACCCTGTAAAAACCAATATCACAAAATCGTTGAAACGGTATCACACGCTTAGGAGGCTTATTGTAATAATTTGGGTTCATTTTTATGAAGATAGCATGTATACTCGAAGAGAAATTCAGGTTTTTATAAAAACAGTCCCAAATTTTACGAAGTTTTTTGCTTATAATTTGCAGAGTTTTTAATATAAAAACAAGTTATTTTCAGAAAATATGACAAACAAAATTATACACAATACCCTGCAATCAGAATTAAAAAATAATAATAAATGCATGAAAAATGAAAAATGAGCAGGTTTACTAAATATTTTTTCACTGCGCATGCGCGAATTCAATCAAAATATACTGTGCATAATATATTAGCTAAATATATAGACCAACTTTTATGAAAGTCTCAAAAACATAGCTTGAAAATTCTGATAGTGATCGTCGATAGAATAAGCTCGAAATTCGCTGTTCCCAAAAGGAAGCAAAAAAGATGAGGGGTTGTATCCAAATATACTAGCTTATGAAAGTTGACATAATAAGAATGAAGTGTTTCTTATTCTATATTTGATACAACCCCTCATCTTTTTGCTTCCTTTTGGGAACAGCGAATTTCGAGCTTATTCTATCGACGATCACTATCAGAATTTTCAAGCTATGTTTTTGAGACTTTCATAAAAGTTGGTCTATATATTTAGCTAATATATTATGCACAGTATATTTTGATTGAATTCGCGCATGCGCAGTGAAAAAATATTTAGTAAACCTGCTCATTTTTCATGCAATTTTTATTATTTTTTAATTCTGATTGCAGGGTATTGTGTATAATTTTGCTTGTCATATTTTCTGAAAATAACTTGTTTTTATATTAAAAACTCTGCAAATTATAAGCAAAAAACTTAGTAAAATTTGGGACTGTTTTTATAAAAACCTGAATTTCTCTTCGAGTATATAAGCTATCTTCATAAAAATGAACCCAAATTATTACAATAAGCCTCCTAAGCGTGTGATACCGTTTCAACGCTTTTGTGATATTGGTTTTTACACGGTTATCAAAAACATATTCGTTTTTCTTCAATTTGCTAACGGCCCCTTATGGGGTTTCAAGAAAAAATCTTCTCGGAAATATATGACGTTGATCATGTTGTTTACACTCCTAAAGTTTCAAGATAATTCCTCATGTATCTTTCCAGATATTTAACAAATTATAATAAAAACAATAGCGTCTAATAATTTGGCCAGGGACTGTATAACTAGACACAGTAAAAGGAGGCTTAGCTTGATCCAACCAAGGATCAGCAATATTTTACAGATGAAACTGTAAATAAGGAAGATTCAGCAACTGAAGAGAAATCCAAAGAGATGAAGAAAAGCATTGCTTATGGTGAAGCTAAAATAATACTAGCTGGAATACTTCAGTACATTGAACAAAGATGAAGCTATTATTTCTGATGCAGTAGACTCCTTCAAATTTGCAACCCTAAAACCCATGTATCAATGACAATGTAAACAGTGAAACTTACAGTTTGAAGGAACAAAATTCAAGATGGCACTGAAGTTGGTGGCCTTCGCAATAATTTTTTTACTGATTTTTTTTTGTTGTTGTTAATTAAGTTCTTTTAGCTATTACAGCTGGTTAATTATTAAATAAAATTCCATTACTTATGATCTTGATGTAAATTAACATATCTAAAACAAAACTTCACCATATTGTATCCTGCACAATATTCACAAATGTGAACTGTAACCAAATTGTTTATTTTTCAAGCATTCATTTCCCTGTTTTTCAATATTTATTTTTAGTTTTTCCTTATTACGTATGGATGTATGTAATCATGGTTAATATGGCTGAACTCAATCTTTTTCATGAAGAAAATATGAATTTTCTTCTGAAAAAATTCAAGATGGCACTAATTTTAGTGGGGATCACAATGTTTTTTCCAAGGCAATTTTTAATTAATCAAGCTTTTTTGTTTATTAAATCTGCATAAATATGAAATAAAATTTCATTATTTTATGATTTTGATGTAAATTATTTTCATATCTAAGGTAATAATATGGCGCAACAGTAACTTCTTCACAATACCTGCAACTGTAACTGTTGAAGCTTTATTGTTTATGTTTTCTGCTTTCAATTCTTTGATATTCCATTTTTTGGTCTTAATATGTAATTATTTTTATTTTTTTGTAAGTAATATGGCTAATTCCAATATTTCTAATGAAAAAAAAATAGGAAAAGAAAACACCTAAGTTTGACAATAATTCAAAAAGTAGAGATTTAAAAAAAAAAGCTAGATCCTGATTCCTGGACTTATTTTTTGGCACAATCATAATGGAATAAGCCCTAAAACGGTGTATGACATTAAGAAACAAAAATAACAAAACTAAAAACTTAAGCAGACAAAAATTTTGTCCATGTTCACAAAATATAATGTAAAGAAATGAATGAAACTTGTAAAAAAAAAAAGTAATAAAAAATATACTTTCCTTTATAGTGAGTTTTCATTGAATTAAACAAGAAAAAATGATATTTCATCATTATTATGCGTATTTAGTATTGCATCCTTAATTATTACACTTGACTTTATTTTTAATATTTTAATTACTTTACATAATTATTTTAAGATTTTATTTAAATTATGTTAATATTTTACTTAACTTATTTTAATATTTTACTTCAATATTTTAATATTTTACTTTATTGTAAGTATTCATTATAATTTCTAATGCTTTACTACATTCAAATTACTGTTTAAAAATTTAAACAAAAAATACCAGAAATCCGCACAACTCCTGGGGTTTTAAGCTGTGCAGATTTGAGAGAGTTTACTGTATTTTGTTATTTGAAAGATTCCTTGAAAAAGAGACTTTGAAGCAATGTCAAACTGAATAGTAAAAGAAAAAAGTCACTGCATATTTTGAAAGGATATTAAATTCAACAGACAAAGTAAGCATCTTCTAGTATTTACCGTATTTATTCATATAATTTGCACCCCCTCCCACACGCACACACATAGTTGAGACCCCCTGTACTTCTGAAAGAAAACTTTGGAAAAAAAGAAAAGATTAACTTAATTTTTGTACCCTACATTTGAAATAAAATTTAAGTAAATAAATAAATAAAATACTTTTTTTTAAAGTGTCTTTCTAGATGAAGCATCTATGAGAATGTCTGAAATAGAATTTCAGGTTACTCTAACTGATGTCTTCTAGCAATTTTTATTTCATAATCGGATTTAAAGTCAATTTTGAGTTTAGTTTTGTGTATCCAAAGAAGCACATTCCGTACTTTGTATTTGTATCCTGCAATTTTCTATTTTTGCCTGCTCCAGGAATGCAGGTGATTTTATGACCAATAATGCTGCATCAACAGATGTGTGATATATTAATACCTCCTGTGAAAATTAACCAGTCTAAGACATTTGATCATATTGTTCATGCTGTGAAATCATAATGGCTAAAAAAAAAATAAGTTTTACTGTAGACTTTAAATTTAGAGAGGTTCACTTTGCAAAAAAATACAGCAATAGTTGTTCAATTTTACTAATGCTCTTGTGCTACCTCAGTTTTATTTTTATATTATTATCTTAGAATATGCTTGAAAACTAAAAAAGGACTGTGTTCACCTTGTTAAAAAATGCCATTTAGATAACTGTTGCAACTGTAATTTATTTTTTTAACATCATATTTTTTTTTAATGTTGAGAGGCATTTCTTTAATTACACTAAGTTTTTCTCCAAAGGAAATTTAATATCAGTACTTTAAAATATAACCAGAATTTTTTTTCACACCCTCTACTTTTGGCACTGAAAAAATGTGCAAAACATGTGAGTAAATATGGTATTTTCATAAAAGTTTTGCAATGCTTTATTTATTGTAATACTACATTTATAAATATATATAATATATATATAATGTGATTATGTTATAATCACATTCTGGTTTGTTTAATGGTACATTTTTATTTTTTTTAAGTTTCTAAACAGTACTTCAACAAGTTTTTGAACTTTAAAGTTCATGCAGTTAAGCTAATTTTCAGATACCCTGGGTTCTAAAATATACAGAAAAAAAAAATTATAATGCTGCAACAAAACAAAAAAGAAAGCAATTATTTAAACCTAATTCTAGGCTCAGAAGTTATATTACTATTACCTTATCATTCACATCATTCAAGTTTGATGAAGACGCGTCTGAAACTTCTGTCTTCTTTGTTGATTCTGTAAAATGTTAAAGAAATAACATACATATAATGTATTGAACATATTCATTTTAATTATTGAATTTCAGATGATGAGTTTTTTAGTCTATTAGTGTAAGGTCAGATCATATAATTACAAGATGTGCATTCATGCCAATTGTACATTATAATGCCAGAGATTTTCAAACAAAAGGTATGAAAAATCAGATATCTGTTTTTGTAACAGCTTCATAGCAGGAAAAAGAGTGGTTTATAGCAGGAGAAACTGCTGCTTGTAGAACTATTTAGCAGTTTTATAGTAGGACAAACTGATGTTAGGTGAGACTTTGGCAATTTTTCTTTAAAGATCAAGTCTTTTCTGAATAAAATACCAACATGTGAATAAAGTATGTATGTGAAAGTTATATGTATATATATTTAATTAATTTACTTAAAAAAATTCAATTAGACATTAACAGGTGAAAACATGTCTGTCACCTTTTAAAGACAAATTCTGAATTATACTCATTACCAGGGCTTTACAAATTTGAAAAAATCTGGTAGTCAGGTATAAATTCTAGTCAGCAGAAAAAAATTGTACCCCCCCCCCCTGTTATTGATTTTCAAAAAGCACAAAAGTTTTTTATAAATTAAGTGAGAAAAAAATAATAACAAGCATAGTTTAGAATTATTAGTTACATAGTTTAGAATAATACATAATTAAAAAGATAATAAAACCAAATTTTTTAAGGAAACTTATTCAAATTAATTCTTTCTGTTAAAAAAAAAAAAAAAAGAAATATTGTAAACTCTGAATTAACTGTCATGTTCAGTAAATGCTGATCGCCGAGTGCTTCAAATGTCCGAATAGTTGAGTGCTACAAAATCTATATCTGATGAGAATAAAATCATCGATAAATCGATAATCATTGATAAAATAGTGAAGCCAGAAAACGATTTTTTGCCTATTTAGTTGATCGAATTCCATCAAATAAGTCCGATTTTATTATTTTAAAATATGCATTTGATGAATGCTCTTAGTT
The DNA here is from genome assembly GCA_963931845.1 of Maratus michaelseni. Lineage (NCBI taxonomy): Eukaryota > Metazoa > Arthropoda > Arachnida > Araneae > Salticidae > Maratus > Maratus michaelseni. The sequence goes on from OZ007599.1 coordinate 248,780,081, forward strand.
TTACCAAATTAAAAACAAAAGTTTATTTTTTTTTGTTTGTGTGTGTGTGAATATATTTTCAAGTTTATTTCTTAATATTTTATTACTTTGCAGCATCTATAATGAGATATCTTACAAGAAATATATTAAATATTGTGACATTCGCAAAATAACTCAAGAGTTATTATGTAATATCATCATCATCATCAACCGTTTTCAATCCACTGCTGGATGTAGGTCTCCCCAAGATTTTTCCATTGTTGCCTGTCTAGTGCTTTAGTCATCCAATTAATCTGCTTGTTAACTAGGAGAAGACCCTTTAAATGCCTCAGAGGAGGACTTAAAGGAATCGACTGGGAGCAGGGACTTTATGTCCAATCCGCACCTTCCATTGGTGCAGCCTGTTAGTACCCTTGCCTAGTGCATGGGGAACGAACGCGGACGGGCTTCCTCCAACCCGCTTGGCCAGCGTGGAGGAATTTGGCCACCTCCCCCCTTATTATGTAATATGTATTGCTAAAAATAAAATAAAATAAAATAAAATAAAAACATTTTCCGCACTGGTATTACATAATCAGAATCAGCAGCCGGCTGAGGTTTATTTTGATCCAACAATCTATGATAAGAATTTAAGAATAAATAAAAGGAAATGATCAAGGATTTTTTATTTCCATTTATTGCAGATAATAATCCAAACAATGTAATTATAAAATCTTGAATAACAACCCAGTACCAGACACTTGTCTACAAGACAGGGTGATGCCAAGTTATTGTGCACCATGTGTTGTGCAAACAGGTGCTTGGTACCAAGCATTTTAAGTAGGGAAGAAATATTTAAAAAATACATATTTTATTAAAATGAGAATTATTCTTGAAATTTTAAGTTTTAGAGATTTGCTTCAAATGAATTACTTATAATCACTTATATGTTATTATTCTCTAAAATTAATATGATAGATTAATCAGTTTTAATTTTGAACACAAAAATCTGATTTGAAACTTACATAAAAGCGTAAGCCTTTTTATCATTGCATTCAAGTTTTAGATGTCACATAGGTTGGATTGACAATATAGCTTACTGTCTTTTTTAAATTTCCCACCTCTCCCCACATTCTAATCACGTGGCATGCTAGCTGACTAGAGCAGAAAAGAATATGTGCATGAAATGTTAATGGCTTTTAAACTTGGCTTTTCCATTAAAAGTGTGAGAAAAGAGGGAGATCACTGCTTGCTAGCCACACGAGTAGGGGTGTACGAGAGAAAAAAGGTTGATTGTGCCATTTCTTTGTTTAATTTTTGTTAATAATAATAATAAAATAACAAAAAAAAGTCAGATTAAATAACTTGGTTGCCAGTGGCGACCGCATTTGTCAAGCCCTGCTAATTACTCAATACATTTTTTAAAATTTGGTTTTTCACAATCAGAAAGTCAATATTTCATACCAATGTAGAAATGTTTTAAAAATTGTATGTCTGTAGTTTTAATATGTTTAAAAAGGCAATAAATTAAAAAAAATTCCTTAAGGAAAATTGTCCCATTTCTCCATTAATTTCAGATTTCAAGAACAATGAGGAATGTTGCATTCAAATTTAAAAATATGTATACACAAATTATATTACTTCTCCCCTTGAAATAACATATGGCATTATTGAAACAATTTATCTTATCGCAATAAAATAACAGAATTCATTCTGTCTGGAGTGCAGTGTTCGAAATTAACAGTCATTAGCCATCAAATGCAACTACGAGGGACAGTCAGAAAATAAGTTTCCCCTGGCGACTGTGGACAGAGGTGTGTATGAAAGACAAAAAATGTAATGAGACATTAAAGATAAAACATAACTTTATTTTTCCACATAAGTACCAAGTACATGGAGACATTTCTCATACCGATTTATAAGCTTCAAAAAGACCTCCAGGAAAAAATCAGGGCTTTGCCTACAGACGGAGCATTGAACGGCTATGGGCAAAAGACGACACAGCAGGTGAACGGGAACGTGCAAGACACTGATACACCATTGGGTAGAGGTCGACCGCGAGCAAGCAGATGCACTGTTGCAGTGCCTGTGCAGATGACGCTAGTCAACAGCATCATCTGCTTGATCGTGGTCGACCTCTACCCAATGGTGTATCAGTGTCTTGCACGTTCACGTTCACCTGCTGTGTCTTTCGACCATAGCCATTCAATGCTCTGTCCGTAGGCAAAGCCCTGACTTTTTCATGGAGGTCTTTTTGAAGCTTATAAAGCGGTTTGACAAATGTCTCGATGTACTTGGTACTTATGTGAAAAAATAAAGTTATGTTTTATCTTTAATGTCTCATTACATTTTTTGTCTTTCATACACACCTCTGTCCACAGTCGCCAGGGGAAACTTATTTTCTGACTGCCCCTCGTACATTATAGCATCTGATGACTACAAAATTATTCCCAGCCATCAAATTTGACGCCTAAACACTTATTTTTTGTTTAACTTAGCCAATCAACCGCTTTTGAAAATTTGGTCTCACACCAAACATAAACTCTAATGTGAGACGGTTTGACAGAGAGTTTTAGCAGAGTGTACGAATCCAAATGAATATATTAATTCATGCAAACTTCTAAACTTTATATTGAACCTGCCATTTAGCACTGCTTAATGTGAAAAGGGATTTAGTCAGTTTAATTTAATAAAAAATTAGACATGTAACTGTTAATGATTTATTAATGATAAAACTATATAGACACAATTTAACAGATTTTTATCCAGATAAAGCTATAAATCCATGTGAAATGATGTAGCTGAAGGACAGTTAAACATCCTGATTTTTGTATCTAACTTTATTAAAATTAGTGGGTATTGTATGAGTTTCATCTTCACAATCTATATGCAGTCAAGCATTGTTAGCATTAAATCGCTATCGCTTAATGTGAATTTTTGCTTAACATTAATAATGCAGTCCCAACAGATAAGATGCTACTATTATTTTAACGGCTAACACACACACACAACAAAAGATCCTTTAGATTTCATGTTAACAATATTTGCCTGTAATTATATTATATGTATAGTTTTTTTTTTTAAACTAAATTTAAATGAAATTATCAACAATGGATAAAATTTTGTTTAACATGGCTAAGTGCATTTTTCGATTAATTTCTAAATGTAGTATTAATTAAAAATACTTTATCGGTTTTAGTTGCTTCAATTATTATAATATTGTAGATTCAATAATTTAAATAAAAACAAAATATTCATACTTTTCTATAAAGTAGCATATAATGATATAGTTATGTGAATTTTAGAAATTGCAACTAGAAATTTTCATTTGACGCCTAAGATATTTACAGTAGGCATCATTTGATGCAAACCTTTCATTTCCCAATTTCTATCACTGCTGGAGTGGATATTAAATCGACCCAGCATCTTAGTCCACTCAGACACCGTAACATCATTCTGGTTTACCCTAAAAGTGAATATGTTTTAGATTTAATTTAACACATGCACAAAGAGGTAATTTTTTGTGAATCTTAGAGAAATCCCTTTTAGTTTTAATATATAGGACAGTAGGAGACTCAGCCCCTTGCTCACCAACCCCTGTGAATTGCAACATAATTCATATTTATGTCAAATAATCTTAGTTTTATTAATGTCTGTTCTTACTGCTTTACAGGTGAATGCTGATAAATGTAAATTTAAGGGTTTAATTGATTTTAAAGTTAAAAGCTCATGTTTAAATGAAAATTTACGGAATGTTTACCACCTAATTGTAAAATTTATGTTTTTCCAAACTTATTTAAGAGTTAATTATAGTATTAGGTACAGAATTCAGAACGAATTCTTGAGTTAACTTGTGTTTGGATTCAAAATATTTAGAATCAGACCTTTTATGGATAATTTAAAGTATAATGTTCCTATTTTAAAATTTTTCCTGAGCTTTTAACTGTTTATTCATATCAGCTAGTTTTATATATCCTCCAGGTTTTCCAACATCCATTTTTGACAATGTTTTAAACAATTGTACTCAGTATGAAGGAGGTATTCCAGGTTACTTATGTTAGATTAGTTGTGGATCCTCAACATTTGTTAAGTTGGTTATATTTGTTTAGATGTTGCATAAGTATTTCTAGTCATTTTGACATTTGTTATGTTTTTCATTAAATAAACTGACTTTTTATACATAATTTTAGTTTTATTCTTTTTACACATTTGCATATATTTCTCTGCATATTTTTATCATGGATTTTAATTTGCCCCCTTTTTTTTTTTTACCAGTTTCAGCTTATATACTTCTAGTAGTTTGGGATTTTGCATTTTCAGCAATCGTGTTTCCAAATATTGCATTTGAGAGAACTCAGCTATTTTAATTTTTACTCTGGGCTTTAATTACATAAATGCCAGATATAAAGGATTATGAGCCCAGTTATTGAAGCCTTACTTTTCAGGCCATAACCAGTACAGTATAGCTTTTAGTTAATCATTTTAGGTAGATTTTGTAAGAAATACTACCTATTACATTCTCACCTAAGTTGGAAATTTTGAAAAATTTTTGCAGATCTACGCCGATCATGACTCCCAGAACCCAAAACCACCCCAGTTCAAAACTTTATATATCTATCTATCTATCTATCTATGTCACTTTTTTCTGACCACGATAACTGGAAAAATTCTGCATTAATCTTTTACAAACTGATACATAAAATCAAGGGGCATAAAATCTCGGTCAAGTTCGTTAATGGGCAAAATCGAACCAAGGGGGGGAGGGTGGGGGGGCTTTTTGTGAAAACAGAAAAACCCCCATAATTTCATAATTATGATACGTATCGAATCCGTTTAAAGTTATTATTACTTCTAGGAGAAGGGTCGAAAATGTATGTATGACAGATTTTTGATATAACTAAAAATGGCCCCAAGGGGGGGAAAAAAGGGGGGTTTTAAGAGAAAAAAAATCATAGCTTCGTCAATTCCCAAGATATCAAATTCACGTAAATTTATTATTAATCCTCTTAATATTATCTAAAACTTTTATATTGACAAGTTTTTTATAGGACCAACTGTTATAGCAAAAAAAAAATTAAAAACAAAAAAATCCCTGCCGCCTCCGCCTGCAAGCAAGTTATTTTTCGAAGTACGCGGTTCCAACTCCCGCATCTTTTCGAAACTGATACATAAAATCAAGGGGCATAAAATCTCGGTCAAGTTCGTTAATGGACAAAATCGAACCAAGGGGGGGGGGGCTTTTTGTGAAAACAGAAAAAAAACCATAATTTCTTACTTATGATACGTATCGAATCCGTTTGAAGTTATTATTACTTCTAGGAGAAGGGTTGAAAATTTATGTATGACAGATTTTTGATATAATTAAAAATTGCCTGAAGGGGGGGGGGGGGGGGAGGGTGGTTTAGAAGAAAAAAATTCATAACTTCACCAATTCTCAAGATTTCAAATCCGCTTAAATTTATTATTAATCCTCTTAATATTATTTAAAACTTTTATATTTACAAGTTTTTTATAGGACCAACCGTTATAGCAAAAAAAAAAATTAAAAACAAAAAAATCCCTGCCGATTCCGCCTGCAAACAAGTTAGGTTTCGAAGTAGGCGGTTCCAACTGCCGCATCATCGTAAAAAGGTCCTTTCTTCCGCAATTCCCGACAAACAGGCGCCCCACGGTCTGCGTCTTCGAAATCTACCTGTGCCTGTAGGCCGAGCCGTCAGGGATTTTTATACTTGAAAGTGGGCTAAAGGTATGTACATGTCCCACTGGCTGTTTTAAGTAATCAGTTGAATGTCTTTTATGCTGCAATAGGTTTTATGCAGTTATCCTGTTTTTAAAAAGGGTTTTTGTTATGTGCAGCGTAGGTATAAGTAATCAGCTCTTCTAGGAACTTGGCGACAACTTGTGTTGAGGAGGGGAGAGGGGAAGAGGCTGACACAGGAATAATGTTTTAGAAAGGACAGTGTTACATTCTCAGTTTCAATCAAGTCCTTGTTTTATTTAATGATTTTCTGAATTGTAAGGGCTTGTTTGAGAATGTATTGAAAGCTTTTTTTACATAGTTTAAGAAATTGTGCATTGGTTGCAAGGAGTTTTTTGGTTTTCAAGTTGCAATTGTTGATAAGTTCTTGCTTTCAAAAGGTTAGGAAAGCAGAAGTCAATTGCAGGTATTTGTTTTAAATCTACAGTTACTGAGGGTTGTTTTTGATGTATAGAAGAAATCTCTTTTAGAAAGCATAATGTTTTTGAAACAACTACTGTATGAGTATGAGATAACAGTAGTAGGGAGCAGTTAAATTTTAGAGCTTATGATTTATTTATTTTTAAGCACTCAGACCCCTTTCAATCACATATTTGTGAATTTTTTAAAAAAGAACATTGTTATCTACTAAGAAAGTATAGGAAGTATTCTTGCATTGATAAGTGGTTTCAGTGGCAGATGTCAAGAGGTTTCTTCATCAGTCATCTAAGAATATAATAGTATTCATGTCCAAGGTTTTGATGCCAGTGACATGGCTTCAAGTGTTTTTTTTTAATGGTGTATGGTGGACACCATATTTTTTGTAATGATGATATCCCATAAGTTTCAGATGACATACTAATGGTTCTAGAGCTACAGTTTAATCTGAAAGCCTTGTACCAGTAATAGGACTGATTGCTGAATTTTTCAGACTTTTTTTTTTTTTTTACAAGATCTTTTAGTAGCTTCTGAGTCCTAAAAGTATCTCTGTTTTTAAATAAGCACTACATGTGTTAGAATTTTTTAATAATTATGCTATTTTTAATAGTTTATTTGCAGCTTATGAATTACTTAAACTTGGATTAGATATACGTATGTGTTTTTAAGTAAAAATTAAAAAAATATATTAAGTTATCCAGATTTGAAATATATAAAAATTAAGAGATTTAATAGTTAGATTATGCTAAAATATATATGTTCTTGTAATTGAAGAGCTTTAAGCTTAAAAAGTAAAAATATATTTTATTATTTTTTCCAATAGTAAAGATTGCCTTTGAATATTTTTTTAGTAAGCTTAACCGGTAAGAAACTAAGCTGTGTTATTTAAAACTTAAATTAAATTCATAATGTGGAATAATCTGGATATGGAAATTTTTTAAAGAAAAGCTGCATGTTTTTAAACCTTGCTATGTGAAGGTTTTGGCTAAATTTAATAAGTTTATCTGTTTTGTATTTATATGTATTAGAAATGATTTTTTTTGGAGTGCACGAATTTCTATAAAGTTTGGTTTATCTATATATATCTGATGCAGTTCAGCTAAAGTTCTGATGGAGATCAGGGTATGTTCTAATGAGTGTTGTTTATGTATTCTGGGGGAGCACTGTAATTCTTGTATAAGAAGTTTAAATCTGTGCTCAATTGGGGGCTTATTTGTTCTCCTAGGCATTGGGTACATTGATATTTAATTAAGGATGAAAGATAAAGTTTAAATTGATGGGTTTTTTTTCAAAGTTAAATATGATACTTTTTATAGGAATTAGTTTAATTTTTAGCCTATGTATTTTCAAAGTTTTTTCTTTTTAATTTCTGTTAAAAGTTAAATCAAAGTTTTTATGAAAGTAATAGCTAATCACTCTCATGGTTCACCCTCTGCAAGACTTCGTTTTATAAATGAACGGTGTAAGTAGGTTGGGCATGGTATCGTGGCATCAATTTTTTATGCTTTGCTTGAAGGGGGAATTTCTTGTGATATATACATGAGCAATTTTGTGATTTGCCATTGTGTTATTTCTAAATATGTAAAATTTAATAAGATTTATAGATGAAAGAAATTGTATCAGAATTTGGGCATGTCCAGTAGAAATTATATTAAATATATAGTATAATGTTATTTCTGCATTAATTAGGTTTATAATCTAGTTTAATGTAAGGCAAGTGTTTAATTGAATTTTCTTTTTCTTTGATGGTTAGACCCATAATTAATTTTTTTAAATGATATAATGCAATGTTTTCATATGAATTTTTACTCTTATTAACTGGATAGTTTGAAAAAATTAGATTTATGTATTTTTTTTTTTTTTAAATCAAGGTTATGTTTGATAAATCTACTTTTTTAAGTATCATATTTTGTTCATGTGGTCACTTTTATAGTTTTAGGGGTGTTTTATAGCTTTTATAAGGTGGAATGTTAATTTTCAATCCATTTTTTGACAAGGTAAGAATCCTAATTTAAGATGTTTTGTTGCCATGTTAAGTCCCACCTGTTTTGCAGGACATTTTTTTGCCATAGTTGTTTCAGTTTGAATACCCTTTTATGCATCAGACCATTTTAAAATTTAATGGTATTAGATGACAGTTTTAGAGAATAGGGGGTATTAAATTGAAAGTGGACTGATTCTTTTAAACCTATTTTTATTTAGTTATTTTTTTAATTAGAGATGATAATGGAGTTAAGGGGATAATTTTTGGTTGATTAGATGAGGTATCTACTAGGTGAAGAAGCATGTTTTCTTAAATAGATTTACTGATTATTGCTTATAAGGTTTGCTCTCCAGGATGTTGAGTGGATGCTATCGTTAATGTGTATTAATGTGGTAATTCTAGGCCATTCCTATTCATACATTGGCTGAAAGATTGTGCTGTGTTTAAAAAAAGCTCCTGCTCTGAATTTTGATTTGCTGAATGGATCATGTGACCGTAAAATAAACAACATATAATTGACAATTTAACAGGAAATAAAATTGTAGCAGTTTGGAACAATTTCAGCATATTTTCACCCTGTATATATTGAAAAATAGCCATTACTAAGAAAAATTATGTTCCTTACTTTCAATTTTTAATGATAACTTTTCAAAAGCTTTGATGAATCTTTAGCAGAAAAAAAAATTAATTAAAAACCTAAATTTTATAAAAAATTAAAGGTAACATTAAAATAAAAATTTAGTCAGTTGAAAAATCCCTATAAATTCTCAGGATTCTAAACCAGTTTTAAATGCAATAAAAAATACAAGAAAATTATGTACCTGTAGGATCTGTTATAGGAAATGATGCAGGAAGAATTGTGCTTAAATTTAGAAGCGCTCTTGCACAGCTTGCTTCATCAGGCCAATGTACATTACCTAAGTTTTATAGAAAAAAGAAATGAAATTTCCAAAAATAATAAACAAACAAAAGCAACTCAAGATGTATTATAAAAGCTGAAATGCTTAACAGTTGTAAAAGTCTATAATTGTGTTAAATTTGGTTTAAATGTTAATACATATATAATTGAAAAATAATAATAAAAAAAAATAGTGGAAGTTAATAAATCAGAGATGCCAATCTCTTTCCTAGTAATAATCATAATTTTCAATAATTGTCCTCAGATTTCTGAATAGCTGACATTACTGACAAAACTACTGCCCAGCCAAATGAGGAAGATGGGTCATGTGACTTAAGAGTAGGATGTAGGTAATTCTATGGATAAAAATAGGAAGGCAAGGTAAATAGGAAGAAATATGACAGGGGTAGTACAGACACTAAGTGAAATTTCAGGACACATTTTTACTTTACATACTAACCAAAATACAAGATCATTAAATAATTAAAATCCATTTAGGTTTGAGAAAATGAAATATCAATTAACTTCTACACAAATCAAATCAAAACAAACAATCTATATGGATTATTTCAAGGTGTCAGTATTAAACTGAATAAACTTTAATTACTGTCTTATAATATCCATTAGAGTCATATGCATAGTTATATAACACATGGGCTGATAAGTTCCCGGTCTAATAAAGAAAAAACAACTTTTTAACAAAGCTTAATAACTTTATGACTTTATAACTTTAATAAATAACATAACTTTAATAATAAATAATAATTTAATAATAATAATTTAAAATAACAATTTTATAATATTAATTTACTAATAATAATTTTATAATAATAATTTTATAATAATTATTTAATAAATGAATAATAATAATAATTTAATAATAAATAACATAATTTTATAACGAAAAAGCTCCAAACAGTGCTCAGAACTAGTTTTTGTTTTTGGTCAAAAGTCAACACGCGCGGCAGCCACTTTGACAACAGCTTTTTCATAGACAAATTGTCATTCAAAATAAAACCTACACATTCCTTGGATATCTTCAGAGTCTGAGCTATCTCCTGCAACTTCACTTTATGGTTCCCCAAAATGATTTTGTGGACTTTTTTTACGTTTTCTGGAGTAACCACCTCTTTTGTGTGGTGCATCACTGGTGTCCGTATGACCACGTTTAAATTCAGCAAACCAGTCAATAATGGTTGATTTACCTGGTGCAGTGTCCGGATAACGCTTATCAAGCCAAGCTTTTGTTTTAACGGTGCTTTTTCCTGTCAAATAACAATTCTTGAAATTCTTGTTTATCCATTTTTTTGTTTATCAACAAAGTCGTTCAACTGAAACAACTCTAACATTTTATCCACACGGCGAATCGTCATGCCATTTTTTCTACTACCTTTTAAAGGTTAGTATTTACTAAAAAAAACATTGGTTTGGTGATTGCAGTGCCATCTGTGATCCAGACCGGGAACTTATCAGCCCATGTGTTATATATAGCAGTAACATAACTTACATTCCTTCAACTTAAGTCTTAATTGCTTTCAGTATTCAATTGATGAAATTCAGGATAACTAGGAGGCTCAGCCCCCTAGTAGCTAATGCTCACCAACCCCCATTATTGCAAAGCAATTCACATTAAGACCACCATATGGTCCCATTTCACTTCGCTCACTCGCCCCTTTTTGTTTTTACAGCAACTCTAGCTGGAATAAGTACTACCATAAATCATTTTAACATATGAAATTGAAAAAATTTTTAATGTAAAAAAAAGTAATTGAAAACTTTATTGAAAACACAATTAAAAATGCATTTACTTGGTGCTACCAATGGGCATAAATCATTTAAATATTATGAAAAAATGATCTTGGAAACACAATGTTTAAAATTCATTACACCTATAATATTGTACAGCAGGTCTTAAATTCATTTTAAAAAACACTATGTGATAAGATATTTTATATATATCATTAATCATTGATTAAATTTCATTCGATATTTTACTGTTCTAACTGATTATAGAATTTTGAAAAAATTATTTTTTTTATTTCATCAAGATAGCAATATCAAGGCAGCAGGTGCAATCTAGACAGTTGATATTTTTATTATCTTCTATTTTAGTGTGAGTGAAATTCGTAAATAAATTCTAAATAAGAGTTGAGAATTCATTTGAAATTAACGATATTACTCATAATTAAAATGAGTAATCATCTCAAACTAGGGTTTAATCTAGAGCTAGCCAAATAGCCAACTGATAGCACCTTTTGCCCCCAAAGCATTTAGTGGATTAGCCAAATAGCAACAGCCAAAAAATATATATCATTTCCATTTTGTTGTTCCTGCCTTTCATAAACCTGCAGCTGCCGCGTGAAAAAAATAATCTCAAACCGCCTCTGTCTCGGAAACTCACTTCAAAATTTGTCTCGTCCTCTCTGTGCAAGCATCTTACAAATAGTATGACATCATTTGCATTAAACAAGTATTGAGGAAATTAAAAAAGTTTGTTTATTTTTTATGGATAGTCCCAACTTAGGAAATGAAACCAAAACGGTTCATGAATGGAAGTTGTTCAGGCAGGTTCTGGCTACAAGGGGTAAAAAAATGAAACCAGCTGATTGTATTCTTTTTCCATAAAAATAGCATTACTGACATGTTTCCCAATGTGACTTCTTTGTATGAATTTGTAGCAACAATTCTGTTATCTACAGCAGATTGTGAAAGGGGTTTGAGTCTTGTGAATATAACAAATACTGACTTGAGAAATAGACTGACAATCAAAAATTTAAGTAACTTAATGGTGATCAATTTAGAAGGGGAAGTTTGAAAAGAATTTCCATTTAAAAAAGCATTTGATATGTGATGTATGGCCAAATCTCAATAGAGGCAATCTTACAGAGTGGTGTACTGTTTGTATATTGTATAATTACAAATAATACTCATTTATATAGAAATTTTGTATAAATAAAAGTTTTTTTTCTTGGCTAAAGCTATTTTTATTTCGCTAACAGTTATTGACTGTAATTAGCCAAAAAGCTACAAATCTTTTTTTCCTAGATTAAACTCTACAAACGCTTTGGATTTTGTACATGTTATTTTATTTTTAATAATTGCTAGTTTGACTGCTCTCATACTGGCCACCATATTGGAGGCAGAGCTGTTCTCACCCAATCTAGTATGTTCATCGGTCTGAATTCTGGAAACTATGGTTGTTGCCAAATGGTAGGCTAGAAATTCAGCCTTATTTCCATGCCACGTAAGAGAAATATCTATATAGATTTTTAGTGTCTGATTGACAAAATTTGTGATCTTTTCATCAACCAATAAATTCACTATCCTTTTAACTAAACTTGCAATCTTCAGCAAATGATTGATGAAATATCGGATTTTTTTCAGTGATCCATTATAGAAATTAGCAATTTCTTTTTTGCTGACAAAACAAAATTCATAATATTTTTCAGCATCCAAATTAAGAGTCCTGTAATCTAGTTATATCCAAACCTGAATGTAATCTGTCCTGCAGTTCAGGTTCTGGTTGACATAAATTCTTTTTGTTGGGTTGATTTTAAACGTTTTGGTTTTGGGTTTAGTTTTGACTCTTTTAGGCCGGGTTGACCCAATTTTTAATAAGAATGTCCAGTACATTTTTCAAATGAAATAAACTATAAATTTGGATATTAATGAGTGTAAATATGCTTGTTTGTTTTTTCAAAACAGATAACATTTATATTAAAGAAATAATTGTAGATTACTGATGCATAATTATATTAAAATATGAATTAACTTTTTTACATGTCAGGTTCAGGTTTAAATATTTGAGTTTGGGTTGGGGTCAGTTTCGAATTAAGTGTGTTGGGTTTTGGGATGCCATTTTTTTTTTTTTTTTTTTTTGTCAAATTCGGGTCAAGTTGACTTAAAGCAGAATTTTTGGGCTCCCGTTGGGTACAACACGATGTATGCAGCATTGAAGTCTGAATGAAAACTTTGCTACCTTATTCAACTGTTGATTGATGAAATTCACAATCTTTTTCAGTGTCCATTGAGTAAACATAGGATATGTTTTAGTGAATAAATGATGAAATTTGCAATCTTGTTCAGCGTCTGAATGATGAAATTTGGTCGATAGAATAAGCTTGAAATCCGTTGTTCCCAAAAGGAAGCAAAAAGATGAGGGGTTGTATCCAAATATAGTAGTACGTGCAATATTGTGTATGCTATCTTGGCACTAATGAACAGATATTTGATACAACCCCTCATCTTTTTGGGAACAACGCATTTCAAGCTTATTCTATCAACGATAATTTTCAGAATTTTCAAGCTATGATTTTGAGCAGGGCTCGGAAGTAGCGCGCTACAAGTAGCGAAACTACAGTAGCCGCTACTTTTTCTAGTAGTTTGTAGTGTAGCACGCTACATTAAAAAAATTGTAGTGTAGCGAGTAGTGAGATAGTTTAGGAGGGAGGAAAAAAGTGCCAATCTTCAAATCACGTGAGAACAATTCGTTTATTTTGTGCGAAATATGTTCTCTGCAACAATTTGTGAATGCCAGCGACAAATCTCAGTTGCAGTCTCATAGATTTTTCCATAGACGACAGGCACGGCCACAAATTAACAGTCATTTTCACAGTTTGGGTGTCAGAAATTTAGTGTATTTTCATTTAAATCCATAGAAATCTTTTCAATATAATGTATTTTTATACGACTACGATTGTTTTTATCAAAATATAGTCATCTGGCTATGTTAAGTCTTTTTCTGACTCCAATTTCTTTTTCCTTTTGCCTCCCACCCCCATCAAGCAAAGAAATGTAAAATATTTATATATATATATATATATATATATATATATATATATATATAATATATATAATATATATATATATATATATATATATATATAAGAAAGAAAGAGAAAAAGAATGGATTTATCTAAACATAAATCATCTAAATTATCCCTAACCTGTCAAATTCACGCTTCCCCCTAGTAGCATACAAAGGAGTTTAAAGTATTTTTAAATCTTTATTTTTATACAAAAATAAAATCTTTCACTCCATTTATTGCTCTCTAATGACAATAAATAAAAATTATTTCCTTGTCCCCAAAATTTACACTGCTCTTTTTGCACCTCCACCAGCATACAGTTTCAAACATTTAAAATTCCTAATTTTTAAAAAAATGCCCGCTTTCATTTCTACCTAATCAGGGGTTGATCCAGGCAAAATTTGGGGCCTATTTAGGTCTCCTTCACAAAAATAAATTTAATAAAATGGGCTCCTTCACAAAAATCAATTTGACCAAATGGGTCCCTTCACAAAATTCTTTTTACTAAAATAGGCCCTTTCACAAAATTCCATTCCATAAAAACTTGCTATTTATTATTTATTTATTGTTTTGTGATTTTTAAAATGTGTAATTTGTAAACAAACAAGTTCACCAGAGTAGAAAACTTCAAAAGGATTCAAAAGATCAAAAGGATTTAAAAGAAGTTTTTGTTTATAAATCCTTGGTTCGAATTTGATTAACTGGATTTCAACTTCCGTTACAAAATGTTATTTTTCACAAAAATGATTTTTACTTTTTACAAAATGGGCCCCAAGAAAAAAAACCTGCATCGACCCCTGCTAATAATAATATATAAGTAATTATCTAAATTGTCCCTTAACCTCCCATAATTTACCCCCCCCCCTCTCAGCATATAAATAAATCTAAGATCTTTAAGTTATTTATATATATATATATATATATATATATATAATCTTCTGTCCTAAATAGTGCTCTGTTGTGACGATAAATAATCAGTAATATAAATTATCCCCCTTCCCCTACAATCTTCCTCCCCTCTCCCTATACAAAATTTTAAACTCTTCTTTTTTTTTAAGTTCCGTATTCTTTGCTGTCTAGTAACATTAAATAAATACAATCATCTAAAATAATAATATTCCCCTTCGAACAAAATTTCTGCTTGCTTCCTGCCGATTTAAAATCGTTAGACTCTAATTAAATAAATATATATATATATATATATATATATAAGTATTCGAAAAAGCACAGAAAAAGAACAAGCACATCATTTTATTATTAGAGAAAAGTGAACTAGGAAGGAATGATTTCTGCCCTTCAAACAAACCAGCAGCTGAAACGTAAAGCATCAGCATGCCCGGGACCTATTATTTGCTGATAAAAACTGCAAAGTACTCACTCATCAAAAAAATTTATTTTCTTGCTGGCAACCATTTGTCTTCTTACTCATTATTAGATCTTGTGTTTTAATGTGGGGATTCTTCTTTTGAGATTGATGTAATAGAATGACAGACAAAAATAATATAGTTCTGGCCTGGTCGGCATATAATGAATATTCTGAAGTTATAGAACAACAAGAAAGTGGTAATTATTCTGTAACATGTAAACTTTGTTCGATTAATAAAAAGTTATCAGTATCAAAATCATCTGCTTACAACCTGAAGTTGTACATGGAGGTGAGTTAGCATTTTCCTTATTAATAATAATTACTGGATCGCATCTCGCACTGAATATCTAAATCATTATTCATTAAAATTCATAAATCATTAAAAAGAGTATTTTCGAATTAAAATCCCATGTTCAGAAAATATTCTTATAGAATTGTTTAGTATCGCAACAAAATATTTTATTAATACGTCTTTTGATCGTTGTGAAATATTTGTCCAATGTATGCATACAAATTAATTTACTGCATTTTTTCCTGTTGAAGATTCCAATAGATAAAACAAAAGTGGTTAGAAATAAAAATATATTATTTTAAAAAATACCTAAGATTGCTTAATTTTATTTTTATGACTATTTATTTTTACTTCAGCTGTACAGGTTTTTTATCGCTAAAATAATTGATTTGTAATGTTTTATATTTGATTTGATATTGGTTAGCTTGGTGTTTTAATGAAATATCTTTATCTTTGTCTCCAGAATGAATCTAAAGCCCTGTATGTTGAAATTCAGATTTTCAACAAAAAAAAAAAAAAAAAAAAAAAGAGAGAGAGAGAGAGAGAGAGAGAGAGATAGAAAGGAAAAGAAATGCTAGGAGGATTTAACTTATGCAAGTTTATATGATCTTGTTCAGTTTTTAAATTGCTTTCCGGAACTATATTTAAATTGTAAAGAAATAGGACTATTTAGCTCTATTTAAAAAAAATAATGTATATTCAAATTTACCAAGGGCTATCCGCTCTTAAGGTTGTTCTCAAATCCAAACTGGCTACTTTATGACACATTCCTTAATTCATTTTTGTTCGGAAACGCATGAAAATGCAGGTGTTCTTATTTAGAAACTTTGTAACCGAAAGACGTTTTACATTATTCTTCATTTCATTTTATTTTATTTTTTGGTAAAAACAGAAGATTTTTCAGAAAACACTGTCAAAGTCGGTGTTTTTAACCGAATTTCCGACGCCGCAGCAGGGGAAAGGGAAAAAACGTGACACGAATCGTTTATAACCTGATAAGTAATTTATTTATCATAAAATGAAAAACACATTTCGATTCCAAATCACTTCAATAGTCAGATCTACCAATTTTATGCCTTTGTGTTTAAAAATGAGTCAGATAATATATCAGAAAGTTCCACGTTGTTGAGCAAGGAATTTGAGAACCACCTTAACCGCTACAGTGCTATATCACTCTCATAAATTTGTAAGATTATTACAATTTTTGTTTTCAAATTTCCTCTTTTTAACACTTTCCAACATAATTAAAAAGTGTCTTAAATTCGCTTTGTCTGTCTGTCCATGCTCTAACTCTTGTAAATATACTCGGATTACCATGAATATTTTATATGTTATTGAAGTTTACCACAGAATGTTCAGTATTGAAAATGAAGTGTGTAGCATTTATATCTCGCTTACAGGGACATGCAAAAGAATTTTGTTACATTATGGCCTATGGGGAAAAATCATTTGTGGCTCATTTAATTACCTTTAAGATATTTCAAGCATAATGAGATTGGTTTACATCAATAATGAGGACTACATCATACTTTCTCGGGAATATGAAATAATAAGCAGTAATACAGTTTACAGGGACGCACATAAGAATTCAACTATATTATGATGTATGGTGAAAAATGATTTGCTATGCATTTTAATGATGTTATGAATGATACTTCAAACATAAGGTAGTTAAAAAGGATCACTGAGGTGCAGTACAACATTTTTTCTACAGATTAAGGAGTGTGTAGCAGTTATCATTAATTTACAACAGAGACGCAGAAAATAATTCGGTTACAGGAACTATGATCGATTTCATTCTAAGAAAAAAAATTAAATTTTTTAGTAATATTCTGTTAGTGTTGGAAAGTGTTTAATAATCTATGCCGGATGCATGATTTTTCGTTCCTGTTCTGTTATAATTTCTTATTCATTCGTATGTAAGTTTTCGTACTTTGTTTTTAACTCAAACTCGTATTTATACTTTAACTTCTGGCTCAACCTAGTAGAATTTATAAACACGCTGTTTTAAGGCGTGAGATTTTAAATTCTCCTTACCAATGTTCAACCTATGTACATGTGATGCATTCGTATTTTTAAAATATCTTCTTAGGATATTAATAATTTTAATTTATTTTTTCTGTGTACACTTCTTAAAGGATGTCTCTTTTTTGTTAGCTGCCAAAACATTTCTAAAATATATACTTAATTTTATTTAAAGTGTTATATTATTAAATTATAATTAAATAATTATAATATTATTAAATATTATAATTAAAGTGTATATTATTAAATTTTGTTAAGATTTAAACTAATAAAATAATAAATTAAGTATATATTTTAAGAAATGTTTTGACAACTAAGAAAAAAAATATATATATATAAATAAAAAATAAAGGAAACATCCTTTAAGAACAGTACACATAAAAAAACAGTTAATGTTCAACAGTAAAATACCTGAGGAGATATTTAATAAATACTAATACATCAAACGCCCATAGGTTTAACATAAGCGAGGGGAATCTGAGGATCTGATCCATTGAAACCTTCTGAATCACTTGTTGCATATAATTGTATCAAAAAGGCCTTCATTAAAACCAATACTCCTGTTCCTTCAAGTGCATCTGTTGAACGATTATTTTTGTTTGTATCTAATATATTATTGCCCAAATTGATCTTGTGTAACAGATTCCAATTTTGAAAGTCAACTTTTATTAAAAATGAATAAACATGTTTTTTAATTTAACAATTTTATTTTTGACTAATTTTGCCTTTTAGTTTCAGAAAGAAGAAAAGTTTTCAGTTAAGGTGATCATAGTTTTGCTAAGTTGGGGACTTTTTAATTCAAAATATCTACCAGTATTACAGAACAGTAATATTCGGCTTATTTAATGACAGACGTTCTGTAATTAAATAAAGCGATGATAACTAAAGTAGCGAAAAGTAGCGACTACTTTTGAAAAGTAGTTTGTAGTCGCTACTTTTTTTAAAAAGTAGTTGTAGTTAACTACATTTTTCATAAAGTAGTTGTAGTTCGCTACAAACAAAAAATAGTTTTTCTGACCACTGATTTTGAGACTTTCACAAAAGTTGCTCTATATACTTAGTTAATACATTATGCATATTATATTTTGATTGCATTCGCGCATGCACAGTGAAACATTTTTTAGTAAACATGCTCATTTTTCATTCAATTTTTATTATTTTTTAATTCTGATTGCAGAGTATTATGTACAATATTGTTTGACACATTTTCTCAAAATAACTTTTTTTTATATTAAGAACTCTGCAAATTATAAGCAAAAAACTTGGCGAAATTTGGGACTGCTTTTATAAAAACCTTAATTTCTCTACAAATATACATGCTATCCTCATAAAAATGAACACAGTATATTACAATAAGCCACTTATTAATAATCTCGAATTTGAACGCTTTTGCTACATTAGTTTTTACAGGGTAATCCAAAAGATATTCGTTCTTTTTCAATTTGTTGACAGTCCCCTATGGGGTTTCGGGAAAAAATCTTCGCGGAAATATATAACCTATACTATACTGTTTACACACCTTCAGTTTCAGGTTAATTCCTCATGTATTTTTCTAGATAGTTAACACAACTTCTAAAATCGCAAGTGCCCAATTACCTTTGGCAATATAGTGTAAATGGAATGACTAATATCAAATCTGATCTTATTCTTATCGAGCAAATAAAGAACATCTGAAAGATAAGAACATTGAGCAAGAAAAGAACAACAAATATTTGAAATAAGAATGATTCGCATAGGGAACAAAAAGGTCACAATAAGAACACTTCAATTCATGTGTCTAGCCTATTTAGTCTGTTTTGAAGGCTTTCTGTTCTGAAGGTAGAAGGCTTTCAATGATTTTATAAATCCTTTTAGCATTGGATTTTAATATTTTAGCAGCAGAGTTAGAACTAGGTTTCATAGCTAGGCCAGCATATAGAATTATTTTTATTGTTTTGCATTTACGGTTTTAGCAACAGAGTTGCTGTCAGGTTCTGTATTATAGGGGCTTCTACATTAGGGAGTTAGCTATATTAATTTCTGAACAATTGCCGTCAAAATAATTGGAATTAATGTCTAAATTAGTATTTCCCAATGTATTCATATCGAGTCTCCTTTTTAAAATTCAGTGCCAGAGTAGCAGTGTATCATCAATATTTCAAATTTTCAACTATTGCAAACTTTTTATTCACCTTTTAAACTTTTGCCCATAACTCAACCCTTGTTTATTTGGTTAATTTAAGAACTAAACCCTAGTTACATCTCACTGTGTTGGATCTTTTCTCACCCTTATTTTGCCCCACAACTCCAGGGGCACAAATTAGGCCTAATCAAAAAGTTTCTTTTTCGGCTAATAACTTCTCTCCATTTTGATCACCCTAATTACTTAGCTTGTTAAAGCTCTTCAGCCAACAACTTTTGATATATCAAAGTTCACTTCATGTGGCCCTGTGGCTCCCTGCTCTAACTTTTGTGTCTTTTTGGAGGGGAAAGAGTTTTAGCAGCCTATATTTTCTTTGTTTTTTGCATCACCCTCAAAACTTGATGTTTTTCCGTCTTTTAACAAGTCAAAGTTTTCATTGTCAAGGATTAATAGTTATATCTACTGGGCCTCTTTGCCCCTATACACTGCCCCTAATACCATATTCACCATCTTTGTTCTTAATTGTTCAATTTTTTTGGAATTTTATTTGTTACTAATATTGGTTCACCCAGTAACCATTTAAACTTTAATTCAAGGCTGTGCTAGCCATGAGCTTAGCCATACTTCTTAACAGTAATTTTCAAAGTTTTTACATCCCATCTTTCGATTGGTGACAATTATTTAAGATACTTGCTGGTTAAGTTAATCTTTAATGTCTCTGCTTGATGTAGAAGAATGAATAACAGCAATTCGCATAGGGAACAGAGGACTAACTGTATTTTAGATAGTCCAAATTCATTTTTCAGATATTCAGATATTTCACTGTCCAAATTGAAAAAAAAAATTAGAAGGAGGACAGGCTGAGGTACACGATTCTTATAATGAAAAATCGTGAATGTGAGATAAAAATTAAGAGGGGGAGGAGAAAAACAAGGGCAAAAGCTCCTTAAATTTCGGAAAATATGGCCTCTGGTGAAAATTTAAAGGCACATTTAAGGACAACTACCTAATGATACTATAATAAAATACCCTATAAGTGGGGTCCATAAAAGTTTTATTTTAGTTATAAAATATATACAAAGAATGGGGGAGAAGGCGATTAAGACATCAATGCAGCTGACACTCCTTGATGGAAGGAGCCACATTTCTGAGGGAGGAAAGAGGGGAGGACAAAAATGAATCCAGAGAAGAAAATAATATTCAAAATAAGAACAATTCACATAGGCAGCAGAAGGGAGGTAGAAGGTTAACTGTATTTTAGCAAGAATTCACTGTCCGAATTGAACAAACATTTAGAAGGAGGAAGAACTAATGCCCAAGGTACTTAAAACGAAAATTTTCAGGAAAGATTTCAAATGAAATGGATTAATTTTAAGAAATAATTGATTTGGTGGAGTAAGAGGACAAACTTTAAAAATACAACTTAACCTACAAGAATTCCCAGTAACATGGCTCCAAACCTAGGATGGAATGTTTGAACTGGAAAAAAGCAGAAACTTTTGATTATTGTTCATAAATAGCAGACACCAAGAGTTGCAGAAATAATATCAATGTTTAGTTGGTAGCCAAATGACTTGGGAAGAATTTCAAAAAAGGTCCCATTCAAACTGAACCATAATTAAGAAAGTTATGATTAGGGGAGGGGAGGGAGGAGACAAACTTGAAGGTACAACTTGTGGGAGGCAAAACTTGAGAGATACAACATAACTAAGGGTCATTCCATGTCAAAATCAACCAAAAATTTTCAATATTCAACCTGACCATTTCAGATTTTAATGAAACTTTCAGGAATCATTCTCCTTAATGATACAAATGAGAATATACTTTTAAAATATTTTATCTCAGTAATTTTTTATACAATTATTTTTTTTAATTTCGAAAAATCATCATTTTTTGGCCTGTATAAATGTTTTAAATGTGAATTTCTCAAGTTCTATCAGGCGTAGAGACTTGTTTGACCTCTCATATTAAAGAGAATTTCATAAGGTTTAATTTGATATGCAAGGACTATCTTGGTTTTAAAAAAGTTAATTTAATTTAATTTTAAAATTTTAAATTAAAAAATTTTTAAAATAGTGTTTTTTAAAAATTTTGAAAAAACATATGTTTTTTGTAATATTATAATCTTTAAATTCTGAAAGCTTTAGAGTGTTATCTCAATGGGATCAGCAGTTATTAAAAAAATAATGTTTAAAATGAATAAAACAATACTACTTTTAGCACAATCATAAAGTTGGCGAGGTGCCAACTGTAAATACCAGCCCCAATTGGTATTTAACATTAGTTCTTTCAACATAACTGCTAATCCCATTGAGATCCCACTCTAAAACTTTTAGAATTTAAAGTTTATAATATTACAAAAACATATATATTTTTCAAAAAAAAAAAAAAAAAAAACACTATTTAAATTTTTTAAAAATTAAATTAAATTAACTTTTTTAAAACCAAGCATAGTCAACTTGTATATCAAATTAAACCTTTTGAAATTTTCTTTAAAATGAGGGGTCAAACAACTCTCTACGCCTAATAAAACCTGAGAAATTCAAAATTGAAAATGTTTATAAAACCATGATGTTTTTTCGAAATTAAAAAAATTAATTACATGGAAATTTACTGAGATAAAAAAATATAAAAGTATATTCTCATTTATATCATCAAGGAGAATGATTCCTTTAAGTTTCATCAAAATCTAAAATGGTGAGTTTGAGTCACTGGTTGATTTGAAATGGAATGACCCCTAACAAGAACTCTGAGTAACATGGTTCTAAACTAAGGATAGAATGTTTGAACTGGAAAAAAGCAGAACTTTTGATTATTGTTCATAAATAACAGTCACCAAGAGTTGCAGAAATTATATCAATGTTTAGTTGGTAACCCAGTGACTTGGGAAGAATGTAAAAGAAGGTCCCATTCAAATCAAACGATAATTAAGAAAGTTATGATTTGGGAGTGAGGAGGGGACGAACAGGAAAAATACAACTTAATAAACTACTAACCCTAATAACTAGGCTCTAAATTAAAAATATAACAATTAAAAGTGGAAAGAGAAAAACCCTTATACAAAATTTGAAAGCAGCTCTTCAGCTAAAATAGTAAAATTGCAATAATAAATATATTGTCTGAAATTAGTGCCAGAAATATCAATATATCTATCTATCATGATTCATGATAAAATTTCCTGCCAATTGATCGCTAAGTTTTAGAATTACTGTTTTTTGCTTATCTATGTGAGTATTGATTCTGGAACATCTGATACTAGAATCTTGGAATAGATTCTTACAGTAATGCTATTTCATACCATGTCTATGTTGATCATACTCAATTTTTTCAGAATTGCTTATCACTATTATTTAGGTCTGAAATGGTATATGGATTTTAAGGTTTCATTTGCCAGAAAGAACTGTACATTCATTCTTTGATAAATGAATGATTTTCTGTTAAATAAAAAGTTTCTAATATAAAGTACAGTGATAATGTATAACTTTGATTATATACATGATATAAATTCAATATAATTTATAAAATAAAAATAATCAAAAAATCCTTACATGAATAATCATTGACCCATTCTACACCCTTTGGAATGTATCCAAAATTTTGAAAATATTCCATTACTTCATCGGAATTAAATTCTTGTACTCCTCTTACATGAAGAGCAGTCAATATTATCTGTTTCATTTCCGCTAAAATTAAAAAAAATTCTGTTTACACAAAGAAAAATAAACAACATTTTAAAATGAAACAAGTTGACACACTTTATAAACAAAACTTATCAGCAAATATGGGATGATTTATTTAGAAGTTGTCCATACAATCTAAATGCTACATATTTTTTTAATTTCTAAAACAAGCACTACAACAGGGTTGGCGAACCTATTTTCACACACATGTGCATCAGGTGGCGCATATGACAATTTTGATGTACACAAAAAATTAAAATTTTATGATCATCATTAAACAAAATTCATTTTTCTTTTGTTGTAATAAATAATTTTTTTGAGCATATGCGGACAATCACGATTCTTTTTTGCATGAATTAACTAATTAGGAAAATTCATGTAATGATATGCAGCATTTTTTACATTTAACTTTTTTGCATTTGATATGAATTTAAAAGCTTTATTTCTTTAAATGATTTTCATAAGACATTTACAGCAATAAAATGACAAGTAGGCACAAATTTATTCTCCATTGAATGAACAACCACAAAAATCTCATTGATAAATTATCAATTCATTTTTTTTGCAACTTAGATTATTATAAGTTACATAATGCATTAATGATAAATTAAGCAACAGATTCTATTAACTAGAGTTTCATGTAAGCAGCATATGCTGCAATATTTTTGTATGCAAATGCTTGGGCACATTATAATGTTGACAGATATTTTCTGTAAATATTTGACACACACATGTAAAAAGGTTCACAATTCCTGACCTAGAACATAAAACATCATTTTATATTATAAATCTGCCTTAGAAATCAAATAGATTTTCTCTTAATTCTTTACTTTTAAAATCAAATAAAGAAAATTTTTAGAGGTTTATAAAATATATTTTGTGCTTTTCCACATATGCATACAGGAGAATCTTAATTTTAGAAGATAGAAAACATGAAATTCACAAAAGTGTACATTAATGCAAGATCACAACATCTCAGGGATGGCACTGTAATAATGCTTCCAAAAAAGTGACTAAAAGACCAAAAAAAGTGACTAAAGCATGGCAAAAAAGTGACTAACGTGTAACAAAACAACTGACTAAAATGCAATAAAAAAGTGACATGAAGGCTAAAACACATAGGGATTTTATTTTTCAATCAATTTGTAAGTTAAATTATATAAATAAAACACCTTTTTGTTTTTTAAATGAAAATCCCCCACCAAAATACCGAACAAGATCAAACCTCAGTTTTATTTAATCATATAAAACAAAAAGTAGATTTTTAGAACAAAAAAATAGGAGGGGTCCTACCAATCACCTTTTTATTACCACTATTTTTAATAAATAATCTTCGTTTTATTTCTACTGCTTGCACGTAGTAGTATTAAAAAAGTGAGAAGTACGATCCTTGCAATATTTTCTGTGACAAACTCTAATTATAACTGCTACTAACTACACAAAGAGAAGCTAGATGTTTAAGAAAAGATGATGGAAACAGAAATGAAGTTTTTTTTTTTACAAGCACCGAGGTTTGCTCCTAGATGGTGTACGATGTTACAAAATATTGTTTCAACTTTACAATATCAGATTTAAAATTACATTTTCTGTTTCTTATTACAATAGAAAGATATGAGTGAAGACTTCTTTTAATCTATTTTAGATCTGCATTTCTCAATATCTTCATACAAATTTTTTATAACTTTTTTAATAACGTCTCCTTCTTTTTGCATTTTTGAATATACCGCTAACATTGCATTTGCTAATCTAAAGCATCCTGTAATCTACTGCTGGCTTCTTGAAATACTTTATTGGCAATCTTTTGCTTTTCTTACTCTTTCGACTTTTCTTTCAGTTTTTTTTTCAATTGATTTCTTTCCATTCTCAATTTCTTTTAATACTTCAGCTTCCTTATTTTTTTCTTAATTTTTTTTGTTCTTCAAATGTTACATAGTTTTTATGAGCATTCTGAGCAAGAGTTATTAGATTTCTTGTTATTGGTACAAATTCAAGCTTATTATTATATAATTTCAGTGCATCTTTAACTGTCATGTAAGCATTCAGAGTATGTTCTGACATTTTAGAATGTTCTTCTGTAAGAATGTTTCCTGAAACAGAAAACCCTCTCTCTATATTGGCATTTCCACGTGAAAGGCACAATGAGCATTTAATAACTTTACTTAAATTTGGGTCAACCCACAAGTTACATGCTTTTTATTCAAAAACAGGCTCCAATAATGATCTACAGGAAAATCAATTTCAGCTTTAGAATGATCTTCAAGCTGCAACAGTTTCCACACATCAGTTAACCTATCAGAAAGTACAGTGAAGGATAGCACTCTAGCAATAACTGAAAGATCCACTACAGAACTCTCTGTTAATATTTCACTTGGTTTTAAAAACCTAAAGTGTTTCATAAAGTGATTGGCAATGGGACATTTACTGATAATATATTTACATGCTTCAATGTAATGATTTCGTTCACTGTTTAAGAATTGAAACCTGTCTTTTTCACATGTTTACAAAGCCATTTTTATTTTTACTTCACTGATTCGTGGCAAAGGAAGTAAGTTTTTGCTCTCAAAAATTACTTCTATCCCTTTGTCAATATTTTGATCTATGCATACTCTTCCAACTTGACAATACTTTCTAATACTGGATACATCAGATGAACAAGTGGTTCATCTTTTTGAAAAAGACCTGTGAAACTGGAGAAAAAAGTGCACTTGAGTGCACAAATACAAGTTCTGTTTAAATAGAGGGTATTTTATGCAGCTGAGTAATAAGTTTATAGCTTGCAGTTGATGAGAGCTTGGATTTCTTTACCGGAATGAATTAAAAAAAACAATTATTAATTGCATCCCACTGCTCTAATATTCTAGAGGAAGAACTTTCCATTTTAAGCCACCTGGATGAGCAATGTTTTAGGAACCTTTGATTTGCTATACCAACTTAATTCTGTATTTGATTAAAATCCTCCCATCGTGAGGGCCAACCATAAAAAAAAACTATGTATAGCAACAATCAAATCAGAAGCATCAGTTCCAAATTTTGTTAATCTTTTCTTGAAAGCATTATGTAATATATGCATATTACAAAATCCTAGATCAACAAGCTTCTTATTGCACAGTGTTAACATTTCTTCATTCATTAATCTGCGAACAGTTTTGTTTACATTTGGACCATCTGATTCAAGCATGAGTAACTCTACTAGTGGAAGATTTGCATTATCAACAGCATTTTTTATTTCCTCATAAATGTTCGTACCTTTAGCTTTTCCAATAAAAAATGTTTTTTTACAAAAAGTGAGCAAATTACCTTCTGCAGCTTGCTCACTTTCAGTGACTTTAGCTCTTTTAGTCAGAAAAAGTGACTAAAAGTGACAAGTTTTAAAAAAAGTGATTAAAAGTGAGAAAAGTGACGCAGTGGCATCCCTGCAGCATCATTCATGTAACAATGGAAATATATTTTTCCTATTTTTAACACTTTCCAATAGTTGAAAAAGTGTTTATGACTTTCGTTTGTCTGGTTGTCCGTCTGTACTCTAATTCATGAAAAAATACTCAGAATGCCATGTAATTGATATATGTTACTTTGAGATTTACTATGGCATGTTTGGTATTGAAAATGAAGTGTGTCGCATTTCTAGTTCGTTTACAGGAACACCCAAAAGAATTCTGTTCACTATAGTCTATATGGAGAAAATCTTTTGCAATGTATTTTAATGTTACACAATTTCAAACATACTTAAATTGATATACATCACTGAGGTACATTTCAAGATACTTACTGTAGAATATATGTATAGAATTCATCGTTCATTTATAGGGACATGCAAAATAATTCAGTTACAGTACTGTATACTGTATATGAGAAATAATTGCTGGGAGTGCGATTTCAGTCGTGGTATGCATTTTTTCCATTTTATTTTGTGTGTATAAATTCCACAGATCATATAAAGGGCTGCACAAAATAATTCTACTACATTTCTGTATATTGAAGAAAATTGCTGAAGGAGTGTTATGCATTTCCTAACTGAACAAAATTTTATTATACTATGTAGCATATATACAAATCTATAGCTGATAGATAACAATTCGGATACTTTTCAGACTATAGATAGTAAATGCTGAAATTGGGCTTTTAAAAGTATTATGCATTTTCCAAATTGATTACTCAGAGTTTCCCCCAGGTTTAAAAAAGAGCGGGGTGCTGCCGGTGAGAAAAGGGCACTTTTCTGATTCTTGAGGGCACTTTTTGGATTCTTAAGGGCACTTTTTTTTGTTAAAGGTATTCTTTTGGCTTTTAAAGCCTTTGTTGATATTTAAAAATCAAAGCACTCTTTTCAAGACAACATCGAGTCAATTTTTACTATGAAAGCAATTTTTTTAATGCAAAAAGGAGAAAGAACACTTTTTTTACTGAGGGGCAAGAAGGGTGCTAATTATTTTACTGGGGGGCAAGAAGGGTGCTATTTTGAAAACCAAAGGGCAGGCAGGGTGCAGCACCCTTCTGAAACTGTCTGGGGGAAACTTTGGATTACTTGGATATCATTTTTCACCTTATTAAATGGTCATAAAGTTTTGTTACATTATTCTGAATGCATTGGAGTGTTTCATAATCTATGCTTCATGCATGGTTTTTCTTTCTTGTGGTTATTTGCTGAAAATGCGCAAAAAGACCCTAGACTTTAGCAACTAAGTTTCAAAGTCTATGATCTTAAAAGATATTTTAGTCAGTTAGTTTGTGAGAAACATAATATAAGCTACAACTTATGTAAAATGTAAATAAAAAACAAGATGAAGAATATGACATTTGAATCTTTTTGTAAGAAGATTTTTCAGCATATTGCAAATCCAATCCTTAAAAAAATTATATGTTAAACAAGAAAAAAATTTCAAATTTCACAAACATCTCGCAAAATTTTAGGATTTTGAAGATAACAAAATATAAAAAATCAAGCAAAGAAATAAATAACCTAAACAACAAACAGAGATAAATGCATTTAAGGATATCTTTCAATGTGGTAAAGAATTTATGTTTTACTAACAGCAACAGATGGCATTCTAATAGAAGTATGATTCTGAAATTCAGCTATAGTGCACTTTAGAATTTTTGAATATGTGGACTCTTTTAGTATAAAAATTATGTTGTTATTTTTAAAAGGGTTGCCAGATTTTAGCCAGGCCAAAAAAGTCAGTCTTCCTTTTTTGGTTTTAAACACCTAAAAAAAAGCTGGGTTTTATTATAACCATCGCCATACAATCAGATTTAACAGCAAAAATGCATAAGAATGATATCACATCTATTACACATCGTCATTAGCAGTCAATAACAGTGGCCAAATGCCTCATCTGTGTATCCCAATGATGAAAGATTGTCGAGAAGGTACCCTGTCAATTTTTTTAAAAATACTAAGCATCCTCTCCTAAAAATCGCAGGATAAAGCTGTTCGCATCAAAATTCCTTGTTTTGAGAAGGTACCCTGTCAAAAAATTTTTAAATACTAAGCATCCTGTCCTAAAAGTCACAGGATAAAGCTGTTCGCATCAAAATGCCTTGTTTATGGTATTACTGTTATAGTTAAGTTTTCTGGAGGGATGCATTAAACTACAATAATAATAAAAGTTTGTAATGAACAGATTCTTTATTTAGTCAGAAAATATAAAACTGAACTAGATGAATTTGAACTAGAAAGAAATCAACAGATTATCTTTTAAATGAAAGTAAAATTATAGCAACTGACCTGAATCCCTGTTTTCGATATCAATGTCCATGCTAAAATAAATAAATAAATAAATAAATAAAAACACACAAATAATATATTTGTTTTATAATACATAGAAAGTCAAAAGTTTTTAAGGGGAGGGTTAAAGCGTTTTTCTGATATTTGAATTCCTCACAGTATTTTTTGCTCATTGAACTTATTTTTCCCGAAACCTTGTTTTTAAAATTGGGCGACCACTTTTTTCAAGTACTATAGGACTAATTATCTTAATTTTTTATTTAAAAGAAAGCTAATCATTTTTTTGGAGCTTATACCATCAAAAAGTATATTTTTTATTGATTAAATAATTTTTAGAGCTCAAAAGGTAAAAAAAAATGTAAAAAAGTGATCTCTTTTGACATGACTGCCATTTTGTCAAAAAACCACTTATAAAACTAAATGTTGGTATAAGCTCCAGAGAATTTAATGCCCTCTTTCATAATACGGTGACCAAATTTGTTTGAGATGCTTGTGACTGGAGAAGAACAGCTGCCCAATTGGAAGTCCATGACATGCACCTGCAGTCTGCAAGACATATTATAAAAAAAAATTTTACATAAAAAAATTTAAATATGTAAGTCAATAAATATAATGCAAAAAGTCCAAAGGTGATATCTCTTTTCTTTGTAACCAAATACAAAATCATAAAAATCATGGATGTCTGTAAAAGATTGAAAAACACTTTAATTTTTTACCTGTTGGAGATAATTAAACAATGTAAATTGCAAAAGTGTTCAAAATAAGTTAGGAATTAAGATTATGTCGATGAAATAGTCATGCTATTAATTTTTAAATTTCTACATGGTTCCTGGGTCTTATAGGTAATATTTAGAAAAAAATTCTCCATGCTCTCACAAGTACAACAGTAAAAGTTCTATGAAAAAAATTACCAAATTATATTTTTAATTTTAGGAAATTTCAGAGCTTTTTGACACTAAAAATGCCAAATTTCATGCAATTCAAAGTATTATAACTAGATGAGTTTTAGTCACAGAAGAATGGAATATCTAATTCTTTGATAAATTTGATTGCTTGCATCTTAAACGTTAATGGGTCCCAATACTTAAAAATATATAGAAGTTGCAAAAGTGTACATAAAAAAAATAATAACACGATACAGGGATAAACAGTAAAACAAGCACCACATCAGCTTCTACATCAGTCACAATATCACCTCTGCCCAATCCCTACACTTCTGACTATTGCACATTCTATTTCATGCAGCACACAGCAAAGAGAGAAGAGAAATTTCTCTTCTGCTGGTTCTCAGCTAGTTTATATCTCTCTCTTTGGTGCATGTTTAAAGAAAAGCAATAATCAAAGAACTATGGAATTAAAGTAGATGTAGGGAGGAACCACAGACCACAGATTAAATATAACATATGTTATGCTAGAAATTCCAGCCAGAAATGAATATTTCCTTTCCACCACGTTCCATCTTCTCAAATATGAAAAAAGATAGAATTCTGTCTCAGAATGGAGAACTTTCATCCACGGTCCAACATACTCAATTAATGAAGTGAAAGAATTTTAAGCTT
This sequence comes from Maratus michaelseni, assembly GCA_963931845.1. Lineage (NCBI taxonomy): Eukaryota > Metazoa > Arthropoda > Arachnida > Araneae > Salticidae > Maratus > Maratus michaelseni. Next base: position 248,810,673 of record OZ007599.1, read on the forward strand.
GTAATTTAAAGCTTTTTAGCAGGGGTTTAACTAAAAGCATTAATTGAATGGGTAGGGCATTTATTTTTACTTACAACGGTCTCGATTTTTAAAAAATTAACAATATTTAGTAGTTACTAATTTTTTTAAATTATGCTACCTTTAAAATTTGTCAATTATATTTTTATCAGTCTGATTTTAACTTAGAACTTAAAATTTGCTCTTTGCAGCAAACAATTTATAGTATTATACAGTTTTAATCACTTGAATTTCATGTTAGATTTTCATATATTATTTAATTATTAAACCATAAATATTTTTCCTTCTTTCTGTTTTATCTTCTTTTCCTTTTCTTTTTTTTACAGAAAATAATCACATACTCTTCTTAATATATATATATATATATGTGTGTGTGTGTGTATGTGTGTGTGTGTATATATATATTATCATGATAATGGTCAACAAAATATAGCAATGGAGATCAATTCAATTTATTTAATCGATAATTACATGCAAAATCTTTTAATTTAAATATTTTTAATACAAAATTAGTAATTAAAAAATATTGTTGGGTGTTTTTTCATAATTATAAAGTATTCAAATAAAAAATACAAATTGTTTAACTTCTCCTGAAAAAAAAATATGACATTATTGAAACAAATTATCTTATTGGCAATAAAATTACAGAAATCATTCTGTTCAGAGATAGGATCAAACTCACAATCTCTAAAGACAACCACAGTTTAAAACTGAAGCCTTAGACCTCTTGGCCATCGTGACTTTGTTCTACTTTACTCTAAAACTGAGCATGTTCTAGATTTAATTTTACACATGCACAGTTATGTTGAATTCTGCTCTTAAATTTTCAGACTTGAGTTTTTATACAGATGATTAGTTATTTTAATTTTATTGGTTCATTATCTGAGCCTGATTTCTAAACTGTTAACAACAGGCTCTTTCACTTTTGACAGTCTCAACTACTGATGCATAAAATGACTTGAAAAATCTAATTCTATCAGCTCTGAATCAATATTTTTGTCTTTTCTGAACTATACCCTGTTAAAAGAGATTCTCGTTAACATGAAAAAAGAAAGCAGAAACTTCTATTTAAAAAAATCAGAGAAACGTGGTTGAGCGCTTATTTTATCTTTTAAGTTACATACAAGTTTTAAAGGAACATTTTATTTCCAAGCTAACATTCAAGTAAATATGGTATATATATATATACATATATATTTCCACCTAAGAGATCACAGCACTATTTTACACCCAATAGTGTATGCTCATTGTAAATGAAAAGGGTAAAGAAAAGTACAGTTTCAATTTTAAAAAAAAACAATTAATTGCTTCATGACAACACTTTAACATCAAATTTTAGTTAGAACTATGGAGTTAGACACATTAAAAATTATCTTTATAAATAATATCTTCAACTCCAAAAACAAATATATATGTTATAAATTTATTATATCTGTTCTGGTGCAAAAAAATCAATTAATTGCTTCATGACAACACTTTAACATCAAATTTTAGTTAGAACTATGAAGTTGGACACATTAAAAATTGTCTTTATAAATAATCTCTTCAACTTCAAAAACAAATATATATGTTATAAATTTATTATATCTGTTCTGGAGCAAAATAATTTCCATAGAGGAAAAATTAAGAAAGGAATACCTGCGATATAAGTTAATAATACTTGGCCTATTTTCTTTCATATCTAATCCAAATCTCTCAGCTCGTTTGTCAAGAATCCCAGAATTTTCCTGTTGAAAAGAATTTATTATTAGATTCAAAAAATTCACCACAAATTTATTGAATTACATGATAACTAGGATGACAGTAGCCAAACTGCAAAAGAGAGGAACATTTTTGCTTTATCTACTCACTCCATATCTTCCCCTTTCTTCTGGGAAGGGGGAAGAGGGAAGAATTTCAAATTTCAGAACTGAAAAAATTATATGTTAGAATACTTATTTATTATAACTATATCAGTACAAAATTAGAAAATTAACAAAAATCTGCTGGCTCCGACTACAAGAACAGGTAGATTTCGAAGTGGGTGGTCCCAACTGCAACATCATGGCAAAACGGTCCTTCTTTTGGAACTCCCAATAAACAGGCGTCCCACGGTCTGTGTCTTCGAAATCTACCTGTGCCTGTAGGCCAAGCCATCAGGGATTTTTTTATTATTTTACTGGCATCTGGTTTCTTTTTACTAGTTCTATTTGCATCTTACATAATTGATTCAGCATATTTTTCCCATTTACTTAGTTCTCATCTTCTCCACTAGAAGGCACTCTCATTTTATTTCTTGCACTTTTTAATTTTTTATATAAAAACCAATTTTTTAATTTAAAAAAATGTTTTAAAATAATATTTTTTTTTAACTATTGTTATTAAAAAACTCTTTTTCAATTATTAGCACTTTCCAACCTAGTTGAAAAGTGCTTATGACTTCGGTTTGTCTGGCCGTCTCTCCGTGCTCTAACTCCCGTAAATATGCTCGGATTGCTCTGCAATTTTTATATGTTATTGTCGTTATCTATGGCACGTTCCCTATTTCAACTGAAGTGTGTAGCACTTATAGTTTTCTTACAGGGACACACAAAAGAATTCCGTTACATTGCGGTCTATGGGGAAAAATCATTTGCGGTTTATTTTTAAAATGTTTCACTATTGTAAACGCATTGAAATTTATATAGATCACTAAGATGCATTAGAAGAAGCTTAATATGGAATAGTAGGTGTATAGCACTTAGAGTTACTTTACAGGGACAGTCAAAATAATTCCGTTACATTACGTCTATGGAGAAAAATCGTCTGCGGCTTATTTAAATAATGTTCCACTATTTTAAACGCATTGAAGTTTATATATATTACTAAGGTGCATTACAAGAGGCTTACTACAGAATAGTGTGTGTATAGCAGTCATCGTTCATTTACAGGGACACACAAAAGAATTCTCTACTGTCTGTTAACAATAATTCCTGGAAGTGCGTTTTAAGTTACTAAACGCGATTTTAATCTTAACTAGCTTTTTGTCTATTACGTGGTGTGTATAAATTCTGTAGATTCTATACAGGGCAGCACAAAAGTTCGCGAACACATTTCCGTTTATTGACAGAAACTCCAGAAGGAGAATTTAAACGGTGCTACGCGTTTCCTAACTAAACTAAAATTTAGCATCCTATGTATATATACAAATCTATAGATCATATACAGAGCTACATAAAAGTATTCGGATATTTTTCCGAATATTGTATATATTGAAAATTCCTGAAATTACGTTTTTAAATATGTTATGCGTTTTCCAAATTGTTTACTTAGATGTCATCTTTCAGCTTATTAAACGGCAATGATTTGTAAAATTATTTTAGAAGCGTTGGAAAGTGCTACATAATTTATGCTTGACGCATGATTTTTCGTTCTTGTTTTTTTTATCAACTTTGAAGATGTCTGCCATGTATTTAGTCATGGCAGATTTGTCTGCCAATTATTTTTTTACATTTAAAAAAGCCTGTATTTTCATATATGTAAATTATAGCTTTTATCAAGAACCTTTTTTGTTAATCAAAAAATTGCAAGTTGTGAATCCACCCCCATCTAGCTGACAGACCAATGATTTCATAATGTGGTAAGGTAGAAATATGACACTACTAATTTTCAGCTTTTATCAAGTGCCTTCTCCAAATTATTAGGCTGTACCAAAAGTATTTTCATTTTTTGAATGTTTTCATACCAAAGCCTGTAGCTGGCACTTTATCACCCCTATTGTGGAACTTAAAATGTTATTTACAAGAATATATGTCCCTCTATATTAACAAATCCAAACGTTTTAAGAGAGGGGATCTCAGCCTTGAAATAAAACCCAGAAGTGACAGGCAAATTTTGACCATTTTAAGGTAAAAATTCTTCACAATAAATTTTGATGCTAAAAAATTAACAAAACTACACATTCAACAATTATTGTTTAAATGTGTAATTTTGTTAATTTTTTCCATCAAAATTTATTGTGAACAATAGATTCTCCTCTTTTTTCTCTTAAACTGGTCAAAATTTGCCTGTCACTTCTGGGTTTGATTTCAAGGCTGAGATTCTCTTCTTTAAAACGTTTAGATTTGTTTTGAACTATCCAGACACTACTCTTGTCCTGGCCTCCAACTGCATGAGTTTTGAGGACAGCTTCATTGCTTTTAATGCCTAGTTTAAAATCATGCCTTAAGATGCATAAAATCTCAACATTTGTTATCATTTTTTACATAACCTAAAAATGAAAGAAAGAAGCCTGTATGATTATAGAATATAGAGGGACATTAATAGCTGGGCACCAACAGAAAAGTAATAATAAAAAAAGGAAATTGTAAAATTTGTTATTTGATAGGCCGAAAAATGCATTTCAACATCACTGATTCATATATATATATATATATACCTGTGCAATCAAATCTAGCCCAGTGGTGAAGCCTCCATCCTTGTTTAAGTAGATTCTCTGGTTCTAAAATTGAAAATTAGAAAAATATTAAACATTTTAAGAGCAAAAGAGATATGCAAACATAGAAATAGGATTATACATTGGTATGAAATTTTTGGCGCAAAAACAAATGACAAGAATAGACTTGTGGGAGAAAGAGTAATCCAACATAGTTGGAAAGTATTTATGACTTTGGTTTGTCTGATAGTCTATCTTTTCTGTGCTCTAACTCATGTAAATATTACTCAGATTGCCATGTAATTGAGGTTTACTAAGAAATGTTTCTATTGAAAATGAAGTGTGTAGCATTTATAGTTCATTTCCAGGGACACTCAGAAGAATTCCATTACATTATGTTCATACGAGGAAAAATTATTAGCAATGTACTAATATGAGTTGTAATTTTCCAACTGGACAAAAAATGTCCGGGCCAAGATTCGAACCTGTGATCTCTTGGCTGAAGCTGACAGTACTCTACCAACCGAGCCATTCCAGTCGAATCTGGAAGACCCAATTCATCCAGTTAACCCTATTGATCATAGCATCTGGTCTGATATCTGAATCAGTTCTACAGAATAAATCACAGGTAATTTGGAACTCCAGTAAACACTGAATACATGATTACACTAGATTAATTTTAACACAGTTATTCCAACTGGTAAAGAAATCATATGAGTTTTAATTTTCCAACTGGGCAAAAAATGTCCTGGCCAGGATTCGAACATGGGATCTCTTGGCTGAAGCTGCAAGTGTTCAACCAACCAAGCCATCCTGGTCAAATCTGGAATACCTTTTACCAATTTGAATGTAAAAATTAATCTAGTGTTAAAATTAATCTAATGTATTTTAATGATGTTATACTAACATATTAAAACTGATATACAGCACTGAGGTGCACTACAAGTTCTTTTCCAGTTGTGGTAATGCATTTTTAAATTTAACTAATTTTTGCATATTACTTGGTGGGTGTAAATTCTATAGCTCATCATATGCAAGGCTAAAAAAAAAAAAAAAATTGAGTACATTTTGTTTTATTAATGAAAATTGCTAAAGGGTAATTTTCATCTATGTTATGTGTTTCCTAATTGAACTAAATTTTAGCATACTATGTAGCATAAATACAAATCTGTAAATCAGATACAGGGCTTTACAAAAGAATTTGAATACTTTTCCAAGTATTGGTGGTACTTGCTGGAATTGGGTTTCCAAATGTTTTATGCATTTTCCAAATTGTTTATTTAAGATATCATCTTTTACCAGTGGTAAAGCCTTTGGTCATCTGTAGATTTGGCAGTGACCATAGAAAAATAGACAACATAGAATGTTTTAAATCAATGTGAGCATACTTTATTTATTTTTCTGCTTTATTAGTTTTCTGCATAAGATGGTGTGATGATAATGTAATTCGTAATTCCCTTTCTTCTTATAACCAAAATATCTTACCTAGTTCTACCGTCTATTGTTTTTATAATGAGATGGCTAAAATAGACCATAGCTTACATGGATTTGGCCAGATTTCCAAATCTGGTCTTGCTTGTGCACACATATTCTCAGTTTCCCATGACTAATCAAGCTACAGAAGTACTTCTGAGTTTCCGAGAAATATTGAGGCTTGTCAGACTTTGAGAGAAAAACAGGTATATGTGTTTCTTTTTATGTTTATTTCCTTTTTGAATGTATTCTAATAGAATTTTATTTTATCAAGTACTACAAAGTACCGTATTTTATTCCTTTCAAATGGTAATAAAATTCCCTTGCCTTGGATAAATAGTATAGATAGATTAATCAAACGATTTCATAATTTTTGCTTCATTATTAAAATGTGTTCCCAAAATTATCACATTTAACATGCTGGGGTACGTTAATGCAATAATTTTTGTGAATGAAACATTTACTCATTTGCTGTTCTTTGAATTTTTTTTTATAATTTTTGGGAAAATTAATTTTATGAAAATAATATCAAATGTAGCTATTCAAATCACAAAAATTAAGGTTTACTGAAATCTAACAAACATAATAATTTTGTGCACGATTCATATAACAAGGATAAGGTACATTTTTGGAAGATGTTTGTTAAATGTTGTATTTGTATCTCAACAGGATTAAACAGACAACAACTTTCTAGTATTTTTTCTGTTTTATCAAAAATTATTCATTTGGAAAAGTAGCCTCTGTTTTAAATTTAAAGAATTAAACATATGTTTGAAAAAAAAAATGCCAACAGTGTAAAATTCAATTAAGCAAACTTTTATTATTATTATTACCAAAGGTTGAAACATAAATGAAGTCATAATAATAAATGTATAGACATATACTAACATTATAACATGCATATATTAACAAAAATAATTGTTAAGTAATAATGAAAAGACATGTCCTAACAATAGGACATCAGATCCAAATGGGATTATGTAAATTTACTGTACTCTGTACTCAAAAAAGTACGATTAAATTTGTATTTTTGTAAACTCAATTACATCATCGAGGCTTTGTAATCAAAATTTCTGTTGAAATATTAACCTATTCTTGTTAGACAAACTTTTGCCGCAGAAAATATTCACATTTTCTTAAGGCTGTTCTCTAATAATCTAAATGTGGTACCTTTTCCCAATTCACAAAATATTTTTTATCATTGAAGACATAAAAATTAAAGGTTCTTATTAAAGTCCGAAGGAATTTAATAGTGTTTCTTGTTTTCCTATAAAAGTAGCCAATATTACAGTAAATGACATCAAATATGATATTTTGAGATAGAATGGTGGTTGTCTGAAATCATTTAGCTATAACTCAAGATACTGAATTCAAAAGAAAGTGAAGAATGCTATTTGCTTCTCATATAGCTGAATGTGAATATTTAAAAGTTCAAAAAGTGTGTCACCTGTCACACTTGCATTGGTGAGTCGGGAAAGAATATTTTTTGAGCAAACAACCCTTAACCTTAATAGATTGTTATTCATAAGATAAATCTATCTAGATTGCACTAAAAGAGAAAGTGTATGTATATGCATTCTTCTTTTTCAAGTGTCAAATATAATTTTAAATTTTAATATCATTTTACTAATTTAAATTATTTTTATTATTTCAAACATTGTATTTTTTTTTTATTATTATTATTTTTAAACTAAATAAAGATAACAACTTGGGGAAAAAATACATAGTAGTTAAAATATTTTGCAACATCATTATTGCATTTTTAAAATATGTTATGTATTTATCCAGCCGTTAGAGGGCGTGACAAAGCAACTTTGACTTTGACTCTAAAAAGACTACAACTTCCACTCTGTTCAGTGTTCTAAGATTGTGATGTAAGATGTTGTTCGACATGAAGTTATGTGATGTCCCGTAATAAATGTTCGTTTGTTAATATTCTCATGTTGTTTTCTATGGACCCAAACACAAACCATGTTATTGGCGACGAGTTAAAACTGCGATAATTTCTTCTGATTCATTTCAACGTTTTCCTGAACTGTGTAATTACTTCATGTTCTTAGTTTCGATTTCTGCAAAATGTCATTCAGCAAGCTCGAAGAATTTCTTGTAGGGAAAACGAACTGGATTGAGTATAAAGAGCGTTTGGACTTCTTCTTCACTGCAAACAGCATTGGTGAAGCTGATAAGAAATGGGCAATTTTTCTTAGTGTTTCGGGTCCAGCATTATATTCTGTCATACGATCTTTGTGCACTCCTAATAGTCCGAATTCAGTAGATTTTGCCGATTTGTTGGTAAAATTCGATGAACATTTCTCACCTAAACCTACTGAAATTCTATGTAGATTTAAATTTAATAAAAGAGACCAACGGAAAAGTGAAACTATTTCTGAATTCATGGCAGAGTTAAGAAGACTTTCTGAAAATTGCAACTTTTGAACACGGCTAGATTCTATGCTTCGAGACAGATTAGTATGTGGTGTTCTTGACGAAGAAATTCGACGTAAACTTCTGTCAGATCCTAAACTTACCTTGACTTCGGCTTTAGATTTAGCCTTGGCGGGAGAAGCTGCAGTGAAGCAATCTACAGAAATTTGAGGTACGTTACTTAGTACCGTAAATTACGTGAAGCCAAAAGTGTCAGGCAAAAATGTTCAGGAGTGAAAGGGCAAGCAAAATAAAAAAATCCCTGTCATCGATGTGGCAATCATCATCCATATGGTGACTGCAAATTTATTAAAGCAACGTGCAATTACTGTCGTCGTGTTGACTATATCGCGAAAGTTTGTAATTCTAGAAAAAATAAACAAGGAACCAAAACATCTAAGGTGCAGAAATTCGATTCAGGTAAGTCAGATATTATTGATAATGAGTATAATTGCATTAATAATTTAAATTCTGTAGGTACTGTTACTGATTATCCCCCTTATGACATATTTGTTAAATTAAATGGAATTCCACATAAAATGGAAATGGATTCCGGTTTGTTGCATTCTATTATTAGTTATGATACCTATGTTAAATTATGGCCTGTTAATCCTCCTTATTTACTTTCTGTTTCTGACCAATGTCTTAAAACATGGAGTTCTGAAAAATTAAACCTTGCGGGATGTTTTGATGTTAATGTTACACATAATTCTAGCAGTACTAATTTACCTCTGTTAGTCGTTGAGGGGAAGGGTAAATCGTTAATAGGCAGGAGTTGGTTTGAGGCCTTGAATTTAAATTTAACATCTAATGCAAATGTTAATAAAATTTCTACTTGTTCTTTAGATTCTATATTACATGAATACCAGGGGTCTGTCCAGACTTTTTTCCCAGGGTCCTGTTTTTGTGAAATTGTGAACAGCTTTTATATTTGTGAAAAATCTAGTCATAATTTTGTGAATTTGAAATGATTGTTATATTCAGGTTCTTGTTTATACATTTTTAAGAAGGTATATGGATGTAAAATACATATATTTTCTTTATATGTGTAAAAGTGACAGGTCATATTTTACTTTTAAATGATTAATTTGCGAAAAGTTCAGTTTAAAGATGAAAAAATTTTGTGAAAAACCTATTTTTAAGATAAAGATTTTTGTGAAGGGTCCTGTTTTAGGAAAAATAGTTTGTGAAGGGTCCTGTTTTAGGGAAAATAGTTTTGTGAAGGGTCCTGTTTTGAAATAAAAAAAATTGTGAAGGGTCCTTTAAAGGACCCAATTTTTTCCTAAACAGATCCTTGAATACTGTAATGTTTTTAATGAATCTCTGGGGAAATTTAAAGGACCTCCGGTATCAATTAAAATTGATGAAAATTGTTCACCAAAATTTCTAAAAGCTAGAAATGTGCCTTTCACCCTATGAAATAAAGTAACTAGTGAAATAGAAGAAATGGTTAAAAAAGGAATTTTAGAACCTGTTTCTTATTCTGATTGGGCAACACCCGTAGTTCCTGTTCTAAAGAAAAATGGTCGCATCAGACTGTGTGGTGATTACCGCAGCACGGTAAACCAAGCAGTAAAACAGTTTACTTATCCTCTTCCTACAGTGTAAATGATGTTCTTGCTGCTATGACGGGCGGTACAATTTTTTCAAAATTAGATCTTTCTGAAGCATATTTGCAGCTTCCAGTTGACGAACAAACTTCCAGAGTACTAACATTAAATACCCATAAGGGACTTTTCAAAGTTAATAGACTTCCATTTGGCATTTCTGTCGCTGTTGCGATTTTTCATAAAAGAATGGAAGAAGTACTAGCAGGTATTGATGGCATACTGCCATACCTAGATGACATTTTTGTTCAAGGAAAAAATGTTGAGGACCATAATTTAAAGATAAAGCAAGTTCTAGAACGCCTGCAAAATTCGGGCATTCATCTTAAACATGAAAAGTGTAAATTTGCATTTCCCGAAATTGAATTATTAGGATTTCGTGTAAACCGGGAGGGTATCCAGCCGAGTTTTGATAAAATAAAAGCTATTCATGAGGCCCCGACTCCACAAGATAAAACAGAATTGCAAGCCTTTTTAGGAATGCTGAATTTTTATGGCTGTTTTCTAAAAAACAGATCGGATGTTTTAGAACCATTGCATCAGTTACTTCGAAACGACAGAGTTTGGCGTTGGACGCCTAAACACGATAGGGCTTATACAGCAGCAAAAGAATTATTAAAAAAAGATGTCGTATTAACTCATTTTGACGAAAAACTTCCTGTAATTGTAACTTGTGATGCTTCTTCTAAGGGAGTGGGTGCTGTCTTGAGCCATGTCTTACCTAACGGTAAAGAATCTCCTATTGCTTACCATTCTCGTACTTTATCAAAACCTGAAAGAAATTATAGTCAAACAGATCGGGAAGCTCTTGTCATAATTTCTGCAGTAAAAAAATTTAATCAGTATCTTCAGGGGCGTAGATTCAAAATTATAACTGATCATAAACCACTTTTGGGTCTTTTTAATCCGAATAAACCTCTGTCACAAATGGTTTCACCTCGGGTACTTAGATGGAGTTTAATTTTAGCTGCCTACGACTATGAATTGGAATATAGGAAAGGTAAACAAATAGCAAATGCTGATGCCTTAAGTCGTTTGCCTTTACACACTCCTGAACTTGATATTCCTGCCCTGACTGAGGTTCTGTTGTTAGAGTCCTCTCCTGTCACACAACTAGATGCTAAGTTGCTGTCTTCGGCTACTAAAAAAGACCCGATCCTTTCCAGAATTTCTTTGATGATTTTAAATGGTTGGCCTTCCAAAATGACTGACAACAGTTTCAAACCATATTTTCATCGTCGTAATGAGTTAAGTGTTCATCAAGATTGTGTCTTATGGGGTAGTAGAGTTGTTATACCTACTGCACTCCAGAATCAAGTTCTCGTCCTTCTTCATAATGGACATCCCGGCATAGTTAGAATGAAAGGTCTTGCACGCAGCTATGTGTGGTGGCCTAACATGGATAGTGCCAGTGAGAACACAGTTAAAACCTGTAGACTGTGCCAAGAGAATCAAAAAGCTCCTGACAAAGCTCCCATACATCCATGGGAATGGACAGAAAAGCCATGGTCCTTTTCAAGGAAAAATATTTTTCATTTTAGTTGATTCTCACTCCAAGTGGCTGGAAGTCGTACCAGTTTCCTCCATGTTGTCTTCGGCTGCTATCGACAATCTTAGATCTATTTTTGCCACTCATGGACTCCCAGATTCAGTTGCATCTGATAATGGTAAAACATTTAGATCTGATGAATTTCAACAGTTTTTAGCACGAAACCAGATTCGACCTATTTTTGTAGCTCCTTACCATCCCTCCTCCAATGGCCAGGCAGAGAGGATGGTGGCCACAACAAAGCAAGCCTTGAAACGGATAATTCAAGGCAATTGGAAAACACGCCTCGCTAGATTTCTGTTTTCTCAACATACGTTACCAAGTACCTCTACTGGTAAATCACCAGCTGAAATTTTAATGAATCGTCGTTTGACATCGATGTTGGATAGGCTTCACCCTGATCTTAATAAAGAGATGAAGTTCAAGAAAGAAAAACTAACTGAGTCCGACAAAAGCAAACGCCTACGTCAGTTTCAAGAAAATGATCCCGTATATATTCGCAACTACAGTTCAGGCCCATCATGGATTCCTGCAAAAGTTATAGAAACAACAGGGCCATTATCCTACAAGACTCAAGATTTAGTGGACGGTATTGTCCACAGACGTCATGTTGACTAGGTTCGCAGCCGTGTACAAGATGCGGAAACATCAACAGAGTCTTCTGTGATTCCATCTTTGCCATCTCCAGAAAATTATCCAGTGACACCTGATTCACCAACAGAGTCAGATCCTGTCTATGATCCTGTAATGGAAGAACCAGATCTTCCTATTCTACGACGTTCTGAACGCTCCCGAACCTCACCAAAACATTTAGACGACTATGTGCTTTATTCCTAGGGGGAAGGAGTGTTATGTATTTATCCAGCCGTTAGAGGGCGTGACAAAGCAACTTTGACTTTGACTCTAAAAAGACTACAACTTCCACTCTGTTCAGTGTTCTAAGATTCTGATGTAAGATGTTGTTAGACATGAAGTTATGTGATGTCCCGTAATAAATGTTCGTTTGTTAATATTCTCGTGTTGTTTTCTATGGACCCAAACACAAACCATGTTAAAATATTAATGCAAATTTTAGGTTATATGTTTCTGATGAAATAACCATGCCCATCCCCATCATTGAAAAATTTAACTACAATTATAAATGACTGAAATAAGTCTTATCTATACAAGACTTTTATAAAATCAAATTATGATAATTTTAACTTAGGGTCATTTCATGTCAAATCAACCAGTGACTCAACCTGACCATTTTAGATTTTGATGAAACTTACAGGAATCATCCTCCTTGATGATATAAATGACAATATACTTTTATTATTTTTTTATGTCAGCAAATTTTTCGACAATTATTTTTTTAATTTAAAAGAAATCATCAATTTTTGGTTTTATAAATGTTTTCAATTTTGAATTTCTCAAGTTCTATCAGGTGTAGAGAGTTGTTTGACCCCTCATTTCAAAGAGAATTTCATAAGGTTTAATTTGATATGCAAGTTGACCATGCTTGGTTAAAAAATGGTAAATTTAATTTAATTTAAAAATTTTAAATCAAATGTTTTTTTTTAATTTTTGAAAAAATATGTTTTTTGTAATATTAGAAACTTTAAATTCTGAAAGTTTTAGAGTGGGATCTCAATGGGATCAGCAGTTATGTTAAAAAAACTAATGTAAAACACCAGTTGGGGCTAGTATTTAAAGTTGGCACCTCACCGACTTTGTGATTGTGCTAAAGGTAGTACATTGTTTTATTCATTTTAAACATTTTTTTTTTTTTTTAAACTGCTGATTCCATTGAGATCCCACTCTAAAACTTTCAGAATTTAAGGATTATAATATTACAAAAAACATATTTTTTTCAAATTTTTTAAAAAACACTATTTTAAAAGTTTTTAAATTTTAAATTAAATTAAATTAACTTTTTTTAACTAAGCATAGTCAACTTGCATATCAAATTAAACCTTATGAAATTCTCTTTAAAATGAGGGGATAAAAATCTCTCTACAATAGAACTTAAGAAATTCATAATTGAAAACATTTATACAAGCCCAAAAAATTATGATTTTTCAAAATTAAAAAAATTAATTGTATGAAAATTTTCTGAGATAAAAAAATTATAAAAGTATATTTTCATTTGTATCATCAGAAAGAATGATTCCTGAAGGTTTCATTAAAATCTGAGATGGTCAGGTTGAATATTGAAAATTTTTGGTTGATTTGACATGGAATGATCCCTTAGTCATAATTTACTGAAATCAGGGCATGAAATTTCAGTTGAAAAGGTATTAGCCAGACTAAAATTTTTTGCTCACCACTAATTTACATTCATTCTGACAACAAAGTTGGTCACCACACCTGCCCAGAGAATGAACTATTTATGACAAACTGATTTTAAATTGACCATTGTTAGAAGGTGCTGTCTCTTAAATCCAGAATATTTTACATTCATGAAAAATATGAACAACTTTTAAAATGTTAACAGATGTAGTATGAAGAACTTTCTGGTGACCGAAATCATAAAAGAATGTAGAAATTGAAAAATCAAAACATATTTATTGCAAGAAAAAAAAAATTATTAACTCAAAATAAGGTTGCCATAAGATAAGGTTTCAATGGTTACAGAAATTGTCACATACCACTAAAGAGTCAAGAAAAATTTCCTGCACTTTTAGCACTTCATGTTTGTGTAGTGCTGCCTTTCTGCACTGAAATACCACTTGTCAATTACAGCAGTAGGGTCAAACTCTGTCAGGGTGGGTCCATTAATAGAAATTCTGAGCAAATCATCCAGTGTTTCAGTTATCAGAGAGTTCCTGTATGCAGTTTTGAGTCTGTTGTGACAGCTGAAGCCTCTCTCAGATGAAGCTGTGCTCACTGTTAGAACAGCACAAAATGATAGTTTGATAGTAGAATCTGGAGCAAATACGGACATCTTGCTGAACACTTTTCACAGTAAAAGTGAAAGGAACAATAGTGAAAGGACCATAAACTTGAATTTTGCACACTCTGTCAATACAATATCCATTTTTTTTTTTTCATTAAAGAGACTTAGGTTCAAATACACAAAGAACTTCTTTATTTCTTCTATCCCAAGTTCAATAATCTTTTCTTTGGGAGGCCAACCCAAAGTGTCAAAAACATGCAGAGATGTTAACACATCTATTGACATAGATTGCAGTACTTCCATTATATATATCTTTGTATGTTTAATTAATCTCCCTCTTAAAGTCTGAAATCCCTGAGATAGATATTTGGTCCAAAAAATCCTGCTCGCTTGGTCCAACACTAGATTCGAGATCTGTCAGAACTGAGATGTAATGTTCAATTTTTATTTTCAAAGATGAAATGACAAGTTCCTTCTTTTGTAATGCCACACTTAAAGGGTTCAATTTCCTGTAGAAATCCAAGAGGAAGAACAGACCTTTAAGAAATTTATAATCCTTCAAACTTTTCAGCAAACATTTAGCTTTAGCACTATTATTGTCTTTTCCATGGGTCACCAGTTCAAGATGGCTTACAACAGTATTCCAAGATTGCAAGAGAGCTTTTACAGCACTTTATTTGCTGGATAACCATCTAATAGTGTGAATATCACTCAGTTTAAGAATTTCTGCTGTTTCTTTTAACATGAAATCTTTTAGCAGAGGCAGGGTAAAATTTAAAAATACTCCTAGGCACTGAATCAAATGTTTTAAGCTATTCAACTTTACCACATGCATCCAAAACAGCTAACTGCAAATGGTGTGCAAGGCAGTGAATGTTTACTATCAATTTCGAAGAAATAGATTTCATTTTCATAGCCAATCCTGATTTGTATCCAACCATATTTGGAGCCTACAATATAACACCCGTTTCTATATTCATTTGGACCTATAATCTTATTTAGAAAATCAGTTATGGTTGTGAAACAACTGGATGAAGTAGAATTTGGCTCTAGACTATTATTATTACTCCTAATATGTCCTCTTTGATATGATTATCTTTTGCATCCACGTATCGAACATACACATTTGCATGTTCAACAGCTGATCTATCTGTGGAACCATCAACCAGAATGCTGATATATGTACATCTTTTAAATTTTTTCACTAAATCTAACTTCAAAGTTTCAGCAATAAATTGGATAAAATACCTGCATTGTGTTTCATTGCCATACTTTGTTAAAATAACCACATTTGATTTCTCAGTTAAGCACAAAGGATGTACAAAATCTTTAAACATTTTTTCATGCTTTGGAACATAGCACGCCACATTGAATATATTTTATCAATAATGTCACTGACATCTCATAGAAAATTGTCTTAAAAAATGACATTTTTAGGCAGAAATTAAAGTAATATAACAAATGTCATGTACCAAAGTTTTTAATGAATTCATAGTTCACTTCTATTCTTTTTCTGAGACCGACGGATGAAACCAGCTATCTGTTCCTAAGCAATTGACAAATTCGCGATTTTTACCACGAGCGACTGACAAAATTTGTAATTTTTTTCCATAAGTGCTGAACGAAAACCCAGCTATTTTTCTATCGACCGATATTGACGAAATTCAAAATTCCATAATGTTTGCAATTGCACAGCAGAATCTGAACCAATTAGGGAGTTGGTACTGATTCAAATATTCACGTTAAGTTCTTAATTCTAAAATTATGATTAAAATAAACGATATAAACAACAATGAACGTTTTGTCATTGAATCTAAAAAATAACTAGTGATTATCAAACAATTTAAAGCTGTAGATTTCTATACCAGAGTTTGGTGAGAAAAGGATACATTTTTTATTCTTAAGGGCATTTTTTTAACTGTTAAAGGTTATTCTTTTGATTTTTAAAGCCACTTTCGATATTTAAAAGTCAAGGCACTTTTTTAAAGACAACATTGAGTCAGTTTTTACCATGAAAGCTAATTTTTTAATGCAAAAAGAAAAAAGGGCACTTTTTTTAATGAGGAGCAAGAAGGGTGCTTATTATTTTACTGGAGGGGGCAAGAAGGGTGCTAATTCTTTTTATGAAGGGAAAGAAAGGTGGTCTTTTGTAAACCAAAGCGCAGGCAGGGTGCAGCACGCTTCTGAAACTGTCTGGGAGAAACTCTGCTACACATATTTCTTGTAGCGAAACTTGTCGCCGGCTTTAGCTGTAATCTAGCAACCGTAATGTAGGAAAAACTTATTTTAAAAAGACTAATAAAGTATACATTTTTATAAGATTAACTATAATAACTAACGATTTAATGAGAAAATTGTACACATACCTGGTGAGTTTCAACAATTGGGCGAGTAATTTCAACTGTATTTGAATGACTCGTAGTATCGCTAATTATTACATTTGCCGAATCATTTGCGATATTAATAGTTTCGACAGAAACTGTAACATTTGGCAATAATTTGCCAACAATATACTCACCCATTTGCACAAATAAAAATTATCTTATAACACCCAACAACAATTAGGATGCTGTATATTAAAGAACACAAACAATGAGACAATAGAACACTGCGAACACCAAACAACAACCAACTTAACTGTTAACTGCAGTGACAATGCCAATCTTCGACTGTAATTTTGGATATATCAGGTGATTCAGCTGTTCTTTGATTTCGGATTTATAAATAGAAATTCAAATGCTCGAATACGCCGTCTGGTAGAGAAGAGATGTAACTTCTTGTTTCAGGAAAATCCCTTGAAAGCCCATTGAATTAATTACATGCATTTTTAATTTGTTCATAATGATTATTTTTTTTGCTCAATTTCAGATTTCATGTGCTATTTGTATTCTGTGTTTATATCACAAGGTAAAAATTATCCATATTTTGAATATCTAACACTTTTAAGCGCATTTACAATAAATAATGATTTCAGTGGTACTTTAGCATTAGTTACAGGGACAATGTTCCTGTACCGACGGCTGTTATCAGCGCCTCTATAGGTCGTTTAAGTTCCAATCGGATTTGCGCATGATTAGCATGTCCGAAGTGATCACGTGACTCTTGTTCTTTCGTCTGCTATGGCATGGCTTCCTGCGATCTCTATAAGGAAAGGGCACCTGACGTCACTGTTGGTTAAACTACTGTTGGTTTGGGAGAAAAACATGTTCGTTCTTTACGGCTCCTACAGTACACATGAGATGGAGGGATTTGATTGGTCTATGTTAAACCGGTCTATGATATGATTGGCCTACGTCGCTATGACGTTTCCTGTAATGATAGCTGCGATAAAAATGCAGTGGTAGATTGGTTGATGGAACTGTTTGTTTGTAAACATGCCCTTTCCTTATACGGCTGTCCAAACGGCGTTAAAAACGCGAATAGGAAGAACTTACGTTTTCCTCCGCTGCAACAACTTGGCGCTGACGTCATGCACAAAGGGAACGAAGTTTTAAAGGGCTAGTTTATTAGATAAACATTATAATCATGTCGTGTTAGCTTAGCGCCCTGCTTACATCTTTTCTTATTGTGTTTTTGCTCTCTTCCTTTGTATTTATTTATTTCGCAGTGCTTCTATTCTTCAGCGCTTTGTCCGTGTTTACCTTGTGGCTCACAAACTTTCTTTTTAATTCCTGCTGGCTTTGAGTGTCACAACACCGCTAAGCCTTGCTTGAGTTACTCTCACTCGGTCACGATGGCCGATGAATTTCATTTCGTCTCCGACGTCCCTCACTCGGAACTCCTCAAGCTCGCCAAAATAAATGGCTTAAAGAATATTACCCTTTTTTTTGAAGGCATTAATGGAACCATCCCTAGCAGTCACCCCAAACAACTAAAATTTGACCTTATAACCAAAGCTAATGGCCCTGTTAACATCGATTTCTTAAAAATTACCAGGAACGGCAGCATCATTATCACGACTAGCGACATCGATACGGCAGACAGACTCCTTAAAATCAATAAAATCCTGGATATTCCAGTCAAGGCCAAACTTTCCATGGAATCAATTACGACCAAATTTTTGTTATTCAATGTACACCATTCTACAACCTGCTCCGACATCAAAGAGGAACTTGAAGAAAATTCCGTTTTTGCTTCTGAAATCAGGCGCTTCCTCAGATACACCAATCGGATTCCATCCCCTACCGGCACAGTTCTTGTCACCATGCTTGGTACCAACTTGCCAGACTCTGTTAACCTCTGGTACGAACATCACCGCATCAGCATTTTCATCGACAAACCTAGACAGTGTGGCAAATGCTGCAACTTCACACACAGCACCAATAGCTGTCGCCAGAACATTGTCTGCATTAAGTGTGGTGAAGAACACAATTCCTCCTCATGCTCCAGTCACACCCTCAAATGTGCCAACTGCAACGCCCCTCACCAGGCGGATGACAAATCCTGTCCTTCCTACCTTAAAGAACAAGCTATTTTAAAATTTAAGTGCCACAACCACCTTTCACTGGGGGAAGCTAGGAGAAGATTCATGGAAAATGAAAGGAAACTCTCTCCTAACCTGAAATCTTTTGCTGAAGCCACCCAAGCGAGAGACACCAAGTTATATGCTACAAAAATGGATCTTGAACTTCTCAGCAAAGAATTTACAACACGTTTTGAAGAGCTCACCAAATCACTTCTCACCACACTTACACACAATCTCAACCAAATAGCAGAATCCATCACTGAAAAAATTTTCACCAACATATCCCAACTCACATCATCTCTCTCAACTATCAACTCCAAACCCTTAGCTGTCAACAACAAAAATGAAACAAATCAAGAAACGTTAACTAAAATTACCAAAACCTCTGTTGTCAACAACGAAAGTAAAAAAAATCCTGAAAAGATAGATAATACTCCTAAAACCTACACTTCCAACCCTTCCAATGAAGATCAACATATCCAACATCAGACAGATCAAGAGAATAATAGCAAATCCAGTCTCAGAAGCAAAAACAATATTCGTAAAACGACTAAGTAAGCACTCTCTTTCTCCTTCACTCTTCTCCTTTTGCCTTTCCTTGGTTTGCCCTTCCTCTTCGCTCTTTCCTTACCCCCTTCTCTGCTCTTTCTTCCCTTCTTATGAGTGGTACTTTCCTTATTAGTTGGAATGCTCGCAGCATCCGGGCCAAATCTCACTGGCTTGGCAATGGCTTCTTCTTTAACTCCTCAATTCTCTGCATCCAAGAATCATTTCTCTCCCCTAGCATGTCTCTTTCTATCCCTGGTAAATTTGTCTTTCGTTCTGACCGTGACAATCGTGGTGGGGGGCCTCCTCACTGCTGTTAACTCGTCCCTTCCTTCCTCTATTGTGCCTCTCTCCCTTCCTTCTGTCCCTGATGAGGTTCTTGCTGTTAAAGTTTGTTTTAAAAAAAATTGGATCACCATCATTAACATATACTCTCCTCATGGTTCCTTTTATCATCAACTCATGACGGATATCATTTCCCAAGTTTCTCCCCCCTTCATCATTGCTGGCGATCTTAACCTCAACATCCTCAAGAGTGGTCCCAATGGACTCAGCTGCGTCAACTCCTTCATCGAATGGTACTCTGACAACGATCTCTTCCTTCTCAACCCACATTCGCCTACCCGATTCCAGCCCAACAGCTCTCCTTCTCTCTTGGATGTAATCCTAGTTTCCCCCGACCTGGTGCCCTATCTGGAATATTCCATTCATGCCGATACTTTTGATTCTGACCACTGCCCTGTTGTTGCCCACTTTCTGGGCTCTTTTAGCCTGTCACACAAAAAAATTGTTAGAAGCAAGTGCAATTGGGCCAATGTCTACACCGATGTCAATGCTGCTCTCGACCATTGTGACACTGTCAACTTCTCCGAATTGGCCTCCACCTGCACCTCTGGCATCTCCATCCATTCCCGTACCTTTGTTTGCGAGCATAAAAATTACCCTCCTTGGTGGAACAGTAAATGTAGCTGGCTCTTAGGTCAAAAAAGAAGGTTCCTCCGTCAAGCCAAAGCACACTGTTCCAGATATTTTTGGCTAGAGCACAAGAAATTTGCCTCTAAGCTGAAAAGAGAAATAAAAACCTCCATCAGGAATTACTGGGACCAACTCTACCGCAACTGTGCTAACAGTAAAGACATCTACAAAATCATTAAAAAAATTGGTAACAAGCATCACCTCTCATCTAACAATATCCTCCATCACAACGACTCTAACATCTCTACCATTAAAAATCAAGCCCATCTTTTCCTGAACTTTTTTGAAAAATCTGATGTCCACCACGAAAACATCCCTTATGACCTTAGTAGCCATAATGAAATCATGAACTCCCCAATCTCAGAAGATGAATTCAACACCTCGATCAACAATAGTAAAGCTACTTCTCCAGGTGAAGACAACATTTCCATCCACATTCTTAAAAATTTAACTAATGCTAACAAGAAAAAAATCCTCAATGAATACAACAATATTTTCAACACCAGCTCCGTCCCTAACAACTGGAAATCTGCTATTATTATCCCTATCCTGAAACCTGGCAAAAATCATCAGCTTGTTTCTTCCTACCGCCCTATTGCCCTCACTTCTGTTTGCTGCAAAATCTTTGAATGCATCCTCCTGAACAGGTTAATTCCTTGGATCTCAACACGTAACATCTTTAACATTAATCATGGGGGCTTTCTCCCAAACAGAGATTGTCAAACAACCATCGCAACCCTCTACAATGATATCCACACCGCTAGAGCTGAGAACAAATTCATTTTTCTGGTTAACCTTGACATCAAATCTGCTTTTGACTCTGTCTGGATCGACGGCCTTATTTTTAAGTTAGCCAATGTTGGGATCAATGGGAAAATTGGTCTTTGGATCGCCAACTGGTTGTGTGGGCGGCGCATCAAAATCCGTTGGAAAGGCTTCATCTCCCCTGATGCCTTCGTAAACATCGGCCTGCCACAAGGTAGCGTCCTATCGCCTTTCCTCTTCATGCTGTATCTCCATGACCTTTTTGAAATCCTAGACCCTGATGTTAAAATCCTCATATATGCTGACGACATTGTAATATATGTGAAGGGAGATGACCCCATCCGTACCATCAACAAACTTCAAGAAAATATTGACAGAGTTACCAAGTGGATGCAATTTTGGAAACTCAGTCTCTCTCCAGATAAATGCTCCTCCATCAATTTCTCTAGACAGCGCCAAGAGATCAAACCCATCATGGTACAGGGATTCGAGCTCAACTGGCTCAACAATATTAAATTTCTGGGCATCTATTTCACCAAATCTCTGTCTCTCAATATGCAGATCACTTACCTCAAACATAAAGCCTTTAAACGCCTCAACCTCATCAAAGTAATTTCTAGTAATAGCAGAGGTTCCAGCAGTCACCACCTCCTTAAAATTGTAAATTCTCTGGTGAGAAGCCTCATCGATTACTCTTGCTTTCTCTATATGTATCTCCCTGCCTCCACTCACAATTCCCTGGAAACAATTTATAATGCGGCCCTTCGCCTCGCCTCTGGTCTTCCCAAATGGACTCCAATCCCTGTCCTTCGGAGAGAAGCTAACCAACCTTCCATCCGCATACGCATCAAATCTCTTACTCATCGCTTCCTGATCCGTCATATTGCTTCTCATGCCCACTCTTCTCTGGGTAGCATCATTCACCATAGACCTCCCTTCTCTGATTCCTTCTACCCTCTCATCAACCACTGCCTTGATGATATGCTTCATGAATATGGGTTTGCCCCTTCTCAAATAATTGGAGCCCATTGGTCCGGTCACTCCTTTTCAGACATCATCATCACTCAAGACCTTCCTTTCCAAGATACAAACCTTCCAGACCAGGCTGTCACAAGCCTCTGGAACGCATATAAGCACGATAATTTTTTTAACCACACTATTATTGCCACTGATGCCTCTAAAGATGAAAATAAAGTCTCCCTCGCTGCTATTAACCACAACAACAATTCCAGCATTGCATGTCTCTCACACACCTACAATTCGATCTTCACTGCGGAAGCCATGGCTATATCTCTAGCCCTTAACTCCTTCACCTGCAACTACACTGATTATGTCATCCTCTCGGACAGTCTGTCTGTCCTCAAAGCTCTTAAGCATATCAATAGTAAATCTCAACATACCATTCACTCCATCAACAACAGAATTTTTAATGTCATTCCCAAAGTTAAATCTCTTCTCTTGATTTGGTGTCCTGCCCATCGCGGTATTGCACCTAATGAAAAGGCTGACTTTTGTGCCAAGCATGGTCCTTTCACCATCCAAAACAACTCAATTAGCTCAGAAGATCTTAAACACCTGTTCAAAACCAACTCCAGCATTGAAGCTGATTACGACTGGTTACATAGTCACTACTCTTCTCGCTACAACAACTTTGACATTAGCACCCAATCTCATAGAAAATGGATCCCCAACAGGCATAGTGATGTCACCATTGCGAGATGGAGAACTGGAATGATTTCTTGCAACCAAACTCTCCACAAACTGAATTTAAGTCCTACTCCCCTCTGCAATTCTTGTCATGTGATTGACACTCCCCACCATAAGCTCCTGTCCTGTGCTAAATATCATCTCCCAAGAACTGACCTGCTTACCATTCTTAATGCTCCTCCAGACATTTCATACAATAATCTAATCAGTTTGGCTATGAACTCCTGCCGCAATGCTCAAGCTTTATCTAACTTCACCCTTCATTGCACATAACTCCCTACCTGACTTCTTGTGTCCTTCGCTTTGTGTTGCTGACTACTACTTCACCTTGTTTTGCACCGCTGCTTCTCTGCAAAATCATTGCTGTTTCATTGTATTTTATGAATCAACTGTTCCCATTTCTCACTTTTCTTCTTTTTAGAGATAAAGCCGGCCCCTGGCTGCTGCAAAGATCTCGAGATATCCTACTCAAGAACTCAAGAACATTATAATTTGAGGTTGCATTTAGCTCTTAAAAAAATATTTTGTACTTACAAAAAATGAAAAACAACTGCAGAATTATTTATATTACATGTTTTTGTAACAAAAATTCCTTGCAATATTTTCTTAACGTGAAAAAAAAAAAAAAAAAAAAAAAAAAAAAGGGAAAGAAAGAAATTGAACACGGATATTTACAAGCTGAGAAAAAAACTAATAATGCTTCTATAATATACAAACGTGCGTTTTGATCGTTTTCTAAATGGTTTAAAAAATAAATGTTTTGAATTTATACTTAATTTGATTTGTTTGTGATTCAACAAAGAATTTGTATGCAAGTATCATTTAAAAAGCGACAAAACCGGCAAATAGAAATGCTGAAACAGAAGATTTTTAGTTAAAAATGACAAATAGGTTATCAATCGCATTGCATTTTAGAATGCATTATCTTAAACAATAAAATAAGTTTTTTATTCTATAAGAATCCTTTTAATAATTAACTATTTAGCAAGTGTTTAATTACAGATTTTATAATCTTTAAATTTTAGTATGAAACTACTTCAGCACCCCACCACTTAACAGAAATTTTTTTTTCAGCTCAGACTTCCACCAAAATATTTTGGAACCTCAACTAGATTTATTTTTTACTTTTTTTAAATAAATGTATGGGTTACAATTGATAGCAGTGTAAGCAAGCTGTTACACATAAGTTAATTTATGTTTATCCTTTTAGTTATCACCTATAGTTTTAAACTGAAAACTTATCCAAAAAATAAAAAATATTTCAAAACTCTCATTTTCTTTTCTATTCCAATTGTGAGTTTTTGGTAATGATAAATAAATTTAGCATTCATCCAAACTCTTTCTCTCCCCGAAAAAAAAAAAATTCTCTTTTTGCATCCCCCTTCAAAAGACATCGGATTGTATTTTAGATAATTGGTAGAGCTGTTTAATACAAATGACATATAAAAACAAGATACGAGATTGCAAAAAATGTTAGGAAAAATTTATATTTTGTTGTTTTGAATATTTATAAAGTAGTTTTTAGTAAATACAGGATGGATATAAAAATCTTTTTTTTAATCATCCTGTATTTACTAAACTCTACGAGTTCTGAAAATAAAAAAAAATATTAATTTGAAATAGAAATAATTAGTATTAATTTTACTGATTAAGCAAATTTTAATAAAAGATTGAAATGTTCACAGCAATCGCATTTGGTGTTTCAATATATGAATATGGCACCATTTTCTCTCAACATATAGAGTATATTTGAATTAAGTTAATTTTATATACTTGAAATCCATAAGAATAGAATGAATAAAAATAATACAGATATACAGCAAACTTAGCTATCAAACAATGCCATCACCATTATATTTTTAATAGAAAATACTATTACACAGTAATGTTTTGAATGAAAGCTCTTAACTTCTTGAATTAAAAATTGTAAACAAATTATATACCTCATTATTTTTAATTCAATACTTTCACACATCCTCAAATAACATTTCTAATCAATATATTTTTAAAGCATATATGTTATGCAAAAGCAGTTCAAAATATATGAAAGCCATCGCTTTTTATTATTCCTCAAAACAACGTTTTTTTTCTTGATAAACAGACATGGTAATTATAAAACACTTTATGCAAAAAAAAGTATTTCTATCATTCTTATTTCAATTAATTCTTCGTACCAATCAACTTAAGTGATCTGAATCGTATTAAGATGTTTTATTTTTACGTTCTACAGAAAGAAAATAAATACATATGATTTTTTTTATTTGAAACAGGGAATTTTAAACTTACGAATGTTAACACTAGAAATATATTAAATTAAAAGAATACACTAAATTTATGTTACTTACAAGAAAATAAATATTCTACAGAATACTGACTTAATTCAGAAATGTGTATGGCGAAAAATAAATTAGTATACAGTTATATATTTTTAGACAGAATGCAAATTTAAAGGTCTTTAGCATACGTTTAAATGGAAAATATACTGTCAAAGTGTGCATGAGAGCAGCGCTCGTAGTGGAGGAAAGATTAACTACCGCTTTTCGCGCTTTCCTATTGTTCGGCGTTTCGTTTGGACAGCCGTATAGAGATCGCAAGAAGCCATGGCTATAGAGAATGTGCATGTGACGTCACGAAGCCGTAAAGAACGAACGGTAGGCAAAACATACGCATGCCTACTGTATAGTTAGCTGTGTTATGTGCTTATTATTCATATTTTTTAAATTAATTATTCATTAATTTTGCCTTTCTTAATTGCAGCGGATAGCCCAAGGTAGGGCCGAATGCACCTGAGGCTCGGATGTTTTATTTTTTGAGACCCCGGCCCCCTGGGGCCCCTTTAAGATTTTTGCCCTAAATTGTTAATAATTTACCCAATTTTTATCCGATCCTCATCGTTTTTGGGTCCTTTTTTCCGTTTAGCTTTCACCCCCATTTCTACGTTCTAGTTATGACCCTGGTCCCCTAGGGCCTGGTACGGGGCCCGTTGAAGTTTTTGTTTCCTAAACTGATAATTACTTGTCCGCTTTTAATCCGATTTTCTTAGTTTTTGGGGCCTTTTCTTCATTTAGTTATTTCCCCATTTCTACTTTCTAATTAGGACCCTTCATCTTAGGGCCCTGCTCAAAACTATCGGCTGGCCCCTTTTTGGGCCCCCTACTATGGTTCCCCTAAAAATCGTCCGATTCACTAACTTTTTTTTTTCTAACAACTTAGAACTTCCAGCTACTACATGAACAATAAAAACAAAAACAAAAAAATTCGATGAAGATCCGGGCCCCCTGGGCCCCTTGAAGTTTTTGCTCCCTAAATTGTTAATACCTTGTCCCCTTTTAATCCGATTTTCGTTTTTGGGGCCATTTCTCCATTTAACTTTCTCCCCATTTCTTTCCCCAATTCCAGTTAGGAGCGTTCATCTTCGGGCCCTGCTCAAAACTATCAGCTGGCCCCTCTTTGGGCCCCCTACTATATTTCTCCTAAAAATCGTCCGATTCACTAACTTTTTTTTCTAACAACTTAGAACTTCTAGCTACTACATAAACGACAAAAAAAAAAAAATAAATAAATAAATAAATAAAAAGGAGAAAATCCGGGCCCCTCGAAGTTATTGTTCCCTAAATTGTTAATACCTTGTCTCCTTTTAATTCGATCTTCGTTTTGGGGGGAGTTTTCTCCATTTAGTTATTTCCCCATTTCTACATTCCAGATAGGACCGTTCATCTTAGGGCCCTGCTCAAAACTATCAGCGGCCCCTTTTGGGCCCCCTACTATAGCTCCCTTAAAAATCGTTCAATTCGCTAGCTTTTTTTTCTAATAACTTCTTAGGATTTCCAGCTACTACATGAATGATCAAAAATTTCTCGGACAAGATCCGGGCCCCTGGACCCCTTACGTTACCCATAACTTCTTAATTATGATACGTATCGAATCCGTTTAAAGTTATTATTATTTCTATAAAAAGGGCCGAAAATTTATATATGACAGATTTTTGATATCATTAAAAATGGCCTCAAGTGGCTGGGGGATGGGGGGGGGGGAGAGAATAGGAGTTTAAGAAGAAAAAAAATCATAACTTTGTCAATTCAAAAGTTATCAAATCCGCTAATTTATTACAAATCCTCTTAATATTATCTACAATTTTTATATTGACAAGTTTTTTTTATAAAACCAACCCTTACAGAAATTTTTTTTTGTGTGCTCCGCCTACAGACACAGGTAGATTTCGAAGTGAGCGGTCCCAACTGCCGCATCATGGCAAAAAGGTCATTTTTTCTGCAATTGCATCTTCGAAATTTACCTGTGCCTGTAGGCCAAGCTGTCAAGGATATTTTTTTAAATATTAATCTTCTTTTTCGGCATCAACTTACGTTTACTCACCACAGTCGTAAATTAGAAATCGCGTTACTGTTAAAGATAAGGGGTTAAGTTTAGAAAGTGGGGGGGGGATGCATCTGTATATTAAATATCGCGTTAATGTTAAAGGAAATTCGTTAAATTTACAGGGGTGCATATTCCACCGCCTGGGGACTCATTTTTTTATTGGGTTCTAAGGGCTTGATTTCAACAGGGTTTGGTTCATTCAACTCGATATTGAAAACTTGAGGGTTTTTTTTTTTTTTTTTTTTTTTTAAAATTTATTATCACGGACGCTAGTCAGTTCGTTATTAATAAATGTTTGGTTCGATTTTGAGTAACTGGATATCATATTTTGTTACAAAATGTTATTTTTCACAAAAATATAACAAATTTCAGAAAAATAAATTTTATTTTTCACAAAATGCCCCCCCTCCCCCTCCAAGAAAAAAAACTGCATCGACACCTGATTAAATGCTTTTTAAATGGTAAGGTTTTTTCAAAAACATGGCATCTATTTTTTTTATTTATTTATTTATTTTAGATTAAATTATATAATTCGCTTTTACAAAAAAAAAAAAAAAAAAAAAGAAAGAGTAAAATGTTTCTTAAAACAATATCACCCTTAGTACTTCATTAAATGTTTCATATAAGTCAATTTTTTGTTTTGTCCTGTTTTTATACATATTATTAGAATAGTAAAAATATTTTTTTTAAACCTAAGGAATGTTTATTTAGTATAAAAATTATTTCAGCTAATAAAACCGAATTCTGACAAAACTTATGCTTCAGTTTCATAGATTTCCTTGTCATAATACAACATGTTAAAATTATATAAAAGTGTTTCAGAAAATAAGCAGTTTTGATTTGAGAACACTCATAGGTATCATTTTAATCGATCATTTAATCTGAATATAATGAGATTTGTAAACATTTTCCGATTAGCTCAAGCAATAAAAAGTTACCATACGAACAAGAACAGCTTGAACTACAAGTAGAAAAAAAGTAAATAAAACGTTAACTTTACGACATAATTAAAAAAAAAAAAAAAAAAAAAAAAACTAAAATCTTTCTCTTACCAGCTACAACAAGTTGAAACGCTTCTTGAGCACTTGAATTCTTCCCTGGAAACTTTTAAAAATAACTTTCAATATCTTATCTAGTGAAGCAACCGATGGCCAAAAAGCCATATCTGCTTTCCAATCTGCATCCACAATAATCTAAATAATCATCTAAAATAATAACACTATCATTCGGTTTGACAAATCTAAGCTTTGTAAAATAATCTTCATTAGCAACAGAATCTAAGTTCTGTGCATAATCTGATAAAAGAAAATTTGTTTTTGAATAAATATGATCCATAAATTGAATGCAAAAATTTCGCTTTCTCATAGGAAACCGTAGGAAATAGCGCATTGAGCGGAAATGTTTTGCCTACCGAAGAGGCGTGGTCTAGTGAGGAACCAGTTTGTTGACAAACATGCACATTCTCTATGGGGACTATGGGCCACAAATGGCCGAGTTTCTAGTTTCTAGTGATTGGGAATTCAAGCGCTTGAATACGCCATCTGGTGTAGAAAAAATATAACTGCTTGCTTCAGGAAAATCACTCGCAAACCCATTGCATTACATGCATTTTTAATTTGTTCATAATTATTATTTTTTTGCACAATTTCAGATTTCATATGATATTTGTGTTCTGTGTTTATATGACAAGGTAAAAATTATTCAAATTTGAATATTTAACATTTTCAAACGCGTTTACAATAAATAAAGATTTCAATGGCATTTTTCTCAAAGAGCGCGTCCAGTAGACCTAACCAATGTGACCGGTTACTTACCGGAGCGGTAAATGACCGGTTTCTAACCGGTCGACAGATCTACTGAACGAAAATGGTATTATTTACTTGTAGCGCCATCTGTATTACATCATCGTAATTACATCTATCACATCATCGTAAATTTTCATGTAACCGATCACGCGAATCTCGGTTAGTTCGGTCCCTTACCGGTCACTTCGGTTACTTCTACTGAACGACGTTGGTTGCGTACCAGTTAGCAGCACTGAACGCTTTGGTAACTAACCAAACTTACCGTTTACGTACCGGTGACATTACTGGACGCGCTCAAAGAAAGTAGAATCAATCTCCGATATTTTTCATACTTTTACAGATTATATGTATTTATTAATTTGTTTATGATCGATTTAAATGATTTTTAAATAACTTATTTACATATATATATATATATATATATATATATATATATATTATATTATTACATATATATATATATATTCAGCGATTATTTTATATTTTGTAAAATCATGTTTGCTTATAAAGTTTCCTTTAATTGTTATTTTGGGTAGATTAATTAGCTTTTTTTTTTTTTTTTTTTTTTTTTTCAAATTAAAGATTATGACATTAGTAAACTATTTTTTATGTTACGGTAGTTACGTTAGCAAGAGGATTTTCAAAGTGTAAAGATCTTCGAAGAGCCCTCCGTGGCCGAGCAAATAGTGTGGCGGCTAGAAAATAGTACTAAGAAATTGAATCCGATAAATGTACAACGATGCTGAACGATAAGAGGTCGATCGCAGCGACATCTGCTAGCTCTTTATAACGTAAACATTGAACCAAATTGAGAAAACGTTTCGGCTGGTGATAAGTATTTCAAATATTTAAATTATTTTAAAAATAATAAATTCTTTAAAGGCGTTCATTACTGGTCCATTTACGCCATACTATATTTTTGCACCCTCATTCTGATATATACACCAGATTAATAAGAATCTGCTATGAATGGATAAAATTTGAGTATTCTTTAAATTCCCTGACAGTAAAAATGCAAATAGGGAACATTTCTGACAAACTTACTCACAAAAATTGTAAAAATTAAATGAATGGTTTTGCTTGTTTTTTATATGTATTACAACAGGTTTTACAATGTTTTTTATGGTTAATGAGAATCTATTTAATATCTAGGCTAATTATCAAAATACTAAAATTGTGAGGGTCAGGTGCATCAAGAGAGGGTTTGGACTACCTAAATTTAAATTTACAGACTTCTAGGTGCGCTAAATTTTCCTAGCCATCGCCAACAGACACACACACACACACAGAGTGAAACATTATTTTATTAGTATAGATAAAGTGATTGTTCCGATATAATTTTAATAGTTACAATTGCTTCTTTAAATTTTTTTGGCTCTCCTTTTTCATTAAAGTAATTTAACACATATCTTTCAATTATCTCTATGTATAATGATAAATATTAATAAAATGCAACTTTTAAAATACAGTCAAGAGTAGCATTTGTTTGATAAATTGCAAGTAGTAATAATACTAATCAGTGCTTAATTTCTAAGAAAAAAGTACCGGAGCCCTAATATTCTGCAGTACTAACACATGTAGCGTGTCCCCCCCCCCCCATCCGCCGTCACTCCAATCTGCATATTTTTATTTCGTACATTATTTTCAAAATTTTAAGCATTGTTTTTTTATTTAGCAAAATAAAAAATTTAAATACATCTATCTGTGTATACTTAGCTATCAATTATTCCACTTTTTAGTTATTACTACTTCCAAATACATTTACTACTGTGCCTAATCTTAATGTTAATTAATCGCAGAATTCTACGATTAAATCAGCTCAGGATTATGATTCGGAAATGGTGTTAACACAAAAAATGAATAGTTCGCAGCTATGCAGAATAGAAAAAGACTATTTCTGTTTACTCTTTATTTTGATCAAAATAGCATTAAAATGATTTGAAATGGAAATAAATACGATTTTGAATTTAAGACAGATTGAGCTCGAGCCTTCCCAAACCCCAAGACTGATATAAAAATCGAGCCTGTTTCATCTCCATCTCTTACGTGAGCAACACATTACGTCACTTATAAATGTTTTGATACAAAAGATTGGAGATGGAAGGGAAATAAAAGGGTAATTTAGGATTAGTTTTTTGGAAGCGTTATTGTACTGGGATCCGGAGCACAGTCTTTTTGAGTTTCGGTGAATTCTGGCCAATATTTAAATATTTACTAAAAGCAGAGATGTATCGGAGCGGAGCTCCGGTGGAAATTAAGCCCTGATAATAATCAATTTGCAATATCATGAATGCATACAGCGGAACCAATTCATATGTGTAACGTGCATTAGTGTTTCAGAAATTTCTTTAAATAAATGTTGCCTTGTTTTTTTTTTTTCGGATTTTTATTTTTTGCAACAACAAATCTTTTTTTTCGTTTCATTACTGAAGCGATTTAGCAATAATGGTATATAGTTATCCTCTTAAAAGATATTTTGCAACTCTTTTCAACGCAACTTTTCCAATACATTAAAGAGTAGAATTTATTTGATAAATTACAAGTAATATTATTGATAATCAATTTGCAGTATCATGTATGCATACAGCGGAACTAATTCATATGTGTACATGCATTAGCGATTCAGAAATTTCTTTGAATAAAAATTTCTTTATTTTTATCTTTGAGTAGGCTAAAGTTGTACGGATTTTTATTTTCACATTATTGTAAAAACAAATCCTTTTTTACCGTTTATTACTGAAGCGATTTAGCAATGATGATATATAGTTATCCCCTTAAAAGATATTTTGCAACTTATTTTATGTCATTGCTTGATTACCAACTTATAACTGTTCAAAATACATAGGGTATTTACTAAATTTTTGCAACACAATGTTTGCGTTGAAAAGAGCTAGAAAATGACGCTGCGATCACCCTATTATCGTACAGCATCGTTGTACATTTATCGGCTACAATTTTTTAGCACTTTTTAAAGCAATTACTGGGATATCCGGTTTCCACACTATGTATTCTAGGCTCTGTAGCCGAGTGGTTAAGAAACAATAGGCTACAATCGTAGATTTGTCGCACGAGTCGCAGAAATGTCTCATGTCAGGATAATGGAGGTGAAGTGTATTGGTTTGACGTGAAGCCAAAAATGCAACTCTAAAGTCGGTCCAAAACGCTGCCGGCTTGCTTTGAAAACTTCTCCCCGTCCAATGAATTCAGCACTTGTTACACATGCAACGAATTCTATAGCCGAAAGATTTGAGCGATAACTGGATTCATATTACAAGCCGTTTTCACGGTATAGTTCATTATTATCCTCTTTAGTCTGTACCGCTAATTGCTTGCGAGCGTAGGAGTCAGGGCGACGGGTTCAACTCCCGTCACCTCCATTGCATACTCTTTTTGGAAGTTCGGGCTGTAATTCTTCAGTGATGCTATTTCCTTGTGTCTATCCAGTCCTCTTCTCGACGATGACCTTTAAGCGGATATTTGTATCAAGCACACACGTCAGATCTATGTTCAAAACAAATAGATATTCGAATTTTCTTACATTTTTAAAAGTTAAAACGCCAGATCTAGTCACACATTAAAGAAGAATTTAATCCGTAATCTGTGGATTACGCAGTTCCAGCTAAATTTTCGGAAATGAGAAATTAAGCCAGCTCGTCAGTAAACTTCCCGATTCCCCGCGCTAATGTTATTCCTATGGGCGTAGTATGCATTCGTATTTTTAAAATATCTCCTCGGAAAATTAATATTTTTAACTTCTGTTTTCTTTGTACTGATCTTAAAGAATGTCTATTTTTTTTTAGTTGTCAATTTTTTTCTAAAATATATACTGAATTTTATATGAAATGTTAAAATCTTATTCAGTTTCGCTAAGATTTTAACACATAAAAATATAAATTAAGCACATAGTTTAGAAATATTTTGATAACTAAGAAAAAAAGAGACATTCTTTAAGATCAGTACACAGAAAACAGAAGTTAAAAATATTAATTTCCTGGGGAGATATTTTAAAAATACGAATGGACGCTCTACGCCCATAGGAATAACATTAGCAAGGGGAATTGGGAAGTTTACTGACGAGCAGCCTTAACGCACCATTCAAGGTGAGGGCGATAATCGAAACTGTCTGTTCAGAAAAATTATCCCTTTGAAAAATGGTAAAGTACTATAGGGAAATTGATATCAACTGATGCCCTTTTCATCCGACAATCACAACTTCCCGGTTGACCTTCAGCCGCGCCCACAATCCTCTCAGCGGCAAATCAATGGTTATTTGACCTCCAATGGTCAATTTGTGACGTCATTTGAAACTATCCTATTGAAATCATTATTTATTATGAACTTGTTTCAAAGTTTTGGATATTTAAATTCGGATCAGTGGAAACTTACATCTTTCCTTCACCAAAGAGCGTAAATACCACGGGAGTGGTCACAAATAAGCTGTCATTTGCACTGTTTGGGTGGAACTTCGTTGTTCTTCCACAGCAATTTTCGTAATATAATGTCTTTTTTTTTTTATCCGACCACGATTATTTTCAGTAAAATATAGTCTTCTCTGACAATGTTAAGTCTTTATCTGATATTTCTCTCCCCCCCTTTGCCTCCCAACAAGCAAAATAACTTAAAATCTTTAATATGTTTTATCTCTTTATTTCTATAGACTAGTGTAAATGCCCGTCCTAGGACGGTGGATAGAAATTGGGGTTTTCAGTTAAAATTTTAAATAATTGATAAAAATATTCATATACTGTTTATCGACAATAGGGAAAACTGACCTGAACCGTTAAGGTAATATTAGGTAATATAGAGGGTTAATGGTAAATTTTACTGTTAATGGTAGTTATGTTAATGGTAAATTTTACGAAACGTAATTTTTTTCTTTATCTTTGTTTTTCAACTCAAAATTTCTAAACATTTTTCTGAATAATTAAAATCTCAATCCTAATAACGATCTCAATAATTAATTAAGGTCTCAATAATTAATTATGTCAAGTAAATTATAGGTATTAATTTTCACTCTCAATAATACGAAAACGATCTTTTAGCTTCTTCATAATCTAAAAGAATGCATTAATTTTTACACAAAGTCAAATATTTCCCTTTCAAAATTAATAATAAAAATAATTTAAATCATTAAAAAAAGTTGATCTTGTAATAATTCAATACATCCTGAATGTACATACCTTATGTTAATGGTAAATTTTACTAAACGTAATCTTTTCCCTTATTTTGGTTTTTCAACTCAAAATTTCCAAATATTTTTCTGAATAATTAAAATTTTAATCCTAATAATGATCTCAATAATTAATTAAGGTCTCAATAATTAACTATGGTTAGTAAATTATAGGTATTAATTTTCGCTCTCAATAATACGAAAACGATCTTTTAGCTTCTTCATAATCTAAAAGAATGCATTAATTTTTACACAAAGTCAAATATTTCCCTTTCAAAATTAATAATAAAAATAATTTAAATCATTAAAAAAAATTGATCTTGTAATAATTCAATACATCCTGAATGTACATACCTTATGTTAATGGTAAATTTTACGAAACGTAATCTTTTCCCTTATTTTGGTTTTTCAACACAAAATTGCCAAATATTTTTCTGAATAATTAAAATTTTAATCCTAATAAAGATCTCAATAATTAATTACGGTCTCAATAATTAACTATGGTTAGTAAATTATAGGTATTAATTTTCGCTCTCAATAATACGAAAACGATCTTTTAGTTTCTTCATAATCTAAAGGAATGCATTAATTTTTACACAAAGTCAAATATTTTCCTTTCAAAATTAATAATAAAAATAATTTAAATCATTAAAAAAAGTTGATCTTGTAATAATTCAATACATCCTGAATGTACATACCTTATGTTAATGGTAAATTTTACGAAACGTAATCTTTTCCCTTATTTTGGTTTTTCAACTCAAAATTGCCAAATATGTTTCTGAATAATTAAAATTTTAATCCTAATAATGATCTCAATAATTAATTAAGGTCTCAATAATTAACTATGGTTAGTAAATTGTAGGTATTAATTTTCGCTCTCAATAAGACGAAAACGATCTTTTAGCTTCTTCATAATCTAAAAGAATGCATTAATTTTTACACAAAGTCA
Organism: Maratus michaelseni; assembly: GCA_963931845.1. Taxonomy (NCBI): domain Eukaryota; kingdom Metazoa; phylum Arthropoda; class Arachnida; order Araneae; family Salticidae; genus Maratus; species Maratus michaelseni. The sequence continues at coordinate 248,845,774 of OZ007599.1, forward strand.
AATATTTCCCTTTCAAAATTAATAATAAAAATAATTTAAATCATTAAAAAAAGTTGATCTTGTAATAAATCAATACATCCTGAATTTTCTTATTCTAAAAATATGCTTATGTACATTTTATATTATTTTACAACTTTATTATTATGTAAATTATAATAAAGTTGTATTATTAATTTATTTTTTTTTCTAACAGAAATGTATAATTTGTATTTATTGTCAGAAGATGGCGCCAGAATAGCATTTATGAACGAAATCTAAAATGCTGGTAGTTGCATCGCAAAGCCTCGAAAGATATCATCGCTATTTCTGAAAAAGTGATTTCAGGAATAAAATGCTTACAGAAATAAATTTTAGAAAATCCTTTAAATATTTAAAGACTTTAAAATGCTTTTACAAATATTTTAAGAGCATAATTGGATAGTTTAATGAAACGTTCAAAGAGTCATTCCTTTTTTTTTTTTTGTAGATATGGGATTTGTGTTTTTGAATGGCAACATTATTCGTTTATTTACATCAGGTAATCGGATGTTTAATCTGTTATTTTTAATTTAAAACTTATAACTGGATATGATATGCATGTTTTATACGAAAATATGCTGAACAGACGTTATTTCAAGTAGAAGATATTATCATTTAGTGTTATTATGTGTTAGCATATATTTTTCAGTAAGCCTAACATGGCGTTTAACTACGGTCGACTCGCAGATCAGAGTGGTACAGCCCGGTACCGTTACAGACACTTTCTCGCCTTTGGATTTTATTATAAGTAAGATAAAAACTCAACCCTATTTGTTCTTTGTAATGATAATAAATCAATAATTAATCATGTAAGTTACCCCCCTCCCGACAAAATTTACCTTCAAGCACCCATCCCCATCCTACCTAGTTGAATATCTTTAAAACGCATAATTTAAAAAAATCTGCCCTATTTGTTTATCATTAATGACAATAAATAAATAATAATCTAAATTACTTCCACGCCCAACCTCATAAATTTACGCTCCCCTCCTTGCCTCCCCAGCATACAAAGAAGTTAAAAATATTTTTTAATATTTGTTTATATTAAAAAAATCATCTGATGTATTTCTAGCTTTCCAGTGAAAATAAATAATCAATCATGCAAATTACTTTTCTAACCTCAAAATTTCTGATTTCTGTTTGCCTCCCCCCCTCTAGCTTGCAGAGTTTCAAATCTTTAAAACTCCTTAATTTTTAAAGAGACATCTATAACATTCTTTTTTTCACTAATAAAAATAAACAAATAATCATCTTATCATAATCATATTATCCCTTAACCTGCCAACTTTGCGTTTTCCTCTTTGCACCCCCTCCCAGCATACAAAGGAGTTTAAAATATTTAAATATCTTTTTTTTTAATCTTCCGTTCTATTTATTCTAATATTTTTATATTAAAAAATATTCTGTTCTATTTATTGTTCTCTAGTGACAACAAATAAATTAATCATATAAATTACCCCCTTCTCACTGAAATTTTCGCCCCCCCCCTTTGCCCCCTCCAGCATACAGCGTTTCAAAAAACTCTTTATTTAAAAAAAATGCTACATTCGTTTGCTCACTAATAACAATAAATAAAAGTCATCTAAATTACTCCCTGAAGTTTCCTAATCTCCTTTTGCTCCCCCCCCCCTCAGAAAACAAATACATTTAAAATCTGTAAATTATTTTAATTTTACATTCTTCTTTGGCCCTAGAAATCTTCGGCCCTATTTGTTGCTTTCTAGTGACAATAAATAAATAATCAATCATATAAATTATCACCCTTTAACAGAAATTTCCGCCCCCACTTCCCTTCTCCCGTATACAAAATTTAAAATTATAAAACTCTTTGTGCCGTATTCTTTAGTCTAGTTCTAGTAGCAATAAATGAATAATAATCAATCATTTGAACTATCCAATTCAGCTAAAATTTCTGCCTCTTCCCCGCCGGTAACACTGTAGCACACTATTTAAAATCCTTAAAAGAAAATATTCGAAAAAGCATACAGAAAAATATAAGTACAGAAAAGTATACTATAAATAATAGGGATGGTTTCTGCCACCCAAACAACCCGGCAGCATATAAGCAAGCTTTAGATAGATGGATACGGACATGGGAAAGAATCCTGCTCTGCGATTGGCTGATATGTTCTTTCGGCCATTTAACCGGATATTAAAAGGCGTTTGTTTGTTTTGTTGATACTTGTCATAGATTTTTTAAAATATAATAACTGAATATACAAGATTTGCAGATACAAAATGATTTATTATTAATGTATGAAGGAAAACGGGTTGACAATGATTTCAAATAATTTTGCGAAAAAAATATCTGCTCCACATTTCAGATAGCAATAAAATAATCATAAATATTTAATTATACAAATCTCATTCATCAACATGGGTTAGTTTTAATTTCTTGAAACATTAATGTAATTGTTGTTTATTTCAATGCTATAGTTTATTTATTTCAGTGCTAAAGTTTATTTATTTATTTGTATATTTTGGTGGTGGTGGCTGCGGGGGAGGGGGGGGGGATTGTACCTTGTTAGCAACGTAAAAATGTAATTTCTGATACACAAATAAAAGGCTGTTTTCATAAAAATTTAATATAATCTTATGAAATATTTTTTTGTTTAATTTATGGTTCAGGGAAAAGCAAGACACAAACAAAAAATTAAATTAAAAATTCCAAAGAAAAAGAACCGAATTTCTTCAAAATCTTAACTGTAAATTTCATTATTTATATCCGAATATATAATAAATAATATGTTCCTATAAATAGAGTGAACAGGGTACTTAAACACACATGCATAAAATTTGTAAATGTATGTCAATGCATTGATATGTATAATTTACTGTATGGCATATATATATATATATATCTTAATTTTAAAATGATTTAATTCTAAAAAATTACACATAAATAAATGGAGGAGAAGAAGAAAAAAATATACAAAATTTTATTTTAAACCTTTTAAAAAATAGATGAAATATGTTGCCATAAAATAAATTTAACATAACAATATAGAGATAAAAATTGGAACACATCTTAATATAAAATCCATAAAATAAATCTCCTATTGCTAAGGAAATGCACCCCAGTTGTTTACATAAATTTTATTAAAACAAGAAAAGAACATAATTCTTTCACGTTTGAAAGCGTCACTAGATGGTGCCAAGAAAAAAAAAAGATTGGTCTGCGATATTTATTAGAATGAAAATAAATAAATAAATATCCTGGCAATTACTGAATATTTAATTCTACTTATAAAATTTCTCAAAGATTTGAGATAATATAATCAAATCCAGACAAAAATCCAACATTAATGATAAACTATCCACATAAATAAAAGACTTAAAAAACTTTTTTATAGGAGTTAACTGTATGGTGCTGCCATCTATATACACAGTGGCGATACAAATATAGAAATTTCTCGGAAACTTCAAATGCTTATAATAAACTGTAATTATAATTTATCAAAATTATCAATTAAATAGATATTTTTGTTTACACGACTGGTTCTCTTTAACTTAATAAATTGCACTCATTAAACACACAATCTAAAAATGTGAACTGTAAACTCAGTGGCGTAGCCAGGGTGGGGGTCCAGAGGTTCTGGTTACCACTAAAATTGTAAAGTTTTCTTTGCCTTACCTAATTTGAGAACTTTCTGCGATAATCAAGGATAAGAAAACTGTACAATATTATTGGTATACACAGCATTTGGACCTCCTCTCTGGCTACGCTACTGTGTAAACTTTAATGGACAGTATTCATCCTTTCGGTTCGAGGCTATAAAAACCAGCTGTTTGGGAAAACATTGAAAAATCGCCCCATTTGAAAGCATTATGCTCTTGAAAAATTCGCTTTTTTTTATATTTCTACTGAAATGATAGGAATGTATGCAATAGGATTTGTTCCCACTAGAGCCAAAAACAATATATATTTTATATAATAGATATTGATATTTTAATGATATGTACCGAAAATATCACCCTCCAAACACAAGTCATTCCCTACCTACTTCTGCTGATTGTGACTTCCGGCGCAATGAAAAATAACTTGATATACGTCCCCTGCCCATGGTGCATACCTTTGTTATCTTGTTTTAAAGATTGCTTAGTAAATAGTTCTAGGGATAAATAAATGAATCTTTTTCAGTATATCATCGTGTCACATTAGTTGCATACATGTGTAGGATATGGTGAGGGATAGGTGAGGAATGTAATACGATTATTTTTCTGTAAAATTAATTTTTATTAAACAATATATTAGTCATCTTAAGATAGATGAATGAGAATTTCTAAATAGTACTATTTATTTTATTATTGGAGAGCTGAATCAAAATAATTTTAAAAAGCATAAAAATTGCAGCAATACTAAAACAAGTATTGCTGCATCTGCAAGTATTTCGTCATCTTAAGATAGACGAAAGAGAATTTCTAAATAGTATTATTTCTCTTATTATTGGAGAGCTGAATCAAAATAATTTAAAAAAGCATAAAAATTGCAACAATACTAAAACATTTTTTTAATGTTATTGTTAATGATGAGTATTAGTTACGATGAATTTCATTTAGTGTTTCAGCATTTATAGAAATATTTTTAAAAACTAATTTTCATATCTATTATACAAAAATCTGCCTGCCTGTTTGTGTTTCACAATTCCTACATAGTATGGAATCACCACGGTGAAATTAACATCTCTTATTCGCATGAATCCGGGGATGACTGAATAAATAAATCCTAGAACTTGAAATTTTTAATTAGTGTCCGAGATATTAATTTTATTTTGCAATTGTAATTTTTAACTGGGGTTCTCAAAAATACAACTAAAATACTTATATTCTACGTAGAGAAAAGGAAAGAAAAGGTAATTAATAATATCCGAAATTATGAATAAATATCATTATTTTTGTTTTGTTTAAATATATCGATTAACCCCTTCAGGGGCAAAATACTCTTGTAGCTAAAATGTTGAATGATTGACACCAGGATTCACTAACGAATTTATTTTAAAATAAGCAAAAGTTTTTCCTCAAGTACCGTATAAATTCAAAATTTTATTATAAAATTCTGGTGCCTTATTCGTGCCTTATTCGTGCCTTAATTCTTATTTGTGGCATTTTGGGATTAAAATTAGATGGTATATATTATACACCGGTGCCCTTCAAGGGGTTAAATGGTTTTTAGTTTACGCTTTCCGAAAAAAAAATTAATGCAAAGCATGATAATATGACTTAATTCTACATTTACAAAAAGCTGATATATTTTTATATTATTAATCCATATGAAATAATATTTTCCGAATTTGTTTAACCCTTCTTTGCATTGTGATGGAATTTTCCATCACTGTTTATTTAACTTTTAATAAATAAATCAACTTCTTCGCCACCACTATATTTATATAGAAATATTAATCTAGTAAATTTCCTGTGAACTATGTTGCTGAACAAAGTTAAAAATCTATCTTAAAATTTCTGGTGTCCAATATTTAATATATGTATAAAAAAACAATTGTAAAAGAAAAACTCATGCAAAGAAGGGTTAAAATGTAAGTAAATGTAGTAAATATCATGCCCTTGTAAATAACTTGAAATTTTAAGCATGGATTGAACATATGGATTGAACGAATGGTACAGGACATATATTAAAGTTTTTGAACAACAGTAGTTTTTAATCAACAGTAGGTCAACCATCTATAGAACTTGATGATACTCGTATGGTTGAATTTGCTTAAGGTAACACTCAAAAAATATTTTTCATTGCTCAACTATGCACAACTTTAAACTACGTTTTCTGATTCACTTTTAAATATAAAAGCATGTTACTTGCAGGCACAACCATTGAACATTTTTTGTAATCGAACAGTTTTCTTCTTTTTTCCGATAAGTGACTAACATCTGGAGTTATAAGCAATTATCCTCCCAGGAAGATGATTTTTTCTCCTTTCCTGCACTTTCACGTCTGGAAATTAGATTCAAAACGCCAAATTTGACTGGATGTTTGTTTCCAAAAAATGAAAAAACAGTTCGATTGCAGAGTTTCTTAATAAGGTCATCTGCCAATTTGATACGTTTGCGAACAAAAATGAATTTAAAAATATGTCAGAAAGTAGACAGTTTGCATTTGAGAAAAGCCTTAAACGAGTTAGGCAAATAAACAAATATTAGTTTGACAATAATGTAAAGCTCTCCAAATTTTTTATCCAAAATCATCTAGACCAATGGTGCCTGCAAGTCTCCATTTTTCTATAATTTCACCAAAATCATGTAACATGCAAGGTGTATTTTCCAGTTAATTTATGTTGTAAATTCTAAATATGATTATATGTTTATAATAAGAAATTTAATAAAATTAATATTTTGAAGCTTTTATAAATTTAGAATTGAATTACTTTCTCCACATTTAAAGACATGACAGATCTCATGCCATGCAAATGCAACATGTCGAGTGGCTACGCCCGCTAGCATAACTTTGAAAAATATAAAAATATTTATTTTCTTATGTAGTATAAGAAAGTGTTATGTAGTGTAATGTCTATGCATTTAAATAGTGAACTTAAAATTTACAATGCTTCCAGCTCACATAATAATTAAAACTCTACTAAAAATCACATTTTTAGATTTAAATAATAATAATAATAATAATAATAATAATAATTATTAGTAGTAATATTTACTACATATGATGAGCTGAGCTAACACAATTACAGTTCCAACAGAAAGCAAACAGTTATATTGCTTGCAATTTTGATTTGTCAACAACAAGGCATCCATATCTCGCAAATAATATATTTGAATTTTATGATAATCGGAGCAATCTTCGAAATATTAGATTTCCGGAGAGCAAAATTAAGGATGTAATAATAATGCATTAGACGAAAAATAGAGAATTGAAAATAGCTTGTTTGTATAACTTATAGATTTTTCTACTGACCTAAAGTCCCGTTTTTCAAAAATCATTTTATTCATTGCTTTGTTTTCTCAACATTACAATCAATTGGAATTATTAATAAATTTTTGAAGTGAAAATTCTATATTAAAAAGAAAGAAAGGAGAAAAAAATCACTTGTGTTCTTAGAAGTTGCATATGCAAATATTTAAAATCGATAGTTAAAGTTTAGGGGAATTAAAAAAAAGGCAATTTAAGAACTAAATATTAATGAAACTATGAGCAAATTCTATACATATTGTCAGGGCCCTCGCTAAGGGGGGGGGGGGCGTAGGGCAGCCCCCCAAACGTTTGCGAATGCTGTCACATGGAAAATTTACAAACTTAGTTGGCAAATTTGTTTAAAACTTTAATAAAAGCTAGAATACACATTCAATTTCCGATAGACTTGGCAAAAGTTTCAAATATAATTGGGAATATTATTATTATTTTAATATAAGAACTGTATTACAATTTCTAATTGTGGTAACTTGACAAAACCATAAAAGTAGTTGGCAGACGTCGAGAACTATTTATTTTGGCTATTCAATGAGTTGGCAAATACTGGAAATTTGACTTGACAATTTAAAGTCCCCCCCCCCCCCCCTCCAATAAAATGTCTTAGCGATGGCCCTGCATATTGTGCAACAAAATTCATTAATAATTGCAAAATATCTTTAATAGTAAATAAGCTTAATCATACTTCGGTCATATTTCATTTAAAATATTATTTCTTTTATTTTAATCAATTATAGATCAAGTGGGATTTACTTCATTTTAAAATTTTAATTGTAAAGATTTACTTTTTACTGTAAAAATGTACTTTTTACCGTAAAAATGTACTTTTTACTTTCTTATTTAGATAAATATATTTTCCTTTATCTCTGTTACAAAAATATTTCAAATACAATTACGCAATTAGTTTCTGATCTACATTCCTGAATTGTTCAAATATTTTCATAATATGCATAAGGAATCGAACAGCATATTTACATTATTGCAAATGTATATGTTGTTTATAGTTGATTGCTACCTGATGATTAGTTTTAGGTTGTTTTCAAGCTTCAAAAATCCTCTAAAACATAAAATTTTCTATAAGGTGCTGTATATTTATAGAAAAATGGAAAAAAATACTAAAGTTTTAGAATCTTGATAAAAAAAAAATATATATAAAATCAAGTTGAACCGTGTGAGGTTTTTTTCTCACTTCTCTGAGATTTTTTGACGATAAGTTTTTTAATTCATTTTTAATTAACTGCAGTTTTTAAACGAATAACATGTTTTAACGAGATTTGAATGTACTTTTAGGAGCCTGTTGAGAAACCTTTCGTATAAAACCTTATCCATCGTCTGTGTTTCGTATGTGCATAGAAAAGTGCATGTTGACATCAGAAATAATATTTATGACAGTATCCAGCACAGTTTAGCGATTTGATATGACACTTAAGCCTGTTTTCTAATCTAAACTGGTTAATTTCTGACATATTCCTAAATCCATTTCTGGTTTTAAATGCATGAGACTGGTAAGTACTCTTATTCAGAAGCTATGGAATCGAATGTTTTTTTCATTTTTTCGATAAAGGCTTGATATCTTTCAACAAACGCTGTCAAAGCTAGTGTTTTGAATGGAATTTCAGGGCGCGAGAACCTGATTAACGTCGGAATTAGATAAAAATCACATGTCCCTCTAAATATAATTCATTTATTAAAAAAAGGAAAAAAAAACCTATTTGATTACAGATCACTTCATTTGCCATGCCTTCCAATGTCATGCTTTTTGTGTCTAAAAATGCGTCTATAAATATGTCAAAGTTTCGCGGGGAAATTTTTTTTTTTTTTTAAAGTTTAGAAAACATTTATATTTTACTAAACATTTTGATACGTTATTAAACATGAGGTGGAATCTGACCAAATTCGACGACAAAAAGGATTTTTAAAATGTTTTCTTCAATAATACTTCTTTTCAAATTCATATCATACGGACCACAACCGTTATTTTAAGCTACTCAAAGTTTATGTAAAAATGCATATATTTTTAAAAATGATAATATAAAATTGGCAAATGAGGCAGATTTTTAATGTTTCATTATTTTCATTCTTCTTCTTATTCTTATATTATTCTTCATTCGTTTTCCATAATCGGGTTGATTGTCCCTTCTTCCACGATCTGGATTCCTTTTCCTCTTATAAAGTGATAAATAATCGAGCATATTCCGATGCAACTTATATTTTAACCAATTCAAATTAACTTCATAATAATGTTCAACATAAAATGAAAATCTGCCTTTTCGTGACAAATTTCAGCTTAGCGCCAAAGTGCTGTATTTTAAGAGCGGTATGATTTAGCTTTTGATTAATCGTTTCTCTCTCTCTCTGTTTTTCTTTTTCCTTCTTTTTCCTTCTTTCCTCCTTTTTCCTTCTTTCCTCCTTTTTCCTTCTTTCCTCCTTTTCCTTTTCCTTTCCTATCGTCGTCACGGTAAATACAAAAATTATTTTTTATTGGTTTATAAAGTACACGTCTTTAAATATGTTTACAGAAATTTAACAAGTCACGTGTCTGACTATCTTTTTAATAGAAAATTAATTTTTATTGGTTTATAAAGTACACATCTTTAAATATTTTTACAGAAATTTAACAAGTCACGCGTCTGACTATCTCATTATTTCTTTTTTCTCTGCAGAAGTGAAGGTAACCCGATTGCCAGCTATTTGAAGAAGTTTTCTTAAAAGCACTAGTATGGGAAAATGAGGCTTCGACCCTATGGGGAGCAATAATGTGGTAGTGGTCTTGGTGACTGGTGAGCTCCTCTCTGACAGCAAAATGGTTAAATGGGAACTTTAAATGTAGGGTGGGGTGAAGGGGTGTGTTATAGGAGAGGGGTTTTTAGGTGAGAATTAAGCTATAATAGGGGAGGGGGTGTCTTAGGGGGGCTTAATGTTAAAATTTTGATAACTGTCTTAGAGTCGGAGTGAAAATGAGGTATCGGTTATGGTAGAGTCCGTATACGCCACCCACCCCCTCAAAAAAATAATATTATGGGAGAGAATGTTTAATGTGGTGTCGCCCTCTATCGTAAGGTCTTATATTTACAGGATTCGAAAATTACTGTTTCTTCAAAAGTTTTAAGCTGTATTTGAACTCGGTGCAAAATGATCTCATGGTGTGTTGATTTGCAGTAGGTTTAAACGAACACACCATGAGGTCATGTTTCTTAGACGAGATTTAAGATATTTAAGTAAAAAGGTGTCACGTGATCAAACATACTGGATTATTTTATACAGTTTTAATCATATTGGAAATTAAGGGTTTGTTTTAAATTTAAGCTGTACGAGAAACTTTAATGTTTAAACTCACATACAGCTTGGAATGTATTTTTTAATTTATAAGGTGTAAAATAACCTTGTAAAAGGTTGGTTGGATTGTTGCTTTTATGATCTTGTAAAAGCAAAGTATATTTTTCCAATCTGAATACAAGAGATTCTGTATAATAAAGCAAATTTTAACTTACCAAGTGGTGTTTAAGGATACTGTAATAGAATTTTTAAATATATACTTTAAAAAGAAAAGTTTAACTTACCATTATGTCTAGGAAGCCGAGCATTGCGTGGACTCTCCTTTGGGTTTTTCCTCCGGACCGGCCGGAGCGCACTCGGAGAGACAAATCCGATGTGCGCGTGATAGGTCCTTGAGAACCTATGGGTCCATTGGTCGAAGTCGCGCCGGGCGCTCCTCAGGCCCCTAGCGGCGCAACCTTGTTTTACCATTATGTCTATGGTCGGATTCGAACTGCCAACATTTTGGCTAGCATCCAAATGCGCTTCCAGTTACGCTACGAAGGCTTCATGCAATTAATATAAATAATGAAACCTATCACAATATTACTTCTTTTAAAGATTTTTGAAAAATTTATAAGTTAATAAAATTTAATTTTTAAGTTTGTTTTTCTAATTACTTAATACCTTGCTGCACTTTTGTTTGATCCCCTGCCTTGCTACCCTGAAACCTTACTATCCTGAAACTCTACCTGCTTACTCTGCTTTTTGGACGCTTGTAAAACTGAAAATGACTACTTCACTTAACACATCTTATTATGAAATTTCAGAAATCAGTGAGTTTAGTAGATTATTTCAGGATTTTGATGTTTTTACTCTTTACCATTGGGACTTAGGTGAGGATACGATCGTTGAAGTACAAATGAATAAGGACTGTGAGTTGAACGTTTACATTCAGAAATATAAAGTGTATGAGAATAGTGGTAAACTGTTTCCTACAAATGAAGGAATTACAATATTGTGCACAACCTTCGATAAATTTGAAACGAGAATGGCTAAATTTAATTTTCTATCTGAAAAAGACACATTCGTATGTAACAACGACTTATTAACGATTTATGTGGATAAGGAATCATGGATACTGCAAAAACTATTAAAAAAGGAACAGTCTGGGTTTTGTTTGAAACCTGATTATTTACTACTTACAAAAGAACATTTTCTCAAACTAGAGAGATATTGCATTAAAATTAGCGAATGTCTTATTCAAACTTTTTAAACAAAGATTTTACCTGTTTATGTTTTAAAAGACTTTAAAAAATGTAAATGTTGTCACTTTACTAAGGAAGAGGCGATGAATTATTTCTTAGCATGATTCGATCATGAATTAGAGAGATCAGTATACCCTACATTTGACTGTTATATTTATGTTTAATCGGACAACCAGCTGAAATGGATTACGAGTGTATGAGATATAATTTGAGAAAACAATATAACAGTTGTAGTGATAGTGCACTGTTAAATTTCAACGTTGAAGAATTTGTGAAAAACCTGTTAAAGACATTTTCATGTAATTATACTTATTCCTTTTTTTAATCTATGAATGTAGACTTTTATAATGACCATTTGAACAATATATTTATAAATTAACGTAGAAATGTTTCTATTTAATAAATATTTGTTTAGTTTTTATATCATGTGTCTGTTTTTATTAGCTCACAGGCTATCAAAGCCTGAGAGCTTATGTGCCCGCCCGTTCTGTATGTATGTATGTACGTATGTACGTACGTAACGCGATAACTCTTGACAGAAAGAACCGTTTTGCTTCCAATTTTGTTTATAGGTTCCTTGTGATAAGGCGCTTCCCTGATTAGTTTTGGGGACTGATTGTTTAAATATAAAGGGGGGAACGGGGGGGCTAACCCCCCTTAATTAAGATAATTGGTTTTTTCATGCAGAATTGTCCAATTTTCTTCAAATTTTGTATATAGGTTCATTGTGATAAGGTTCTTTCCTGATTAGTTTTGGGGGTTCATAGGTTAAGCATAAAGGGGCTAACGGGGGGGGGGATACCTCCCCCTTAATTTAGATAAATGAATTTTTCATGCAGAATTATCCGATTTTCTTCCACTTTTGTTTATAGGTTCCTTGTGATAAGGCGCTTCCCTGATTAGTTTTGGGGATTGATTGGTTAACTATAAAGGGGGGGGCGGACGGGGGGCTAACACCCCTTAATTTGGATAAATGGTTTTTTCATGCAGAATTATCCAATTTTTTTCAAAAGTAGAGAAAATGGGGCTCCGGCCCCAGGAGGAGGGCTGAGGGCACGGTGCACGGTTCAGCACCTGCCCTCAGCCTTCCTCCCGAAGTGCAGCACCTGCCCTCCTCCTCCCGAAGTGCCCACCTCCACCACCTAAGATAAGGGGATTAATTAAGGATTAGTGTTAATTAATTTTAATTGCGAGACTTAGAAATTTTTCGAAGCCTTTTTTTTTGCGGAGAATTTTCTACTAGAATACGAGGTGTGTTTCAAGGGATTTATTTTAGCGAATTAGAAATTTAATTAATTTTAATTGGGGAACTTAGAAATTTTTCGAAGCAATTTTTTTTTCAACGAGAGTAGGCCATTCAATATACATGTTAGAGTATATTTGAGGAGAATTTTAAAAGTTAATAATGGTTTAATTAAAAATGGTCATTAATTAATTTTAATTGGTGATCTTAGACAGTTTTGCAAGATTTTTTTTTCGCGGAGAAATATCTATTACAGTACAAGGAGAATTTTAACGAATTAAAAATTTAATTAATTTTAATTGGAGAACTTAGAAATTTTTCGAAACATTTTTTTTTTTTCAACTAGAGTAGGCTATTCAATATATATGTTAGAAATAATGATTCATGCATTAAAAAAGGTATTAAGATTTTTTTTTTCTTTTATACCAAAAATAGAATTTAGAGTTAAAATATAATTTTTAGTTTTAAAAGTCGCCAAAAGTAGGATTTTCAACTGAAAGTAATCTAAGATATAAACTCTCAACTGAAATGAATTTTGCCTTAAGGTGTGCCTTAAGTTTTTGGCTAGAAGTGACCTAGAGTCAAAACTTCCTGGTTCCAGTATTAAAAAATATTAATTAAAAATGTTCATTAAAATATTAATTTATTTTAATTGGAGAACTTAAGAAATTTTTAAGATTTTTTTTTCTAAACTAGAGTAGACTATTCGATTCTCAACGAGAGTACGTAGTTTGAATGTGAACGAAAAATAGTAATTAAGAAATAATTAAAAATTGTAATTAAAAAGGATCATTAATTTTAATTGGGGAACTTAGACATTTTTGCAAGATTTTTTTTTAACTAGAGTAGACCATTCGATATACATGTTAGAGTACATTTGAGGAGAGTTTAAAAAGTCAATAATGATTTAATTAAAAATAATAATTAAAAAGGGTCATTCACTAATTTTAATTGGGGAACTTAGACATTTTTCGAAGCATTTTTTTTTCCTAAACGAGAGTATGCAGTTTGAATATGAGTGTATGTAGTAGAAGTGAATGAAATAAATTAAAAAAGTTATTAAGATTTTTTTTCTTTTAAACCAAAAACAGAATTTAGAGTTAAAAATAGAAGTTTTAGAGTTAAAAGTCGCCAAAAGTAGGATTTTCAACTGAAAGTAATCTAAGATATAAACTCTCAACTGAAATGAATTTTACCTTAAGGTGTGAGCTTTTAGCTAGAAGTGACCTAGAGTCAAAACTTCATGGTCCCAGGAATCACCACGGGGGTTATAGTAAAAAATACAGGGTCCCGTATGAATTATACAGTACTATATTTAACAGCTCGCCCCCTCCCCCTCCCCCTACCCCCTCCCTTTTTTTACCCAGAGGAGCCCTTCGATAGCCTAACAATACACACTTAAAAAAATACAGAGTGCTACAAAACGAAGAATTTTAACGTATATATAAAATAAACAAGAATGAAAAATCATGCGTAGCGACATAATTCATGAATCACTTTCCAACACCATTGAAATGTTATGTGAACAAAATATAATTTTACCAGCTAGTGCGTAGTTAATTAAAATAGTGAACAGATCCCCTTTTTAATAAAATGGAACCCTTCACAAAAATCCATTTATGCATAAGGACCCTTCATAAAATCAGATAAGTTACACTTTACCCTGTTTTTTTTTCAATTCAAGTTAGGCTAAAAGTAAAGCTTACACATCAATAGGTTCAAAATATAGAAATCCTTCAAAAGAAACTAGAAAAATTTAAAGATTTAAGCCCTGCTCATAAAATAATGCGACTACCCAGCGTCCTTCACATATAATATAACCCTATTCCTATTCGAATCCCAGCGCCCTTTACAAAAAAATCCAATAGATTCATATTATTTTATGGCGACAGAAATACGAGAGACCTTTCATAAAAATCCAAGATCACTGTTTGAAAGAAAAGCACCCTTCACAATGTACCCTGTAAAAATATTTTAAGAAATAGACTACTATTCGCAAATGAATACGAATTCATGCAATGTAAAAAATAGGTTTTACACGAATGCATTTTTAGTATAACGTTCAAAATATAGATTTTAGAAAAAAAAAAGTACATATTTCACCAAATTTATCATACAAGTCTGTAAAATAGGGTAGAGCATTTCATGAAAAATAATTGAATTTTCGAATGATTATGCTTTAAAATACATATTTATAACTGCAACTAAGATTTGAGTGTTACCCCCTCAACATGCATATCGCTGAATCATAATGAGTCATATTATCAGATAAGCGAAGATCTTGCTTTGACACGGTGAATCACTCGCGATAAGAAATATCTGATGCTCGAGTTTCTGTCACACTTTGGGTAGGTAAATGAAGGAAATGAGCTATTTAAAACCGTCAATGTATACAAATTATTTCGTGTAGTCCTATATAATTATTAACCTGTTAAGTTTTAAAATGCTTCAATGAAAAATAAGAACTAGTCATTAAGCGATACCCTTAAGAATTTTGAGGCAAACAGATGTTTAAATGAATTTGAACCTGTTTAAATGTACCAGTGTTTAAATGAATTTGACGCATGTTATGGTAAAAAAAATACAGGGTCCCCTATAAGATATATGAATTAAACTTTAAATATTTTAAAATTACATTAGTCTATGCTTTTTTTGTATAGAAAAATTATACTAAATTGTGTTTTTAGTATTTTAACTGAAAAATTTCTTTTGAGGAATGAATATAATAACTAAGCTTTGTTTTTATAAAATATATATATTGTACTAAATAGTTAGGGTATTATTTAAAAAAATTTTGTTTTTAATATTGAAAAAATACACATAAAGTTATCTTACCTAAATATTTAAACCATAATGTACTGTGGACTTCATCCAAACTCGACTGCATGCATGTCTTAAAAGAACTAAACGGTATAACATGTTCGCTTATCTCTTAAAATTACGAGATATCGTGACGTCATGGATAAAGCATAGGGTAGAATACAGAATGAATAGGTATTATAAAGCAGAATCATAAATTTTGCATACTTTACACTTGTAGTATGTGAAATGATTGCTACTATTGCCTATATGAGAAAATGAATCATCAACGAATCTTATTAGTGTATGTTATATTTAACCAACAGGCTTGAAATGCGTGAATTTTGACTAGAATTAATCATTGAATGTAAAAATGATTTATTTTTAGATCTAATATGTATATCATTTAACATTTTAAAATATATACATAAATTAATCTTACCTTATTCACAAACTTGCAATCCCGTCTTCAATATATATGACTACAGCATGAAAAAACATGCGTGCTACTTGTATAGCAACTAGACCAGAAATGATTTCAGTACAAGTCCATTATCTTATTGTTAATCTATAGATTAGTAACATCACGTGACTGATTGCGATAACATTCTATACAAGATTTACTGATAAGAATACATTTCAATTCATTTCTCCCAAAAGCAAGTGTATGAGTTGGTTGTAAGATCTAGGTAAGTATCCTTACTTTATATGTTTAAAGTTACAATATATGAATAGATATAATATTAATGTATTTTTTCAATATGTATGGTAGGCAAAAAGGAATAGGTAAGCAAAAAAGAATAGGTATTATTGCATGTTTCCTCTAATTTATTTTAAAAATAATTATTTTAAAAATACATACTAACAATTTATGCGATGAGTCACACAGCATGATGGGACGATATATGAAATTTATTTTTATATTATACAAGCTCCTATATACAATTCATATGCGTGAGCAAGATTATTTTTAGACTAGAATTATTCACTGAATGTAAAAAAAAAAAAAAAAGATTTATATTTAGATCTAATATTTATATTGTTTAACATTTTAAAATCCTATTAAAAGTATATACATTAGTATGCTTGTGAAAGGCCTATTGTTAATACGAAACGTTGTGTGAAGTGTCCTGTTTTAGGGTTAAAAGTTTCGTGAAGGGATCTGTTTGATGGAGCCTGTTTCGAAATGACTTAAGAACGCACAATTTATTCCTAAACATTCAACTCGATTCGTTATATATGCTTTATTAAGTATTCAATAAAAAATAATAACTAAGAAATAAAATTAAAAATAGTAATTAAGAGATACCCTTAAGAATTCATGCGATAGGAGATTGGTTTTAATTAAATAGGTTAATGAACCTAATTCGATACAAGTCATGTTAAAACAGAGATTATAGTTAAAATACACATTAATTATACAGTATTACACTGTATTACACAATGCGCTACCTCACCTATATTATCACAGAAATACCTTCGATAAAATTTAGACTAACAATACACACCTAAAAAAAATATATACAGAGTACCCAGAAAATGATAGGAATGAATGAAAAATTTTAACGTAAATTATAAAATAGGATCTACAATAAGTGACAATAAATAAATATGAAGGAAAATCATGAGTCATGGGGTATACTTTATGAAACACTTTCCAATGCTATGTGACTATCGTTAAGAATTTGAAATAAGTGAATTAGATTTAATAATTCATACTGGAAATGTATTTAAAAAAAAATTAGTAGCTTCGCCTACTTTTAAATCATAGTGAGCCCCAGGCTATTTTCTACCCACCACGTTTACTGGGCTTAGTGTGTCCCCGCTTATTTTATAGCTACTACGATAACCCCAGGGCTAAGTGAGCCTCCCGCTTATTTTATAGTCACCACGTTTACTACTGGGCTGAGTGAGCCCCAGGCTATTTTATACCCACCACGCTAACTACTGGGCTGAGTGAGCCGTAGGCTATTTTATACCCACCACGCTAACTACTGGGCTGAGTGAGACCCAGGCTATTTTATACCCACCACGCTTACAGGGCAAAGTGAGCCCCCGCTTATTATATAGTCAACACGCTAACTACTGGGCTGATTAAGCCCCAGGTATTTTATACCCATCACGCTAACTACTGGGTTGAGTGAGCCCCAGGTTATTTAGTCGCATGAATATGATTTCCAAGGTATATGTCCTAACTTGATTTAGACCATTGCCTATAGTTAGATAAAGCTGGGAAGTAAATTGGTAAACTATATGTACATTTCCCTTGAAAACTCACTTGTATTTTCTTAAATATCTGCAGAAATCAGCATAGTTTATTAAAATTATATACATTCTCATTAGTTTATGAATCTACTAACTTATAATATCTATATGGTAACTTGGATTATTAGTATTCCCACTTAAAAATTTCTTTTGTAGATTTAATATGATAAACACTAACATGAGACTGGCTAAACTTTTACCATTTTCATTTCAACTTAGTTTTAGGAAATTTATCTATATAGCTTTAAATTTTACTGTTTAGTAAATCTATTATTTCAAAGTATTATTTTTTAGTTCTAATATTCAAAACATATTCATATCGTTTTTCATAGTAGTTATCAAATTAATTTAAAGCCATATTAAAAAAAAATATATATATACAAATACTATTCTTACCTAACACGCCAGCTAGCTAAGCAACCAACCGTCTCACACTAAGAAATTTAAAGCTATGTAGATAAATTTCCTAAAACTAAGTTGAAATGAAAATGGTAAAAGTTTAGCCAGTCTCATGTTAGTGTTTATCATATTAAATCTACAAAAGAAATTTTTAAGTGGGAATACTAATAATCCAAGTTACCATATAGATATTATAAGTTAGTAGATTCATAAACTAATGAGTACCTCAATGTATATACTTTTAATAGGATTTTAAAATGTTAAACGATATAAATATTAAATCTAAATATAAATCATTTTTTTTTTTTACATTCAGTGAATAATTCTAGTCTAAAAATAATCTTGCTCACGCATATGAATTGTATATAGGAGCTTGTATAATATAAAAATAAATTTCATATATCGTCCCATCATGCTGTGTGACTCATCACATAAATTGTTAGTATGTATTTTTAAAATAATTATTTTTAAAATAAATTAGAGGAAACATGCAATAATACCTATTCTTTTTTGCTTACCTATTCCTTTTTGCCTACCATACATATTGAAAAAATACATTAATATTATATCTATTCATATATTGTAACTTTAAACATATAAAGTAAGGATACTTACCTAGATCTTACAACCAACTCATACACTTGCTTTTGGGAGAAATGAATTGAAATGTATTCTTATCAGTAAATCTTGTATAGAATGTTATCGCAATCAGTCACGTGATGTTACTAATCTATAGATTAACAATAAGATAATGGACTTGTACTGAAATCATTTCTGGTCTAGTTGCTATACAAGTAGCACGCATGTTTTTTCATGCTGTAGTCATATATATTGAAGACGGGATTGCAAGTTTGTGAATAAGGTAAGATTAATTTATGTATATATTTTAAAATGTTAAATGATATACATATTAGATCTAAAAATAAATCATTTTTACATTCAATGATTAATTCTAGTCAAAATTCACGCATTTCAAGCCTGTTGGTTAAATATAACATACACTAATAAGATTCGTTGATGATTCATTTTCTCATATAGGCAATAGTAGCAATCATTTCACATACTACAAGTGTAAAGTATGCAAAATTTATGATTCTGCTTTATAATACCTATTCATTCTGTATTCTACCCTATGCTTTATCCATGACGTTACGATATCCCGTAATTTTAAGAGATAAGCGAACATGTTATACGGTTTAGTTCTTTTAAGACATGCATGCAGTCGAGTTTGGATGAAGTCCACAGTACATTATGGTTTAAATATTTAGGTAAGATAACTTTATGTGTATTTTTTTCAATATTAAAAACAAAATTTTTTTAAATAATACCCTAACTATTTAGTACAATATATATATTTTATAAAAACAAAGCTTAGTTATTATATTCATTCCTCAAAAGAAATTTTTCAGTTAAAATACTAAAAACACAATTTAGTATAATTTTTCTATACAAAAAAAGCATAGACTAATGTAATTTTAAAATATTTAAAGTTTAATTCATATATCTTATAGGGGACCCTGTATTTTTTTTACCATAACATGCGTCAAATTCATTTAAACACTGGTACATTTAAACAGGTTCAAATTCATTTAAACATCTGTTTGCCTCAAAATTCTTAAGGGTATCGCTTAATGACTAGTTCTTATTTTTCATTGAAGCATTTTAAAACTTAACAGGTTAATAATTATATAGGACTACACGAAATAATTCGTATACATTGACGGTTTTAAATAGCTCATTTCCTTCATTTACCTACCCAAAATGTGACAGAAACTCGAGCATCAGATATTTCTTATCGCGAGTGATTCACCGTGTCAAATCTTCGCTTATCTGATAATATGACTCATTATGATTCAGCGATATGCATGTTGAGGGGGTAACACTCAAATCTTAGTTGCAGTTATAAATATGTATTTTAAAGCATAATCATTCGAAAATTCAATTATTTTTCATGAAACGCTCTACCCTATTTTACAGACTTGTATGATAAATTTGGTGAAATATGTACTTTTTTTTTTCTAAAATCTATATTTTGAACGTTATACTAAAAATGAATTCGTGTAAAACCTATTTTTTACATTGCATGAATTCGTATTCATTTGAGAATAGTAGTCTATTTCTTAAAATATTTTTACAGGGTACATTGTGAAGGGTGCTTTTCTTTCAAACAGTGATCTTGGATTTTTATGAAAGGTCTCTCGTATTTCTGTCGCCATAAAATAATATGAATCTATTGGATTTTTTTGTGAAAGGCGCTGGGATTCGAATAGGAATAGGGTTATATTATTTGTGAAGGACGCTGGGTAGTCGCATTATTTTATGAGCAGGGATTAAATCTTTAACTTTTTCTAGTTTCTTTTGAAGGATTTCTATATTTTGAACCTATTGATGTGTAAGCTTTACTTTTAGCCTAACTTGAATTGAAAAAAAAAACAGGGTAAAGTGTAAATTATCTGATTTTATGAAGGGTCCTTATGCATAAATGGATTTTTGTGAAGGATTCCTTTTTATTAAAAAGGGGATCTGTTCACTATTTTAATTAACTACGCACTAGCTGGTAAAATTATATTTTGTTCACATAACATTTCAATGGTGTTGGAAAGTGATTCATGAATTATGTCGCTACGCATGATTTTTCATTCTTGTTTATTTTATATATACGTTAAAATTCTTCGTTTTGTAGCACTCTGTATTTTTTTAAGTGTGTATTGTTAGGCTATCGAAGGGCTCCTCTGGGTAAAAAAAGGGAGGGGGTAGGGGGAGGGGGAGGGGGCGAGCTGTTAAATATAGTACTGTATAATTCATACGGGACCCTGTATTTTTTACTATAACCCCCGTGGTGATTCCTGGGACCATGAAGTTTTGACTCTAGGTCACTTCTAGCTAAAAGCTCACACCTTAAGGTAAAATTCATTTCAGTTGAGAGTTTATATCTTAGATTACTTTCAGTTGAAAATCCTACTTTTGGCGACTTTTAACTCTAAAACTTCTATTTTTAACTCTAAATTCTGTTTTTGGTTTAAAAGAAAAAAAATCTTAATAACTTTTTTAATTTATTTCATTCACTTCTACTACATACACTCATATTCAAACTGCATACTCTCGTTTAGGAAAAAAAAATGCTTCGAAAAATGTCTAAGTTCCCCAATTAAAATTAGTGAATGACCCTTTTTAATTATTATTTTTAATTAAATCATTATTGACTTTTTAAACTCTCCTCAAATGTACTCTAACATGTATATCGAATGGTCTACTCTAGTTAAAAAAAAATCTTGCAAAAATGTCTAAGTTCCCCAATTAAAATTAATGATCCTTTTTAATTACAATTTTTAATTATTTCTTAATTACTATTTTTCGTTCACATTCAAACTACGTACTCTCGTTGAGAATCGAATAGTCTACTCTAGTTTAGAAAAAAAAATCTTAAAAATTTCTTAAGTTCTCCAATTAAAATAAATTAATATTTTAATGAACATTTTTAATTAATATTTTTTAATACTGGAACCAGGAAGTTTTGACTCTAGGTCACTTCTAGCCAAAAACTCACACCTTAAGGCAAAATTCATTTCAGTTGAGAGTTTATATCTTAGATTACTTTCAGTTGAAAATCCTACTTTTGGCGACTTTTAAAACTAAAAATTATATTTTAACTCTAAATTCTATTTTTGGTATAAAAGAAAAAAAAAATCTTAATACCTTTTTTAATGCATGAATCATTATTTCTAACATATATATTGAATAGCCTACTCTAGTTGAAAAAAAAAATTGTTTCGAAAAATTTCTAAGTTCTCCAATTAAAATTAATTAAATTTCTAATTCGCTAAAATAAATCCCTTGAAACACACCTCGTATTCTAGTAGAAAATTCTCCGCAAAAAAAAAAAAAAGGCTTCGAAAAATTTCTAAGTCTCGCAATTAAAATTAATTAACACTAATCCTTAATTAATCCCCTTATCTTAGGTGGTGGAGGTGGGCACTTCGGGAGGAGGTGGGCACTTCGGGAGGAGGAGGGCAGGTGCTGCACTTCGGGAGGAGGGCTGAGGGCAGGTGCTGCACCGTGCACCGTGCCCTCAGCCCTCCTCCTGTGGCCGGAGCCCCATTTTCTCTCTACTTTCAAATTTTGTATATAGGTTCATTGTGGTAAGGGGCTTCCCTGATTAGTTTTGGGGGTTCATTGGTGAAGTGTAAAGGAGGGAAACGGGGGCTTACCCCCCCCCCCCTTAATTTTGATAAATGGGTTTTTCATGTAGAATTATCCAATTTACTCCAAATTTTGTATATAGGCTCATTGTGGTAAGGCACTTCCCTGATTAGTTTTGGGGGTTCACTGGTAAAGTATAAAGGGGTGAACGGGGGGTACTAACCCCCCTTGATATAGATAAATGGGTTTTGTAAGCAGAATTATCCGATTTTCTTCAATTTTATATATATGTTCATTGTGATAAGGCGCTTCTCTGATTAGTTTTGGGGGTTCATTGGTTAAGTATAAAGAGGGGACGGGGGGCTAACCCCCCCTTAATTTAAATAAATGGATTTTTCATGCAGAATTATCCGATTTTTTCAAATTTTGTATATAGGTTCATTGTGGTAAGGCGCTTCTCTGATTAGATTTATGGGTTCATTGGTTAATTATAAGAAGGAGAAACGGGGTATGGTTCCCCCCTTTTAATATATTGTCGATTTCTTCATTTTTCGAGGGCTTATTTCAAATTCTTTGAAATAAGAATATAATTTACAGTTAGTGTGAATAGCCTGTGAGCTCAATGCCGTCAGTTTAACTGGGCAGTTTTCTTTTATTTATATACGAAATGAATCTTTAAAGTTTCTAGAAAAAAGTTATTATGTATGTATACGGAATAAATAATTATAGTTTTTGGAAAGTATGGTATTATAAAGTATTACAATCTTTCTTCGGAAAATGTAGATAACTTGTTTTATTTTTATACAAAAAATTAAGAATTTGAGACAATATTATACTATTTCAATAAAAGTTTAGAATCTGTTCCATTATTATAATATAACTTATGAATTACCTGAATATACATTATCTTATATATTGTAAGCGAAATACTATATTCTCCCCTTTACTTGATAAATTATTTTACTTTTAAACAATTATTATTTTAGATTTTAAACTAAAATTGAGGGGATAAATAACAATCTCTAATATTATGAATTTTATATACATCGACTTACGTTTGAAAATAGACCTGTTGTTTACCAAAGGAAAACTGGAAGTTCTTTACACATAAGATTCCTATGTTTACTTGCTGATAAAATACTTCTTATACATAGTTTAAGGTACCAAAATTCTTTCACTAAATTGAATATTATATTTTTATTTTTATTTCTCGTGATATATAACTTATTTAGCAATACCATTTAATGAACGGGTATTTTCACCCATTTAAATTTACATTTTAAGCCATGATGAATACATATTGAATATATAATAATGGATAAAACATTATTTGTATACTTGTAACATGAATTACGAGAAATAAATTTATACATTATACTTACATTATGAATTCACCCACTGTATAATAAAATATACTTTACTTAATTTTATATCAAAACACGTGATTATTTATGGTTTTTTGTTTAGCGTACAGACCAATTACTGTATCATATATTCTAATACGAGCAAATCTTGTGGGTGGTTATATATATATATATATATATATATATGCAAAAATTATCTTAAAAACGGCTCTAACGATTTTGACGAAATTTCGTATCCTACCGTTTTGGGGCACCAGAAAACCATTGGGCTAGGTCACATGCTCGAGAAAATTCGATTAGTGGGTCATTTTGGGTGATTTTGGGTCATGGTCTAGCTAATTGCATCTAAAAAACGGTTCAAACGATTTTGACGAAATTTTGTATCCGACCATTTTCGGGCATGAGAAGTCAATTGGGCTGGGTCACACGTTCGAGAACTTTCGATTAGTGGGTCATTTTTGGGTCAACGCGGGTCAAATTAATTTTATCTAAAAAACGGCTCTAACGATTTTGATTAAATTTTGTGTCCTACGAGTTTCGAGCACGATAAAAGCATTGGGCTAGGTCGCATGTCCGAGAAAATTCGATTAGTGGGTCATTTCTGGGTCAATGTGGGTCAAGATCTAAAAAGCGGCTCAATTTACACTAAATTTTGCATCCAATGGTTTTCGGGCACGAGAAGACTGTTGGGCTAGGTCACATGTTCGAGAAAATTCAATTAGTGGGTCATTTTGGGTCATTTTGGGTCATTTTGGGTCATGGTCAAGCTAATTGTATCTAAAAAACGGTTCAAACGATTTTGACGAAATTTTGTATCCAACCATTTTCGGGCATGAGAAGTCAATTGGGCTGGGTCACATGTTCGAGAACTTTCGATTAATGGGTCATTTTTGGGTCAACGCGGGTCAAATTAAATTTATCTAAAAAACGGCTCTAACGATTTTGATTAAATTTTGTGTCCTACGAGTTTCGAGCACGATAAAAGCATTGGGCTAGGTCGCATGTCCGAGAAAATTCGATTAGTGGGTCATTTCTGGGTCAATGTGGGTCAAGATCTAAAAAGCGGCTCAATTTACACTAAATTTTGCATCCAATGGTTTTCGGGCACGAGAAGACTGTTGGGCTAGGTCACATGTTCGAGAAAATGCAATTAGTGGGTCATTTTGGGTCATTTTGGGTCATTTTGGGTCATGGTCAAGCTAATTGTATCTAAAAAACGGTTCAAACGATTTTGACGAAATTTTGTATCCGACCATTTTCGGGCATGAGAAGTCAATTGGCTGGGTCACATGTTCGAGAACTTTCGATTAGTGGGTCATTTTTGGGTCAACGCGGGTCAAATTAATTTTATCTAAAAAACGGCTCTAACGATTTTGATTAAATTTTGTGTCCTACGAGTTTCGAGCACGATAAAAGCAACGGGCTAGGTCGCATGTCCGAGAAAATTCGATTAGTGGGTCATTTCTGGGTCAATGTGGGTCAAGATCTAAAAAGCGGCTCAATTTACACTACATTTTGCATTCAGTGGTTTCCGGGCACGAGAAGACTGTTGGGCTAGGTCACATGTTCGAGAAAATTCAATTAGTGGCTCATTTTGGGTCATTTTGGGTCATGGTCAAGCTAATTGTATCTAAAAAACGGTCCAAACGATTTTGTCGAAATTTTGTATCCGACTATTTTCGGGCACGAGAAGACTATTGGGCTGGGTCACATGTTCGAGAACTTTCGATTAGGGGTCATTTTTGGGTCAAAGCGGGTCAAATTAATTTTATCTAAAAAAGGGCTCTAACGATTTTGATTAAATTTTGTATTTTACGAGTTTCGGGCACGCGAAAATTATTAGACTAGGTCACATGTTCGAGAAAATTCGATTAGTGGGTCATTTCTGGGTCATTGTGGGTCAATATCTAAAAAGCGGCTCAATTTACACTAAATTTTGCATCCTATGGTTTTCCGGAACGAGAAGACTGTTGGGCTAAGTCACATGTTCGAGAAAATTCAATTAGTGGGTCATTTTGGTCATGGGTCATGATATTTAAACTCAAATTTAATTTTGACCGAGCATTGCTCGGTCTTCCCTGCTCGTAAAATATATAACACGTGTCGCTATTTTTAATATTCTAATCTTGCGTGCCCCTTACAATTAAATAAATATTCATGATATGTTTTATTTGAAATAATATACATACTGTTTCTGCACTGTAAAGACGTTTTATTTTTTTCTCCATTTAAGTGATCTGCGATTTTAATTGATTTAGATTAAATAAATACACTGCAAGACATAGATTCTGCTGTAATAGACGAGCCCACCAAGATGAGTAAAGCCTTGACATCGGAGTTTAAGGAGCAAGTCGCCTCTACTATTTTAATGAAACCTGTTTTGAATAGGAACTGATGCCCTCTTCATCAGATCAAGTTGATCAAGAGTTACCTTTTAGTTGTAACACATGTAAAAAGTATTTACCAAAAAATATATGTTATTAAGGCATATGAACTTACCTTTAGAAAAAAAAAACTTTAAGTGTGATAATCTGTTTACTACAAAGAGTGCTTTATGGGATCATATGCTAATTCATCCCAATGCATCTGCCATGTATAAGAGTGCAAAGTGCATTAAGACTTTCTCGCGAAAAAGTGTATTAGTTAGACGCATGAAATTTCAGTTAGAAAAGAAACCTTTTAATTGTAAAATGTGTTCAAAATACTTTGTGCAGAAAAGCGACTTGGAAAAGCATAACTTAGTACATTCTAAACAAGGGGTTATGCATAAATGTAATCAATGTAATCAAGTTTTCACGGGAAATAAATTTAATAAAACATACTACGACTCATACCACCCCTGAGCAAAAATAAGGGAATATTGCACCGTTTACCAGACACTATAAATGTGTAGATTGTTCTGAAATATTTAATCACAGGTTTGACTTAGTGAAACATAGAAAAATTCATCTCTCACCCAAAGAACATATATCTGAACAGCGCACTGAACTTTTAAACCATTTACAGAATTTATTACAACGTATACGCAGTTTACAGAATGCTATAGAAAATGAAACTATACCTTCTTGAAATATTGACTTTACATATTCTTGTATATCCTAAGGTATCTGTTTAAATGATTAAACAAATAATAGATAAGAGAAAAAGCTTTTGTGTTTTATTTTTCAATCTGATTATATTATAACACTATTATGCGAGTGAATGGACTTGTAAATTTATACACTATCTATAAAATAAAATTTTTTAAATTGAATTTTACAAGTTACTTAAATTATATATTTTATTTTTTTAATATATTATTCACATTTTATTGTTTCACATATGCTAGTTAAATTCAAATGCGATTAAACATATAATTTTGTATAATCTATATTGTTAATTTTCTTTAAGTTTAGATTTTTTATTAACACACATTACTTTTATTCAAAAAATTGATTTAACGAATTATACATTTATGTAATTAAACAAACTTATATTAATTATTTTTAGTGAAACATTAGATTTTACTAAATATACACATTTGTAATTAATCAAATTTTATTAATTTTTATTACATAAACAATAAATTTTACTAATTATACACACCTGATTAAACTTTTTATCTTATGTGATTAACTCATTATACTTTTAATAGTAACTTGCGTTGCCATATCCGCTTTTATAAATGATTAGATATTATAAAGCATACTGATTTTATATGAGACAAGCAATATACATTCTCGTTAAATGAATAATTCGAATCTTTAACATATAACGCCATGTTTACTTTTAAATAACAGGCTTGCTTTAAACTGTAACCGTCACTCTTTAATAACCTATGTTAGTAACTGTTTGGATACAACATAATCAGTTTACTGTTGCCTTTTGCCGTGACTAAACCTTATACTGCTTGTTATTTAAAATATTTAAAAAAAGGCTTGTGAATTAGATAAGGTTAAAAGATCTTGAGAAGAAATGGCTTCTTCAACAAAGTTTCAACGTTTAGATAAGCCTATAGAAAATTCTGATTCTTATACAAATGAGTTTTTACCAAGATCTAATATAGAGGAGGAATATGAAACACTATCCCCTAACATGGACTTGTATGCTACAGAACCTAAGATTGTTAAAGATTCTACAACCCCAATGTTTACTATAATATATATATATATATATATATATATATATATATATATAACTGTGGTGTTGACGAAATGTCTTTCCCTGATTCCTGCTGTGAGTCAACCTCTGCTATAGGCATTTTGGATACGATGTTTAAGGACCTAGATTTAAAAAAAATGGAAACATACCTTACCTCACAAGTGTTCATCGAATGAACAATTACAAGAAGTACCAACTAGCATTGCACATATTAGTGAATAATTACAAGACATAACCCATCCCATCGCATGTGTGAATGGCATTTCCAAACAAACATGATAAATCTCGTATTTTAGTCGTGTTTCGGATTAAACTTGGCGATTTTATATTTTTAACTTTTAAACGCCATAATAGGCAATATTATGTACATATTGAAGAGATCAAACACAATGTATTTAAAAATGAAGAAATTTCAACAACAAATAGAATTTTTATGGATATTTCAACTTGTTATGAATTTCAATATAAGGTTTTTGGATTTAATTTAAAATATAAAAGTTCATCGTTTATTGCTAACAATACAGTATTAGTGTTAAATTATAATAATTATATTATGCAAATTAAAAATTTAAAGAATTATTTGCATTGTGTCTTAAACGATTTTCAATTAGAAAATTTAAAAGAAAAAGCTTTTGATTTTAATAACAAACTAATTAATCACTTGTATACAGTTCATCTACCGCATTTAATTAAGCAAAAATGCACACTTGTTAATATACCTTCTGAAATCGATTCTGTTTTATTATCGAAACTTATCTCTTCTATTGAGGATAATGTACTGACAATATTAAACCAAATTTAAGAATGCATAGGATGTATTTTTAGACACCAAAGTCAAAGTCTACATACACGTTTCACCTTTAATAAACGTGAAAGATTTAATCAGTTAAGGGATATGATTTGAATGCTTGTAAAATTTGATTATGTTATTTCCAAGTTTTTAAACGGATTTGAATGTATCAGCAAAAACTTTTTACATAGCATTAATGTGGAATTTATTCGAAATGTATTGTTTAATTCCTAAAATAAAATATATTGCTTTAAATCTGCGTGTTTATTTAAAGAACACGTGTGTGTTTATTAATATAGTTTAACTTACAATTTAGAATTAATAATTTGTGTTATATGTTTATAACAGAAACATGGTAACATAGTATGTATACTAAATGTTAGTAGCGTACTACACATGTTAGTAAAAATATTTTTGAACTATTATAAAAGTTATTAAAATTATTTTTCAATTAAAAATTTTTTAAGTTAAAGTTTTTATAAATTTACAATTAAAAAAAGTTTTTATAAATTTAAACTTAATAAAAGTATTCCAGAATTGAAAAAAAAATTATAATTTATTAAAATTAAGTTTTTATATATCTGTGTGTATATGTATATATGTTATATAAAATTTTATTTTGCAATATTCCTTTAAATTATTCTAAATTCTGACATATTCTTTATTTCCCTATTTCTTAATAATATTTATTCCTATTTAATTTCCTTTTACAATTCAAAACGCGTATATTAATAATTATCTTATTCCAAATCTTAATCTAAACTTTAAGTCCATTCGTAACTTTTATCAACTAGCCAATCTATAATATTCTGAGAGAGGATAGTTTTTCATTTCGAATGTTTTTAAAAGCCATTTTGTTATTTTATTCCATGGGCTGGATTTGCGCGCTATATTTTTTTACTTCAAAAACAATGCGCCACTAAATCAGGGATTCTTTCTTATTAAAAACTCTCCATCTCACGTCATTCGCTTAGCCGTTCAATTCTTAAATTACGCCTCTCACTGATTGGTTCGTGTACTTATTACGTCGATTGTGTAGCTACCCGCGCATCTAACAAAAAGACCTCGGATAGCATAATTTTGTCTTGTTTTCAAGTACTGAACAAACGGTTATCTGGCATTCTTATGATTCGGAATTTCTAAACCAGCTACAAGATCAACAAAATGTTATAATGATTTATAGTCAAGCCTGAGGGCTTTTGAAAACATCGTCCTGTGGGAATTGTTTCGTCATCTCTCCTGTGCCTGAATAAACGCTTTATTTGGACAGCTGGCTTAGTCTTTATGGAGAAATTCTCAATGGGTACATTCAGTGCCTACACTCCTTGCTATGATTCTTGATCTATCGACTGCAATATATATATATATATATATATATATGTGTGTGTGTGTGTGTATATATGTCCGTGTGTATGTATGTATGTACGTGTGTGTATATGTATATGTATGTATATGTATCTATATACATGTGGAAATTTAGTTATGTAATAGAAATTCTCACACTTCCTCATTAGAAACCCAATATTCTGTTAATTAATAACAATAAGCTTCACATTAAAGAAATAGATTAATTTATACTTACAAACATAGCCCGCTTGCAAAAGTATGTCCATGTTACTCAGCTACTTTACACATTGTCTCTGTGACTAACATCATGACAGGGTGTTATGCTACTACCACGTGATTTCCTTAAAAGTCACGTGATCATGAAGATAAGAGTTAAACACAACATGTTTGGCATTTTCGCTTCTGTCATAGCACAGGCTAGTTTGGTAAGTTTTAATGTATTCTATTCTTTATTTTACAAGCAAACGACATATTTACATTTTAGTAAGAATATCTAATTTAATTTTTTTGTTAAATAACCTTTTATACCCATGTATATTACAAATGTATGATAAAAACACTAAGTTATTGTTTTAAAAGACTTTTATTTTGTAATACTATCGACAATAAGATAACACAATGTATTTAAAATCTTGCTAAAGGGTTTTATATAGTTTTAGTATAAACATTGTTTATTCATCTGGCCATTGCTTTTAGAAGTAACATAATTTTCTTACACAAGCGGAAAATAATATTTCTTCATTAATATATTATGTTTACAAAATTATCACGTTATCTATACTAATAAAAGAAAGTTTCGCTCTGTCTGTGTGTGTCTGTCTGTTTGTTTGTTTGTCTGCGATGGCTAGCAAAATCTAGCCCACCTAGAAGCCTGAAAATTTAGATTTAGGTAGTCCAAACCCTCTCCTGGTGCACCTGAGCCTCAGCATTTTAATATTTTGAAAATTAGAGTAGTTCTTAATTAAAAACTGATCAAAGATGACAAATAAGAAATCACTCTTCCAAGAAATGTGCGCGCATGCTCAGAAGCATTTTATCCGTATCTCCGTAAATAGAAGAAACAAAGCACGAGTCGCCTAGTTTTTTTTTAAGTTTTTCTAAATTCGCCATGGGCGAACGGCTGAAAATACAGAAAAACCGTCTACATATTCTCAAATAACCTACTTTTACGTCTCGAACGATCTGGTTGGTTTGAAAAAAATTCATATTTAAAACCCTTTCAAATAAATATAATCAATAGGCATCTAATTCATGTTTTTTATTTTCTCCAGTTTTCCGAACCTTGCATCCACCGGACTACAAAAGATACGGAAAAACGAAGGTCACCAAATTAAAGAACTGACGTTGTCCTTTTCAAAGTCATGTTTGGTTTTAAAAAATACGAAAATTAACCCATGAAAAATGTATATTTGCAGTATGCCGTTTCGCATTTTTTGCGATTTCGGCGGTTTTTAAAAATTCACATCAGCGGTTCAGAGCAAGGTACGAAAAACTAAAAATACCAGACAATATCTACACTTATTCTTGTTTTAACATCTGTATTTGTTTTTGAAAAATTAGAATAGTAACCCTTCGAAAAAAATTCGCGTGCACGACTCACTTTTGCGAATTCCGATTTTCTGCGATATATTAAATCTGGCATTGGCTTTCTAAAATAACCAAATAAAAAACAAACACACCTAAAGATATATACGTTCTATTGGGTTTAGGTAGAAATCTTTAGTTTTAAAAAACTTTACGTTAACGCTTTCGAAAACGTTTTTTACCGTAATTCAATTTCGCATTTTTAACGATTTTTCCTATCTTTAAAAATTCAAATCTGAGTTCATAAACAAGATACGAAAAACTAAGAATACCGTGCCTAATCTACATTCCTTTGTTTTTTAAAATCTGGTATTTTTTTTGAAAAATTTTAATTTTAACCCTCCAAAAAATTCATTTCTAAAACTTACTCACGCCTTTTTCGTTTTTCGGCCCAGTATTAAAAATCGGCATTGACTCGGGAAATGTGAATACGGACAAATAGTAGGCTCCAGATCATAGACACGTTCATTTTCTTCAAAACACATCGTTAAGTTTCAAGAAATATCTACATTAACGCTTTCGAAACCGATTGTTTGCGTAACACACTTTCGCAATTTTCCGCTATTTTCGCAATGTTTACCCGTGGTTAAATTTCAATTCTACTAGGAAATTTGGCTGGGTCAAGTGATCTGAAAAGGCCTCTTCCAGAACAGACTGCGCCCCCTGGCAGTGGTAGGTGGAACTACAGGAGTATCTCTGGTTCTATGGCCCCGATTGTGAAGGGATTTGGCTCATTCGACTTTATTTCGATAGCCTTTCAGATTTCAGTCATATTTGTATAGATTAGATTGTTATTATCTCGGGTCCGGGCAACGCCGGCCGCGTTAGCTATTATATAATATAGCTTGTAAATACAGTAGGTATATATTTATATACTACATCTATAAGTATACTTATATACTTAAATTAGATGTAAGTATACATATACTTATAGATGCTTATAGTGTATAAATATACTATGTATCTCAAATTATTATTTCTCAAATTGTATCTCATACACTCGTGAACCATTTCAACTAGTTGTCCGATTAAACATAACTGTCAAACATGCGGTATACTGATCTCTCTAATTCACGATCGAAGCATGCTAAGAAATAGTCCATCGCCTCTTCCTTAGTAAAGTGACAACATTTACATTGTTTTAAGTGTTTTAAAACACAAACAGGTAAAAGCTTTGTTAAAAAAGTTTGAATAAGACATTCGCTAATTTTAATGCAATATCTCTCTAGTTTGAGAAAATGCTCTTTTGTAAGTAGTAAATAATCAGGTTTCAAACAAAACCCAGACTGTTCCTTTTTTAATAGTTTTTGCAGTATCCATGATTCCTTATCCACATAAATCGTTAATAAGTCGTTGTTACATACGAATGTGTCTTTTTCAGAGAGAAAATTAAATTTAGCCATTCTCGTTTCAAATTTATTGAAGGTTGCGCACGATATTGTAATTCCTTCATTTGTAGGGAACAGTTTACCACTATTCTTATATTCTTTATATTTCTGAATGTAAAAGTTCAACTCACAGTCTTTATTCATTTGTACTTCAAATATCGTATCCTCACCTAAGTCCCAATGGTAAGATGTTAAAATATCAAAATACTGAAATATTCTACTAAACTCGCTGATTTCTGAAATTTCATAATAAGATGGCTTAAGTGAAGTAGTCATTTTCAGGTTTACAAGTATCCAAAATGTTGGCTAAACAGGCAGAGTCGCAGGATAGTAAGGTTTCAGGGTAGCAAGGCATGTGATCAAATAAATATGCAGCAAGGTATTAAGTAATTAGAAAAACAATCGTCTAAGTCAGGAAAGCAGGCTACAGAACTTTAAACAATGAATTCATTATGGTGTGCCAGCTGCTTATATTGTATTCTTATCGTTGTAAAACAAGATGTTATTTTACAAATGTTGTGCCACATCCTGTTTTATAAAGTTGAAAAATTCTAAAACCTTTTTTAAACTTAAAAAATAAATTTTATTATCTTATACATTTTTCAAAAATCTTTAAAAGAAGTAATATTGTGATAGGTTTCATTATTTATATTAACTGTATGAAGCCTTCGTAGCGTATCTGGGAGCGCATATGGATGCTAGCCAAAAGGTTGACAGTTCGAATCCGACCATAGACATAATGGTAAAACAAGGTTTCTCCGCCAGACGCCTGAGGAGCGCCCGGCGCGACTTCGACCACCGGACCCAGGTGCTCAAGGACCTATCACACGTACATCGGATTTGTCTCTCCGAGTGCGCTCCGGTCGGTCCGGAGAACCGCCATTGGCGGAACCTCCGAACCCCATTACCCGAGTCTGCGACGACATAGGTCGTTGCGATGCGCGGAGGATCCCACATCTCAGAGGAAACTTCCACACAGACACTCGATGAACCGTTGAAACAACCCAGCGACCTCGTCGCCAAAACCCCATATGGAGAACCGGTCCCTCAGTCATGTGGCAAGCTTACCAACGGTCCTTGCTTTCCTACGGCGTCTGATCATCGAGCGCATAGAAGGGCGAACGACTTGTTCTTCTTGTTTGGGTTGTCACTATGTGTGGCGGAGGAGCCTCTTGCCAACCCGGAACCATGAGGACACTCGATCCCTTCACATAGATGTGACTCGGCTAGGTCGTCCCCTTCGAATGGCTTTACATATCGCAGCGAGATACGAGGAGATCCCCTATCGACTCCATTCTCAGGTTCATCCACATATATCACAGACACCAAAAAACAAAAAACACAACAAATCACAAAACTTGTTAAAACGATGGAAAGTTATTTTAGGAACCACTATCGGTCTCTGGGAGACGTGGAAACTCCTCCCAAATGCGCCAAAGAGGCGTGCCCGATCGAGATTAGTATTGGATTAAAATTAGGTGAAGACTACTACTCATCCGCCCGCCAGACGTAGAAAGTCAAGGCTGCGCATAGACGTGCCGGACTGGGTTTCAGCCCGTGACTTCATTTCAGGTTCGAACGCCGCTATTTTACTGACGAGCCACTGGTCCGGTTCCTCGCGGTCGATCGGATCGAGAAAGTTCATATCCCCTCCCAGAAAATCGACGTGAGTCACGTCTGGCAGGCTGAGTTCCTGACCCTGTGTCGTCACTTTGCATCTGGTCCCAACGGGCAGTCTCGATCCAATCCAGACCTTGAGGGCGACTCACACTTGATCCAGCTACAGGGGAATCACAAGGGACGGTCGTACGAAGCCCAACCCACATTGACCGTCTACGTTCTACCGCCCGCACGACACCGGGAGTTGCGTCGTGCCGTCTCACCTGCCGACGGGCGTCACAATAGAACCCTTGCAATCCATGTTTTACAGATCCTGTCCGAACCATCTTCTCATCATAGACAAGTTTTGAAACCGCCCGATCCGTGTTGGCTTAGCCTTTGCACCTCGAGTCACCCCCCGGACGCAAAAGAACCGAGCACAAGGGTTTGGTCTACGCGAATGTCTTTTCACCACCTTGTCATCCCAAGTTCCCGGGGCTCACAAGTCCCGTACCCATGTCAGTAATGAAACCGACTACGGCACTAAGTCAAGGCTCTACAACTGGGACCTCTAGGGACGACGGCCTGATACTCTTGCAGCCAAGAACCGGCCCAAAAGAGAGGAAGACCCAGTAGAATCGGCTTCTTCGGCTAGACAGACATCGCTTTCCGACTGCCCCACCAAGATGAGGTACGGACTCGTCCACTGCTGCTCCCCTCCTGTCGACGAAACATCTCCATGTGTCGAGAGTCCGGTCTTCTTCCTTACTCAAAAGGCCGATTTGGAACAACCCGACGGAGAGTCCACGCAAAGCTCGGCTTCCTAAACATAATGGTAAGTTAAACTTTCCTTTTTAAAGTATATAATTAAAACACTATCCTTAAACCCCACTTGGTAAGTTAAAATTTGCTTTATTATACAGAATCTCTTGTATTCAGATTGGAAAAATATACTTTGCTTTTACAAGATCATAAAACCAACAAACCAAGAAAAATTTTACAAGGTTATTTTACATGTTATAAATTGAAAAAATACATTCCAATGTATATGTGTGTTTAAACATTAAATTTTCTCGTAAAGCTTAAATTTAAAACAAACCCTTAATTTCCAGTATGATTAAAACTGTATAAAAATAATCCAGTATGTTTGATCACGTGACACCTTTTTTTAAATATCTTAAATCTCGTCTAAGAAGCATGACCTCAAGGTGTGTTCGTTTAAACCTACTGTAAATCAACACACCATGAGATCATTTTGTACCGAGTTCGAATACAGCTTAAAACTTTTGAAGAAACAGTAATTTTCGAATACAGTAAAACCTGTGTAAGTTGACCACTTGCGGTGCCACACTTCAGTGGTCAACTTAGAGAGGTGGTCAACTTATAAAGGGTGATGATAAATTTACTTTTTTTTAACCTAATATTCATACCATATCATTCTTTACCACAAAAATTCATTTATTGACAGGGCTTTAAAATAATATTGTATTACCATGCATTTTTCTAACACCTTATAAAAGAAAAGATTAACTACAAGAATGAATTAATAGTTTTGTATCAATTTTAAAATCAGTTAATATACTACTATTATTTTTTTTTAAACAATCAATCAATACACAGCCAATTAGTGATTCTTCAAACTATACTAGTTATTACGCATAATTTATAAAAAAAAAATCACATGTTAAGACACATACACATTCTAAAATTTTAAAATTTAAGTTTGTCATTTACATTACCTATTTGTCCAAGAAAAACTCTGTTATTGTAGTTTGACGCTGGTTTTTGGACTTTACATCAGCCCAGTGTTTTTCAATGCAACAGAAATATCAGGCTGCTTATCAGAAGCATAGCACATTAAATTTTGTACACAGTCTAAAGCTTCTGAAAAAGTTAAAGGAGTCTTTCTTGTGTTTGCTATTGCAACTATTGCAACTGGTGGAAATATTTCTGCTTACCAACTAACACCTGAGGTTATTGAAAGAAGGGAAGGAATGATAAGAGAATGGGGAATAGAAGAAAGAAATCAAGAATCAATCAAAGAATGGAGGGGGAGGGTTGAAAAGCCAAATCCACAAGAGCAACAATGTAAGAATAGATAAGCCTTGAATTATTTCCCTACACCTATCATTACTAAAAGCATTTCCCAGGTTAATACTATTTCACCCTTTTAGAAATCATATATTCTAATACGAGCAAATCTTGTGGGTGGTTATATATATATATATATATATATATATATATATATATATATATATATATATATATATATATATATATATATATGCAAAAATTATCTTAAAAACGGCTCTAACGATTTTGACGAAATTTCGTATCCTTCCATTTTGGGACACCAGAAAACCATTGGGCTAGGTCACATGTTCGAGAAAATTCGATTAGTGGGTCATTTTGGGTCATTTTGGGTCATGGTCTAGCTAATTGTATCTAAAAAACGGTTCAAACGATTTTGACGAAATTTTGTATCCGACCATTTTCGGGCACGAGAAGTCTATTGGGCTGGGTCACATGTTCGAGAACTTTCGATTAGTGGGTCATTTTTGGGTCAACGCGGGTCAAATTAATTTTATCTAAAAAACGGCTCTAACGATTTTGATTAAATTTTGTGTCCTACGAGTTTCGAGCACGATAAATGCATTGGGCTATGTCGCATGTCCGAGAAAATTCGATTAGTGGGTCATTTCTGGTTCATCGTGGGTCAAGATCTAAAAAGCGGCTCAATTTACACTAAGTTTTGCATCCAATGGTTTTCGGGCACGAGAAGACTGTTGGGCTAGGTCACATGTTCGAGAAAATTCAATTAGTGGGTCATTTTGGGTCATTTTGGGTCATGGTCAAGCTAATTGTATCTAAAAAACGGTTCAAACGATTTTGACGAAATTTTGTATCCGACTATTTTCGGGCACGAGAAGACTATTGGGCTGGGTCACATGTTCGAGATCTTTCGATTAGTGGGTCATTTTTGGGTCAAAGCGGGTCAAATTAATTTTATCTAAAAAACGGCTCAAACGATTTTGATTAAATTTTGTATCCTACGACTTTCGGGCACGCGAAAATCATTAGGCTAGGTCACATGTTCGAGAAAATTCGATTAGTGGGTTATTTCTGGGTCATTGTTGGTCAAGATCTAAAAATCGGTTCAATTTACACTAAATTTTGCATCCTATGGTTTTCGGGCACGAGAAGACTGTTGGGCTAAGTCACATGTTCGAGAAAATTCAATTATTGTGTCATTTTAGTCATTTGTCATGATATTTGAACTCAAATATAATTTTGACCGAGCATAGCTCGGTCTTCCCTGCTCGTTCTAGTTAAAAAGGAAAAAAAAAGAAAAATACTTGGAGAGTTGCTTTTTTTTTAATTCATGATTTGTTAGCTTTTTGGGTGGTCAAGTTATAAAGGGTTTTGATGGGCATTTTATAATAGTTCTAGTCAAATCTCAATAATTTCAGTGGTCAAGATACAAGATAGACAGGTGGTCAGGTTACAAAGGGTTTGTCTTATAGTTTTGTATAGGATAAATTTGGTTCCGGACAACAGAGGTCAACATAGACAGGTGGTCAACTTACAAGGGTGGTCAACTTTACAGGTTTCACTGTACTGTAAATATAAGACCTTACGATAGAGGGCGACACCACATTAAACATTCTTTCCCATAAATTTATTTTTTTGGGATAGGGCGTGTACGGACTCTACCATAACCGATACCTCATTCTCACTCCTACTCTAAGACAATTCTCCAAATTTTAACATTAAGCCCCCCCCCCCCCCTATGACACCTCCTTACTATAGCATACTTCCCCCCTAAAAACCCCTCTCCTATAACACATCTTTTCGTCCCACTCTACATTTAAATTTCCTATTTAACCATCGTACTGTAAGACAGGAGCTCACCACCACCTCATTGCTCCCCCTGGGGTCGAAGCCACGTTTTTCCCCCACTAACACTTAAAAGAAGTAAAATGTAAAAATTGAAATATTTTCAAAAACAGGTAGTGCAGACTTATCTACAAATGAATAACTTTCACTTAAAGCAATAATTATTAAATCTGATTCAATACAGAAAACACAGGGATGATTTATATTTAATACTTTTGGAAATTTTTCTATAGAAATTTTCACACGCCTTGCATTTATAATAATCAAATTTTAATTGCTTAATAGGCGTATAGCCAACGTAGTGAAAAATTACCCAAGCCGGGACTCGAACCCGGGTCATCAGTATAGCGCTGATGGTATGAATTTATTCAATTATCGATGCTGGATTTCCTTTGATTTCGTGTTTGCCCAGGGTTGGTGGCTCACGGAAAATTTTCCATCTTGTGCTGCGTTTGTAGGTTTGCCAACATGTTATAGTGAGAGGGTTCCAGGCTGAGTATCGTTCCCGAGTGGTTCAGTTGGTAGAACGTCAATGCGCTATACTGATGACCCGGGTTAGAGTCCCGGCTTGGGTACTTTTTCACTATGTTGGCTATACGCATATTAAGCAATTAAAATTTGACAGGGTTGATTATTAAAAATTAAAAAAATATATATTTTTGTCTGAAAGGAATCGCATATACACCAGCTAATTCATCTTCCGGTATTGGATCTATTTTCGTACAAATTAACTCTTTTAATTTTCTTGGTGGACAGGCTATTAAATTTATATTGCGTTTCAGTAGAGCATATCGTAACTTCTGTACAGACCAGGAAAATAGTTAAATTTTTATATATCATTTCTTTATGGTTTACTTTCATGATATTTTCATGAAAACTGAATTCATAGATAAGTTTATTAATGAGGATTGTTGAAAAATCGTTTTCTTCAGCGATATCTCGAATAGTATTAAGCTCTTTTTCGAAATATTTATCTGAACATACTTAAAAGCTCGTCTAATAATACGATCAGATCAAATAACACGATACCATAGTATAGTTCATCACTATTTTTATATAAAATTGCAGCTTACAAATTTCCATTAGACGAGCTTTTAAAGTATGTTTAGACTCATTTAAAAATATAAATCACGATACTTGCAGGCATAACTATTAAATGTTTTGTTATCTAATTTTTTTATAAGTGAATTACATCTTGAGTTATAAACGATTCATTTCTCATGATAACAATATCATGAATAACCTCATGAATAACTGAACTTTTTACTTCAGTATTTCTCAATCTTTTTTGAATAAATGACATACTTTAAATCACCGCACTAAGTCACCACACTAAATCAAAGGAGTAAAGAAGTGTTAACAACTTGCCAAAGGCACTTCCTACTGGCCATAGTCAGGGTGTATAAAACAGCCCCCACTGCGGCCTTTCAGGTACTAGGTGGCCTGATTCCAATTCACCTCCAGGTCAAATACGAGGCAGCATACGGCACAGTATCACGATTAAGAGAAACATCAGAAATACATGGAACGGCAGTTCACCACACAGACTACATAAAAAAGATCAATGTCTGGGAGACAAAAAAAAAAAAAAAAATACAAAAATTAAAAAAAAATTACGAAAAGTTTTTCAAAAAATTACAAGTTAGTGAAAAAGTATCTAAATACTCTACGCATTACTTAGACACACTTAAGAATTTATCATTTGATAAGTAAATATTAGCGATTTTTTTATGACCGCATGCATTAATTTCATTTATTTGCATTTTACAACTGTCATGTTTGCAGTTTAGATGTAAAAAGATGCAAAAAGATTAATCAAATAGATTGAAGAAGATTGAGTTTATTCAAGAGACAGCAGCATGGTTGTGTGGGAGATCGCGAAGGAATAACAACTACAAAACGGTTAAGGGGACGGTTACAGTTAATAGTTTAAATCGATTACGATTAATTGGGGTTATGATAACAGTTAAGTACATGACAACAATGACAAATTTTATGCTTCGTTTAGTAAATTTCCAACTAACATCTTCCAGGTCAAGTAACTTTTTTCATCTAACATCCGGAGTTGTGTATACTTGTTATATATATTTTTTTAATTAACATTTTAGTATTAAATAAAGCAAATGACTGAAGATGATGTTTCTTCAACAACACCATCAGCTACTTAACGATGTTTTCGCACCTGCTTATTACAAAACCGATTCGGATTCAATCCGCACTGATACTCAAGCAAGAAGATCTTTGCATCTACCCATCGCATAGAATCAACTTCTACTTCAACACCACATAATCTTTACAAAATTATGATATATATAAACGACAATAAACAAGATACATCGGCTTCCATCGATACAACTAAAAGTAAAAAGTCACCCAAATTTACTGTATTGAAGAAGGAACTTATAGATTGTCTGTTTTTATCCCTAGAACGGCACACTGAATTAATGATTCATATACGGCAAGGAAAGGTGATGCGAATAAAACCAACATATACTCGTCAAGTGCAGAAGTAACAATGAATAGTTTAACATGGTATGATTTCAACAAGAAAATTATTAATTTTGATACTATTTATCCAATATCTTTGTTTGTAGCGAATAATGATATTATAGTATTAAATTGGATTGTGAAATATATATGCAGTATGTAAATGCATATAAATCAGCTAAAATAAAACTGAACGAAAGTCAACTTGGAAGTTTAAAGCATTTAATTCCAGAATAAAACGATTTGATTATTAAATTTACGCATTTAGAATATCTATCCAACCTAATTACACAAGAACGGAGTTCTTGCTAAGTCTTCAAAATGTGAAACTTGGATGAAGAGTCAACTCATTATATGGATTGAACATGATTTGATAAGTATGTTTAATAGAATATTTCAATATGAAGGATGTCGAGTTTATGATATTAACCTTCTCAGTCACATGTGTATAACTTTTACAATCCATGAAAAATATCAACAACTAGATAGATAAGCATTAATGGTAGAGAAGTATAATGTTTCGTTACCTGATCAAGGTTCTAAATTACGAGATCGATTCCTTTCCCTTTTTAAAAATTTTTGCTTTTTTTAAAAATCTGCCAATCGAACAATGTTATGTAGAAACCATGAACCGGCAAACAAAAAAAACTGTGGCAGTGCAATGCAGCGATGCCAACAAGGCTTTTTCAGATAGATCACAGCCATGTTGTGATCAGGCGAATTTCGCCCCGCGTCCAGGTATTAACTCGTCAAGCTAGGGACTCATGCCAGGCAGGTAGGGGCCTTGTTAGCGGTATAAAAAATATAAAAAAGCTAATAAAAGCTAAGGTCAGGAATAGCTTTTTGATATTGCAGCATCAACACATTTTTGTAAATATCGGGGTCTTTTCTCCACATACAAAACAGTCAGTACGACTGATATGTCTGTTTCTATAGGCGACGTTAAATGTCCAAGTTTCGATGTAGGAACAGTGAAGATGTTCTTTTATGATAATGGAAGGTGACAATATTTGACACTTTAAAAACGTAATGTACACGCATAAGCTCAGATGTAACTTAATGTCTGGTCCCTTGACAGCATGGAAACATCTTTTTCATGTAAAAATGGTCGCTTAACTTTGCTCTCAAGAAATGTAAAAAAGATATTTACGGCTGTAACATTTAAAGTTTTTTTTTATTTCATTTGTAAACCGATATATCCAGACGTAAAAGACAAAAAAGCTTTTACAGCAGACACTCATAAATGTGGAGAAAATTGAAATGAATTGCATCGTATTTTCTGTTATATCAATACGAAGTACATTTTGAATACAATTAAAGACGGAGCAGTTCACTGTATACTAAACTTTAAAGAAAAAACCATGTCTACTTGTGACGAGTGTAATACTGCTAACTCCCGAAGAGTTTCATTCAAGCCAATAGGTAAAACATGCTCTAGCAGGCATCTTGAATTGATACATTACGATGTCTGTGGTCCCCTACCGACTAAATCAAATGCAGTAGCTAGATATTTTGTAATCTTAATAGACGACTATTCTAAGACAGTAGTTGTTTACCCACTTAAACAGAAAAATAATGTGTTTGAAAGCTTCAAATGGTTCCAAAAAAAGAGCGAGGAGATTTCTAAATCGCAAAACATTAAATCTTATATCTGACAATGGCCTAGAGTATGTAAACAAGGCCTTAACTAAATACACTGAATATGAAGGGATATGTCACGAGCGCAGTAACGTGTATACCTCCTATAAAAAGGGCACTGCGGAGAATTTTTATTGCAGGGCCTTAAACGCTATAAAAGCCCTTTTACATGACAGGAAATTGAGTGAGTTAATGAAGTTTTTGGGCAGAAGCATTATTAAATTTTGTCTATACTTGGAACTTATACTTGAACCATGTCTGTCACGATAATCAAACAAAAACTCCGTTTGAACTGTATGGAGGAAGAAAACCGTTGGTAAAATTCATGAAACCATTCGGCTGAACAGTATACGTGGGAAAGCCTAAACAACTGAGGAACAAGTTTCTAATGTGAGCTCAAAAAGTGTAATGGTCGGATACGCAATTTTCACTAAAGGTTACAGCATATGGTTACCCATAGAACGTAAAAAGATAGAGACTATAAATGTCACCTTTCAGAAAGAAGAGCGTAGATGAAGGGGAATCGTATTGGACCCAAAGAGAAACACCTACAGTTCATCTGATGAATTTGAATCAGACTCTGAGGAAGAAACGGTGGCTGAGAGGTTCTGCTCTCGAAGCTGGTAGACGGGAGGTGCTGGGTTCGATCCCAATCGCGCCCGTCGGCCTAATCGTTCGGAGTTTTCGTGGTTCTCTTCGAGCCGTGGATTTATCCATGCGTAAATACGGGTTAGGTTCCCTTAGAAAGACCCCCACGAAGGGCACTCCCCCCAGGCCTATATCCCAAGTGTAGATAATTGGCCGTCAATAATCAACCCAACCCAACCCTGAGGAAGAAACGAATGAAGAGGGTAAACCCGAAAAAGATCCAATCGATGATATGAAACAGAAAGATATGAGCAGCACTGTAGCCCAAATCTCGTTTTCTAATCAATCACCCAAGTAAGTTCTATACCCGGTACGTCTAAACAAGTAGTTTTTACGCCTGGATATTCTAAACCCCAGTGGTAACGCTTAGCTGTAAAACGAAAGGAACAACCAAGACATGACTTTTACTATCCTATAGTTGGAGCTAAAACAAGGATAAAATCATGGTCAGAAGCGAAGACTTGTTGCGATAGAAATAATATACCTTTTAACCCCTTCGCGACGAGCGTCCTTTACAGAATGTTTAATCTTTTACCACCGGCTTTTCAAAGCAGAAATTTTCGCCTAATTGAATCGCAGAAATGCTAAGATTTAATAAGGCAAAGCTTACAATAAAAAATAACTGGTGGTAATAATCAAGGATTCTGAGCATCTTATGCGTCACATATACGTGTCACTCGTCCCCAAGGGGTTAAAAGAAGAAACTTTGATTCTCGCATTTCTAATACTTATTCAGGTCCAGTTAAAATATCCAGTGACGAGGAATCTGACGATGAAACACCAGAGGCTAACTTTGTAGACATTAAAATACCTTCAAATTATAACAAAGCTTGAAATTCCCTCCAGAAAAAGGTCTGGTTTAAAGCTATGGACCATGAGATACAAACAATGAGAAATAAAAGTCTGGAAAATTCTCTAAACCTGCTATAGCTA
This sequence comes from Maratus michaelseni, assembly GCA_963931845.1. Lineage (NCBI taxonomy): Eukaryota > Metazoa > Arthropoda > Arachnida > Araneae > Salticidae > Maratus > Maratus michaelseni. The sequence continues at coordinate 248,889,907 of OZ007599.1, forward strand.
CAACATTAATAACCGCTGGGTTTATTTTGTAAAACGTAACGAGAATAATAAAATTATCAACTACAAAGCAAGATTAGTTGCTCAAGGTTTTCGGCAGAAAAAAGGAATAAATTACGACAAATGTTTAGTCCAGTCGTGAATTTTTCAATCATTATACTCGTTAGTTTACTTATATGGCTGGTTACATTGAAAGCTTGACATTAGAGCAGCATATTTATATGCTAAACTGAATACTGATATTTACATGTGTCAACCCCAAAGATTTACTGATAAAAACTATTCGGATCATATATGCAAACTAAGTAAAACTATCTACGGGTTAAAGGAATCTGGAAGAGAATGTTTTTTAAAAATAAATTCAGTTTTGACAGAGATAAAATTTAAACGCCTAACTTGATGCAACTATGTCCATCTGCAACATCCATCTGAATCAAATTGAAGATTAAAAATAAAAGAAAACTGCCCAGTTAAACTGACGGCATTGAGCTCACAGGCTATTCACACTAACTGTAAATTATATTCTTATTTCAAAGAATTTGAAATAAGCCCTCGAAAAATGAAGAAATAGACAATATATTAAGAGGGGGGAACCATCCCCCGTTTATTCTCCTTCTTATAATTAACCAATGAACCCATAAAACTAATCAGAGAAGCGCCTTACCACAATGAACCTATATACAAAATTTGAAAAAATAGGATAATTCTGCATGAAAAATCCATTTATCTAAATTAAGGGGGAGTAGCCCCCGTCCCCCCTTTATACTTAACCAAAGAACCCCCAAAACTAATCAGAGAAGCGCCTTATCACAATGAACATATATATAAAATTTGAAGAAAATCGGATAATTCTGCTTAAAAAACCCATTTATCTATATCAAGGGGGGTTAGTCCCCCCCGTTCCCCCCTTTATACTTTACCAGTGAACCCCCAAAACTAATCAGGGAAGTGCCTTACCACAATGAGCCTATATACAAAATTTGGAGTCAATTGGATAATTCTGCATGAAAAACCCATTTATCAAAATTAAGGGGGGGGGCAGCCCCCGTTTCCCTCCTTTACACTTCACCAATGAACCCCCAAAACTAATCAGGGAAGCCCCTTACCACAATGAGCCCATATAGAAAGTTTGAAGAAAATCGGATAACTCTGCATGAAAAAAATAATTTATCTAAAATAAGGGGGGGGGATTAACCCCCCGTTACCCCCTTTATACTTAACCTATGAACCCCCAAAACTAATCAGGAAAGAACCTTATCACAATGAACCTATATACAAAATTTGAAGAAAATTGGATAATTCTGCATGAAAAAACCATTTATCCAAATTAAGGTGGGTTAGCCCCCCGTTCCCCCCCTTTATAGTTAACCAATCAATCCCCAAAACTAATCAGGGAAGCGCCTTATCACAAGGAACCTATAAACAAAAGTGGAAGAAAATCGGATAACTCTGCATGAAAAATTCATTTATCTAAATTAAGGGGGAGGATCCCCCCCGTTAGCCCCTTTATACTTAACCTATGAACCCCCAAAACTAATCAGGAAAGAACCTTATCACAATGAACCTATATACAAAATTTGAAGAAAATTGGACAATTCTGCATGAAAAAACCATTTATCTTAATTAAGGTGGGTTAGCCCCCCGTTCCCCCCTTTATAGTTAAACAATCAATCCCCAAAACTAATCAGGGAAGCGCCTTATCACAAGGAACCTATAAACAAAATTGGAAGCAAAACGGTTATTTCTGTGAAGAGTTATCGCGTTACGTACGTACATACGTACATACATACATACATACATACATACAGAACGGGCGGGCACATAAGCTCTCAGGCTTTGATAGCCTGTGAGCTAATAATGATTCTTCTATTTGATTCAGATGATATTTTTCTGTTCTACTCGGAAAAACCATTCAAGATACAAATCTTGCCATAGACAAGATAAAGAGCAAATTTGATCTTAAAATCCTTGGAAAAACTAAAAGACTTTTTGGAGTAACTTTTGAGGGGGAAAATAAAAGCTTATGTATGCACCAATCAGACTATATTTCAGGGGTGTATGAAAAGTTTAGCACATTTAAGATCACTGCCCACAGCAAAAGGAATCGTATTGTTTTAAACGGATTCCCTAACTAGAAAAACAGAGATTCAAGAAATGAGTAAAATTCCGTACTGTAGTTTAATCTGATGTCTGTCATACATTGCAAGTCGCATATGTCCTGATATCAGCTTTAATGTTTTCCAGCTAATGAAAACATACATTATTATTTGTTTAATATCCAAAACAAAAACGATTAGAAAATATCCATGTTTTCGTCATACCTAGAGGAATCTCTATATTATCGTTTTCTGTATTTTATTATCGCCCCCGTCACGTTGTTTTACGAAACATACAGAGTAATTTCAAACTATAATAATATTTTTTTTTGTCAGTAAGCTATACCAGTTTTAAGCCAAGTTTCAGCAAACATTGCAGATTGATAAAAATGGGATAAAATTAACTCTTTTGTTAAATAAAACAATATCAATAAAATCTAAACCAACTGGGACGGATCATGTGAAGCTAATTGAAAATATTTTCAGCCTAACAGCATCTTTGAATGATAAATTTGAATTTAAAAATTGAGTTTTTTATTTAAAATTTTCAATAGCTTTTACTGACAATATTTCCAAAAAATTAGAATTTGTAATCTTAACAGATTTTAATTTTTTTTTTTAATTTTCTGTATCAAACATGTATTATTATATAAAAAGGCAATTTAAAATGCATTTTTTTCACAATAAAGTAATGCTTATGAAAATATCATAGCAGAAATTTACATCGAAAATATACCAGTGCAGGGGGAAAAAATGATATTTGAGTTTAAGTATTGGTTTACGTTGATCCATTTACGTGGGGAAGAACTACAAAATTTATCAATAAGCATTACAAGAATTACACAGTTAATGAATAGTTGAGTGATACGTCTTTGCACGTACGAAGCGTACTCTTTCACATGCCTTCGTTCGCTTCAACTACCTTCACATATTACAGAAATAAGATGGTAACATAAATATGAGCTTCATATAAAACTTTTCGGAAAGTTTAAAATTCTATGAAAATCAGCTTTTTAATTTGATATATTCATAATTCAAGCATACATGCAAAAGGTAAAAAACACGCTGTAATATAAGTTTACAAATTACAACGGGGTTAAATGGCTCAAAAAATTCTCGATAACGGAAAAAGGAAAAGAAAACATACAATAGTTTACATCACTTTCTGACATCTTTTTAGAAAGGAAGCTTTCCAACCCAGTAATTAATAACAATCCCTAGTTATGTATGAGGTCAGTAACTTTTATTTCTTTACTTTTATTTTCTCACAATAGTTAGAATTATATTTCTGCTCCCCAAACCCCTATAAAGGTTTGCGTGGAATCAATTTAAATCCTTTTTATAAGTACATTGCACTTTACAAAAGAAAAATTTCTACAGTCACGGAAAAATTAACTTTTAGCAATAAAAACTTTTGCCGTGAATGAAATTCCGGAAAAATCATGTGAAATATGAGCTTTCTGTCGACTAAACGTCAAATAAATTTCAAAAACTATTTCACCACGGAAGTTAATATACTTTCGTTTTCTTTTTATTTCTGTATCAGTGCCAAGAAATAGGCAAAACATGCGCGAAAAAGTGGCAGAAATCATGCAATGGGAAAACACGCTGAATTTCTAGAATTGATTGACTTTTAATCTAGCAAATTAGTTTCGCTTTATTGAGTGCAATCTGCAGACTTGCGATGTTTTAGCGTAATATAAAATGAAACGAAGGAATTGCTAATGGACATGGTATACAATTACCGTGTGTGTCTAATGTTTTTCAAATAGTATTATTTAATATTTTCTTCTTAACCCTTTATGCCCCAGTGGTACTTTAAAGTCCCATTAAAGAAAAGCTGAGATAAAATTTATTTAATGTGTTTATTAATAACTGAAGATGTTAAATGCTACACATAGTGCAAAAGACTGCTTTACCAGGTTTAGAAAGCACAACCAATTTTACGAAGCTCAATATTTTCTTTTAAAGATTATTTTGTCAACCATTTACGTATTAATAGATTTTATGCTGTTGGAAGATATGTAGTGGAACACACTGTATAACGATTCCCTCGATTAGAGTGGTTAACCCTTAGATTACAGATTGGGGCATATGTGTCTCAATGGACTATGTTTTATTCTATTCCTATCATTTTTTGAAAAATAATCTCTGCCATACACCTATTCTGGGATATTTTCAAGAGAAATCTACCAGAAATAATTTTATTTTGCAAATTATGATATGATTGAATATAAAAATAGTGTCCAGCCCTGGCCCGTAATCGAAGGGTTAATTGATCCCACAGATTACCGCATTAATCGAACCCGCACCAATCGAAACATACATTCAATGTGGGGGGGGGGGGGACTACAATACATCCAAAGGAGATCCTTGAAACCCAATATACATAAATAAACAGTATAATAATGTACTACGAAATTGTTTTTAATGCGTTATTGTTAGAAATAACATGTTATTGTCCGTTTGGCTGGCAAAATGGGATAATTTATTCCGTGCTCTAAGCACCGATAGAAAATTTCTAACCATTAATCAAGAGATCGTCTGAAAAAAAAAATATCGCACTAACTTAAACAGCATAAAGCGTGGGAAACCTGTACTCAAAAACTCTTACATTTGCAGATAAAACCATATGTTTTCGTTTAATTTTTTATTGGAATTGGGAGAAGTACTGGAGAAATGCAGGTGCGGGCGCTGTCAGAGGCTGCAGTGCTGCACTGTGCAATGTGCATCCTCACCATGCCCCCTCCCGTGCCACATCCAATACAAGACCGATTCAAGTGCCCCCTGACAGGGAAAATGACGTTTTTTAAGGAAAATAGGTGATTTCTTAATAATTTTTGTGCTATAAGATGAGGTTATCAAGCTATAAGATGAAGGTTAAACATATTTTAGAACGACCGCCACCTTAATAAATATTAATAATTAGACAAAACAAAGCGAAAATATTGGGGTTTTTTATGATAAAGATGATTTTAAATTAATTGTATGTAAGTTTTAAGGTTTGATTGTACTGTAGAGCACTAGTTTGTGTGATTTTAACCCGTAGACGACCGATACCCCAAGAAATAATAATAATTAATCGAAACAAATTAATTTTTAAACAGAGCAAATTATTTTTAAAAAAATTAACAGTTAGAAATGACATTTGAAAAAAATTCTACTGGAAATGCAAAATTGTTTGAAAATATTTTTATCAACCTCAATTTCAACACCCTTTAGCAAGAAAATAATAATTTAACGGAAAAAGACTTATTTGATCACTTTTTACACAAGTTTTGAAATTTGATTGTCTTGTAAGGTGATAAGTTTGTATGATTTCATCCTTTAGACCACTACCATACACGTAAATACTTAAATTTAGATAATTTTATAACGGATTTTAGTGAATTAATTCAACTTAATTGATTTTTCTATGTTTTCGCATGTTTTAATAATTTACATACTATTTAACCTCATTCATTTTTAAAATATAAGTACTACGCTTTCCACTTATTTTAGTTACGACTTATTTTAGTTAATAACTTAATATTTGAATTATGTTTTCTATACAGCAATTCAACCCTCAAGTTAAAAGTAATAGACATATGAGTTTTCGATACATTATTCTTTCGAAACATATATTTTCACGAATTTAGATATAAAATATAGGTGTTTACTAACCAATTACTTAATTATATACATTATTGATTCCAAGCTTATGTATTTTCACGAATTTAGACATAAAAATAGAAGTTTATGAACCAGTTACTTAATTTTATCCCTTTCGGATTTGATTTTTATACTGTTTAGGCTACACATAGCTTAATTTTGATATGATTTAGACTCGAATTTGTGAGGCATATTCTGAGTAAAATATTCCACAATTATGTTTTCATTCTCAAATACGCAGTCATTGAAGGGAAGTGATAGCCTCCCATCTGAAAGAGGGGAGATTTTCAACAGAAAGTTTTGGTTTGAAGAAGAAGCCATGCATATTTTCCAGAGATTTCAAAAGCCTGCTTTGAGGCAAATGTTTATATGGTATCTTTTAAGGTTCTCGACTATTCGAAGTGTGTACACGAATGTAATATTTATAGTTTGAGTAATTATTACTATTAATTAATTTCTTTTAATTAGCGGGTAAATTAGTGAAATAATTTGAAAGTTTTCTAGAAATATTTACAAATTAACAAAAATGTACTAAAGTTTTAAAAAAAATCACATCTAACAAAAAATTTTAAAAAAATTACAAAAGTTTTAAAAAATTGCACAAAAATATAGGAAAATTACAAAAATAAAAAGAAATACGAAAAGCTTTTTTAAAAATTATTTTTTTTTTTAAATTTTAACCTTATCAAAACAGTTTTTAAAAAATTTCAAGTTAGTGAAAAAATTTAACAGTATCTAAATACTCTACTTAACGTATATACTTGGACACACTTAAGAATTTATCATTCGATAAGTAAATATTAGCAATATTTTTTATGAACAGAAAACTAGTACGCTTTACGTTTTTTCGCATACTGTATATCAAATGTATATTCCATACAATCATTACGATATTAAGAAAAATATAGAAATTAAATATACATTAAATAAGCCTGTGTCTGAAATTTAACACTGAATCAAAATACTGATAATCAATTAAAATAATTAACTATCACATAAAAATTTCATATTACATACAAATTTCAAATATTGAACGAAAAGATATACAAGTTACTGAAAAAGTTTTTAAAAATTAACAGATGGATGGAAAGTTATTTAAGTTAGTAAAATAATTTCAGTTTTCTTGCAATATTTAAAAATTAACAGAAAATGTACAAAATTGTAAAAAAAATTCACAACTAACAAAAATTAAAAAACAATAAAAAAAGTTTGAAAAAAAAATACAAAAAGTTTTTTTAAAAATCTTGAAGTCAACAAATTTTTTTTAAATTTAAAATAAGTTTCAAACAATTACAAAACCTTTAAAAATTTGCAAAAAGTAAAAAAAAAAAATTGAAAGTTAGTAAAAAAAATTTAACATTTTCTAAAAAAGTTTAAAAAAATTACTTAAGTTTAAAAAAATCAGATCTAACAACAAAATTTAAAAGAAATTACAAAAGTTTTAAAAAATTACACAAAAATTTAGAAAAAATATCAAATGTTTTAAAAAATTTCGAAAAATTAAAAAAAATTACGAAAAGTTTCTAAAAAATGATTCGTTCTTTTAAACTTTAACCTTAACAAAACAGTTTTTAAAAAATTACAAGTTAGTGAAAAAATTTAACAGTATCTAAATGCTCTACGTATATACACTGCTCAAAACAATTAAAGGATATTTGAAGTTTTATATAAAATAAAGATATAAACGAAATTTATTTTGCCGAAAATAGAAGAAGAGAATCACAAATGCAAATTTTTCTGGTTTTCAAACTGTGGAGTATGCAAATTTTGAGTTCGACGTCAAAAACGTCGCTTCAGCGGCAGCGAATGAAATTTGACTTTCAACTGGATAAAAGAGAATGAAGACAAGGATGATCGGCATTCAGTGATTGCTTTGTTTCGATGAGTACGATGTCTCAGCGAAGTCATTTGACAGATTCAGAAGCTTGGAGAATTGTTGCTAGGTTAGAAGGGGGCCAAACTCAAGCCGAAGTAGCGCAAGCCATTGGAGTGTCACAAAGTGTCATTTCCAGGATCTGGAACCGTTTTTTGGAGAGTGGATGTGCAGGCCGAAGACCAGGGCAAGGTCGTAGATGGGCAACAACGCCCAATGAAGATCGGTATTTAGCGTTAACAGCTCGGAGACACCGAAACATGAACGCTACTCTTCTCCAACAACACCTTCGCTCGGCTACAGGCACCACGATTTCAACTCAGACTGTCCGAAACCGGCTCCATGCTGTAGGTCTGTATGCTCGCCGACCGATGGTATGTGTTAGATTAACATCAAGGCATCGTCGCGACCGCAGGGAGTGGGCAACCGAGCATGTCAACTGGAGGAGAAATGAATGGAGCAATATTCTGTTTTCTGACGAGTCCCGTTTTTCTGTGTATCCGGATAATAGGCGTATTTTCATCTGGAGGGACCGTGGCAGTAGGAATAATCCTGCGTTCGTGCACGAAAGTGTCAGATTTTTGCGGTGGAGGAGTGTTGGTGTATGGTGGCATCTCCATTGACGGGCGCACTGACCTCTACATCATTCGAGATGGAGCTCTGACTGGTCGCCGATATAGGGATGAGATCCTCAGACCTATTGTAGTCCCTTACGCTGCAGCAATCGGAGATAACTTCATTTTAATGGACGATAACTGCAGGCCACATCGTGCAAACCTGGTGGAGGATTTCCTTTTCGAGGAAGGAATCGTTCGAATGGAGTGGCCAGCGTGTTCTCCAGACATGAATCCAATCGAGCACGTTTGGGACGCTCTAGGAAGACGAGTTAATGGCCGCCAACAACCCCCACAAACTCTCCAAGAACTGGAAAGAGCTCTTCTGGAAGAGTGGGGCAGAATACCCCAACTCGTCATTAATAGCCTCATTGAGTCCATGCCTCAAAGGTGTTCAACGTTGCTGGCCGCCCATGGAAACCATACCCCCTACTGAAAATGATTTTCTTTGAAGAAAACACCTTTTCTTATTCTTTTTTTCCCATATGCACAAATTGTGTTTTTTTCCTTTTGTACACAAATGCGCAATAAAATGCATTTTTTTCTGCCAAACGTGTAATTTATTCTCATATAACCTACTATGTCTGTCGACCATGTATCAATCAGCTAAAAAGTTTCCCAGATACAAAATCCACCTAAAACTGCAATATCCTTTAATTGTTTTGAGCAGTGTACTTGGACACACTTAAGAATTTATCATTCGATAAATAAATATTAGCGATTTTTTTTTTATAACCGCATGCATTAATTTCATTTATTTGCATTTTGCAATGACCGCCTGCAATAAATTTTATACTGCTTTCAGTGAATTTCGAAATAACATCTTCCAGGCCAAGTAACTTTTTTCATCTAACATCCGGAGTTGTGTATACACTGTTAAAACTAAAGGTGACAATTCGGTGCCTTTTGGGAACCCGGGGTGAAATTCTGGTGTCGTTTGAAACGCTAGGGTGCCGTACAGGCTTGAAAATGTGATTAGGGTGCCATTTGGTCACTCACTGGGTGATTGAAGCTAATTAGGGTGCCGTACAATGCATATTGCTCGAACTTTTTCACCCCGCCATTCGACTGGTATCTTGCGCATGCGCTGATTCGTTTCCTCTTCATGAGGTGTTGACTTGTTTCCTCTCATTTTTCGCAAGTCATAGGGGAGTTCGAACAAGATGGCTGACTTTGAATTTCAGTGCATCGCTGCTGCATAATCGTTGCCGCATAGTTATTAATATAATAACTAAATAACGACATTTATTTAGAATAAATAAACCAGGGGAGTCAATAAAAAGAATCACTCTTTATATACAGGTATGTGAAATGTTTCAGTATTGTTTGTATATTATGTTTTATTATTATAAAAAGATTTTATATTATGTTGTATTACAAGTGGCTCCACACATTATTTTCAAGCAGACATTTTAAGTTATAATCTTGATGTGGAAAGTTGAAATTTGTATCTCGTGAAATTAGAATGATGTAGCCGCACCTATTTGCTTGTTTTTTAAATTATTATTTATGCAGAGCTTATAATAATTTCATTCATATTTTTATCTAATGAATTTTCTCGCACAGTTTTTGTTGTTTACGATCTAGAAATAAATTTAATGATGCATTATAGTAATAAAAAATATAGAGAGAGAAACATAAGTTGTTATATTTAAAAAAATAGTTTAATTTCTTATTTTTCCGATATATAAACAAACTATTTGTAAACAATTAAAGAATTTACAAGTTTTAAAGGGAATTGATTTTTACTAACTTGAAACGTATTAATTTGAATATTTGACAATTTTAAATTAGTTGATTTGATAATATGAAATAGTAAACTTTGTAACATAAGAAATAATAAATTTTGTAACATAAGAAATAGTAAACTTTGTAACATAAGAAATAGTAAACTTGATAAAATATAAATTTCTGCAGATGTTTTTACTAATCAAATACTTTTTACTATCGAAATTTTTAGAGCTTGTGTTTGATGATGAAATGAACTAAAAATATACCTCATTACATATTATAAATTATTAACAAAATATATAAATCGTAATTCCTGAATTGATATTTGACATTTATACATGTGTCTTCTTGAAAAATGTTTTGTGAGTCTCTTGTACTATAACATATTAATAATAATAAAACACTGGAACATTTCACAGTAGTGTGGCTGGATGTAAGAATGGCTTAGATGAGATGTAAATATATTTAACTCGCATAGCTAGAAGATTTTTTTTTTCCCCTCTTAAAATAATAATGATAAATAAATATCTCTGTACTACTACATCTAACTTAAAATGGTAATAAATACTAATATATATGGTAATAAATACTAACCGGTTTTATAGGTAACAGAAATGACCTGATGATGTATATAATACATTTCTCATAGATATTAACCTGCACATGCAGGGGTCGATGCAAGTGTTTTTTTTTTTTGTGGGGGCGGGGGGGCATTTTGTGAAATTTATTATATTTTTCACAAAATGCCTCCCCCCCCCCCTTGTCTAGCAATTGTATTGAAAAGAATTTGAAAATTCTTATACTTAAAAAAGAAAAAAAAAAGGCTATACATATATAATTATAATGCAATGTTTAACTTTTCAGCAATAAAATGATCAATACTTCATTTTCTCTGCTGAAATTTATACAAAGTTAAAAGTTGATCATCTCATGTCAAGGGTCGATCCAGGCAAAATTTTGGGCCTTTTCAGAGCTCCTTCACAAAGATCTATTTAATAAAACAGGCTCCTTCACAAAAATCAATTTAATAAATTGGGCCCCTTCAGTAATATCTATTTCATAAACTGTCCCTTCACAAAATTCCTTTTAATAAAACAGGTATCTTGAGAAAATTTCTTTTAATAAAATAGGCCCTTTCACAAAATTCTATTCCATAGAAACTTACTATTTTTATTAATTATTCATTATTTTGATATGTTTTAAAGTTTTAAAATGTGTAATTTGTAAACAATCTTTCGAACCAAACATTTATTAACATAACAAAAACTTTTTAAAGTCCTATTTGTTTTCCTTTCTGGTGAACTTGATTGTTTACAAATTGCACATTTTAAAACATAACAAAATAATAAATAATTAATAAAAATAGTATGTTTTTATGGAATAGAATTTTGTGAAAAGACCTATTTTATTAAAAGGAATTTTGTGAAGGGATTTGTTTTATTAAAAGAAATTTTGTGAAGGTGTCATTTTATCAAATTGATTTTTCTGAAGGGGCCCATTTTATAAAATTGATTTTTGTGAAGGAGCCTGTTTTATTAAATAGATTTTTGTGAAGGAGTTCTGAATAGGCCCCAAATTTTGCCGGGATCGACCCTTGACATGAGATGATCAACTTTTAACTTTGTATAAATTTTAACAGAGAAAATGAAGTATTGATCAGTTTATTGCAGCTAAAGTTAAACATTGCATTATAATTATATATGTTTAGCTTTTTCTTTTCTTTTTTAAGTATGAGAATTTACAAACTCTTTTCAGTATAATTGCTAGACAAGGGCGGGGGGGGGGATGCTTTCATTTGTGGAGTGCCGCTTGGCACCTTAGAGTAGAGGTGCCATTATTCTCCCCTGGGTGCCATCCTTTCACCCCTTGGGGCACCCTGTATTAGGGGTGCCATCCTTTCACCCTAGTTAAGGGTGCCATTTTGGCTCCCCTAGGGGTGTCACCAGTGAGACAAACCTTTCACCCCTTTTGGGTGCCATGTGTCACCTGTAGTTTTAACAGTGTATCTGTTATATATCTATTTTTAATAACATTTTAGTAATAAACAAAGCAAATGACCGAAGATGATGTTTCTTCAACCAAACCATCAGCTGCTAACGATGTTTTCGCACCTGCTTATTACAAAATCGATTCGGATTCAATCCACACTGACACTTAAGCAAGAAGATCTTTGCATCTACCCATCGCATAGAATCATGTTCTACTTCAACACCACATAATCCTTACAAAATGATGATACATATAAGCGACAATAAACAAGATACGTCGGCTTCCATCGATACAACTAAAAGTAAAAAATCACCCAATTTTACTGTATTGAAGAAGGAACCTATAGATTGTCTGTTTTTATCCCTAGAACTGCACAATACTAAATTAATGATTCATATACGGCAATTGAAAGGGGATGCGAATAAAGCCAACACATACTCGTCAAGTGCAGAAGTAACAATGAATAGTTTAACATGGTATGATTTCTACAAAAAAATGTATTAATTTTGATACTCTTTATCCAATATCGTTGTTTGAAGCGAATACTATTATTATAGTATTAAATTGTGATTGTGAAATATATATGCAGTATGTAAATGCATATAAATCATCTAAAATAAAACTGAACGAAAGTGAACTTGTAATTTTAAAACATTTAATTCTAGAATTAAACTATTCGATTATTAAATTTAAGAAGCATTTGGAATATCTATTCAACCTAATTACGCAAGAGTACGGAGTTGTGGCTAAATCTTCAAAAAGTTAAACTTGGAAGAAGACTCAAATAATTATATGGATTGAACATGATTTGATAAGTATGTTTAATAGAACATTTCAATGTGAAGGATGTCGAGTTTATGATATTAACTCTCTCAATCACATGTGTATAACTTTTACCAACCATGAAAAATATCAACAAATAGGTAGAGAAGTATTAATGCTAACAAACATGCATACTGTTGTAAAGAATTTTTAAATCTCATAGATTTTTTTACGCATGATTTTCTAATAGATACTAATGTAGACATTATTCACAACGTATTATTTCAATGACTATAATAAATATTTCTTTATCCATACATATATGTGTGTTTATTTCTATAAAGCCTATTTCATTATTGGAATATATTTTAAGATTTTTAACTTTAAATGTCCACATGCTAGCTAATAGCTGATTTTACTTTACCGAAGACTTGCAATACATATCTTAACTTTTTAACGAAGCAACATTTTCACCAATGAATAGTCGATTTACCAGGATACATATAAAAATTAGTTTTTGATAATACCAAGCAACTAATTTCCAAACTTGTTAAAAAATTTCAAAATTTTCTAAAAATATTTATAAATTAGCAAAAAAGTCGAAAGTTACAAAAAATGAAAAGTGTTTTAATAAATTGGAAAAAAAAATTAATTAAAAAAAAATTTTAAGTTAAAAAAAACTACAAAGTTGTAAAAAAAAATACACAAAGTTAAACAAAAATAAGAAAAATAATTACAAAAAATTTAAAAATATTTACAAATTAACAAAATTATTTACAAAAATTTTCAAAATATTTAAAAATTAACAAAATTATTTGCAAAAATTCACAAAAATCTTACAACATCGCATTTTTTTGCTCTAATTGTTAAAAGCATATTAATTTAAACAGTAGTATAATGTTCGGCCAACCATTATATACTTCTTTTAAAATAACATGCTTTTAACAACTGGGGTAAGAAAAATGCGATGTTAGATGAGGATATGGCCTTGTTGTTCAACATCGGTCACGTGATCAACTCAGAAATCTGAAACATCAGTAAAATAAATATTTATTAAAATCATTGCAAAATAGTAAGGTTTTCTGTGGATTCGTATATTTTGTGTTATGCTGATCACAGTTGCAGTTAAAAATTTCTTTATAATAAACCAAAGATTGTATTTATGATGAGGTGAATTTCTGAACAAAGTTAAAACATTTATTGTATAACAGGTTTTATCAAGTGCACATGCGTGATGTACCTTATTTTAATTTTTTAGTATGAATTTTGAGAAGTGAGGTGGTAGTTTTCTTTTCTGCTGGTGAACGTTTGGAAGAAGGTGTCTGAGTACATAGTATTGATCATTTTATTTTATAAAAGGTTTAAAGTCTGTTTCTACGATAAGTGCTAAAGTACGTTTTAATACAACGAGCAGGGAAGACCGAGCTATGCTCGGTCAAAATTAAATTTGAGTTCAAATATCATGACCCATGACCAAAATGACCCACTAATTGAATTTTCTCGAACATGTGACTTAGCCCAACAGTCTTCTCGTGCCCGAAAACCATAGGATGCAAAATTTAGTGTAAATAGTCTGAGCCGTTTTTAAAATAAAATAGCTTGACCCATAATGACCCATGACCAAAATGACCCACTAATCGAAATTTCTCGAACATGTAACCTATCCTAATAGTCTTCTTGTTCCCTAAACCCGTAGGGTGCTAAATTTATTTCAAATCCCCTGAACCGTTTTTAAGATAAAATAGCTTGGCCCATAATGACCCATGACCAAAATGACCCACTAATTGAATTTTCTCGAATATGTGACCTAGCACAACAGTCTTCTCGTGCTCGAAAACCATTGGATGCAAAATTTAGTGTAAATTGAGCCGCTTTTTAGATCTTGACCCACAATGACCCAGAAATGACCCACTAATCGAATTTTCTTGAACATGTGACCTAGCCCAATGATTTTTGCGTGCCTGAAACTCGTAGGATAGAAAATTTAATCAAAATCGTTAGAGCCGTTTTTTAGATAAAATTAATTTGACCCGCTTTGACCCAAAAATGACCCACTAATCAAAAGTTCTCGAACATGTGACCCAGCCCAATAGTCTTCTCGTGCCCGAAAATAGTTGGATACAAAATTGCGTCAAAATCGTTTGAACCGTTTTGTAGATACAATTAGCTTGACAATGACCCAAAATGACCCAAAATGACCCACTAATTGAATTTTCTCGAACATGTGACCTAGCCCAACAGTCTTCTCGTGCCCGAAAACTATTGGATGCAAAATTTAGTGTAAATTGAGCCGCTTTTTAAATCTTGACCCACAATGACCCAGAAATGACCCATTAATCGAATTTTCTCGGACATGTGACCTAGCCCGATGATTTTATCATGCTCGAAACTCGTAGGACACAAAATTTAATCAAAATCGTTAGAGCCGTTTGTTAGATAAAATTAATTTGAGCCGCGTTGACCCAAAAATGACCCACTAATCGAAAGTTCTCGAACATGTGACCCAGCCCAATAGTCTTTTCGTGCCCGAAAATGGTCGGATGCAAAATTTCGTCAAAATCGTTTGAACTGTTTTTTAGATACAATTAGCTAGACCATGACCCAAAATGACCCAAAATGACCCACTAATCGAATTTTCTTGAACATGTGACCTAGCCCAATGTTTTTATGGTGCCCCAAAACGGTAGGATACAAAATTTCGTCAAAATCGTTAGAGCCGTTTTCAAGATAAAATTTGCATATATATATATATATATATATATATATATATATAACCACACACAAGATTTGCTCGTATTAGAATATATAAATAATATGATATTGTAATTATATCGTTAAAAGATTAATTATTTGTTAAATGTCTTACTCATATTTCTTCCGGCTATATAGATGTTGCAGCAGATTGTTTCAGAAGAGCAAAAACCTATTCAAAGGGTGTGCGCGAATCGTCTATGACAAATATAAAGACGTGGAGCAATAAACATGTGACTGTTTGTATATGGAATATTATGTTGCTTATATATAAAGTATAAGAAATTATTGCAAATTTATGATAAAAAGTAGTTGTATCATGTTTCTTATAAAGAGTGCTTGAAAAATTCTAAGTAATGTTTTTTTTCTTTTACAGGTTTTTCCTAATTCTAACAGATCATTTTAAAGAAAATGCAACTTCGAAAATCATATGATGGAAAAAACCTTATACTTGTGAGGTCTGTAAAAAATCATTTGTTACAAAGCGGGATTTGAAATTGCATATGATAGCATAGTGCATCGCCCTCTATATTAAGACTTTACAAGTTCAAATGAAGAAATTTAACAATCGCTTAATGAAATTAACAATGAAAAAGTAGATAGACAAACAAAATTGTTGAAGATCAAGTAAAGAAAAAAAAAGTGTGGTGGAAAGAAGAAAGCCTGTAAATTGTTGATACAGTGTTTTTTAAAATAGCTATATCAATGATTAATACACCAAGAATAACCAAACAAGTTCTTGTTAAAGAGGGTAATTGTTTCATTTCGATGAATCTTCTCGCAGTAAATTGGTAAATATATTATTTTTTTACAGTGGCGCAGACAGAATTCGGCTCTACGGAAGGGGGGGGGGGGAGTTGAGTTATATATAGCTTATCCAGTACTAGTTTCTTATTACAATCACTGGTTAATCGAATCAGACTTTTTAATAAATTAAATCATAATACTACATTTTTCCGTTTATTAGAATCAGACACTGTGTTAGATGTGATTCATTTAAACAGCATTTACTAACTTAGAGTTACAAAATGTAAAATGTGCCAACGAAATAAAATAAACCTGACGTAACATTTATACAAATTGTTTCAACAAAGATGAGACAAACTTTAAGAGGTGGAAGAACACACTCGGGAAATATTTTTTGTGTATGAAACAGGTATTGCAATCAATTTCCTCAATGTTTCACTCAAAAGTGAACACAAATTTTTGTTCATAAATTTAACAATAATGAAGCTATTTTAACAAAAATTTCAATAGACTTTATGTCAAATGCAACGATATCACAAGATCTCGTGGAAGTTATCATCATTCGCGTCCAAGTAGCACTGAACTAAGCGCTCGGAATGCAGTCCAGTCGCCCGATTAACCTCTAAATCTTGTGGAAGGGTATCCTTTTGGGGCCCCTTTTCATTTGGCAAAAGTTTTCTTAATTAACACTTTCCAATCTAGTTGAAAAGTGTTTATGACTTCGGTTTGTCTGGCCGTCTGCCGTCTGGCCGTCTGTCCGTGCTCTAACTCCCGTAAATATGCTCGGATTGCCATGCAATTTTTATATGTTATAATCGTTATCTATAGCATGTTCCCTATTTCAACGGAAGTGTGTAGCACTTATAGTTTTTTTACAGGGACACTCAAAAGAATTCCGTTACATTGCGATCTATGGGGAAAAATCATTTGCGGTTTATTTAAATAATGTTTCACTATTTTAAACGCATTGAAATTTATATATATCACTAAGGTGCATTAGAAGAAGCTTAATATGGAATAGGGTGTGCATAGCACTTATACTTACTTTACAGGGACAGTCAAAAGAATTCCGTTACATGACGTCTATGGAGAAAAATAGTCTGCGTTTTATTTAAATAATGTTTCCCTATTTTAAACGCATTGAAATTTATATAAGGTTCATTACAAGAGACTTACTACAGAATAGTGTGTGTATAGCAGTCATCGTTCATTTACAGGGACACACAAAATAATTCTCTACTGTATGTTAACAATAATTCCTGGAAGTGCGTTTTAAGTTACTGAACGCGATTTTAATTTTAAATCGCTTTTTGTATATTACGTGGTGTGTATAAATTCTGTAGATCCTATACAGGGAAGCACAAAAGTTCGGGAACACATTTCCGTATTATTTAACTCCAGACGGAGAATTTTAAACTGTGCTACGTGTTTCCTAACTGAACTAAAATTTAGCATCCTATGTAGTATATATAAAAATCTATAGATCCTATACAGGGCTGAATAAAAGTATTCGGATTACTTAGCTGTTATCTTTTAGCTTATTAAAGAGTATGATTCGTAAAATTATTTTGGAAGCGTTGGAAAGTGTTACATAATCTATGCTTGACGCATGATTTTTCGTTCTTGTTTTTCATTCATGAAAAGTCCCCAGTGATACTAATATGATTCCTGGGAGTAGCTTAGCCAAGGTCACATATATTTCATTAAATAGATTTTTTATGTTCCCTGTATATACTTCAGATATACAGCGTGATCTTTTTTAAAGTGACAGTGTTTGAAGCGCCCTGTAGCGCGATCTAATAGCCGAAATGGGACCAAACTTGGTATTTAGACTAATCAAGACATGGGAAAAAGGATTCCGTAAAAAATAGTTCAAAAAATCGCCGCTAGGCATTTTGTGGCGCTGCTGTAGCTTACAATAACGAGAATTAGCATAAAACACGGGTATCGAAGAAAAATGCAAATGTTGTGCGATGACAGCGCCAGTAATAGGGGCTATAAAAGCAAGTAGTAGACAGCTCCGACAAATAATCTCAGCTGAAGTAAACGAGCTCCAGTGGACATGCCTCTCACGTTACCGGAACGTGCGTTACTGGTGAAGCTGTATTATATGAATCAATGTAATGCATCCGCAGCTCTTCGGGAATTTCGAACCAGAAAAAATTACGAAAGGGGCCTTTATTACTGAATGGTCTTAAGAAAATGATTAAGAAGTTCGAGGAAACGGGGTCACTGACCATTCGCGCTGGGAGAGGACGAAACAAGTATCAGAAGATGTAATAACTGATGTGGCAACTGCAATTGTCGAAGGATCGCAGGGAACCATTGCTGGTACTAACAGCGCCCGGGGTGTAGCTCGATAATTGGACATGAATTATTCCACGGTATGGAGTTTTGCGGCGCGTTATTGGATTTTACCCCTACAAAATCCGCCTCTTGCACGAACTGAAACCAAGTGATTATGATAAGCGAGTGACATTCGCTCTATCGTTTCTTGCCAGGGTAGAAATTGATGATGCTTTCCCATGGCACATTCTGTGGGGAGATGAGTGCCATTTTTATCTCAATGGGTCCGTAAACACACAAAATAGCCGAATTTGGGCTTCTGAGCATCCCCACACCGTGCATGAAATCCCATTAAATTCCCCAAAAGTCACTGTTTGGTGTAGTTTCACAGCCGAATTCATAATTGGGCCATTCTTTTTTGAGACCATCACTCCGACAGGACCCGAAACGTGCACCATAAATGCAGAAAGGTACCACGAAATGCTGCAAACATTTGTTATTCCACAACTTCAACAAAGAAACAGTCTCCAACAGACAATCTTTATGCAGGATGGTGTTCCGCCACACATTGGTAATAAGGTAAAGCAGCTGTTGCGCCACACCTTCACTGATGATAGAGTCATAAGTCGGAGTTTTCCAGTTGTATGGCCGTCTTGTTCCCCTGACCTCACGCTATGCGATTTTTGGCTCTAGGGTTATTTGAAATCTCAAGTTTATGTTGGTGGAGTAT
This sequence comes from Maratus michaelseni, assembly GCA_963931845.1. Lineage (NCBI taxonomy): Eukaryota > Metazoa > Arthropoda > Arachnida > Araneae > Salticidae > Maratus > Maratus michaelseni. Next base: position 248,909,134 of record OZ007599.1, read on the forward strand.
CAAATTTGTCTGTTCTAAAGGACAACATAACAAAGACAGTGCGGAATATTCCTCGTGGTATGTTACGTACGGCTGTGGAGAACGTTGTGCACAGAATGCACGGTGTTATTTCTGAGAACGGTGCTCACATTGAAGGTGGTCTAATTCCTCACCGGGGAAGTTAATGTAGTAAAAAAACATTAATAATTTAACTGTACGATTGTATGTGTTAGTATTTTTCTTTTCTCACATTTTATACATTGCAAAGCGCCACAAAATGCCCTAGCGGCGATTTTTGGAACTATTTTTTTCACGGAATCCCTTTTCCCATATCTTGATTAGTCTAAATACCAAGTTTGGTGCCATTTCGGCTATTAGATCGCGCTACAGGGCGCTCCAAACACTGTCACTTTAAAAAAGTTCACCCTGTATTTAGTACATATAACTATATGCTCAATTTCTTGGGTCGTTTACAGCAGACACATCAGGATGCTATATGATTAGTTAATATACTTTTGATGACATTCATATTTATCTGTTAAATAAGTTTCGTGAAGTAGTTGCATGGATTTCCCCTTGGATTAAGCAAACTTTCTTTTCAAAAAAAAAAAAAAAAAAAAAAAAAAAAAAATACGATAAAAAAAGGAAACAGGAATTAGAAAGCTGTCTTCACAGTCATTTTAGGACCCTTTTAAATTTTAGAGAGGAAGTAGCGATATAGTTGTGCATCGCCCTCTATATTAAGACTTTACAAGTTAAATATTCGGATGAAGAAATTGAACAATCGCTTGAAGAATTAACAATAAATAAGTGGATTGACAAACAAAATTGTTGAAGATCAAGTAAAGAAAAAAAAGTGTGGTGGAAAGAAGAAAAGCAGTAGAGAAAGTAGTCTCGGTGTAGAAAATTGTTGACAGAGTGTTTTTTAAATATCAATGATTAATACACCAAGATAACACAATAACAAACAAGTTCTCGTTAAACAAGGTAATTGTTTCATTTCGATTAATCTTCTCACAGTAAATTGGTAAATATATTACTTTTTTTTATCAAGTTGTATATATTTTTCCTTCATCTGTTAATTTTTTTATTTAGAAAATACTGAAACATTTTTTTAAGTAACTTATGAATTATTCTGAGCATCTCCACACCGTGCATGAAATCCCATTAAATTCCCCAAAAGTCACTGTTTGGTGTAGTTTCACAGCCGAATTCATAATTGGGCCATTCTTTTTTGAGACCATCACTCCGACAGGACCCGAAACGTGCACCATAAATGCAGAAAGGTACCACGAAATGCTGCAAACATGTATATAAAAAAATTAGTTGCAAATTTTTATTTTTTTTCTTTATTTGTGATATTTTTTTGTAAACTTTTTGTTAATTTGTAAATATATTTCGAAAACTTTGAAATTTTTTTTTTTAACTTGTAATTTTTTTTCATTCATCTCTTAATTTTTTAAATCTTTTTTAGAAAACAATGAAATGTTTTTCCCTAACGTGTAAGTTGTTTGTTAATTTGGGAATTTTTTAAAGAAATTTACAAATACTTGTAAATATGTTAGTTAATTTGTAAAAGTTTTTAAACATTTTGTAATTAAAAAAAAATTCGAAAACTTTTTGTAATTTTCAAAATACTTTGAAATTTTGATATATTTAAAAAAAAAAATTTGTATTTAAAATTTTTTTATTTCTTAATATATAAATATTTTTAGAAAATTTTGAAACTTTCTTAACAATTTTGAAAATTAGTTTGCTTGGTATTATCAAAAGAAAATTAATTTTCATGTGTATGCTGGTAAATCGATTATTCATTCGTGAACATGATAAAAAGATAACAGAGATATTCCAAACCTTCCGTAAAGTGAAATCAGCTATTAGCTAGGCATGTGGAAATTTAAAGTTAAAAATCTTAAAATATATTCCAATAATAAAATAGACTTTATAAAACTAAACACACACATATGTAAATATTTATTATAGCCGTTTAAACAATACATTGTGAATAATGTCTACATTCTTATTAATTAGAAAATCATGGGTAACAAAATGTATGTGATATAAAAATTCTTGACAACAGTATGCATGTTTCTTAGCATTAATATTTCTCTACCTAATTGTTAATAGTTTTCATGGTTGGTAAAAGTGGTTGGTACACATGTGATTGAGAGGGTTAATATCATAAACTCAATATACTTCACATTGAAATATTCTATTAAAAATACTTATCAAATCAAGTTCAATCCGTATAATTATTTGAGTCTTCATCCAAGTTTCACTTTTTGAAGATCTAGCAACAATTCCGTATTCTTGTGTAATTCGGTTGTGTAGATATTCTAAATACATAAATTTAATCATCGAATCGTTTAATTCTGGAATTAAATGTTTTAAAATTCCAAGTTGACTTTCATTCAGTTTTATTATAAATGATTTATATGCACTTACATACTACATATATACTTCACAATTACAATTTAACCCTTAAATGCCTAGAGTATCAAGTTTGCAACACTTTTTATTTAACTTTTAATAAATAAATCAAGTTCTTTGCAACTACTATATTTATATCGAAATATTAATCCTGTAAAAATCGCATAAATATGCTACTAAATAAAGTTAAAAATATATCTTAAAATTTCTGGTGTTTAATCCTTAACCCTTCAATGCATGAATTTGTCTTTTAGAATTGTGTTTTTTTACTTATATTAAGGATTAGACACCAGAAATTTTAAGAAATATTTTTAAGTTTATTTAGTAGCATATTATGTGATTTTTGCAGGATTAATATTTCGATATAAATATAGTGGTTGCGAAGATCGTGATTTATTTATTAAAAGTTAAATAAAAAGTGTTGCAAATTTGATACTCTAGGCATTTAAAGGTTAATACTATAATATTATTCTTTAGAAAGAAAGATATTGGATTAATAGTATCAAAATTAATACTTTCCCTGTAGAAATCATACCATGTTAAAAAACCATTGTTAATTCTGTACTTGACGAGTATATGTTGGTTTTGTTCGCATCACCTTTCAATTGCCGTATATGAATCATTCAGTATTGTGCAGTTCTAGGGATAAAAACAGAAAATCTATAAGTTCCTTCTTCAATACAGTGAAATTGGGTGATTTTTTTTACTGTTAGTTGTACCGACGGAAAGCGATGTATCTTGTTTACTGTCGTTTATATGTATCATCATTTTGAAAATATTATAGACCGGGAGGCGGCAGCACAGACAATCACCTCATTGAGTTCACGGCTGAAATTCTAGAATTAGTTAAAACTTGATTCGCATATTAAAACGCAATCGGTCTGCCAAGTCATATCTTGGTGGAAAACACCCGAAAACCCGATTTTAGCGGTTGACTCGTAGGTTTACCATTGTGTGTTCCTGCTCCCAGTCATCCATGTTTTCATACCTTTGGGTGCAGGAAAACACAATGATAAACCTACGAGTCAACCGCTAAAATCGGGTTTTAAGGTGTTTTCCACCAAGATATAACTTGGCAGACCGATTGCGTTTTAATATGCGAATCGAGTTTTAACTAATTCTGGAATTTCAGCCGTGAACTCGATGAGGTGATTGTCTGTGCTGCCGCCTCCCGGTCTATTATGTGGTGTTGAAGTAGACGTTGGTTCTATGCGATGGGTAGATGTAGATATCTTCTTGCTTGAGTCTCAGTGTGGATTGAATCTGAATCGGTTTTGTAATAAGCAGGTGCGAAAACATCGTTAGTAGCTGATGGTTTGGTTGAAGAAACATCATCTTCAGTATATTAATACTAAAATGTTAATTAAACAATATATATAACAGATATACACAACTCCGAATGTTAGATGAAAAAGTTACTTGACCTGGAAGTTGTTATTGGGAAATTCACTAAACGCAGAATAAAATTTATTGCATGCGGTCATTGTAAAATCCAAAGGATGTGTGTGGATTCTTATATTTTATGCTATGTTAATGATACTACTGGTTACATTTGCAGTTAAAATTTCTGTACAGTGAAGAGTAGATGATTATATTCTGAGAAGTGATTGTGGTAATGGTGGTTATGGTAGCAGTTAAACTTGCAAATTTTTGCAACTTTTTAAAGAAAAAGTTAAATTTTCACTAACTTTTATTTTTTTTATATAAATTTTAAAAATTTTTGCGAATTTAAAATTTTTTTTGTATTTTTTTTTTGTATTTTTTTAAAAATTTTGTTAAATTATGAATTTTTAAAAAAATTTTTGTAAATTTTTTAAAGACTTTTGTTAACTTGTGAATTTTAAAACATTTTTTGTAATTTTTTAAAATATTTTGTTAATTTGTGAATTTTTAAAACATATTTTGTACATTTTTAAAACATTTTTTGTAAATTTTTAAAATTTTTTGTATTTTTTAAAAAGTTTTTTGTAAAAGTTTTGTAAACTTTTTAAAACTTTTTGTAATTATTTTTAATTTTTTTGTTATTTGTGAATTATTTTTAAAACTTAGTACATTTTTTGTGAATTTGTTAATATTTCTAAAAAACTTTGAAATTATTTTACTATCTTGTATATGTTTTCATTCATCTGTTAATTTTTAAAATCTTTTCAGTAACTTGTATATCTTTTCGTTCAATATTTGAAAGGATCAGGGTCAGTAAGCCGTGTTTTTGGCCCATAAAATAAGACTAAAGTTCGATGTTGTTATACTGACTTAATTATTTCACTTTTTAATATTAGAAGGTTTATCCTGTACAATTTCAACAATAGTTTTTGCATTTTGTTCGGATTTATATGACTTACACAAGCTCAAATTTCGTATTATTCGCAGTTTTTGATGAAAAACACGCAATTTCTCCTAATTTTACCTGCATTATTTATATGAGCGTAATCGTGCAGCACTTTCTTCTTTACATTTATTATAAAATACATCAAAAATTACAATATCTGTAAAAATGAAAGTGTTGCAAGGCTGCGTTCATAGTAAAATATTAAAAATAGAGAGTTAAGTAACAGTATTTCCTCACATCACTAAGAGACTTTAGGATGCAGCAACGTGTTTAAACGTGCTAAAATGAATGTAACTATTGCTAATTTAGCAATCCGAACAAAATGCAAATTGTTGAAATCGTACAGGATAAACCTTCTAATATTAGAAAGTGAAATAATTAAGTCAGTATAACAACATCGAATTTTACTTATTTCATGGGCTAAAAATGCGGCTTATGGACCCTTATCCTTTATATTCCTGGTGGTTCCGACTCGGCCACTTCAGTGGGGAAGATGACTGGAAGTCGGGCTTTGCGAGTCTCTCCGTTTGATTATTCCGACTCGGCCCCCTTCAGTGGGGAAGATAACCGGACTCCCGACATAGTGAGAAGTTCTTCGACACGACCGACGGGGACAGGAGGCGGACGTACCACAACCTCATCGTGGTTTGCCAGTGGAAAAGGGACGTCCGAGAAAGCCGGGGATGCCACTAAGGCTGTTTTAATTCCAATAGAGACTTTGAGGTGCTGTAACATTTATGAAATGGACAGAAAGTGTAATTTAACTCGTTTGTAAACAATAAATGTGAAATTTTAAAATATTAATGTCAGATTTTTTTTTTTTAGAGATAGTAAATTAAAATTGTTGTGAAACTAAGTTATTTATGTCTCAGAAAACTAGATTTCTGTAATTGTCGAAATTTTTAGAAAGAGTGAACTTTGAAAATTTTAGGCCGTAGAATTGTTAATATTTCCATGAAAAAAAAGAAAGAAAATCCCGTTGCTAAGTAAATAAAAGTTAAGTGCAGTAAATTTAACATTTAAATATTTCATGTGAGCTCAGACATATGGTGAAAGAAATTTTCAGATACCAAGCATGTCGTATGTGGAATTAGGTTTTCCCGTAACTCAAAATTGCGAAAATTTAACGAGTTAATTAACAGTTAATTTATCTGTCAAAATTTTATGAATTCACGTGTATTGATTGCATTTTGTGTCGGGTAGAAACTACTGTATTTATTTTTATGTTGTATTGTGGGTTAAAAAAATTATGTATTTGTGTATTGTATTTATCTGCGGGAAAGTCGAGTTAAGTTGTGTTGAATTTAAAATTAGTGATTATGGCAGGCATATCTGGATTTCGAAAATGCGATCTGCAAACCCTTGCGATAGAATTTGAAGTAGAGGTGTTGTCTAATGACACAATTCCTAAATTGACTAAAAAGATAATGGAAGCACCAGATTATGATAAAATAATAACGCTAAACCAATTAAAGTTGATTGAAGAAGACCGTATAGAACGATCGAGGTTGGAAAAAGATAAAATTGAAAAGGAACATTAGCTCGCGAGAATTAAGACTGAACAGGAAAATGACACTGCAACGTTATCATCTAGTCAAATAGAAAGGGAACCTAAGAACCTGTTCAAAAACGTGTTGTCTAAATTCGAAATGGGAAAATAAGAGATTTCCTTATATCTAAACTTATTTGAGAGACAGGCGGTAAAAGCGCAGTTAGATAAATCACAGTGGGTTACGAATTTGTTAGGCTTGTTACCGATGGAATTGATAGAAGTTATTCTTAGAGAACCACCTGACGAAACAGACAATTTTGATTTTGTGAAAGGTAAATTGCTCGAAAGATTTAAAATTAGCCTGGAAGATATTAGACTCAAATTTGTAACTACACAACGAGCCGAAGAAAAAAAATTGGGAATATTTTTCGTATGAAATTACGAATTATTTCGATCATTGATTAAGCGGTATTCAGTTGTCTGAATTCAGCCAACTTAGGCACCTCATAATTACTGACAAAATCAAAAGAAAAGTGCCAACCGAAATTAAACAGCATTTCATTGATTGGAGTACACTAATTATTCTATTGGAACGGACCCAAAAACTTGATCATTATGAGGCGGTCAGAAAAACAGGGAGGAGACAGCCTCCCCTTAAAATTTGAAATAATGGCAAACAGGTTGAGAGAAAGATTTTTCGACAAACCAGAAATAGAACCCAAAACAACAGAAATGAAAAGAAATTGGAGGGATAAGGATGATAAAAAAATAGAGACGAAATTTTTGACAGGCGAAGAGACAGGTCTTGTTAACACTTTCCAACCTAGTTGAAAAGTCTTTATGACTTCGGTCCGTCTGCCATCTGTCCGTGCTCTAACTCCCGTAAATATACTCGGATTGTCTTGAATTTTTTATATGCTATTGTCGTTATCTATAGCATGCTCCCTATTTCAACTGAAGTGCGCAGCACTTATAGTTTTTTGACAGGGACAGTCAAAAGTATTCCGTTACATTACAGTCAATGGGGAATAATCGTTTCAAGTGCATTTTGATGACGCTACGTCATTTAAAACATAATGAAATTGATATATAATTATGAAGTGCATTAAAACATGCTTTTTGTAGAATATAGGGTGCAATGCATTTATTATTCACTTACAGGGTCAAACAAAAGAATTCTGTTACACATCGTTCTATGGGGAAAAATCGTTTTCAGTGTTATTTAGTAATATTTCACTATTTCAAACATAATGAAAATTATATGCATTACTGACGTGCACTATAAATTGCCCTCTTGTGTGCATTGCGTTTATTTACAGAGACACACAAAAGATATTGGTTACAGTACATGTGCAATATTTACAGTCTATGTGTGATAAGTGCGTTTTCAACTTTGGTTTGCGTTTTTAAATTTAACTTTTTTTCATAGTACGTGTATGTTTATAAACTCGGTTGATTATATACAGGGCTACACAAAGGAATTCGTAAGTATTACAGACTATGGGAGTGAATTGCTTATGGGTAGTTTTTAATTGTGTTTACGCATTTTCGTGCTGAACTATATTTAATGGACTAATAGAAATTTGTAGAATATAAATAAATTCATTTACAGGGCTACGCAAAAAGACACATTGTCGTTTACGTTTGGTAATTGCTGCTAGTGAGTTTTAAGTTGCCCTTTAGCTTAATAAGTGGTGTGTACAAAATTCTTCAGATAATATACAGGTCTGTACAAAAGATTTCGAGTGCATTTCCATCGATTGGCGAAAATTGTTAAATGTGAATATTCTAACTGAACTAAATTTTATCATACTATATATCCACATCTATTGATCATATACAGGGCTGCACAAAATAATTCGACTACTTTTTTGACACTGGAAGGTAATTTCGAAAACTGTATTTTTCAATGTGTTTTATGTTTTCTAAACTGTTACATAGCTTCTTTCACCTTATTTAACGGTGAAGTTTCTTTAGAGTTTTCTGGCTGTGTTGGAAAGGGTTTCATAATCTATGCTTGACGCATGATTTTTCATTCTTGTTTTCAATGTGGAAGTTTTATCATCTCCGAAATTTGTGCCCAGAACTAAAAAAGACTAATGAAAAATCTGAAGTGGTGAATCGATTAGCAGACCTCGATGAATTAAATGAAATGTTCCAGCCCTATTTAAGACAAGGGATTATAAATGGGAAGGAAATGAACATTTTTAGAGACACGGCTACGTCGCTAGATTTAATTAGTACCAACGAGATAACGCAAGAACAATACACAGGGAAAGTTGTGTGGGTGAAACAACCATTACAAAATGAGCTAAAATGACTACCCCTCGCCGAAATAGTGCTTAATCTGGGTGACTTTGGAAAACGTGTTAGGACTCGTGCGGGAGTAGGTGTTGTGGAGGTAGAAATGGATTATTATTTATTAGGGAACAAAACGCAATATTTATTAGATAAAATGAAATCGAAACTGCCTGTTAGCCTTACAAGTTTGGCACAACAAAAAGCGTGCGGTCATTCAAATCGCCTTGCGAATCCAAGGAGAGAAGATTTCATTTCCCCTAACCCCGCAAACTTGTTAGTTTCGGTTTATGAGAAGAACGCGATATGTAAACTTGACAGTGGGAAAAGAAAATGTTTTGTTACCTTCCCCCTCGGTCTAAGCGCAGACGAAACGCATTGTGAGTCGCTCATTAGGACGAAATTCACGACAACACCAGTCGTCCCAGTACACAAAACAAGTGTGAAGGAAAAGGGTTGTAAAGAAAGAGTGAGGGTGATTTATGTAAGGGATAAATCAAGAGTAGAAAGGCAGAAAGCGAAAATACGAGCTTTAATTACCTTGAAAAGGTGAGTGTGGGAAGAAATGTTGCGCCATAGATTGCGTTACAAATTAAATAGACAGATGGTGAAAATGGACATGTCTAAATGTAAGGAGTTGATATCCCTATCTGAAAACGGAAATAGCGGATAAAGTCAGGAGACCCAGGGAAGGAGGGAAACAATTTAAAATACTTGAAACCCCGGAGTCAGGAAGTCTTGACTTAGGCGTAAGTGAAATGACAACAGAAAGCGTACTGAACCATAATTCCAAAGCGAGTGATAAAATTGAGATAGTCGCAAAGGTATGGTCATCCCTAGAGAGGAATGAAATCCGGGAATTTAAGGAAGAGGGAGGAAATAAAGACAGAGTCTTAAAGGGAAAGGCAAAAGTTAAGTTCAAATCGTCGGGACGGAAATTCAAAAAAGGGGTGAACCAATATTGCACGTTAGGAAGAAAGCGAAAGGTCTCTTCTGAATTTAATTGCTTAGAAACCCCTGGATTCCCATCGCCACAAAACAAAACTAACGTCAGCAACGTTAAGCAGTTGGACCACGACGCTGGAATTGATTTCCGCTTAATTAGAGATTTAGGAAAGGGACGGGGCAGTCGACGTTCCATAGGTTACCGTTCAGGAAGGCGAAATACCACAGACTGACTGCTTGAGTCATGTAGAATGATATTCTGCTTAACAACGTGTATATAGTTCTCTAATAATTTATTTATGTAATTGTATTGTTTCAATTGTGTAATAGTATTTATGTGTTTAGGATAATATATTCAGTAATATAATTTACAGTTAGTGACAGTAAGAGCCCATATTGAGCCTCTGTTGTGAATCAAACATGAAAAATCTCCTCCGTGTGCGCGGTGATGCTGTGATATCTTGAGACTTAAATATCCCAGCTTGTACAGTTCTCGCATAAGATCCTTTCCCACGTTACAGAAGAAGACACCTAAGTAGAGTCAGAAGATCTAACGCACCCATCGATCTTTTTCTAGTGACAGTTTCGACTACTAGTTTGAAAGAGCTAGACTTGGCGGAGACCTGTTATGACTTAAATGGATGTCACAGACTCCCGATTCTCACGACTGCAGCATTTTGGGTCCGAGACGCGGTCGAGGTTTTGATGAAATCGCCGTAACCCAGTGGAGTGGAGAGCTCGATCTCATAGGACAAAAATGTCCCCCCCCCCCGAGACAGAGGAGAGAGAGTCTGGTTTTGGAGAGTAAAAAGAGAGGGAGCCCCTCCTCCCTGCTTCTAGGAGATTTTGAGCGGACAGAGGCGAAGTGCTGAGGTGACAGCAATCCTGCTGCGCTCCTTGATTTAAAGGTGTATGAACTGAACTTCACAAACATTATTCCGTCAACAGGTCCTGTTCTAAAAGCTGCTAAAACCAACAACAGTTAGAGTACTTAACTGCTAGTATTTAGCTATACCATGTAATTATTCAGTTTAATAAATTGAACTGTTTTGATAGTTAAACTGTACCCCGTGTTTATACGCTACCGCCATAGGCGTAGCGTGACCAAAAATTTTGGGGGGGGGGGGCACAAATGTTTATTAAACACACACGCGCACGCACGCACACATTCCCATATATATATACAGTTGTATCTTGGTAAAAAACGGGCCTCGCAGAAATTTTTCACATGGGGTAAAAGGAATTCAGTTTCGATCATCTAGCCCTCTAAAAGTTTATTTTTCTTAAACATTCATCGTACAGCATTTTTTTTAATTTTTTGCGAAATATTTATATGATTTTTAGCGTTTTGCGACAATTTTTTAACATTTGTGTTAGGATTTGTTTTAATCTTTTAACACAATATAGTAAAATTTGTCCTCTGCCTTTTTTTCATTTTTCGCGAAATTTTTATGTGTTTTTTAGCGTTTTTTATCTTTTCGAGGCACCTTTTTAAATATTCGTACGAGAAATCTGGTTTTATTTTTTCAGCCGATATACATTTTCTACTCTGCTATTTTTTAACTTTTTGAAAATTTATTATGCGATTTTTCGCGTTTCGCGGCGATTTTTTTGACATCCGTAAACGGAATCCAACTTCAATCTTTTAGTCCAATAAAACAAATTTTGTGATCTGTAATTATTGGATTTTCACGAAGTTTTTATGCAATTTCAAGCGTTCCGCGGCAATTTTCTTAAACATTAGTAAAATACATCTGGTTTCAATTTTTTAGCCCGGTATAGTAAATTTTGTCCTCAGTAATTTCTAAATTTTTCTTAAAATTTTTATGTGATTTTTAGTGTTTTTCCGCGTTTTTTGGCAATTTTTTAACATTTGTGATGCGAATCTGGTTTCAACCTTTTAACCCATTATTGTAAAATTTGTCCTCTGCGATTTTTAAATTTTTCATGAATTTTTATGAGATATTTTGCTATTTTTTCGCGTTCTGCTGCGATTTTTAAACATTCGTAAAAGGAGTCCAGTTTTAATCTTTCAGCCCATTGTACTAAATTTTGAACTCTGCGATTACATTTTGTACTCAATTTTGTACTCACTGATTTTAATTAGAGATCGACCGAAACAGGTTTTTAAGACCGAAACCAAAACATAAACCGAATTTCGGTGATCTTCCCACTTTCGGCCGAAACTGAAAGTGTAAATTTTTAAAAAAACTGATTAATACATACATAATTGCATATAATTATTAATTAATTAATTAATAACAAATAATTAATATTTACTTAATAATAACTAATTTCGTTACAAATTAATTTACTAATTATACGTGTATTGAACCACATTTCTTACAAACAAACGTACATGTGTGTGTGTATAAGTTTCAAACAAAAATGAAACATAAATAATACAACTTTTATATTTCATTATCTTATAACAACCAATAATTATAGGCTGTTATTATTATATTATTATTAAATAATATTTTCCATTCCCTGCCTTCCTAAAAAAGTATTGAAATGACACCCCTGTTTGAAAATTTTATCTCCGGTGCCAAGTTGTCACTCCGTGCCTCTATCCAAAACTATTTATTTTCCTATAAAATAAAACGTAATTAATTTATCAATAAGACAGAAATAGTTTCCAATTATACGAATTTCATCTAATAAAAAAAATATGTTAAGTATACATACCTCGATATATCTTTTGTAATAAATTTCGCAAATCTTCATATGTTTTAACAACACCTTTCTCATAAAGCATTCGAAACAATCTGGAGTTTCAAAGTAAACATTTTCTATTACTGTTAAGTTTGCTGCTTTTAAACATCTCGTGGCAAGCGTCTTTTAAGTTTAGCATAACTTAAGCATTAGTCTTTTAAGTGTATGCATTGCTTGCTTTATAATTTACTCTTGCATCATGAATCAGTCGTGACGGATAATGATAAACAGTGAAGTTCACAGCAATAAATAGTGTCTCATTTGAGCCGATACAACTCATATCACTGAGTAAAGTTGAAAATTTCCGAAAGAAGAAACGAAATATTGAAATACAGATAGTTTCGGTCGACTTTCGGTCAGGCCGAAATTTTGGCAGCAGTTTCGCCGAAAACGAATATTCAGCGAAACTCCAATTTTGCGCCGAAACCGAAACCGAAATTTCGGTCGATCTCTAATTTTAATCGCGAATTTTTCATGCGACTTTTTGCGGGTTTTTTCGCGCTTCATGGAAGTTCTTAACATGTGTAACAGGAATCCAATTACAACCTTTTAGCCCAAATTATTTTAGCCCAATATAGTAAATGTTGGCTTCTTTTCAATAATGTTTATTCGAAACTCGTTATAGCGAATTTGTTATGCGGGGTTTAGCATTTTTTCGCGCTTTGCGACGATTTTTTTGACATTTGTAAAATGGATCCAGCTACAATCTCTTAACCCAATATAATAAATTTGATTCTTTGTGATTTTTAAGTTTTTTGTGAATTTTTACGCATTTTGAAGCGATTTTTCTAACATTCGTAAAATAAATCCGGTTTCGGTCTTTAAATACAATACCGTTAATTTTGTCCTCTGTGATGTTTTAATTTTTCGTGAATTTTTTTATGTGATTTTTTTTTCACGTTTCATGGAGATATTTTCACATTCGTAAAAAGAATCCGGTTTTAAACTTTTAGCCCAATAGAGTAATTTTTTTTCTCTTTTCAATAAAGTTTATTCTGAATCCGTACTATGATTTTAATTTTTCATGCAATTTAAAGCTTTTTCGCGTTCCGATTTTTTGACATTCGTAAAAGGAATCCAGTTACAAATTTTTAACCTAATGTAATAAATTTTGTTCTCTGATTTTTAAGTTTTTCACGATTATTTTTTGTAAATTTTACGTTTTTATGCGTTTTGCGGTGATTTTTCTACATTCGTAAAGGAAATCTGGTTTCAATCTCTGAACACAATATAGTTAACACAATATTTTGTCTTCTGTGGTTTTTGAATTTTTCATGGAATTTTTTTTTTATGGGATTTTTTTTTCTTTTTTTTACGTTTTGTGGAGATATTTGCACATTCATAAAAGAATCCACTTTCAATTTTTTAGCCCAATACAGTAAATTTTTTTCTCTTTTCAATAAAGTTTATTCATCATCCGTAGAATGATTTTAATTTATCATGCGATTTAAACTTTTTTTTTTTTTGCGTTTCGCAGCAATTTTTTTACATTTGTTACAGGAATCGGGTTTCAATATTTTAGCCCAATATAGTAAATTTTGTCCTCTGCGATACAATAAAAAAATTAAATAAAAAAAGAAAGAGAGAGAGATTTTTAACGTTTCTTTGCATTCTGCCGCGAAAGGAATCCGGGAGGGATCGTAAAAGGAATCCGGTTTAAATATATTGTATATTAACATTGCGTTCATAAAAAAATGTACGCAATTTTCTGCGGTTTTTCGTGGTTAGCGGCAATTTTTTAACACTTGTAAAATGAATTCGTTTTCAAGCTTTTACACTAATATAGTATATTTTGGCCTCTGCAAGTTTTGAATTGCTCGCGAATTTTTTAGTGTTTTTTCGCTTTTTCGGCAATTTTTTTACCCTTTTTTTTCGAAACGGAAAGAACTAACTCTGTTAAATTTTGCTTTCCTGCGATTAAATTAAAGTTGGAAGAATACAAAATCGTCGTAACGTGAACTACGATGCTCAAATATTAAAAAAATTTGGGTCGAAATAAAAAATTTAAATAATTCAAGGTTAGTTTGAGGGGGGGGGGGGGGGACCGCCCGCGCCACCCTTGGTACGGCCCTGATAATAAATAAAAGACATTTATCAAACTTTTAAGACATTTGAAATAAGTTTAAACGGCACTTTTAAGGAGCAACTAATCATTTAATGTATGTGCGCCTGCAAAATTGTATGGAAAATTGCACCTTCGATAGCAACAGTTTTACTTAACAACGATATTTCTGGAACGGATTACCATCGTTTATCAAGGTACAGCTGTATATTAACTTTAAAACAGCTCATTCAAGAAGACTTAGATTTTGAAAAAAAATCATAACCATTGCATCTCAAAAATGCGAAGGTATAGTAGAAGATTAAGTGCTGTCAATAAAAAAAATAATAAGCAAGAGAGAGGAACATATTTAATAACTAAATGAAGAAAATATTAATTATTTTTTATAATCTTAGTGATGTGTGGTTGCATTCCATTGGAAAATAACTCCAGCGACACAGCTTGGAAAAGCAGAATATTTATGACTTGATTAAATTATAATTAAAGTTACAACAAATTAAATGAAATATATATTGCAGGGAAACAGAACTCCCGCTCTGTAAAGTCTACAGACGGAATGAGAAGAAAAAAAAGTACATGTAGTTACTAACCGCAGACAGCAGAAAAAACAGCTGACACATTGAAATTGTCCGCAGCTGTAAGAGAGTGATAGTTCAAACTTTCGTTTAATGAATGTTCGTATCAGGGTTTGTACTGCACAACACAATTTTTCCTACCAAATTGATTACTTCAAAGAGAAAGAGCTGAGCTATCTATACTGATCGGACATCTGATTAAGTAAAAAAAATGAAGAAATATAAAATGAAAATTAAAGTAGTTATTTTATTTCCATTTTGGGTCAATACAAGACAAGTCTTAATTGACTGTATCAACATATTTTAGAAATTGATGTTCAGAAAGTTGGGGGGGGGGCACGTGCCCACTCGTGCCACCCCCCCGAGGCTACGCCTATGGCTACCGCAACTCACAAATCCCGCTCGAAACACAGGGGATATGACAAATGGTTTTACAGTTTTCAGATAGGCATATTTTTTTATGTTTAATCTTATCTTGCTGTGAAAGATCAAAATATTGATTATAATCAGTGCAATGGCAAAAAAGATTAAAAATATTAGCGTTACTAAAATTACGCATCAAATTTGGGACTTCCTAAAATCGGGAGGTGGGGGGTGGTGGCGGGCAGTGCTATAGCCCAGTTCGCCCATGCTTTAATCAGGTTCTGCTTCTGGAACAGTCCCCAGCCCTGCTTTATATTATATTAAAATATTTTCCCATTTATTATTATACAATCGCAGAAAAATGAAAATTTCATTTAAATCTTAATTTATTTTACATATTATTTTAAATATTAATTTATTTTACATGCAATCAAATTAAAACTATTAGTTTTAATAACTATTGTAAATTAAGAATCCAATTATTAACAATTTTTAAGCGACTGTATGTCAGTAATTTACGCGTCTTTCACAGCGAACAAACAAAAAATCAATTTTTAATAGAATTTTGTTTCACCCACAATAGAGAATATTATAAAGAATTCAGCACATTATCAATACATTAAACTCATAAATACATGAACTGATTTCCGATTCTACTTTTTGATTAAAAAGAAATAGATATATTAAATTAAGCAATATATATATATATATATATATATATATAATGTATATATTACTGGCTTTTTAGCTATATTAACAGCCTATAAATACAGGATTCGAAGAATACATATTTCTAGAATTAATGTATTTTTTGCAAACCAATTTAAAAGTTATTTTATGCAATATTATAAACTGTCGTGCCAAGAAAATGTGTTAATATGTAAAAAAATAAATAAATCTATCGCCACTTACTTGAAACGCTGTCACAAGAGGTCACAAGAGTCTTGTATGTTTTTTAAAGAAAATTTGTGCTTTTTATCCAAAATGCTGTACTGTTCCAATGAATAAGAAGGAGGAGGTCTTGCATGTTTTCAAATGAAAATTTCTTGATATATCCTGAAAATTCATATCAGTAGAAGGATTTATTTTTATCCTGAGAACATGAATAAGCGGGGCAAAGTTCTGTTTATCAAGCTTTGACGAGATCAAATTAATATGATTTAACGAAGGGATACGAATTAAAGTCACAAAATTTAACATTCCGCAAAAAACGAATGAAATAAAACTAAATTATTAATTAAAATCTGCCGAACGTATACTTAAAGACAAAAACTCGGTTTAAATTCCAATGAAAATACTTCGAACACAAGTTCAAATGACGAAAACATCTTTAAAACGCATGCGCGGTTTAGGATGGAGCTTTCTGGTGTCTACTTCGGAAATGACAAAGTGTTTTAATTTAAGAAACTAACTTTTATAAGCCCTGGTCTAAAAATGGGGGTGGGGGGGAAAGGGGGGGGAGCTTGCCACTCCTTGGATTTTGAATTTTTTTTTGTCTGATAATTTAAAAAAATCATAAAATTCATTGTTGCAAGTTAATACAGAATGATTAAACGATAAGTGAAAAAAAATGAACTAAGATTATTTTTGTCATGTACCCTCCCCTCCTGTTGATTCCTTGATGAACACACTTTTTTCTGGGTGTTCATGGGTTCTAATTTATTTAGGAGTGGGGCACAAACAGGCTAAACCCCTAACCCAAAGAAAAAAAACTTCCATTTCTTTATTTCGTTTTTAACTGTTTCAATTGTTTATTTAAAATGCTGTTAGAAACTTATTTTTGAATATTTAATATTTCTTAATTGTTTTCTTACTTCAGCTTATTTTGTATTTATATTATGCATTTAAAATCAGCTGACTAGGACGCGGACCCTAGCTCTTCCAAACCAGACCCTAGCTTCTTCTTTTGTAGCTCTTCCAAAACTTTACCCCTTCCCACATTTCTTTCTGTTAACACACGTCTCTGAGTATTTCAAGCTATATATCTCAATATTATTTAGACTTCAGATTTGGAGGAGCGGCACCCTCTTCCTGTCTTTGGCCCGTCTACTTGACTCAGATGGTCCAGATTGTCGACCATCTGAGTAAGATGGTCCTGAGTAAGATGGTCCTGGCTCCCTCAGATGGCCCGTCTTTCCCTGCACCTCTCCCCTATATATACGTACAAGTGCAAGTAGCTTTTAAAAAACTATTTATTTATTTATTTTTAGAAAAGCACTTTCTTAATTACTTAATGGACCGAAAATAGCTTAGTTCGAAGACTTGTTAAGCGGACTCGTGCAAGTTTGGAATACGTTCTGTGATCTAATCAAATTATTTCTTTTTAAAGTAATGCCAAATTTACTGGGTTGGAAAGTATTTTAAACACATTTATTTCATCTATTCAAAAACAGTTTTTTAATGGCGCTGCCATATATAGGGATAGGATTTTGTCATAGCATAACCTATATGACCACAAATGTGTTATAACCACATAACACATTATGTTGCATAACAATATGATCACATTCAGATATTTACGTGTCTGAATTTCTAAATGTCTTAATTTCAGACATTTCATCAGTATTCAAATAATTTTATTAGTTCTTTATGCCATGATTATCGTAAGACACTTATGTGTCTTAAATTCAGACATCTATGATGTCTCAAATTTCACATCCAGGCACTTAAGTGTCTGAATTTAATACGCCTCTATTTGTAGTGCACATCATTCGAAATGGAGCTCTGTCCGGTCAGCGATATAGGAATGAGATCCTTATTGTAGTCCCTTATGCTGCAGTAATTGGAGATGACTTCATGTTAATAGACGACAATTGCAGGCCACATCGTGCTCACTCAATGGATGATTTCCTTTTTGAGGAAGGAATCATACGAATGGAATGACCAGCGTGTTTTCAGGACATGAACCAAATGCAGCATGTTTGGGACATTCTAGACAGATGAGTTCCTTGCCGCTTACCACCCCCACAAACTCTCCAAGAACTGGAAAGAGTACTTCTGGAGGAGTGGGACAGAAAACCCCAACTCCTCATTAATAGCCTCATTGACTCCATGACTCAAAGATGTTCGACGCTGCTGGCCGTCCGGGGAAACCATACCCCCCCCCCTACTAAAAACAATTTTCTTTGAAGGAAACATCTTTTTTAATTCGTTTTTTCTCATATGCACAAATTGTGTTTTTTCCTTTTGTACCAAAATGCTCAATACAATGATTTTTTTTTGCCAAACATGTGTAATTTTTTACTCATATAGCCTTCCACGTCTGTCGGTCATGTATCAATCATCTAAACAATTCCCCAGCCGCAAGATCCATCCACAACCTCAAAATCCTTTAATTGAAAGTTATTTTCAGCAGTGTAAATGATTGATTTATTTTTGCTACGCAATATATAAAAATAAATCAAGAAACACTTCTTAGGTAGTTTATTTTTTAGTATACAATTTTCTTTAAAACTTGCTAAATCAAAGTGATTAATTTAAGAGCCCACACTAATCACTCGATGACACTCGTAATGTTAAACCAATGGCACCGTTCTTTTCAAATTATTCGTTCGCATTTCAATATTTTTAAATGATTATTTTTTTTTGCATAGGATAGTTCAGGTTGATCTCTAACCGGGCCCTTTCTTACATTTTAGATTTTGGTTAAAGATTTTTTTATGCAGTCACTTTCTATTTCAAAACCAGTTCCGAAAGTGAAAGTATCTTCATAAAAATATTCATTGAGATTCTAAGTTAGAAATCGACATCTATGCTATCGGCATGCTATCCTATGCAAAAAAGAAAAAATCATTTAACCCTTTGTACACTGATGTCTGAAAACTCAACAGCATTCAAACTACGGCAAACGCCCAGAAGTGAAATATGCTGCGAGATTATTTCTCCCGCTTTTTTCTACCTGCCTATTTGCCAGCAGGACAATAAGAGGTAAAAGTGGAACCTCCCTAAGATAACTAGTAGAAAATGCTCCCCACCCATTGATTCCAATAATCCCCTGCTCTGCTACAATAGTTGGATATTAACGAGGGGGAGCAAATGGAACAAGCGGTCGGACGGTCTGCCAGTATTTTGTTTGGCCGGCCGTTTTGGGTGGTTTCGTATCGAAAGGGTTAAAAATATTGAAGTGCAAAAGAGTAATTTGAAAAGAACGATGCCATTGGTTTAGCATTAGCTAGAGAGTGCCTTCGCGTAACAAGTGTAGGCTCTTAACCCCAATATGCTAAAATTAATAAATGTTTTTGGCATTTTTCAGCATTTCACTGGTAAATTAACAGGAGAAAATGACCTAAACAATAATCCCATTTCCTCTAAGTATAATGGATAAAGACTGCTACCATCCTTTCAAAAAGCATATCTATGAAGAGATTATTTAGTGAACAATCATAAATAAAATATATCAACTTACAAAAAGTCAAAATTATAAATGAGAAACATTTCAACCCATTTCTTAATTGTAAAATTGCAAATGGACAAGCGGAACATTTAGTGGGAACATAATGGACATTTAGTGGGAAATATTACTATATTAATAGATCTTTGACTAGGTCTAAATTGTATCTCTTATAGCATCATGACAAAAATTTAACCAAAATGTGACTGTACCGTAACCAAAATGCAAGTTTTTTTGTTCCTATTATCGTTATTGTCATTTTATGTGGAAGATGAGTCGTATCCAATATCGCGGTATGTGAAATCGGTATGTTCCATTTTCTTACGAGTTGTCAATGACTAAATAATTTGTTTCGGCGATTTCATATTGGAGTCAAATGAGGAATCTCAAGACTAACTATGTGACTAATTAAAGAAATGATATTTTTGTCACATTGTGATTGCCCACTGTAACATTTGTCGTCATGTGTAACGTCACTGTGTTTTCACATCGACAGACATAAGAGAGCTTTGAATTGTTTTATCCACACACAAACACGATATTAAAACCTTATCGATCGGGTTCAAAATCAAGGCCTAATCTGCCCCATATTAGAAAGTCGTAGTTTCCTACGCGGAAGCATGAAGCATGCAAGGCGCCGGAAATTATGCTCATTTCGGGCGATAATTATAAACGTTTTGAGTAAGTTTATATCATATCCGGCAATAAATGTTGCTAGGGGTGTTTCCTAACAGTACTTCCTAGATCAGCTATCATGTAATGAAATATGAAGCTAAGTTAAAAATGATTCAATCAAGAAGATTTTTAATTCAGATATAAAATCCTCACAACATTTTAACATATATTCTGAATCATATGGAAAACAGATGCTGGTATAAAATATTTTTTTTTTGTACTTTTATGATCTATTTAGTCAGTTAAAACTAGGGAGGTGTCGCACTCCATCCAAACCCGGATTTTTATTCATAACTAAAAATAATGAAGATATATAGAACACAAGATTTTTTCTTGCCTCCATAAAAAGAGCAGATAACACAACTATACTTTCGAGAGCAATTAATTATCGGCTTTCTTTATAAGGGGATTAATAATGGAGATCAGAGAGTAGTTAGCAGAGAGTAGTTCTCCCGTAGTGGGTTATTTACTCTCTACTACTAATAACCTGATGGAGAGAGCCGATAATTAATTGTTCTCGAAACTATAGTTGTGTTTCGAGGACTTTCAAATTTCGAGTTTTCTTTTACTCATTTTATGGAGAAAAAGAAGATCTCGTTCTTTATACCGGGTGAATAAAGAATCCCGAAACGGTGTAATATCACGAGAAATAGACGTCGGATTGAAAAACGGAAAATATGTGTTCAATATTTTTGAAAAATCTATTTAGGGATAGGGATATCAAAGTTGCACCCCGAACTCTGCTCCCTGGGGGGAAAAGGAGGAGGCTACTTTGAAATCTTAAATGAGAGTAGTTAGTAGAGTGTAGTTCTCCCGTCATAGGCTATTTACTCTCTACTACTAATCACCTGATGGAGAGAGCCAATAATTAATTGTTCTCGAAACTATAGTTGTGTTTTGAGGACTTTCGACTTTTGAGTTTTCTTTTACGCACTTTATGGAGAAAAAGAAGATTTCGTTCTTCATACCGGGTGAATAAAGAGTCCCGGAACGGTGTAATATCGAGAAATAGACGTCGGTTTGAAAAACTGAAAATACGTGTTCAAAATTTTTGAAAAATCTATTTAGGGATATCAAAGTTGCCCCCTGGGGGGAAAGGGGAGAGGCTACTTTGAAATCTTAAATCATAACCGCTTTATTATTGCAGATTCGGATTCCACGGAAAAAAATAAGTAACTTTTGCATTAAACATTTTCTTCGGAAAATCGTAGATGGTACTGTTATGGAGTAAAATGCAGTGAGAATCGTTTCATTGAAAAGTCTGGAAACGGTCGAATAACACGAAATATATACATCAGATTGAAAAATGGAAAAATACGTGTTCAATATTTTAGAAAAATCTATTTAGGGATATCAATAAATAAAAGTCAAAGATGGACGTTACACCGTTGAATATTATATTAAAATATAAATAGCACAAAATTGTGCATGTTCTTGCTAAAATCCATCCCCCCAGATCATTTTGCAGGTGTATACGAAATACCCGTTTGGTTTAAGTAATAATCATACAATTTTCTACATTGGCATCACCAAAAGAAGGTTTTTTGAAAGATTAAAAGAGCACATAAGTGATATTAAATACGGGAGATTAACCACTGCTCTTTCGCGATGTTTTGCTTTCAATAATGATGTTAAAATTGATTTCAGTAAAGCTAAAATTACCTCTAGATATAACAACCCATTTAAAGCCATATTTAGAGAATCTATAAAAATTAAATTAAGAAATAGTGGTACTTGTAACGATAATTTTTCATTTAACATACCAAATATCTGGATTAATCTTTTGAAAATTAGTTACCCCCTCCCCCCTTGTTTTTTCACTGAGTGGTTGGTTTAGTTTACATTTTTAATCGATAGATGGCTTCAGATTATTTTGCTTTTTTCAATTTTCTTTTCTCTGTTTTCCCTGCGTTTTCCCTGTTTTCATTTCTATCATGTCGGGATGTGAAGTTCAACATTTGTGTCATTGGTCTCCCCGATGATGGCTGTGAAGTTACAAGCCGAAACTGTTGGATAGCTTTTAACTAAGTTTTTAATTGCATTGTACACTGTTTTTAGAAAGAACAAACACAATTTTGTGCTGTTTATATTTTAATATAGGGATATAGGGATATTGAAGTTGCCTTTTTTTTCATAAAAAACAAAAAACAAAAAGAAAACACGTATTATTTCCGTTTTTCAATCCGATGTATATTTCTCGAGTTATTCGACCTTTTCCAGACTTTTGAATGGAAACTTTTCTCACTGCATTTTACTCGATTACAGCGCCTTCTGCGATTTTCCGAAGAAATGTTAAATACAAAAGTTACGTATTTCTTCCCGTAGAATCCAAATCTGCAATAAATAAGGAGGGTTATCATTTAAGATTTCAAAGTTGCCCCTCTCTCCCCCAAAGGCTGAGTTGGGGGGGGGGGACTTTATATCCCTAAATAGATTTTTCCAAAATATTGAACATGCATTTTCCATTTTTCAATCCGATGTATATTTTTCGAGTTATTCGACTGTTTCCAGACTTTTCAATGGAAACGATTCTCACTGCATTTTACTCGATTATAGCGCCATTTAAGATTTTCCGAAAAAAGTTAAACATAAAATTTAAGTATTTTTCCCGTAGAATCCGAATCTGCAATAAAAAAGGAGGGTTATCATTTAAGATTTTAAAGTTCCCCCTCCCTTTCCCCCCAGGAGGTAGAGTTGGGGGGCAACTTTGATATCCCATTTAGTATAATATAATTTTAGGTCATTTCGAATGTTTGCCATATCTCAGCAGCATTTTTAGTTACGAGCTTGAAATCACAGATTCAGGATAACAAATCTACTAAAAAATAGTTAAACATATATTTCCGCGGTTTTAGAAATTCAACCCCTAAAGAGGGTTAAATGGAGGTCGAGTTTCTTGTTATTTTGCAATATCTCAGTAATAGGTAGGAGCGTTAAATTTAGGATAACAAATGTACTAGAAAATAGTTAAATATGTATTTCAGCAATTTTAGATAGTAATCCATCAAGGGGTTCACACTGTGTGTCGAAAGTTCTTGGTAATATTGCCATATCTCAGCAGCAGTTTTAAGTAAGAATGTGAAACTCCGCTTTACAAATCTACAAAAATAAGTAGTTATCATATATTCCCCCCCCCCCCCCTAGCGATTTTAGAGCTAGCGAGTTCATGGGCAACATCGGCTGTGAACCCGATTGTGGAAGATTAGACGGAAAAGAGAACTACACTGTCAGACAAATCCGTTTTTATACATTAAATAATTCCTCATTTCTCAACAAATAATTTCCGTACTCCTAGAAACATGCTTTTTCAATGAATTCTTCTCGAAAGTCTGAAGAAGAGAGAAAATGTCCTTTTATTCCCGTTATTTTATATTCGTTAGTCCGTTATTTTATATTTATTGAGTTTATTTCTATATTATTCTATATATAATAGTAATTTCAGCAACTATATTAAATTCCAATGCGATCTGTTTTAAACTTTACGATAGTTTATAACACATGATAAAAAAAATTATAAAAAATAATGACGCGTCACATTTCGGGGAGGGGATGGGGAGGGGCGTGAACAAAATTAGGAAGTATAATAAGGCTATCTGTTTGAAACTTTACAATACTTTATAACACATAGCATAAATTTTAAAAATAAAGCCGCGTCAAAAATTACAGGGAGGGGCGGAGCGCGTTTTGACTACACAAGGGGGGGGACACTTTTCTAAATTTTAACGATATCCGTCATGTCACATATCGTTACAGAGGGCTGTGACCACTTATTCATGCTATGCACCACAAGTGTCACCCCCACATTTTGCGCCCCTCCCCGACACTACTCATGTGATATATTGTTCGAAAGGCCTGTGACCGCTTATTCATATTATGTATCTTCGGGGTCCATCCTCCCACTTTCACCACCCCCCAAAGGGAGCACTTTTCTAAATTTTGCCGACACCTCTCATGTGATATATCGTTGGAAAGGTCTGTGAACGCTTAATCATATTATGCACGGGGGGTATTTTCTAAATTTTGCACATACCCCTCATGTGATACATCGTTGGAAAGGTCTGTGACCGCTTAATCCTATTATGCATCTCCGGTGTTCATCCCCCCACTTTGCCCCCAAAATGCGATTAGCTTTCACCACCAGGGGGCGCTTTCTATCTCTGTTTCTATGTGTCGGATCACGACGGGGTATGGCTCATTCGACTCAACATCGATAGAGCTTTCCGATTTTAGTTCGTTTTTTCACCACCAGGGGGCACTTTCCTATCTTTGGTTCTATGGGCTGGAAGCACCCAGCCGGAGCGCCAAACCGTTAGGTTTATGGCTTTTCATGCCCCGGCGGGAAAATCCCCAAGAACCATCCAGCACAACCCAGCCTCAGAAACCGGCCCTAAACAATGGGCGATCATTTAAACAATTCAAATATACACACTCTTTTCCTTAAAAAGGCAAAACATACATTACTTTACATCAAATAATCTTAAAATAACTAAACCTAAAAAATAATAAGATGACTAACCTGAATGCAAAACAAGAAATTACGACATTTGAAGTTACAACGCCGATATAAACTAAACTAACTAAAACTATTTAAATAAATTTTAATAACAGTGAAAGATGGTGATGAATCACAATTGCATAACATCTTTTATTAAGTTCAATTAGTCCATGAAGCTTAAACAGTCAAATATTTCATTCATCTAGATAGCATCACTTTTCAAGTCCAATTAGCCGAAGAAACTTAAACAGTCAAATATTTCATTCAGACACCCCTATAGTCAAAATTTGTATCTAATAAACGAAAACATGCCATTCAGAATATTGTAGTTCTCTGCCAATTTTTTATAGTTGTTGACATCAAACAGAGTCTTCTGCAAATTCTTCCGCAAAGTTAAATGTCTAACAAAATGAAAATGATATTTCATATAAGAACATCTACCAAATATGTAGTGCACGGCTGTTCCTCTAGAACCACAGCCACATCTGTCAGACTGTCTTTTTCCAATCTTAAACAAAAATTCCGGGAAACTCCCATGACCAGTAAGATAGTAAATAAGTACCTGTTTATTGCAAATAAATTCCAAATCCACTTTGTTCAAAACTTCATATGTTTGACGACCTTTTTCAGAATCTGACCAGTAATACTGCCAGTCTTTCAACATCTTTGAACGAAAATGGCGAGACACCATTGACAAAGGATAATGAACCCGGAACTCTATATCATACAAATCATCAACAATAACTGATTTTGCCAACATATCAGCACGTTCGTTCCCCTCAAATCCCGTGTGGGCTTTAATCCATCCTATATGCAAAATTTTCTGAGGATAATCAAGAAATAGCTTAAATATCATGTATAATAATTCATTAGACGGAAAAAGGTTATCCAACGCCGAGACTGAGGAGAGACTGTCCGTGTATAAAATTGCAGTCTGAAAATCTGAGTTGACAAACCAAAGAACTGCATGATAAATTGCAGTCAACTCTGCCTGAAAAACTGAATTAAATTTATCTAATTTAATTCTGTAACCCCGAATGTAATTTCCATTCAAAAATATAGTAAAAGCTGCCGCCACACCTGTTTGCATCTTCGAACCATCTGAATAAATTATTGGCCACGGTGACTGAGGTACCACATTATCCACAAAATCCGTAATTCTTAAGTTATCCCGTCCATCGACCGGGAAACTATAAGCTCTCCTATTACTCAAAAATACGTCTGCTGTCAATTCACAATCTTCAATAATAATAGACTGACCTCCACTATTAAAGAGAAATTTATCATAATGTGCTTGATATTCAATCTTTATAGGCAAAATTCCAGTCAAAACACAAAGTGCGTCAGTTGAAACTGACCTATAGGCCTTTACAACTGATAAAAGTCCTATCCGTTGACAAGAAGTAATGCGCCTCATAGCTGGTATCTTAAGATCACCAAACCATGCCTGATAACCATATGTTATCTGTTTTATTATTACTGCATTATACCAAATCTTTCGAAACTTCGCTTGCATTCCTTTGTCTCTCACTCCTGTCTTTTTAATATTTAATGCAAATTCTCTGATATTTTCTCAAACATTTTCCAAATGTATCATCCAGTTGAACGCACTGTCCAAAGTCAACCCCAAGTATTGCAAATTGTCCCTCACCGAAACACTTTCTCCTCGCATTTTAAAGATTGGCCTTCGTCTTTCCAATGTATTCTTCCCAAACAACATTGCCACTGAATTGTAAGTACTAATTTTTAGGTTCAATGCATCACAAATATCTGCAAAATTCGCCAGGTGACCATTCATATTTTCTTCCAATTGTTGTCGACTTTCTCCATCTGCAAACAATACAAAATCATCTGCATAAGAGATCACCTTATGTGAATGCAAACTATAAGATTTAAGTAAACGATCCGCTGTCAGGAGCCACAACAACGGACCCAAACAAGACCCCTGTGGAAAAACTTGAAACAGTACAAACCATTCAATTCCCGTTGCAAATTCAAAACCTATCTGTCTATTGCTGATATAATTCCTTAGTATAGATTTCAAGTATAAAGGAAGTGGAAGCATATCAATAATTCGTGCCAAAATATTCCAATGAAGTGCATCAAGGGGACCTTCTATATCAATTGAAGCCACTGCACAGTATTTCTTTTCATGTAAAACTCGTCGAACTGTTTTCTTCAAATCTAAAATTGCCGTTACTGTTGATTTCCCCTCTCAAAAAAAACCATGCTGCGCCTCATCCAAAAATTTCGTTCTCTCCAGTCTTGAGATCACTCTGACCTTCACAATCCTCTCAAATATTTTCCCCATTACTGGGAGTAAAGTTATCGGGCGATAAGCTCTAGGACTGGATGGATTCTTATTTCTCTTGCGAAAAAATACCACAGTTCCCCTTTTCCAACAATTTGGAAAATAGCCAAAGCCGAGACATTTATTAAAAACTGCCAATATAAAAGCTGGAAAAGTTGAACAGATATTTTTAACTAATAACGGATCCATTAAATCAAAACCTGGTGCTTTATTATTCGCCTGACAACGCAATGCATATTTTAGCTCTCGATGCGAAATTGGTTTGAAATTCTGATCAATCAACTCACTAACATTAGGTATATACTCATGTATATTAAGAGGAACTCTGTCAACACTAAAGTGTTCTTGCATTAACTGCATCGCTACATCATCATACGAATCGAAAACTGTACTATCTTCCAGAGTGGTAAATATCATATCAGTATGTTTAAAATTTTTTCCTGATATATATCTAAATAATCTTCCATAACTCTCATTTGTTTTATCACAGAAGTCCAACCAAGCCTGTGTTTTAGCCATTTTTACATTTTTCTTATATCTATTTCTACCCTTTATATAGGCGTCTTTATATTTCATTATATCCAGGTTCTTTCGATACCTCTTATAAAGTGCACTTAATCTATTACGCTCTCGCCTCAGATCCTCCGTAAACCATGAATGTTTTGGCCTATATCCCAATTTCTCACGTCTAAAGCATTTATCCATTAACTGAGTTAAGTAATATGGCAAATTACTCATCCAAATTTCCAATTGATCCACAGCACTGATCCGAAGCAGAGAGTCCAAAAGCGTCTTGATTTTCGGTTTAAATAAATTATTAAATCTTTTAAATGTACAATATTTAGTCTTATAACGTATTGCATACTTAACCAAAGGATTCATATTTAAGTTATAACAAATATATCGATGATCACTAAAAGTATCAGTAATTGAATCAACTTCAAAAGAATCAATATAATTACATATATTTTCACCCGCAAGTGTAAGATCCGGCCTTCCATGACGATCACCCTGTACATAAGTTGAAGGAGCATCTGTATCATTCACAATTGACAAGTTCTTTAAAGAGAGATACTCTAATAAAACTTCTGCTCTAGGGTCATCTCTATTGTATCCCATCGACCTCATTGGTACATTAAATTCTCCTCCCAATAATACACTATATTGCCAAAGGTATTCTTGGTATTACCTCACGTAAGGAAATACGTGAAATATTGTTTACGCTATCTTGGCACTAATCAACAGATATTTGATACAACCCCTCATCTTTTTGCTTCTTTTTGGGAACAACGGATTTCGAGCTTATTCTATCGACGATAATTTTCAGAATTTTCAAGCTATGATTTTGAGACTTGCACAAAAGTTGCTCTATATACTTAGCTAATACATTATGCGTATTATATTTTGATTGCATTCGCGCATGCGCAGTGAAACATTTTTTAGTAAACCTGCTCATTTTTCATCTAATTTTTAATATTTTTTAATTCTGATTGCAGAGTTATATGTACAATGTTATTTGTCATATTTTCTGAAAATAACTTTTTTTTTATGTTAAGAACTCTGCAAATTATAAGCAAAAAACTAGGCGAAATTTGGGACTGTTTTTATAAAAACCTTAATTTCTCTACGAGTATACATGCTATCCTCATACAAATGAACATAGTATATTACAATAAGCCACTTATTAATAATCTCGAGTTTGAACGCCTTTGCTACATTAGTTTTTACAGGGTTATCCAAAAGATATTCGTTCTTTTTCAATTTGTTGACAGTCCCCTATGGGGTTTCGTGAAAAAATCTTCACGGAAATATATAACCTATACTATATTGTTTACACACCTGCAGTTTCAGGTTAATTCCTCATGTATTTTTTTAGATAGTTAACAAAACGTCTAAAATCGCAAGTGACCAATCACCTTTGGCAATATAGTGTACATTAGAACAGTCAATATATTTATTTGTCCATGAAGCAAAATCTTCATCCAACGCATCCGATGATGCCGGAGCCGAATATTGGGAACCCAAAGAGATGACGTGACGATCAACATTAAGGTTTACAAAAACAACATTATTGAGCTTTAAAGATTCAATGACAATGTAATCTTTGTTAGTTATTAAGATAGCAGAGGTAAAATTACAAGAAATAAATGATCTCCAAAAAGGAGGAATCCCTACAACATTTCCACACACCACATAAGGATCCTGACACAAAACTAGATCGAAGTTAAATTTATCATAATATCTTTCCAATTCCTCATTAGCTAATTTACAATGATTTAAATTGATTTGTAAAATTCGAACACCAGAAACCGCCAGGTTGACCGAAGGGTCGCCCTTACAAACGCTTAGCCAAAAGTTTAGTCCTATATGCCTGATAGACAGGACATTCAAAACTGTCTGCCCTATGATCAATCAATTCAGTCTTCCCATCAAAATAGCAGTTTGCACAGACAACATTATCCGAATCACACACCAACGTCTGATGTGAACCAGAACACTTTGCACACCTCTGCTCTCCTGCACACCTATTTGCAACATGTCCATAAGTTTGACATTTGAAACACCTTATTATATTTATGTGTTCAACAATTTAATATCTTTCGAAATCAACGCAAATACGCCTACGTCCAATCAAATAATCCTTTGCCTGTCTATCCACATCAATTAGCCAATTTACACGACCATTCTTGGTGTTTATTTTACGAACTATTTCAAAACCGTGGACATGTTCTCCCAACATAACCTCAAGAGCTGATCTCACAGGAACATCCAGTCCAGGATCACTAATTCTAGTTCGAATTCTATCTATCGTCACATCTCCAGTCTCCATCTCATCCATAGCTCTTCTCAAAGACTTCGAGATCTCCTGCTCCTCCACTACTGGATCTACACGTATTCTCTCCCTTCTTCTCTTAGGGACATTTATCACTATCTTATTCCTTAAATTCTCATCCTTCTGTAGCAACGTTCGTGCAATCTCCGTTTCTGTTTTATTTCTCATTTTCAAAATAATTTATCCAAGTTTCGTTACCAATATATCATTTGGTATTCCCAATTCTCCATCCGCCTTGCAGACTCTCTTCACCTCACTTTTAAACGCTTCAGCATCCAAAGTCTTATCCCTTGTCGTCACAACCACTGAAAAATCTTCCAGCTTTTGCTTACGCACTTCATTCTTCTTTAACCGCGACTTGCGTTATACACGGCCGGCGCATGACGCTTAAAACGTCACATGGAGTGGATCATTTTTACACGGTGATTGGTGCAAAACAGGGGGGGGGTGGTGCGCCGCTTTGCACCAATCACCGTGTAAAAATGATCCACTCCATGTGACGTTTTAATTGTCATTCACCGGCCGTGTATAACCGCGACCTGCGTTATACACGGCCGGTGCATGACGTTTAAAAGGTCACATGTAGTGGATCATTTTTACAAGATGATTGGTGCAAAACCCCCCGTTTTGCACCAATCACCGTGTAAAAATTATCCACTACATGTGACGTTTAAAACGTCATGCACCGGCCGTGTATAACGCAGGTCGCGCTTTAACACTTCACTCTCCATACTCGTTGACGGTCTTGCTATCTTAGCAGCCAATTCCTCCATTATCTTGTTATTATCCTCAATCGCCTTTAACTTTGTCTCATATACTAAATTTTCTCTATAGACCTTAATCGAACGCCTTGTCAAATAATTTAATGTTTTCTTTGTAGCAGCCGCCATTGTTGCCGTAACTCTATTATTTTTAACTCTCAGTCCTTCCCAAGCATCAGAAACCTCTGCACAAAGACTCTGCATAGCCTCCATAAAGTCCAATTTCTCTGCCGCCTCAATCAACTCCTCAAATTTCTCTTCCATTATCAACACTCTCCCAAACAGCCGTCAACTAAGAAAACCAACCTATCACGAGGAGTTTTATTCCAACAAAATCAAAACCGGAAGTAAATCAGTTGACCAAACAAGCTACCCATCCGAAAAGAAGAGCACAACTGCTACTCAATTTAACTCCTCTCACTAACCAGCACTCCAAATCTCGTCACCTAGACAACCAAAAACGATCAACAACTATTACGTGACTAAGACCAACTCTAATCCTCTACTCAACTAATCAAACACCCTAACCAAACCATCGCCATGACAACAAACACACATCATTCAGTTAATTCATTACACGGCCGCCGTGATGATCAAGGCACTTAAATTAATAAACTAAGCAGAAGCAACAATTTAACTCCTCTCACTAACCAGCACTCCAAGATCTCGTCACCTAGACAATCAAAAACAATCAACAACCACAACAACTATCACGTGACTAATACCAACTCTAATCTTCTACTCAACTAATCAAACACCCTAACCAAACCATCACCATGACAACAAACAAACATCATTCAGTTAATTCATTACACGGCCGCCCTGATAATCAAGGCACTTAAATTAATAAACCAAGCAGAAGCAACAAACAACTTAACTGAACTCAAATACAAAGATGGCGATCAAAACAACTTAGCGTGAAACGTCCACTTTTATGATTAAAAATGCAAATAACTCAACAAATACAGCAACTTCAAAAACCAAATATTACTAGAAGAATCTTAAAGAGGTAAGCAAAGCCAATATATTATTAATATTATATAAAATGCATTAATTAACTCAAAAATATATAAACATAAAAAAAAGGCACGGCGTGAACTGACAACAGCAAAGTTCAAAAAGACTAATTCCACGTTAAATATAATAAAATATTTAACAGAATTAGCAAAAAAATGTTAGTCAGTAACTAATTAAGTTATTAATACAATAGTAACATAAAAATAATTAAGATTATACATAAAATTATCAAAAATCAAATGTCAGCCATTGCTCGCTATGAGCCATAAACAGTGAAAAATTCAAAGTCCAATAAATTGAAAAATAAAAGTTAGTATTACTAATTAACTTCAGATAATTAAAGCCTTTATGTTAGAAAAAGATTACATGTCATTACAATAGCGCTGAATAAATAATTACCAACTTTACAAGACTTTACTGCAAGAGCCAAAATTTTGCCACGCAACGCTCAGACTCACAGATGGGGATCCTATGGGGAAACTATGATAATTCATAGCGTATAAGAACTAAACCTACGTAAAGACTAACTTAAATATATAAACTAAAAGAAAGTATAACAGCATTTAACGACTTATTTAGTTACATCGTCGACACTAATAACTAGTAAAATTAAGGTTCATAAACAATGGAACACAATTCACAAGGTTCAGGGACATACTTTGTACATTGTCGATTACAAACACTCAGTAAATTCAGTTGGTAATGTCCACCAAGTCACTTTTATATCCAAACTATGCCAGTTTTAATAATAGTCCACTACTTGAAATTTTCAAAATACCGTCAAATAAATGACTTTAAAGGTTTATAGGCAAAATTGCAGAGAAATTAAGCTTCACCACCAGATTAATGACATAGCCGAATAAACAATTATCCATTGTATTCTTCAAACAAAGTTACAGACGCATTTGACTTCAGCACCATTTTTTTTTTCAAAACCTATATCTTATGATAGAAAACAATTCATTCAAAATATTATAGTTTTCCGCAAGCTTTGAATAGTTATCAGGGTCCAGAAGAATTCTTTGCAAGTTTTCACGTAGCGTATATTTTCTCACAAAACTAAAGTGATGTTTCATTAAAAAGCACCTACCAAAAATGTAATGCACAACTGTGCCCCGAGAGCCACAATCACATCTATCTGATTGTCTTTTACCTATTTTACACAAAAAATACGGAAAACTCCCATGGCCTGATAAGTAATGTGCAAGAAGTTGTTTCGCGCAGACAAACTTCCTCTCAACTTTCTTCAAAATTTCGTAAGTCTGTCTACCCTTGTCAGAGGCAGACCAGTACTCCTGCCAGGCCTGCAACACCTTCTTTTTGAAATACATTGTTACCAGTGAGGGTGGAAGCGTAACCCGATAATCAATATCATACATACCCTCCAATATGACTGATTTCGCTAAAAAGTCTGCTCGCTCGTTACCTTCAAAGCCAATATGTGCTTTGATCCATCCGAGATATAATACTTTTTCAGGATGTTCCATAAGCAGCTTGTAAATTAAAAACAATACTTCATTAGTGGGAAACAGATTATCAAGAGCTGAGACCGACGAAAAGCTATCAGTATATAATATGACACTTTTAAACTCAGAATGAACCAACCACAGTACCGCATGATAAATAGCAGATAACTCTGCCTGATATATTGAATTCAAATCATTTAGTTTGATCCTATAGTCATATATAAATGAGCCCTTCCAATAAACTGTGAAGGCTGCTGCCACTCCCAAGGGCATACGAGATCCATCTGAATAAACTACAGGCAAGTCCGAGTCTGGAACCACCTCTGTAACTGGTTCAATTAATTTTAAATTATCACGACCTATTACTGGAAATTCATATGTTCTCTTATTTATCGAGAATTCATCTGCGTGAAACTCTATATTATTGATAATGATTGACCCATCTCCACTGAAAAAGAGAAATTTATCGTAGTAAGCTTGATATTCTATCTTCAAAGGAGGAACACCTGCAAGAGTACATAAGGCATCCGTTGAAGTCGATCTATATGTCTTAATCACTGAAAGTAAACCAATCCTCTGGCAAGAGCTAAGTCGCTGTAAATCCAAAGTCTTCAAATCTCCAAACCATGCTTGATATCCATACATAAATTGCCTCTCTATCACAGAACTATACCAGATCTTGCGATACATTACATGAACACCATTATCTCTAATTCCCGTTTTTCGAATATTTAAAGCAAAAATCCTTAATTTTCTCTCTAATATTATCCAGATGAGTAAACCAATTAAACATACTATCAAGTGTAAGGCCCAAGTATTGCAAGTTATTCCTCACCACTACACTCTCTCCATTAATTTTAAAAATAGGTCTTCTTCTTTCTAACGTATTTTTTCCGAACAGCATTGCCACAGATTTTGTAATACTTATCTTCAAACCCAGGTACTCACAGATTTCTGCATAATGATTTAAGTGACCATTCATATTAGCCTCTAACTGTTGGCGGCTGTCGCCCTCGGCAAACAAAACGAAGTCGTCTGCGTAGGAGATGACTTGATCCGAATGTTGTCGATATAACTTCAACAGACGATCTGCCACCACAAGCCATAAAAGAGGGCCCAGGCACGACCCCTGGGGAATCCCTGGAATAACACAAACCATTCAGTACCAAATGCAAAACTAAAACCTATAAGTCTATTACTTATGTAACTCTTTAAAGCCGATCTCATGTACAATGGAAGAGGCAAATCGTCAATTATACGTGCTAAGATATGCCAATGTAACGCATCAAATGCACCCTCTATGTCAATGGATGCTACAGCACAATATTTCGCATGACCAAGAATCTCATTAACTTTCTTTTTTAAATCCAAAATGGCAGAAACCGTTGACCTACCCTCTCGAAAGCCATGTTGTGCTATATCCAAATATCGAATACCTTCCAGTCTCGACATAATTCTAACCTTCATCACTCTTTCTAAAATTTTTCCCAAAATCGGGAGAAGCGTAATTGGGCGGTAGGCTCTTGGGTTTGATGAAATCTTGTTTCTTTTCCGAAAGAAAATAACTATTCCTTTTTTCCAGCAACTAGGAAAAAATCCCAATTTTAAACACTTATTAAACACACCCAAAACAAAAGCGGGAAACGTTGTGCATAGATTTTTTACCACCAGAGGGTCCATAAGGTCATAGCCAGGTGCTTTGTTATTTGCCTGACTTTTCAATGCATATTTCAATTCACGATGTGAAACAGGTTTAAAACCATGATCTATAAATATTTCTGCATTTGGAGTATATTCAAATATGTTTTGTGGAATATTATCTATACCAAAATGTTCCTGCATAAGCAGCATAGCCACATCATCGTATGAGTCAAAGACTGTGTTATTTTCTAGTGTAGTGAAGATCATGTCCGTATGTTTAATATTCTTCCCTGCGATATACTTGAATAAGGTACCATAAGCATCACTAGTTTTTTCACAAAAATTCATCCATGCCGAACGTTTAGCTTTTTTAACATTTTTCTTATAGATGTTCCTTTCTTTTAAATATGCATCCTTATACTGAATATCGTCTAGATTCTTACGATACCTTTTGTAAAGGGCACTGAGTTTATTACGCTGCCTTCTTAAATCTTCTGTAAACCAAGAATGTTTAGGTTTATATCCTAGCTTTTTATATCTAAAACATCGATTCATTAAATCCTGGAGAAATATTTGTAAATCGTTCATCCAGACATCCATATGAACAGCACTTTTAATAGGAATCAAAGTTTCCAATAGTTCATGCATCTTCTGACGAAAAAGATTATTGAACTTCTTGAACGAACAAAATTTCGTCTTGTATCTTTTCATAAGTCTTACGATAGGGTCCAAGTTCAACCTATATCGAATATAACGATGATCACTAAACGAGTTATACTCAGTATCTACCTCCCAGGTATCGATATAGTTACATATATTCTCTCCGGCCAAAGTGAGGTCCGGCCTGCCCTGGCGGTCATCTTGAGCGTATGTAGGTGGAGCTTCAGTATCGTTCACCAATACCATGTTCTTTAAAGAAAGATACTCCAACAGGACTTCTGCTCTTTCATCATCCCGGCTGTAGCCTAAAGTCCTCATATGCACATTGAAATCGCCTCCGATTAGTACATTTGAGCAGTCTATATATTTGTCAGACCATGAAGCCAAATCAGTGTCCAAAGCATCCGACGAAGCCGGCCTAGAGTATTGTGAACCCAAAGTAATAACTTTGTTCTCGACATTGACATTAACAAACACAGCATTATCTAACTTGAGAGATTCAATGACAATATAATCACCATTAATAATTAAAATAGCAGAGGTTAGTCTGAGAGAGATAAAGGATCTCCAATTCGGAGGAATACCAGCAATTTGACCTGAAACCACATACGGGTCTTGACACAGAACTACGTCAAAAGAAAAGTTTTTTAAATACCTATCCAGTTCTTCATTAGCAAGTTTGCAGTGATTCAAGTTAATTTGTAGCACTCTAATCCCAGAAATAGCCGAACGCACCAAAGGGCTGCCCTTATAAACGTTTTGAAGTTAACAACTTGGTTCGATAAGCTTGGTAAGCCGGACAATCATAGCTATCTGCTCTGTGGTTCACCTCATCCGAACCCCCTTCAAAATAACAATTTGCACACGCAATGTCATTAGATTTACAATCCACAGTCGGATGCGAATCCGAGCACTTAGCACATCTCAACCCTCCTCCACATTTACTAGCAATATGACCATATGATTGGCATTTGAAGCAACGAATTATATTTATATGTTCAACCACCTTATAACGCTCATAATCAATACAAATTCTCTTTCGACTAATTAAATAATCCCTGCCCCTCCTATCTACATCAATGAGCCAATTAACTCGACCATTACGCGTTTTTATCTTGCGAATTATCTCAAAGTCATGTGAATGCTCCGCCACCAATTCCTTCAAAGCCTCCTTTGTAGCAGCAGAAAGACCTGGATCAATCAGTTTTGCCCGAATTTTATCCATAGCCACATCACCAGTCTTCATCTCATCCAAAACTCTCTTCAGAGAACTTGTCATCTCCTCCTCCTCTACCCCAGGGTCCACACTAAGAACCAAGATCCTTTCCCTTCTTCTACTTGGTATATTTATCAGTATTTTATCCTTCAAGTCTTCATCTCCCTGCAATAGAGTCCGAGCAGCGTCCGTGTCTCTTTTATTACTCATTTTTAAAACAACCTGTCCCACCTTTGTTATCAGAATGTCACTGGGCTTTCCCAGGTCAGGATCCGCTTTACATACTCTTTTTATCTCATTCTTCACTGTGGTAACGTCTATTTCCTTATCTTTAGTCGAAACAATCACAGAAAATTCATCCTGTCTCTGTCTACGGGGTTCCACCCTCTTAGCCGAAACCTCCTCTACACTAGACGAAGATCGCGTGATTTTTGCAGCCAGCTCCTCCATGTTCATGTTATTCCTCTCCATTGCTTTGATTTTAGTGTCATAAACTATATTTTCTCTGTAAACTTTGATTGATCTCATGGTCAGGTAGTCCAGAGTTTTCTTTGTCGCTGCCACCATAGTCGCGGACACCCTGTTCTGCCTCACTCTCATACCTTCCCACGCCTCATACACCTGGGCACACAAACTCTGCATCGCCTCCATGAAGTCCAATTCATCAGCTTTCTCAATAAGTTCATCAAATTTCTCCTCCGTGGTAGACATAATAGTAAACCCGAAGAACAAAACACCAAAAACAGAAATACAAACCAAAACCAGCAATGAACCAATAAAGCGGCACAAAATGATCCAATAAAGCGGCACAAAATGACCCAATAAAGCGGCACAAAATGATCCAATATAGCGGCACAAAATGATCCAATAAAGCGGCACAAAATGATTCAACAAAGCGGCATAATATGATCCAATAAAGCGGCACAAAATGATCCAATAAAGCGGCACAAAATGATCCAATAAAGCGGCACAAAATGATTTAATAAAGCGGCACAAAATGATCCAATAAAATGGCGACTGAACAGGCCACAGTAACTCAACTCATGCTACGTCCAAGAGAGAAAAAAAAAAAAAAAAAAAAAAACCACCAGACATGGAGTACCCCCAGAAACTACAATACACCCAAAAGACAAACACAAATTACTATGGCAACCCTGACACAGTAAAGATAAACAAAACACTCCTCAAAACCATGCATCCAAGCCAATTCTGTAGCCAAGGCAACAGCAGTGCAACAAAACCAAACAGCTACAACTGAAAGGGGCAAAATTTCCAAAATAAAGGCACCCTAAAACCCAATAATAAAAGCTAGGCCACAACAGCAGCTCCACAACTCAGCTCCGCTCTATAAAACAAGATGGCTATCAAAACAAAAACCGGGAACCGCCCACCAAAACACAAAAAATTGCTAATAACTCCAAAAATACACAAAATAACTGAACCAAAAGAAACAGAAAGAACAATTACAGGGTAAGTAAGTTAATTACTAAAGATTAAGCCAATTAATTAAGTTAAATGCATATAAAAATGTTACTTAAATACCTTTGCCATTGCTCGACTGAGCGCTAGCACAAGAAAAATTTCAAAGTTCAATAAAGTCAATAAAAATGTTAATTCAAGAAAATAATTACGTAGGATTATAGCCTTAACAATAGAAAGAAGATTATATGTCATTGAATAACGCTGAATATATAATTACCGCTTTTATAAGACTTTATAACCAGAACCAAAATTTGCCACGCAACACACAACATTACCAGTTGGGGATCCTATGGTTCTATGGGCTGGATCACGACGGGGTATAGCTCATTCAACTCGACATCTATAGCCTTAACGATTTCAGTGCCCGAGGTTCATATAGAACAGATTGCGCTACCTGGTGGTGAAAGATGGAACTTGAGCATGCGCAGCACGACTGCTATACGGTGCCGAAGGCAGCGGGGACCCGTGTCGGAGGTTCGTTTGGTTAGAGGTTTATACTATTCGATGTGCAAATTAAGGGATTATCTGGTGCCGAAGGCAGCGGGGAACCAGGTCGGAGGTTCGTTCGGTTCGAGGTTTTACAAGATTCGAGGCTCCGAAGTAAATTAGGGGGCCGCTAGTGGGCAGAGCCAGCTAGTGCTAATAATAAAAGAGCGTCATATCATGTTTGATTTCAAATGCAGCGCTGACACGCTATGTACGTATTCCATTTTTATTCATTTCATGGATAAGTCAGTGATATTTTTTAACGGAGGTTAACAAGTATTATAACAAGCCACATTTAGTATGTTGTTTTTAAGAGTGTAATTAGTTTAATTGAAAAATCTACTGATATTTCTAGTTAACCCTTTAAACAATGACTGAAAGTAAAAGGTAATTTTAAATTATTTCTCATGTTTAGATTATTTAAATTATGTTTAATCTATTTATAAAAAAAGAAATGATATCTACAAAAACAACTTTTCAAAAGTAAAAAAAGCCAAGCGTAAAAAAAAAAAAAAAGTTGTGGCTAAAAAATGGTGTGATATTAAATTTCCAAGCTATTATATTACTTATTTAACTTTTTTCCATTAAATAAGTTATCATATATGTAAGTCGAGTGCCTAGTCGAGTTAATAGAAATTGTTTTCTCCTGTACTAAATACATCCCTAACGAGTTTCTGAAAATTCAATTTTTTTCAAATTATGCCTGATGGGCTTGACGGCCATCTTTCCATATTTCTAAGCACCCAAATTTCTAAAGTAAAAGCGTAATATGTTTGCAATGTAATATGTTTATAACAATTTCGAACTTCAGATTTTAACTACGGACAGATAAATTAGATAAGACTGATATTTTGAGAAATTGATTTTTACTAGTTTGAAATTATTAATTACTCTAAAAAATAAACCATAAGATGAATCTTTAAGATAAGTCATCATTATCTTAAGACACAATTTTCAGAGCATACAAGTCTATAAATGAAACGCTTAAAATATTTGCTTAAATAACAATTTTGAACTTCGGATTTTAACTACGGATTTGGGTGCTTAGAATTTTGTGAATAATATGCAAAAATGGCCGCCAAGCCCATCATACATAATATGAAAAAAATTGAATTTTCAGAAACTCGTTAGGATGTATTTAGTACAGGAGAAAACGATTTCTATTAACATATACGTAGGCACTCGACTTATATATATGATAATTTATTTAATGGAAAAAAGTTAAATAAGTAATATAATAGCTTGGAAATTTGATATCGCACCATTTTTTAGCCACAACTTTTTTTTTTCTTTTTTTTTTTACGCTTGGCTTTTTTTACTTTTAAAAAGTTGTTTTTGTAGATCTTATACATACTGAGCTTAACAATAACGTTACTTACAGTCTTTATAAATTTACAAATCAAATACTGATTAAAAAATCTCCTGCGTTTTCGAAATTGGTTAAGATTTCATCGCCTAAAGTGAAATACGTTTAATTTCCTTTTCTTTTCGTTACACCATAATTCCATAACAGACCAACAAAATATAGCTTTATTTGCTGTAATGTAAACAGTATTGGTAATGAATTCAATCGTAAATTTGAGGAAATGATTAAACTGATTTTGAATGTTCTAAAAATTAAATTAAAAGACAGTAATAAATATTGGATCATTTTAAATAGTTATGAAATTAGAAATAAATTGATTAACAATGATATACGGAATGTACAGACTTGTGATTTCGAGAACCTTTTTACAAATATTCTTATTACGGGGTTTAAAAATATACTTTTAAAAATTGTCGATTTGATTGCGGATTTTATTTATTGAGATTTAAACATATTTCAGAAATTATGTAATATTTGTTTATATAATAACTATGTATCTACAGGTTCAAATATATATTTACAAAATAATGGTATAGAAATGGGAACAAGTTATTCTTCAACTGCAGCTAACCTTTTCTTATTTTTTTTTTTTATGAATTTCAATACTATTTTTTTGGGCTTTTAGGTTATTAGTGATTTAATAATTTTGAACTGGTTGTAAAGTTATCCATTAAATAATTAATTGTCAATTAATTGACAACTAAATATCTAAAATCGTCATTTTTAGCTGACCATTCTACAGATTAAATTTGAAAATTCATTTCCTGACATTTCATGTATGCAAAATATTATCAAGTCAAACATATATTAAGTGGTTTCGAAATGAGCATCGTTACTTCAGTTAGCAGATAATTGTTATATACTTATTTTAATAATTATAATTGCAATATGCGCTTCTTGATGTTGACAAAGTCCCGAAATATATTTTAATTGATATTTAACGTGTTTTTCAAGTTAAAGTAGTGAATATTTATATTTAAGGAAAATGCATCACGGCAAATCATATGTATGAAATATATATATATGGGGATTCGCATTGAAATCGTCAAAGTTCATATAGACATAAATATATACGGTCCGTCAAAAAATTGAGCGATAAAGAGGAAATCCTAAACAAGAAACTTTGGTGCAAAAAGGTTCATTTTACGACATTTAGAAATAGAGTTATACTTATGAGTTCAGTTTGGATTGTTTTTCTATTTTTATTCCGTACTATTTGGTTTTCATATGATCATTTTCCATGGTTGTATTTTGTTCACGAGAGCTAAATGTGCCGAGTTCTATAACTTAAAGAAGAATTCTAAACGAATATCAAGCTGGAACTTAGACTCGAAAGTAGTATAGTAACTTTTTCTAAGCAAAACCCAGAGAAACATGTGTATAAGTATAGGATGACTGATGAAGGAAACGGAATGCCATTTGGAATGTAGGTATTTTAATACATGGACTCAAAAACGAAGTAAAGAAAAACAATCAAACTCTCACAGTTACGAAATTGCGAAAATTTCAAATGTCAACATCCAAATTTGCTTATCACAAAATGATCTCTACAGTGAAAAACCTGAGACGGTAGCTGCAGCACTAAAAATGGTGACTTAAAAACAAACGCTAAGTAAAGAAATGAGAACAGAAAATGAGTTCATACAGGTAACAAAAAGCATATCGTTTAAGTTGGATTACAAAATTTTAAGTGTTTGTCTTCACAGATAATGGCACATCGCATGCAGGTGTACAATAAATATTTGAATGAAGAAAATGCAGAAACTTACGTTTAATGTTGTTTTTCATGTCATACGCACTTGAAGGATTCAACTTTTATACCTTGAATTTTAATACCCCAAGAGATAGAATCCCACCATTACCTCCGTAGTAACTAAATGCCTCTCGCATTCGCGATTTCCCCATACAAATATTGGAAGTCGATTTTTCCCCAGAGTACAGTGCCATCTATCGGTGACAACTGACATGATCTTTCAATACATTTCAGTAAATAATGTAAACCACTACCGTAAACAAAGGCTGTATTGAGAATATTTATGGAAAGTAAAAAACAAATAGCTTAACAAATAAACTTTGTTTAAAAATTTTTAATTAATTTCTAGAATTTCACAAATGTATTTATTGTCTTTTCTTTTATAAATAACAATTTAAATTGCTGTAATAACTGATATTTTTAATTTATAATATTTGTTTTTAATATAAAAGTTCTTTTTTTAATTAATTATAATATATAAATTAATTTATAAATAGATTTCCATAACAAATGACACAGACAGTGTTTATGGAGTGAAAATATTTATTAACACTATAAAATTTAATTAATAGATCAAAAACTATGAACAAGTTTTAAAAAGATTAATGCAAAATACCAAAGTAGTGGATTAAATTAAAATTACTTGTAGCAACTGATAATACAAATGTGAAAGGAATGAAACAGTGGCTTGAATGTTTTAAATACTAAATTTAAAAGATTTTAAAATGAAATTGCAGAATGACGTTTCAGGCCCCCGACCTGAAGATTTGCTAGTTCAATTATTACAATAAATGAAATTAATACTTATAGTATTCTTTTATATACAGATATGAATAATCAAACATAAAACAGAAAGTAATAGATTTTTAACTGGTGTGACTAAAAATGCTATACGTTTGAATAAGAAGGGCTTGAGCACCATGAACCCCTCCTTTCCCCATGCCCTTGAACATTATTCTCTGCTTCCTGATTAGTTTGATTGATTTCTATATTATAAAATATGCAAGACAGAGTTTAAAAAAAATAATAATGTGGTTTAATATTATAAATTTTATTAATCACATGAACTTAATTAAAAACAGTTATTTATAAGAATTTTGTTCTTATTACATTCTGTTAAGAACAATTTAAAAATTAAATTTGATTATCTAGCTTTTCAGTTAAATCTAAAGATTTTATGCACTATGAACATTGCTGAAATTACTCTTACAATAATTATAACATCGGATGTCCATTATTGGAAATTGACTAATTAGGCATTCCAGTAATGGACACTTTGTCCTAGAATATTCATAAAAAAGCGAAATTTTGAAATGGTCATTAGTGTATAAAATTCGAATTTTTCTGTTACTATCAAAATAAAAACGTAAAATTTTTACAAGAAAATACAGAAGATATAAATTATTTAAGTTTAACTGCAGCTCTTTAAGTTAACTAGCTCCATAATTTTTCTCCTGAAAGACAGCGGAACTGTAACACATTATTTTTTGCTTCCTGACTGTTTAAATTAAGATTGTCACCAATAAAGCATATTTTTTTTATAAACAAAACCCTTTGGGGGGGGTTACCCATTATTGGCATAATTATCCCATATGGATTGAAATACTTTTGAAGCTTACATTTTTTATAAATGATAAAGAGTAGAGACGGATCATTATTAGCTTTTGTGTTGCTTAAGAGGCTACTTCCTTGTTTTTGCTCGATGAACGGCAATAATGCACATTTTAGTAAGAAGTGTACGGCATTTTAGTAAAATTACATTAATTTTCATTTACAAGTGAACTTTCAGTTTAAAAAAAATCACAAATCACTGTAAAAAATAAGAAATTTGTACATTTGAAAGGCACGTCTGTGAAGCAATCAATGTAAATATTAGGATAGCATACCCCAGATGGTAGCGCATAATTTCCGTCTCCACCGTCGATCGACGATTGCGATTTTGACACTTTCTGATTATTTGTAAAATCAAACGCTTTTTAAGTCATTTCCGGTATTTTGGAGGATTGTGAAGATATAAGAAGATATGATATACGAAATTAATATATATTATTAGATTACATAGAAATATTAGATTATATAGAGATTAGAATATATAGAAATTAATTAGATTATATTACTATAATATTTATTATATTACAGTTATAAATTAATTAGATTATATAGAAATTAATAGATATTATATAAGAAACCAAGTTCAACCAGTAATGACTTAAGAAGCGTTCGGTTTAACAACTAATCAGAAAGCATGATAATCGCAATCGTCTATCCGCGGTGGACAGGGAAATTATGCGATGGTAGCACCATCTATCAGGGTTAGCTGACTTCCATTTTTGAGTCAAATGCGATAGGCATTTAGTTATTACTGAGGTAGTGATCCCACTGAGGTGTGTTTTCAGGTGACCATGGTAGCCACGAAAATGGGAAACGGTGGTAGATGACAAGGTCCCCAACTAGTTCTTGCAGCACACGTGGAACACATAAGATCCTACGATAGTAACGCGAAGACAATCGCAAGCTAATGTTAAACCAATGGCATCATTTTTTTCAGATTTCTCTTCTGGTTTGCATTTTAATATTTTGAAATGATTTTTTTGCATAAGATATCTGATTGTTGATGTCTAACCGGGTATTTTTGAACATTTGGGTTGCAGTTTTTTTTTCCTTTCACTTTCGAACAAATTTCGAGAGTGAAAGAAAAAAAACTGCAACCCAAATGTACGAAAATACCCGGTTAGACATAAACAATAAGATATCCAATGAAAAAAAAAATAAATTGAAATGCAAACGAGAAATATGTAAAGAATGCTGCATAGGTTTAACATTAGCTTGCGAGTGTCTTCGCGTTACTAAGGTTCTTAATGGTGTTCTTTCCGTTTGTTTTAAGTCGCCTCTTGTAAGTATTACAGGTACTATTTCAACAACATTTATGGTTTTTAATTGTGACGATCATTTTGCGATGGAAAACTACATTGGTGCTGCCATTATAAGTTTTCGAAATGTTTTCACTATAACCATAACTGCGAGAACCTGGTGGTAGTTTTTCACCTCATTTTGAAGCCCGTAACTTAAAATACCAACCTCTCAAATGGCATCCCGTTTCCTTGAACT
The DNA here is from genome assembly GCA_963931845.1 of Maratus michaelseni. Lineage (NCBI taxonomy): Eukaryota > Metazoa > Arthropoda > Arachnida > Araneae > Salticidae > Maratus > Maratus michaelseni. Next base: position 248,953,982 of record OZ007599.1, read on the forward strand.
GTACAGTTGCTAAAGGCTCGTGTATAGTCAAAGTTTTTAAGAGCACCTCCTGTATATAATGTTTTTCACAGGTGTTTATGAAAAAAAAAAACTCGATTCATTTAAACTTATGCAATCCGAGAATAACGACAGGAATGAGGATCATATTATCTTGTCGCTGATTTACTGGTTATTCAAATATAGGGATAACATTTTTCTTTGAATTTTTATTTGTGCTGGACATAATGCTGTAATAATCAATTGACTTCGAGATTCCTTTTTTGAAAAAATATTACAAATTAATCTTTTCTTAAGTAACATCTGCTATTTTGGAGCACAATCATTAAATAATTTCACTCATATGTCTAAATACTTCCAGGTAAATACACTTATGCGAATTGAAACGCTAAGAAGTTTTTTATTTTATCTATAGATGCAAAGATTTGTTCATAAATCATAATAAAATGACTTTTTAAGTCGATTGCAGGGGTATTTGAAAAGGTAGCAATCGTCTAACAACTTACCACTGCTGCAGTCGTTAAAAAAGCAGAAAGTGCAAATATCTAAAAAATATATACAGTGGTGGCCAAAAGTGTGGACATTTTTTGAAAGTTTCATGTTTTTCAACTTTGTGTGTTTGTAGAATATATTAATTTTCACTTAAATACAAACGTTTATATATCAAATTGAAGGTAATTTAATGTAGAATTTAATAATAAAAACAGTATTACAATATCCGTATTACAAAAAAAGTTATGCAACCAATGGTAAGATCTATCTTAGATTTGCATTTTTTTAAAGTGATACTTACACAATCAATACTTAGTAGGATAACCCTTATTTTTTAAGACAGCTTTTCATCGAGTGAACGAGTGTTTGGAGTTCATATTTCGTAATCACATGGTGCCAAGAATCAATTATAGCTTCAATAAGTTGTCTTTTATTGGATGGACGTTTTCTTCATACAAGAATTTTCAAACGTCGCTACAAATTTTCAATTGGATTGAGATCAGGGCTGTTTCCTGGCCATGGTAATATATCTATGCCTTTATTTTGAAACCATGCTTTGCATACTTTTGCTGTGTGGCATGGAGCTGCATCCTGCTGAAAAAAAAAATGGTGCGTTGTTGGGGAAGAGATCCCTGATGGAAGGTATCAATTTTGGTTCCAGGACAGTTTCGATGTATTTTTTGGCATTCAGGATGCGATCAATCACTTGAATTCAGCGCATACCATCTGCAGACATACATGCCCAAATCATGACATTTGTTGGGTTTTTTGTAGTTGCTTCATTGCAATCAGGATGAAGTGCTTCTCCTACTCTACGTCTCACGTATTTTCTACCATCACTACCAAAGAGCGATATTTTACTCTCATTGCTCCAGATTACTTGCTTCCATTGATTTTCTGACCATTTAATGTGTTCTTTTGCCACTTAACTCGTTTTTTGCGTTGCTTTTGATTTAAATATGGTTTTTTTCCGTGGAATTCTAGCTTGTAGTACAAATCCTGATAACCTTCTTCTTATGGTTTTTGAACTTACTGCAATACCCGCTGCATTCATTTCACATCTAATGGCATCTGATGAAATTTTTCTATCTTGAAGACATAGCCGTTTAATTTTTCTATCGGCAGTAGCACTAACGCATTTTTTTCGGCCTGATTTGGCCTTATTTTCCACTGATTTCGTTTTTTCATAACGTAAACAGAACTTTCGTACACCAGAACAAGTCACTGAACCACCAACTTGTCTTGCAATTTCAGCATAAGAGAGGCCATTTTCTCTCAATATGGCAATTCGGCTTCTTTTTGTAGATGTCCAATTATTTCTTCTTGTTGATGACATTGTTTAAAATTAGTTTAATTAAAAAAAAGGACTTTAAATATTCAAAAACAGCAATACTCTATTTAATTGTACTAGTATGCATCATTCCGTAAAATATTTCCACAACAATAACTCTTTTATCATCCAAATAACCTAAACTATAGTTACAAACATTTGATTGGTCCTCAGAACAGTGTTTGTAATTGGCTAGTACGCTTTTATTACAAAATACGTCCTTATTCAAAACGATTTGTGTTTGTTTGTTCTACTAAAATGAGCATAACTTTTTTTGTAATACAGGTATTGTAATACTGTTTTTATTATTAAATTCTACATTAAATTACCTTCAATTTGATATATAAATGTTTGCATTTAAGTGAAAATTAATATATTCTACAAGCACACAAAGTTGAAAAACATGAAACTTTCAAAAAATGTCCAAACTTTTGGCCACCACTGTATATTTGTTTAGTTTAATTTTTTTTTATGTTGAAAATTTTAGCATTATTAGTTATACAATTTTATACGCAGTTTTACTTGAGAAACACAAGGTATACCGAGATAGCGCAGACTACCGTGTACTCGTCACTACAGCCCTGTAACTAACTAGAGTAAAGTTTCCAAAAAACGGAACCTGTATATATCGGAACCCTGTCTTAAACAAGAAAAAAAATATCACAACTCTTGCGGAAAGAACGCAAGTACTGTCACTTTAGACTGTGCATCTTTTAAGACTGAAACCTATCTAAAACCGAATTTTCGTCGATACCTTCCCATTCTGGTCTAAGTATGTTTCACTTTATAATCAAAAGGGTTCAATTAAACACATAAATATAAACAGGAAAACTACATATATATACCAAGTATCGATTATAAAACACTTACTAACACTGCCAGAATGTTTTTACGAAATTTCATGATTTCATGTGGCGAAAGACAATATCTAAATACTAAGTTAAAAAACTTATAACACAGCTTATAATCCTTTTTGCATGTATTGCCCATAGACAATAATGTATTCGAAATATTTTGTACAGACCAGTATATGATCTATTGTTTTTATACACACTACCTACAGATTGTACATTAAAAACTCATTCAGGTGGAAAACGCATAACACAGCGAGAAATGCGCTGTCGAAATTTACCAACAATTGACGGCGATGTATCCAAATTCTTTTATGCAGCGCTGTGTATAAATTTATTTACATTCCCTCCCCTCTTGGTTTAATTAATATTTAGTTCAACTGAAAAACTCGTAACACAGTTAAAAACATACTTTCGGCAATACCCGCCCATGGACTACATTGTACTCGATTTCCTTTGTACAGTCCTAAATATGATATACAGTCAACTCCCTTAAATCCGCGCAGCTTGGGACCAAAGTTTGTACAGATTATAGAATTTTGCGGATTATAGGTTTCATTACTTTACTGCGGATACATTTCATTATATAAATACTCATCAAACATTTGCTTCCAACGTAAAATTATTTAATAAATATGAGTTACTTTTAAACTACATATATATAAAATAAACCTCGACGTTTCGGTTAATCTTTATAACCATCATCAGGAGAAAAACCTTCATAAATATGAACAGCAAAAATTAAAATGTGTTACATGATTGAGTCACAATATTCAATCTGCCAAGACGCTCAAATAACGGAAAATTAAAACAACATATTCAAAATACGCCTGGTGGCGCCCTCTATGAATCAGAAATGTAACTGGAACTTATGTTCGACGGAATTAACGTTCATTTTAAAATGCATTTCCATATGGAAATGCATTTTAAAATGTAACTGGAACTTATGTTCGACGGAATTAACGTTCATTTTAAAATGCATTTCCATATGGAAATGCATTTTAAAATGAACGTTAATTCCGTCGAACATAAGTTCCAGTTACATTTCTGATTCATAGAGGGCGCCACCAGGCGTATTTTGAATATGTTGTTTTAATTTTCCGTTATTTGAGCGTCTTGGCAGATTGAATATTGTGACTCAATCATGTAACACATTTTAATTTTTGCTGTTCATATTTATGAAGGTTTTTCTCCTGATGATGGTTATAAAGATTAACCGAAACGTCGAGGTTTATTTTATATATATGTAGTTTAAAAGTAACTCATATTTATTAAATAATTTTACGTTGGAAGCAAATGTTTGATGAGTATTTATATGTTAAGTGTGCAACGTAAAGTCCGGATTAATTACATTTCATTACTTTGTTTACATTTTTTCTCCTATTATTTTACAGCAAATTAATTATTAATGCATAAATTAATTGGTAAAATAGAGATATTGTAACACATTGGATTACTTAATTAAAAACACATTATATTTAAAGACAAATTATTTAAATTTTATTTTACAATTTCTTTTGTTTGTTTTTATAATTTTCAAACATAGTATCAATTGTCATATGTTTGACAACTTTTGACTTTTCGTCTAGTATTTTTTCTTGGAGTCTATGTGTATAGTCATTATTTCTTTTTCCGAAACAAAACTCTGTTTCTGATGAAAATCCAGATATTTATACCCCATAGCCAAACTCTGCTCAAGAGTTACTTTTTCACCTTCATCATCATACTCTGGTTCAGAATTATCCTGATTTTCAGTAGAGTTTAACAGATTAGTACTGTCATCATCTGTGAAACTCCCTCGAACTGTAGCTTCATCTTGGGAGAACATCCCATCAATTATATTTTCTCCATTTAAGAAATCAGGCACAACACTTTGTGATTTTTTTCCAAAACACAAAAGTTATGAAGATTTCTGTTTTGCACTATCAAAACTGAAGCCACCAAAGTCAACATCATCGTCATCACTGTCTATAAATAAAGATGCTGGCCACAAATTATGCCATGCACTTACTAAAGTGTCTTTGCATACAGAGTCCCTTGCACCATCCAATTGAAAAATACAGTCCTTAATTGTAAATTGCCTTCTATATTCCTCCATATTAGCCGACAAATCAGAGGCTATAATTCTGCACATAAAAAAGTATCCTGATTTTTGGAATTTTTTTTTTTCATTTGAAAATTAAAGTTTTACTTTGAAATGCAAAAATTTAGGGGAGAAAAAACTGACAACTGATCGTCGATCAAATTATCGCGCTATTTTGAATTTCTTTCGCAAAGTTAACAGTAATCGAATTATAGGCGTTTGCGGATTATATAGTTGTGGGTTTGAGGAAGTTGACTGCATAGCAGTGTTTTCAAAACTTTTTTCTGGCGGCCCGGTTTACTGTCATGCCTCTCCTTTGCGGCTCCATGTGGCTTAAATTTTTATCCCCCATTTTCATAGACACACAAAAAAAATCTCTAAGTAAATTAAATTTATTAGTAAAATAAAAGCGCCACATACGTAAAAGGCCACATACAATGTTCAAATATTTTAATAAAAAAGCATTTATTCTTACAAAAATATAAAAATAATGATACAAGTCACTGAATATGAAGTGTGATATTATTTCTTGTCAACAATATTCTACAAATTTGGAAGAAAAAATGATATTTTGCGGATTATATAGTTGCGGGTTTGAGGAAGTTGACTGTGTAGCAGTGTCTCCAAAACTTTTTTCTGGCGGCCCGGTTTACTGTCATACCTCTCCTTTGCGGCTCAATGCGGCTTAAACAATGCATTAATAATGCGGCTTAAATTTTTATTCCCCATTTTCATAGGCACACAAAAAAAATCTCTAAGTAAATTAAATTTATTACTAAAATAAAAGCGCCACATACGTAAAAAGCCACATACAATGTTCAATTATTTTTATAAAAAAGCATTTATTCTTACAAAAATATAAAAATAATGATACAAGTCACTGAATATGAAGTGTGATATTATTTCTTTTCAACAATATTCTACAAATTTGGAAGAAAAAATGATATTTTGCGGATTATATAGTTGCGGGTTTGAGGAAGTTGACTGTGTAGCAGTGTCTCCAAAACTTTTTTCTGGCGGCCCGGTTTACTGTCATACATCTCCTTTGCGGCTCAATGCGGCTTAAACAATGCATTAATAATGCGGCTTAAATTGTTATTCCCCAATTTCATAGCCACACAAAAAAAAATCTCTAAGTAAATTAAATTTATTAGTAAAATAAAAGCGCCACATACGTAAAAGGCCAGATACAATGTTCAATTATTTTTATAAAAAAGCATTATTCTTACAAAAATATAAAAATAATGATACAAGCCACTGAATATGAAGTGTGATATTATTTCTTGTCAACAATATTCTACAAATTTGGAAGAAAATTTTATTTTTTATTTTTTAAATCCAGTTCAATTTTCAGCCTTTTCTATATATATAAATATTTCTGTCATTTCTATATTTAATTTTGAGAAGCGAAAACCGAAATATCACTCTTTCGAAACTTTTTTACGCACTTCGGCATTTCCCTCTTCAAGGTCCAGTGCCAGATCGCGGGCTGGAATTCTGATAACACTTTTAAATATAATTTATATTCAATGCATATATTAAAATTTAGTTAAGTTTGAAAAAAAACATAAAATTACTGAAAAATATGTTTTCAGAAATTATCGCTCATAGGCGCTCATATATCAGTTATTTCTCTATCTGAATGCTTTAATGTGGTCCTTAAAAGAACATTAAATGTTACATGCATCATTTTCTACAGGGAACATGTTATCGTGCACCTAAATAAAAATATCGATTTCATTACCGTCAACCGGGGCGACTGTCTCATTTTTTCCCTTCAAGACCCTGTGCTAGGTCGCTGACTGGAATTCTGATAACACTTATAAATAGGATTATAGATCTCTTTAAAGATACAAAAAATATGGAAATTTCCATTTAAAAAGTTTCTAATTCTTTTTTTCTAGAGAGTTCCAAGATATCAATTGCAAATTTTAAAATTCACATTTAATAATTTTAAAGAATAGATGTTTTTTTAAATTATTTTTTTTAAAGTGGAACAAAGTCACCTTGGCTTGGGGTGACTTTGTCTCATAACTATAAAATAATTGAATAAGCCTTAAAAAACTTGTAAGACAATACAATATTCACTAATATGATTGAGTAATAAAACATAATATAAAAATACTGCATTTCGTCATTAAAAAACATAAATTTTGTACGAAAAAGAACAGAAAAATGAAATTTTATTCAAAAATGACCATTATGTAAAAACAATTAAGACATGTAAAAACAATTAAGACATGGTAAGATTAATATTTTTCAAGAAAACAAAATTTTAGATATATTCATCTATTTCAGGCACTGAAAACACATTTCTTTTAGAAAAAAGAGGTCTTGGAGGGTTAATTTTTTAAAGGACCTTTTAGGTTATTCTTTAAAAGTAGTGATTGGAATTGAATATTTTTCTGCGGCTATTCTTTGGCTTGATATATGTTGTAGAACAACATCTACCACTTTCTTGCAGCGTTTCATCAGTATAATTTTTAAAATTACGACTACGTATAAGAGATTTATACGTACGAGACATTATTACACCAGCACAAGTACAAAAAAAATAAGAAATATTATACTAGCACAACGTTTATATTTGCAGTAAATGTTTGCTTTTATGTTTATATTTTTAGAAATATTAAGTATAATAAATAAACAAAATTTGTGGTGACTTTGTATCGAGACAATGTCACCCCAAATTGGCAATCAAAATGCTGGTTGTAAATAAAGTCAATGTAAAATCTAAAATATCAAATTAGTATATATAAATTTTGTTGATTTGTAAAGAAAACATATTAAGAAATGAAAAAAAATGCATTTACTATTTTACAGTATCAAGTGCAAATAAATTTTCAAAATCAAAAGCTTCCCCCAGTAAAATTATACGCGAAAAGGTAAACAAAACAACAACGGAAATTATGCCAAATTCAATTTGTAAAATGTCGAATTAAATAATTTATGTCAATCAAAATTCGGCATTAATAATTAGTTTTATTGTAACAAATTTTATTTATTACACTAGTATATAACCCCGTCAAAAATGACGGATTGTTGATCTGCGTTTCATTTTCATAAGACTCCATACAAACAAACAGCATAAAGATTTATTATTGAAAGGTTTGCATTGTAGAAAAATACATTTTAAAAAGGACAAATGATTTCTACAAATATATATATATATATATATATATATATATATATATATATATATATATATATATATATATATATATATAATTTTTTTTTTTTTTACTCAGTATTAAATTTTTGAAATAGTTCAACGATTGGACAAAACATTCAAATTAAATATTAACAAATAATCCATGTGCGAAAGTTTTTGTAAAAAAGTGTTATCAATGAGTTTTTAAACAGCTTGACTCACCATATAACTCATTGTTTGATTACATAAGCAAAATTAAATGGAAATTACGCTGTACTATGCATTTCTTATATTTTAATTACGTTTGATAAGAAAGAATCATTTTACAGCATATGACCCATTATCCGAAAATCCAAAATCCGGAAAGACCCGAAGTCCGGAAAGAAAAATTCGAAAATTTTCTAAATTTGTAAATTTTTACTAAAATTTTAGATTTTCTGAAATTTTTTGAAAATTTTATCGATTTCTAATTTTTTTTCAGTCCATTGTGTTTCAATGTTTAATCACTAAAATATTGTTAATTCAGTGGCGGGTGAACACGGTACCCCCCCCCCCCCTTCTATTCCCGAAATTAAAAACAAATCATTTTTCTCTCAAATTTTAGTTTAAAATTAATTTATATTACGATTCGTTAGAAACAAAAAATAGTTATGTATTTATTTCATCAGGGGTGATTCTGTTCAAGTTTTCCTAAAAATTTAAGGCATTCGATTTCGAAAATTTAAGTCTTCAGTCCAAAATTTCGAACATAAATATCTCGAATTTTGAACGATAGTCGCCGAAAAAAATAAATTATGTCTATCGTTCGCAGAAAAAATAGACAAATTCTTCAAAGGATTGTGGAAACAACGTGAATTTTGTCAAAGGATCGAAAAAAAAACGCAAATTTCGTTGCAGGATAGAAAAAAAAAAGAAAAAAACCCGCTAATTTTGTTAACAAATTGTAGAAGAACGCGATTTCCGTCAAAGGCTTACGAAGAAGACGCAAATTTCTTCCAAGGACTCCGAAAAAATGTAAAATTTCATCAAGGGATCACAAGAAAAAAAAAAAAAAAAAATTGGTTAAAGGATCGCAAAAAAAAAAAAAAAAAAAAAAACTGCGAATTTCGTCAAATAATCGCGGAAATTCATGTTTTTGATTTTCTTCAAAGGGTCTAGAAAAAAAAAACACAAATTTCTTCAAAGCACTGCGAAAAAATTTCTAATTTCGTTCAGGGATCGCGAAAAAAGTGAAATTTCGTCAAAGGATCGAAAAAAACCCCCGCTAATTTCGTCAATCTGAAAAAAACTCGAATTTTGTCAAAGGATCGTGAATAACAGGCAAATTTCGTCAAAGAATAGCAAAACACGCAAATTTCCACAAAGGATCGCAAAAAGAAAACGCAAATTTCTTCAAAGGACTACGAAAAAATGAAATTTCGTCAAAGCATCGTAGAGAAAAAACGCAAATTTTGTCAAAGAACGGCAGAAAAAAATGCAAATTTTGTCAAAGTATCACAAAAAAAACATGAATTTTGTCAAATAATCGTGAACTTCGGGAGGACTCGAAATCCGGAAAATTCCAAAACTCGGAAAGCCTTTGGTCCGGAGGATTCCGGATAATGAGTCTGTATACGATGGAAACGAATTTCAAAATCCGCCAGTAGATGGCGCCACTATACTGAATCAACCTCAAATCTCTCCCTACGAAATAAATCACCGCTGCTTCTGAAAAAAAGTGCTTACAGAAAAAAATGTTTACAGAAATGTTAATATACATTTTTTTTATGAAATAGTTTTTTAAGGTTTTAAACAAAATTAAAAGATTTAAAAGCTTTAATATGCTTTTACAAATATTTAAACAGCAGAATCGGATGTAGCATAAGTTTTTTATTAAGCCTAACATGGCGTTTAACTATGGTCGATTCGCAAACCAGAGTGGTCCTGCCTGGAAGAGTTACAGACAGTTTCTTGCCTTCGGATTTTATTATAAGTAAGATGTTTTATCTTTATCAGCGGGGTAGGACAAAGTCAACTCGGGATTGACAAAGTATTCCAGTTGACGGTATGTTAGAAAATCGAGTAGCATTGTTAAAACGCATTTCAAACAATCATTACTTGTAGTCAGTAATGTAATCAAATTCTTTTGTGAGTTTCTGTAAATGAACGTTTTGGACTCTGGGAAATTCGAAGATTATTAAAATTTTCAAATTAAGTTACAGAAAAGTTTTGTTTGCCGTTTCTGTATCATGAAAATAACAAAGAAATGTAAATTTTCGCTTTGGTGCTTTGCATTTCATCTTAATTGCTTGGAAAAATATGGCATCTGAAATCATAATCTAGAAAATTACTGATAGTATTGCATTAAAAAAAATTAAATGCAAATTTTGTAAATAAGAACAGATATGATAAGTCAATATTTCTTTGCATTTTTTATTCAAAGATTATATTTTTTATAACTGTTATTAAACATTTAATATATTGTATTGTATGTGACTATTTTTGTTTTAATTCAATACATGATAGTGCAGGTTTGAAGTTAAATTAATATAAGGGAAATGATATTACATTAATACGATTCTCTCAGTTGTGCGTCTTTTTTTCTCCCGTTCCTTAAGGCTGTTCTCAAATCCAAACTGGCTACTTTCTGGCACATTTTTTAGTTCATTTTTATTCGTAAACGTATCAAATTGGCGGGTGCATTTATTAAGAAACAATGTAATTGAATTGTTTTTTCCGTTTTTCTTTAAAGGCAGAAGATTTTCTCAGAAAATGCTGTCAAAGTTGACGTTTTGAACCAAATTTCCGAACGTGATAATGGAGGAAAAGAATAGAAAACTGACTTCCTCAGACAACAATAACCTATAACTCAAGATGTAATTCATTTATTGGAAAATGAAAAACTGTTCTATTACGAATAACTTTAATAATCACGCCTGCAAGTATCACGCTTCTATGTTTAAAAATAAGTAAGAAAATTTAGCGTTGTTGAGCGGGAATTTTTTAAGAACCGTTTTAAGTCTTCTAAATCAGAGGTCACTGTATTAGGAATATTTAAGTTACTTTCCACCATCTTTTTAAAAATAATCTAGAATAGATTCCTGGGTAATTTATTCAATACATATATTAACCTTTCGCAGGGGAAAATTATACTTCTGTTGCTAAAATGTTGAAATGATTGATGAACACCATAATTTGCGAAAAAAATTATTTGAAAATAATTCAAAGCTTTTCTGGCAGTGGATGATCGCTGATTGAAGATACGAGAACTTGCTGACATTGCAAACATCTCGATAGACCGTGTCCACTACATTTTACACGATGTTTGGGGTATGAAAAAGATTTCCGCTCGATGCGTGCCGCGTTTGTTGAACGTCGACCAAAAACGCCAAAGAATGAACATTTCTCAAGGGTCTTCTGAAATGTATTGTGTTGCAAGTTGAAAAATAAAATGAAATATTGTCAAAAATCTTGTATTTTCTTTGTCAGGCCGCAAACTTTTCGAACCACCCTCGTACAGGGCTGCACTAAAGAATTCGCACACAGGAGTGTGTCTTAAATGTATTAAGTTGCAAGGAGACTACATTAAAAAATAATATGAAATTATGGCAGTAATCTTGTGCTTTCACTGTCAGGCCGAGAACTTATCAAACCCCCCCCCCCCCCGTACATCATAAATGAAAATTTGTATTACAAAATACTGGCGTCACTGTGGCATTTATTAATAAAATTAAGTGGTATAAAAATGTACCATCGCCCTTCAAGAGGTTAAAGCTAAAAGAAAAGTATCACTATATCTATTTGTATGAGTTTTATTCTTTAAAATTGTTTCTGACCAGTAAATCTAAAACTATATCTTATGGTTAAATGCAACAGTTAAATATGCTACGGATTTCTACTGAAACAACTTGACAGTATATAAAATAATAAAATTTTACTTAAAATTCGGAAAAAGTTGTTCAAGGTTTTCACGTGCATTTTCCTAGTGTATGCATTAATGATTTATAAAGCTTGCTTTTTATACACGTATTCTTTCGCTGAAAAAAAAAGCTTGTATTATATTCATAGGATAATGATATACATCCACTAAAAGATGAAAGAAAATGTTGGTTTTGTAGGGAGCTCACATACAAAGACCTCTTTATGTCAAAAATTAATTTATAGTGGCTGTTGGCATGCTTTAGTCGAGGTCACGTGATTGAAGTTCATTTATTACGGGATTCTATTATTACGGGACTGGTAATTGAAATCTCAAGCGTTTATTTGATTTCTCTAAAATAACCTAGTGTAAAATATAGCAGCTGTTGTATTATACCTTTAAAAATCTGCATTCGTATTTTCTCACGTCCCTCTATAAATATTTATGTTATTTTTCCAACATGAAATAATCATGTGACGTTTGAAATTTAATCATTTATAATTTAGATAGTTGTTCAGAAATTAAAAAAAAATCTTTATATTCCAAAAGCTACTGACTTATTAACTTCATTATAGCAAAAATATTAATTATATAGTAAGAAAAGAAAAATCTAAACGTGGGCTTTAATTTTAATTGATGCGGGAAAAATAAAAAGTATCGCTTAAAATTCATACAATCCACAGTGTCCTTTAAAACCGCATGTGGTTCACCACTAATTTTAAAATGTTATTTTCGTCTTAAGTAATCACAGTGATTAAATAGGATAAAAAAAAAAAACTTTTTAAAATTAGTGGTAGATGTATGCCTGATTGCCTATTTCATCCCCGTGAAGTCAGCACTTATATCTATTTAACAAAGTGTTCGTAAAAAATTTCTTTTAATTATATTTGAAAGCTTGATCCACCACGTACGTGCATTTCTGAAAACTTTAAAAAACGCATGTTTCAGGAAGAATATAGGATCTGTGTAAATTCTGAAGCATAAACATTTTAAATTCAACGTGTTTGTATGTACTGTACTTTGTTATATTGAATTACTCAAACGTAAAATTGCAGAAGTGAAAGCAATATTTATATTCATTTGAATATATATTTGAATGTGTTTTGTCAGAATCAATTAAACAAGTAAAATTAACATTTTCATTCATATTGCAAAAAAAAGCTTCTTAAATAACTGTAATTAGGATTACACTTTCGAGCAAACATTTTATAATTTCTGAAAAAGTGCATTATTTTTACGCTTTTTATGAAATTTTAATCATATAATTTTTTCTAACAATTATGAAAAACTTAATCGTTTTGAAGGTTTCAATTGTTGCAACAGTTATTATATTTTACAATCGGTCTGCAATTTACTAAAGCGTTAACAATGAAACACGAATTTATATTATTAAATATAAGAAAATAATGATGACACATCACCTATACACATTTTTTATTTATAAAGAATGGTTCAGAATTCCAACATCTATTTGAGGTCCCCAAACCTTTTCTTGCCCCCGGGCCCCTTTGTACAGAAGACATTATATGACTCTGTGCATATGCATATGTGTATATGTAATGCGTTACTGTTCTTTTATGGGACTAAATTAAACTTTAGAGGAACTAAATGCCACATTAGTGCAATATCGTTAAGTTTATTTCTTTAAGAGCAATGACTTTTTCCTAAAAAAGATTACAATAATGTAACCCTTTATTCACCCCACTTTATCAAGCACGCCACTTATTACATACGATTACGCATTAGCGTGTATATTTCATGTTAAAATTTACTAATGTACTTCTTATTCCCAAAAGACTTTGTCTGGCAAATTTTAGTTGAGTCTTTCTAATTAATCAGCCACACGAGTATACTTTACGTAATAAGACCAGCATTTTAAGTAGATTTTTTTAAAAGTAACAGAAATGATGCACCGTGATCTGCATATATTTTCCAATAACGATCAGAGAAACAAGAACTACGTAAATTAAGGCCTACTTTCGAGTTCCTGTGTTTATATGTGAATCAAACGGATATGTATACAGTAAAGTAAGTTTAGAAATATCTTGGCTATATGAATTGCGATAATAAATATGCTGTATTCGATGTCGCAACTTAAAATGAGAGCATATGTTTTATGCATGTCGTTACGGATATAAAATTTGCATGAGCTAACCATACAATAAAAGAATTTAGTTGCAATTTTATCACTTATATGTAATTTTAAAATAAAATCGACACAGATTCCGTTTCTTTCTATTTCAACCAAACACTTATTGCTTAAGCGTTGACCCAGAACCGTCTAGACCACCAGAACAGAACTTTTCTTTATAAAAAGGCCCGTTTACAAAATGTTTTTGGGGGAACTACATAAAAAAATAGTCTCGTTGAGGGGGGGGAGGGGGCGCTACGAGTGTTTAATCTAGATGCCGGTGCAAAACATTTTTTTAAAGCATTTTACTGTACTCGGGAGCCCCTATATATTATTGAGAAAACAAAAATATTTTGATCCATCAAAATTATTATTGGATCATACTTAAAGGGAGTCTTCATTCACTTGAACACACCCGCTCGCTAATGTTAAACCTATGGCCAGGTTGTTTTAGAATTTCTCGTTTAAATTTGAATATTTTTAAACGATTTTTTTTTTTTTGAATAAGATAGCTGAGGTTGATCCCTAATATGACTATTTTTTACTTTTTCGATTTCAGTTGCAGGTTTTTTTAATAAAGGTACTTTCACTTTCGGAACCGGTTTTGAAAGTGAAAGTACCTTTATTAAAAAAAAATCTGCAACTGAAATCGAAAAAGTAAAAAATAGTCATATTAGGGATCGACCTCAGCTATCGTATGCAAAAAAAAAAATCGTTTAAAAATATTCAAATTTAAACGAGAAATTCGAAAATAAACTGGCCATAGGTTTAACATTAGCGAGCGGGTGTTTTCAAGTGAGTGAAGACTTCCCTTAAACAAAACATTCTGCTCAGCCAAACAATGTCTTGGTGGATAAACAATGATTGAATAAATATGCTGTTGAGTGAAAAAAATTTTTGTTCGCCCAACAAAACGTTCTGTTTAAATAGGGTTTAATAAGAATTTTGTTGGATCAACACTCTTTTTTTCGGTATACAGGCAAAAGGATATGAAATGATTAGTCTAATATGAAAATATATCTTTAAAATTTCGGTTTAAGCAAAGTAAGCACAGATATAACGAGCAAAAATTAAGCAAAGCCTCACAATGATTTTCGATTTTTTCTTATTCTCTTTTTAAATAGTATGCGTTATTTCATCAACGGTCTAAACTTTTGCTGAAATTAGTTCTTTTGGCTTCATCTCTAAATTATTATTTCTACTGCAGTCATTCGTCTTAAATAATTTTGCAGCTTCTTTGAGAAAAAAAAAAGAAGAAATTTTCTTTTATTTTCTTTCAGTTTATCAAATTTATTTAGAAGCAAATTATGATGTCAAAAGTCAGAAAAAGAAAATGTTTGAAATAAAATATTGTTTATTAAAACTATAGCTTACTATAAAAATAAATGATACGTGACTGTAGCAATTTGTTCAGTGATTAAAAAATAGGTTTTTTTTTTTAATGAATCTATAATTAAAATAAGGTAATTTTTCCGCTTTTTGCTTATTTATTTTAAGTACTATATTTTAATTTATCCTGTGTTGTAAACTTTTATTCTTTCGACTTCATTTTGACGATATTATTATTTTTTTTAGAACACTTGCCTTAAATGACTTTGCATCTTCTTAGAAATAAAATAAGTACGTAGTATTTTTCTTTCTTTTCAGTTCATCAAATTTAGTTTGAAGCAAATTATACCCTGGTTGCAAAATTGAGCCCATTTTGTGTGATTTGGCTATTTCTTGTCTGTAATTTTGCCAATATTGGCACGAAATATTTCTCCAACATTGGGACGTTTACATTTTACCAATATTAAACCGATTTTGACAAAAAATACTTCGCCATTTTATTGTCATTATTTCCAACGTAAAGTCAATATTTATATAATGTTGCCGTTTCATTCTAAATTGTTTCATTCAAAAGCGAATATTTAATTAATATTGGTATCCCACTGGAAATATTTTTGATGAATGCAATGATATAGCAATATTAGGTTCCAATACAACCTTTAAAGGTTTTCTGCTGGGGATATAATATTAAAATCACAATAAAAAAGTTTTATAATCCATTCAGATTTTTTTTTAAAATCACAATAAATTAACACATTGTCGTGTAGGAGTGCGGTTTGCACCGTAAGAGCACATTTCCATTTACCGACACGATACCGATAAATCGTGCACGATTGTCGTTATCCGACATCGATTGCACGCAAAATGCATTCATATACACTATGACGACAAAATCATCATGGAATCGGTAGTTGGAAAAGCACGTATACAGGCAAACATTTTTTAAAAATGCCTTTCACGTGCACCGATGTCGGATAATGACAATCGTGTACGATTTATCGGTGTCGTGTCGTTAAATAGATAAGCTATCTTAGGATGGTCAAAGACAGATCCAAATATTTTATAGCAAATGAAACAAAAAGGAGTCCCAACTTACGACGATTTATTCCAATTAGTTCCATTTTATTAATAGACTTAAAAAATATTGAGATTATACAACATGTATTTATTTGCACTTAAGAATGTGAGTGTGATATCAATATTGTTTATGTATTATAATAACGTGGACATATCAGGCAAAATTTGAACTATTTTTTCCTACAAATAATCTGACTTTTGGACATGTCTGTCAACCACACTCCGATGCGACACCCGTTTTTAGATCCCGGTCGGCGCCGAAATATCTGTTCTCCGGTGGTTGTGCACATGTTATGGTATAGCAAGGGGCCTTTTTCAAGGTTATACTTTCCAAGCATACCCTGGAAAACTTTGACTTTGAAGGTAGGCACTAAGCAATGGCCGTGAAATTTTTAATTAGTGAGCTATATGGCCCCATTTTTTTTTAGTTCTTGAAATGTTATGTTAGGTTTGGGCCTCTGACGTTCCTTTTGTTATGGCTTTTCTGTGACTCTTGGCACCACTTCAATTTTCATTCTCTGTTTTTTGCCACATTTAGACTGGTCTATCAACAAAGTGTAGGGCAACCAAAACTTTTGGGTGCTCTATGCTCCATTTTATCGAGGCCACGTTGGTTTCAAACTCTGGATTGACTCCTGGAGTTCTCCACCAGAGATGGGTATAAATATTTCACAAGATTTTCTTGAAGTTGTCCACGATCATTAATATAAACCATATTTTTACCTTTGTTATTATTCTTTTAATAGTGAGCGTCAAAACACTAATTATACCTTAACTTTTGGAGACCAGTGTATTTTTGTTTTGTTTCGTTTCGTTTTGCTCAGGGCCTGATTACTAAAGTTGGAAAACTTCCATCAGTAAATTGTAATAGAAATTTTCGCCTTATTTAAACGACCTATTCATGCAAAATTACTTTCATGAATAAGGATAAAATTTCTATTCCTTTTTACTGGTGGAAGTTTACCGCGTTCGTAATCAGGCCCTGGTTTTGCTTTGTGTAAAATATTATAACATCACGAGAAATGTTCGAAATAAATGGTCAGTGACATCGTACAAGAAGTCACCTATGTACCAAAATATTAAGCGCCTGATTCAGTGTTGCTTAGTTATCGAAGGTAGGCATTTCTAACACTTATCTTGATGCCATTGCATTTCTCATGAAGCAAGGTAGTTCTTTCGAAAAAAAAAAAATATCAAATTATCTTCATTAATATTCAAGTCATGAATGAAAATTCGGATTCAGCTTGTAGTGAGAAAAGAAACCTTGTTTTTTTTGACTAAATTAATGAATTGCGAAACTGTATTCCTATGTCAATTGTGTTTGTTTCTACATGTCTGATTAGCACTTTTAAATTTGCCATATATTTTAGAATTACCTTTCATTTTCCTTTCATTTTTCGCATATACTTATTGCAGTGGTGCCAACTTACACCCTTTTTATATGAAAAAAGATACCACTCTATCAGAATTTCTGGACAACATTTTTTTCTTCATTTAATGACCGACATTCCCTAATTAAATAAAAACAAAATTACTATACAGAAATTCTGGTAGGATAATAGATTTTTTTTAAATAAAAAAAGGAACTAAATTGACAAACTGATTTATAGTTTTTTTTCCTTCTTGGAATGTAATGTCGTTGGACAAAAATTATCCATAAATTTCATAACTACAGGCGACATATAAAAAATTGAAGCAAAAAAGTAGAAGTCCATAAATAAATAAATAAAATTGGAGTAGCGTTTTAAATTTAACAGTAAAAGTGACTTTAAAAAATTCTGATAAAAAATAAATATGAGAAATTAATTCAATCTATGCCTTCTGAAAGTTTCCATTTTTAACAATTTCCAATATAGTTGAAAAGTGTTTATGAATTCAGTTTGTCAGTATGTTTGCCTTGTTGTACTCTAACTCTTGTAAATATATTCGGATTGCAATCAATGCGGACTGCAAAATGATCAATATTTTTTTTTTTATGTTACTGAGATTTAGAATAAAATATTCGGTATTGAAAATGATGTGTGTAGCATTTATAGTTCGTATACAGGGACAGATGAAAGAATTCCACTACATTATAATATATGGGGGAAAATCATTTACGACGCATTTTATTGATGTTATGATATTTCAAGAACAATGAAACTGAAAAGAACCACTGAGGTGTACTACAACATGTTTATATTTTTTCAAATTATAGCGTGTTTGTTCTTATCATTCATTTACAGAGATGCACAAAAGAATTCGGTTACAGCACTGACTATGATCGATAATTGCTGGCAGTGCGTTTTAAAACTTATATATTTTTTAGTATATTACATGGTGTACGTAAATTTTATAGATCATGTACACACTGAAAGAAAACTTATACCGCCTTCATCTAGAATGAATAAGTAGTCATTTTCTAAATCCCTAAACTAGAAATAAAGGGTGCGTTCACAGACCGAACCCCGAGTTACATAGGGTAACGCATGGGTAACCCGAAGCGTTCAGAGACCGATATCATGTGACTTTTTGCGGGTTTCCCTTAGCGTTCAGAGCCAGAAATTACCTTAAAAGACTTAAGGTAACCCAGATTACCTGGAGAATTTTGTTGGATAAAGTGATCACGTGGTTGGGAAATCTGATTTGTTTGTTTTATAGCTAACTGCAACTGTTAACTATTGTTCTTTATGACTCGTACTGTACACTTGAGTCCTGACCATTTGATTGGTCTACCTTAGAACTCCTATAATAGAGGCTGACGCATCCTCGCAGATTTGGTACCCGAATTGCAGCCCAGTTGAAAAACCAAGCTGATCAGACCCGGTTGAGCCAATCAGAAACGAGTGTTAGGCAACCCCAACTCCGGCTGCGGTAGATTGATGCTGAGCTGCGTACCAATAATGCGAAACAAAATGGATATGCTTCAGCTCCTATTATAGGAGTCTTAGTCTACCTTTAACAGGACTATGATATAATTGGTCAACGTCGGCTAGGATGGTTCCTGCAATGCTCGTACAATCAAAATGTAATGGTAGATTGGTTGACGCATAATTTCCGTCTCCACCGCCGATCGACGATTGGGATTTTTACGCTTTCTGATTATTTGTAAAATCAAACGCTTTTTAAGTCATTTCCGGTATTTTGGAGGATTATGAAGATATAAGAAGATATGATATAAGAAATTAATATATATTATTAGATTATATAGAAATATTAGATTATATAGAGATTAAATTATATAGAAATTAATTAGATTATATTACCATAATATTTATTATATTACAGTTATAAATTAATTAGATTATATAGAAATTAATTAGATTATATTATCATAATATTTATTATATTACAGTTATAAATTAATTAGATTATATAGAAATTAATAGATATTATATAAGAAACCAAGTTCAACCGGAAATTACTTAAGAAGCGTTCGGTTTAAAAACTAATCAGAAAGCATGATAATCGCAATCCTCTATCCGCGGTGGACAGGGAAATTATGCTTGGTTGACAGAAGTGTTTGATTGTAAACATGCCCATAATTTACCCAAAAGCGTTCACAGCCGTTTTAACCCAACTTTACCATGAGAAAATCAGATGACGTCATTCCCCAACTATACGAGTAACTAAGGCTCCTATTATAGGAGCTCTACGAGTAACCCGCGTTTCGGTCTCTGAACGCGCTCATAGATTTCCGAGTTATGCGAATAGGGCACATAAATAAACTGAATAGACGAAATGATTGAGATAAGTGATGAAACGATACATTATATTTTGAATCGTTTGAATTGCGAGAAATTATCACTTGGTTTCTAGAATAAATTCATAAACTAGAATTATAGTTACTAAAACTAACTTCTTGTGTTCGCATTTATTTGCAGAGATTTTTAAATAAGTTTGACCACGATAATATAGGAAAACGCTCTTGAATTTTAATAGGAGAGACTAGAACTGTCCAGAAAAAGGAACTAGAATTTATAAGGATGACATGGAACTATTTTTTCTAAAGCCACAATTTAGTTTCTAGATGCCAATGGCAGAATTTTTTCTCAGTGCAGTTCTGCACGACAGAATTCACGCACATTACCGGATAGGGACAGCAATGCTGAAAATGAATTTTTATTGAGTTATGTGTTTTTTAAATTGCTTATTTAGATATCTCCTTTTATTGTATAAAAAATGAAATTTCTTAATATTAATCAAGTAAGAAATAGAAAAATAGTGAATTATTTGTGGAATTAAGACAGAATCACCAGGCCCAAATTGCCTTAGATAGTTACTGTTGGAAAGTGTTTCATAATCTACGCTTGGTGCACGATTCTTTATTCTTGTTATTTAATACACACGTTTACAGAAGTGGAACCTTTTTTTTATTTTCCTCAGATAGTATTGCAGGTAGAGAAAATGCTATATGAACTGCCCTGAACTGACAAAAGACAAGTTTTTGTTATTCTTTAAAGATGCCATCATACGATTATTTTTTTTTACCATTTTTCCAAACAATAATCTTCGTGGTAAATTATTACTAAAAACATATCATGAATATTATTCTTTGAAAATATTGGCAGACAAAAAAAAAAACAGTCGCTTGTGGCAGCACAGTAGTAATAAAGTAATTTGCTACGTTTTAGGTTGTTTGAATCCCCAGTTGCAATAAATCCTGTTTTAATTGTAAATTTTGAAATTTAACAATTTGATTTGTTTTACAGTTTATTTCATTTAATTTTGTATTTTGAAACTGAAAAGCAGAATCTATAATATGTATTTATTACCACATATCACCAAGCATACATGTATTTATCACTATGCAAAATAAATAAATAAATAATAATTGTTTTTTTTTAAAAATTAGATGTAGCAACAAAAATTGCACGTATTCTTTTCAAACGTAGAAATGTCAATAAATAAGTAATTTTAGAGGTTTCTTTTCTTTTTCTTTTTTTTTGGGGGGGGGGGGGGCATAAAATTGACTCCAAGGAACCACCTTACCATTTTTGTGGCAACATTTTATTGTTATTCTGCACGTACCGGATTTTACACGATCTGAGCCCCAAAAAATTTCCCATACCCGAAACTGATGCGCTTGAACCCCAAATTGACTAAAAATGAAAGAAAATTAATCCAATTGTGGAAAAATGCTCTATAATTATATCTATAATATCAACATTATTTTTTATGTAATATATATATACATATATACTCCTTTATATTCAAATATAAAGTTTTTCGATCTAAAACAATATTGTGAGCTATCCTTTGAAAACAGAAACCCACAAGAGTCAAAATCCAAACCGAGACCAACCCGGACCCGAAAGAATTAGAATCAACCTGACTTGAACCCGACCCATAACGAAAACAATTTGCCTGCTAACAGGTTGGTTGTGTTCTGACAAAATCCGGTTACTGATCAGCTGCAGGACCTTAATTCACATTCATTTTAAGAGGAGCAAAAAGGATTGAAATGACGAAAATTGACTGAAGTTTGATCGTGGATTAGGAAGCCTGTAATTAATTTAGACTATTACTTCTTTTTGTATTTATTTAGTTATGTTTTATAAAAATAAATAAAAACTTATTTATAAAATTATAAAAAAACAGTAACAAAAATTTTAATATTGCGTACGACAAAATTAATCTTTCAAAACTAGTTTTGCCACGATTTTGAAGTCCAGGTTCCATATTTTTGAGCATCCATTTCTTCTTTATACTTCTCTCGATTACACCTAAATTCCTGAGAAAAAAAAAATCCATATTATAACAAAAAAATTTGATACATTTTTATGGATTTGGAATATTTTATTTTATTATGATTTTTAAAACATTTTTTTTTACAATTTCTTTTTTTTCTTTCAGGTATAATCGAAAGTCAACTTCATAAGCAGTCTAAAGAAGAAATGATGACTCAAAAATATGGAACCTTGACTTCAAAATCGTGGCAAAACAAGTTTTACCAGATTAATTTTGTTGTACAATATTAAAACTGTTTTTTTTTTTTAACAATTTAACAAATATTTCTTATTTCTATAAAACATAAATAAATAAATTCAGAAAGAAGTAATAGTATCAATTAATGACAGGCTTCTTACTCCACGATCAAATGAAAGTCAGTTATTTCAGACCTTTCTGAGGTCCCCTGAATTCCCTTTGCTGAAAATATCGCTCATGTTGATGGCAGTAGACAATAATACATTAATGATACATATGCCTCTCTCTCTATATATATATACAGAGTGATCAGAAAATGAGTATACATTTGAAAAATTAATAATTCACGGAATAATGTAGGTAGAAAGGTAAAAATTGACACATATGCTTGGAATGACATGGGGTTTTTATTGTATCCACAAAAAAAGTTCATAAAATGGCCGCTTCGTGTGAGAAGAAAAGCAATAATTAGTATAACAAATTATGACAAAGCAAAGACGATGTTCTTCAGAACGAATGCTCAACATGTCCACCGTCATCCCGCAACAATATCTGTAGCCGAGGGACAATGTTGTGCACAGCACTGTGCAGCATATCTGTAGTTATGGTGAGAAATTGGCGTTGGATGTTGTCTTTTAGCATGCCTATTGATGTCGGTCGATCGCGGCAGATTCCCCATTTTGATAGTAGAGCTTCACTAACATTGCCTTTTCTGGTAACGTCAACATGCTGCGATTTCTGGTGCATCTGATTCTCTCTCCCATTACAGCTCCTTTTATATACGATTCTCAGGCAGAGTCACTGACATTTTGCTGTTCAGTGCCATCTGTCGGCCTTTTTTAAAACCTTTTTTTTGTGTGGTTACAATAAAACCCCAATGTCATTCCAAGCATGTGTGTCAATTTTTATCTCTGTACCTACATTATTCCGTGAATTATTAATTTTTCAAATGTATACTCATTTTCTAATCACCCTGTATATATATAAAACCTATACAAGATACGACTACTATTTTTAAAACATAAAGTACCTTATGAAAAGTAAACGTAAAGTAGTACCTTATGATATTTAAGTATGTCGATTGGTCAATTTTTACGAAAGTGAAAGCTTATAAAATCAAAATAGACAAGAAAATAGGCAGTCAAACATACTATATTTATTACTATATTTTCAATATTTCTTTTATCAATATTCTTAAAACATACTATCGTTAGATCTTGATGATATTCCAACGGGACCAGATCGTCTGTTGACTGAGTTTCGTACAAAAAAAGTTTGAAAATAGGAGCATCCGTTGAAGAATTATGCGTGGACATACATAGGGGAAAATGTACAAACGAATTGTATAATCTCCTTCGGTTAAAAAGGATTTTCAGCATTTTTTATGATTAAAATAATTTCAAATATTCATTAAATTTTCAGTTTAAAAAATGTCTTAAGAAGTGTTTCATAAACATTGAAATAACAAAAGGCCTAATTAAGATTTAAAAAAAAAAAAGTTTAGGTATCAGCAATCATTTGGAATTTATAGGACAAAAATTTATCTTATATGTATATGAAAATTACTCTTCTTACATTACGCGCAGTACCATTATTAATCATCTTAATGCCTTTGGGATCTAGTTCATATTTTATATACATCTCTATTAAATTCCTGCATATGGTATGAGCTCAATTATTTTTATATATTCATTTGCTTCGTCTTTGAAAATTTCAACGGCTACTGTAGCGACGATTATTTCTTAATTTACTTGTTATACTACTTATTTTATACCGACTAATAATCCTTAATATTAGATTTCCAAATATTCGTGATGTATCTCCATTATTTAAATATCAAGGAAAGACCCTGCGAGTTAGGATAGAAATATTAATTAGGGGAAGTGATACTTTTCTATAGTGAAGGTCCTACTTTTTGATGGCTAGGGGGAATTGTGTTTTTAATCAAGCACATAGCTGGCAACAATCGGATATGCACTAGAGGGGCGTCTCGACAGATCTAGGTAATGCAGATGAGGTCAGATTTCATTTAATCCAGGAAATTCATGTGTGACTCGTGTACACGCTATACCCTCGTTAAGATTGACGTCGCATCGTGATGGTAACACTTTTTACAAATCTCTGACCCAGTTGGACGAATTTAAAAGCGTTCCACCCATGGGACTTCCACGAAACCAAAGTAATTACGATTTTGTAGCATTCTTCGGGAAGGAAGTTGCTATCGATCCATGCTTCATACCGAACTTTTTATGTAGGTCTTGTAGACACCGTATTCAAGACGCAGACGTTGCCGCGTTTGATGATGTGATAGGAATTTATTTGTTTCGTGCAAAGTATCCATTTTATTTGACGTTTGTTTAAATTGGTAGCAGCGATTCTCAAGCTTTTTTTTTTCAATTACTTATTTGAAATACGCTGTTTCATTTTACAATTTTTTACATACTATACACTATTTAAAAAATTGTTGTTTAATATATTTTTAAACAACTTTTTAAACATATTGCTTAATGTTATTTTGACAATAACTTATGCCTCCGAATAAAATTATTTTACAGATCCTTAAGTCTAAATTGAAATTCTAACCTAAATCTTATTTTTTAAAAAAATAAGTAAATAAAATAACTGTTAAGTAACTTTGATTCTGTTACTCCATTGTAAGAGAATTCAGGGCTCGAAACTTTTATTTGTTTTATTTAAGAGTTTTTAATGATGGTTTTTCCAAGTGTGACTCTTTATTTTAAATGTACTTTATATATATAAATTTCTGATAGGCTTAATTTTTTATTTAAAAAAAAAATAATTTAATATTTCAAGACCATTTAATTTTTTATACAACTGTTGAACCGAGTTGTCAATACGCATGTTTTGTGTTTTTTTATTTTTAGGCACAGATAAAGTTTATTAATAATTTGTATTAAGATTTTATGAAAATATTACTTCTATAAATTTTAATAATTTTAAACGCTAAAAAAAGTCATTCTTAAAATTGTTTTGCGAACATTCCATGTAAAATCAAAAGACACGTCAACCGCATATTTTTTTATTTTTATGAGGTTTGTTAAGTAGGGGATGTGTACCAATTTCGAGAGCCTCATAACAGCTTTTTGTATCTCTTTAAAATATTTGCACATGAGATATATAGCCACTTGTTTGCACCTTGTACAAGCAAAAAACACCATTTTTGACTTATTTTCAAAAGGCTGTAGAATTTGTATGCATTATATATTTTTTTAAATATGAATACATTTAATGTTATTGAAAATGTTTAAATTTTTGTGTGTATCACATTTAATAAGGATTTATTTTCCCACAATGAAACTGTTGCTAGCATTTATGGATGCAATTTTATGAATTGCTTTGCGTCCCTCATTCTCTTGGGATAAAACCGGATATCCTACGTGGGATAAAAAGGATACAAGGAAAAGAATAATTGAAAAGCCCGTAAACAATGTTTAAAGAAAAGGCTGCCGAAACTGCACGGATATGAGTAATTGTGATTTTTATAAAGCTGATAAAGGGGTGCTAACTTCTTTTTTGCTGTTTCTCAAATTAGAATAAAGATAATTATCCTTTTGTCTGTAAATATTAAATAATTAAACATAATTGAAATATTAATAGTATAGTTTCTTAGTTAAAGTTGTAAAATAAAATACATTGCTCCTTTTAAAAGAAAGTCTAAACTTTTTCATTTTCTGTAAGATTAACATACGCATGCGGTTATACCCCACCGGTCGAGTAAAACCGGATGATTTGACTTTTTATAAATAATCATTTATTAATAAAAATGTGATAAGGATAAGTGCAGAGTAGTACGCAAAATTATATTAAATTCTGTTGGAAAGTCTGGATTAAAAAAGCAACTAATAATAAGGTACGGTTTCACCCCCACTTTCCCCTATATACTGCGCCTAAACGGAGATTTTGGAAACTCAAACTTCCGTTCACGAACTGCTGCTTTTGCAATTTCAAACATTAAAACAATGATAGACTTACATTAAAAATATTTCCTGTAACACCTATATAGACACAGGTTGTGTAGAAAAAAAACTAGGCTGTTATTAGTGGTCTTTCTACATAAATACAACAATGTCTAACTTCGTAAAAATTTGATTTTTTTTTTTGCACCCTCAAAACCCCATGTTGACAGGTGATAAACACTTTAAAATGCCATGATTATGAAACATTATTAATGTACTCTTTAAAAAGTTCTAAAAAAAATGTTTACCCCCATTATAAAATTCTTTTACCCCCAAGAGGTGAAAGAATTTCAAGGTCTTAAAGTAAGGAAAGACAGCAACAATTCATCAGCACTGAAATAGGCTAAGCATGAAGTAGATTGCCATAAAATCTTATTTAAAACTTTCATAACATACGAAACGTGTAATGAAAATTATCCATATATAAATAAACAGAAATATTAAAGTCACTACTCGGACAGCTCTGAAAAACGTTTTTTTAAAACAGTATAGACCCTCCCCTTCTTTTTTTCTCTCTAAAACAAATTGCGTAGCATTAGAATATTTTTCTTTTGCACACCCCGTATCTGTTGCTGTTGTTAACCTCCGCACACTGTGACACAGTGGCTTTTTTGCAGACATTGACTGCATATGATGAACGAAATCCCAAAGCGGTTTTCAGTGTTTATCGAGGCAATTCCCAATCACTGCACGTTTTGTTAATTTTATACAAAGTGTTAATTTTATAAATTTTTAATTCAAAAATCTCAAATTTTAGTTATTTAGGATGGTTACAGAAATTACAAAAAAAAGTTTCCTGATTTTTCCCTGATTTCCCTGACTTCCATTATTAACAATACATATACAGTATTTTTTAATATATGCCACTTCTTCGTATAACACACTTATCTAGCTTGCTAATACATCGTTTGGGAGAAAAAAAAACAAGAGAAAAACATAAAAATTGCACAATATTAATAAAGTACTGGTTCACAGTTTCATAAATCCGAACTCAAAATTTAGTCCAACAACTTCATATAGTGGCTAATGAATGTATGTCAACCAGAAAATATCTTAATTTTCTGAAGAATGTTCAATTCTAAGACATATCTATATCTGACGGGATAGCTAATTGAATTAATCTGGCCACCTCATCCACTTATGCTAATGTATCATAAAAATCTCAAAAATGGGTAAATTGCCTTCAATATAAGCGCTACCCACAGAAAATGGGGACATCTGATCACCTTAATTTGTATTAAATTCCAGAAACTCATATCATGTGCATCTTTTTAAAAATATATAAACATTTTACTTTTCTTTATTGTGTACTATTATTGGCTTAAATATCAGCTGTTTGTCGATGAATCAGTCTCATGTGAAAACACAAATAATTTCGCATTTAGACAAATTTACCTGATTTTCAAGTACTTTCATAAAATTCCCTGACTTTTCCCTGATTTTTCCAGTTTGCTAAACCTCCCTGATTTTTCCCTGATTCCCTGATTTTCAGAATCTGTAGCCACCCATATTTTAATTGCTTAATAGGCGTATAGCCAACATAGTGAAAAAATACCCAAGCCGGGACTCGAACCAGGGTCATCAGTATAGCGCACTGACGTTCTACCAACTGAACCACTTGGGAACGATACTCAGCTGTTATGGTGAAAAAGTTCCAGGCTGAGTATCGTTCCCAAGTGGTTCAGTTGGTAGAACGTCAGTGCGCTATACCGATGACCCTGGTTCGAGTCCCGGCTTGGGTATTTTTTCACTATGTTGGCTATACGCCTATTAAGCAATTAAAATATATGAATATTATGAATGCAAGGCGTGAGAAATTTTCTCTGGAAAAATTTCCAAGTATTAAAATATGAATTTACCATATATTGGTATCAAGACCCAATTAATGTAAAAAAAAATTAATAGGCATAGAATATTGTTCAGAAGACGAAAAAAAATAATTTACAACAATTTAAAAAAATGGACTTACAAAATAACAATTTTCTTTTCATCAGTAACTCATTTTTGGTTTTCACCTGTTTTTCCTTACTTTCCCGATACATTTCCTTCTAAAAACGGGGCTATATGGTATGCAAGGGGAAAACATAACGTATTTGGTTTCTCATGCTGTGGGACTTATGGAACAACTCTACATAGTTGACAAATTACACATTCATAGTTTTTTAACGTTTGAAATATCAGAAAAATGGCAATTCGGAAGTTTAAGCTCTCGAAACCTCCGTTTAGTTGCGGCATACATTTAATTTAATGCAAATATGAAATTCCATTGTTTAACTTTTCAAATGCGCTCTATCAAATTATTCTTCTAATTCATATAACAACTCTACAACCTTTTGAAAAAAAAAAATTCAATATTTTTCTTTTGCTTATTCAAGAAACAAAGAAGTATATCTCAAGTGAAATTTTTTAAAGATGTACCAAAAGCTGTTTCGTGGTTCACAAAATTGGTACATATCACCTATTTAAATTCACCACAATAAAAAATAGTGTCGCACAACATTTTTCCAAAATCTGTAAATTTTAGAAAGAATGACCCTTTTACTTCGAGCAATCTTTTTTTTGTGATATTTTATTTGAAATGAAAAATGCTAAGAACAATTTATTTAGAATACAATGATATAACTTTGTGCGAAGCTTCATAAATGTACCTTAGAGTGACACTCCCATGTTGATAAGTCATGAAAATTTATTTCTAAGATGCACGCACTTATACATGGAGCAGATTTCTAAGGTTTGTAAATATAGTATAACATACAAATTAAAATAACCCCTATGATATAAACGTAGTAGAAACTAGAAACAATGGGTTTATGTTATTTAATTTTGAAACCTTTATACTGTAAAAGCACTTATTTTCGCGAGGCTTTAATTTTCGCGATTTTCGCGAGCCCGTCGTAATCGCGAAAATTTAAACCTCGCGATTTTTTTTTTCGCCTCAAATAATAATAAAAAATCAGAAATTTTTCACTTATACAAAATTGAATGATTACAGTTACTTAAATGAGAAATAAGTACAAAAATTTCTTGAGTACTTACAACTATTTCTTGAATACTATACAACAATTTCTTGAATTAAAAAAAAATGCAACTAATAGAATGCAGCTCATTCACTTACAATATTTATACCAGCTTCTTTGAAACCATTCAAAACTATCTCATGTTTGGTTTCAACACTGTTAAGTGTGCGTACAAGCCAAGAAGCGTGAATCGGTTTTAGTCTTGATATTCGACGGTCCACAGACTCTTTTTCCTCAAGAAATTTAAGTTCATTAGAATGCTACTCAATAAACTCCTTCTTGAGCAAACGCTTGAACTCGCCGTTTACAGTTAAGTCCAAAGGTTGGATCTCTCCTATGCAGGAAGCGGGCACAAAAACTGGAATAATATTCCTCTTCTTTAGTTCAGCCAGAAAAAGAGCATCTTGTTGCCTTAAAAATGTCAAACAATGCTACACCAGATGGTTCTGGAACTAGCCCGAGAAGCTCTCTCAGCTTGTCGTAATAAGGTACAAGAATATTCTCGATGTATCGAATCATTGTGTTAGCATTGATCCAGTGCGAATCCGTGTGCCACACATCCCAGTCCGCGGGATATGTAAACTTTGGATGACAATTTTTTTCCAGCGTACATCTCTATTTTATCTTCCATGCCGATTATGGACACTTGTTTTGAACCACTTTCTTCCAATGTGTATTCAGATGTAGGCACAAACTTTGCGTTTGTCTGATCGAAATTAACGAAAATCTCAGAGGGAACAACATTTTGCTTGTGTTGTGTGTACGCGTGTTGTTTTTAGAGCGATGGGGAGAAAGAGAGAGAGGGGGGGGGGCGAACTTTTCGGAGAAAAGGAAGCTTCTTAAAATGCCTTATGCAAAAGGGGTTATATTTAGGTAATTTCGGGATTTTTCAACTTTCGGTTCTGTTCATATAAAATTCGCGAAATCACCGATATCTTCATTTTCGCGAAAATTACGGCTCGCGAAAATAAGTGCTTTTACAGTAGTACATTTTATGTTAGTATAAAGAAATGCGATTTTTTGAAAAAAAAAAGTGGAAATACAAATTGTCGTCAATTTTTAATGATTAGTTAGTGAGATATAAAAATAAACAACCAGTGCTACAAATAAGTTTCTTACTTAGACATAGCCCAAATAATTTTATGTATTTCAGTACTTTTTGTTTTATACGATACTTCGTAAAAAACTAAGCATAACATAAATGCATATTTCGGGTAATTTTTTTTTTAAATATTCATTATTAATTTGTAATGCGATTATATATATACTATGATTTGACCCTTACTGTGACAAAAATTGTCGCATAGATACTGTGAGCGAACTCTAAAACCACTTCATCGAAAGGTGAATAAAAGGCTCGATTAACTCATACAGTGCGTCTCAAAAGTATATGGACAGACGATTTTTTGAAATAACAGTTCAAAAAATGAAGCAATGATCACGAAAAAAATAATTAGCATATGGAATCATAACATAAGTTTATTACAATACAGAAATATCATGCTTATATCACAATTTGTTCGTAAAAAAATAATATTCAAAATAAGCTGCCCCAAAAATATATGAACATTGAAAAGAATCGCTTGTATTACCTCCGTATAAAAAATTTGCATATTCTGTGTACTGTACATGGAACGTAACCACTTCGAAATATAAAATCACTGCTCGTTCTTCAATTCTCGAACAGTTGGAAAATGCCTCGCAACGTTCCATTCTCTGCAGCTGATATAGCTAAAATTTGGCGTTTAATGGCTCAAAGTGTTAAAGTTTCTGATATTGCTAAAAAAATGAAGCGTATCAGATCTGGAATTTATTAAATTTTATCGAAAGGTGACAATGCGATTGCAAAAAAGCGTTTCAGGTCGACTAAGAAAAACAGCTCAGTGACAAGATAGAGCGATTTCGCGAGAGGTTTCAACCCAAAATATGTCCGCTCGTGAAATTGCGAGTACTTTAGCGTTTCCTGTTTGGAGATCTACTGTTCACCATCGCATACAGGCAAGCAAGTTTCATAAATATCGCAGAATGTGTCAGTCGCCTATGCTGAAATTGCACACGATCTTTGGGCTA
The DNA here is from genome assembly GCA_963931845.1 of Maratus michaelseni. Taxonomy (NCBI): domain Eukaryota; kingdom Metazoa; phylum Arthropoda; class Arachnida; order Araneae; family Salticidae; genus Maratus; species Maratus michaelseni. Next base: position 248,985,292 of record OZ007599.1, read on the forward strand.
AAAAACACATGCATTGGATGGATGAATGGTTAAATGTTTCTTTAGTGACGAAAAAAAATTTAAATTCGGATGGCCCTGGTGGCTGAGCATACTATTGGCATGATCTACGACGAGAACCTTGCTAGTTCTTATTCGACAGCAAAGAGGGTTTCTCTCATGGTGTGGGGCGCGTTCTGTTTCAACGGAACAACAGATATTGCTTTTCTTAATGGTCAACAGTCCTCTGAGGATTATCAAAATGAACTGAAAAATAATCTACTTCCAATTGGAAGCATCTTAGGAGGCGAAAATTGGAAATTCCAATAGGACAATGCGTCGATTCACACATCCCACTCAACAACAGCTTGGTTTACGCAGAACCAAGAGACTGTTATAATCTGACCAGCTATCATCCCAAACCAGAATCCAAATGAAAACCTTTGGGAAGTAGATGCATGAGAGGTGTATGCCCGTTGTCGTCAATTTTCGACTATTCAGGAATTAAAGCAACAAGTAGAGCAGAGTTCGTTCTCTTTACAGCCACACATTCTCCAAATACTAATTCGAAGCATGTCTGATAGGATTTTAGAGATAATTAAAAGAAATGTATCCAAAATTTGAATTTAAATAGAAAATACTCGAAAAGTCCATATATTTTTAAAACAACCTATTTTGATTTTTTTTTTCTTCAAAAATTCTGTAAAACTTATACTGTATTTCTTTGTTGTAATAAACATATGTATAATTTCATATGCTTATTATTTGTTTTGTGATTATAGCTTCATTTTTTAAACTGTTATTTAAAAAAATCGCCTGTCCATATACTTTTGAGACACACTGTATGATGCTATTTCTGTACTAAACTTTATGTACAGAACTATTATAATTAAAGTTGTTTCGGGTTCGGGTTGGTTTGAAGATATTGATTTTTTTACTTAAATGATAAAATTGATACTAAACACATAATTGTCTACTACTTTTCCATAATTGCATTACAATATAGATTAATTATTTATCTTTTCTGTTGGGGGTTTTGTTGAGGTTGAAGTATTTTGGGGTTCGGGTCGGAATGCGGATGACGAAAAATTATTTATCGGGTTGCGGATAGACTCGTGCATCGAGTCGAAAATTGAAGCCAACCTGACTGGCGGTTTGGGCCGGATTGGGTTGGCGCTAATCCTTTTTCGGTGCGAGTCGGGTTGATTTCTATTATTTCACTGCAGGTCGGGTTCGAGTAGGGTTAACTTTAATTGTTTTGGTTTGGGGTTTGTTTTTGACCCTTGTGAGTCGAGTTTGGATTGACCCGATTTTCCAAAAGAATCGCCATAATATTTTTTAAGATGAAAAACTATATATTTGAATTATTAACGAGTATATAATGTCAATCCCATTATATAAAATCCCCATAAAATATCACAATAACTTACAACTAAGCGAAAATGATATTACAAATAATGTAATTAACTTCCTTGATCTCAGATTAATACTTACTGAAAATAAAAATCTTTACACTGATATTTACGATAAACACAATGACTTTCCGTTCAAAGTAAATTTATTCACTAATTATAAATCTTGTTTACATAAATATGTTTATGTTAATATCTTACTAAACTTTGCTCACAGAATAAATAATCTTTGTTCAAATAAATTTAAAGTTCAAAATTTTAAATCAGTATATCAACAAGCTATTCATTACAGGTATCCTTCACATCTCATTAAATCAATATTACACTGTTAGTTTTTTCATAATTTTTATTTTTTCCACACACAAACACAAAAAAAGTTGCTCTAAATTGAGAATTATTTAGAGTATGGTAGTTACATTCTGTTGAATGAATATGGAGGTGGGGTGGGGTTGTCTGGTAAACTTAAGGTAAGTTTAGTTACGTACGGCTGCATTCTTTTGAATGATTATGGAGGGGGGGGGGTTGTATGGGTTAATTTATATACTTACCTTATATAATTAAAAAAAGAGTTATAATGCTCTAAAATGGTGGATAGATTAGTGTTAGGAAGGGAAATTCTGTTGAATGATCATGGAAGTGGGGTGATGTTGTCTGATGGACTTAAGGTAAGTTTAGTCAAATACAGCTGCATTCTTTTTAATGATAATGATGGGGTGGTGGTGTTGTATTGGTTAATTTATATACTTATATTTAATTATTTTTAAAAAGGGACGTTAAGTTGCTGGTTATTAGCTTCTAGCGGATAATATTTGGTGTATTTTATGGTAACGATGGTTATGGTATAGTATCGGAATATCCATTAGTTGTTAGCTCTTAAAGTTGATATCTTATATATTTCAATATATTTTAATCTATAAATTAGCTAAACTTTTACTAGATAATTAAAGTCATTTACAATATTTTTCTCACATTATTATATTATTATTCCAGTTATTATTCCATTTATTAATGTTTACCGAAAATAAAGCTACCAAAATAAAGTATCTAAAAACTGATTGAAAGGCGTAATCTCTTTATGCGTAAAATACATTAATGTTAAAGTTCGCTGAAGTGTGTGCGATAAATTATAAGCTGCCGCATTTTTTTTTTTTTTGGTTACTTAGTCAATTGCCAATGGTTTTTCTGCGTTACCTCTGCTATCAAAAAAGAGTCAAAGCGATTCGAGCCCCACCTATAGCAAAAGAGTAGAGCCAATCCGACTCGAACACAATCCACTAATTTGGGTATGGCTTGGGAAATATCGGGTCACCCGACCTCTGATGCAAGACTCTGTACGATAGTACTTTTTTGGTAGAGGGAAGGGGTAGGCTGATCCATAATGGCAGGTTTCATAGCTGAAGGGCTTCAATTGCATTCTCAGTCTTTGAAATCTTGCTGCGCATATACCATATACGTGCACGTAAAATCTGTAATACTGAAATCACTCTTATTGAGAAGTTTTTGGGTAGAAAAGAATACGAAACAAAGATTCTCCCATGGGACAATGATCAAAATCGTGGGAAATATTTTTCTTATGTGGATACCCGACTATAAATGTTAGGCGACCGGTGAGGCATATAGTATTCTTTGTAAAGAGCTATTTTTTGCACATCATTTCTCAACAATATTCTTTTATTAGTTTTATTCGTACAGTTTACGAAATTCGTATAGTTGGGGTGAAAAACACAAACAACAACAACAAAGAAAACCACCCAACACACCATACATTTTAATCACCGAATAGTCCCCCCCCCCCCCCCCATCCAAAAAAAAAGGGGAGATAGACATTTGACTGGAAATTATATACTCTTTTACTTTATTTTTAAAAAAATAGGGTGTCATTTTTGTAAAGAAATCGTGCCAAACTCTGAAATTTTCAATAGGAACATCTAAATTTAGCAATATTATGCATTTTCGGTAAATTTTACTTTAGGATATTAAACGAGAAGTCATTCGGTTCTATTGTTTAGAAAATGTGAAGTTTGAAAGTTTGGAACACCTAGTCTTAAATTCATTTGTATTGATTACGAAACATATTACACTTTGAGTAATTTTTTAAGCATAACTCCAAGCCATGGAATATAGATTAAGAATAATAATGATACATACAATTACATACAAAAGTAGATTCAATAAAAAAAAATCAATGTAGCTTTAAAAAGATATAATAAATGCTTTAAAAATATCATAATTTTAAAACTAAGCCTGAGAATCTTAGGCACGTTTCGGAAAATTTTCGTTTTCTTTTCTTTTCTTTCTTTTTTTTTTTTTTAACTTAAACCTCACACCATTCCGAATGCTTTCTACTGCTCTCTCCCCACACACAAAGTATAAGATTTTTCAAAACTTTAATTTTCTTAACTTTATCTGCTGTTTGTTATTCTATTGTAACAATAATTAATCAGTCATCTAACCGCCCCCCTCTTCTTGAAATTAACGCTTCCCTTTTTCCGCTACTCGTACCGAGCACACAAAGTTAAAGTCTTTAAAGCTCTTTCATTTTTAAATTTGTGTCTGCCCTATTTTTTCCTCTGTAGTGACAATAAATAAATATTTATTTAAATTACCCTTAATACCAAAATTTATGCTTCTTCCCTCCCCCCCCCCCTCCACCACTAATTTAACAAACAGAAAATCGTTACAAAATATTACTTAAAAAACAATTTTCTTTTTGACTTTGTTACAACAATAAATAAATAATCATATAAATTCTCCCCCCCCCTTCTTCCAAAACTCCCGCTTCCCCGAATGGCTATCCCCCATGCAACAAAGTTTAAAATCTTTAAAATTATTTTTTTAGGATGATTTCTTTAGAAATAGACCTAGTGCAATCACTTCATTTATATATCTATATATAATACAAAATTTCACATCCCGATAACGTCCGAAATACTAAACCAGCTCGAACCTAAATGGAACAGTTTATTAATCTTGCAAGTATCTCAAAAGAATTCGTTAATGAAGTATGTCGCTCTTATAGTTTGTTTACAGGGACATACACACACATACAAAAAACTTGCAAAATTTGTAATCACAATAACGTCTGAAATACGAAATCAGTTCTAATCTAAATGGGACAGTGTATGATCTTGAAAGTGTGAGTTCATTAATGAAGTAGGTAGTTTTTATAGTTCGTTTACAGAGACACACACAAAAGCAAAAAAGATTCAAAATTTCTCATCATGATAACGTCTGAAATACTGAACCAATTCGAAACTATTTGGGGCCATGTACTGATCTGACAAGCATCTTAAATATGTTAGCTAATCAAGCATGTAGTTCTTTTAGTTCGTTTGCTGGGACGCACAAAAGCGAAACATGCAAAATTTGTCATCATTATATAACGTCCGAAATATTGAACCAATTCTAATCTAAATGGGGCTGTGTATTGATCTTACAAGTATCTCAAATGAGTTCAAGTATGTAGGTTGTTTACAAGAACAAAAAAAAAAGCAAAAAATCTGGAAAATTTGTCATCACGATAACGTTCGAAAAATTGAACCTGATTGGGACAGTCTTGTAAGTATCTTCGATCAACTTGTTAATAAAGTATGTTGTTCTTAAAGTACGTTTACATGGACACACAAAAGTTTTCTATGTCATTCATTGAATGGTTTGGGTTATATTACAGCCTACTGTCAAATTTTAAACTATGAGTTCAACAAACGTTTAGTATTTTTGATATAATTACCATCCATTCAATCACATTTGGTAAGCTTAATTTAAGATTTCTCCGCAAATTACATTTCTCGACAAAATAGAGAATTTAGAAGGAAGAAAAGTGTTAATGAGACCACTTTGTTTAATTTATATTAAATCTGTTTCATGTACATACCTTAAAATAAAATAAAATGAATGAATAAACCTACTTTTCCAATTGAGTCGGAAGAACATGTTTTAAAGTTTCTGCTCCTTTTTTTATTTACTACCAGCAATAAATAACTAATTATCTAAATATTCTTACCTTCTTCTGTTTATTAACTATTTTCAGCATTCGTCTTAGTCGGTCTATCGAAACATGATTAAGACAAAAGAGAAGATTATTAGAAGAAGGTTATTTTAAAAAAATCTCGTTTATCTAGCTATTTAAAACTGCTTAAACATCTATGTAAATGTCCAAGATTTTACTCAGATTCCTAGATAAGATTTGAGTATATAAAATTTTAAGAGAAAAATCAGTTGTTCACAGCTCTCTAGCAAAGTATCTTTTATGTGATTGACCAAAATATTCCACCTTCTATTTAAAAAACGCAAGAAAGAAAAGAAACAAAGAAATGTTGTTTCATCATGTACGAAATGTTGTTTCATCATGTACGACATTACCCGTGAAAAAAACATTCTCAGCCGACACGGATAGGTCCGACCCGAATCTACAGAAAAGAGTAAGGTGCGGGCCTTTCTCGGGACGAATAAGTTTAAGGCCCGGTATAAGTTTTCTAAAATAAAATTAAGCCCGGGTCCAGCTCGATTCTTCAGATTAGAATAAAACACGGCCTGAGTTAAATGAAAGAAAATTTCACCGAGCTCGGGCTTCGAGACGTGTCCGGACTCCTGTGGACCTCCAATATATATTACAAATTTGCCCCCCCCCCTCCCGTCGGGCAAATTTTGACGTCGCCCCTTGTTTAAAGTTTTGCTGCAACCGCAGGTTGCTCGTTTTTTTTTTTTGGGGGGGGGATGCAGGGGCTTTTCAAGAGACTCATTACGGTTTTCTCTATACCAGTACCGGTAATTTTGCTTATTAATGTGCGTGGTCAGATGAAAGTGATCCTCATAATTAAGCCAAAAGTTTGGAACTGGGATTTTGATACCTCGCGATAGCCAAAGAATCTTTCCAGCGAAAACAAATCTCTTTTCCTTGGCATTTGTAGTCAAATTGTTCACAATTTGAATTCTGTATGGGTAAAGATGTAGTTCACCTTTTGAAATGCGGCGAACACTTGCCTCAGAATCTCTTGAGCAAGTCTCGAACTTAACAGATATGGATCTTCATTGAGACGTTCATCCACTTGCTGGATATTTTCAGCGATCATCGCAGATCCTGTTAAATTTGCCTTATGATAGGCAACACTTTCTATCTTCTTAAATTTGGCGATTAAATTGTTTATCGTTTGCCTTGTTGGTGTACTGTTTCTTCAATAAGATTTTTCATAAAGAGTACACAATGACAAAGTTGATCCACCAAAAAATCGTATTTTATGACGATAAAAATTCGTTGTTTGAGCGTCAAAGTTTCGTTAGGCATTTTTGGTCTATTTCGATCCGATTGACAAAAATTTCAAAACTGAATAACAATTTAACTCTATCTTTAACCCTACAAATTATCACATTTTCTGATAGCCTAAAATGACAGCTTTAATTTGACATCAAATAAAAAATAAAAAAAATCAACCTTACTGTACACAATGTAGGGTGGTTCAATTGAAAAAACTCCTATGTTTAGCCCAAATTTTTAAAAAACACACAACTGAAATGCAACAACGCTTTTTGTTCAAAATTTGCTTTTTTTACGTATGCATATGGTGAATTTCCATTTGAAATAAACACCGCTTCTCACAGCTGTCTAGTTTCCGCGCATGCACGCAAAAACCATCTATGATTCCTTTTGACGGGCTCTGTAGTTCAAACATTCAACAGCAAAAATAGAAGAAATTTCGACAGAAATAATCTACCACCTTGCAAAGATGAACTATTCCAACAATTTCTCAGAGCAAATCATATTGCAATCATCAGGAATAACACTCAATAAAAAAAACCGAGCATTTTATCATCCCGAATTCAATAGTTGGATACTAGAAGATAATAAGTACAGTACCAGTTGTATGCTACTTGGGAGATAAGAAAACAAGTTGGAAATTGTACGTCAAACGTGACAAATGAGGTGCGTTTGTACTCTAGCTAGTTATATAAATATTCAGATCTTGATGATTTTTAATTCTGTGAAATGAATTCTATCGTCTTCAGATTCATTTCTGTCATAAAATAAGTATCTCGGTCGCTTGACGATTCAACTTCGGAAGCTCCTATAACAAGAAAGCACCAATTAAAAAAAAAAATCAAATTTCTTAATAAATATTTTTATTAATATCTCCTAAAGTTTTGATTCGATTTTTATAAAATTTGAAATGTCTCGACAAAATTCTGCAAAGATAATACATCTTAAAATTCAAAACATTCGGTTGGGTGGTTTTTGCGTTGTTATATGCGGACGGACGGACCAAGCGACGACAATAGGTGCTATGTATTTATATAATTACGAACGCACCTAAAAACGTGGTATACCAAGGGAGCGATATAACGAGGGGGGGGGGGGCGAGAACAGTGTTTATAAGTGAAAGATAAAGAGCCCTAAATTAAGCTGCGAAGTTTTCGATTTAATACTTGTTCGAAAAAGTCACAAGTTCAAAACAAAAGAGATGATAACACGTTAAAAGAAATACAAAACCGTACATATACAGTATATATTTTAACATACATTTTATAGTATTTTCTGAAAATAAGAATCCAAAGTTTTTTTTTCTTTGATTATCTGCTTGTCTCTGGAAGTTAAAAACGAAAATTAACTAATTGCATTTCAGTTATATGCTTAGATTTCAACGTTTCAAAAGTTTTATATACTTTTTCGAGAAACTGAATTCCGTATATTCTTTTATTAGCAAACCGGAAATTTATCGGGGGACAAATAAAAAAGAGCGAAATAGCCGAATGCGCGATATACCGAGGCGCGATATAACGAGAGGTTACCGTATAATTTTAATTGGTTCGAAGGCGATCAACTGCCAAGCTTTGCCAGTGAATCACTGCAATGTCCATAAGGTGCTTTCTTTTCACTTCAAATTATTTTCATGTATTTCGCAATATAATGAACTTATTTAGGTATGTTTTACAGAAATATTACATGACGGTCAGATAATGATGACGGCAATAAAGAATAAATATTTTTTATTTATAATTATTTATAAGATTTCCATTTTTCATGTATTATTTAGCATTATGGAAAAACTATCAAGAAATAAGTCTTTTATTTAATTTATTGTTGTTGAAATATATTCATTCTCATAAGTATAGTTTTATTGTATGTACAGTGAAAAATAAAATTTAATATAACATCAAATGCATTTCAATTACATTAAATTAAATTTATGCAATTAAAATTAGTTTTATAATTTATCATTAAAATATTATTGAATACTTATTTAAAAAATTCTTTAGGATTAATAAACGACTTTAGTTTTATTGAATTGTCTGCTAAACCCAACTAATGCTCTCACTCGTACTCGCATGCACAGATAATGCCCTCACGCTCGTACATACAGCGAATCTTTTGTACAGTGTCCGGCGGGATGTTAGACCAATCGGATCGGTCAGGCTGCTTAGAAAATATCATAAAACAATCGCCCGAATAAAATAACATACGTAAAATTCAGTCTTGATACTATGACGCGGGTTTCCCGATTATTTATCGAGATTTAAAGTGTTTGGCGAAAGTAATGACCAGTGGAAAACTTCTGGAAATAGTGAATATGGGTAGCTACACTGTAAAAAATTTTCAGAAACGTTTCTGAAAGTACCGGAGACCTGTGCTGCACGATACTAACAGAAAGGTTTCCGATTCGATCAGAAAACTGTTTCAGCTAAAACACGGAACCTTTCCGATTCGTAATGAAACCTTCCTGAATATATCTGAAACCTTTCTGAATATATCGGAAATCTCTCATTACGTATCGAAAAAGTTTCTGAATATATCGGAAATCTTTCATAATACATCGGAAAAGTTTCTGAATATATCGGAAATTTTTCATAATATATCGGAAACTTTTCTGAATGTATCTAAAAGCTTTCTGAATATATCTGAAGTGTTTCTTAATATATTTTTGTCTATTTTTATTATATATTATCTGAATTTTAAAAGAATACTTGAAAAGATAAGAATTTCTGTTCTTTTAAATATTCTAATCAAACTTTTTTTTTTTTATAATGATTCTTTTTTCTAGGCGAAATTATTCGGTATATTGCGTGATATTTTTCAGTTTATATCAAAATTTTATCAAATATGTTTTAACCCTAATATTTAAGAATATTCACGAAGTGAATATTGGGGAATGGAGATATTTACCTTGTTTTTTTAACAACATATCATGAAAAAAATATGGGATTCATACAGATTCACAAATCAAGTATTTATTTTAAAAAAAAATAGCATATATACTTAGAAAGAAAACTTTCAAAACTTTTCATTAACATGAAATAGACAAACTAAAGCTATACTAATATATTTTATATATATTTCAAATAATCTAACTCCCAGCAACATAAAATGATTAAAACTTATGTATGAGCTTTCCAAAAGCAATGCAGCTTCGGAGATCTGTTTATCTGTTAATTTTTTCGGTCCGTAAAAGGTAATTTTTCATATTAAAACAAGACATTTCACAAAAATTCTCATCTTAAAACTGGGGCCCTTCACAAAATTTTTCGTTCCAAAACAGTATCCTTCACAAAATTCTTTGTCTTAAAAACAAAACTTTATCACCTCAAAAACTGAACTTTTCACAAATTTAATGATTTAAAAATAAAATCTGACCTATCACAAAACAATTGAACCTATCAAAGTGCATAGCTTTTTTATGTGTAAAGGATAGATACAAAGGAACCTGATATAACGATAATTTCAAATTCACAAAATCATGACCGGAATTTTTAAAAATATTAAAAAAACCTCAGTTTCACAATAACAGGACCCTGTGAGAAAAATCTGGACATAACCATGAGATTAATAAAAACACCTAGGAATTTTTTTTTTCAGAATTAGAATAAAATAAATAAATATAGTTTGTTTACTTTAAAACGATATTTTTAAAGTCAGACAAGTCAATTTTCAATATATAGTATTATAAAAGCTAGAGTTCTGAAACATCGTTAAAAAATATATATAAACAAACACACAGTACCGCCGGCAGATATTATTCTTTAAGAGATAAAATTGCTACTAAATGCTGTTTATAAATCATATTTATTGAAGCAACATTAAAAAAACTTAAAATGAGAGACAAAGGATTAGTATTTTTATATTTTAGAGTATATTTTAATAATTTCCTTCCAACTCATAGTATCTAAATGCTCATGTAAGATAGTCCTAAATGTTAGGGTTAAGACATTTGTTAAAAATATTGATATAAATTGAAAAATATCACGCCATGTATGAGATAATAATGAATATAAAACAAAATCATTATAAAAAATATTATTAGAATATTTAAAACAGCAGAAATTCTTACTTTTTCAAATATTCCTTTTTTAAAATTCTCTTTTTGGACCGCTCGAATAACTAACATAATATTCCACAGCCAAAAACGTGCGTAAACTGCTTGAAATAGTTGAGAAGAGAAATAGTTACTTGGAATGGAATGCGCACAAACTGGTTTGCTATAGAAGAGGGTCGGTTTCAATCACCTAAACCTAAACATTCGGAAAGGTTTCGGATGGTTTCAGAAAGTGAAAATAGCTCTCAGATATCCGACGGTATCAGAAACATTCCTGTTAGAATACTAAACGTTCCAAATATTTTTTACAGTGTATGCTGTCCCATTAAAGATATTAAAAAACTAGATTTGATACTTTAACATAAAAAGCAACATTTTTAGGTACCTTTAGTACCTGTTACCTGCCAAAGGACCCCTGACTCAAGTTAGCTAATACCTATACGTTCTTACCTACTGTAGTATACATCCACAGAAAAAATTCTTAAGATTGATATTATAACGTAGGTCGAGAGGCTCTAGGATCTTGGTCATACAAAGATCAATATACAGTGTCCGGCGGGATGTTAGACCAATCGGATCGGTCTGGCTGCTTAGAGAATATCATTAAAAAAATCGCCCGAATAACATACAAGGTCCGTCAAAAGGAACCATACACGGGTTTTGTTCAATAACTTTATTTATACTCGGTTTATAAGCGAAATTATAATGTCAAAATAAGGCTAGGAATATGCATAACATTATAAAAACGCTAAATTAATTTTTGACACAATTATTCAAATTGGTAAAGGAATCATATGAGATGTAACTTTCCCAGTTGGAAAAATTACATCTCATATTACAAAAACGGTTCAATATGTTCATCTCTCATGTCAACAACCATTTCAAGTCTTCTCTTGAAACCTCTAATAACCTCGAGAACAGCGGTTGGCGGAATACACTGCTCAAAACAATTAAAGGATATTTGAAGTTTTATATAAAATAAAGATATAAACGAAATTTTTGTTGCCGAAAATAGAAGAAGAGAATCACAAATGCAAATTTTTCTGGTTTTCAAGCTGTGGAGTATGCAAATTTTGAGTTCGACGTCAAAAACGTCGCTTCAGCGGCAGCGAATGAAATTTGACTTTCAACTGGATAAAAGAGAATGAAGACAGGGATGATCGGCATTCAGTGATTGCTTTGTTTCGATGAGTACGATGTCCCAGCGAAGTCATTTGACAGATTCAGAAGCTTGGAGAATTGTTGGTATGTTAGAAGGGGGCCAAACTCAAGCCGAAGTAGCGCAAGCCATTGGAGTGTCACAAAGTGTCATTTCCAGGATCTGGAACCGTTTTTTGGAGGGTGGATGTGCAGGCCGAAGACCAGGGCAAGGTCGTAGACGGGCAACAACGCCCAATGAAGATCGGTATTTAGCGTTAACAGCTCGGAGACACCGAAACATGAACGCTACTCTTCTCCAACAACACCTTCGCTCGGCTACAGGCATCACGATTTCAACTCAGACTGTCCGAAACCGGCTCCATGCTGTAGGTCTGTATGCTCGCCGACCGATGGTATGTGTTAGATTAACATCAAGGCATCGTCGCGACCGCAGGGAGTGGGCAACCGAGCATGTCAACTGGAGGAGAAATGAATGGAGCAATATTCTGTTTTCTGACGAGTCCCGTTTTTCTGTGCATCCGGATAATAGGCGTATTTTCATCTGGAGGGACCGTGGCAGTAGGAATAATCCTGCGTTCGTGCACGAAAGTGTCAGATTTGGCGGTGGAGGAGTGTTGGTGTATGGTGGCATCTCCATTGACGGGCGCACTGACCTCTACATCATTCGAGATGGAGCTCTGACTGGTCGCCGATATAGGGATGAGATCCTCAGACCTATTGTAGTCCCTTACGCTGCAGCAATCGGAGATAACTTCATTTTAATGGACGATAACTGCAGGAAACATCGTGCAAACCTGGTGGAGGATTTCCTTTTCGAGGAAGGAATCGTTCGAATGGAATGGCCAGCGCAAACTCTCCAAGAACTGGAAAGAGCTCTTCTGGAAGAGTGGGGCAGAATACCCCAACTCGTCATTAATAGCCTCATTGAGTCCATGCCTCAAAGGTGTTCAACGTTGCTGGCCGCCCGTGGAAACCATACCCCCTACTGAAAATGATTTTCTTTGAAGAAAACACCTTTTCTTATTCTTTTTTTCTCATATGCACAAATTGTGTTTTTTTCCTTTTGTACACAAATGCGCAATAAAATGCATTTTTTTTTCTGCCAAACATGTGTAATTTATTCTCATATAACCTACTATGTCTGTCGACCATGTATCAATCAGCTAAAAAGTTTCCCAGATACAAAATCCACCTAAAACTGCAATATCCTTTAATTGTTTTGAGCAGTGTATTTTCTAACACTTCTTGAATTGCTTGTTCTGATTCATCGAGATCTGACAGTGCATTTCAATAGCATTTATCCTTCAGATATTCCCAGTGGAAGTAATCACATGGATTGGGGTCAGGAAAATACGGTAGCCACTGAACATCACGTCCAGATCGGCTTTCGAAACTTAGACCGATAACTCTATCATGAAAATGTTCTTTAATGATGTCGTGGCTTTTGTGAGAACTGTGTTGAAAACTGTTACATCTTGCATTAATCAGGGTTTACCTTTTTCGGGTCAAGGAAAAAATTAATGGGTGTGTTCCATGCCATGTTTCTGAAGCGCAGAATAGTACCTTTCTGAATTAACTGTGTTTCTGAAAAAGTATGCTGCTAATAAGGAAAGATCAGTTGACGTCACTCAGGGCAAAATTTTGACGTCACCCAGGGGAAAAGGTGATTTGATTGGTGTATGAACAGGGAAGAGTTTGTCTGATTGGTTACAAGAAAGGGAGATTGATTGACGGGAGTATATTTGTTTGTAAACATGCCCTTTCCTTATGCTTTTTTTGAGCAGATGGCTATCCAAGCAGTCGTTTTGGGGGGATGTAGGGGCTTTTCAAGAGACTCATGGTGGTTTTCTATATACCAGTACCGGTAATTTTGCTTATCAATGTGTCCGATCAGATGAAAGTGAGCCTCATCATTAAACCAAAGGTTTTGAAGCGGTATTTTGTTACCTCGCGATAGCCGAAGAACATTCTCAGAGAAAACAAATCACTTTTCTTTGGCAGTCAAATTGTGCATAATTTGAATTCTGTATGGGTAGAGATGCAGGTCACCTCTTGAGATGCGGCGAACACTTGCCTCAGAAATGCCGATCTCTTGAGCAAGTCTCGAACTTGACAAATATGGATCTTTATTAAGACGTTTATCCACTTGCTGGATATTTTCAGCTGTCCTCGCAGATTGTGGTCATCCAGTTAAATTTGCCTTATGATCGGCAACACTTTGTCTTCTTAAATTTGGAGATCAAATTGTTTATCGTTTGCCTTATTGATGCACTGTGTCTTCAATATTCTTTTCACAAAGAGTACACAATGAAGAAGATAATCCACCAGAAAAATCTTATTTCATGATGATAAAAATGCGTTGCTCGAGCGTCAAACTTTGGTTAGGCATTTTTGGTCCATTTCGGTCGGATTGACTCAAATTTCAAAACTGAATAGCAATTTAATCCTACAAACTATCACATTTTCTGATAGTCTAAAATGTCAGCTTTAATTTGACTTAAAAAAAATCAAACCTACGGTACCCATTGTAGGGTGGTTCAATTGAAAATGCTCCTATTTTTGGCCCGAAAGTTAAAAAAAAAACACAACTGAAATACAATAACGCTATTTGCTCAAACTTCTGCTCTGTTTACGTATACATACACTGGCTAAAAAAAAATCCCAACACCAAGAAAGACTTGAGTTAGATAAACGAAATTTGGTAGGCGTGTTTATACATGTGAAAGATGACATCGATTCAAATTTCGCGACTTGCGCATAAATGTGGCGCTAGTGGCGCCACTCAGAACTTGCAAATCAGGTTTGCTTTAAATGCGTGCTGTAAAGTTCGTGAGCATTATTTATCTTCGAAATTTGACGTATTGAGTTGATGTTAGCCAAAAATGCCTTTAAGAAGACGAAGAAGCCATTATCAACAACTCACCGAAGTTGAACGAGGTCGTATAATAGGGCTACGAAAAGCTGGATTTTCTTTCCGAGATATTGCAGAAAGACTTGGCCGGAATGTATCCACTGTGCATGATTGTTGGGAGTAGTGGTCAAGGGATTGAACAGGCTCAAGAAGACCGGGTTCCGGGCGGCCACGAGGCACTACTGAAAGGGAAGACTGCCGTATTCGGCGTACGGCTGTGGCGCATCTTACTGCATCTGCGGAATAAATTCGAGCTGCAGTTGGTACCACAGTGACACAACGAACTGTTAGACACCGGTTACTTCAAGGGAAGCTCCGAGCCAGGCGTTCTGTAGCGTGCATTCCACTAACGCCAAGTCATTGTCGTTTGCGTCGCCAGTGGTGTCAAGCCAGAGCTCATTGGAGGACGGAGTGGAGATCTGTTGTGTTTTCTGATGAAAGTAGGTTCTGCCTTGGTACCATTGATGGCCGTGTGTTGGTCAGAAGGAAGTCAGGGCAACGCCTACAACCAAACTGTCTGCGGCCTAGACAAAATGGACCTACACCTGGAGTCATATTCTGGGGAGCAATTTCCTATGCCAGCAGGAGCACTCTAGTGGTTATCCCAAACAGACTGAATGCAAATTTGTACGTCAGTCTGGTAATTCAACCTGTAGTGCTGCCATTCATGAACAGCATTCAAGGGGGAGTTTTCCAACATGATAACGCTCGCCCTCATACCGCTGTTGTAACGCAACGTGCTCTACAGAGTGTCGACGTGTTACCTTGGCCTGCGAGATCACCAGATCTGCCTCCAATTGAGCACGTATGGGATATGATTGGACGGCAACTCCAGCATCATCCACAGCCAGCACTGACCGTCCCAGTATTGACACAAGTACAACAAGCATGGAACTCTATACCACAAAGTGACATTCAGCACCTGTATGACACAATGCATGCACGTTTGAAGGTTTGCATTCAAAATTCTGGAGGTTACACCGGCTATTAATATAACAGCATTTCACATTTGAAATGCATTTTCTTGAGCTTAAATTAACCTGTGATCTTGAAAATCTAATCAATTAAATATGTTAACTAGACAAATGCATTGTCCAAATTTCATTGCTCTACAATATTTTTTTCTTGGTGTTGGGATTTTTTTTGCGTCAGTGTACTTTTAATTTCCGTTTAAAATGAACACCGCTCTAGTTTCCGCGCATGCGCGCAAAAACGTTGTAAGATTCCTGATGACGGGCTCTGTATGTAAAATTCGACCTTGATACTATGACGTAGGTTCCCCAATTATTTATCGATCATTAAAGCGTCTGGAGAATGTTATGACCAGCGGAAAGCGTCTGGCAATAGTGGATATGGGTTTCTAATACTGTCCCATTAAACATATTAGAAAACTTGATTTGATTCTTTAACGCAGAAGAGCAACATTTTTAGGTACCTTTAGTACCTGTTACCTGCCAAAAAAACCCTGACTCAAGTTAGCTAATACCCATACGTTCTTACCAACTATAGTATACATCCACAGAAAAATTTTCAGGTTTGATATTATAACGTAGGTGTGGCGGCCCTGAGATCTTACAAGGAGACCGCCAAACATGGTGCGCACAGATTTTGATGATTTTAAGGTATGGTATAGAGGTCAAAGCCCTAACTATCCTGGTCAAAGGTTTCCTTCAAATGGCCCTTAGTTTTTGAGAAATTCGGGGTTAAAGTTCAGCATACGTTTATAATACCCAATTGATTGCTACTTCGAGCGAGGTCTCTGTGGTGCAGCGCTAGCATGCGGGATTTCTGAACGCAATGCAAGGGTTCTGTCCCCTCCTATGCCTTTTTTTTTTTTTTTTAATTTTTGGCGCATTGTACGTTTCAAGCAGAAGTGGGAATTCTACGTTGAACTTTTTTATATATATTATATATATATATATATATTTTTTTTTTCCTAATAAATTATAGAATGTTTCATAAAATCTTATAGCTTTTCTGCAATTATTAAACTAATATTCTATTTACGAAACTCCAAGCTAATTAATGTATAGATTTATTTATTTATTTATTATTATTTACTTTTTTATATTTTAAGCACAGTTCTGAAAAAATACTTTCTTTTTCTTTTTTTTTTTTTTTTTTTTTAATGTTATACAATTTTATTTTGTATAACTTATACAAAATAATTTTCACTTCAAATCTCCCAAACGTATGTGAGATTAGATATTTTCAAAGAAATAATAAAATTTTAAAGCAGTAACACTTATATTTAAGTTTTTTCCAGTTGTATAAATATTTAGTGCACTCTAAATACATTTATCATTAAAGTTCAAACTCAATATCATTTTTCAATCGCACAAAAAAATGACAGATTACATTTCAGATTTGTTTTCAATCTAACAAGTATAAACACTGCCAATATCACGCATAAAAATTTAACTGGAAAAGCAAAAATCGTCTGTAAATGAGAGATAAAATTTGCAATACATACAAAAAAATATATATTTTTTTAAATCGTCTGCTGCGACTTTCATGGAAATATCAGAATGAAATTATTTTCCTTGGCATAAGCTTTTTTTGTAGCCAGTTGCAATGTTTGGAGTAATGCTGTATATAGGAAAATTCTCTAGATTGTAATATAATGGAAGGAACAAGCACTGATATGGACAATTCTGGCTTGGAAGAAAAACTAAAATATGAAGTAACGAATGCTCTAAAATATTGCGAGACATTGTTAGAAAATGATAATCTCTTTACACATTCGCCATCTGTTAATATTTCTAGGGCTTCTATAGCAATGGCTGAAGAATTCCATAGCTCAATTTTAGACATATTGGACAGTCGGCAAATTATTTATTCAGATGAATTGATAATGATGAATGAAGAAGATGAACATAACGAATTTACAGAGGTATGTTTTGTTACTTTACCAAAAATATTCATTATATTTATTGTTCAATAAAAAAAATCGAAATCAAATAATTTAATTTTAATTATTTATTTATGTAGTGTCCGGGATTTCACGAAGATGAAGCGAATTTTGTGGCTGAGGAATTTTCACCCGACTATAATGGGTGACTATATCAATATTGTGGTACAAAAAGAATGCGGTTGCTTTAGCTGAAGCCCATCCAAAATGGAGTTTAAAATCATTGCAAGCTAATGGAGCAAGTCGCTTAAAACAAAAGCATCTCTTACGTAGATGGAAAGATGATGTAAATCGTGGAGGTACATATTTTGACAAATGGAAAAGCATCGATTATGAAACGTATGAAAGATTTGTTGAAGCTCGAAATAGTATGGAAAAGGTAAAACAAAACGAAATTTTTCAATTACTGATGTAACTGCAAAAAAAATTGAAAACTATTATATTAATTTATTAACTCATTTTTTATTACTAATATACAGGTCACGACACGGACTTTACAACACTGGGCAATGAGTGCGGCTGCTTGTTTTCCGTCGGATGATTTCCATTTCCTTGCAAGTCCCAGATGGGTAGAAAGATTTAAAAAGAACCATCGGATAAGACAACGTAAAGTGACAAAATTTGTCAGTCACAAAGAAATTACGACGATTGAAGAAATAATGGGAGCGGCTGAAAGATTCCGTGTACAAAAAAAAAGTGCTAATTAGTAAATTTGACTTGGATTACGTAATTAATACGGATCAAATTGGATGCCAATACCAAACAATCTACAACAGATCACTTGTTGAGCGAGGAGCTAAATCAGTGTTTGTCAAAAAAAAATTTGAATAAATTAACGCATTCTTACACAGCACAGTACTCTCTTACAGCATCTGGAATTGTTTTACCATTCGTGTTCATTTGCTTACGTGAACAATCTGGAACATTTGGTCCAATTGTTCAAAAGAAGGTAAGTGAATTGAGCGCCACGTTTAAGAACGTAATCGTTACGTATTCAAAATCCGGTAAGTTGACAAAGCAAACCTATGCAGAATATTTAAAAACTTGTCTTCGTCCCTACGTTAAGAAAAATACTTTTCTTTTGATAATTGATTCGTGGGGAGGTCAGACAGATTCGACAATCTATGATGAGATTTTCGAAAATGAAAATGGGGAGGTATCATGCATAAAAAAAATAATTCCACCAAAATGTACCCCTGTTTGCCAGCCATGTGATGTCTATTTTTTTCGCCAAGTAAAAAATTTCATGAAAAGGTTACAAAATGCAACAAGTTTGCTAGAAAACCAGAGGGAAATATCTTCCCGAGAAGATATTATAAAAATACATTCAATTATATTACATCAATTTAGCTCCCCTCACTTCCACCCTATGATAAGATACGCATGGTCTGCATCAAAATTAATAGATAGCAGAGAAATTTTCATAAATCTAAACGATTTATGCTTTCCAACAACATTGTTAAAAAAATCATGTTCGTGTAAAAAAGTTGCTTTTATAAATTGTGCTGTTTGTAATGTAATTTTATGTTTTGAATGTTTTTACGATAAGTATCATCCAACTAACTGTGTATTTACTAGTGATGATTAAGCATTTTTGTTTCTCATCTTTTAACGTATTTTTGACGTATTTACCGCAAATTAAGTTTTAAAAAGCATACATACTATATTCATTTACCCTTTTTTAATGTATTTATCGTAAATCAAGTACTAATATATACATATATATTAAATTTATTTATGTTTTTCTCCAACAATGTTAAAAACATTCATGATCATGCAAAAAAGTCGCTTTTTAACACTTTCCAACCTAGTTGAAAAGTGTTTATGACTTCGGTTTGTCTGGCCGTCTGGCCGTCTGCCGTCTGCCGTCTGTCCGTGCTCTAACTCCCGTAAATATGCTCGGATTGCTCTGCAATTTTTATATGTTATAGTCATTATCTATAGCATGTTCCCTATTTCAACGGAAGTGTGTAGCACTTATAGTTTTTTTACAGGGGCACTCAAAAGAATTCCATTACATTGCGGTCTATGGGGGAAAATCATTTGCGGATTATTTAAATAATGTTTCACTATTTTGAACGCATTGAAATTTATATATATCACTAAGGTGCATTAGAAGAAGCTTAACATGGAATAGGGTGTGCATAGCACTTATACTTACTGTACAGGGACAGTCAAAAGAATTCCGTTACATTACGTCTATGGAGAAAAATCGTCTGCAGTTTATTTAAATAATGTTTCCCTATTTAAAACGCATTGAAATTTATATGAGGTGCATTACAAGAGGCTTACTACAGAATATCGTGTGTATAGCAGTTATCGTTCATTTACAGGGACACACAAAAGAATTCTCTACTGTCTGTTAACAATAATTCCTCGAAGTGCGTTTTAAGTTACTGAAAGCGATTTTAATTTTAACTCGCTTTTTGTCTATTAAGTGGTGTGTAAAAATTCTGTAGATCCTATACAGGGAAGCACAAAAGTTCGCGAACACATTTCCGTATTATTTAACTCCAGACAGAGAATTTTAAACTGTGCTACGCATTTCCTAACTGAACTAAAATTTATTATCCTATGTAGTATATATACAAATCTATAGATCCTATACAGGGCTGAATAAAAGTATTCGGATTACTTAGATGTTATCTTTTAGCTTATTAAACGGTATGATTTGTAAAATTATTTTAGAAGCGTTGGAAAGTGTTACATAATCTATGCTTGAAGCATGATTTTTCGTTCTTGTTATAAACTGTGCTGTGTTTAATGTCATTTTATGTTTTAAAGGTTTTTACAATAAGTATCCTTTATTAAATGTGTATTTATTTGGACTTATACGGGTGATAATTAGCATTTCTTTTCCAACTTTTAATGCATTTTTTAATATATATAAAAGTAGAGTATTTAAAAAATATATATTATGTTAATTAAGGCATTCTTCCAACATCGTTTAAAAAATTTCATCTTAAGAAATTCTTTTTATGGCGATTTTTAATGCCATTTTATGTTTTGAATACTTTTGCGATATGTATCACCCAATTAATTCTATATTTATTTAATTAAAAATGTCAATGACGGTAATGATAAACATTTTTGTATCTCATCAGTTAAGATGTTGCAAGAGGTTTAGAACGAATCAAATAATATTAAAAGGATATATTATTTTGTAAATGTTTTCCTCATCAATTACTTAAAAAAAAAAAAAAAATAGAAAATGCAAGTAAAAAAAGTATGTATTATTTTATAACTATGATAAATAAATAAATAAACATAAATGCCAACAATAATAGTAAGTTAAAAAAAAAGACGGGACTTCTAGACTTTAATTATCTTGGATTTTCGTCGACACAAATATTAGTTTAATAATTGCAGAAAAACTATAAATTTTTATGAAACATTCGAAAATGTAAATATAATTTATTATGAAATTATAAAAAAGTTCAAAGATGCAGAATTCCCACTTCTGCTTAAAACGTACAATGCGCCAAAAATTAAAAAAAAAAAAAAAAAAAAGCATAGGATGGGACAGAACCCTTGCATTGCGTTCAGGAATCCCGCATGCTAGCGCTGCACCACAGAGACCTCGCTTGAAGTAGCAATCTATTGGGTATTATAAACGTATGCTGAACTTTAACCCCGAATTTCTCAAAAACTAAGGGCCATTTGAAGGAAGCCTTTGACCAGGATAGTTAGGGGTTTGACCTCTGTAACATACCTTAAAATCATCAAAATCTGTGCGCACCATGTTTGGCGGTCTCCTTGTTAGTCTATTTGTAAACTGGAAACTTTATAATTACTGGACTGCTAATTTTCTGTCCATAAAGCCACTGCCGGCATATGGCGTCGTTGGCATATGTCTTTCATTTGCGCAATTTTTGTAAGCGAAAGGAATGTTAATATACTCAGAGACATCGCTATAACATATTGTTTAAGGAGGCAGGCCTTAAAATTGCTATGCCAATGGACAATGTTTATATGAAGTCACAGTGGGAATCACGGTGCGTAAAAGTAGCAGATAGCGTGTTTGTTTACATATTGCGTCACTTGATGCAACATAAACACAGGTAAATGCATGCATAAAATATTTTTAATTTATTTTGTACGATTTACTTTTCGATAAATGCATATTAGAAATTTCATATATACATACTACTGTTAACAATTTTCATTTTATAAATAAAATGAAAGGTGCATGAAATTGGTTTAAAATAAAAAAAAATAATTCATATGTAACCTATACCAGTTCCTGAAAAAATTCTGTCTCAATCTCGATATAAAGTTAAAATATAAGCGTAAATTTTCTTAAGTCAATGCTTTGTAATAGTGCGGTTCTGAATGTTATTCTCAAGCAGATGAAGTTATGTAGCCTCGAATCCAGGGCCCGATTAACTTCTGACTCAAGGGGAAGCCCGGTATCATTTTGGGGCTCCCTTTCATTTGGCAAAAGTTTTCTTAATATTTTTCATTCATGAAAACTCACTAATGATACTAATATTATTCCTGGGAGTAGCTTCGCCAAGGTCCACCTATATTTTATTAAACAGCTTTTTTATCTTCCCTGTGTACACTTCAGATATATTTAGTCAGATGTATTTTATTATATAGCTGTATGCTCAATTTCCGAGATGGTTTCTAACAGGCACATCAGGATGTTGTATGATTAATTAAAATATTATTGATGACATACATATTTCTCCTTTTAAATGAGTTTCGTGAAGTAGTGGATGGACTTCCTCTTGGATTAAGCAAACTTTCTTTTCCAAAAAAATAAAAATACAATGTAAAAAATGAAAATGGGAATTGGAGGGCCCTCTTCACAGTCATTTTGGGGCCCCTTTTAAATTTTAGAGGGGAAGCATGTACTTTATGTGCCTATTTAATAATCAGGCCCTGCTCGAATCCAAAGGAAGAATATTGTTTATTATCGACATTCCCAACAGCTTGGTTGCACTTAAACGAGATTTCGATTTTAAAAACATCGTTTACACTGCACATTACAATGGATAAACAAATTACCCATCATTACCCTGAAATATAACAATGTTTTAGATCTTTGTTCGCGGGATTCCAATTTCCTATTTTGTCCTATAAATCGAAAAAAAATCACTATAGGCTTAACAAAAGTATGCTTTTTAGAAGCTGTGAATGAAAATAAAATGCAGCTCTAAATAGCTGTTTCTTTAGCTATTAATTTTTTAAATATGATAAAAAGTTTTGAAGGTGGTGTAGACCATGTGGTGGGATGGTTTCAGCAGGTGTAATGCATGCAAGCACTATACTTATAAGGGTTCCCCAAGGATCTGAAAGATTTATTTTTATCTTTCAATTAAGAGAAGTAAGGTACGAAAAAGTTTTGTACAAAATAAGCTCACATCCCATTCATTAAAAAAAAAACAATATTAAAATACTTATAAAAAAAGAACCACAATAAGTTTTTTTTTGCATCCGGATCACTTTAAGGCGATTCTCAAGAAAATCCCTCGCCTCCCCACTAGTTGCGTAGCCAAAATTTCTTATCGGAGGGGATCCAAAATTTTTCTTCGTGTTATATATGCAATAAAATCTGCTAAGACTGAATCGCACGAAAGCGCAGAAAATTTCCGTTTTATTCAAGTTTCCGTCTTAGCAGGTGAATTATGTGGTGTTTTTTTCACCGGTACCAAGGATTTTTTTCTGTTTAGGGAAGGTTGCGTTTACACAGATTTTCCTTTATTTATATACATATGCACATTTATATGTGCAGTATTATTTGCATAGTAAAACTTGCCTATAACAGAATTGTATCTTAAACGGAACCATTCCACTGTCCCGACGGTAGGATTACCACACAATTACATTTGGTAACATAGAAACCTGTCTAAAAATGTAACATTTTCCAGTCCCTTGGATTTTCACTGGTTTTACTATAGGGTTTACTATAGGGTTTTATATATATTACGGTAGAACGTGTCTGTAACAAAATCCTGTCTGAAACGAAAGAGTTTCAAGATCACAACGAAATGAAGAACATACAATTATAACTGATTAGGTGGAAACCTGTCTAAAACGAAATTCTTTAGGTCTCTTGTAATGTTGTCTTGACAGTAAATAATTTGTGTGTATATATGTAATAGAAGGATTTCAATAAATTTTAAGAATATAGGTATACACTTATCAATTTCTTAATTTAAAAAAAAATACCTTATGTAAAATAAAGTAAAACCAATCTCTATAATTGCATCGAATATAACAATGAAGTTATATTAATGTTTACCAATAAAAAAGATTTTACAATCACTATGATATAAAAAATTAAGCACATACTAAACAGTTAAATGTATTTAAATCAAGTTTAATTTTCTTTCTGCACTCTTTTATTTAACTTAATTTGGTTTATATATGTGCATATGGAATTTTGTAATAAATTTTTCACCTGCTTCCTGATATACTAGAACTCACACACACACACACACACACAAATATATATATATATATATATATATATATATATATATATATATATATATATATATATATATATATATATATACAGGGTGTCCACGTATAACCTGACCGACCTTTATTTTCGCAAACATTAGTCCTAGATGCATACTTCCAATTACAAAAATGGTTTAAATAAGGTAAAGAATTATTTTTAAAGCGATTTAGGTTAAGAAAAACATTTATTAAAAAATTACGAAATTTAAATTTTTATATGGTCCCCGGTCCTATAAGTGATATTTAGTAAAAATTTATTGTGACACTAACAAGTAAGACAAAAAAGTCCCATTCATCTAACATTAAAATTGACCGAGTAATAGCTGTTTAAAGTTGGAGTATATTTTTTTGCTACGAAATAGGGGTCATTTACAAATGTAGTAGAAACATAAATAATCGTCAGATATATCAAAAAAATAGTTGAGAGCAAAATTAACATTGCAATATAATATAAATGTGAAATCTATAATCATTCTGACATATTAATGCAAAATATACAATTTATACTGAACATATAAGAGGATAAAAATAACAGAATTTTTGTTAAATAAAAGGATGAAAAACAACAGCCTCAATTCTTTCCAAAATGATACAGATTTTAAAATGCTGTTACATTACACTGTCTTTCAAATTTTGGGTTGTGCCATGCTTTTTAGCTTTTGAAAATTGATTCATGTATTTTTTAGAGCTGAATCCGAAAATGACCTTCATTTTAAACCATCACGTCAGTATTTTTCTCAAATCGCAAATTTCAAAGTTAAAAAGCTCAAAGTTAAAATTGATCCCCCCTCCCCTCCCACCCTCATCGGACCCCTGAGCTGTTTAGCTGTAAGAAACCCAGTATAAGCCAAAATTTTGAATAAATTATTGAATTAAATAAAATTAAACTGAATAAAGTCTTACATCTATTTTATAGTACCAGATCTTTCGCTATTTTTTAACCTTGAATTTTACGATTTGCGAAAAATCCTGACATGATGGTTAAAAATGAAGGTAATTTTTTTTTATTTAGCGTTAAAAAATACATAAAACGTAATTATAAAAGTTTAAAAACACAAACACAGCAGGTTCATGTTATCTAATCTAAAACTCTTTCTTAAACTTGTTGACGGTAATCTATGTGAATTTTTTTGTGTTATCCTCTAATATAAGCATGTATAAGATGGTAAGCATCGAAAATCATAATAATATTACATTGTCATCGGATTTAAGTCAGTATGTAAAATTTAACTTCGATCGGACATTTGAAAGTGAGTTAAAGTTCGAATACAAATTTTAAACTGGAAAGACGATCGTTGCAAGTTAAATAAAACCTTATGAAAATAACATAAAATTGTTAAAAGAAATCATAGCCTCAAATCCTTTCAATATAAAACATATGTTAAAATACAATTATTTTAATTAATCTGAAACTTAACTAATAAAAGTTAACTAAATCGTAATAGTTTTACGATATCTTTCAAAGCG
Source organism: Maratus michaelseni (assembly GCA_963931845.1). Taxonomy (NCBI): domain Eukaryota; kingdom Metazoa; phylum Arthropoda; class Arachnida; order Araneae; family Salticidae; genus Maratus; species Maratus michaelseni. The sequence continues at coordinate 249,010,906 of OZ007599.1, forward strand.
CAGATACCTTGAAATAAGTTTAAGTACTTTATATACGACCCCTTAAAGCATGGCCGAAATCATCTGTTTTGTGATGCAAAAAAGTGGTATAAGTCATGCATTTCAAAGTTTCATAACTCGGTCAATTTTAATGTTAGATGAATGGGACTTTTTTTGTCTTACTTGTTAGTGTCACAGTAAATTTTTACTAAATATCACTTATAGGACCGGAGGACCGTATAAAAATTTAAATTTCGTATTTTTTTAATAAATGTTTTTCTTGACCCAAATCGCCTTAAAAATATTTTTTTTACCTTATTTAAACCATTTTTGTAATTGGAAGTATGCATCTAGGACCAACGGTTGCGAAAATAAAGGTCGGTCAGGTTATACGTGGACATCCTGTATATATATATATATATATATAATCAGTGCTCACGCCAAATTAACGTATTGTAATGGCAATTTGTTTGACAAGAGGAATTGCAATCAGTACATTGACTAAATATTGAGATCTGTTAATAAGCATCTGCCAACTTTGGCCTTATTGCTGTAGGACGACAGCCTTCAGGGAGGACTTTTGAAGGGAAAATGACCCGAATTATCGTTCTGCTGCAATGAAAACCTTGAAATCTTACGCAGCCACCCTGCCCAGACGACGCCTGTTTCGAACCCGTGGATACCAGCCGAAATCCCCATTTTACGGCCAGTATACTAACCACTGGGCTTAAGAGGCTACTTCACTCAGACGAAAACACCCGCTCGCTAATGTTAATCCTATGGAGGAAATATTTTAAGATATCTCGTTCGCATTTCAATATTTTTAAATGATTTTTTTGCATTGGATAGCTGAGGTCAATCTCTATGCACACTCCTTTCTACTTTTTCGATTTTTGTTGCAGTTTTTTTTTTTATTGAGAATACTTTCACTTTCGAAACCGGTTCCGAAAGTGAAAGTATCTTAATAAAAAAAACTTGTAATCAAAATCGAAAAAGTAAAAAGGAGCGTGCATAGAGATTAACCTCAGCTATCCAATGCAAAAAAATCATTTAAAAATATTGAAATGCGAACGAGATATCTTAAAAGATTTCCTCCATAGGATTAACATGCCTCTTAATGAACCCGATAAACATTAATATATATATATATATATATATATATATATATATTACTTTTATACTTATTCTACTTCTTGCCGTTGAGTGAAAACCTATTATTGCTGTAATAGGTACTGGATAATGCATTGACAACAAGGGTGCAATTTCAATACTTTCTTGGGGAGTTTTCTTTAAAGGGGGCCAAAAATTTCTTTTGATCTTGTTGTGCATAAGTTAGAAGCAATTGATACAGTTTTATTCTCATACTAGCAAGCTACGCCCGCTAAGCAGGTCAATTTCTCTTAACGAACTTTTAATCAAACAAAATATTGACATTTCATAATTCACTTTTATATTTTAACAGAATAATAAGGCTACAATATTTTGTGACTCGTGCCAATATACACGTCAGGACACGTCGCCCTTATCATTATCTTTTTACGCATGAAGGTTTCGCTATGGTACTCCATTGTGAAATTTGGTAATTTTTGAAATTCAATATTTGAAAAACGGCATAATCATTAGATTTGAAATTTATATCAAGAAAAATACAATTCTTTACCTTTCAAACGCAGTTTGCCTAACAATTTTCTGACAAATACTTTTCGAGCTATTATTTTTTTCAGCAACTTCAAAGGTTTCATTTTCCGAGATTAATCTGTGGCAACAATTAGCGAAAAACTCAGTAATCAGCATCGCATAGCTTTATATTAAAGAGGCTGTTGGAGCAGGGATTGTCACCATCAATTTGCCAGCATCACTTTCCATAAAAATCAGTTTCCATAAAAATCAGTTTCCATAAAAATTGTAAATTTGAATGTTTTTAGAACGCTTTTCGCTTTTTTCACCCTTTTTAAATTTCGATTTTTTTTTTTAATTTGTTCTTAGAGAGCATTTACATCTTATAAGTAACTTCAATGCTAAATTTCGAATTTCTAGCTCCTTCAGTATAAAAAAGACGCAATTTTCGCAAATTTTTCGCTCCTGCACCCCTTTGGGGTTAGTGGCACCGACATAAAATATAGCTTATGTTGGAGCAGGGATTGTCACCATCAATTTGCCACCATCACTTTTAAAATCGGTTCTGTAGTTCCAGAGATTCCATAGAAATTGTAATTTAGAATGTTTTTAGAACGCTTTTCGCTTATTTCACCCTTTTAAATTTCGATTTTTTTTTAATTTGTTCCTAGAGAGCATTTACATCTTATAAGTAACTTCAATGCTAAATTTCGAATTTCTAGCTCCTTCTGTATACAAAAAATTTCAATTTTAGAACGTTTTTCACGCCTGCACCCCCCTGGGGTCAGTTGCACCGACATAAAATATAGCCTATGTTGGAGTAGGGGTTGTCACCATCAATTTGCCACCATCACTTTTGAAATCGGTTCTGTTGTTCCAGAGATTCCATAGAAATTGTAATTCAGAATGTTTTTAGAACGTTTTTCGCTCCTGCACCCCCCTGGGGTCAGTGGCACCGACATAAAATATAGCCTATGTTGGAGCAGGGGTTGTCACCATCAATTTGCCACCATCACTTTTGAAATCGGTTCTGTATTTCCAGAGATTCCGTAGAAATTGTAATTTAGAATGTTTTTAGAACGCTTTTCGCTTATTTCACCCTTTTAAATTTCGAATTTTTTTTTAATTTGTTCCTAGAGAGCATTTACATCTTATAAGTAACTACAATGCCAAATTTCAAATTTCTAGCTCCTTCTGTATGCAAAAAATCGCAATTTTAGAACGTTTTTCGCTCCTGCACCCCCCTGGAGTCAGTGGCACCGACATAAAATATAGCCTATGTTGGAGTAGGGGTTGTCACCATCAATTTGCCACTATCACTTTTGAAATCGGTTCTGTTGTTCCAGAGATTCCATAGAAGTTGTAATTCAGAATGTTTTTAGAACACTTTTTGCTTATTTCACCCTTTTAAATTTCGATTTTTTTTTTTTAAATTTGTTCCTAGAGAGCATTTACATCTTATAAGTTGCTACAATGCCAAATTTCAAATTTCTAGCTCCTATTGTATACAAAAAATCACAAATTTAGAAAGTTTTTCGCTCCTGCACCCCCCTTGGGTCAGTGGCACCGACATAAAATATAGCCTATGTGGGAGCAGGGGTTGTCACCATCAATTTGCCACCATCACTTTTGAAATCGGTTCGGTAGTTCCAGAGATTACCCCCTACAAACAAACAAAAAAACAAACAAAAAAACAATCTTTACTCCTTTATAATATTAGTATAGATGTATTAATTTTGAATTAGCCTAGGTACTCATTAAAGATACATTATCTCACTCTGAGAAGATTGCATTAGACTTTGAATAATAATATCGATATTATTAATTTCTGTGCGTAATGTATTTATTTAATGCTAAAGTTTCTATTTTAGTCACATTTGACAAATTACCTTTTGCGCAATTTCTGAAAAAAAAAAAAAAAAAAAAAAAATTAGTCTGACCTTTGATGACTGATACATTTCGAATTCTTTTTTTTTTTTTTTTTTTGGGGGGGGGGGGGAGGGTGGTTCCCATAGTCTCCCTCACATGGCGCAAATGAAGCCAATCCCGTCAGACGCTCATTCTCCATGGAATTTCTGAGATGAGGTTTTTATTATTTGTAAAGAATTAAAAAAAGCTTTTCCATTTGGGCTATAGAAACTGGTAATGTAGCAAGCACACGTAACAAATAGTTGATTTTGGGAATAATAGTTTGGTTACAATAAAACAGCCATAATTCTTCTGGATTTTATGCTTCTTTCAAGTTTTGCCATTTTTAGGTGCGTTCGTAATTATATAAATACGTAGCACATACAGTCGTCTGGTACGCCCGTCTGTCTGTCCGCATATAACACCTCAAAAACTACCCAACCGAATGGCATGAAATTTAATATATATATAATAGCTGTAGAATTTTGTCGAATCATTTTCAAATTTTATGAAAATCGAATCAAAACTTAAAAAGAATATTAATAAAAATATTTATTAAGTAATTTGAATTTTTAAAAAATCGGTACTTCCTTTGTTATTGCAGCTTCCGAGGATTAATCGTCAAGCAACCGAGATGTATCGCCAAGTTATCTGACATGTATGACGTTATAGTCATACATGACTTATATGACATTTTATAACCTCTATGACCAAGTTATAGTCACATTCTTCATTCTATTAAATCCTATCATACGCAATTAATTCAATGGTATTCCATGATAGGTAATGATTCTAGGTTACCATGGTGATTAGGTCTTATTTAAGATGGAGTCATATTATTTCCGTATTACTGAATTTAAAAACCGAATTTGTATACTAAGACTTTTTAATTATAGTAATCATATAATCTACCGACAGTTTTCTGGATAGATGTTTCCGGAGAAATAGATATTAAATGGAAAAAGTGTCTAAATATGGATTTCAAGTTCTGAAATTTTCAAAGCTAGGTTTAAGTTTCCCATTGGAATTTTCAGTAAATGTCAACAAAAGATAAAATGTTGCCAACTTAAAATGTACTTATTTTAATACAGAAATTAATCATACCATAGTAACAGACGATATAATTCATTTCACTGAAATAATAACAGTATGAACGCACCTCATCTTGTCACGTTTGACGCACAATTTCCAACTTGTTTATACCGAAATAAATAATCGGTCCCAATAGTTTTTTCCCGAATTCCGATATCCAGTCCAGTCGTAATTAAAGATGTAATTTTATTTTCGGTCGACTAGCACTTGTTTAGAAGCGAAACATTAAAACCTTCCAAGATATTTCTGTTCCTCTGAAAACGATCAACGAGTACAAAGCCCAAAAAATAAAAGTATCCAAGGAAGAATGGAACTTTGATCGCTTGAAATACTCTTCAGGAATGTCTTGAGATGCATTATCCTTTTCCGTGTGATTGTCTGCTTGACAAGGACTTATGTGGTTAAATACAGTTTTGTCAAATTTTCCTTTAGAAAAGGATTCTATCTTCTTGAACAGATCGGAAAAATTTTGAGCAGTAGTCTCCGGTTCCTTGATTACTGATTGATGTAAACTTGGTAGAGTTGAAATAATTGTTGTTTTACAACAGAAGGCAAATCACATAAAATTTTTGCAGGAGTTTTGAAAGTGACAATGCCATGTTGAATAACACAACGTTAAATTTACAAGTAACCAGTCCAACAATAAAGTTATTTCTGACAATTCCAGCTAGTTGATTACATATTGCTCAATATAAAATTATAAAGAAGAAAGATGAGATTAGACAAACTGTCAAAACGGAATCTGCCTATAATAGGATTCTGTCTAAAACGAAAAAAAAAATCATAGTTCCGGCGAAAACATATTAGCTACCACGAAATAAACGGAATTTTCACCGGTCTTTTGCGATTTTGTCTTAGCAGTTTTTACTATTTTTGAATCCATGATTCAGTAAACCAATTTCTTGTTCTGGCGATACGGACCCCTCCCGCTTGGCTACGCCTCTGCGCTCAACAACGCGAAACTTTATGACACATTTTATCAGGTCCCAATTAACCTTGGAAGCTAGAAGAAGTAGAGTAACATTTTGGGAGCCCCGTTCATTCAAGAAGAGTTTTCTAAATTCTACATACATGAAAACTCACAAATGCAGCAAATATTATTCCCGGGAGTGGCTTCGCCTTAGCCAAGTTCACACATCTCATTAAACAGCTTTTTTTTATGTTTCCTGTATATACTTTAGAGTATATTTGTAGTATATACAGTTACACGGGTGATTTCTAACCAGTATATTAAGATTCCATACGATTGGTTAACAGCCTATTTATTGATCACATTCAGGTTTCCCGTTTAGATAAGTTCACTGAAGTAGTGCGGAAAGCATATAATTGGATGCTACATAGTAGATCTTAGAAGCATGGGGTTCTGAATTCCTATTCGTCCAAAACTCATGCCTTGAGATTTTCAGTTTTGGTACACAATTGCTTAATTGGCAATTTCGCGATGATATTTTTATCATTCTCATATGCTAATGTAATGTAATTTTTTTCAAGGATCATTAAAATAGAAAAACAAAGTTAATTTTAACATTAAATAATTTCAAAATCGATCGGTGAATTATGCAATTTTTCTGAATATTATATTTTTTCTTCCCATCAATATGAAAAATATGAATCTCTAAAATGAAATTCCTTATAGCGGCTCTATAACACATATATGAGTGCTTCAAGCCCGTGAAAACAACAAAAACAAAGTCACTGCATTTCATAAATCGTTGTATTGGAATCTCTAAAAATAAGAAATTCTTTGTAGCGACTCCATAACACGTGTATGAGTGCTTCGCGCTCATGAAAATGGAGAAAAAACATCACTGGATTCCGTTAAGTCGTTGTATTGGAATCTCTAAAAATAGGAAATTCGTTAAAACCGCAATCACTATATGGAATATTAAAAAATCAAATTATATAGATTGTTAATATTGTTGCAAATTATTTTTTTAACTTTATTAAATATTACAAACAGAAACTTTTCATTTTTTCGTTCAAATTATTTTTTATAACTTAACTAGCTAACCCGCCCAGCGTTGCCCGGGCCCGAGATAATTACAATCTCAGAGAAAGGCGTTAACCCCTCCCTCCCCATACCCGCAAATGTAATGAATAATTTGTTCAAGAGAACCACCGTCACCTACATTAACGCGATCATTAAAAAAAGAATTACATTTTTCTGATAATTAGAACATAACAAAGACGCTACGCTAAAATAGCCGGCAGATGACACCCCTTCCCGACCTTAATTTCAAATCTATATCTTAATTAGTTACCTAAATTTTTGTTCATTAGTAAAAATTGGCAATTATTTCCTTTCATTTTCGCAAACTAAATGGAGGGTTCGGCCCGAGAAACAGATCTCTTTGTAGTTCAGTTTTTAATGAAAGCAGATCCCTGTCTGAAACTTTCTCGGATCGTTTTCACTGGCCCCGGCAGATTTTTGGCAGTTTTTTGCATAAATAAAAAAATTACCAACCGAATTTTTCAAAAATCACATATTCAGATACAGAATATTTTTTTTACATATGCTCAGAAATTTTCAAATTGATATCTCAATTAGTTTTCTTAAAATTCGCTAATTAGTAAAATAATTTCGAATTTGTTCATTTCCGCTTGCAAATCCAACGCGCCAGTTCGTTTCTTTCGCCATTTTGACTTAAAAGATGATATTTTAGAAGCGATGGTTAATGATAATCTAATTAATATCTAGGCTAATTATCAAAATATTAAAATTCTGAGGCTCAGGTGCACATGGCCAGACCTTGGACTATCCACACTTAAATTTCCAGACTTCTAGGTGGGCTAGATTTTGCTAGCCATCGCCAACAGACACACACACACGGACACACACATAGAGCGAAACTTTCTTTTATTAATGTAGATATAAAATATTAATATTAATAAATTTGCAATAGAAAGTTTCAAGAATTCTCGCTAAACTATCCGCAGCTCAAGTAAGAACTTAAGAATTGCCAATTTGTAGTGACAAACTTGCCTGTTACAAGTGTTCTAATTTTTTATTTAATGTTTTTAAAAAAAATCTTATTATCCAAATTTTTATGAGTATTAAAAAAATGTTTCCTAAGCATGGGTATAATTTTTGTGTGAAAATATTAATATTTAGCTAAAAAAAAAAAAAAAAAAAACTGTAATTCATGAAACACTCGACTTTCATCCAAAGATTTCTAACGAAAAACGTCCCTCTAAAATGTTTCAAATAGATGGTGTTGGCGCTCGAGTAGGACAGTTGCATCAGTTCTTCTGCGTTACTGACACTTTCAGTTTCGCGTCGGCAGATGGTGTTGGCGCTCGAGTAGGACAGTTGCATTAGTTCTTCTGCGTTGCTGACACTTTCAGTTTCGCGTCGGCAGATGGCGCTACGTGTGCACGGTTGTATGTTTGTAACGGCTGAGCCGTGCGACCACTATTTCCTTAGAAATCCTTATTTTTGCATCGCTACTCTGGTTTATTTAATTACTTCTGTGAAGAATCGATGCAACCAACCAGTGAACCAACCAACCCAAGAGAATAAAAGCGTATTTTTAATGAGAGTGCTTTGTGCATTTTAATTAATATTTCAGAAAGTAATTAAAATATTAAAATTCTGAAGTAATGTTGCACCAGGAGAGGGTTTGGACTACCTAAATCTAAATTTCCAGCCTTCTAGGTGGGCTAAATTTTCTTAGCTATCGCCAACAGACACACACACAGAGCGAAACTTTCTTTTATTAGTATAGATTAAATTCTGAAAAATAGAAACTTTCCTTTTTTCATTCAAATTGTTTTTTTATAACTTAATTAAATATTGAAAAATAAAAACTTTCGAATTTTCAAATTTTCCGCTGCTTGGATAAAAACTGTAGCCTACAAATCTAGACTCAGTCATGCGACATATCTACAACACACTCATTCCGATACAGCTTAGAACAAAATTTTAAACAAACCACTTGTTAAGGTTGCTTTGGTCTTAAAAACTCGCCAAAAGTTAGCCAAATGGAAATTCATAATGAAACTGAATCTTTGATCACGTGATCGTACATTTACACAAATGAGCTTCCAGAATTCGATTTGCTATGTAGCAAACGATTATATGCGTGGGGAAAATTAGGTAAACTTCCCACTCCAAGAAAGTATAAATTCAATGTAAAACAATAAAACTGAGAAATAAAGGCCCCATTTTACAAAAAAGGGGGCCCTTTTTAAATGTTAGGGAGGGGAGGGGGACTTTTGTGATTCATGTGGCTTTTGGATAATCTTGCCCTGCGTTTTCTGATTCATTTTTAAACATAAAAGCATGACATTTGCAGGTATGATTATTAAAGTGATTTCTAATCGGTTCAATTTTTCTTTTTTCCATAAATTAATTACAACTTCAGTTATAAGCGATTATTGTCTCAGGACGACAGTTTTTACCTTTTCAACGCTGTTGCGTCCGGAAATTCGGTTCAAAATGCTAACTTTGACAGCATTTTCTGAAAATCTTTCAGAAAATGCTGTCCCAATTTTGACATTATATCCTGTACCAAAAAATGGAAAAAATGTTCCGATGACATAGATTCTAAATATGAGAACCTGGCAATTCGATGCATTTGAGAACAAAATGAAGTAAAAAATGCGTCAGAAAGTAAGCGGTTTGGATTAGAGAACAGCTTTAAAAAGAGAGCGATTTTGAACTATAATTATTGATATAAACTGTTTTTGTTTCTTTTTAAGGACAAATTTGTCGTTTACTTCGCGGATAAAAAAGAATTTTTTTGGTGCAAGGGAATTTAAATCTTTTAATACCCCTTTTCATCACTGTGTCTTTAGCATCTAAAATAAGTTAATAATAGATCATTTATACTAAAAAATTAATCTATAATGGAAAAGTAATCAAAAGTTAAGTAATGCCTTCGTTTACTGAATTTATCTTTTCATTCTGCACGTTATGAGGGAAAAAAATCACGAAGCAAAATGAATCTTCACAGAAAACAGCCCATTCATATAAAACTTCCAGGTAGGCTGTACTTTGAAACGTCACATGAAATGCAAGGCGCTTATTGGACGAATTTCAGTTGCGTGAAACAACCATGAGAGTTGTGTCAGTTGAATGCAGGTGGCGAATTTATTAACAGACTACAGTTTCAAATTTGAACATTTGGATATTTGATGACTTCAGATCTGGTTGAATGTACTTCAAATGTCATGTGGTAATTTGTTTAGAATACACTGACAATCAAAAAAGTCTTCAATATTTGAATTGTTTTCAATAATTATTTTGTTGTTGAAAAATGGCAACATACATTGACGTTTGTTTCTATGGGAACTGAAATAGAGTGTGTATTGCAAACAATAGAAAAAATAAAAATAAAACGAGTGTGACCTGTTTCAGCATCAAGGAATGTATTAAATTCATTTTTATAATAGAAAAGCAAACATGTTTATTTAAATGACAGTCAAGATATATTTTCACACCGTGTCTAAGATCCCCTTTTTCGTTAAATTTCATAATGTGGCTCAGAAAGCTTTATATGTTATCTGCACGTGTCTAAAAGATTGAACTCCGAATATCATATTAGTTTTCAGTGAAGTGAATTTATTTTGCTGTTCTTCATGCTGGAACATCCAGTTTCAAATTTATAAGCGTCTGTAATTATTACTTTGTCATGAAGAACATATTTCCTTCTTAAACATAGCATTTTTCCTGTGGTTAAAGTGTTATTTTTAAAGTGTCCAAGTCTTAATTAGCCGCTCTGTTGACTAAAATGTAAGTAATCCTTTTTATAGTTCTACTTTGTTAACATGCTTGTTTTGTTTGGTATACCATTTACATTATAAAACATTTACAATACTAATAAAATCATTGAGTGGTTTTGAAAGTCTTTAAGAAAATAATTTTTTAACCTTTATATATTTATTTTTCTTAAATAATTTCTTTGTATATAATGCATTATGTACATGTTACACAATTTATCACTGACATAATTAAACAAAATAGCCAGTAATTTCATGTAAACTAACTTTTAGTATTGTATCTGAATAATTCCATTACATAATGATGACTTTCTGCTACTTCACTGTTTTAATCTGTTTCTCAAGCAATTTTTTGTTGTTATTGCATTGCCAATATTGTTTTTTTAATGATTAACTGAATGAACTTTCTAACAATTTATTTCTGAACTGAAATAATAAAAGAGAAATCCAGTTTTCTAAAGGAGGAGAAAATAAGGCAAAAATCCTTCTTAGGGGGGGGGGGGGGGGAGTTATTTTTCCTCCCATATAACAATAATTCATAGTTTTAATATATATTTTGCATTTTAATGTTATTTACACAAAAGCTTTTAAAACAAAATTATTATTTTTGAATTATAAATCTTGTGGCTTTTAAACATAATATGCATATTGTTTCTGATTTTTTTATATGGAAAAAAAAAAAAAAGAAATGTTCAGTATATTTTTAAATTATTAAAAAATATATTTAAATATAACATACTATGAAGGGCTCAAGTGTTAGGTAAATTGACATTTTTTAAATTTTCATGTAAAATTCTTTAACTGCATCTTGACAACCTTTTGAAATTACACAGTTTATTTTATTTTTTGGAACAGATGTGTTACTCCCTCACCGATGTTTGGTGACTTTTTGGTTGGCACGATTTTAAAGTCTGCGCCAAACCAATACCTTAATACAATAGCTAGGTTGCCATTAAAGGAAAAAATCCCCTAAATTTGGTGACTTTTTTCCTTTTTATAACAGATTAAAAAAACAGAAAAGCTGTGCATGAGTGTATGGCATCATAGCCTATTTTTTATTCAATATTATGCCATAATAATCAAAGATACATGTTAAATATGAATTTTAATAACAAAAACTCTTTGTACATAAGTCCAATAAAAGAAAAATCTATTGGACAAAAATTGTTGAACATAGGTTAACTGAAGGTCCAGTCTTAATAAATCACCTCTTTTGGATGAAGCTATCACAATAGTTTTGTTTAGAAAACTTTTGTTTTGTTAGTTATCTTGTTTTACACCAGAGCCTTTCATAGAGACAAGATATAACTATATTTAGATAACATTAAGAACTGAAGCAGTTTATTTTGAAAAAGAGAAATATACACACTGTATATTTCGGCGTATAGTACACACTTTTCATTAAAATAAGTATCAAAATTTATAAGTGTGTGTTGATACAAAAAAAAAAAAAAAATTTGTTTATTTTCCCGGCTTAGATGCTTTACACTGATGCTAAAAAAAAAAAAAAAAAAAATTAATCGGTTAAAAAAAAGAAAAAAGTCGCCAAACTTTGGGGACTGTTTTTTCTTTTATGGCAACCCGGCTATTAAGCTTGTATTTAGTTACTGGTGTTGAAATTTGTTATTGTAATCCGTATTTGCGTGGATGTTAAGGGAAATGTTTGCGCATGTCTGTATTATGTCATTGATGATGAAAAGTAGAGAAAACGTGATTGGTTGTAGAAGAAAGTTCTATTGCACGTTATTGGTTGCAGAGTCGCTTATTATAGAACCATGTATGGAAGGGAAATAAATTTGCATAACTGTTGAGTTAATGATTGATTTTTAATTGTCATGTGAATTATTACGTATTGGCGGTTACAGTGGCAGTTAGCGAGAGTGGTAGAATTGAATTTATCATTCTATTTTGTTTATCGAAATTGTTTTGACGTTTGTAGTTGCTGGTAGAAGTTGGAAAATGTCCGTGGCTATGGATACCATTTTTCGAGAGTACCAGGTAAGTTTTTATGAGGAAGCAGAAAGGCAAGTTCAGCACTTCAAAACTGAAATAACGCGATGATTTTATCTAATAGTTTGTGTTAAATTAGAATTTGAATTACCGAATGGTTACCCCAGAGTTTCCCCCAGGTTTAAAAAAGGGCAGGTTGCTGCTGGTGAGAAAAGGGCACTTTTTGGATTTTTGAGGGCACTTTTCAGATTCTTAAGGGCACTTTTTAGGTGCGTTCGTAATTATATAAATACGTAGCACCTATAGTCGTCGCTTGGTCCGTCCGTCTGTCTGTCCGTCCGTCTGTCTGTCTGTCTGTCTGCATATAACAACGCAAAAACTACCCAACCAAATGGTTTGCAATTTAAAATATATTATCTTTGCAGAATTTTGTCGAGACATTTCAAATTTTATTAAAATCGAATCAAAACTTTAGGAGATATTAATAAAAATATTTATTAAGAAATTTGATTTTTTTTTTTTTTTTAATCGGTGCTTTTTTGTTATAGGAGCTTCCGATGAATGTTAAATCGTCAAGCGACCGAGATGCTTATTTTATTACAGAAATTAATCTGCAGACGATATAATTCATTTCACAGAATTAAAAATCATCAAGATCTGAATATTTATATAACTAGCTGATACATATATATCTGAATATTTATATAACTAGTTAAGATATTTGTATGAACAGTGTCATAAAATATATACTTAACTGGCTGTTTAACCCGTTCTACGCACGGGATATCATGAATTTAATTCTAAAACGTGCGTACGAACGCACCTCGTTTGTAACGTTTGACGTACAATTTCCGACTTGTTTTAATTGTTAAAGGTGCTTTTGGTTTTTAAAGCAACTTTTGATGTTTCAAAGTCAAAACACTCTTTTTAAGGCATCATTGAGTCAGTTTTTACTATGAAAGCAAATTTTTAATGCAAAAAGGAGAAATGACACTTTTTTTACTGAGGGCAAGAAGGGTGCTAATTCTTTTTATAAGGGGCAAGAAGGGTGCTATTTGGTAAACCAAAGGGCAGGCTGGGTGCAGCACCCTTCTGAAACTGTTTGGGGAAACTCTGGTTACCCTGATATAGTAGTGCTCTTTCAGGGATCATTCTAGAACATAAAAAAGGGCAGGGTGCACATTACATAATAAGGGCAATTTTGCTGAAAAGGGCACATCATTTCATAAAAAGGGCATTTTTGTAATAAGTGCATATACCAATATACTGGTGGGGAGGGAAGTCTGGCAATAGCTTAAAGTACTCTTTAATTTAAAAAATCCAATAACATTTCCAATTTCCATAACTTTACCGTTTGAAAAGTATTATAAATAGCAAAATGAAAGTTGAGTTCTCGATATTTATCGTAAAATTGTTTATTATATTCACAGTCATTTCCCCCTTTTCCTACAATATTCAAAAACTTCTCTCTCTAAAACTTTTATTTACCAGATAACTTTTTCCTGGTTTTAGCGAAACTGGTTTTGAAAAAGCTACAAAATAAAAGTTCTAAAGCTACTTCTCAAATTTTTTATAGAACTTATGCAAGTTATGTGGTCAAAGGCCAGAATGCCTGATCTAATACTACATTTCAACAGAGAAGGTGAAATTGATCAATGACCCTTAGTTACCTTTTGTCTTTTTCAATGGAAAAAATGATAAATGGAAAGATGAATCACTAAGTCAAAGATTAGATATACCAGGCAAAGAGAAATAAAGAGGGAAAGAGGAGTACTCTTGATGTACCATACAAGCATTCTAAAACTAAAAGATAGGTAAAGAATTTTTGAAAGTACAATGCAAACAAGGCAGGATTCTACCTGGAAAAAAGGGCAAGGAGGGTAGAATTCTACCTGGAAAAAGGGCAAGGAGGGTGGGATTTTATCTAAAAAGGGCATGAGGGTAGGCCGCCCCTCTATAACTCTCTAGAATGATCTCTGGCTCTTTAAAAGATTGAAATGAGGTAATTTTATCTAAAGGGTTGTGCGAAATTACAAAATCAGTTATCGAATGATTATTCTGATTGTAGCAGGCCACTTTAGAGGAATGACGTAGGTAATGTATTTTCTATTAAATTTATGTTAAAAAAATTTATTTTTCGTTTATTTTGATATTTACTTTCTGATTTAACTAATACGTCATTATTTATAAATGTTGTGTTCGTCATGAAATTAGAAACTAAATAATCGAATGTTTACACTGATATAGTAGGGCACTTTAAAAGATTGAAATGACGTAATGATTTTAACTAAAAGTTTGTGTGAAATTAAAATTAGCATCAGCGAAGGATTACTGTAATATAGTAGTGCACTTTAAAAGATTGAAGTGACGTAATTAACATTTTCCATTAAATTTATGTTGTAAAAAATGTGTTTTTGGTTTATTTTAATTGTTGTGTAGAAATACGATTTTCTGTGTTTTCGAATACGTTATTTATAAATGTTCTGTTTTTTATGTTTCCAAAATGGCAACGGATAATAGTAGCTTGGCGCAGTCTTGGAAATCGCGCCATCCAAACAGTCGCCAATCTTTTGTTTACATTTTAGCGTCAGTGTAACATCTGTTCCATTTTCCCCTCAATCACTTTTCTTAAAATATAACTGTCACCAAACAACAGGATGTAACACAAAACATGCAGAAAACATGACGCCACTTTCGTTACACATTCACGATTTTCAGCAAACAACCATGGCCGAATTCCTTGTCTGTGTATCCTCACCATAAGATTATTAGGAAGGTAACCCATTGAAAAAAAATATATGTATGAGGCATGACACTCTCATTCTGAAAATTGCAGGATAAAGCTGTTTGCATCAAAATTCCTTGTTTATAATTTTGTATTCTATTGTTATATATGAAGTTATGTGATAAACACCAATAGTGAATGTTTAGAAAGGAACACTTTTTTTAGTCAGGAAATGTAAACAAATACAACTTATAATAACAGATATAACATACAAAATTTACATAAAAATTAATTAAAGCCTTGAAGTTATATGAGTAAAAAAAATTTATCAAAATTTGCAGTAATTATTCTGGTTGCCAAAAAGCTCTAATGCCATTCAAAATAGCACTAAAATAGTCATCATTTTTATGAATTCAGCACCATATGAACTCACTTAAATACCCCATATCTTTATCCTTTTTTCCCCCCAAAATTAATAAGAAAACAGAGAAATAGCGGTTAGCTGATATTCTTCATTATTAGTGGTGTACTGAAGAGTACTTAGGCTGTGTAGCCGAGTACTCAACCATTTACGACTCGTCCGAGTACTGAGTAGTTGTGTAATAAGAAAAGACCACTTATGCACACATGAAGTGAGCTTATTTAACACACCGGTATGTGTTATGTGTAAAGAATAAATGGGAGACACTTTGAGAGGAATAATTGGACTCGGGACCTCTTTACGGATCGAACTTGTTTATTGACATGTTTCATCATACATCCTCTTCGTGCACTCAATCGGAGGCCTGCAAGCCATTTATGTTAACTTTATAAGATTTATATGGTCGTGGCTTGTACAGAATTTTCAAATCTGCAAAATCTCCACTCTTGATGGGTTGCATGCCAGTTTTGTTAAGAATTTTGGATATTTTTCAGCAGTGGGAGAAGGTGTCAAACAGGGAGGGTCATTTATTTAAATTGGTTAATTGGCTCTTGCATGATTGCCAGGTCTATGATGACACCAAAACCTGGTTGCATAAAAAAGCACAAACTCAGCACTTCTTATTCTTCAAGATAGATCAAAATTGATGCATAAAAGTAATAATTTTGAGGCTAGAAAACCAAGATAACAGGGGCAAATTAGCTTTAAGTATGAATTTAGAAAGTTAGAAAAAATGTTTTCGGGATTTTAAAGTTTAATTTTTCATTTTAAAAAGGTTTAACTTTTTATCCTTTCCTATATATATATATATATATATATATATAAACATGCATCTTGAGCATATTTTTTAAAATTAACTAATTAAATTCGAAATTTAATTGTGTGTCTTTTAAAGACAATTTTTGTGTGATCGAAGATTGCACAAAGGGTTTCGTTTAATATTCCTTTCAAAACACTTTATCCTTTCGTTGATAAATCCAAATAAATTTTCATTTTCAAAAAAAAAAAAAAAAAAGTCATGTTTTTTATAAAGTAAAAATCTACTGGTCTATTTTTCTTGTTTTTTTGAAAATCTTGGCCAGTCTGATAGCGGGCGAAACCCGCTATTATACTCTGTTATAATAATATCTGTCATGTGGATTAAATGCGATATTTAAAAAAAATCAATTTCGAAATTAAACATGTTGTATAGAGACCTTCAAAATGTTAGATGTTAGATTAATTTTCTTTTTAATTCTCTAATGACGTCGTATTAAGCTGTTTTCTGTATTTACACATTACTCGAATACTTCTTGTATTATTGAGAAATGTTTGAAAATTTCCGTTTTATTACCAATATGATGTCATATTGATATTTTTTTCAATTGATGAAACTTTTTATTTCATTTTTCACATGGAAATCTTTCAATAGAAAATTAATTGTTGTAGAAAGAATTTTATTTTGGATTTTTAATTATTGGCAACTGCTATAATGAAAAATGTTTAAATTTAATAGGAAAAGGCTGTTAGATTTTTGGTTTTTTATCTCTATATATTAAAATAATACGATTTTATCTAATTTTATCATTTTGAGCTTCATAGTAGGTATTCAGCTATACGTACACAAAATTTCATGACTGTAAGTTATATAGTTTCTGAGAACCGGCTCTGTGACAGACAGACAATGAAGTGGGACTAATAGGGTTTTGTGAGATGAACGAAACCCTAAAAATGAAAACAAACAGAATTCATACATGAAAAGTACAATTAACCAATATGAAATTAAAACCCATTCTTCAACGAATCTTTAAAAAGCGAATTGGAAAAAGATTTACATTTGTGAAAAATGAAAACAAGGCAAATGAGAATCAGCAGGATTCTATTGAAAATGAAATCCAAGAACATTTTAATTATTTTATAGCAAGTGCTGTTGATCCTCAATTTAAATTGTCATTTTTCAATGAAAAATAAAATGTGAAATTAAAAAATGCTTTAAAAAAAGCCCTAGAACTGATGCATGAAGATCAATCTGAAATTCAAAATCCACCTAAAAAAAAAAAAATATTATATATACTAGCGGCCCTCCCTCGCTTTGCTTCGGGTTAACCTTGAAAACCTTCATCTCTTTGTGTTTTCTGTAGACCTTTTTAATGTGTACAATAATTAGTACATTATTTTGATAAATCTTGTAGGGTTCAGCCTGCGTTTGCAATGTATAAGCTGAAAAAATGAAATTATTTACGACATCACATTAAAAACCTCAAAAATAACAGTATTTCTCCACTATTTAATGGATATACATATTTCCTCTTGAATCACTCTATCTATTAAAAAAAAAACGCATCAAAATCCGTTGCGTAGTTTTAAAGATTTAAGCGTACATAGGGATATAGTGACAGAAAAAGCGACTTTGTTTTATACTATGTAGTGATATAGCACGATAATAGATAATATTACTAATGATGTCAGTGTAGATGATCCAATCAAAAACACACCAGAAAAAAGTTCGTCTATTTTTTGGTAATGTTTTGATGAGATTGCAAACGAACAGGCGAATAATTATGACACTACATTAGATTAGAAATTGAATATGAAGAAATAGTAGTAAAAGAGATTGCTCTATTTGCATGGTGGAAAAAATATAGTACAACTTTTCTCATTATGTGCAAGTTTGCCAGAAAATTCTTATGTGCACCTTCAAGCAGTGCTTACAGCACAGGCATTTTTTCTGTGGCAGGCTAAATCTACAATAATAAAATAAATGCCCTACCTCCTGAAAATGTAGAACAATTGATGTCTTTGTACCATAATTTGTGATATAACAAATATAATTATTAATATTTTTTTTTTATTTCATTTATTGTATTTTCTGTTTCTACAGTTTCTGTACCCAAAATTATAGTCTTTCCTTAGTTTAAAAAAATTATGTATTTTTAGTTGTATAAATCTATAAACTAAATTTTGATCTGCATTAATTTTAGATTGTTTCTTAACTTTTCTATATTTTGTAGACATTTTTATATACCAAGTATATAGTTTTTATGACTAATTGCATATTATACATTTATATTCAAATAACTTTTTACAGATCAGTTATAAATTCCTTTGTCGTCAACAATGCTTAAAAAATGAAATTATTTGCAACTACTCGGTATTGGCTGAGTACTCGGCCAAAATTTCTCTGAGTACTGACTGAGTATATACCCACACCAAGTACTTGGCATATGGCTCTATTCATAATAAAAGCTGAACTGGCTATCTACAAAATAAATAAAAATGTCAGAGTTTCCCCAGACAGCTTCAGAAGGGTGCTGCACCCTGCCTGCCCTTTGGTTTACAAAATAGCACCCTTCTTGCCCCTCATAAAATAATTAGCACCCTTAGTAAAATAATTAGCACCCTTTTTGTCCATCAGTAAAAAAAGTGCCCTTTCTATTTTTTACATTAAAAAATTTGCTTTCATAGTAAAAATTTACTCAATGTTGTCTTGAAAATAGTGCCCTGACTTTTAAATATCAAAAGTGGCTTTAAAAACCAAAATAATACCTTTTAACAATTAAAATACCAACTAAATTCATCTATTAGTATTAATCAAACTTAAATTTTTCCCCCCTAATGCTATTTATCTCATTAAAATGGTTATTTAATTAAATATCCATCCTATTTTAGCAGAGTTATTGTAAAAGTGCAAAACAAATAAAGTGCTTTGTGAACATTTCTGAAGGAGTTCTTTTATCTTTATATGTATTAGGCTATTTTATTTAGCAACAGTTTTGTTTTTATTAACTAAAATTTGAATTGAAATTATTTTTGTACAGATTACAACAAAAAAAGTTTTTTTGTTTTTATTTGATTGATAATTTTCACAGTAGTTGTAACGTTCACTATCATGACTTCTGCTATTAGTTTAAATATCACTGATGAATGATATATTTTTCCATTATGATTTTTTTTTATTTATGTCAGAGTTGTGTGTTCTATAGTTATTATATTTCATAAAAAGATAACAATAACTGCAGCTCATCACCTGTCTGTGAGAGATTTAACTTTATAAATGAGGATATAAAATACAAATACAGAGCTAAAAATTTTATAAAGTGTATCATGAATGAATTCTAATTGCTTTTAAAAGTATTTTTCGTTTTTTGTTTGCAAAAATTAGATTGCTCTCATCCAAGGTTGTCATCATTTAGGTCTGGTTCTTACTGGATAATCTAGTGAATTTCTGTTAGCTTTCAGATTATGATCTAATATCATATATTATAATACGAGCAAATTTTGTGTGTGTGTGTGTAGTATATATATAGTAAATTCTACTTTATATTTTTAGAAATAAATGTAATTTTACTATCAAGAACTTTTTATTTCTTTCTGTTATTGTAAGAGATCGATTTTTAGCCATAATGCAAGGCATAGAAATTTAGCCCTTTTTCCATTTGATTATTCCTAATACTTGGAAAAATTTTCCGTCTTGGCTTGAATGAGCTTCTTGCACCCATGGTCTCTATCACCCATCCATAAATAGTTTATCTGCATTTGTTATTCACTTGCACATTATTTCTAGAGGTGCATTGCACATTTGTCCCGCCCCTTACTAAATGCTCCAGATAGGCAGATTGGCTTGGTAGTATTATAAATATCTTTTCTTCTCATTTACTATTCATACATGCTGTTATATTTTTCAACGTTCTTTATTGTATTTTTATGCTACATATTTCATGAGTTTCTTTAAAAAAAAAAAGGAGACCGTCTGACATATATATAAATACCCTGAAGCGGTGCATTTTATCTTTAAAATACCTGGAGTGTGTTGAAACAAGCTAGTACGTGGAAAAATGTCATTTTCAAGTAGTAGTCAAAATAACTCTTAATACTTCCAGTGAAGGGGAGAAGAGTGATTCTCACATTACACAGTTAAAATCAGACTATTGTATAAGCTTTTGAAAGTCTATAATTTTTTTTTCATAAGATTCATTCACTATTTCATAAAACTTCTGTTTACAAAAGAGAAAAAATAGAATATAATATATTACTAAATTTTCATAATACATGATAAATATAAATTGTTTAATTAAAACTTATAATGTGTATTTATAAATATATTTTGAACCATATTCTATTCAGAATGAATTGGATACAAAAGATTCATATTGAGATTGCTTCAGTTTCAGTCAATTATATTTAATTACAAGCAGATAAATTCCTATCCATCTTATATAAGTATTAATGATGAAACAAGAATTAGTTTAATTTTGAGAATACCACTGTTGAATGTCCTCTCATTTGTTGAAAGAAAACATAGATTTATCAATCAGTACTATAGATTTTTCATATGTATAAATTTTATGAATGATATCAATTAAATTTTTATAATACATGATAAATATAAATTGTTTAATTAAAACTTATAATGTGCATGTATAAATCTATTTTGTACCATACTATTCAGCTTTGGCCAAATACTAAATTTGATATTCTGCAATTAAGCTGAAAACCGAGTAGTAACCGAATGTTCATTGTACCCTGTAATTGAAAGTTTATTAGAACTGTTTTATTGTTTCTGTTTGCTATTTTTGCAACAGTGTTGTAGCATATAATCTTTTACTCAGTCAGTTTGTTGAGTACTTGGTATTAAGCCAGATTTTGACTACATGCTCAGGAGCCAATAGGGTCAGGTGGGGTAAAATAAGTCATGAGGTAAAATAGGTCAGTTTTGAAAAGATTCTAAAAAAAAAATAAACAAATGAGTTTTTATTTTTGTGTTGCCATTTTTATATAGTAATACTGATACTTGTCATTATTTTACATGTAAAATTAGCTTCAACTTTTACTCTACAGTTATAGTTTATAACAATTTGATGTTTTGGTGCTTGAAGCTTGCATAAGTTGGTCATAAAAACTTTTGATTTCAGAAAATTTAGAGATAAATTCACATGTTTTTATAATTCTATTAGCTAAAGTACTTTATCAAGATTTTCTAAATTTTTAAAAATATAACTGCAAAAACAAATATTTTAGGACAAAAAAAACCTGTGTGGGGTAAAATAGGTCATGTTTTGCTGCAGTTTAGGCTTAGCATACACAATGTATATAATTGCAATTTTTCTTTTTAAATCACTTTTACGGTGATAAATATGTTTGTTCTGATTTTAAAATAGACTGAAGCAAAATTAAAAATGCTACTTTCAAGCATAATTTAAAATAATTGTTCCATTTTTATTTTTTCATGGTGTTCAGCCAAGAAATATAACATACCATTTGATAAACTTAAGATATGTTGTAAACCCACCAATACACGAAGGTTCAGGACGAAATACATATTTGACCTCACTCGAAGAACAATGTCTTGTTCGAGCCATGAAGTTCACAGCTTCATGTGGTTTTCCTCTTGATCGAAGTGACCTTGATAGAATGGTCAATAGCTATTTAGAATATTCAAGTAAGCCAAGTTCTTTTCCAAACATTACTCCAGGACCCGATTGGGTAAAGAATTTTGAAAAGCGTTGGGAGAAAGAATTGGAAAAGTAAAAGTCTGAAATTTTAATAAAATTTAATTAAAAACTGCAGAGAAAAACCGGTGAAATTCTCACAACTGCAACAACACTGGACAGACTTCATACTGAAAAAGTCCACACAAAAAATAAAACAACTAAGGTGTCTCTAAAGAAACAGAAGAAAAATGCTAACTTTTCTTCAGAAGAATATACAACATGCTCTGATTCAGAGCAGATTGATAATGAGCATTCTTTAAAAGTTGGGAAATGGGTGCAAGTAGAGTTTTAAAGGGAAAAAAAAGAAAATATTTCATTGCAACATACTTTCACAAATTAATGATGCCTACATTGTAAAATTTGCCAAGCAAAGTGGAAGTTCTCACTTTGTGTTCCCAGAAATAGATGATATATCTGAAGCTGATGTATCACAAATAGTTAAGGTCCTTCCAGAACCTGAAATGAATCACAGGGGACAGTATTTTTTTATATAAGTGTTCATCCTCATTCTTTTCACATTTATATGTACATATTTACATAAATAGTATTCAATAAATTGTGCAATTGAACCTGTTTTTAGCATGACTTATTTTATCCCACTACTGACTTATTTTACCCCACCCTATGGGGGTAAAACAAGTCATAAGCAACACATTTTAAATCTTGTTTATCAGTTCCAAAACTTTATTAATTCAGACATATTTCTCTTAAATGTAATAAGAAGTGTCCATTTGCATATTCTGAGCTGTTTTTTCAGTGGAGGAATTAAAAATTTTTTTCCTATAAAGGTGCAATTGTAAAATGTGCTTTTTTTTTACCTATTTTACCCCACATGACCCTACTGAATTGCTTTAAAAATTAACCCCCCTCCCACCTTTTTTTTAAGCATAGTTGAATACAAAAAACTCATACCCTAGTGATTTGTAAAAATTGATTCAAATATAAATATCAAAATAGAATATTATATACACAATAATTCGTGAAAACTGCTACCGGGCCGGGGGAAATAAAATGTGTCTACACAAAAGTAAAAACAAATAATAATAATACAGAAATAATATACAACACAATTTTAATAATTAGATTTTAATACAAATAAGTCGCTGTTTATGAAACAGTAAGAAAATTATTAGATGTTTTGGATAGAGAATAATTTGTAGAAATAGAAAATATAACAAATGCTTCTAAAAAATAATTAAATTTATTGTATTTTAAATCATTTACGCAAGAATACCAAGCACTCTACGTTTTTTCAGCAGATTAAGATTGTTTTTATATAAGGTGCATGTACATGTGTATCTCGATTCTGCAAAATTCTCCAACGTTTCATAAAAGCTTGCATTTTTTTCATCTAATCTCATTTTAAAAAGGAATTTTAATGGTAAAGTTTGTAAGTAATATATCAATCTGAAGTTTTTTTTAAAAGAGAGAATTAAGAAAAAAAAATAAGATTTAAAATAACACTATTGTAAATGTTGTACATATGAAATATGGTAAGGAACTGTAATCCAATACATATTTTTTATAATTTTTTGTAAACTGCTAAAAATTTCTAAAATCAAGAGAAGATATGGTAAAATTACAAAATAGAAATATTATATTTATATTCAATAAACTTTATTCTTAATACCAAAATTATTACAGCAAGCAACCACTTGATAGATAGAATTGATATAAAAAACAGATTAAAAAAATCAATCAATTTTTAAAATTTTTTAGTTGTATTTTTTATATATCGTTTCTTTTTTTTTATAACTTTTCAAATAATGCTGCTGATTTATAACATTGAGAAATTTTGAATTATGTAAAAAAATTCTTTAAAACAATGCACATGATTTATTAAATTTGGAAATATAAAAAATATACTTTGTGAAAAAATATATAATTGCATGCTCAAAATGTATGTTTTCAAGCAGTTCAGAATTTTTGCATCTAAATGTGTGTGTGTATATAAGCAATTGCGTTTAATTTTTTTTTTTTTAATTTACCTCTAAGCTTCTATGTGTGCAAGAGTGTATTTTCTTTGCACACTACTACTCGGTACACCACTACTTTGCAGCATAAAAAATCGTGTAATTATGTACACAAAATGCCTTAGACACTGAAATTCAAGATTTTCAAATTACAGAAACAAAAAGTTGACACATGCAATTTTTAATTCAGGGTTCGTGGAGGGGTTACTCAACTTTGCATCCCCTGGGGCCAATAAAATGAGTTCCAAGCATGCTTGGTAACTAAACACTGGAAAGGTTTCGCATCAAGCTGACTGCTCCATTAGGGACCATGATCAAACAACTAGAGTTGAGCATTGCAGGCCACGATCCTTCATGGATTGTAGTGCCGTGGAGTTTTATTATTATTATTATTAAACATATATAAGTTTTTATTATTTTAATCCAAACTAGATGGAACCCGTCAAAACTTGACGCAAAAAAAATACTATAACAATATCAGTAAAATAAGCTTCTTTATTATTTATGATTATATTACAATTTTTTCCCCAGTCAAATACAGTACTATTTCCGATGCAAACTCCAAACAAACAATCCGTAAATAACTGTGTAATGCAAATCAGTTTGACATTACCACCCTATTTCCCACGGCAAGGAAAAAAATTCATGGACCTATGAAGTATATACAAATAGTATATTCCTACGTTCATATCATATTCAGTAAATAACAGAACATAGTAAATAAAGCACACATCCCCCCCCCCTGTGATAATGCAACCGAATGAGCTCATATGCGCATGTGCATTGCATCTGCCCCAAAGCACCGTCGAAATTCGACGTTAAAAAAGTTTTAAAATGATTAAATTAAAAGTTTTAAAATGTCCTCTTTAATCACTGTTCGTTTCAAATCCATATCTTCTAAAACTCATCCATTGTTTTAAGCTAATCAATTTTTATGCAAAGATTAATAAATCTATCTGCAGATGAGGGAGATTTTTAATGTTTTCAAGTGTAATTTATTTGTATGGTTTCTTCGGTTCCTTGACATAATCAGGATGATTATCCCTTTTCCATCACAGTCGGGGATATTTTTCCTCTTATACAGTTGGCAAATGTAAAATAATAAAAAAATGCAATTCCTAGCATATCCTGATATCTGATGGAACATATTCATCAACGAATTCAACATATCAATTTTATGTTCAACATAAACTAAAATTTTTTTTTTCTTGACAGATTTTTGTTTAGCGCCAAAATGTTCTTATATCTTATGGATAATCTGATCTTATGATTTATCACTTTTTTTTTTTTTTTTTTCAAAATTATTATTCACTTTTTATGATGGTTAGGGAAATTTATTTTCAATTGTGGCAACTTTCCCAGGGGCTATTTTACATTATTGAAGTAAACTGGTGGTCATTGATAAGATAGAATTGAAAAACTTTTCATGCTTGAAAATTATTTTAAAAGTCGTTAAATTAATCGGCAGTTTTCAAATAAATTTCAATCGAAAGCTAATTTTTTTTTCTAATTGATGATGTAAGAATTGAAATTGTAAAATGTAGTAAAAAATAGAAATTTGTAGTATTTCGAAGTGATGAAAGCTAAAGTGATAGCGCCTTTGTTGTCACAACTGTTGTACATTTCTAAAAATTGCCACTGTTTTTTGGCTGGCGTCCAAAAGTGGAAAAACATTTTTTGACATCGAAAGAGAAATTCACAGTGAAAGAAATAGGACTTTGCGCTAATAAGGAACTGTTAAATGAACTTATAATAAATCTACCAAATTAATTCCTATGAAATATTAGTCTTACATTGTTTATTCTAGCTAAAAATACAATCATCATTTCAAGATTTTTTTCTACCATAACACTATTTTTAATAACTTTAAATTTCCTGAAATCCTTTACTTTTGTGATTTTTTTTTAAATTAAAAAAGGAAATCTTCTATCCTATAATTTAAAAAAAAAAAGCAATTGGTAACATGTAATCAAGGTATGCAATCAAGATGAAGAAATCAATGACGGCTCCAATTCTAATCTTTATAATTATGAAAGCAAAAATCAGTAAAATTCTGTCATGTTACCACAATCATATACATTTTTCTCTTTAGTTTTATCAATGTTAAAATGCACTTCAAGCTAAGCATAACGTCATTTTCACAGGCGCAAACTTTTCACACGTACTTCATATACCTTACATTAATGCTTAAACACCATGCACACAAATATAAATATATTTTGTATTTAATTGTAATTAAAAAATGGCATCAACAAAGTTATAATGCATAATGATAAAATAAACCCAATGGACAATATTCCCGTGACGTCACAATAAATATGAATTTTTATTCGCTTATAAAACACGCGGATAAGTATTTTTACCGAAATTTAACTTGCAAATTAACAAATTTGGCCTTAAAACCGCGTGCTTTTAATATTTATTATTTCTCTTTTATTCAACCACAGAGTTTAGAAAATAAACCCTGTGCTTCGGAACAGTAGGCGTTATCCGATTACGACGTCATTAGCAGAAGTAAAAGTCTAATTGAAAATTACGGTTCATTTATTAAATTTTCGAACAAACGAATGCACGATAACAAATCTGTGTCCAAATATCTTTCATTTAAAAAAAGAATGATGTAATTTGATGCAGTAGTTTGTTCTCACGGATTGTCGAAAGAAATCGCTTAGCGTTTTAAATATATAGATGTCTATTTGTTTTTTCTTTACACAACGAGCTAATGTTAAATCCTTGGGACTTTTCAAATTTCTCGTTTGCATTTCAATATTTTTCAATGATTTTTTTTTCTGCATAGGATATCTGACGTTGATCTCTAACCGGGTATTTTTTAACTTTTTCGATTTTGGTTGTAGTTTTTTAAAACTAAAACAGGGACTAAAAGTACCCTTAGAATAAAAAAAAAAAAAAAAAAGAAACAAAACTGCAACTAAAAAAAAAAAAAAGTATAAACCGACCTCAGACAGTGTTAGACAAAATCCAACTCACGTGGGTTTTATTCGGGCTTTTTCATAAAAAAAAAAAAAAAAAAAAAAAAAAAAATCCCCTGAAGATTTTTTTCTTTTTTAGAAATATTCTGTCTGTAAACCATTTTTTTAAATATAAAAGATAATATATATTAAAAAAGTTATATTACTTGTTTGTTACCTAAAGAATTAATAAAATGCAGTGAAAAGCTTTAGAACGACCTGTTTTGAATAATTATTTTTAGCTGCTAGATGCATAATAAACTGAATAATGATATTACTGAAATGATTCTATTTTATAGAATGTAAAGTATGTTAAGCAATCAAGTGTGTATTATATATATATAAAAAAATGACAACAACTTGCATAATGTGCTTTAAAAAGTTAGAGAAGGGAATTTCTAGAAGCAGTATGAAAATATACATATAGATGGGTGCAGGGCATGGTATACATGGAAAGATCGTGGAAAAGTGCGTCACTTTTTTTTAATTCTCACTTTTAGTCACTTTTTTTTAAAATTCTCACTTTTAGTCACTATTTTTTTAAAAATCACATTAAGTAACACAGAGTGATAAATTAACCAAAAGTTTATGGGCTTACAAAGCTGGCTCAACCATTTTTAGTCAGAAAATGTGAGTAAAAGTGTATTTTTTTTATCCGTTTTGGATTTGTGGATATTCTCTCCATAAAAGGTGCTTCTAGATTCATATAAAGTAATCTTGAGCTCCATCACCATTTGTACTGATCTCGGAACCTAATCACCACAGCCAACAAATGTGACAAGCCACGATACTTCTATCACCTTTTGGCAGTCACATGATCAAGATAGGCTGGTTTCTACCAATTGTTTGAACTATCATGTGATCAAGATAGCCTGAAAAGCAGCCGTGAACTGTGTAGTGCTGCGACCTGTCACTTTTGTTGACTATGCTATCAAACTGGTATGCATTAGAGATCAGTACATGTTATCAGCCTGAGTCCATGCTCGAAACGGGCTCGGGAGTGATTTTTATAGCAGCCTTCAGGTTCAGGGCCAAAGTGAAAATTTTATTTATTCCCAAATTGAAAATGGAAAAAAAAACTTTCTATTTGAAAAACAAGAATGCAGTCTAAGTTTCTTAAAGTGTTTTACAAGCCTTTAAAAATCCGTTTTAAAGGGAATTGAATCGTTATTGATGAGATATAAAGAGAAATATTCTATCTGATTTTAAAAGCCTTTTCACGGTCAGTGTTGGTAATACTACGAAGTCGTGGGATATCCCTTGTCTATACTCGCTTTCTGTTTGAAGTCTTTTTCCAGAATTAATGGAAAACAGAACTCACATCTTTCTGATATAGTTATAATGTTAAAATAATAAGAAAATGTGACTGGAGATTTCTGCCATTGACTGGGTATAAATTACAAAAAAAAAATGCCGTTTTAAACAGATTTTCAGTGACATGAAAATCACAAAACGTGGTCATGAGGAAGTGTTGAGGCTTAATACTTACTTTTATTTAAAGAGGGATATTTAAATGAGAGCATTAATCTTGAAACAATTCTAAAATGTGACTTTGATGACAGGAATTTTTTCGGGTTCGTGTTTCAAATCGTCATGCTTGGGGCTCCCCCCCCCCCCCCCAAAAAAAAAAAAAAAAAAAAAAAAAAGCTCGAACTCGTCTCTAGTCAAACGATTTTAATCAAACGATTTTTTTTCTTTTTGTGCTTAAAATCATAGTAATTATTAATAATTATAAAAATTTAATTGCTATTGCTGATAGTGAGTATGTACCCTTTTTTTATTGCAAAAATCATGCATTGTTCATGTTACTTGTGTTTTTAGTCATTTTTTTGACACGTTTTACTCTCTTATTTCTGACGTTTCAGCCACTTTTTCTGGCATTTTTGTCTCATTTCTCACCTTTTCAAAAGCATTATTACAGTTGCATGCCGTATATTCATTTGTTTTGTTTTTTCTAACAAGCGAACGTTCCCAACCCACAAATTAAAAACACTATAAAACTTTGGCGATTTGTAGGATTCGTGGAAGTATGTGATATGCAATTTTTTATTTATTTATTTTATTTTTTTTGCCCACATCACTTTTTGCGTCTTTCGAAGCCCCGTCGGATAAACCGTTCGAAATACGGAAAAATTAAAAATATACACTTAAATGTCGTATTTTGAACTATCGAACGCGCAATCCGTTTAAAAGATTACTAATTTAAACCTTTCGACATTTTTTTAAAAATAAAGTTCGAATTCGGGGTTTTTCCTCCCGTTTTTCAAAGTCTGCATTATCTTTACTTTTAAAGGTACGGAAAAACGAAAAATACCCACAATCTGGATACTTTCTTCTCTACGATGGTGCAATTCGTTTTAAAAAATATGAATATTTACCCTTTCAAAACAATTCGTAACTGAAAGTCACTTCGTGACTCTTGGATTCACTCTTTTTTCTAGGCTAAACGTAACTAAATGTTGATATTTTAACACACATTTTTTACATATTCTTCGACATTTAATTTATATCACATATAAAAATCTCGAAACATTCGGGCGATTAGAAGTATTTAAACAAAAATAAATAATATAAAGTCTGCTCAATATTCGTTCAGAGCGTGAATACGCGGGTGGCTGTTGCTCATGTTTTTACAGCTAAATATCAAAATTTTTGTACCAAAATTATACGCAGGCTTTGGAAACATTATATTTATAACTCATGAAAATTTAAAAGCACTTGGACAATAAGAACTATTTTGTTTTTAATATTAACTGACCCGATAAGAAAAAAAGAAGTGAGAAGAAAACAGTCCTTTTACAACAAAATATCAATATTTTTTTAATCTCTGAAATAATGATTGATGATATTTTGTTCAATAGCGTTTGTAAAAGAAGTGGTACCAAGAAATGCCGAGACAGACCAGTCATTATTTAATCTACACTTAATAATCTGTTCCTACATAATTAATTCGCCTTGAAACTCGATGACGTAGCAATATATAAGGCTAGAGCTCCTATAATACAGGCTGACGCATCCTCGCAGATTTGGGTCTCAAATTGAAGTTCAGTCGGAAAACCAAGCTATTCAGAACCGGTTCAGCCAATCAGAACCGAGTCTTAGGCAACTCCGGCTGCGGTAGATTGATGCTGAACTGAGCACGAATAATCCGAAACAAAATGGATATGCGTCAGCTCCTATTATAAGGAGTCTTATATAAGGCAATATAATATATGACGTCATTTTCTGCCATAAATTTAAGTCTAGTGGTTGTTCCTACCAGGATATGTCCAGGCAGACCAAAATATTAAAAAAAATACTTTGTTTAAGCTTTAATTTGTCACCAATTTCATTTCATAGCTCGATGACGTAATAGTACCGCCAAAATGACGAATTGGTAACCTCGTGCTGCTGATATCGTACCAAGATATACCAAGGCAGATCAGCCATTCTTTCATTTACCAGGGGTCTGTCCAGACTTTTTTCCCAGGGTCCTGTTTTTGTGAAATTGTGAACAGCTTTTAATATTTGTGAAAAATCTAGTCATAATTTTGTGAATTTGAAATGATCGTTATATTCAGGTTCTTGTTTATACATTTTTAAGAAGATATATGGATGTAAAATACATATATTTTCTTTATATGTGTAAAAGTGACAGGTCAGATTTTACTTTTAAATGATTAATTTGTGAAATGTTCAGTTTAAAGAAAAAATTTTGTGAAAAACCTATTTTTAAGATATAGAATTTTGTGAAGGGTCCTGTTTTAGGAAAAATAGTTTTGTGAAGGGTCCTGTTTAAGGAAAAATAGTTTTGTGAAGGGTCCTGTTTAAGGGAAAATAATTTTGTGAAGGGTCCTGTTTTGAAATAAAAAAAATTGTGAAGGGTCCTTTAAAGGACCCAATTTTTTCCTAAACAGATCCCTGTTTACTGTTAATAATCTTGTCTTAAATGATAATTTCAACTCGTAACTCGATGACGTAGTCATTTTTGTCGGCGTTAAACATTAAATCAGTTCAGTTGAATTCTATAAAGATCCAGATTAGTTAAAATGTTATCTTACGTTATAGAAATCTTAATTAGAATGTTACTATTTTTTTCAAACACAAATTCGGTTTAATTTAAAGATATTTTATAATCCAGGTTAACCGAAAAATCATTCAACAAAATTATATTTATTATTAATTTAATGTATCGCATGTAAATAATAATAATAGAAAAGCTTATTTATAAATAGAATTCTGGAAATGAGACAGCAGCTGCCATCTATCGGCAAATACATAAAATTGTTTCGTTTTCACCATCAAACTATTGCTACTCATGCAGACGTCCTCAATTCCATTCCCATGCTTTTTTGTTGAAGAAGTGAAACAGTTTTTTTTTAAATAACAAATTTACTTTAAAACATTAAATAAACATGTGATTTTCAGGAGTGAGATCGGATATCTGTTACTTATCTTTAAATTATTAAGTTATTGTTTACACATAAGTTATAACTTCATTTGAGTATAGTGTAACTATTCATTTAATCCATTCGTCTTAATTAGTAGCTATTCCTCGTTCTACCTGTACATATAAATATATAACAAAGTGGAGCTAACATAATCTGAAATAATGATGTATGATATTTTGTCCAATAGCTCGTGTAAAAGAATGGAAATGAGAAATAGAGCAAAGTTAATTTGGATTGCGGATAGAACTCTCATTCTTATGATTAATATTACTCTCTGTGTGTGTGCATTAAACAGGCGTACCCGTACCGGATTGTGTCTTTTTCTTTGGTTAATATAATACGCATGTGTTTATGCAATTAAAGTGATTTCATCCATCACTAGTTATTTTGGGCTTTTTAAAAATTAATTCCATTTCCAAAATCACTCGTTTCCATTTGGCAGCAATATGCAATACAGCACTTTACTGCAACTAAATACCCTTTCATTCGATTTCTCTTGTACCAGTGTTGGTTTGTTTATGGTATTGGTAACTAAGGTTTTCGAAATAAGTAGAGTTACTAAATAAATTGTTTCTGCAAATAAAAGCGACTTGCTTTTATAAATTAAAATACAATGCATTTTTTAACAAATGATCTATTACAAAACTATATTTAAACCGAACTCGAGACTTCTATTCCTTTATAAGCTATTGAGCGAAGAATTTTACGAGTATGATCCATCACCTTCTTTTCCATGTCCACGTGCTAATTTAAAGCTTATTCTGTTCCATATTCGGCGAAATAAGGAGTTTTAGGTTTAGGATAAGTTTTTAGGAACTGTTTTCTCTCTGTGCTATACAGGGTGATTATAAAAAAAAAAACTATCCCGATATATGAGCTCCTAACTGTCGTACCGTTCACAGAAACTGAATGAAATTCTGGCCTAAAGTATTTTGAGCTATGCGCTCAAGAATCATGTGAAAAACAACGGTTAAATTCTAACAATTACGGTTACAGTGACAAAATTTCGAAAATTTCAAATGGCAACACCTACTTTTTTTTTTTATTGGAATGTGATCTTCACAGTGAAAAACCATAAAAAAAAGCGTTGGAACGGTACCTGTAGCACGAAAATCGCCGGCGCTAGACAGACTAAGAAGAAAAGTGAAAACAACCAATAAAGGACAGAGAAGCAACAGAAAGTAAAACATTTTATTATTCAGTGCTATCCACCATCTGCCGCAATGTGAAGTGTCGTCATGTGTGAAATGGAAAATGTATGAAACACAATAAAATGTTTTGTTTTCTGTTGCTTCTCTGTCCTTATTGGTTGTTTTCACTATTCTTCTTAGTCTGTCTAGCGCCGGCGATTTTCGTACTACAAGTACCGTTCCAACGCTTTTTATGGTTTTTCACTATGAAGATCACATTCCAATAAAAAAAAAATAGGTGTTGCCGTTTGAAATTTTCGAAATTTTGTCACTGTAACCGTAACTATTAGAATTTAACTTTTGTCTTTCATATGATTCTTGAGCGTATACCTCAAAATACTTTAAACCAAAATTTCATTCAGTTTCTGTGAACGGTATGATAGTTAGGGGCTCATATATCGGGATAGTTTTTTTTATAACCACACTGTATTTCTTTTTATGTAATGCCCCAATTTTTTTCTGTCTCTCTAGCTTGAGGAACATTAGGCGCATCCCCCCCCCTCCCCTATGAATTTAATGTTCAGATTTAATTTCAGATATCCAGTCACATTTTTTGCATAATGTGAAGAAGCCATATCTGGCCAAAAATGTATTTCATCATTTTTATAATGTTTCTTAATGAAAATTTTATAATGCTTCTTAACTGCTCATGATAAATTCTAGCATTCAAAGAGCCTTCACAAACAAACGGTTTTGAATGACAATAATCAACTTCTTTTGGAATGGAAATATTTACATACTGGTATATCTGCTGAATCCCTAAGCATGTTTCATCATTTAAAATTAGAGTTTTCCCAAGCATTTCTTCTATAGACGCGCGTCGACATCTGATTTTGCTCATTTGCTCTGATCCTCCGTGTATTTTGGAGCAGTTTTTTTTCTTTTACAAATCCTGTAACCCCCCCCCCCCCCACCTCAGTATTTTTCCTTTTAAATAGGCATTAAAGTTGATTGCGTTAAGTTAAATTTTTTTGCAACTTTTCGAGTGGATATTGAAGGGACGTTCTTGAAGAGATTATCTACATTCTGAATGATTTTTAGTGTAGATTTCGATGATGTACGCCTTTTAAATTTTTTGTTCTTTGCTGTTTTATTTTTTACATATCTCTTAATTATTTGATAAATAGTTATGTCGCTCTTTCTTTCATTTAGAAATTGTTTTAAAACCATCGTCGTTTTATTTCTTCCAGCAAAATTTTCCTAGTATTGGACAGTACGTTTTGAAAACGCTTAATTTTCTTTTCGGCTCATGTTTTTAAATCAAAGAGAAAATACAAGAACAACGTTGTATTGTAAATCAATAAGCTTCAAATTACATGTAAAAAGAATGATGAGTGTTAGATATAATTATTTTGGTAATGATAAAGATTAAATTTTTAGTAACCCTACTTCTCTTGTTCGAACCTTATAATCGTTTGGAAAAAAAAGTAATCACCTCAAACTAATTCTGCCATAAATAATAGTAGAAGAATGGAACTGCTGCCATTCATTTAGGAAAACACCCAGGGCCTTATTATGGCCTAGACGCATGCCTAGGGCTCCCAGATTGGGGAGAAGTGTGTGTGGTGGAAGACGAGGAAATTTGAAAATTAAATATCTAGGAATAACATAACTTAACAGGACTTTCTCCACTCTCAAAATCAATGGCTCATATACAAGGTTTAATAGTAGTTAAAAAAAGACGTATAAAAGCAGTTGGTCATTCCCATATTTTCATTTCGAAATGAGGAACAGAAATTTATTAGCATCTTATTTATGTACGGATTATGTATTAGCATTAATTAGCATCTTATTTATGTACAAAATTGACTCAATCCCAGTAACAATTCTCGTGTAAAATCTTCTTAACAAGATTTTACTTAATACATAATAAAACAAAATGCCTGAAAATTACGTATTAAAAAAAAAAAAAAAATCCTTGGAGTGGTTTAAAATATGTCGTTTTCTACATAATTATTAAAAGTTTTTTGTTAAATCTGTGATAAATACTTTAGCTATATATATTACGCGAATTTAATATATTTTTTTTATAGTTTATTCAAGACTGCATTTTAAAAATATTTAAAATTTCGCTTTTTTGATTTAAATACCAGAAAAATCATAGAGTACGTTTTTGTGCGTGCTTTACTTTAAACAGATGAGAAAGGAGAGCGAAATAATGCAAAGTACAATTCTCAGGCGCAGAAAATGTCTACTTTTATTTGATACTTTCAAATTTTCTTAGGGGCTATCTCCATAATAAAATGAAAATAACTTTTTTTCTTCCATACAAATAGCTATTTTTGGTATCAGAATACCGAATTTAGATCCTCAAATTAGCCTACATATAATTTTTTTACAAAATTTCGTTGAAGAGTTAGGTTATTTTCAATATAGAAAATTGGGCTAATTTTTCGGGGAGTGGTTTTAAAATTGAAATCTGTAATTTAAGGTTCACAATCAATACAAATTTTATTAACGGGTTTTAATAAGAAATATTTTTAATATTTAAAAAGTGCTCAATAAATCAAATATTTCACTAAATAATTGTGACCTTTGTCACATTCATTAACAGTTTTTATGAGAATAAGCATATTTTTTATAAAGTCTGACAAACTCTAGTCACGATCCTTCTTTTAAGCATAGCTCAAAAACTGCTTTGTGACGTGAGTTGAAATTTCTTATGCACTTATTAGAAATTTATAGAAATCGAATTTTAATTTATTTATTGATATTTTGTGTAAAGCTATGGAAATTTCAAAAGATTTATATATTGTGTTCTTAAGAAGTATGTTCTGCATGATAGATAATTTATTACTTTAGAAGATGTAAATATATAAGATTAATTTAACATTAGAAGACAAAATTTCGAATTTAAAAAAAAAAAAATCTCTTTTTGTCCAAATGACACAAAATTTGGGCGTAAATTTGAACTTAGACTAAAAATACCTTGTCAAAAGAGTGGTTATCAGAGCTGAAAAAAATAAAAATAAATAAAAAATAAAAAAGCGCCATCCCAGGTGTGTTTAATTGAGTTTTTTTAGATTAAATAGTACTTTTTTATGTTATTAAAATAATAATTTTATTACTAAACTTATAGCAGAAGTATGCTCTGTAATTAATGTATAACAAACTTAAAATCCATTTTTAAAAGCAAATTGGCAGTCATAAGCTTTTATTTTATCATTTTATTTATGTATAGTTTTCAGATAAGAAGCGATATATCTTCTTATCTGAATGCGCAAATGGGTCATTCAGACTCATTGCGACCCATTTGCGCATGCGCAAATGGGTCATTTTCTTGTGAATGTGAAATTGGACAAAATGCTCTTTTAGCCTTAAATATATAGATTATGGTCCTTTAAAGTTGTTTTATTTACATATATGCTGATAAGCTGACAGACGAAGCTAAAGACCAGGGAAGAAAGTTTACATTATGAAGTTTGCGACCATGCGGATTTGAATGGTGACGAAATAAATAGATTTATATTGGTGAATTTTTAATAATAATCGCATTATTAATTAATAATTAATATTTCAGAAACATTTTCAATCCAAAATATGCGTGCGCGTTATGTTTGGGGTTTTACAATGTATCCAGTGTCGTAACTAGACAGGTGCATCTGCACATAGGGCTCACTTGGAAGGGGGCTCCAAAATGCTTAAGAATATATATATTTTTTAAATTAAGAAAAAAAAATTCGCATTTCTACTACGCGGTTTGGCGATTAAATTTTGTTTTACTTTGACTCTAGATGGGTCTCTGCTCACCAACATGAACATTCGAATGAATGACAGAACTGACTGACATTTTCCACCTGCCTATGTTAACTTCCTAAACTGAGGTTAGTTACAGTGTAAATACAGCAAAGTCACTATACTTGTATTTTCGCGTATATGTGTTTACCAAATATCAATTTCTTATTCTGTTTTGTTTTAACCTCCATCAGCCAAACCGTTCGGGATACGAAAAAACAGAAGGTGTATTCTTAATATTGGTACTTTTACGTCTCAAACGCTTCAATCCATTCAAAAAATATCGTTGTTATGTTAACCCTTTGAAAAACATTTTTCAATAAGGGTCGTTTTCGCAGTAAACATTTTCCTCCTTATGCCAACACTCCCCCAGGGCAGAATTTTAGACGTACAGACAAACAAAAAAGATGCTGTAAAGCTGAGACCTTATTTTTTTCAACGGTGCAATCGGTTTTCAAAAATAAGAATTTTAAACATTTCAAAAATTTTGCCGATCGCAGACCACTTCGTGGTTCCCGAAGACAAACTTTTTTCTACGCTAAAAGTAACTAAACATCCTTATTTCAACATAATCTTTTTAGCATCTTGGCAGACCAGATTTACATCACCTCCAAAAATTTCGAACCAAGGTTATTATCACGGGCTTGAGCAACGTCGGGCGGGTCAGCTAGTTTTAAATATCCCGCTAAAATATTTATTTTCACGGGACATCATTTCAGCCTCTTAAGGCTCTCTTCAGTAAATTTTTCTTTGGGATTTCTGTCCTCAACCAGCTTTTTCATTCCCCCTTTCTAAACACGCCTGTCTCTTTCTTCGGCTGTCAACACAGTAAGGGGTAGAAACAGGGTTCTAGAATCCCGGAAGATCTGTAAATAGTTTGTGGTCGTGGTCAGGGTCATTCTCATCTCATGCAGGATAGATTGACTGGTTCAACACATAAAATGCTTATCCCAAAACTAATTTCACTGTTGGTCATTTAGAACTGTTGTACAGAAAAGGTATTGCTGCTTAAAATATTTAATTCATTTTTGTTAGCAAATAAATGTATCAAATTAGCAAGTGCTCTAACTTTGCAATCAAAAGACGTTTTCCATTTTTCTAGTAAGGCACAAGACCTTTCAGAAAATACTGTCAAAGTTGGCGTTTTGAACCGAATTCTTAATGTGGCAGCACGATAAAGGATAAAAACTGTTAAAAATACCTTATTAACAGCAAATATTATAGAAAAACCTTACGTAAGTATTACAGAGAAGTATTACAAAAAATCTCATTAAATACTGCTAATTTATGTCACAGTAGATTTGACTTAATTTTTAAAATTGCATTTTTGAACATAAAATAAATGCAGTTTAAAAAGTTATTCTCACTGTTAAGGTGGTTCTCAAATGATCTGCTCAACAACGCGAAACTTCCTGACACATTTTCTGGTTCATTTTTAAAGTCAAAGGCATGCCTGACGATTCATTTCGATTTGGAATCGAAATGAGTTTCCAGTTTTTGATAAATAAATTTCTTATTGAGTTATGAGCGATTAGTGTCACGTGACGACCGGTTTTTCTCCTTTATCGTGCTGCCACATCAAGAATTCGTTTCAAAACGCAAAAGGATCAAGGTCCATAAGCCATGTTTTTGGCCCATGAAATAGACTAAAACTCAGTTTTGTTATACTGACTTAATTATTTCACCCTTTAATGTTAGAAGGTTTATCCTGTACGATTTTAACAATAGTTTTTGCATTTTGTTTGGATTTATATGACTTACACAAGCTCAAAGTTCGTATTATTCTTATTAATCGAATTTTAGTCTTATTTCATGGGCCAAAAACACGGTTTATGGACCCTGATCTTTTGACAGTATTTTATGAAAGATCTTGTGCCTTACCAGAAAATTGGAAAACGTCTTTTGATTACAAAGTTTCTTAATAAGAGCACTTGCTAATTTGATACATTTATTTGCGAACAAAAATGAATTAAAAAAATTGTCATAAAGTAACCAGTTTGGATTTGATAACAGCCTTATTACAACATTATAAAAATTAAATGCTCCTCAAAATATTTAAATATTCAACTCCCTCCCCCCCCCGCCCCCTTAAAAATGGTGCACATAAAATTCTGCTTAAAATAGCATGTATTCATGTTAGGCTGTATATAACCGACTAAAAGTAGTACATTTAAAGTTTTAAAAGAATGCGATAAAAAGTTCTGCAGAATATATACATGCTAAATCCCAAAAGTGATTTCCTACTCGCCAAATCGATGATAATCCCCCGATATGGTAATCCTACTAAGGTGAAACTGCGTAAAGAGGCTAGCTAGCCACTGCCAAGTAAGATGTGCCCCAACAGTAGAATCCAGGAAGGGCTGTAAATAGCTTGTGGTCACCGTCATTCCCATCTCGTAGGGGATAGATTTACCGGTTCAACGCATAAAATGCTTATCCCAAAACCAATTCCACTGTTGGTCATTTAGAACTTTGTTGTTTTGCTATAATTGTTTTATAAAACAATTTCCAATAAATCTTTTCCAAATTTCCAGTAAATCGTTTCCAAATTTCCAATAAATCTTTTATTTGATTATGTATTTCTTTTATTATCATAAATAAAAAATATGTAAATACAAAAAATATGTAAGACGAAAAAAATTACACAGGAATGATTTACCGTACATACTCCTGTATAGGTCGACCCCCCAATTCTTACACAAAATTTTGAGAAAAAAAATAATTTTGGTGTATAAGTCGAATTACATATTTGGTAGTATGCTGTAAAATGATTTGTAATAGAGGATAAAAAAAATATTAATAAATTTTCATTAAATTAGTAAACATTTTTTACGTTTCTAATCAGTTTTTTTTTTAATTCAATGTTTTAAAACTGAAGAAGCTTAAACTATTTTGAATTCTATTCACATCAATTTAATGATACTTAAAACGAAAAAAAATCTTTGAAAAATCTATTCAAGCCTTATTTACAAAGGTAAACAACTTCTTAGAACTGCTAAAATATACATCTTTGTATTGTAGGACTTTTAGGAGAGAAATCTAGAAGCATTTTCAAGTTGAACTCTTTTTAAAAAGGGGGTTAAAATGCTGAAAGGAATGCCCCTGTATTGAAGGGAATTCTATCCCAAGAGAAAATGGGTGTAAAACAATTGTTGAGTTTTTTTTTTATCAATCACAGGGAAATGACCATTGTCCGCTTTTTGCTTTCTCTCTGACCTAATATTTCACACTTCTTCCGGAGTGTGACATTTTTTTTTTTTTTTTTTTTTTACTAACTCGTATATAAGTCGACCCCCCCTTTTCAACTCCCAAATTTTGTCTAAAATTCTTCGAATTATACATGAGTATATACGGTATGTATAAAGCCTAAAATATATTTTATTTCCGTATAACTAAATACACTATTTCAAATTTATACTGCAGCATTAAGCGACTGTAATACCAAGAAAATTGTCACTGAATATACTATAAGAATAACAGATTTTTACATCGATGGGGCAAAGAATAACAATAGTCATGTCATAATTATGAAAGTATAAGTTAGAATATAACATATAGCTACAGTAACATATAAATATAATAAATTGTATTAAATTATTGTAAAATATTTATAATTAAAAACATATTATAAATAATTTATAACCTGATAACTTCTTTATTCAAAACATATTTTTTACTATGCTTCTGTATTTTTTATATTTATTTTAAACGATATTTAATTTAAACGTCAATAAAAATGGCACCCATCTTTAAAGTTTTTAGTTGTTGGTATTTTTTGTACTTTTTAATAAAGAAGTGAACCCTGTACAGTAAATATTAAACCAATTTATGAATCAGTTTTAAATGAAGCCCTCAAAATTAGAAAAAAAAAAGGTATTAGATATTTTGTCAGTTGATCAAAATGATTTAATCTTCACTATATCACATTCTGTTTTTATGAAAAATTACAAAGGTGATTAGAAACTGAAAACTGCAATACATTTATTGACATAACAGATTAAATATCGTTTAAAAGACATATTTTTTTTTCTCAAAATCCATTAAATCAATCTTATGATCGTTTCCAATTCCACCATCTTGCAATATTAGATTTAATATTTTTATTGATATTATGGAGCATTTTGCATATTTTGGACTGAATTTGTCTTCTAGCGCTCAAAGAGGATTGCGGTCAGATTTAATTTTTTTGCACTTTTTGTACATAACTTGGAATTTTGTTTCCATTGATGCTCAAGCTCTTTGGACAACTTTGATACATGTTGGTACATATATAATAATATGTATTTCAAATATTCGCATATCCTTCTTTCAAATTGTTTAACATTTGTTGCTTATAATCAAATCAAGATGGAAGGCACAATTTGAATAATGAAAACAGATGTAAAAAATTCTCTCCTGGATAAATTCTTAGAAAAGTTAATGAACATATTTTAACTTTTTTTGTTTATTGATTTTTATTTGCTTCACCTTATTTTAATTTTATACATATGTTGTTTATTCAAATTTTACCCGATGCACAAATAGTCAAATTATGAAACAGCCTTTATTTATTATTACATAAAAAGAGACGCAGTATAGGCTAATATCAAAATAGTGCATATTAAAAATTTTAAACAATTCAGAAAGACAAGTTCATGATACGCATAATAATCAAATTAAATATTTTGCATAAAAAATGCATTGCATCAAATCCCCCATAAAAAAGTATCACTATACCAGAAATACCGTAGAGAGAGAGGGGGGAGGAGGAGGGGAGAGAGAGAGAATTACATGAAAAAATATCCTAGTTGCAAATAAATAGCATATTGAATGAATCCCTATTCATTATGAATATTTCTATTTTATTCTTCAGAAATGTTTATACATTTTAAAACTTTTTAGTGAAATATTCAAATGGATTCCAGAACAGTAAGATTAAACTATTCGAAATACGTGAGTAATATTTCAAAAAGTACTCTTAATAAGCAAACAAAATTTCATTTAAACTGTAAATGACATAACGATTTTTTTTTTGCGGGGGGGGGGGGGGGGGGTTGCCTCTTACGAGCTACAAATCCGCGTCCAGACCCTACAGATTCTAAATACGTACTAATTTGCTTTGTTTTAAAAGTATCACCCGATTACATAAAATTGAATGACCAGTGGTGATCTTCTGTAATCGGGTTGCCATTCATTTCCTTTTAACTGAAGATTTTTCGGTTCTCAAGACTGCATTCATCACGGTCATGACAGTATTGACGCCTTATTTCGTGACTGATTAAGTAAGTTCTATCACACATTTAAAAATCAGCAAAATTGAAAATAAAACATGTCGCTGCCTCCGGACTTTTATAATAACGTCTTGAAGAAAAGTTTTATTTTCAGACGCTATAAAAAAATCATTTTAAATATGACATAATTTTTCTTATTTAATGCATTTCGCTTGTAATAATTTACTTATTTTAAAGTTTTTTTTTCTCTCGTTTATTATTCACGTGTATTAATTTAATGTTACTCAGTTGAAAGTGTTTGGCAATATTATTATTTGGGCTTTTTAAATATAGCGTAATTGTCTCCATTTAATGCTTTTCACATGTAATAATTTAATTATTTTAAAGTTTTCTTGTATTGCATACATTTTTAAACAGACAAAATATTTATAAATAGCAATTACATGTAAGTAAATTATGAATATGAGGAAAAACTTGAACTTATATGAACAAATCTACTACTTATCACATTTATATATAACTAACAGATCAAATAAAAAACTATCTTAATAATTTAACAGTAAAATATTGCTAATTAGTTGTAGGATAATAATTTAAAACATTTTATGAAATTCTATTGAAAAAAAAAATCTCATAAAGCAAAACTATATAATTAACTATTTATTATTATTAATTGTTATTTTTTTAAAAGAAAGAAAAACAAAAATTTTTTAAATATTAATTTTTTTTTAACTTTTCAAAAAAAAAACAACAACAAAAAAAAAACATGTTTATTTTAACTTAAAAAAAAAAACCCCAAAATCCGGGTTTTTGCTATAACTCTGCCAGTAGGCGATTAAATTTTGAAATAAGATTTTGGCTTTTTAAAAATATTTAGTTTAAGAAAAAAGTTTTTGAAAGTACGGGGTGGCTGTAAATTTCTTTATAGTGAAAATGAGGGGGTCAGGGTAAAAAAGTGCCAAGCCACAGTTTTTGGTGAAACAAATCTAACACTGTAATCTGTTGCCATAATATTGTAAATTATAAAATCCAACATATAATTTTTTTTCTAATGTCACTTGATGACAGCCTTATGCGACAGGTTTCGTTTTTGCCCCAGATGTTTATGCCCCCAATGAAGATAGCTAATTTACAAAAAACGTAATAGTAATATCATGAAAGTAATGCCATATTGTTACTCAGAATATCTCAAATGTTACTAAGACATTGGCGAAAAAACATTGTTATATATCTTGATTTGAGTATTTCATCAAATTTTCAAATTGAAATATCTCAGAAGTTCACAAATGTGGCTTGGCACCTTCTTGCCTCGATCTCCTCAAATAAATTTCGAAAGTGTTACATAGGTAATCATGCTTTTAAATTTCATCATAATTTAATATATAATTTTGCGATCTGTGAGGAGAAGCCGGTTGAACGAAATCCAGGAAAGAGCAAGAGTTTAAAATTGGTGTGTCTGTGGGAAAAAGAAAGAAAAAAAAACACCGTATTAAAAGTACCATGTCATAAATTATTAAATAGCCCGTAGCAGAGTCCTGCATCGGGTCGGGTAAGTAGATTTTACGACCCGTGGTTCGGGTCGAATTGACGCTAATTTGTGTCGTTTCGGATCGGTTTGGAG
This sequence comes from Maratus michaelseni, assembly GCA_963931845.1. Classification (NCBI taxonomy): domain Eukaryota; kingdom Metazoa; phylum Arthropoda; class Arachnida; order Araneae; family Salticidae; genus Maratus; species Maratus michaelseni. Next base: position 249,053,917 of record OZ007599.1, read on the forward strand.
TTGACTTTAAATGTTTCGGATTCAAGTCTAGTTGATCCGATTTTTCAATATATATATATATATATATATATAAAACTTTAAGTAAAATTTAACCATTGAAACATAAGAAACTGACCACATACACTGAAATTCCGATACCAAAGAGCCCTGTCAATTTACAAATTAAAATTGTAGTCCTAATAAAAGTAACATTATTAATTCAAATTAAGAAGAAAAAAAAAATTAAATAAATAGAAAATAAGGAATGAAATATAAACCACACGAGTATATACACAAATAAAAGCTTATAAAGTAATTTACTTTTTCAAGGGCAAGAAAATCACATTTATAAGCAAAGAACGATTGTTTTCTGTATATGACACCAGCTTTTGCTAAATATAGTGCCATATCTTGCCCGAACAATCGCTGAAACAATATTGAATAACAAGACCTTTACAATGGAATATTATAAATTATACATACAATTTGAAAAGGAGTGTGAAAAAGAATTAAAAAAAAAATTAAAAAATATATATATTACTTATATTAATAATATCCCAAGATATTTAGTATATTGTGAGCACATGTACAAAGTTGTATCCAAAAGAAGAGGTTAAATTCACAGTTAAATAGAGAATCCTTCAGATCATAAATTGTAACCTACATTTACAGTTATTTTTATTTAACTAAATAGATTACAACATTTTAAAAAATGTAGAAAAAAAATTATGATATACATATAAATAAAAACCATTAATTATTTTAATTTTAATTTAATAAATTAAAATATATAATATTACTTGATAATTTGAAAGTATTTCATAGATATTATTACCTCCATACTAAATTTCCAAGTTTTAATATTTTAAATAAGCTATACTACTGCTATCTATTGTAAAAATATTAGAGTATTTTAGCATACTATCAAATACATTGCTGCTGACATCTGGTGTACAGATATTCTACTAAAACTTTAATATTGTATGTATAATTACTTATATGCAGCTGTAATGTAGTGTAAATATATTAATTTTACTAGTTAATATTAATGATATATATAGAGAATAAGAGTTACTAGTATAATATAATTTATATTTTAACTAACCCATTTAAAATATATCTTAATTTAACCCAAACATTAATGTAGAATCCATATGATGCTTTCATTTTATAAATTAGTATTATACTTAGAAATAACATAGATTATTAAATATGGTAATGCACTTATTATAATTTAAATCCAGCTATTTAAATAATATCTACCATGAAAAAAATATATAAAAAACATAAATATTAATTAAATTAAATGATCTAATAATAAAATAAAATAAATAATATAAAACTAAGAGATATGTTTATTAGTGTACTATATTTAATAAATATTTAATATTTAATAAAATTAAATATGTTTAACATATTAATATATATATATATATAGATAGATATAGATATATATATTCCCAAATGAAAAATAGCTCCACCAGTGGCTGAGAGGTTCTGCTCTCGAAGCTGGTAGACGGGAGGTGCTGGGTTCGATCCCAATCACGCCCGTCGGCCTAATCGTTCGGAGTTTTCGTGGTTTTCTTCGAGCCGTGGATTTATCCATGCGTAAATACGGGTTAGGTTCCCTTAGAAAGACTCCCACGAAGGGCACTCTTCCCGGGCCTATATCCCAAGTGTAGATAATTGACTGTCAATAATCAACCCAACCCAACCCAAATGAAAAATACTAAGTAGAATATTAATGAGTGTATATATGTCTATTTTTATACAAATAGGATAATATTGATATTAGAGGCATAACTTCAGACTACTTTTCCATTACTGTATTCCAATGTGTATTAATTTTCTTTCACTTCTGGCTCGGATCGGATAAGTTTCGGGTCGAATTGTGTTGAGTTTTGGGTTGATGATTTTTTTTTTTTTGGTTGGGTTGGGGTTGACTTGCAGATGTCAGATGTCAGGCACAACCCTACTCGCGGTGTACTCTAGCCTGTAACTCATAATTGTATTTTTTATTTTCTCATTAAAAAATATTCTTGTTATAAATTTTCATTATTTTATTATTCAGGAATATTAATACAAAGAAAAATAAATTGAATGCATTTAAAATAAAATTTAATCTAATCTAACAAAGCATACCTTTTATTCTACACGTGAAATAACACTGCTTCTATCGATTGATGATATCGTTTTCTTCTAAACATTTCAATTTTGCTTTTTATCCATAAATATGAAATAAACCCGTGCTGAGAAATCATACATTATCTTTTTTGTACTATTTATTTTTTTATAATCATGCTGAGCATCATATAATGCGTTATTTCATTTTTGTAGCAACACAAATTAGATAAAAACCTTTTATTTAATTTCTGAAAACAACGCCGATTTAATTTTTAATTACAGCAATTTTTAATTAAAAAAACATGTTTTAACGAAATGTGAGTGTACTATGCCAGAAACCGCTTCAAAAACCTTTCGAATGATACCCCATCGTAATTTGTGTATAACTAAATATGCTATTTCAAATTTATGCTGCAGCATCAAGCGACAGTATACCAAGAAAATTGACACTGGATATATAACCATAACATAGATTTTTACATCAATGTGGCAGAGAATTATAATAATCATGTCATAATTGGGAAGTATAGATTATAATATAACATATAAACACATTAACATATAAATATAATAAATTATAATTTATATTAAATTATTGTAAAATATTTATAATTATAAATACCGTATATACTCGTGTATAAGTCGACACCCCCCAATTCTTACGCAAAATTTTGGAAAAAATTGAATTTTCGTGTATAAGTTGAACCACATTTCTGGTAGTATGTTGAAAAATAATTTGTAATCGAGGATGAAAAAAAAAATAAATTTTCATTAAATTAGTAAACTTTTTACGTTTCTAATCAGACTTCTTTTTTTTTTAATTCAACATTTTAAAATTGTATAATTATGTAAAACTGAAGAAGCTTAAACTAATTTGAAAGCTATTCACATCAATTTAATGATTACTTACTTTTTTTTTTTTTTTTGAAAAATCTATTCATGCCTTATTTACAAGGGTAAACAACTTCTTAAACTGCTATAATATAGTACTTCTTTGTATTGTAGTACTCTTAGGAGAGAAATCTAGAAGCAATCTCAAGTTGAACTCTTTTTAAAAAGGGGATTAAAATGTTGAAAGGGATGCCCCTGTATTAAAGGGAATTCTATCCCAAGAGAAAATGAGTGCAGAACAATTACAGATACATTATTGTTGAGATTTTTTTTTTATCAATCACCATTGTCCGCTTTTATCTGTCTCTCCAACCTAGACCCATATGTGATTAATTAAAAGACTTGCACATTCACCAATTATCTGTAAAAAAAGTATGACTCCGGTATTTCACTCCGCTATTTTTTTATTTTTTATTTATTTATTTTTTTTACTTACTCGTGTATAAGTCGACCCCCCATTTTCAGCTTCCAAATTTTGTCTAAAATTCTTCGACTTATACACGAGTATATACATTATAAATAATTTATAATCTGATAAACCCTTTATTCAAACATATTTTTTACTATGCAAGATACCTTCTCTGTATTTTTTATCTTTATTTTAAAAAGATATTTAATTTATTACGTCAATTAAAATGTTGCCGATCTTTAAAGTTTTCAGTTAAGATTTTTTATACTTTTTAATAAAGAAGGGAATCTTATACAATAAAGATTAAACTTATATATGAATCAGTTTTAAATAAAGTTCTCGCGAAAAAAGAAAAAAAAAAAAAAAAAAAAAAAAAAATATATATATATATATATATATATATATAATCATACTTGTATACACACACACATATACAGGGTGTTTTTTTAACACTTTCCAACTTAGTTGAAAAGTGTTTATGACTTCGGTTTGTCTGGCCGTCTGCCGTCTGCCCGTGCTCTAACTCCCGTAAATATGCTCGGATTGCCCTGCAATTTTTATATGTTATAATCATTATCTATAGCATGTTCCCTATTTCAACGGAAGTATGTAGCACTTATAGTTTTTTTACAGGGACACTCAAAAGAATTCCCTTACATTGCGGTCTATGGGGAAAAATCATTTGCGGTTTATTTAAATAATGTTTCACTATTTTAAACGCATTGAAATTTATATATATCACTAAGGTGCATTAGAAGAAGCTTAATATGGAATAGGGTGTGCATAGCACTTATACTTACTTTACAGGGACAGTCAAAAGAATTCCGTTACATTACGTCTATGGAGAAAAATCGTCTGCGCTTTATTTAAACAATGTTTCCATATTTTAAACGCATTGAAATTTATATAAGGTTCATTACAAGAGACTTACTACAGAATATTGTGTGTATAGCAGTCATCGTTCATTTACAGGGACACACAAAAGAATTCTCTACTGTATGTTAACAATAATTCCTGGAAGTGCGTTTTAAGTTACTAAACGCGATTTTAATTTTAAATCGCTTTTTGTCTATTACGTGGTGTGTATAAATTCTGTAGATCCTATACAGGGAAGCACAAAAGTTCGGGAAAACATTTCCGTATTATTTAACTCCAGACGGAGAATTTTAAACTGTGCTACGTGTTTCCTAACTGAACTAAAATTTAGCATCCTATGTAGTATATATACAAATCTATAGATCCTATACAGGGCTGAATAAAAGTATTTGGATTACTTAGATGTTATCTTTTAGCTTATTGAAGAGTATGATTCGTAAAATTATTTTGGAAGCGTTGGAAAGTGTTACATAATCTATGCTTGACGCATGATTTTTCGTTCTTGTTTTAAACTGACACTGTTCAGAGCCGTCTGTAGCTCGTTCTAATAACTGGATTGACACAAAATTTTGTGAATGGACTAAGAAAACCATGGGAAAAAAGATTCCAACAAAAAAAATTAGTTCCAATCACCACCGATAGCGGGAAATGTGGCGCTGTGGTCATTTATGCAACTGGGAATTAGCATAAAATACGGGCAAAAAATGAAATTGCAAATTTTTACTTACGCAAGCGACAGTAGCGCCAATAGTTTAAGTTATAAATGCATGCGAAAAGCACCGAGAAACAATTTCAGCTCAGGTTGAAAATGAATCTCACGTTACCGCAGCGCGCGTTACTTGTGAAGTTCTTATATTGTAACCAGTACAATGCACCAGCCGCTCTTCGTTTACTTAGAACACGCCATAAACTGCGCAAAGGACCTTTATCCGGTAATGTATTGAAAGCAATGATTCTGAAATTCGAAGAAACAGGCTCGCTAGCAGTTCGGTCAGGCAGAGGACGTAAACCGGTGGCAGAAAAAGTGATAATGGATGTTTCAACTGCGATCAACGAAAGGGAAAGTGTAAATGATGAATAAAACGTGGCATTTTATCCAAATTGTTAATTTTGTCTGTTTCTGATGGGTTTTTTTTCAATGTACAGCGCCACATTTCCCCCTATCGGCGGTAATTGGAACTAATTTTTTTTGTTGGAATCTTTTTTCCCATTGTTTTCTTAGTCCATTCACAAAATTTTGTGTCAATCCAGTTATTAGAACGAGCTACAGACGGCTCTGAATAGTGTCAGTTTAAAAAAAAAAACACCCTGTATATATAAAATCATACTTGTATACACACACACACACACACACATATATATATATATATTTTTTTTTTTTTTCTCTTAGTTTGTCAAAATAATTTGATCTTCACTATATCAGACTCTGTTCTGTATTAACAATTACAAGCATACTGAAATAATCCCCATGCGTTTCCAATATCTCACCCTTCTCCCTACCTGTGTGATGTCAAAGGTCAACTGTGGTCCTCCTGCTGCCTTGATTTATTGCTTAGTGGGGGGATGAAATTTCCAACAATTTCCAGCTTATTTGTCGATTATCTAGAGTTTAAATAAACTTAAACGATTTTTTTTTTATTTATATGAATAGATGAGACCATGCACTTTATTTCAGTGTTTTCCAGTTTTTAAAACTCCAAATAGTTTTGGAGTTATTTAGTGTTATTCACATCTCGCTGACTTCTTAAGACTTTAGCACTAAATTAAAAAAATATATATATAATTTAGAAATATTTTGTCAACACAGAAAATAAGAGACATCCTTTAAGAAGAGAATACTAAAAAAATAAGTCAAAAATATTAATTTCCTAATGAGATTTTCGACAAATACGAATGGAATCCACGACCATTGGTTTAACGTGGCAGGGGGAAATTTCAAATGTTATTGATGCCGAGCCTTAACCTCCTGGGAAATCAGAACAGCATGTGTTTGTACTTTGATTTGTCCCCCTTCCCCTCCTTTCTCTAGGATCTAAGGAGTATATCTAGGATCTCTAGGAGTTGGCGAAAAAGAAAATAAAAGGAAGTGAGTAATTTTTTGTACCTGCAGGTCACCTGAAAATTATGTATTGTCTGTGTAATATTATAACAATGCAGAAGTCACATGTTAGACCAAAAATACTTTCAAAGTAAAGTACATAATGATTTTCGAGAGGCTTTCTCATAACATTTCACATTCAAGACTTTACTGCTATACGGCAAGTTTTTTCATACTCGATAGCTTTGCAATGTAACAGCAAAATGCAAAATAGTATTTTGCAGTGTTAAATTTTTAATTTATGAAGTTTAGGGGAATGTGCCTTGAAATTTGAGAAAGGCGTATGAACCCTGATTTAAACTTATTATGCCTATATCTGCCCCTTAATAAAAATCTGAAATATCTGAAAAAATTAGTATACCTAGGCAATATTTATTTTCCATGGAATAAATTAAAATCTTTGATTTTGTGTAACAATGTTGAGATATTGTGAGAACATAATTTTCAGCGAGTGATGGAATGATTCAAAAACCAGACGAAAATAGATCATGAATAATCAATCAGAATATATAGCTCTTAAATTTTTATAATTGATATAACTGAGTGGCCATTGGTCAGACATATAACTTCTTTACAGTATTCAATCCACATGGAAGTATTTTGATGTCAAATAACTGTTGCAATAATTCTAGTTTACACTGTTCTCAGAACAGTTATAGACGCACTAATAAGACTCTGAAATACTTTTCGTTTTAGATTTTAAAAGAATCTGTAATTTTCAGAAGGAAATGTTTTTTTTTTCTTTTTCTGACTCTGAAACATTCTCACTTGAGAGCAATGAGCTTACGAAGCAATGTCAACCAAATAGTGGTAGAAAAGATGAAAAGTTCATTATCTTGGAATGTTTGACTTAATCGGTCGCTGTATTGGATGTCATGTAAAATTAATATTGCGTGGATGGGTAAATATTTCAGAGTTTTTGGATTGGTCGTTATATTGGAAAGTTTGCTATAACGGACAGTTATTATATCACGCGTCTAACGTATTTATAAAAAGTGTGCTGTGTTTATTGTTCAACCACACATATATATCTATACTTATAAAGAAGTAGCTTGATTTTTTCCTAATCAACGCCGAGCCTTAACCGTTTGTCCTAGAACAATGAAATTTGGAAGACATGTTCTTTACACAATGTAGGCACCCACTAAGAAAGGTTTTTTGAAAATTCACACCCTAAGGGGGTTAAATGGGGGTCGAAACTTTTAGATAATTTCGTCTTTCCGGTATATCTCAGCAGGAGTTTTAAGTAGAAGCGTGATATTCGGGTTAACAATTCTAATAAAGAATAGTTAAACATGTATTTCAGACGATTTTAGAAATTCAACCACTAAGTGGGTTAAATGGGAGTCGAAAATTTTCGGTGGTTTCACATTTTCACCATATCTTATCAGCAGTTTTAGGTAAGAGCGTGAAATTCAAGATAACAAATCTACTAAAAAATAATTAAACACGTATTTCAGTGATTTTAGAAATTCAACCACTAAGGGGGGTTAAATGGGAGGTCTAAAGTTTTAGGTCATTTTGTCTTTTCGCCATATCTCAACAACACTTTTAGTTAAAAGCGCAAAATTCAGGATAACAAATGTACTAAAAGTTAGTTAAGTACATATTTTAGCGATTTCAAAAATTCAACCGCAAAAACGGGTTAAATGGGGGTCAAAAGTTTTTAGACATTTCGCGTTTTCGCCATATCTCAGCAGCAGTTTTAGGTAGGAACGTGAAATTCAGGATAACAAATCTACTAAAAAAATAATTAAACACGTATTCCAGCTATTTTAGAAATTCATCTATTAAGGGGGTTAAATGGGGGGTTGAAAGGTTTAGGTCATTTTGCCTGTTCGCCATATCTCAGCAGCATTTTTAGTTAGGAGCTCGGAATTAGGGATAACGAATCTACAAAAAATATAGATATAAACATGTATTTCAGCAATTTTAGAAATTCAGCAAATAAGATGAGTTAAATAAGGAAGTCAAATATTTTAGGTCATTTTGCCATATCTCAGTAGAAATTATAGGTAGAATCATGAAACTCAGGATAACAAAGCTACTAAAAAAAATAGTTAAACACGTATTGCAGCGATTTTAGAAATTCAGGCACTAAGGGGGTTAAATGGGGGTTGAATGTTTTACATTTTGCCATATCTCAGTAGAAGTTATAGTTAGGAGCGTGAAATTAGCGTTAACAAATCTACTAAAGAATAGTTAAACATGCATTTCAGGCGATTTTGGAAATTCAACTACAAAGGGGGTTAAATGAAGTGTCGAAAATTTTCAGTGATTGCACCTTTTCACCATATTTCATCAGCAGTTTTAGAAAAAAGCATGAAATGCAGGATAACAAATCTTAAAAAATAGTTAAACAAGTATTTCAGTAATTTTAGAAATTCGGCCACTAAGGGGGGGGGGGGGGGGGTTAATGGGGGTCGAATGTTTTATGTCATTTTGCCATTTCTCAATAGAAGTTATAGGTAGGAGCGTGAATTCCGGGATAACAAATCTACTAAAGAATAGTTAAACATGTATTTTAGGCGATTTTAGAAGCTCAACTACTAAGAAGTTAAATGGTGTGTCGATTATTTTCGATGATTTCACCTTTTCACCATATCTCATTAGTAGTTTTGTATAAGAGCGTGAAATTCAGGATAACAAATCTGCTATAAAAATAATTAAATCGATATTTCAGCGATTTTAGAAATTCACCCATTAAGAGGGCTAAATGGGGGTTGAAAATTTTAGGTCATTTCGAATGTTCGCCATATCTCAGCAGCATTTTTAGTTAGGAGCTTGAAATCACAGATTCAGGATAACAAATCTACTAAAAAATAGTTAAACATGTATTTCCGCGATTTTAGAAATTCAGCCACTAAAGGGGGTTAAATGGGGGTCGAATTTTTTATGTCTTTTGCCATATCTCAGTAATAGGCAGGAGCGTGAAATTTAAGATAAAAATGTACTAAAAATAGTTAAATATATATTTCAGAAATTTTAGATAATAATCCATCAAGGGGGTCACATTCTGTGTCGAAAGTTTTAGGTAATTGTGCCATATCTCAGCAGCAGTTTTAATTAAGAATGTGAAACTCTGCTTTACAAATCTACAAAAAAAAAAAAAGATAATCATGTATTTTAGCGATTTTATAGCTAGCAAGTTTGTGGGCAAAATCGGCTGTGAACCCGAGTGCGGAAAATTAGACGAAAAAGAGAACTATTGCTGATTTATTATTATATATTTTGTGTGACACTTTTTCCAAGGAATATATTTTTTAATTTCCCATTTTATAATTATTATTATTTTTTTTCGTCTTAGCGATCGGATTTAAAATTTTAAACAAAATATTACACTTCTACATTTTTTGGAAGTAAAAAATTGCGATTTAAATACTGATTGGCATATTTATGGGCTAGAGTGCCTTAAGGATGTCTTATGTTGATTACCGCATAGTCAGATAACAAGCGGGCAACCAAAATGGGTCCTGTTAAAATTATTTCATTTTAATGATTTATGCACGCAAAATAACTGGCCACGTTATAGTGATCGCTGCATTAACGATGTATGGCTGAGAAATACACAGGGCCTCGTTATTTTGATCGCCTCATTAATAATTTATGGGCGTGACAGTACCCATTTACAATGATCGCCATTTATCTTAGGCAATCCCATTTTTATTTATTTCATCTATAAGCTCTCCGCTCATCTTAGATAAATACGCACAGGGCCAGTAGTATTTTGTCAGAGGGATTATGGAAAAAATATTATTTATATATAAAATTAGTATATATATATATATATAATTTAGTTATTTTCGTATAGTTTAAAATATTTTATTTAAATTTCTCGGTTTGTATGTAAAATGCAATTTCTGGGCCCCAAGGGAAGTCAAGACAGTACGCTGCAGAATGTATGTGGGTCCCTCTCAGAAGCGACCGGCTAGATGGGCGAAGACCGGCTAATATATATATACATGCTTATGCCTATAAACTTCTTAACTAACTTTTCAAACTAAAATAGCTTTCACAATTAAAGTAAGCAATGTAAATAATTTAAAAGTGGAAAAATTAAATGTGCTTTCCGCGATAAACAAACCTTTTTTCTCCATATGAATCACAAGTTTCTAGGGTTTTATATTTACAGCAGATATTACACCTGTTAACCCTTTCAGGGGCAAAGTGCTTCTGTTGTAAAAATGGGGAAGTGATTGCATGGCGCCAAAGTTTACGAACGCATTTGTTTGAAAATAAATGAAAAGTTTTCTTCACGTGTACATCATAAAAGCAAAATTTTATTTCAAAATTCTAGTGTCATTATGACATTTTCGCCTAATTGAATCGCAGAAATGCTATGATTAAATAAGGCAAAGCTTACAATAAAAAATAACTGGTGGGAATAATCGAGGATTCTTAGCAATCTTATGCAGCACGTATACGTGTCGCTCTTCCCCAAGGGATTAAGCGATTAAATTTAAGTGGTATGAATATATGATAATATTAAGTGGTATCCACTGCCTTTCGAGGGATTAATTATATAGCGTTATTGAGAAAATCCTATTTTTAAATAAAAATGTATCCAGTACAGTACCTTTTAATGTACTGGAGAAAAGTGAAAGGTCATTGATCTTTAAAGAAATAGGAAGTATTTAGAGGAAAAGGAAGGGAGGCAATTTATCATTAGTCGTACTTAAACGTATTATTTGATAAATAACATGCACAGTTAAAAACTTGAGGAAAATAAATAGATATAATTTTTCTTAATATGATACGCCTAAAAATATTTGTGTTGCAGTTAAGAGGTAATTAGTGTAAAATAAAGTAAAACGAATAGCAATTATGATTGTTAGAATACAACGTTACTGTGTAAAAGTGAATATCTTAAATAAAAATGAAGTAATTAGACATTTACCGGAGACATACTTATTTCACTTTGTGATTAAGAAACTTTGCTAATTATACAGGACCCGATCAAGCCATAGCCCGAAAAAGGGCCTGGTGTTCGTTCTGACCTCGCCCACCCTAAATTTTCGTAAAAAATTAAATATTTCCGGTACCTTAGAATACATATATGAACACACAGTGGTACATATAAATAGATATTTTGTTTTTGACTTCATTGTGCTCTAAAATTACAAAATATTGATTGTAACCTGTACGGGTTGAGAAACTTATTAAACAAAGCTGCGCATAATCTCACAATGGAAGATAAAACAAAATACTTATACTTAGCACAAAAATATACAGCACGCTGAAACGATACGAACCATAATATATTTGAAAATAATTCATTTGGAAATTTTGGGACCTCCTCTTCCCCCTCTCCCTACCCAAATCAGGTCCACTTCCTCGGCTGATGCTTTAATCAGGCCTTATAATTTATAATATATCTATGCAAATCGCTGCAGTCGAATTTCACATATATAAGGGCAAAATTTTTAGTCACTGACTGTTTTGAATGTAAATGCCCTTAAAAAGTTGCATCAATTCACAAATCACTTCGTTACAATTAAGATATTTTTACAAAGTTATTCTAGTATTACTATTGTCTGTAGAACCACGATTTTTTTTCTTCAAAATCTTTTGTATTTGTGGGTAATTTAAGACCTACTCTTATCATTTTCATATAATACAAATCGAGAAATTTTAGACTTAAATTCTGAAAATTGTCAAACGATTACGAAGCAGTAAATCCATAAAGAATAAAAGTAAGTTTTCATTTTTTTTTTTTTTTCGATAAAGGCATGCGGTTAATTCAGATGTTGCAGAAATATTTAAAATTTGTGAAGTATGATTCTTTTTTTATTGAAACAAACTCGTAGTATTCGTGATTAACGTATATTAAGCAAGATATTCAGCCAAAATAAAATAAAAGTTAATAAAATAAAGTTACCTATTTAAGATTTTTATATCAACAGTATATATTTTTTATTTTTATATTTTCAGTATTAAAATATTGTTTATGAAATATTTTTAGTAAACAGTTAGAGTAAAGCTTATTTAAGATTTTTTTAAAAATTTATTGTTATATTTGGTAATTCTTGGGAAAATGACAGTTTGTTACATTGGGCCTGAAATGTTAAGCGTTTTAGTATTGAGAGATGACCGAAATCATAATCAATTTTGAGTTTGATGCATTCTGTTACTTAAAAAGATGTAAAGTATATTTTATTTATGAAACCTGTATTTAATGAAAATATCACTCTGCCACTTCCACTGAAATATAATAATCGGACTCTGGTCTTATCCACGATATATGTTATAAGAACGGGAAAACAATTTCAAGTGTTTTGCTCAGAGTTCGCCTCTTCCCCCTGTGGTTAAAAAAAAAAAAAAAAAAAAAAAAAAAAACATAGCTGCGAACTTGTACACTTTTTTCGTAAAAACATGCTTTGAACCAATATATATATATTTAATACTATGTGTGTTGCGTTTATTTAATCTCTTAGGAACCAGCGTCTCCCATTAAGGAATTTTATTCCGTTGGCACAATTTTTAAAAAAAATACTTGCCTTTACTTACTTAATTACGAAAATGCTTTAATTAAATTATGCAAAAATTACTTTTCTTTTTTACTGGTACCAAAAACAAATCCTGCATGTAATTGTATAATAAAAAAGATACATTTAAAAATTTGTGTGATTTATAACCTTTGGTACCAACGAATTCTATATATCAGTGTTGAAACATTAATTTTAGCCTCAAGTCGCTTTTCAACGCAAAGTTTAATAAAACTGTCATTTCATGAAGTGACTTACGCATATATATTCACGATTTTTTCCCCCTTACTGATGCAACATATTGTATTCATTATATTTTAACTGCACAAGAAAATAATATTTTTTTAAAGAACTGATCGATTACTCCGCGACTCAATAAAACATCGTACACAACCTATAGTTTGGGAACGGCTGCGGTTCTGTACCAGTTACATATTATTTCGGCTGCCGTTTAAAAATGACTTTCAGCAGAATGAAGCGTGGCGATATCAGGCCTAGCAGCGCTCCTATATTTCCTATAAATTCTTGAAAGTTCTTATATTTTCTATAATTCTTATGTTTTCCTATAATTTTTGGAAGAATCAAGTAGGTGCCTGAAAACTTAAGACGTTTAAGGGATTTAGATATTGGAATTTGAACAAGGAGAGTCATTTTGAAATTAATAAAATCTGAAAGAACTCGCATAAAAGTAGAACTACAAAAAAATCCCTGATGGCTCGGCCTACAGACACAGGTAGATTTCGAAGACGCAGACCGTGGGGCGCCTTTTTATTTGGAATTACAGAAGAAAGACTTTTTTGCCACGATGTGGCAGTTGTGGCCGCCCACTTCGAAATATATGTGTGCCTGTAGGTGGAGCCAGCAAGGATTTTTTGGTTTTAATTTTTTTTGCTGTGAGAATTGGTCCTATAAAAAACTTGTGGATATAAAAGTTGTCGATAATATTAAGACGATTTATAATAAATTTAAGTTTAAAAGATCCAATCGGATTTTTTTTTAAATGGCTCGAAAAGAGCTTACAGTTGAAAAAAGAAAAGTAGTTGTTTATCTTCATGAAAAAAGGGATAAATCTTATATTGAAATTTCTGAAATAATGTCTCGAAGCCGCTTCTCCAGCCAAAAGGTCATTAATCGATAGAAAAGAAAACAGGATTGAAAATTAAGCTGGAAACGGCGGATAAAAAAAAAAATTAACAGTGAGTGATGTTAGAATAATAATGTGCTGCATTTCTGAAAATTCCTCAATTAGTGCTAGAAAAATAACCGAAGAGTTGCAAAAGTATGGCAATAAAATAGTACATAAAATAACTATTAGAAGAGCCATTAATGATGCTGCGTTTAGATCAAGAATCGCAAGAAGGAAATCGTATATTTCTCCGATCAACTGGAATAAAAAAAAAATCGTGTTTGCCAGAAAATATTTACTTGCATCCCCCAATTTCTAGAAACATTTTTTTTTTTTTTTTTAGATAAATTTTTAAATAGATTTTTTCAAAATTTTTTCTTAGTTTAGTATTTTTAGCATAAATGGGCGAATTGGAGTTTGGAGGAGAAAGAGGTTATGCAATGAATCCGAAATATACGACAAAAACATGACAGAGAAGGTGTAATGGTTTGGGGCTGTATGTCAGCTTCAGGAGTAAGAAATTTAGATTGAGACTATCATGGACAGATTTAAATATTTTATAAAAAATTGTGAAGGACAGTGCATTGAAGTTAGGTGTCGCGCGGGATTATTTCTTTCAACAAGATAATGATCCGAAGCACACAGCTCATATTGTCCTATTATGTCTATTTTACAATACCCCTCCACGTACTTGCCACTCCTCCACAAAGTCGGGATTTAAATCCCATCGAACATCTATGGAGCATCTATAGCAGCGAGTGAACAGTTATGATATCCGAAATAAAACACAGTTGAAAGAGGTTTTACTCGCAGAATGGAATAAAATTCCGAAAAGTGTTGCAGAAAATCTGGTAAATCTGGGTATTGCTTCTTTAATAACTGAGTCAGATAATGTTAAATGAATTTCAGCTGAAAAACTTACCGAAGCCGAAGGGAAGAAAAATCAAAATTATGTTTTCTTGCATATTTTTGCCCCCTTAAGAATGATTTGGCCATTTTTAAAGTGCATAATTTTATCTTTCTCATCCATCATGCTTTTATAATAGCCACGTATATATATATTTCTTTAACCCTTTATATCCTGAATTAATTTTCCAGCTACTTTTTAATTGTATTTTTGCATCATTGGATAAGTTTTGGTGCAGAATAAACATAGGAAAGAGGAAAATAATTTTTATAGTGTTTTAGTGGTTAATTATGCAACTGTAACCACCATAAATTTTTTACCCTATGATATAAAATAAAATAGTAAATTTCAAATAGTAAACTTCAAATAAAATATAGGAAATGTTCACCTGTAGAGTATAGAAAACAATAGAAAATAATACTACTAAATAACCGGTAATAAACCACTAAAATTACTCAAATGAAGAACAACATGCATGTCAATTCTATTGCAAAATGGATTTTGAATGTAACGTGGCAAATGTAAAATCCCTACAATGCAAAGAAAGAGGATATGTGCTTGAATTTGCCATCTCCTGCCTGCTGTCAGAAATACACTCTTTGTGCCATTGTGAATACCGTTAGGAAAAACGGTCATATTACTAATATATAGGTATTTTATTAAAGTTGTGCTTATAAGTACCGTCAGGATAAAAAGGGTTAAGGAATAGACAACTTCAACGAATTCTCCAATAATTACTACTGAACGTTTTCCACCTATAAATATTTAATTCTTGTTTGCTTAGTAAATTGTGCGGCTTAAACTATCAGTTGTTTGCATACTATGTTAATGTGTCCATATTGTATGCATTACAATATTATGTATTTAATGAACTTTGTCATATGCATATGTATTTCTACACTTATAACATTCCTATGTATCTATGTATTTAAATTCCTATTTTTCCTATAATATTTTCGACATGTCACTTCTAGGCCTGCGATATCTATGGGGGAGAGTAGGGAGGTGCTCATTTAAAAATGTTGAGAACCGTTGGTAACTCTTCGCTCAACTTCATCAAAACCACTAAATTAATTTCTGAAATTCAAAACAGGTGAATAAAAAAGATTGTTTCGATAATATATGCAAATTTCTTGTCTATTCGAGCACCCTCCTTTTTTTTTTGGGGGGGGGGAGGGTAAACAAGGCCACAGTACGGAAGAAAATATGGATAGATGGTCAAACAGACTTAAACATATAAGTGTTCAGATGTGATAATGCATCTGCGTTTGCCCTCATATGTTGATAAAAGATTCTACACAAACTAAGACATATTTATGTTGATGCTCATTAAAAAGAAAAAGTTTTTTTTGCATTGCAGCAAAGCAATTTCTTTGTTTTTATTATTTTTCATTAATTATTGCTTTATTGTTTTTCAATTTTAGAATTTTATGATTATCGTCAAAATTTTCTATTAATTTTAAAGCAATGTTACTCACTACTTTTTGCGAAAAATGTTCTTACTCCGCTATTTGTAAAAAGTAATACTCACATTATTTAATGACAGAAATTCTACTATTGAATAAAGTGAAAATTTATTTTAAAAAAATAGTGGTAACAATGCTGACCACATACTTGAGTACCACTGATTTAAAGTATTTATTAACACTTCGTTTCAAGAGTATTGAAGTCTTTTTCTTTTGTTTGTCCCTTTTATTAGTTGGTTGAGGTGTGAACAGTTTGAAAAATGAATACAACAGGTGCCAGACCAAAAAATAGGCATAGCAGAAGTGAAGAGAATCAAAGTGATGGCAATGAAGGCTCAGACAGTAAAGAAGATGAAAGAAATAGGTATGTTTATATATTTTTAACCAACTTAAAAGGAGGTTCACAATCCAGTATTTTTAAAGGCACGTTCAGACTTTGGTTGGTATGGGTGCGCCTGTTTTGATAATCTTCGTTTCGTTTGAAAAGATATACTATTCAAGAGGTAGAAAATCTCACCCTTCAATAATTATGCCACAAACAATCGTAAAGATGCCGGTACTAATCGATTGAGAATAACATCTACTATTACAATGGTAGACACAATTATTCTTTGAGGGGAAAGGGTACTTCCATATCAAAATTTGCACAAACTTTTAACGTTCCAAAAGATGCATCTGTCAAATTAATATATATATATATATATTTAATCAAAGATTAGTTACATTCAGATGCTTCTGATCATTTGGATGAGAAATTTTCACAATATGAAAATACTCAATAGTAGTGTCAATATAGTGTTAAGCTACACAGTACTACTTTACGTTTTAAAAAAAGTCGTCGTACCGTGTATAATTTTTTAAGTCACGTCAAAGAGTTTAATTTATTATTGTCTACAGCGCGTCAACATGAGCGATATTTCAACGATGGGATTTAAAACGAACATGGATAAAATGGATTGGCGCTAAATTTTTTCGTTAGTGGTTCGTGTGAACTTCAAATTAATGATAGTTATAATGAATGATATTCGAATGAATCATTCAGGCATGCGCAAAAATATAATTGCCAACCTTCGTATTATTTTTAATCAATTAAAACAAGATTTTTTTTTCTTAAGAATTAAATTAAGAGCCACATAAAAAATAGCTTATTTTTATGTGGCTCTCAATTTTATTCTTTTTTAACACTTTCCAACTTATAGTTGAAAAGTGTTTATGAAATCTGTCTGTCTGGCAGGGTTCCCAGCGACCTGGAAAGTCATGGAAAATCTGGAAAGTCAGGGAATTTCAAAGTAGTCAGGGAAAGTCATGGAAATTTTTAAATATATAGGTAAAGTCAGGGAATTTACAAATATTTGCTAAAAAGTCATGGAAAGGTATGGGGGGAAAAATTATTTGAAATAATTTCTTTTTCAGAAAAGTGTAACTATCTCTCGTTACATGGTGCCTCTGAAAAATCTCTAGACTCTTGTCGGTTTTAATATCGAGAAATTCCTTCTAATGCAATGCAGAAAAACCATAATATGAACAAAAGTTTTCTACATTTTTGAGACATTTCACATTCTGGACTTTGTTGTATGGCATTCCTTTGAAAAGATGGAAGTTTTTTTTTGCATTATAGTATAGGGTGTCCCAAAAGTCTCCGTACAACTTAAAAAATTTATTACAAAAAAAAATAATAGGCCTACAGCAAAAATAATTACAACAGTACATAGAGTAACTTAAAAAGTTTTTTTCTACTACCTTAGTATACTTGTACATGAGATCCTTCCGTTGCACGAAGAATATAAAGTCGATATTCCAATTCCATCCACGTGCGTTTCAGCATGGTAAAATCAACAGTAGTTACAACTGTTTGATGAAATCCGAACAAAATTGAATAGTCTCATGGAATTGAAACAAGAGATCCAAACAGCAGTAGCTACTGTTGATGTTAGCAGGAAAAACGTTCATGGATTGAATTACTGCTGTTTGGATCTCTTGTTTCAATTCCATGAGACTATTCACTTTTGTTCGGATTTCATCAAACAGTTGTAACTACTGTTGATGTTAGCATGCTGAAACGCACATGGATGGAATTGGAATATAGTCTTGATATTCTTCGTGCCACGAAAGGATCTCATTTTGAAGTTTACTAAGGTAGTAGAAAAAAACTTTTTAAGTTACTCCCCAGCAGCAGAATTTTTTTCTACAGTCTGCAACACAAGTAGAAACTTTAAAAACAGTCTGCAGAACTTAAGGACAAACGTCCCTCGCATTACGTTACATTCACTCAACCCCCCCCCCCCCCGAATTATTTGTGATTAACATAAAAGGAAAGTATTTTTAAAAATAATTTACCTTTGTCCTCAGAATTTTTAACACCCATACATTGTCTGAAAAATCTTTCATAAAATTTGTGAAAATTTCTGAAGTTAGAAAATACAATAACAGTAAAAATAACACCTGAACACCAACTTCTAAAATTTTTTAAAAGATTGATATAATGTGATAATATCAAAATTTATATATAGATGGGATAATATTAAATGTTACTTGCAGCAATTTTGCCATGCCCAAATCGGGTGGCAGCACTTGCACTGCAGAAGATGTCGATGGAGCAGGAAGAAAAGTGGTTTTCGATTGAGTTGGAGCAGCCACATCACCTGAATTCAGTAGTGGTGATGTTCGAATGAGCATGTCAGTTGAATTTGGTTTCGGGAATCTGAGCTCGTCAATCGCGTGTGGCACGGATCGTATTACTATGGCACAAGGCAAATAATTTCTAGCAGAGTTTTATTTTTCTAAACTTTAACATAGGGGTACACAACCTTTTTAAGTGAAGGGCCGCTTACAAAAATGACTGGGCTGTCGAAGGCCACCATTAGTAGCACAGAGAGAATTTTGTTTTGAGGTGCTGGGGAGCTGGGGGTCCGTTAGGCAAAATTTTCAATTTATACGCAATCGATCGGCGAAATTTACGATTTATACGCGCTTGATTGACGAAATTCGTGATTTTTACCTGTTCCGATCGGTGAAATTCGTGATTTTTACCCGCCTAACCGGCGAAAATTGCGATTTTAATGCACCTGATCGGCGAAATTCGTGTTTTTTTGCACCCGATCGGCAGAATTTGCGATCTTTTCACACCCGATTGGCGAAATTTACAATTTATAGGCACCCGATCGGCAAAATTCGCGATTTATACGCACCCAATCGGCAAAATTCGCGATTTATACGCACCCAATCGGCAAAATTCATGATTTTTACGCGTCCGATTGACGAAATTCATAATTTTTGCATGCTTAATGGGCAAAAATTACGATTTTTACACACCTGATTGATGAAATTCGCGATTTATATGCTCCCGATCAGCAAATTTTGCATATTTTACGCGTCCAATCGGCGAAATTTGGCAAAATCGCGACTTTTACGCAGCCGATTGGAAAAATTCATGATTTTTTCACGTCCGATCGCGAACCGATTCTAACAGTTAAAAATTAGGCTGCAGATTAGCTCAAGAGTCTGCGACGTGCGTCGCAGCGTTGCGCCGATTCTGCGCCCGGGATTACTCTATGCACTGTTGTAATTATTTTTGCTTTAGGCCTTTTTGTAATAAATTTTTGAAGTTGTACGGAGACTTTTGGTACACCTTGTATTTTATAGAATTTCATTTTGCACTTTTCTTGAAAAGTGCTTGAATTTTCTCCTGGGAAAAGAGTAACCCTGTTATTACGATAAAAATTTTTGATTTATCGTTTCATGCTGCTTGTTATTTTGTGTTATTTAACCCTCTGAGCATTTTGAAAAAGGGTAAAATTGTAATGTTGTTTTCTCTGCATTTTGTTTTAAATGCTAAAAAAATGTTTCTTTCAGCATTATAAATAAAACTTAATTACAAATATGAATGTAACCCTTGAGGGTATTAATCATTCTTCAATGTTTTGAAAATTCCTTAAATCTATAGAATTATATTATCTTAAACATTGCATATATTGCAGTGAAACCTGGAGCTTAGTGAATGGAATATTACGTTCCACACGCTTAGAGGGAACGAGCAGATTTTGTGTATGCTCGTTTGGTCATGGAATTTTTTTGTATTTGGTCAGGGAAAATCATGGAAAGTCAGGGAAATTGCAAGACATGTTTTGCTGGGAACCCTGTCTGGGCTCTAACCTCTAACTCTCATAAATATACTCGGATTGTCATGAAATTTTTATACATTTTTGAATTTTACTGTAGAATGTTCGGTATTGAAAATGAAGGGTGTAGCATTAGTAGTTCATTTACAGGGACACACAAAAGAATTTCATCACATTATGGTCTAGGGGAAAAAATCGTTTGCGGCGCATTTTATTGATGTTACGATATTTCAAACATAATGAAATTAATATGCATTACTGAGCTGAACTACAGCATGCTTTCACCGGAGTATACAATTAGTAACATTTATAGTTCAATTACAGGAACGTACAAAATAATTCCTATACATTATGATCTATGGGGGGAAATCGTTTGATTTGCATTTTGAACATGTTATGCTGCATGAAACATAATGGAATTTAAAAGGATCACTAAGGTTCAATTCAACTTATTTTCTATAGATTATGGATTGAGTAGGATTTATCGTTCATGTACATAGACGCACAAGAGAATTTGGTTAAAGGACTGACTGACTATGATCGGTAATTGTTGGAAGTACTCTTTCCTCTGTGATATGTAATTTTTAGCGTATTAAGTAAGTGTTGTTTACAAATTGTGTAGATTATATACAGGGCTGCGCGAAAGACTTTGAATATGGGCAGCAGTTGCTGAAAATGGATTTTTACTGAGTTCTGCATTTTTTAAATTGTTTATTTAGATATCTCATTTCATCGTATGAAGAAATTAACTTTCTTAATAATATTCTGTTAGTGTTGGAAAGTGTTTCATATTCTATGCCGGATGCATGATTTTTTTTCTTGTTTTTCCTTTTTAACCAAATTTCTGGTTTTAATTGATTAAAAAGAATATGAAGGTTATCAGTTATGCTTTTGCACATGCCCGAATGATTTATTCGAATATCGAAATCATTCATTACGCCCATCACTACTTCAAATAGAATATTCGTGTCGGGTATAATATCTGACCCATATAATGACTCTAATCTGTGTAACAAGAATGGGTTGCTACAAAAATATGAAGATAAACAATCCTTAAAATTGGTTTTACCCTTGAAAATATTTGTTTGCAAGCCGTTCTACATTTGAAGTCTTGTTTGTCTTTCGCTCATCTCTACTTTTTTTTTCTCTTTTGGTCAAAATATTAGAATGTACTTCTTTCATAGTCGATAAGTTAGCAATGAATTTCTTTTCAACCAATTTACCGCATTTTACTCGCATATTTTTCACACTTTTTGGTATTTTCTGCAGCACCAAAACATGGGAGTATCAAAACGTGATTTTTTCAAGTATTTTTTATAATACTCATTTTTCTTGAATGAAAAAGGAGTAACAAAAGAAATGGCAATCTTTGAGAAAAAAAAATATTTTGATATATAATTGGTAAAACATATTGCCATTTGAATAATCTTCCCTAGTAGTTAGGCAGAGGCAAAGTAGAATGAAACAGCTAAACAGAAAACAAAAAGACTAACTTTGCGAGAAAATTTTATGAAAATTTAAAAAGGCATAAAATAGAGCAAAGGTTTCAAGTTATCTATTTGAATATTAAATGTAATTGAATCAGATTTTATTTTACTAAACATTAAAACAAGTTTTTTTTTTATCTGTCTGCAGTTCTATTACAATGTTTTGTTATATTTTTTAAATACAAGTGAAAAAGAAAAAATAGCCTTGACTCCGCCACCCCTTCAAAAAGAGTAAATTGTTTACTTTGATTCATTTATCCGTAGTTAAAACTTTAAAGTAGGGATCTTCAACTACGTTCCCTGGGCCACGGGTGGCCCGTCATGTCATTTTGTATATTGTTATTTAGAAAACAAAATATTCCCTTGTCATCGAAAAAGACTTCCGAAGCGCGTTATTAAGAAAAATCCCTTCTAATTAATCCCAAAGAAAACAAGTGAAAAGTTGCTTGGTGGTGCTGCACGTAATTTTCCTCCTCATCAATGTGAATCTTATAAAAGTGATCCCCCCCCCCCCCCCCATGATGAGTGGTAAAAAACTGTACCGCTGCACCGGTCATTACTGCTTTGCGCTAATAGCTCTAGATGGCTAATATGTGTGTTTTATTTATAAATGTAATATGGTATTATAATTACACAATGTTTCTAGCGTCCTTCGCTCTCTAGAGTTCTGCGCGATAAATTTGTATGTATATATATAAATAGCTCGATATATATATATATATATATATATATATATATATATATATATATATAAAAGCGATTTTGGTGTTGAAATTATGAAAAGCAGTTTGCATTTTAATTTATAACCCAGCTTCCCATGATTGTCCCAAAATGATACTTTCAGATATTATATAAAATAAGTATAATAGTAACATATATTTTTTTGAAAAAAAATTAAAATACCATTTTTTAAGATATGGAAAGCCTAAGGTCAAAATGTTTGACCTTGAAATTAAATTAAAAAAAAAAAAATATGTGCATGTGATATATCATATGAAAGCCCAATTCATACACTTTCTAACGACACCCAAAGTAAGCCCCTGTGACAATTAGGGAACCAAATGTGACTAAATTTGTAATGCAAGAAATGCAAAAAATTACGATTTTTGTCCATTTATCTCCAAAACCAAGAGAGATGGAGACTTATTACGGAGTATTTATTCATTTCTCCATAGTCCTAACAACTGAGCTTAATATCATAAAATTCTGAAGTGGTCAGGTTTTTAGCTGTGTTGATTTGACATGGAAATTACCCATATTCTTCATGCAAAAAATTATCCGTTTTTTTTTTCTTTTCTGAAAATTTAATCGAAAAGTAGAGTGTCCGAAAAATACGTGGGGGCGTATTTTGCGAGTTAATATAGTAATGAAATGCATTAAAGTGATTGGGTAATTAATAAAACGATGATAGTGTATCATCACTCACGCACTGCAACCGAGCGTGTCTCTGGTTTTTCCGGATGTGAAAAGAGGGACTATTATTTTGGATGAAAATCGATTTATCAACGATGTGCTAAATGTTTAATGACCATCGATTTGTTTCCAAATTAACGGATTTATTTGTATCCTCGAAATCACGCAACCTCTTATTTATGAATTATGAATCTGATAAATGCTTCCCATATATTTTGAAGACATACTCATCGGTACATATCTGGAATACAGGAATTTCGATGCTACGTAACCTAGCAAGTGAGATTAGATTATTTCCCTTTTTTCTTTCTTTCTTTTTTTTTAACTAAATAAATACGGTTGTTTTTACAAAATAATTTTTAAGAGAAGACAGAGGATCTTTAACACTGCTATACTATCAATTTATTTCGGATTTTTAGCTCACAGGCTATCAAAGCCTGAGAGCTTATGTGCCCGCCCGTTCTGTATGTATGTATGTATGTACGTATGTCCGTACGTAACGCGATAACTCTTGACAGAAAACCGTTTTGCTTCCAATTTTATTTATAGGTTCCTTCTGATAAAGCGCTTCCCTGATTAGTTTTGGAGATTGATTGTTTAACTATAAAGGGGGAACGGGGGGGCTAACCCCCCTTAATTAAGATAAATGGTTTTTTCATGCAGAATTGTCCAATTTTCTTCAAATTTTGTATATAGGTTCATTGTGATAAGGTTCTTTCCTGATTAGTTTTTGGGGTTCATAGGTTAAGTATAAAGGGGCTAACGGGGGGGGGGAATCCTCCCCCTTAATTTAGATAAATGAATTTTTCATGCAGAGTTATCCGATTTTCTTCCACTTTTGTTTATAGGTTCCTTGTGATAAGGCGCTTCCCTGATTAGTTTTGGGGATTGATTGGTTAACTATAAAGGGGGGGGGACGGGGGGCTAACCCCCCTTAATTTGGATAAATGGTTTTTTCATGCAGAATTATCCAATTTTCTTCAAATTTTGTATATAAGTTCATTGTGATAAGGTTCTTTCCTGATTAGTTTTTGGGGTTCATAGGTTAAGTATAAAGGGGCTAACGGGGGGGGGGGAATCCTCCCCCTTAATTTAGATAAATGAATTTTTCATGCAGAGTTATCCGATTTTCTTCCACTTTTGTTTATAGGTACCTTGTGATAAGGCGCTTCCCTGATTAGTTTTGGGGATTGATTGGTTAACTATAAAGGGGGGGGGACGGGGGGCTAACCCCCCTTAATTTGGATAAATGGTTTTTTCATGCAGAATTATCCAATTTTCTTCAAATTTTGTATATAAGTTCATTGTGATAAGGTTCTTTCCTGATTAGTTTTGGGGGTTCATAGGTTAAGTATAAAGGGGGTAACGGGGGGGGGGTTAATCCTCCCCCCTTATTTTAGATAAATTATTTTTTTCATGCAGAGTTATCCGATTTTCTTCAAATTTTGTATATAGGTTCATTGTGATAAGGTTCTTTCCTGATTAGTTTTGGGGGTTCATAGGTTAAGTATAAAAGGGGTAACGGGGGGGGTTAATCCTCCCCCCTTATTTTAGATAAATGATTTTTTTCATGCAGAGTTATCAGATTTTCTTCAAACTTTCTATATGGGCTCATTGTGGTAAGAGGCTTCCCTGATTAGTTTTGGGGGTTCATTGGTGAAGTGTAAAGGAGGGAAACGGGGGCTACCCCCCCCCCCCTTAATTTTGATAAATGGGTTTTTCATGCAGAATTATCCAATTTACTCCAAATTTTGTATATAGGCTCATTGTGGTAAGGCACTTCCCTGATTAGTTTTGGGGCTTCACTGGTAAAATATAAAGGGAGAAACGGGGGGACTAACCCCCCTTGATATAGATAAATGGGTTTTTTAAGCAGAATTATCCGATTTTTTTCAAATTTTATATATGTGTTCATTGTGATAAGGCGCTTCTCTGATTAGTTTTGGGGGTTCTTTGGTTAAGTATAAAGGGGGGACGGGGGGCTAACGCCCCCCCCTTAATTTAGATAAATGAATTTTTCATGCAGAATTATCCGATTTTTTCAAATTTTGTATATAGGTTCATTGTGGTAAGGCGCTTCTCTGATTAGTTTTATGGGTTCATTGGTTAATTATAAGAAGGAGAAACGGGGGATGGTTCCCCCCTCTTAATATATTGTCGATTTCTTCATTTTTCGAGGGCTTATTTCAAATTCTTTGAAATAAGAATATAATTTACAGTTAGTGTGAATAGCCTGTGAGCTCAATGCCGTCAGTTTAACTGGGCAGTTTTCTTTTTTATTAGTTATATCAACCATTAGAATCGATCATTATTTGTCGAATTTCAATTTTTCTTCAAATATTGCCAATATTTTGTAGACGGCTAACCATTGATATATCTTTGACGAGATTTGTGATTATTTTAAAAGATTGTTGACCTTTGTGATATTAAGATATGTCTTAACTCTGGAATGCTAGACGGCATTGCAAAATACGACCATTGTAAAAATTACAGGTTTTCATAAAAGAATAAGATCAGAATCAATTTTCAGTTTAACATTTTATTGTCTTTTAAATACAATTTCTGTCTTTTTTACTTTCTTCTATCTTTACAAGAAGAAAGTATTGGATTCATGAAAATTTTCGACTTCCGGTTTTCGACGGATTTATACGTTTTAGAAGGTCCTGAACACGATTTGACTATTTTAAGAAAATGTCTGTCTGTGACTCTGTCTGTTTGTCTGTATGTGACAAAAATTTTGTGGGCGCTCTATCTCAAGAACTAATGCTCGGAATTTAATAAAACTTCAGATCTAGTTAGTCCCTGATATACATTGGTGCTGATTAGTTTTTGGTAAAAATCGCCCAGCAGGTGCCGCTGCTATGCAGCATTTTGCAGGATTTACACGATTTTAGCGATAGCAGGGGTCACAGACCTGCTCCAATTGCACCAAACTGCTCCAAATGAAAATATCTGCTACAATCTGCTACAAATGCATTTTTTTTTTTACCATTTTTGCTCCAAAACGAGCATTTTGTTTTTTCTTTTCTACGGTGAAATCTGATTTCTTTGCGCCATTTTTCCGCCGAACGGCAGATTTCCCCTTTTTTGATTTTTAAAAATCAAATCCGCGATCTGAAGTCGTCAAGTGATCACAGAAAAAAACGTCGATTTTCATCAGACTCTCACAAAATAAAACCTCGATTTTCGGCAAGCGAACTTGAAGTAAAATCATGATTTTTGGCAAGTGACCGAGAAATAATATTGCGATTTTCATCAAACGATCACAAATTGAAACTGCAATTTTCGTCAGACAATCACGAAATAAAGTTTTGGTGTAAACTGCCCAACAAGTGGAGCTGCTATGCTGCATTTTTCATGATTTCCTTGATAGCTATACCTCAAGAACTAATGCACGGAATTTCTTCAAAATTCAGATTTACACTTTGACATAAATAAATGCTGATTAGGTTTTGGTTTAAATTGTCTGACAGGGGGCATTGCTATGCTGCATTTTTCACGATTTGTGCAATAACTATATCTCAAGAACTAATGCACAGAATTTCATGAAATTTCAGACTCTGTTAGACCTTGACCTAAATAGATCCTTATTAATTTTGGATGCATACTGCCCGACAAGTGTCGCTGCTATGTTTTGTTTTCATGATTTCTGTGATAGCTATATCTCAAGCTTGAATACATTGGAATTTAATTTTTGTTGCAAACGATTTGATTTATATAGAAGAATATTTTGTGATGGCCACACCATACTACTTAGTATTGCTAATGCATCCCTGATATAAATATTTCATGGAGTAAGGGAGGGGTTAAATTAGTTTTCATTTCTTTGTTTTTTATTGCAAATGATTCGAAATTTGGAATAGCTGAGGTCCGGAGTATAGATTTTGTACTGTATGAGATTTCAACATATGTGTTGGGTACAATGCTGATACTGAATTTATTTTCAAAAGAAGAGCTTTTGCTGTTCCAAAAACTCAATTTCCTGCTCCACAAGTCATTTTTTGTTGCTCCAAAAACTCACTTTCCTGCTCCAAAAGCCGTTTTTGACTGCTCCAAAACCTGCTCCAATTCTTCCTCAGTGAATGTGACCCCTGCGATAGTCATATCTCAAGAAATATTGCACGGAATTTTAATAAAACTGGAGTTTCAGTTAGACATTGATATAAATTGGTGCTGATTCTTTTTAGTGTATGCGAAACCTGTGTGAGATAGAAGAAAGTTTTGGGATTGACACATCCGACTAGTTTTTTTTTCTTTCATTTTAACCTCTTCTAACAATTAGTCTTTTAGCATTCTAGAATTAAAAAAACACTGAACTAAATACGAAAGATTATTTCTATGGGAAAGAAAATGTTTATCAAGTCATTACAAAATATGTTAATTTTTACCTAGTGCTAGAGAACACACGCGAGATAAAGATGTGCGTTGTATCCGAGTAATGGAAATTGACCTTATATGAGTGCATGAAATTTGCAGGAATTAACTATTCAAGTGCCTCTGAGTTGAACAGCTTTTTTCATTTTCCTATAAATTTATTGCATTTTCAGTTATAAGCGATTGCTCCTTAATAATGACATTTCTCTCATTTCCATGTTTAGAAAATCTGCTTAAAATACTAATTTTGACAATATTTTCCGAATGATTCTTTGCCTTAAAAAAAAAAAAAAGAGAAATTCTGTATCTAAATAAGATACTTGCAAATTATATACTTTTACAAAAGAAACGGACTTTGTGGTGAATATATCTGAATGTACCGAATTTTAATTATTTTGAGTACGATCTAAACATTCGGGACATGACCATCGCTTTTATTCAGGGCTGGCGCTGCGTTGGATCGGACAATTAAATTTTATCCTCGTCCGAACCGCAGATCTGGTTTCTTCTTTATATATGGGTCACATTGTGTTCATTTTTTCCCCTTTTTCGCATTATTACTCATCGGATGTGGATTGCTGTTGATCAGATTGCAAGTATGCACGAAAATTATTAGTATGATGGTGTAAAGATAAAAATTAGCGGTCGCCACCGTTACATGGAAATTTAATGTTAAAAGCTGGCCATTAAAAATTTGGCATTGGTCGCCACTTTACTGCACCGGAAATGTACTAGTAGTACTTTTAGTAGTATTTATTACAGTAGCCTTTACTGCAGCATTGTTAAACACTCTCTCACATTTATCAATTTTCTACTATTTTATTCACGCCTGCTATAAGACCCGTGGCAGAAAGAATCGCAGCGACCAACGCCTCAGAAAATTTCTGATTTCCTCCTTTAGATCCCCCCTCCCCTTCCCCAGTACAAAAAGTTTAAAAAAAAAAATCCTTAAGTTTTTAGCTCACAGGCTATCAAAGCCTGAGAGCTAATGTGCCCACCCGTTCTGTATGTATGTATGTACGTATGGCGTATGTACGTATATGTACTCTCGATAGAAATAACCGTTTTTCTTCAAATTTTGTTTATAGGGTCACTGTGATAAGGCGCTTCTCTGATTAGTTTTGGTGGTTCATTGGTTAAGTATAAAGAGAGGAAACGGGGGGCTAACCCCCCTTAATTATGATAAATGGGTTTTTCAAGCAGAATTATCCGATTTTCTTCAAATTTTGTATATATGTTCATTGGGATAAGAAGCTTCCCTGATTAGTTTTAGGGGTTCATTGGTTAAGTATAAAGAGGGAAATGGGGGTCTACCCCCCCCCCCCCCACAATTTAAATAAATGTGTTTTTCTTGCTGAATTATCCGATTTTCTTCAAATTTTGTATATAGGTTCATTGTGGTAAGGAGCTTTCCTGATTAGTTTTGGAGGTTCATTGGTTAAGTATAAAGGGGGGTAACGGGGGTCTTATCCCCCTTAATATATATAAATGGGTTTTTAATGCAAAATTTTCCGATTTGCTTCAAATGTTGTATATATGTTCATTGTAATAAGACGCTTTCTTGATTAGTTTTGGGTGTTAATTGGTTAATTATAAGGGGGAGGGTGGGGAAATGACCCCCCTTATTGTCGATATTGTCGATTTCTTTATTTTTGGAGGGGCATTATTCTTTGAAGTAAGAGCCTAATATACAATTAGTGTGAATAGCCTGTAGCCATAGACCTTACAATATACTAGACCCCACATTGGTAACCTTTTCGTTGACAGACATCAGTGGTGGTGGTGGTAGATTTATTCCGCCAAACTGGTTTTTCTCCCGCCAAAATCTGCGTGGAATTTCCCCGAATTTGCCGCCGAAACTTTATATTGTGTCTGTGCCTGTCTGTGCTGTTGTTGTTTTTCTAGAGATTGACTAATATTTTAAATTCAAAACAGTTCATTTTAAAATATCTTGCAACAGTGTTCCAAGCTATAAAAGAACAGAATAACTATATATCTCATTAAGGTTGAGAGTCTACAGCTGTGTTTATAGTTTGTTAATTTTCGAAATAATTTGGAATGCTTTCTTGGGAGAGGGGGGGGGGGGGAATTATTCTTTTTTGTAAGATTTCTCATGTGAAATTGAGTTTATTACCTAAATATTGATTATTTATACATTTTTTTAAACCCATTGATATTGTACCTGGCAAAAGGATGAGCTTCATTTTTACAGATTTTCTTATTATAATAAAATTTTAGAATATCTACATAATTTTTTAATTGTTTTTAGGTTAGACCATTAATATGTAATAAAATGCATCATTTTAAGCTGATTACATCAGGTGTTTTTTTTGTTTTTGTTTTTTTATAACATGGGTTACTTTTTAGAAAAGTGTTTTTTTTTTTTTTTTTTTTCAAATAAGAATTTGTGATTAAGCAAGAGCTTAATTGTCTGCCATTTTGTAATAAAGTGATAAAATGTAAAATACTCAATATATTAAAATCATCAAACAAGCTGTAAAAATTTAGCTATGTTTAATTTTTTAAATTCTTTATTATACTTTATATAAAGAAAATTTCAAAATTTATTTTTTTAAGAGGACAGTACAATAAGTGATTCCTGTCATGTGACAACATTTTTCTTCTTTCAAGTGCTGCGGCATCGGAAATTCGGTTCAAAATGCTGACGGACTTTTCTAAAATATCTTCTGCTTTTATTGAAAGCCTCTTTTGATAGCAAACTAAATAAGAACACCTGCCAATTTCATACATTTCCGATCACAAATTAATGAAACAATTTCCTGACGGCTCGGCCTACATGCACAGGTAGATTTTAAAAATACAGATAGTGGGGCCTCTATTTATTGGGAATTGCATAAGAAATGACCTTTTTGCCATGATTCGGCAGTTTAGACCACCCACTTCAAAACCTACCTGTGTCTGTAGACAGGATTTTTTTTTCTTTCGGGCTATAAGAGTTGGTCTTATAAAAAAAACTTGTCAAAGTAAAAGTTGTAGATACTATTAAGAGAATTTATAATAAATGTAAGCAGATTTGATATCTTGTGAATTGACGAAGTTTTGAATTCTTTTCTTCTTAAACCCTATCCCCCCCCCCTCCCTTGAGGTCATTTTTAATGATATCAAAAATCTGTCATACATAAATTTTTTGGCCCTTTTTCTAGAAGTATTAAAAACTTTAAACGGATTCGATACGTATCATAATTAAGAAGCTATGGGGATTTTTCTGTTTTCACCCCCCCCCCCCCTCCCTTTGGTTCGATTTTGCCCATTATCGAACTTGAACAAGATATTATGCACTTTAATTTTGTGTATCAGTTTGAAAAAGATTAGTGCAGAATTATTGAAGTTATCGTGTCCATAAAAAAGTGATCTAGATAGATAGATAGATAAAAGTTTTGAATTTGGGGGTGGTTTTGGGTTCTAGAAGTGATGATCGGCGTAGATCTGCAAAAACTTTTCAGAAAGTCCAACATAGGGGAGAATGTAATAGGTAGTATTTCTTACGAAATCTACCTAAAATCATATAGTAGCCATTTTGTATTTGAGAAGGTTTTATAGCATCTAATTATGACAGCAAGTATTGTTTAGAAGTCAACATCTTCAATAGTTGCCGGTGGTTATTATTTTCAATAATTGTAAAGAAAAAAAAAACACTTACTTGAGAGTTAAACTTAATTTTTTATAGCATCCAAAAGTTTCAAATTATTTTTTCTCAGAAACTTATACAAAATAATAGTTATTTTAACAGAGAAAAAATTACACAAGTTCTAACTTAGTAGATATGAAATATCCTGGAATTTTTATTTTTCATACCAAAAAAAAAAAAAAAAAAAAATAAATAAATACTGTGCATTTGTATTTTTTTTTCTATACATGCGTATAATGTTATCTATCGATGTTTTCCTTTTGATTAAAAATATTGTAATACATTTATACTTTCAATTAAATATATATATATATGTATATATGAAAGATTGCCAAAAATATGCCTTTAAATTGGAACATCAAAAGCAAAACAAAAATTCTGGATTGCAGCAAATATATGTTCTATAGAATGTATTGTTACATAAAGACAGTATGTGGTTTCAAGTTTTCAAAACCTATAAAACACATTATCAAATCAAATAATATTTTATAACATGCCACTGCTAACTTTCCACAAATTCTTCACTTTTGTAAGAAAAGAAAAAAGATACTGTAAATACTGTTCAATTTTCTGTTATTTTAATAATGCCAGCTAAATTTAATGCATTTTTAGAATTAAAAAAAAAAAAAAAAATCTGACATTAATTTGTTACATTTCGTGAAATGATTGTGTCAGATTGAAGCTTTCCAAGCAGAAATCTCGAAATAATTTGTGTTATCGTACTTAATATCTTATATCACTAATAATTTTTTTTTTATTTAAGTAACATTTATTAGAAGGACAAAGACATTTTATAACATTAAAATAAAATACAGCAGCAAAAACAGAAAAAGAAAATCCATCCAGAAGATTAAACAATCCTTTTTTCACCATGGGTGGGACTCTCATAACTTATTTCTATCCTTCCTCTTTGACATTAAATCCTAGAAGGAGCAACAGTTTCGTTTTGGTTTGTTTACGTTTATTTTTATTGCGAGAATGAAATCGAAGTTGCCAAGAAAGCGATCACCGCCAAAACAGACATTTTTTAAAGCGCCAATCCGAGCTGATCCTGAAACCGGATTTTCAACAATATAACAAAGAGATGTGGCCTCTAGTAGATTATTCCTCTGAGCCTGTAGCTCAATGCCCTCAGTTTAACTGGGCAGTTTTCTTTTTATTTCTTTCTTTTCAAATTTGTGCCCTATGTATGTATTGTTTTGTCCTGTTGTTTTATTTGTTACTTTGAAGTAATGGGTCATTTCATGATAACCTACGTTACATTTAGAAAAAATTTACTTCAGTAATTTTAGTAATATAATACCAAAAATATTCAGAAGGTAAAGTTGAAGTTGTTTGTTCATTAAACCTATCCGAAGCGAAATTTGGATGAAAATTACCTAAATTCAGTGCTATTTCTTGAACACTGGCAGTTATATTTATTATGGTAACTCGCGTTTTTTATTTTATTTTTTCCCCCCAGTAATGTAAGTTACCATTATAAATATAATTGCCAGTGTACTAGAAATAGCACTAACTTTAAGTAATTTTCATCAAAAATTCTCTTTGGATAGGTTCAATTAACAAATCACATCAACTTTACATTTTGAATAATTTTGGTATTATATTACTAAAATTACTGAAGTCAATTATTCTAAATGTAACTCAAGTTACCATGGAATGGCCCTACTAATAAATTAATGCCATTGAACCAATGAACAAAGAATACCAATGAACAACCATCTAAATTCTCCTCTCCTCTGAATTTTTTCTTCCCCTTACTTTGCTTCTCAAGAAACATCTGCCATATTTATTTATTTATTTTGCCGTATTTATTCTGTTTCCCCGTATTTCTGAATTTACTCAAACTAAAATTATGAAAAAGTTAGGGGTAGTAGGGGTTTATTTAAACCTTACAGGAAAACCATAGCGATTATCCTAGGTCACATAGTTTTTGAGAAAATCGCATTTTCCCGTTACACACAAGCTTTACTTTGCGGACGCTCAGCGGGGGTGAGGTGGGGTGGGTGAGGGGCGCTCGAGCTACCTATCGACGCGGAATCATCTAAGAATTATTGATAATTATTTTCGAAAGCATTTGTCGGTAATTAGCCGATATATTAATTAAAAATCCAAAGTTTTATTATTCTTTTAGAAACGTTTTTTTTTTTTTTTTGTAATATTGCAGTTTGTAATTAATAAATCTATTGTACGGAAATGGAACCCTTTCTGCGCTAGTAAAACTTGCACTTGACCAATTATTCTGTTCTAAAATAGTGGTATCTTGGTTTGCGGATCACAGTTTGAAGGCTTTACATAATCTGAAACGTAGATAATAGATAAATGGAATGTTGATAAACAGAAAATATATGTAAAACTTTTGCATCAGTACCTAATATAAGATCGGAGAAATTTAGCTGCCGAATTTCAACAGAAAATCTCCAAAACAAATAAACTAATAAATCTGCAGATTAGGAGCCTCAACGTCAGCTCTAAAAGTCATTGTTTTTTAATCTCACTTTTCATATTATTTAGCATCTTACAATCCGAAATTTAATTTTTTTACATTACGAATATTTATAGGCATATAAAATACTTCGGAGGTTTCAGAAATTAGAAGCGTTAAATTAAACACGGTTTATGCAATGATGTTCGGAAATTCTTATGAACTTCTTGTTCCTGTAACTTTTTAGATAAAAAAAAACTTTTATTAAAATAAATTCTTCATTTATGTCAATTGAATACAAAAATAGTTTATTTTGATAATAAAATATTGCATCAAAATAGTTCGAGTTACTTGAATTTTATTATTTTGATATTCTTTGAAATAGGTTAGCTAAGTAACTAATAAATTAAAGAGCAAAGTAAAAAGAAATGTATTTTAAATTTGTAAAAAATATGAAAATAGAATGTTTTATATTTCCAGAACAGATGCAAAACATTTTCCAATAATTTAAACAATTAATTTCTAAATTCTAATGAATGTATCAGCAAATTTTCAAAGCTATTGCATATATTTAAAACCTCCATATCGGAAATTTAGCATTAATAATAATTTTACGTTTACATCCATTATTCAAATATGTGATTTTCATTTCAGTTAAAAATAAAATTTGAAAATCATCTGCATTCCCATAGGAAAGCATTATGACCTAAAAAGAAATGTTCTATATTTTTCGAACGAATGAACCAAATGTTAACTAAAAACTATACAGCTAATTCTGGAAACCTCACCTACATACCCACCAAAAAACAACCTTGTAGGACGATTTTTACGGCAGTTATCGCGGAACAGACAGACAGACAGACGGAAACCAAAAACTTTTCGTGTCTCCAGTGGCGTAGCTACGCTGTTCGGCGCCCGGGGCAAGAATAAACTTTGCGCCCCCCCCCCCTCAAATAAAGAAATAACCACATTTTTTTTTTCTCAAGACGAAAAAAAGTCCTCCCGGCTTGTACCGAGAAGAAAAGATAGTTCCCTCTTCTTAGTTTTCCAGAATTCAGTTAATCTTACTCAAACACACGAAGCTAAATTGCGTGAACCCGATTATAGAAGATTCCTAGTTTTCTTCAGCACTGAAATAGGTGAACACTTAGACAGCTATAGCCAAGATGACTTCATGTAAGGCGACCTTCTTTTATCGCCAAATTTCGCGATATTTAGCCAATTACCGCTACATACACTTATATACACTTTTAGAATTTTCATTTTTCAACTGACTCGCTGTTTTTGTTTTGGACACTTCTTAAGGTGCATCTCATAAAATTAAAAATAGAATTTTCAACAATACAAATAGTTTATTTTAAATAAAAAATTAAGTAAAAAGTAATTTTTATTTTATTTTAAAATTTGCAATTAACTAATTAACTTTTTAAAAATCTGGGCATTAAAGTTATAAAAGACATTTGTAAGGAAAGTATGAAAAAAAGATATTGCGAAAACTTAAAAATTGTAGGAAAAGTGTAGTTTTAAAATTTTCTTCAAAAGATTTTCAATTAAACATTTTAACACAAGATTAATATGATCACAATAATTGCGTTTTTGCTTTATTAAATAAAACTTTCATAAAACCATTTAATAATCAATAAAAAAATGCATCTTAAAATTTTACAAAAGTGCACCCTGTTTGCAAATTTTAATTACCGTAAAATTTTTATTGATTATCCAAAAGAGAAAGAAGGATATATATATTTGTCCATTCAGATGAAATTTCGTTATTTTCTGTTTCTTTGGCCTTTTTTTTAAATTCGTGATCGTTAATCCTGCTTTAAAAAACAATCTAAAAACTATTTACAAACTTTATGAGTTTGTTGTTTAAAAGTAACGGTGTAACTTCGGTTGCTTCCCAAAGCTTATAATATTGTGACTATAAAAATAAAATATTACAGCTTAGGCATAAAAAGTATGCAGATGATCTCTGCAATAGCATGTCTGACTTATAAAAAAATCTGTGTATAACGATCGGAGAATTTGATTTCCAACATAGTAAACCTCCAAAAATTTGGTATTAGTCTGCCCGTTTTTCTGGTAGCTTTAATGAATTTTTATTTTTATTTATTTTTATAAAATTTTGCTCTTTAAAAAAAATATTTCTGAAAATCTAAAAACATTTTGTTATAAAACTATCTATGATTACCATTATTTTTATCTTTGGTTATGCATCTTTATACTTGTGTCTTTATTTAATAAATAAAGATTTCATTCATAATATTTAATTTATTTTTATTTATTACACTCTCATTTAACATAACTTAGTATTTATACGAAAAGATGACATTTTCTAATTGATTTTTCACTAACTTCCTCATAGGTTGCAAAATAAAAATTATGTATGCAGGTATATTCCCTACGATAATACATCATTTTAATATTTTAAGAACTTAATTTTAAACTAAAGCAATTTTTAGGCATTTTTTCGTTAGCCGGCCGCAGGCGATAAGCCTAATAATCTTTATGGTTACAACTGTTACGAGTTAAACAAAATGAGTTAATTATGTGCTAAATCAAACTTGCCAAAATATCCCATTTGATTGTGAAAGTGCTACAATGAAATATTTTAAACATTAAAATGTAGAAAATATGAATAAAAAATAAAAGGTTAATAATATAAACAAATCTCTTTTGTCATTAAATCAATATATATATGACTATACGTTGTGAAAACAGTTTTGAAATTCTGAATAGATAATTAAATAAAGCTTTTATTTTCTATTTCATAGCTTTAAAAAATATATTTTTTTAAAGAACAGAGCAAACATTATAATTTAAAAAAAATAATAATAAAATCATCAGTTCGCACTTTCTACCAAGCGTAAATCAAATCCGTGAATGTTTAATTGTCGAGTTCCATGACAAATTAACGTTTATTGTGACATGAAAGTTTAAGATATGGGAATGCTTATAAAAGTGAAAATTAAAAAAGTACATTTTTTATTATTGTTAATTAATTTGAATTAGAAGACTGATTAATCATGAAATCTGTCTGTCACTCAAATAACAGGAGAGGAAAATCGATTTTTTGAAATTAAAAAAGTGCCACTGCAAAAAATGCCAAAAATATCAATTTTCGAATTTTTTATTTAGAAATGTATTTAGACATCCCTAGTATATTATCGTGAAATTACCTAAAGATCCGATGATTTTAAACATGTGAAAAAGTTTTTTTACTGCATCCTATTATTTCCCTTTAAAGGATTCAGAGTTGCAATTTTTTAAATAATTTATTCTCAGTTAGTTCTTTTTTTTTCAACATTTTATTACTTTTAAATTTTATAGTTTTTTTCTCCAAAGATCACACACTCTTACTTGCATTTAACAGTAAACAAAGCCAAGAGAATAATTTTGACTTTACTCCATTTCCACGTAGCCATCTGTACTAGCTGTACTTGGAAGACTGAAAAGTCCTACTTCGAAAATATTCAGATCAAATGCCAAGAACACAAAAATGAGCGCGAAAGCTAATAGAGAAATAAATAAATGCTTTTCTAATATCAAAATGTGAAGCCAAATGGCTCTTTGTTTTATAAGCTGGCGACAGTGAGGAGCGACGATTGCCACTCAATGGATCTCTCCACTCCCCCTTCTTCGCCGAATTTCTTCAACGCATTTCTTCACACACACAAAACGATCAACAATCCGTATTTATTGTCAAAATATGTGAGATAATTTCTGTTTAAAGCATCTCTCAATTTGACGCCCATCATCCATTTAATCATTTTGTGTCTCCTTTCAGGTACGTAATCATGTAAGGTACAAAGTGTGTTAAATCATTCCTACAAACATTTACAGAAGCTTTCTCTTTCATTATTTGGATACAATAAAATATTTTCACTAAAGAAAAATTCATACATACACACACACACAAAAAGGTCAACAATTTTTATTTATTGTAAAAATATGTGACATAACTTCGATTAAAAACCTATCTCGATTTGGCGCCCCTTAGCAGCGGCGCCTGGGGCGGCCGCCCCCTTTGCCCCCCCTTAGCTACGCTACTGCGTGTCTCCACAGTGAGCCTCAACTGACATTTCGGCAACTATCGAATTTTTACCTATTTGACACTATGCAATTTAAGGAAGAAGACTGGTATTTTTTTACGAGTGAGATCCAGACAAGCGACGTTAATTATCATTTTGAAACCTGAATCCTGATGAAGGCTGCTGCGTACGTAGCCGAAAGTACTAGATGATTTTAATGTA
This sequence comes from Maratus michaelseni, assembly GCA_963931845.1. NCBI lineage: Eukaryota > Metazoa > Arthropoda > Arachnida > Araneae > Salticidae > Maratus > Maratus michaelseni. The sequence goes on from OZ007599.1 coordinate 249,091,997, forward strand.
AATTTTTAACATCTATTGAAGTATTTTAGTCATTTTTTTAGGTAATTGATCACATTATTTGTGTATTTTTATACTGAAGAAGACTGGTGCTCGCTAAGTGCGCCTGATGGAATATGCAATGACATACTGAATTTAAACAATGATATATTTTACGGTTTATCTCTATTTGTACTATTATATATGTAAGTTGTGTATGTTTCAGTTATTTAATTTCATCATTGATGAAACTTTTAATATATTTTATTCTGCAAGCTGCAAATACGTAAAAGCTAACGTGTAGTCAAATTGACATTTTAGACCTTATTTTTTGATCTGGAAAATAAAATTATGTGGATTTTTTTCTTTCTTTTTTTTTAAAAATAAAGGCAATATATTTGAGAATCCACGTGTACAATATTGTCTGCATTTTATTTAAACTCTATGCAGAAACAAAAATATTGGAGTGACAAATGTTACGGTAGAGGACACTCTATTAAAAAACTACATTGCCGAAATTTTAAAACAATATGAACATGCTAATGTTAATATGCATGAAGAAAATGAAGTTTTGGATATTGTACATCCTTCATCGAACAAAGTTACTGTTTCAGAAAATTATTATAAAATGTCGATGCAAGAGTAAAGGGAAGAGGGTGTCACATCTCTAAATGAAGCATTTTTTCAATACTATTATGTATTTCTATACAATAGAGTGTATTTGTATATTTTTTCTTCATCATTTATGACCCCCCTTCCTCTCCTATCGTTTAGTATCATCTTTAGTTTACGAGGCGGAGGAGGGAGATGACATTGTCAGTTATATATTTTTACCCAAAATATTTATAAAACATTACCGTAAAATCCCGAATGTAAGCCCCCCTCCCACTTTTAAGCAATTTTGGTTTTCTTTTCCATTCCCGAATATAAGCCCCCCTCAAAAAAATATATATCCGTAAAATCTCGAAAGTAAGCCCCCTCACACTTTTAAGCAATTTTGATTTTCTTTTCCATTTCCAAATATAAGCCCCCCCCCCTCCTCTCACATACAAAAAAATTTTTATGTACAAAAAATTGATTTTAAAAATCCAAGGGAGGTAATTTTCATTCTTTTGATATTTTTGACAGATTTCCACGTATGTTTTTATATGATGTTAATGAAATCCTTCCTCTCACATGAAATGTCCGTTTCCCTTCTATGCCCTCTCTAACATAAAAAGTTTGAAAACTTGAGAATCTTAAATCCTTCTGTACTTCTTTCTGCTCACTAGTAACGTAACAATTAGTAAAAAAATCAATCCTCTACACTACAATCTCCTTTTCCATCCAAAATTTATGCATCTTCTCCCTTAGCGTATAAAGTTTAAAATCTTTAAAACTCTTTATAAAAAAAATTATGCTCTGTTTGTTGCTCTCTACTAACAATAAATAAATAATCAGCCATTTAAATTATCTCTGTACCACCAAGATGTCTGCTTCTGCTCTTTTGCCGCCCCCCAGCAAAAAAATCTTTAAAACTCTATTTAAAAAATATATTCTGTCTTACATGTTGCTCTCTATTAAAAATACGTAAATAATCAATCATATAAATTACCCTCCACTCTACTCCTCTCTCTCTCTTTCTGAAATTTGCACTTCTCCTTCCTTCCCTCCCTCTCCTCTCAGGATACAAAGTTTAAAATCTTTATTAAAAAATTTGCTGTCTAGTAACAATAAATAACTAATCAACCATTTCAATTATCGCTTTACCACCAAAATATCTGCTTCTTTCACTTAGCTAACCCCTATCAAAAATAAAATAAAATAAAATAACTATTTATAAAAAAAAATCCTCTGTCCTCTTTGTTGCTCTCTATTAACAATAAATAAGTAACGAATCATCTAAATTACAAACTCCTTCCATCGAAATTCCTATTTCCCTCTCATCCAAAGAGTACAAAGTTTAAATTTTACAAAACTTATACGTGAAGAAATTTTATGTCCTACTTGTTGCCTTCTAATTTGTCACCTACGTTTTCTGTCTACTCCAAAAGTGTCTGCCCCCCCCCCCCCCCCCACACACACACACAAATTTTAAAATCTTTAAAACTCTATTTTTTTTTTAAACTGCTGTATTTATTTCTCTTTAGTAACAATATTAATGAATTAATCAATCATCTAAATTACCCCCCCCCCTTTCTCCCAAAAATTACACTTCCCCCTCTGTCTTCTCACCCAGCAAATAGTTTAAAATCTTTAATATTAATATATTTTTTTTTTTTTTAATGTTGATTTATTTCTTATTTTGTAGTAAGGTAACTCATCTCATTTACATCATCTCATAAGTATCACTCATCTAAAATCATCATTCCGTTTGAAATTTTTTTCTCTGTCCTATTCTCCCAAAGAAGAGGAGTGGATTTCTAAATACAGTGGAACTCCAGATATACGTTATCTGAGTTGTACGTTTCCCTCAGTTATACGTTTCAACTCAGAGGTCCCGACCACTTGCCATTAAAAATTAGCTCAGTTATACGTTTTGAATTACACATTTCCCTCAGTTATAAGTTACGTTTTTGCGTCCCCGGACGAATTTATTTTTAATTTATCCATTTTGAAACCGGAAACACTGACGACGTGGCCGAGGAGTCTGATTTGAAAGATCCCACTCAAACTTCAGAGCTGATGTGAAAGCTTTTAACGTAGTAAATCGGTTCGTCAGTAGTAAAAGCAATAACCATAAGGCGGCTGCATTATTAACAGAAATGTAAAATTTGCTGTTCAGTGTCGGCTCTGCCAAAAAGAAACAACCGAAGATTAGTGATTATTTCAACAAGATTCAATAAACTACTGAAATGTCTTTTGATAAATGATTTATATGCCAAGGCGATTTCAACGATTTCTTTTAAGTACTCTATGTGTATTAAAAATAATTTTAATAAAGCTTTTAAGATAAAATAAGTTCATGTGTACTTCTCTTATGTACTTTTTTCTTCTCATTTCCATTTCGAAAAATTTATGTCATGGGTGCAGTACTACTTAGGAAACTTCTGTTTTCAATATAAAAGTTAGCAAACACCTCAGCGTATCAAAGTTTTCACGAAATATTTTAAAAATTGTTCCGGTAAACCATTAATTGAGTTCTACGTTTCGTTTGTCCGGTCCCGGGCAAAACGTATAACTGGAGTTCCACTGTATGTGAGAGGAAAGCAAAAATGTTCGCCTTTTTTGCAGTTTGGCTGTTCTTCCCTGAATCACGTGTATGTCTTATGTTTTGAAATAAATATGTTCTCTAAAATAACTCCCCATCCATTAACAAAATATCAGCTGTGAGAACTGTCAAACTACAAAAGACTAAAATCTTCTCTTTGCCCTTCCCCCCCTCCAAATCTAGAAATTCATCCCTTTTTCTGGGGATGGAGAATGGAACTTTAAAGGGACAGTTAGATGATCATTTATTTATTATTGCTACAAAGTGACAGTACCACATAAAATCTTTAAAAAATAGTTTTAAAGATTTTTAAGGGTGTGTGCTGAGGGGGGGGGGGGGGAGCAATTTAGATAATTATTTAATTATAGTTGCAAGAAAGTTCTAAATAGATTTAAAAAAACTTTTAATGACTTTAAAGTATGTACTAGGGCGGGGGGGGGGGGGACAGACAAAGGAAATAAAGAGGATTTTTTGGAAGGTAGGAGGGTATAATGTAGATCGTTATTTAAATATTGCTGGGAAAAAATCACAAATATAGCAGAAAAAATTAAGAAGAGAACTATGCATTTTTTGTACCAGAGGGGGACAAAGGGGGTAAACAGTAATTTTGAGAGCAGATTTAGATTATTGATTATTTATTGTTATACAACTAAATAAGAAATTAAAAAAAATATATATTTAAAAAATGATTTTTAAAATTTTTATTTTATTTTATTTTATTTATTTATTTTTTTGGGGGGAGGGAGGAGGGGGGGGGGGGCAGGATTTTAGGGTTGGGAAATTTTTTTTTTGTTAAGTTTAAAATTAAAAAGTATAAAGGTTAAACTATGCATTTTTGGTACCAGAGGGGAGGGGGGGCAAAGGGGGGAAACAGTAATTTTGAGACCAGATTTAGTTTGATTTTAGATAGATAGTATTTATTGTTACAATAAAATAAGAAATAAAGAAAAATATTTAAAAAATGATTTTTATTTTTTATTTTTTTGGGGAGGGGAGGGGGAGGATTTTAGGGTTGGAAATTTATTTTTATTTTATTTTCTTATTATTTTTTTTAATCTGCTGAAATACGGAAGATTCTCGCCGCTTTTTTACTTCTAAAAATTAATGATAAAAACAGGTTTTTTTATGATTTTTAGAAAAAATCCCGATTAGGCCCCCCCTCCCAAATTTAACCTTTTTTGATTTTGAAAAAGGGGGGGGGGCTTACAATCGGGATTTTACGGTACTTAAAATTAGACTAAATGAGTAGTTTTCTTTGGCACAAAGTTTTATTTTATTTCTTATCTGATTGATAATTTTTCCTTATTTACCCCCCCCCCCCTCCACTTCAAGGTTTTAAAAAAGTTTCACTATTGAGTAAATTTAACCCATGTGTTTAGAAATAGTTAAAAACTTCACAATAAATTTATTCTAACCTGTATATTTAAATCGTTTAATTCAACAAATCAAAAATGTTTATGCACTAACTGACCCGCCAGACCTTGCCTGGCCCCCGTCAATATACATAATCAGTGTTTGAATTTAGACATATTTCTCCGGGAGGGATTTCTTCAGCTTTAGGGAAACTATGCAGAGTTGAGGACGGATGTGTGTGTGTGTGTGTGTGTGTGTATGTGTGGAGAGATGTATTGCACTTCTAGCCCGTTAATAATCATAATATTCCATATCTTCCTGGGGGAGGGGCAGATCTGCCTGGATTACATTTAAGATTTATAATTTTAATATGTAAAAAACTAACTCATAACGTGTGAAAATAAAAATTATTGTCAATGTTGCACTCGCTTCCGGTACACACATGAAGAGGAGTGCTTCTATCCACTAACCCAGTGCTTCCCAACCTTTTTTCTAACACGTACCCCTTGTTTATCATAAACGCCCATCACACCCTCTCTTCTCCCACATATTAATAAAATCTTAATTTCCCGTGAATGAAAATCCATATTTCAGGAATTATTCATTATGATATTTCTTTTACTGTTCATTAAGGGAGCACTGATGTTTTCAGTTGTATTTAAAGTATTAGGTTTATCAGTTATCAGAACAGGCCTATTAACAGCTACGTGCAGGTTCTCTCGCAATTCTAAATAATCAGATTGTTTAGAAGAACATTCTTTTCCCGAATCATTAGGTTGAATTTCAATTGCAGTTGCTGTATTCTTAAGTGTTCTGCATTTTAACGAGTTATCCATTTTAAAAATAAAACAAAATCATTCAAATAATAAGTAAACATTTCAAATTAAATACTCATTAAAAGGAAGGAAACTTTCCAATTAATATACGTTGGTGATGTAACTCCCCCTTTTCTAAAATAAAAATGAGGGCCTGCTTTTTCAACACGTTTTAAAATAAAACACTAAAACCAGAATCTCTGGCGTAATTTAGGCGTTTTGCAATTATTGTTAAAAACGGAACAATAAGAAGAAAAAAAGTGGGAAATGAATATTGTCACAGAGGACAAAATTTCCTATAGGGACTAAAACTTTGTAACTGGAATTCTTTCATGAATGTAAAAAAGTCGTTGCGGAACGCAGAAAAACGCTAAATCTCACACTGAACTATAGCTGAAAATTCTAAAATCGCGGGGGACAAAATTTATCATATTAGGCTAAAAATTTGAAACTGAATTTATTTTACGAATGTCAAAAAATCACCACAGAATACAAAAAAAAAAAAAAAAAAAAAAAAAAATTGCAAGAAACTCGTGAATTAGAAAACTCATGAAAAATTCCATAATCGCTGTACGAATTCAGAAAAACTTTATTGGAAAGAGGACAAAATTTACTTTATTGAGTTAAAAACTGAAACCGGATATCTTTTACTAATTTGGAAAAATCGCTGCAGAACGTGTAAAAACGTTAAAAATCACCTGAAAAATTAAATGAATAAAATCTAATAAAAAAATCCAAAAACTATCTTTGAGGTGCATAGCTTCAGACATAGAGGTACCTTCCTGCCATATCTTATAGTTCTGCATGCAGCATTCTCTTCAGAACATAGCACACTTAAAGATACACAAACTTCTATGTTTAGTATGACATATTTGGGAAAATTGAAGTTATGAAAATGCACTTATTAACTAATTCAAGTAAACTTGAATTAGTTCAGCATGTAGAGTAATGAAATTTCTAAAGGGAATATTACCTAGCACATAGAATGGAAGTTTAAAGTTAATAATAAATAAAAAATTCATATTAAAGTGTACTTCCATGAAATCTTTTTTTTTTTTTTAATTGTTCTTAATTTAGGGGCATATGATCCCCTCCCTCTACTCTTGTTTGGAATTACTTTCGTTTCACGTTTGATATTTACATTCTCTATGCTTTTACAACAAAATTAATCTAAAATATTAAAAAAAAAATTTGCCACAAAGTTTATTTTTTTCCCATTTCATTCGTATATCCTTGTTTAATAATAATTGGTTTTCGAAAGTTCAATGGTTCCACTGTTTAATCCCTTTCACGACGAATAACACATTACTTGCAGCTCAGGATGTTCAAAATCATTGAATTTGAATGCCAGTAATGTTCCACAGAACACTTTGTCTTATGTAATCGCAGAATTTCAGAGATTAAATAAAATTCCAAAAATTCTTTTCAGAAAAACCCTTTTATTTATTTTATACCAAGAAAATAAAATAAATGTTATTGATGCTCATTGCAAAAAGATCAAGTAATTTTATGTATGTTTAAAAATATTTTTGAGTTTAATTTTTTTTTTAACAACTGAAATTTTCTTCTAAATTGTATAATAAGATAGTCAAATTCAACAAATCAGAAAAAGTAATATTTGTTTTTCCCAAAACTAAAGTTTTAAAAATGCATTTATTTAAGTTAAACTTATTGAAAATGGCACAGCGTGTATAGTAGAAACATTTCTTGTGTACATTTTATCCAACCCATGGAATGGAAGGTCAATGATCACAAAACATTTCTTTGTTTTATTGTTTCATCAATCAGCGATAAATCGCCAAATAATGAAATTTTCACTGTCTGAAGCAAACAAAAATTAATTCAGAAATGCATCGGAAAGTAAAAGTAGCAAGTTTGGATTTGAGAAAAGCTTTAACAGGAAAATCCTTAAATTTATGGCATGCCCTTTTTAGAAAAATCACTCACTGATTTCTTGTGCATGAAGTGAGTAGTATAATTTTATTTTTCTTTCTTCCTTTTGTGAAGGGTTTTAAAAATTTTTGAAAAAGAGTTGTAAATTATTTTTTTTTCTGTTCAAAAATATTTTCTTCGAGAAGTTTAAATTTTTACTCTGATGTTGGAGGGTGAGAGGAGAAGAGTGTGTCCTCGGGCTGCCACTAGTACCACCCTTGGTAAACCATATAATTTCAAACTGGTCCTGCATAAGTACATCCTCATAAACTGTATAAATGGTTGAAATAACTATAAATAGTCCTCTGAAAACTCCTGATATTATGTAATAGAATGAAACTGAACACAATTATAATGACATGCATAATTTAAATTTTTACATGTCCCTTTGACTTTTGCAGAATGATGTGTGTTTATATAATGTAAAAAAATGTTATAAATTCATCCCATTTTAAGTTACACTAAAGTTTTATTTTTTTTTAAATGTTGGTTAATGAAGATTTATTTATTTTGCTTAATATAATTTATAAGACACAGGGATCATTAAAAATTTTAGATTTTGGTATTTTGTTTTTAGAATTTTTTTTAATTCAAATTATTTTTAAAATAAATCTTTACTACCTATGAAATATTTTGTCATTAACCACTTCAACGGCTGCATAGACAGGGAAACAGTGTTATTACCCCTGACTTAACTCGGGGTAGCCACTGAAGTGGTTAAGTATACCTCTGTGAGTGATAACTGAGAACTATTCAATACTGATATTAGATAACATTCTATATTCTTGTATATTGTTTTATTACATTATTTAAAATGCAATGTTTTACAGTATGTGTAGATAAGTGCTATCTCAAAATAAGCAGATAATAATAAACATGAGAATTTAGTATTCTTTTGAGACTACTTGTTCCATATTATTCTAAAGATTACATTTTTTATGCAATATGTTTTCAGAATTTTTTATTTCAACATTATCATATTATTTTTAATTTCAGGAGTAATGATGGTGAAAATGATAATTCTGAAAATAATCACGATAATGAGGTAATTCTTTTATAATGATTTGAAGCAAAAATATTCAAACGAATTCTTATATATTTAATTCATCATTTTTTTCATAGTTTCACCTTTTTTAATGTTTGTTTTTAAATGTCTCTATGATTAAGATTTTGATATAACATGCTAAATAGTCTTATGTATAACATTACCTTGATAAAAAATAATATACATTTATCAGATTATTATTTATTTGCATATGTAGGTAGGAACTGTAGAGGAATTGTGCTTATATGTTTAACCCTTTGCCTAGTAATGCTGTATATGTACAGTACGCAGGGTTGGCTTTTTGATGTCAAAGGCTGGTTTTCGATATGACAAGCATCAAAAGCTGGTTTTAACTGTCAAAAACGTGTAACACCCTTTAGAACTTTTAACAACAATAGGTATAAACTTAGCTGTGCCGCCAGGGTCTCAACCACTGTACCCATGTCCTGAGGCACATATAACGCATGACCGGAGGCTGTTCTCCATATGCTTTATGGCCGTCGGTGCACTGCCACCAGTGCATCACACCCATTCTACCAAGTGGTGAAGACGAAGGTTGTTATGATAGGCGGAGGTTCCCATAGTCAGAGGAGACCTCTTATATTAAATATCATGATGATTTATGTAATCTTTTATTTAACCCTCTGAGCGTTTTGAAAAAGGGTAAAATTGTAATGTTGTTTTCTCTGCATTTGGTTTTAAATGCTAAAAAAATATGATTCTTTCAGCATTATAAATAAAGCTTAATTACAAATATGAATGTAACCCTTGAGAGTATTAATCATTCTTCAATGTTTTGAAAATTCATTAAATCTATAGAATTATATTATCTTAAACATTGCATATATTGCAGTGAAACCTGGAGCTTAGTGAACAGAATATTATGTTCCACACACTTAGAGGGTTAAAATTATAGTAATTTAATAATTACAAAAAAAATTTTAATTATTAATTGTAATAAAATATTTTTATTTTTGGAATTTTCAATCGGAAAAAATGATTGTACAATTAATAAACCAGATCAATTTTACCCCGCTGCATTCTGTAACACATAACCAGTTTTGCACATTTATTTACAACACCCAAATGATTTCTGAGTTTAGAGTGTATAAAGCTAAAGTTTGAAAATACTCTCTCAATTGATGCTGAGCTATCAGAACTTGATAGCAATAGTATTGATAGCAGGTTCAATTGAAAAACTATTGCATCTCGCATTTAATGATACCTTTCCACTAAGTTATGGGGTTAACTGTCCTCCTTGTAGCTTGAAATAATGAGAAGGGAGAGGGGATTCTTCAGCTTTGTAGGCAATCAGCATGGGTAAACAACCATTGATTCTCTCTGTAGCTCATATGCAAGCTGAATCAATTTGTGCATCAGTCAACCCTTCAACCTTAAGGTTGGGATGAAAAATATGTCATAAAATGGTATGGTTTCATGATTTGATCCATTCTGTTACACACTTTTTCAATATGGGGCTTAGGAGAAATTTCTTTTAGAAAACTGAGCCAAACATGACATGCATCAGCAATTGTAGCAGTACCTCATTGAAAAATGTCTAATGCAACACCTATGGGTTTTACCTGAAGTTTAAAAGATCTTTGCACTGTTTATATAAATTAATAAATTAAAAATTATTAATCAGTTGAGAAATTCTAATATCCATTGCATCCTCATGCTCTTCTACTATTTTCTGAAATATTGATCTATTGTATAAAAAAGTTTCAAGGCAAGTGAGTTGACTATTTCAGCAGGTATCAATTGGCCAGCTGGAGTTTTACTTATTCTTTACACTCTTTAAGCCATGCTGCAGAAAGATGATGATATCACTGTTTTAAATTACTAAGACATTTAAGATTTTTTTAAGTAAGAGAAAAAATGTGCAGTTCATGTGAGCACTTCCAAAACTTATATTTACTTTTTTAAAAGTACAATTTTACCCCAAAAAATTTCTAAATAAAAATTTTACAGAGTTAAAAGAATGCACTTAACAATAATACTTTACTACATATTAATTATTCATACACAGTAATAACATTTTAAACATTACATGTAATGGTGTATATGTGTGACATTTAATGTGAAATTTTATATATCTATGTACTGTTTGAGCTTTTCAACAAGGTTTTTGACAAATAGTTTTTGACATGACAGTTTAAACCATCAAAAACTGACACATGTCAAAAACCTGTCAACCCTGACAGTGCGTTAAAAGATCCCCTTGAATGATGGTCATTATTCCAATTCTAAAAGTCGCATAATAAATGTGTTTGCACCAGAGCTCCTTGTCTGCAATCCTGTTTATAGTGAAATTTTCTCAATGAGTCATCTTACATATTGAAATTGTATCAAACTTTAAAATTTTCAATGCTAACACCTAATTTTCACATCATATTTGAATTCTCTAGAAAATTTTACCTTTGGATAACAAGTGGGAAGTCATTTGATCAAGTAGTTTAGGAATTATGCAGATTTAAAGTTTGGAACGTCTAATGTTAAATTCCTTTTTAATCGTTGCTAAACAGTTTGCAATGCATAAGGTTTTTTAAGCATAACTCAAAAACCACTTGGCAGAATGAGCTGTAGTTTTGGATTTGCATATTTGAAGCTTTTAGGAATTGGTTTCTGTTAAAAAATTCCTTGTTATAATTCATATATTTTTTAAATATTAATCTCAAGTAATATATATGTTGTAAAATTGCTAAGAAACTCTACTAAATTCACTCAAAATTGTATTTAATTTTCTTTTCTATTTTTAAAAAAACCTTTGGTTCTGTCTTTGCTCAAACTATTTAATTAGTATATTTTCTTTTAGTCTTTAGCTTAATTGCTATACTTTCTTCCCTACTTCTAATCTCACTTAGATTAAATCTCAAATCCAATTGTCCAGTATTTATGACTGGAATCCTATAAAATCATAGCCACTCATGTTATATAAGGAAATGGAATCCAAATATCTATTTTTTTGTTCTGGAAGCTTCTGCCTAACAATATAATGATTTAAACACAAATAATATAATGATGTAAATACAATCTGTTCAATATTTTCTGAGTCTCAAAGCTACTTCTAGGGCGATGTGTGAGTATTATTTTGCTGACTTCTGTCATGATCAATGTTCATTCATAGTATCAGGAAATGGTTCTGGTTTTATTTAAAGTTTGACAGCAAATTTTACTGTAAATACTCTCTAAGCTGTTTTAAATAAAATATTTTAATGGTAAAAATGTTATCTCATTTAAGGCTGTTCTCAAATCCAAAGGGGCTACTTTCACACACATTTTTTAATTCTTTTTTGTTTGGAAAGGCAGGAAATGAGCAGGTCTGGTTATTCCAAAACTTTATAATCGAAACAGGTTTTTAATTTTTTGATAAAAGCAGAAAATCTTTCCGAAAACACCTTCAAAGTCAGCATTTTGTACCGAATTCCTAATGCTTCAGCTCCAGAACGGAGAAAAATGGGTTGTCACGTAACACGAATCGCTTATAACTCGATAAGTAATTTATATATAGAAAAAAAATGGAAAACTCATTTCGATTCCATAGTCAGGACTGCCAATTTGATGCCTTTGCATTGAAAAATGAGTCAGAAAGTTTTGCATTGTTCAGCAGATCATTTGAGAACCACCTTAAGTAATAATTCTCACACCAACCATGACTCCCTGGTGATTGTCATATCACATATATATACCCCATTGAAAGTACATATATTTACATTTTATTATTATCACTACATTTATATTGTACTATTAACAGGGCTGGAACTAGCTTTTGTTTCAAGTTTTATTTTATACAATTGTATAAAAGTTTCAGTCTTAGTATTATTCCACACTGATGAGATCACAACTGATGATGCCCTGGCGGGGGGTGAAAGCGCTTTTGTTAGATGGTGGAAATTTTTATTGGAGGCTGTTTTTAATTTTTTTAAATGAAGGACGTTTTTAATGGAAATTTTTAACCATGCTTCTTTATAAATAATGTCTGAAAAATTGATAAAATGTATAAGTAGTTCAGTCTTAGTAGTTATAAATGTTGGTATTCTTTCTGTTGGGATCATGTAACTTTTTCATTTAAGACAGGATTCTGTTACAGACAGATTTAATAGATTTTACTGTAGTTGTAGTATTACAAATTATTACATTTGAGACATTTTAAAAGTCATAGTGATATTAGTCACATTTTCTTCAGAACTCATAAACCAGGATTTTCTGTAGGTATAACAATGAATTCCAATACCATAAAATACCTTTGCATGCTATCTACAGCCAGTTTCGTGAACCTATCACCTATACTGCTCTTCCTAAACTTATGTGTCTAAATACTTTCCTTAACCAAATACTAATTTTCAAAATTATAATAGTGACTTTAAAAAAACAAAAACAACAACAAAAAAACTATTAAGTTTTTACTAAGTATTTTCTTTTCCATATTTTCCACCCTTTAGTTTTTAATGTCCTAGGCAGTCACCTGACCTCACCCCCTCTAATGATCTATCTAGATGTAAAAAATAATTGTAGTAAAATGAATGGAATGGCATTTTTCACTTGTCGCCTAGGGCGGCAAAACACCTAGAAATGGCAAACGGATGAGAAAAGATAATTTGGAGGGATAAAGGAATGGCAGCTTTTCTAGCCGTGGCAGCCTGTGCAAGATTTTTTCTGCACCTCTACAAATGATATAATACATTCTTAAAAAAAAAAACTTAAATTATTAATAATTGTTAAATTAATAATTAAATGTGAAAAATTTGTGAAAAAATTAGGTACATTTTTCTGATTATATAACTAGGGATTTAAAATTGCAGTGCCAGGAAAATCTAACTTTGCTATTCATAAGTACTGTAAAAAGTATTTCAATCTCTCATGCAATTTTTTGCCTACCACCTTTCAGTCTTGCTTGGAAACTTAGAAAGTTTCAATGTCACTGAAACTTTGTTTAGTAGGATTAATTAAGTGATTCAGTCTGTTTACTTAACTTTGTTTGGGAACTGGACATTTGTTAGCTTAACTTATTGAATATTTATAATTCTTAAATTGGGTTAGTTACAGAGCAGATATAATACTTCTAACTTTTTTTGTAATATATATATATGCCATATATTAATATATATGGCAAAGCAATCTGTATTTAATTGTAATTGATATGATAAAGAATTTCATCCTGATTGGACAAAATAGATGGAACCTGATGCTTAAAAGTGTTGCGGAATTTCCCTCAAACAGTTTCAGAAGGGTGCTGTACCCTGCCAGCCCTTTGGTTTACAAAATAGCACCCATCTTGCCCCACATAAAAAGAATTAGCACCCTTCTTGACCCTCACTAAAAAAAAGTGCCATTTCTCCTTTTTGCATTAAAAAATTTGCTTTCATAGTGAAAACTGACTCAATGTTATCTTAAAAAGGAGTGCCCTGACTTTTAAATATCAAAAGTGGCTTTAAAAAACAAAAGAATACATTTAACAATTTAAAAAAAGTGCCCTCAAGAATCCAAAAAGTGCCCTTAAGAATAAAAACTTGCCTTTAAGAATAAAAAAAGTGCCCTTTTCTCACCAGCAGCACCCTGCCCTTTTTTAAACCTGGGGGAAACTGAGTGTGTATCTGCAAAATGCTTAGAAAGTAAAAAACATTTTCATTAAGAAGTATAGGACAGTTAAGCAATCATTAATCATGAAGTAAATATCGTAGTGTTCAACAATTTGTAAATTTTACAAAAAAAATTGTTTAAAAAATCAGTAGTTTCTGCTTCAGAATTAGTTGTTCAAATTCTATTCTCACATTCCCAACTTTTAAGATTTTTTATATGTAACATCACAAAATCTTGGTACCTGGAAATTTTTGTTTTTTTTATATAAAACTGAGCTGCACCTGAGGGTGCCCATCAGGCATGTCAACCACCGTATCCAAGGTCTGTGGACCCTTTAACGTGCACGAAAGTTCCTGTGTTCCTGCTGGAGAGTTCTTGTGTGTGCTATGACCGGTGGGAGCACCGCCACCTGCTGACCACTCCCATTCTCCCAAGTATTTGATGACAAAGGTCCTTGCAATTAGCAGAGGTGCCTACCCTCTTAGGTCACCACCACTTTACACTTGGGGAGATGCTGGAGTCCCACGACAGCTTCGGAGCTGGAAATCGAAAGCGAAAACCGGCTGTATGCTGTGCTTCCCAATGACTCTTGCTCTGCTCCAGCTTCCAATCATCGAGCACCTATGAAGGTTACAACTGGTCTCATCGGCTGTGGTGAGGAAGAGGAGCCTCTCACCAGTCTGGGATGATGAGGAAAAGCATCCCTGAATGCATAGACACGTCCTGGCTTAGGTTGTCTCTGCGTGACCCCCCAAGAGATTTCCCTCTAACATCTATCACTGGCAGAACCCCGGATGTGGTCAACTCGATAGAGGGCCATTTGGAAACACATGACATGTAAAACAAACACACAAAAACAAATTTTTATTGTGTAACAATGTTTTATTGGTATGGGAAACTGGGAAAAGTCAGGGAATTTTTTTGCTCAGCTGGAATAGACACCCTGTAAAAATATATTAATTACTCTAAATAATATACTATTTTATGATTTATGCTTTCAGAATTATGCATGAAAATTATTATTAAAATTCTTTGTTAATGAATTTTAGAATTTTGCTGGCAATTACAGGGTATATATATTATATACAGAGTGCTTCTTCTTTTCATTGCCCAGTAGCTATTCTTAGTTGCAGAGGCAGGGGTGGGGAATTTTCAGAAAATCCTACCAGTCAAGGATATATTTTACCAGCCAGCAAGATACAACATACAGTTGAAAAATTGTTATGACAAAATTTACATGGCTGCAAAAATAATTCATTACTACAGTGCATTTTTGTGCTAACATTTTCTTAAAATTTTCCATATTTCTTAATTTTAAAAAAATATATAATCTTAAGAAATATATACAGCAGAGAAAATTTTAGTGTAGAATAGAACTTTGTGTCATGTTTACACTGTGACAATTGGGAGAGATGCAAAATATGACTAACAAATAAAAATATGAAGTTTTTTTATATTTTCTACAATCTATATTTTTTAAGTCTACCTAAAATGCACTCGTCCTGTTAGAAAATCCACTCACCATATATATTCTTAATAGTAATTTAATTTAAATATAAAATATAATTTACATAGCATACTATTACAGTACCAAGGTTTCAAACTTATGAAATTTAAAACACTTACGTATGTATGCTTTACTCATTGATGTAAATATTTTTAAGAACTTTTAAAAATGTACTTTCAATGCTAGCTTTGTCAAAATATCTGCCTTGTTATCAGCAGCTTCAATGTACTCAAAACTCAATGTAGATGAAAAAGTTTATCCCGCATGTATTGTCTGACAAAATAGTATCTAATGTCTACATGTTTACTTCTGGAGGTATGTCTTCTCGATGTCTGAATTAGAAAAATCTATATAGTGGCTTTATTGTTACAAAACATCTTACTTTATTTTTATATTGAGTTTCTTATCTCCCAGCACAGTCTTTATCTGCACTAGTTCTTTTGCTGCTTCTGAAAGCGATATATATTGCAATTCGATGGTGGATATCGAAACACTTTTATGTTTAAATGTCCTCCAGATTACTGGTATGTTGTCCAAATAAATGATTGTGCACCCAATTGACACTCTGTCACTGTGGCTTGCTACATTATCAGCATCTGAATAACACTTGATGGAAACTTCGGATATTTTTGACAGATTTAATTTATATTTTCTTCTAAACTGAAGATAATCTAGTAATGTCAACAAAGCTTTCCAGAAATGATTTCCTGAATTTGCTTGATATTGGGACAATATATTAACTACATATGATACTTCAAGCCTTGTTGCATTAGCTATAAAGGAAATGCATCCAAGTAAATTTCTATAAGGAAAGTTTTCTATCTTAAGAATTTCCTCATCAGTTTTAGGACCATCATCCTTTGTCAAGTTTAAACTTGTAACTATAGATGCTAACTAGATGGGATATTAAACATACCACCACACATAATATGCACACTCTCTCTATATATTCTTGCTAATGTATAACTAAAATGCTATTTCTATTCTGAAACATAACATTGAGTAATTTTTTTCTTCTCTCCAAGGACCTTTACTTCAAAGTTTTCATTTAGTTTCTGAATCATTAATTCAATATTTTCCTTGTTTTTTCTAAAGACAATAATATCATCAATGTATAACAGCACTGCTATTTCTTTACTTATATACACTCCATTGCATCAATTTAATTTATTCAAATTTAGTTTTCCCAAAGCAGTACTATCTACTTCCATGTAAAGGAGAAAATAAGCACTCACCAGTCGCCACTCTGCGATTAAACTTGAAATACTGGCGATTAAAAATATGGAAAGAACCAGCCAAATGCAGGATTTTCCTACTTCCTTTTTTCTCTAAAATTCATGATTTTTCCACGCATGTTTGACGAAATTATGATTTTTTTTTGCACCCGATCGATGAAATTCATGATTTTTCCTCACCCAATCGACGAAATTCATGATTTTTATGCTCCCGAATGACAAAATTTGCAATTTTTTCTGAGACTAATTAATGAAATACACAATTCCTGAATTTCTTGAGATGTTGGCCACTTTTGGCCCACGAGCCACAGGTTGTGCATGTGTAATGTATATCATGTTGTGGGTTATTATTTAGCCTATAAACACATACATATTTTATTATTGTCAGATCTTAATTCTAGGCAAATAATTAAAAGAAAAGGGTACTTATATAGTTAGTAACATAAGCATGTTGTGTATAACTTTGCTCTTAACTTATTTTAAAATTTAAAATAGATTAGAAATTTGTATCTCAAGTTTTATCTCAAGTTAAAACAATATAAATTAAAATATTTTTATTTAATACATAAATTACTTATTTACTGTAAACTCCTTATATATTTTTTAAATTATATATTCAGTGACATAAATGTACTTACTGGCAACTAAAGAAATTATTCTCACTAGCCAGTAACAAATTGGTTACTAAAAAAAAATCAACCTACTGGCCAGTGGCTACTAAGCAAAATTCCTTATTTTCACCTTTACTTCCATGTGCCGTTCTCAACCCTGTTGGTCAAGACTAGGGCTGGACAATATCAGAAATTTAATGTTGCAATATATCAACAAGTTAATATTGATATTGCTGATGTATTGCGATACTAATTAGATAAATGATATAGTATCAGCAGTTTAAATGCAAAACTTAGTTGACTGCAAGTAATTAAAATTTTTAAATCTATTTGCTCTTAGAACATAATTTTTATTTTTCATATTTTTAAAAAAAAAATATTTAAAAGAAAATAAACTAATTGTTCAATAGCTATTTGCATTAGCATTACTTTCATAAAGCTTTTCTTTAAAGTTAGTATTTCTACTATTCTTCTCTTTTTATTCTATTAATCTGTTGGGCTTTTTAAGTCTCATTTTCACCATTATATGATATGATTAAAAAGCACATTTAATAAAATGAAATTCAAAATTCTCCACATAAAAATGTATACAGTTTTTGTTTCATAGGTTTTAATTATTGGTTAATAATATCAAACTTTGTTTTACTTTGTTCAAATAGAGTTTGGAGGGACTGAGGCTGATTTCGTTTATTTTGTACATGAAATGGGCCCAGGCCAAATCATTGGTACATCATGATCCTTTCATCATATATCCTTAATTTAATCTTGTCATAAACAAATCACTCGATCCTGAAAAACTTCATTTTATCAATGATCATTATCATTTCTTATTTTTGATTTAGCAACCCTATAATGTTATATATTATTCCATATATTATAATGTTTACCTTGTATGACTAAAAATATGAATTTAAGAAATTTAAAAAATATCGCATATTTTGAGAAGCTTATGATTTTATACAGAATTTAATCATGACAACCATGTATTTTTTTTTTCTTTTTTTGCCTTAATTATTATCGAACATTGTTTAAATTATTTAATGTATCTCTCATAAAAAAAAAAAAGTCTTCTTCGCTGAATAACTGATAGACATTTCCCTTTCCCTGTTCAGAAATTTAATTTCCTAATAAAATCCAGTGGAATAAGCAATAAGTTAAATTTCGATAACCTAGTGAAATTCACCGTAAAAATTTTCAATGTCTTTTAAGTGCCTTTTTTATGAACGGGGCAATGAAAAAAGACACTCATTTTAAGTTTAGATATAAATTCCTTCCAAATCCAAGAAACCGCATTCTAGCAAGCAATGTCAATGCTATGCAATAACCAACACATATTCAAGCTCATCTTATTGGACAGGACATATCAATAGCTGAGAGATATCGCAATATGTCTGGACCAATCGCAACAGCCAAACAAGGAATGTATGATTAGTGTTATTCAGGATTTATCTCTAACTCTGTGGTTTGTAAAGATTGAATGTATTAGGATATATTGGAATATTCTTTACTTTCAAATATGATAGAGAGATAATCAGCGGCAGTAGATTTTCTGTTTTGGATGAATCAGGGCAGTGAATAAATAAATGGATCGGAAGAAAGAAGGATTGAAGGATATATTGGTACAGGATATTGTTGCTGTTTTTCGGGGCTCAGAATCACGGTGATCGTAAAACCATATTATTGTTATTGTGATATATCAGCTGAGTCAGCTGATATCATTATTGTGATATTTAAAAATTATCAATATTTTACTAATATATTGATAAATAATCCAGCCCTACTGAAGACTGTATATGGCCTTTTCTAACTTAAAAACTTTTGTGGGTTCTTAAATAAAACTTTAAGGTTGTGACATATAAAGTGTCTCTGACAACTTGGCATACAAATAAGCATTTTTAATATCTAATTAACAACAGCTCCATTTTAGTAAGCAAGAGAATATTGCAAAAACATTTTTATTACTGAAAAGTTAACCACTGGACTATAAACTTCATTAACATCTATTCCCATTTGTTGTTTGTATCCTTGCACAATGAATCTGGTCTTATATCTAACAATCTAATTTGCTTCATTTCTCTTGATGGTATAAACTCAGCAGTTTCATATCACTTAAGAATTTTTTGGCTTCTCAACAAGTGTCCAGACTTCCTTCTCTTTCACCATTTTGATATCTTCATCCATGATTTGTTCCTAACTTTCTGATTCATCAGATTCTGTGGCTTCCTTATAAATTTTTACCAATCTCTACAATATTTGCTTCTTAATCTACCTCACTGAAACCTCCTCCAACTTTCCTGTATATTTTTTTCCAAGAAGTCAAATTAATCTTCTTCAAAGATCAAATTATTTACCAAACAAAATTTCTTTACATCACTTTCAAAGCAGAACCCGGTATTTGTATTTTCTATATTGCAGTTTATGCCCACTTTTGTCTTACCAAGTCTTTCAACTGCTTTTCCATATAATGTTAATTCTTAAATCTGAAATTTTCCTTTTTTGTGATTCTGAAGGTTTACTCTGTCCATGTTTAGTTAGTTTATCAATCACTTCTTCATCTAAATCACTTTCATCAGATATGTTTTCAGTCTCCCTTATGTGGCCCAGGACGTCTTCCACTTTTAGGTAGATTTCGTAAGAAATACTACCTATTACATTCTCCCCTAAGTTGGAATTTTTGAAAAATTTTTGCAGATCTACGCCGATTATGACTCCCAGAACCCAAAAACACCCCCAGTTCAACACTTTATCTATCTATCTATGTCACTTTTTTATGGACACGATAACTCTAATAATTCTGCACAAATCTCTTCCAAATTGATACATAAAATCAAGGGGCATAAAATCTCTGTCAAGTTCGTTAACAGGCAAAATCAAACCGGGGGGGGGGGCCTTTTGTGAAAACAAAGGCCCCATAATTTCTTAATTATGATACGTATCGAATCTGTTTAAAGTTATTATTACTTCTAGGAAAAGGGCTGAAAATTTATGTAGGACAGATTTTTGATATCATTAAAAATGGCCCCAAGGGGGGGGGGTTAGAAGAAAAAAATTCATAACGTCGTCAATTCTCAAGATATCAAATCTGCTTAAATTTATTGTAAATCTCCTTAAAATTATCTACAACTTTTATACTGACAAGTTTTTTATAGGACCAACTCTTATTGCAAAAAAAAAAAATTAAAAACAAAAAAATTCCTGCTGGCTCTGCCTATAAACAGACGTGAAAACGGAAAAAAACCCCAATAACTTCTTAATTTTTATGCATATCGAATCCGTTTAAAGTTATTATTACTTCTAGGAAAATGGCCAAAAATTTATCTATGACAGATTTTTGATTTCGTTAAAAATGCCCCCAAGGAAGGGGGGGGGGAGAATAGGGGTTTCAGAAGAAAAAAATTCATAACTTCGTCAATTCTCAAGATATCAAATCTGTTTGAATTTATTATAAATCTTCTTAATATTATATACAACTTTTATATTGACAAATTTTCTATAGGACCAACTTTTATGGTAAAAAGAAATTAAAAACAAAAAAAAAATCTCTGCTGGCTCCACCTACAGACAGAGGTATATTTCGAAGTGGGTGGTCCCAACTGCCACATCGTGGCAAATAGGTCTTTCTTCTGCAATTCCGAATAAACAGGTGCCCCACGGTCTGCGTCTTCGAAATCTACCTGTGCCTTTTGGCCGAGCCGTCAGGGATTTTTTTCTTTTCTTAGCAAATTTCACATTACATGTTTCATATACTTTCTCATTTTCAACCACATCCTGAACTTCTTAGTTCTTTAAACATATTCAACCATGAACCTTAGTGTTGCATGCATTTCAAGTTTGGGTCTTAGTTTGATACTCTGACATAGATTTTACTTCCAAAAGCTTTAAAATAACTTACAGTAGGCCTGTTGTTGAAAAACAATTCATAGGAAGTTTTGTTCTGTTTATGACATACTCTATTCTATGGGTAACAAAAAGATGGACTTGCTTCAGCCCATCAACTATCTTTCAAATTTTCATTTATTAGAATGGCTTTTACACTATCCATAATTGTCCGATTGAGCCATTCAGCCAAACCATTCTGTCCCAGCATGCAAGCATCTGTCTGCTCCACTTTTTATGGCATATTTCCTCAGAGATTTATTGAACTCCTTTTCAAATTCCTTCCCTATATCCGTTTGAATTTGTAACAACTTCTGGCTTAACAATCTTTCCATCTCTTTATGATAATTCAAATTTTCCAAAAGCATTCTTCATAGGGTAATTCATAGGGTCTTCATATTTGCTAAACTTGTCAATGATACTTAAAATATACTTGGTTCCTCCTACTGAAGGGGTTTGCATAGGGCCACATACACAACTGGGGGGGGGGGGGTGGAGACGTCTCTTCGACACATTAGGTACCAGTTTAAACATTACTCTATTCAACTTAACCAAAATACAGCTATCACATGTTTCATCTCTTTTTCCTAACTTAGTGAGGCCTCTTAATCTATGGTGTCATAATTTTGCTAATCCATTTTTATCGTTCTCATATTTTGTTATTCCAACATTACTGCACATTTCTGCATTTAGATTATCTATTTGTTTGGCATATTTCATGGGTTTATGATAATACAGACCATTGTGCTTTTTAGCAAAATATAATTTTCCCCATTCCTTTGAATAAACCTATATTTTTCCATTGCTGCACCTAAATGTTCCCCTACTACTTTAAGTTTCAACTCTGACAACAAATTGCTTCTCAAATGGGGATTGTACAAAACATTACTTAATATAATCTGTTTTATCTTACCATTAAGCTCGACATCCAATTTAAATGTTCCTTTTCCTATTACATGACTTTCTAAGTTGCCAGTGGCAAGACATTTTAATATCATTCACTTTATCAAATGTGATAAACAAATTCATATTAATTACAAAAGTGTGTAGTCACAGCAATCAATTATCCAGCTATAATTATCTGTACTTTTAGATCAACTTCTTTACCAGTAATTTGAAGCATAATTTTTGGTTAAATTTGCAACATCGAAACATTTCTCTAGTCTTGCTTCTACAATGTTACACATGCTTTTACTGAGATTTTTAGTTTAACTCTACAATTCCTTGTGGTGCTGTTGAAATGGAATGTGATTCCACAAAAGTTTATGTTTGGTGCACCCTATCTAAAACAAAAGTTATTGGTCCTTTTTTTCTTTGCCGAAAATACCATAAATGGTGACATTTATTTAGATATGTTGGGAATCTTTGCTATCCCCCAAATCCAAAGTTACAGGAATGTGATTTTTCAACAGTACGGCACACCTCTGCATTGGGCAACGTCTGTGTGCAATTGCCTCAATCACCATTTTCCCAACAGATGGATTGGTCACGGTGATCCAATTCAGAGGCCTCCTCGATTGCCGCATTTAACCAGGGCCATTGTGAAAACAACTTTCCTCTTTCAACGGGCCTGATTCAAGTTGTGGATGATGTCACAGAAGAGATCTGAGTAGCAGACAAGTAAGGTTGAAAACGTGTATTTGTGCATCAAAAACAGTGCTATAAAATCCAGTTTTGTAATATTTTCTTGGGTAATTTCTGGCTTATTTTAGATGCATTTGAATTATACATACAATAAATGAACAATAAAGGTTAAGCAAGACTTAATTTTATGATTGTTAATAAAAGGATTGTTATTACATGAACAGATTCATAAATAAAAATTTGAAATTTTTCTAAACAATTGAAACAAAAATTCAATTTAGATTTTATAATGTATGAATAATTTAAAATACACATTCTGTTACTAGGTATTACAACTAAGAAATCACTATCTTTCAAACACTCTTATCTGACAAAACATTGATATTTTAATTGCTAATTATAATGTGCATTTTATATTTTTATGAATATTTCTTTTAAAGGATAAGATAATATGTCACCATTTCCAAATTACACACACATTTTTACTGTGATTATAAATTTAATATTTGCTTAAACGGGAAAATTCATTTAAACAGAAAAATCCTCATCCATCTAGTAAATATACAGATTCTCAAGTTGTTCTTTCAATAAATTAATATTCAATATTTATAAAAAGAAAAGTATTCTATTCAAGAACATCAAGCTGAATATATACTTTTAAATAATGTACAACAATTATGACATGTAATATTCTCTCAGAGAAAATAATCTCACTTAAATATACAATATTAAGTAAGTGGAAATATCAAACTTATTAATGAAACTTACATACTGGTTAATGTAGATAATTTTCTTTTGTTACAAGTGATTTTTCTATTGTTATTTTTTACTTTTGTATTTAGCAATATATTAGCAATTTCTGACAAACACAGTCTAAATAGATATGAAAGTTCATTTCCACATTTGAATTTAATTGTGAAATCCAGGCCTAAAATTTCAGTCTTTTCAGTAGTGAGTTGTATAATAAGCTTTTTGGGCTCTGGAAATTTTAGGAAAGTATTTTCATATTTCTGATTAATTTTTAAAAATCATCGTTAGTGAATGGCTTACTATTAACCCTTTAACGTTCATTGGTTTCCCTAGGAAACCACAAAACTTTAATTACGAAATTGAACAATGACACCAGAATTTTAATAGAAATGTTTTCCATTTATTATGTATGTGGAATATCGCTTTTTTATTATATAAAAATAAATTTGTTTATAATTTCCTGTGTCAATCATTTATTATGACATTTTAGCAATTGAAGTGCTTCATCCGTTAAAGGGTTAAAGGAGGAAATTCCATTAAAAAACAAACATACTATAGTGTGCTCTATTTTCATATTAATTTTCATATAAGCAGCAATTTTCACTCATCTTATTAGATAGGAGGAATGAGACAAGTTCCATTCTTCCACACTACTTAATTTTATCTAAAACTACTTGTATAAAAAAACTATACTGCTTTTAGGCTTAGTTTAAAACCTGGATAATAACACATAAACAATCATCAACACATAAACAAAAATATAATAAGCTATTTTAAAAAACTTTTACTTTTCACTTAATAACCCACAAGGAAAAAGAAAATCCTGCATCGACCTCAGATATATATAAATATTTATTTAAATTAAAATTATATTTTAATAATTGAAAGCATGAGTAGTTTTACAAATCCTTTACAAAAAGCATTTGATTTTTAAAAAAATATATGCATAAGAACTCAATATTGTTAATTAATGTTTTAAATTTTCTCAATTTACGTAAATTATATTTAAAAAAGAAATTAGTAAAATCAGGACAAAAAAGGCTTTTGTATTACTGATGTGCGTATTCGCCATTGCAATTGTTTTAATAACGTGATATTAAATGTTTAAAATAGTAGTAATAGTATTATAATAGTAGAATATGCACGGCCATCCCAGCGAAACCCGATTTATTTCAACACAACAGAAAGTGTAAGCGATTACCTTTATTAAAGTATTAAGTACAATATAACTTTAACAACATTCAAATTCTTGAATTGAAAAATGGTATAGATATATATTTTGCGTTTTAAATAATGAGATTAAAAAAAAGGGTACTTACTTAAATTCTTTATCCAAATAATTCAGATAATATACTTTAAAAAAAATTCGCATTTTAGAAACCATTTTTATATAAAATTTATCTGAAATTACAAAGCAAAACATATGGCGAAAATTCAACTAGACGAGAAGAATCGGATCCTATCTGTGACGTCAGGTCATGTGTTTGAAAGCTCAAATCAGGACCGTAGAAAGATGAAAGTTGTTTTCACGATGACCCCGATTTAACGCCTTTGATTTTTTCATGTGGGGTTATGTCAAAGATATTGTCTATAAGACTACTTGTTCTCATGTAGAAGAACTCAATCAGTGAATCACAACTGCTATTCACTCCATTACTACTCGGATACTGTCAAATACATGGAATGAAATAGAGTATCACTTAGTTATATTATGAGCCACTAAGGGATCGCATATTGAAATCTATTAACTAGGGTTGGTCATTTTGCCGGCAAAATGGTATTCTTGCCAGGACAGTTTCAAAAACTAGAAAAATGGCTGGATTAAAAAATTATACAACAAACAATATAATTTTTTACATAATATAACTGAAACTTAAAACCAAATATTAATTTGGTATTTTATTGATAATTTGTGTAATTAAAGTAATTTAAAATAATTTTAATAGATGATGACATTTGAAGTACAATTTTAAAAAATCTACTTTGTTAATAAATTTATAACTTTGATGGAAATAAAACTATGTTTTTCATTCCTAACTTTTAATATATAGTAATGCAATCTTAATAATAATAGTTATATATAGGGGTGTAAAAACTAGGTGCCAGTGGGCAGATTATCATCCCTAAATTTTGTTAGTATTCTTTGCCTACATTTTAATAGTATACTTCATCTAAATTTTATTAACATTCTTATTAAGCAAATAATACTAAAAATTTAGTGGTGGCAATTGGCCCATTGGCACCCAGTTTTTACACCCCTGGTTATCTAATATTAAAAAGTCTGAACCCACATTTTATATATTCATATAACAATTAAAGACAAAATTACAGCATTAAAAGTTGCCTTGCAACATATATATATCGTTGCAATGACCTGTTGGTATCGTCAAAAGGAGGCTTTAAAATATTTTGGTTGGGCAAATTCACTGCTGTGTATTAAAATTACTCCACCCCCCCTTCCACTTTAATGATATACAGGGTGATCAGAAACTATCCGGCAAAATTTTAAAGGGTGGTTTAGGGGACCAAAATAAAAGCATTTTTTGTTATAGAATGTGTGTCTAGAAATGCTGCATATAAGCGCTATCTATTGACACTTATACACTGTCTTTCATTGCACATTTTTCTTTGTCACTCCAGCACTTGGAAGCGCTTGGACACACATTCTATTATGAAAAATGATTGTTTAGGTTCTCTCTACCACCCTTTTAAATTTTGCCATCTACTTTCCGATCACCCTGTATAAATATAGACAGCAGTAGAGGACTAGTTCGTCCTGTTATAAAAATTTTGATAACAAAGTTTTTAAAATTTTATATGTATTGCAAATGATATTAACATTGAAAGATTATGAAGTCTAGAGGGGATTCAAGAAGTTGCTATGCAGGGAGGGGGGACTCAGCCCACCCTGCCATCATCTAGTTACAGCCTTAATATATATATATGCTTTGCAACAACTAAATAAATCTGAATTTTCTGTTTATCTGAACCTCTATTACTTTAACAATTAAAATTTATAAAGTTATCCTTTAAAATTCCCACAGAAATAATCTGTTTATATAAAAAATATGTGGACCAGATAAAACTTATTAATATGCATGAGAGAGGGGAGGGATTATGTACTTTGTATCTTCAAAATACTATTGTTCTGATAACACAGCAAAGTAGGTAATATTTCTTAGACTGTTTTAAAGAATAACTGATGCATAAAACTTAGCTGTTCAATAATTGTTGGCTGTTTTAAGTTTTAACCAAACCTGGGAATTTTTTATTGATATTTTCTCTGTAGCATAAACTAAAAAAGTATTTTACTAAAAATAATGTGTTTTTTAGTAATATATTTAGTCATTATAATGTTTAATAATGAATTGAATGTTCTATGTTTAAAAACTCAAAATTGCATATTGTTAGAATTTAAATTAGTAAAAATTAAAACAATTTAAATACATTCCCGTAAATAAAACATATACCTATTTTTGCCAGGATGGTTTTTACCGGGTTTTTTTGCATGGTTTTTCCACCTTTGGCAAAAACTTGCCAACCCTACTATTAACTTTTGTAGTTGTACATCAAGATAGTGATTACATTTTATTGCTACTGTTTTTATAATTATTTTTATTTCATTTTGTAAAGTGCCCAACAATTCTTTGACATCCTGTATATTAAAGACCATGAGATTTGAAATAATGTTGAAATTGCTTTTTTCTTTCCCGTGGACTATGCACACGAAGCAATGCCGAAATTGTAAATTTCTACTTCATTCTTTTCTTTCTCTCATATTTTTTAGGTTCATGGGATCCAAATTAAGGCAAAAATTGTAAATTTATCCTTTTTTTTCTTCAGATTTTTTGGGTCATTGGGATCCTAAGTAACACCAAAATAGTAAAGAATTTGGACTTATTTTTCAAGTATGTAGGGTACAAAATAACATGGAAATTGTAAGTTTTTGTTTCCTCTCCTTCTCAAGTCTACAAGACCCAAATTATTGCAGAAATAGTAAAATTTTTTCTTCTTTTCTTCTTTTTCCTTGGATTTGTTTTGAGTGCAGGACTTAAAGTAATGCCAAAATTGTAAATTTTTTACCTTTTTTCTGAGTTAATGGAACCCAAAATAAAACTGAAAAATTGCAACATTTTCATCGGTTTTATTTTCTAGAATACAAAAGCCAAAATAACATGAAAATTGTAAAATTTTTGCTTCTTCTCTCTTTTTTTAAATTATTGGGCTTTTCTGGTCTGCAAGAGATCTATAGTAATACTGAAATTGTAAAATATTTGCTCGTTGTTTATGAGTGTACTAGACCACAAAATAACATTGAAATTGTAAATGATCAGTCTTTCTTTTCTTCAAATTTATCATGTCTGTGGGACTCGAAGTAATTCTAAGTTTGTAAAATTCTTATCATTATATCTTTCAGATCTGTGGGACTCAAAGTTATACCCTTCTCTAACGAATTTGCATAAAAGACCCGTTTTAGGATGTAAGCGCAAATTCAGAGTCAATGTTTAGCTCTGCAAAAGCTATAAAAAGTAAAGCTTTGTATTTGAAATTTTTTGTATATATTTTTGTAGAATTAATTAATTTATGTGTGAAATATGTGTTAAGTGTACACATATAAACACATACACACTCAAAGAGAGGGAGTCCTACTTTGTGTGCCTATGCATACACACACACACATATTCAATTTCTCAGGTTTGTTGCTATAAAAACATGAACCAACTAACCCACACCTTAAAAAATTGCAATGCTACTAGCATTTCTCATATTCAAAGCTTGACAGATTTGGCTATTTTTACAACTGGTTCACCGAGTTGAATAAAATATTTGGTATTGGTTCTATGGAACTTGTACAAACTGGCTGAATCTCACCACTGCTTCTAAGGTATGTAGACAGATTTAGTTTAAAAATGTCAAAATTGGTGTATTCATCAAATTTCAAAATGTAGGAACCTAGCATTGTTTTTACCAACATTGTTTTGATTTGAGCTTAAAAAGTGTCCATAACTTTGGATTGTTTCTGCCAGTGATTGTTCATCTGCCAGTTTCATACTGGTTGGTTCTCTTCTCTTCCTTTTGTTCTGTTGGCTAGTTTTCTTCCCCTTCCTGCATATTTGTTTGTTGATACAACTCTGCAGTCTTTTTCTGCATCATATATGTGAACAAAAATTCCACTCTCACATTTACACTGATGATGGGCAAACTCAATGCTACATAAAACAATATAATTTTTAGTAGTTCTTTTTTGGTGCCTTAAATGTTTCTTTTATGTTGTTAGTTCAAGTTAGATGCTGCTGTATCTGGCCAAATCTATATTTATTTAAAAATCACTTTTGTACTTCTCTAGGATCCTAACGATGGAACTTCTTTTGCTGAGCAAGGAGATGCTCAGAATAAGAAGAGTGCTAGCAGCGATGGATCCAAGCGGTGAGTTTTCATGTAAATTACACTAGTTTATGAACTTTTTATCATATGTGTTTACAATATTCATTTATGTAGTCAACTGATTTATTGTTTTACTCTGCTATGTGTGTACCAGTGGTTCCGAATTTTTTGGATTTGCAGAGCCCTTTAAAGAATAAATTTCTATGGTCAAGTCTGTTAGGCCTACCATATCCTATGTCTTACAAGTTAATGGTATTGAAGTAAAGTAATGTTACTGAAAAAAAAAACAATAAAAGGGGGGGGGATGCACATGAATGTAAAAAAAAAGGAGACTTATAAAAATTATGCAATGTCCATGCATTGAAACTATATAAAAATTAATCATCATGCTAATTTTATTCCCACCAACCATCAATATACATGATATTGTCCAAGCTTGGCCATACATAAAACTTCTTCCTAAGTTCAGTAAATCAAAACATTTGCATTGCAATAGATTTTACTTTGTTCTTGAGAGTGTAATGCATTCATTATCTTGGGAGCCTCTTGGCAGTAAGGCAAAGCTAACTAGTATGTTATATACTAGCGTATAGCACTAGCCTAGTGTACTATACATATCATTGTTTTTTGCTTCAAGCTTTGCCGTGAAACACAGTCGAATGAATAGCAGTATTAGATGCAATCTCTTGTTCATTTTTGAATAAAGTTTATTATTGCAAGATGCAGTCTTATTTTGCCGACCATGTTATGACATTTAATTAGTGTTACTTTCAACACCAAAAGAGCAACATTAAACTTCATTAAATTAACATATAAACAATAATTATTAATCATTTAAAATGCAATTCAAAGTTAATTCAATTATTAATTTGCTGATTTAAATGCTAATTTAACCATTCTGAATGCAACTTTAGTTTTCTTATTTTGATTCTATTTTTAGTTTCTTAATCTTTAATTTTATTTATTCTTTCTGGAATAGCTACTGGGCCTCTAGCACAGGGTGAGAACTACTGATACTACTATAGTAAAAAATATCATAGTTAAAGTGTTAATCAAATTATTTTCCTTAGCTATCTATTCTAAATAAAGTAACTAACCTTGTTGCTGCAATGATGGAATTTATTGTGACCTTTTCACTTTCTTGGCACATAATAAAATACTATTGCATATAGAAACATGAAATTTGGTAGTTTTATAGAGAAATGTATGATAAACATGCTGAAGCAGGCAGTTTTTAAAACAAAGAATTATTTTACTATTTTTTAATGTTGAAATCTGTCATACTAGTTCAATTAAGAAATTTTTATATCATCAAAAACTATGCTTAGCAATTTAACAATATTTTGAAGGTACATACTTGACTAGATTGTTGTGTGTAGTGTGCAGTCATTTTTGTGAATTTATCTAATTCAACATTTCATTATCTGAATAGAGATTTAATTCATATGTTGCCAGATTTTAAAAAGCCCAAATATTATTACTAAACACTTTTCAGTTGAAATATATATTTACACGTGAAATTTAAAAAAAGAAGAAAACTTAAAATAATTAAGCTATTATTTTAAAGTTTGCATGCAAAAAATGTTTAATGATGAACATTACATCATATTTAAAATGACATATTTAAAACATTATGTTTAAAACAATATATTTAAAGTGTCATATTTAAAATTATTTTCTTATAGCATTTCCAAACACTTTATTTTTAATTGAAATACATATTTACATATGAATATTAAATAAGAAAGAAAACTTTAAAATAATTAAATGACTATGTGCAAAAAGCAATTAATGGTGAAAATTATGTCATATTTAAAATGTCTTATTCAAAACTATTTTCTTATAGCATCTGAATCAAAACTTTTCTTCTAAACGTTGTAAAAGTCCAAAAAGAAGATGCATTTTTTTCTTATCCACTTTATTCAAGCTGATTTTCAAATATGTAATTAATCTTTTTTAATCAATCAGAAAAACAACCATCAGCTGTCGCGAAAACTGCAGATGTGGCCTTGAGTATCCTTTAGTCAATGAGAAATGAATGGTAATCACATTACAGAAGATCACCACTGGTCGTGATAATATTATTTTATCTTCTATAATAGGTTAACCCATTAATGCCCAAATTTGTTTTTTCCTTGAAGAAATTGAATAAACATCTTGAATCTGAGGTATTTTGCCTTTCATATGAATATTATAATAAAATTTTACCCAAACTGCAAATAGATTTTTAAAAAAATGGTGTACTGTAAATAGATCACAGGGCGTTAGAGCGATATTGTTCAGTATATAGCTGACGAAGTAGTAGTATTTCAAACAAATGTTTCAAAATGATAAAATAGATAAAAACAAAACTACTCAGCTTTAAAAACATGCATATATTACAAAATACATACAAACATGTTAAAAAGAATGTATATTAATAATAAAATACAATAATTAATGCAGCATTTACAATATGACATTAAATTTTGAAAAGCACATATATATATATAAAGGGATAAAATGAAAAAAAGCACAAACATTGGGGTGTGTAAAGATGTAATGTACATTAGAAAAAATTAAAAAAATATGTAGTAAACTGGTATATTAATAATAAAATACAGTAACTAATGCAGCATTTACATTATAACATGGAATTCTGAAAAATACTACAAAGGATAAATAAAGAAATATGTAATAAACTATTACAATTATAATATAATGTACTGTCCAAAGTTTTGTGTGAAATTTTGTAAAACAGTTTTTACATAAAGTGGTATCTCATTTTACACAAAAAGTAAGAGGTCTTTATTGACAACATTAAAATTGGCAGTGTCTTTGTCATATTTCGCTGGCCTATATTATGATCTATCCTGTCACAACAAATATCACCACTAACACTACTTTTTGAAGTTGAAAGAAAATTATAAGGACCATCCTTTTAAAACTTTCCTCCTGATTCCCAATTTCAAATATTTTACTGCAATAACTCTTTGACTCTTTTTTTTTTTTTAAATCCAATAATCTGTATCCATGAAAATCAAAATAGATATATTTTCCCTGAACTACCTAATGATATGGCATGTGCTGCTATGTATGATAGTTAAAGAAAAATATTTTCAATGTCCATGGAAAGTGACATTCTTTGTTAGGGACAAAGTGAACAAGTAATTCCTTAGTAAAAATAAAACCATTTTTTTTAAATATTAAGTTAGAATTTAACTAATGACTTTTAGCTAGATAATACTAGAAAGAACATTTTAAATAAAATTTAAATTCTCTAAGGGTCAATGAAAACTATTTTGTGCAACAGATATAGAGACATCCACAAAGGGGACTTTAGACTTATAAAGTTTGACTTTAAGCTTTAGACTTTACAAGTTCTTTGAAAAATGAAAGATAAATATTAAAATTATTTTATTAGAAAAATATTTAAAAGCTTATATATAAAAGCTTAAAAATATTTAAAAGCGACTGTAAAAATATCTTTTCATTCATGAAAACAACCCCAATTTCTTATTCTGTAGTAAGAATAAATATAATCAATAATATAAATTACTTCTTACCCTTCCCTCCCATGTATACAAAGCTCAAATTTTTTAAAAAATTATTATTTTTTTTTTTTCTGTGTTATTTTCTTCTTTGTGGTAACAATAAATAAATACTTACCCAAATTAGGATTTGAATTTTCTGTTTGCTGCTTTACCTTTTGGACAAAAGAGGAATATCTAGATTAGGAAGAGGGGGGGGGGGATTTTCTTCTTTTTTGCAGTTTGGTTGTTCTCTATCATGTATAGTTAAAATATATCACTTATTAAATCATATCCATTTTGTTTGAAAAATGTACCTGTTTGCATATATGCACATGTACACACATATCTCCCACACCCCCCATTTTTTTTAAGTTTAACTTTGAAAATAATTGTATTATGCATGATGGGCAGATTTTTTAATGTTTGAATTCTACATTGTGCTCTTGTACCATTTGTTAAGCATGCATTCATAATATATTGATTTTCTCTGTAATAAATAGAAAATAATAAGAAAAATAGTAAAATAAATTTACTCAATATTATTGTTAGTTTCTGCCATTTTTTTCAACCCTTTTTTTAAATTTCATATTATGCTTGAAGTTTTCAATTTATGCAGTGTGCTAGAATTATATGCTTTATAATTTATTTATGAAAAAAAAAAAAACCCTGTATTTATCAGAACAATTTTTTTTCAATTTCAGTAGATTAGTATAATGTTCCATTTTTTATTGTAACTAGACTGTCATTAAGTTTATTATAGCTAGTATTCATTCATGTAAATTTGTTAAATTATATGTTTATTCTTGTACTATATATTTAAGTTATTAGTTTATTATTAAAATATGATTCACTGCTTTTTCGGCATGTCTTATTTTATACTTAGATTTTGTGTAGTTTTTGGAAACCGGCAAGTCAAAATATATTGTTATTGATTTACATATTTTTCTTGCAAGAAACACACAAAGTTCTGTGAAACTACATGGAAGCAATTTTAAATTTTATAAAATTTTAAATTAAAAATTTCATGTGGTTATATTAGTTCTTATTGAAATTTTCTTTTTTTCTTCTATAAAAGAGGAAAAAATATAATAAATTAAGATTTGTATGACTAATATATTTTTTAAATTATAAGCTTTTGTTAACTGTATTTCACTTAAAGTATCCCATTATGTTTGATATCCATATTTTAAATAAAGCAAGAATGAATACAATACCAACTGTTTGAAACAAATTAGTACACAGACATTTTCATTTGTTATATAAATGATGCATTTAATGAAAAATTATTTGAAATTTGATACAATTTCTTTTTAATTTTTAAAATTTTAAGAAAAAATAGTGCAATATTTGATGTACTTACCAAAAATGTTCTCACCACAAAAATAATGATAGTTTGCTAATGTTTTCCCAATACTATACCATTCAAGGTACTGAGAATGTAATACACTACAATCTAAGCCATAAAATATAAACTTCCAATAGATATACTCATTCAAATTATCACCTTGATGATTTTTTACATCTGTGTGTTGATTTATAAAAATACCTGTTAAATTTAAAGAAATTCTCAGATATTTCTATTGATAGTTCATTACACTCAATATTATCACATAAATTTTAGGCTATCAGTTTTATATATATAACTGTAAGCATAATTTTTGGAGCATATTTCATTAATGAAAATATTCATTCATGAAAATCATACTTTTCAGAAAACACATTTAACATTATTGTTTCTGGAATTCTGTCAGAAATATTCACCACAAGTTCTTAAAATCTGCCAATGTTTATATGTATACCTACCAACCTTAATCTAATTCAAGTTCTTTTGGCTTTGCAAACAAGTTCTTCTTTATTCATCCCCTTAAAACAGCAATTTGTCGTTATTTAAATGCACATTTTTCATTTGAAGACTGAAACAAAAATAGTCATAAATACGCTTACAATGATCACACCAAGAAAACAAAAACTGCTTTGAATAGCTAATTGTACTGTCTTTCAAGTAAAATAGTAAAACAATTTTGATATTTGTCCAAAATTGGCTATTTAAATATAGTGTGATACCTTAAAAAAAATGAATGTAACTATACTAACTGGTTATTTATTTGGTTCATGTTTAGTGTAAGTCCTGTGCAGTTTGAAGAAAGGGAGCCAAAAAAGGTTTGTAATAATACTTTTTATAATTGTACCTGTTTTGAAAAAAAAAAAATCTTTGTCTTTTTGCATGTTTTTATTTAATATTATATTAATAACATTTTAACTTTTCATTTATATTTTTTTCCTGCAGTAATTAATTATAAGTTTTGATAAATCTTATTAATGTAGGCATATTAAGCTGCTTATTATTTAAATTTTCAAAATACAATGGACTCTCTTTAACTCAAACTCCAAGAGAACATACAAGACAACCAAGAAAACAAAGAGACTCCAAGACACAAAAAAAAAAAAAAAAAAACTTTTAGCCAAAATTTGCAATTTTGAAGAAAACTGAGTTTTAAATCTTTGATCTAAGGCAGCGCTTCCCAACCTTTTTTCCCTCACGTACCCCTTGAATGGGCTATTCCTTTCGGCGTACCCCCTTTTATCTGAAACATGCTCCAACCCCCTTCCCTCACTCATATAACACAAATATGCTTTTTTTAAATTAGTGATATACTCATTAGAAAGAAAGAAGCTCTCCCATTAATATAAGTTAGCGACATAACCCCGCCTATTCGAATATAAGGACCAGCTTTTCAACGCATTTCATGATAAAGCATTACAATTAGAAGCTCTCTGGCACTAAAGACGTTCTGCAATTATTATTAAAAACGGAACAATAACATTTATGTGGTGGGAAAATAATATTTTATAATGATCATTGGCAGTTTTTGCGAAGATGAGGATAAATATATAAGTACTCATGTAAGATGATTATCGATGGGCGAAGCTAGTGACATTCAATTATGAATGAATTATTATGTCTTAGTGGGCCTTTCCCCTCATTTTGAGTGTAACATACTGGAATTACACTTGAGACAAACTTTGTAATGCAAAAAGTATGAACTTTCATTATGTGTTTTCAGTGAAACCATTTTTGTGATTTCCGCCATTACCGATATTATTTTTATGTACCCCCCTTACTTACCCCTTGCAGACCCTCCACGTACCCCCAGGGGTACGCGTACCCCAGGTTGGGAACCACTGATCTAAGGAAATTCACCACTCTAACATGTTTCTCATTTCCTTGACTTTGTTGTGCCTAGTTTTCTAGAATTTTTTATTTATTATTTCTGTAAATAATGTGTTTAGTGGGGAGTACACCATGTTTTTTAGCAGATCTCTCTTCTTCATTACACCACATTCAACTTGTTGTATAGTCTTGACTTTTTTCTCTAGTTCTACACTGTCACAGAAAGGGGACAAAACACAAGTTAACAGATTCTTTAATTACTGTAAATTGGGGTTACTTGGATTCAAAACAAAATAAAGTTCTAAAACAGCCCTGGTTCTACTTTCCTGAGGGTATAGGCATGATTCACCAATATTCTAATCGTTAATAGTCTTAGCATCTGAGATGCTCAACTATATTCCAGCTTTTCTTGTCTTTTAGTAGGGGGTGTTGTTTTGTGATAAAATCAGGATATTTTGAATCCTAATAACTTCCCCTTCCACATCTTTGCATACTGCAGTTATAGAGTTACACACAAAGTAAAAAGAGATTGAAGATGGTGGTTGGAAGCCATTAGCATTTTATTTAAAAAAATTAAGTGGTAGCCAGGGGGCTTGCAGTACATATTTGTGTGAATTACTGCACATTTATCTCTTTATTTACAAGGAAGGTCTCCTTAAAGCACATACTCAAAATCTTTTGAAAAAATTGCTAATGAAACTACTCATTTACGTTATAAAGTATCAATCAAATTTAGTAGCAGAATTCCAGTAGAAAATCTGTATAAAAATAAAATACTTTCGAGTATTTGGCTAATAAAGATGTGATTCATTGAGCAACACTTTTTCTTTGCCAAGTGCAAGTGATTTTAAATGCATTTGGAAATTGCTTTTTAAATGTGTGTTAAAATGCACAGTACTTAATCAATTTAAACTTAAACGATGAAATAGTTGATTATTATTTCTATGAGCTTATATAGTTTATATAAGTTGCATGTTGCAGCTATTATTTAATTTTACATGGTTTCACTGACTGGATAAGTTTTAAGTGAATTTTAAAAGTAACTGTCTGATTAAGAACGCTGTCATTATAAACTTCAATTCAATATTGAATAAGTCGTTGTTTCCATGGCAACAATACAGTACTCAGAATCGGACCTTAGTTTTGAGTTTGGAACATTTTTAATAAATTTAAATTTTGTTTTAAACATATAATATGATCATTAAATTTTTTTATGTATACATATAATTGTATATGAGAAAACTGTAGTTATAAAAGTTTATTTATTTAAGTGAAATTTACTTAAACCAGTGCAGTTTGAAGAATAAAAAATGTTTTCCTCAGAGTATTTTTTTTTATTTCTTTGCGAACTGACGCTAAATCACGCTAAATAAAATGAAATTTTCATTATTTTTTTATGGATGCTATATTGAGGCTCCACAGGAAATTTTTTATAGACATATATATATCCTCATGAATAGAATATTCTGTAATTATTTAAAATTTTTCTGAGTATGCACTTATGGAGACCTTCCTTGTAAGTACTTCAAGTTCAT
Organism: Maratus michaelseni; assembly: GCA_963931845.1. Taxonomy (NCBI): domain Eukaryota; kingdom Metazoa; phylum Arthropoda; class Arachnida; order Araneae; family Salticidae; genus Maratus; species Maratus michaelseni. Next base: position 249,129,055 of record OZ007599.1, read on the forward strand.
GTTAGAAGGTAGATAATTTTCTATTTTGACAGATTATAAGCAGGGTTCACGATTTTTTTAAAATTTAAATCAGATTTTGTTTTATTTTTTTATAAACCTCACAATATTATTATTTTATAAGACTTTTCTTTTAATTTATAAAATAAAAATTATACACACGCACACACATGCATGCTATAAGTATTACCAATATACATTAATGTTTTTACACAATTTACATAAATAATTAAAAAGTAACATTTTAGGCTCTCAGAATATTTTGTTACACAAGATGCATGGGAAACTACAATTCATACGTCAAAAATTAATTTAATGTTAAGTATTTTAGTTAAATTTTTAAAGAACTGCAGCACATAAAATTTTTAAACAATTTCTGAAGCAAATAAAGAAGTTAACTTTTGTTGTTTGTTAAAATGCTGGTACAGAAAAACAAGTTCAGCAGCTTTATCCGTTTCTAAGAGATTCCCAATTTTCAAATGTACTAAACCAAAAGCAGAAAACAATCGTTCTACTGAAGAAGAAAGATTAAGCTATTGCAGCAGATGCAGCTATTGCAGTATTGAAGCTATTGGTTGATAATGAATTCTATAATTTTTTTAGCATCACCCTTTTCAATAACTGTAACTTGTGCCTTCCACCATTCTAAACAACTGAGTTCTTCCACCATTATTAGATTCAAACAAAACTTCATTGAATGGTTTGCAGATTTTGCTTCAAACTTTAATAGACATCACCAAAGTAGAGTATTTCTCTTTAGCAAACAATAATACTGACATTTTCTCAGAGCTAACATACAGAGCTTTTCTAAATACTAAATAACGTACAAGTAAATATTCCTATATTTAGTGTAATCCTACTTAGATTTCCTTACTGTTGCAAGTTTATTTTACAATTTGATTCAAATGAAATTTGAAAGCATTTTTTCTAAACTTTACTTTGTAAATTTTCTACCTTACTTTTTGACAAAGATTAAGCTTTCTATTTCTAAAAACTGTTTGATTATCTGGATTACATAAAACTAAATTATATTAAAGTACATTATTATGTTTGTTTACATCTTGAATTTATTTAAAAATAATTTAAATAAACCTGATTTAAATCAATGATTTAAAAAAAAAGTCAGTTGATTTTAATCATTATTAAAATCAAGCTGATTTAAATAAATGAACCTTGATTATAAGCCATTGATCTTTGCATTTGAACAAAAAAATATAAAAGCTTCTTCAAGATAGCTTCACCAACTTTAATATATTTCACAGTTTAGTACAGACACCCAGCACATTTTTGGGAATGATAACATTATACCTGATACTTTGTCCAGAATTGAGGCTGTTTCTGATATTGATTATGAGCAAATAGCTCAGGAACAGAGTATTGATACAGATTTCCAGCTTTTGTGGTCAGGTAATACATCTTTAAAATTTAAACCTTATGAACTCTCATCTGGTAAAACAAAATTTGCTTTTATATTCCTATTGGTTTTTGAAGAAAATTTTTTAATCAATTTTATGGCTTGTCACATCCAGGCATAAGATCTACTGTTAAGCAGATAACTGCCAGGTTTATTTGACCAGAAATTAATAAGTAAATTCAAGAATGAGCTCAAGCATGTGTAAATTATCAAAAAGCTAATATAACGAGCAGGGCTGCGGAGTCGGTGGAAAAAATGACCGACTCAGACTCTGACTCCGGGACAGCTAAAATACTAGTATTGCTTGTTGATTCCTATTATTCAGATTGCTTCATTGCTGTCATTTGTTTTGAAATAGTGATAGTCGCTTTATTAAATTTGTCATTAAATAAAGGAAATATTACTATTTAAAAAAAGTGGCAGCAATCGGAATAATAAAAAAAACTGGCATCACTGCAACCTACTGGCACATTCCTATTTGACCTTGTAGCATATGATTACTGCAGCGGCAAACTTCCAACAGTATTAGTATATTAGTATAAAAAGTTTCACCTTTTTTAAATGCAGATTTTTTTTTTTTTTAAATAAGGCAAAAATACTCTTATAAAATGCATGTGGAACTTTCTCCCCTGCATTAATCGGCTCTGATCAAGACTGAAAATATTTTGAACATCCCCTTCCTCCTCCCAGATACTTTATGCACATTCACACAAAAACACAATGTGCATTAAATTTTATATGTGGTAAAATTTAATTATGTCTCAACTGTGCAAAAACCGTATGTAAAATAATTATATGCATGTAAATTGCAATCGAAAAGTTAAATTTGAAGCCATTTGATAGAAACAACAGTTGAAATCTAATAAATCTCCAAAATTTACTTTGAACAACACACACAAAGATCTATCAGTTGAATCCAAACAATATATATTATGTTGGTATATTATTTTAAGACAATAACCAAAATATTTTATGCCAAATATGGGGCGTAATATCAAATGCATATTATACCGAAATATGGGCGAAAGGATGTTTAATTTTGGTTTTATATCCATTCCCGCAGATCCCCCCCCCCCCCCAAAAAAAAGGGAAAAATTTTACAATTTACGCATTATTTGGGGTCTCAAGAACCCGTAAAATTACGAAGGAATGCAAGAAAAATAAAAGTGAAAATTTTACTATTTTGGCATTAATTCTGTTCTCATGCTTTCGTAAAAAAAAAAAAAAAAAGGGCAGAAATTTTATATTTTGAGCATTATTAATTGTACAATTTTGGGTCCTGCAAACCCAAAAAATCCAAATATTGAAATCTAAAGAAGTAAATAAAATAGAAATTTCACATACCACCGCAAAAAATTGCAATTTTGGAGTTATAGTGTGTCTTCCAGACCCGAAAAATTCCGATGTAAAAAAAGAAAAATAAAGATGGAAATTTTACAATTTCAGAAATAATTTGGGTTCTGCATATTCGAAAGGAAAGGTGAAAACTTTATATTTTCGGCATTAAACTTATAATTTCGGCTTTTTTTTTCGGGGCCACAAGACATGAACATCAAAAGGAGAAACATAACATAATTTTTCCTATTTCATCATTATTTTGGATACCGCAAGACTCAAGAAAAAAATCCCATATTTTGAGGGTTCCCTGCACACGAAAAAAAAAAGGGGGGGGGGATTTACAATTTCAGCGTTACTCCTGGTCCCACAGACCCAAAGAATCTGAGGGAAAAAAAGGGAAAAAGGTTTCTATTACAATGATATTTTGGGTTCAGTAACTCCAAAAATAGCAGATATTTCCAAATTCTGCATTACCTCGAGTTCCGCAAACCCCCAAAAAACCGATAGAAAGGACTATATACTAAATATAAAATATCAACTAGAGGTTTCAATTAAAAACACTTTTTATATATGCTGTACACTGAACAGTATATTGGATCTGTTTAACCTGCGTTATCTGATATATATAGTCCAAAATATAATAATTCCGTTTAAAAATTTAAAATGGAATTGGTTTAATTTCACTTCAAACTGTCTGAAAACCAAGCAGGAGTCGGAGTCAGACTGTTTTTTAGTGACTCAGACTCCGCAGCCCTGGTAACAAGACATAAAAAGTCTAAGTTTTCTGAATATCAAGAACCAGATGCGAAATTAAGTTTCATGCATATTGATTTAATTGGCCCTTGCCACCATGTATTACTTGACTTGCACTGATAAATTTACTTGTTGGATGGAAGTCATCCTTTTGCCAGAGATTACTGCAGAAACAGCGAGTACAGCTTTTTATGAACTGCCAACTTTAACAGCATTTTCTGAAGTATCTTTTACCTTTAACGAAAACTAGAAAACCCTATTTAATTTTATAGTTTCTAAAAACGAATACCTGCACATTTCGTGCACTTCAGAATAAAAATATGTTTGTAAATATTTGAGAAATTATTCAGTTTTAATTTGAGAATAGTCTTAAGATATTACCTGATCTCTATCATCCTGTTCAAACAAAATACCACTTTAAATATATATATATATATATATATATATATACAGGGTGATTCAGAACTCCTGAGCAAAACTTTAAAGGGATGATAGAACACACCTATGAACTCAACATTCACAAGCTCAAAACACCACAATGCATGGGTGTAAGATAAACAGTGAAGTGCTGCAGGGTGCTTTCTGATTGTGGAGAGAACCACATGTTTTCTACACAATATCTAACAAGTTGATTTTATTTATGTGGAATAGTGTTACTTACTAGGATGCTAATGAAAATTAGAAGAAGAAATAAAGAAATTACAAAGTAAGTAGCTCAAGAGAGTGGAGAGGGATGGTTGTATTTTTAATTGGACCAAATTTCCTTCTGAGAAATTGAGGGTAAATCAGAACTGATTGGCAATAAGGGCTGATAGAGCATATCTAAACAATCTGTTTTCGCCATATAATGCATGGGGCAAACTGCTGTATGGCGCTGTTATTAAACACACAAAGTGCTGGTTTTTCACACACATTGTCATTTCTACTATGGATTTAAAAAAGGATGTCTGGTTTTACTAATCGGGAAAAGGTGGACATGTGACAGAGGTCAGGAAAATAAACAAAGTTATGTTCATGTAGATAATTGATAACTATCGAATCATCTGAAATGATTTTATTCACTTGTCTAGTTTGCATGGCCAACTGAACAACACACATAGCATGAACAAATAGCATTTAACATTATATGTCAACATCTTTCCAAATTCTGCCACCCAGAGCACTACTCCTTCAACCAAACCTAAGTAGATTGAACTTCCAAGAAAAAAACATTGTAGCCATCTAATGCAACAACCCTGCCATCTGGTGTGTAAAAGCTAAAAAAGCTTTTGGTTTTTTAACCAAAAAATACTTTTACTAACAAAGCTCCCCCGTTTTGGTTAAATTGTTAAAAAAGACAATCATATAGAAAAATTAGATTAGAATTGAATCTCTTAAATTTCAAAAACTTACTCTTGGGTAATGACTTTATAAAAATGTCTGCAATGTTAGAACATGAATCTACTCTTAATACATTTACATGACCTTTTGAAATGCAATCTTTTACAAAATGATATTTAAGAGCCTACGCTAGTCCCGCAAAGAAACGCTCAAGCTAATGTTAAGTCTATGGGAAGGTTCTTGTGCAATTTCTTGCTCGCATTTTAATATTTTTAAAAGATTTTTTTTTGCATAGTACAGCTGAGGTCGATCCCTAACGTTGTTAGTTTTTACTTTTTCGATTTTAGTTACAGTTTTTTTATAAGTGGACATTTCTAATTTTGGAACCAGTTGGAACCGGTTCTGAAAGTAAAAGTACCCTTATATAAAAATAACTGGAACCAAAATTGAAAAAGTAAAAACTGACAACGTTAGGGATCATGTTCAGCTATCCTATGCAAAAAAAATCATTTAAAAATATTTAAATGCGAGCGAGAAATCGCGCTAAAACGTTCCCATAGACTTAACATTAGCTTGTGCATTTTTTCGCTTGACTGATGTTGGTTCTTAACATTTTATCTAACATTTATTGGCACTGTTTTTAATATTGTTCCTTAGATAGTCAATAGCACTTTTTGAGTCACAATATATAATAGGAGTTGGCAAACTGTCAAAATCACATTCTCTCAGGATTCGGTCTAACCATACCAGCTCACTACGCAGTTCAGCCATACAAATATACATTAGAAGATCTTTATAACGCAAACCTAAAAGCACGAGGTGGTGCATTATATAGATCACATTTCACACATTATTAAATTTAGCTTGTAAAACATGACCAAATATGTGTGAAACATACCAAAATACATTAGAGTATCATTATATTGCATTCTTTATTACCAGGAGTTGTGCAGATTATAATTTTTTGCATAACATAGATCATTGCACACATTGTTAAATTTACTTTATAAACATTGTCCAAAGTCCAAACATACTTGTATCAAATCATAGCAATTTTTTCAGTAATTAGCTCTGAATTAAGGAGATAAAGTTGAACTAATGTATCAAATGTAGTCCTCTAGACAACTATTTATGATAAATATTTATAATAAATAGCAACTATTTATAATGTGGGAATTCAAGTGTTTCTTAACTGAAAATTCATTATTTACATCTGAGAAGTAGTGCGTTATATGGAGAATTGCATTATATAGAATTGCGTTATAAAGATCTTCTACTGTACTCTATATCCATGGTAGATTTAGCAATGCAATTTTGCTTTTTTGATTTCTATTATATAGGTACACCGTTCAAGTAAATAATGAAACCAGTTACTTTTGCAATTTGCAAAGTCACTGTCTAAATATCCTATCAATCCATTTAAGTCTCATCATTTTTAAAGTTGACAAATAAGTTCTTTGTAACAACCACATATTTTAAAACTTGTAATAAAGCTTTCCAGTGTTTAATACTGGGATTTTGATTAAACTGGGACAATTTACACAATGAAAAGCTTATGTCTGATCTAGATTGAGTTGCAATGAACATCAAAGAACCAAGTAACTTTCTAAAAGGAATTCTCTCCATAAACTTTTTGTCATTTTCTGTTGGACAATCTTTATCTTCTATTTTATAACCATGAGATAAGGGTATGGAAGGTTTGACCATCAAACTTGGTTTAAATAAATTCACCACTCTATCAGTATAATGTTGTTGATGTGCTCCAATACCATCTTCAATCATTTCAAACTGGATTCATAATATCATATTTAGTTGACCAAGTTCCTGAACCTTCAACAATGAACCAATTAAAGCTGTTACTTTATCTAATAGTAATTGAGTCTTGACAAATATAAAAAAAATCATCAACATACACTTAAATTATAGCATCATTTTCATAATTATAAGCACAGTTTGAACTTTTAAATTTAGATTCTCCTACATTTAAAAATTTTTCTCCATTTCTTGGAATCACATGTATCAGGACAGGTTGTCATACATATATCTCTTCTTTTAATTTACCATAAAGATAAGCACTATTCACAGCAAGTTGAGAAACTAACCATTTATGGATAATAACTAAATACACAACAAAAGATCTAATTACAGTGAAACTTACCACAGGACTGAAGACAGCTTAAAAATCATAACCTTGGTTGTTGGTGGTTACCTAAAATCACTATTCTAGCCTGAAACTTCTTAATATTACCAGAAGTATCTCTTTTGATATTGTAAACCTACTTTGTACCTATTATTATAATCTTCCCATCTTCAGAAGGAGGAACTAACTTCCACATTTGACTCGGCCCAAATGATTTCATCTCTTTACTCACTGCTTGATTCCACTCACTTTTCTGAGGTGAAATTTGTGTGTGATAGTAGTGTTGAGGAATTTCAATGTCATCAGAAAGAAAACTTGAAAATCATCCAGCTCTTTTAGAATATTTACCAAGTATTCCTTTTCTCTTGCATTTTCTACATTTGAAGACTTGCTACCTTCTTCATCCGAAGCTGTTTGAAAACCAGTATCTCTAATATTTGTTCCTTGACTTTTTTTGACTGAAGACATCTTTAAAATCATAACATTGGTCATTACCTAAAACTGTTACTTTAGCCTTAACCTTCTTAATATTACCAGAAGAATCTCTTTTGATATTGTAAACCTACTTTGTGCTTGTTATAATCTTCCCATCTTCAGGGAGAGGAACTAAGTTCCACATTTTCTTCTGCTCAAATGATTCTCTTCACTCATTGTTTGATTCCACTCACTTTTCTGAGGTGATAGTAGTGTTGAGGAATTTCAATGTCATCAGTAAGGAAAACTTAAAAATCACCCATCTCTTTTAGAATATTTACAGAGTATCTCTTTTCTCTCGAATTATCTATATTTGAAGACTCACTACCTTCTTCATCAGGAGCTGTTTGAAAATCAGTATCTCTAATATTTGTTCCTTGACTTGGTTTCCAGTCAATTTTTTCTGGATCATAAGTTAATTATTTTTGAGTGCAATATTTCTCCATTTCATTTTTACTTCTTCATTTATACGTACCAAACATTCTTGGCTCTTCTCTAGAAGGATAATAATAAACATAAGCTCTCCCTTTGGACTTTCCATATTTATGAATAACTTCTTTTCTAGTAAATGTTATTGGCTTTGATGTATCCAGGCTCATTTTTTCAAACATTCTTGTCATTTCTTTTACAAGAGATTATTTCTCAATATCTTCTGATTCTTCAAGCTTCTCAGTTCTATATGATTTGTTATATGCTTGACTATCTGCTTCTGAAATTTTTTCCTCACATAAAACTAATTTTAACCAATCTAACATTTTATTATCTGTCTTATTCACTGATCTCCTATTCAACTTCAGTAGTTTTTCATTGAACTTCACATTTTTAGTTTCTTCAATTCCTTCTTCCTCTGGGAACCAAATATGATAACCTCTTGTATAGACAGCATATCCTACTAAAACATCAATCTTTACTTTGGGTTGTAACTTATGCCATTTCTGTTTTGGTATATTAACACAAGCTGTACATTCAATTCTTTTAAAATAGCCAACATTAAGTTTTTTACCAAACCATTGAAAGTAAAAGGTTTCATTGGTAGTTGAATGAAGGCATTCTATTCTTCAAATGATTTACAGTCATTACTAATTCTGCTCACATATTTGAAGGTAGTTTTGAACTACGCAAATAAGCTGAAACACTTTCCATATTAGTTCTGTTGTGACATTCAGAGATTTCATTCATCTCAGGTGAAAAAACATTTGTTCTTTCATGCAATATCCCTTCCTTTTCCAATGCATTTTGAAAGTTCTTTGATAGATATTCTAAGCCATTATTTGTTCTAAGTGCTCTTAATAAATTTCTTTCCTGTTTGGCATTCTGCCATTGCTTTAAACTGCAGAAATGGTTCTTAAACATTATTTTTATCTTTCAATGGATAGATAAAAGCTCATCAGCTAAAGTCATTCATAAATGTGAGAAAATATAAAGCCTTGCTTACTGATGGTATTTTGGCAGGATCCCACAAATCAGAGTGCACTAACTGTATGAGTCCTGTAGATCTAACTTTATCCATAAGGAGGGTGTGGCTTGCCTCTTTGACTTTGCTAAATCACAACTCTCACAATCAACAATTTCTCTAAATTTTAATGACTTTGTTTTCAGCAATCATCTTTTGTAACATCTGGTTACTAAAATGACCAAAATATTCATGGCTCATATCTAGATGACAATCAGTCTCATAGATACTACGGCAATTAGATGAATTCACACAATAACCATGAAAAATAAAGAAGCTTTTCTGTTTCTTTGCTGTTATAAATGGTGCTGTATCAGGATAATAGATTTTTTTTTATTCCATGGCCTTCTCTAAATGTGAACCCAGCACCATCCATCTTCTTTCCCGATACTGAATTTCTTTGAGCCAAAGGAAACAAAAACAACAAGCCATTTTTAAGAGTGATAAAATGCAAACAACACTTTATTAGAATAAACATTCACTACAGCATCTCTAATTCCTATGACTTCAGTAGGATGAAGTTAACTTCATAAATACTTTATCTAAAGGCTTATACAAGATTGGAAAAAATTAATTGAATTTAAAACATGACAAGTTTCAACTGAATCCCAAGTGAAAATATCTATATTCTCCTCAACATTAGCTTCCTGAACAGTTTCCATTTCTGAGACATAAAAATAATGAATGCTTTTGAGATTGGGATTTCTCATTCTTCTAGTAATTTCCAAACTTTTCTTCATTATTCAAACTAACTTTACAATTTCTAGCTATATAACAAGTATTCTTGCATTGATAACAAACTATTTTTTGTTCACTCTGCCTATTTTGCTTCCTAAGACTGGTTAAATCCTTTCTTTTTTTCCATAACAAAAATGTTTTGTCCTGCCGGCACAACTCTTCCAATTTCTTTTTGCTTTCTAAACATGCATATTCAGTTAATAATTCTGTTTCCACTTCCGCTGAAGTAAATTTCTTACCTTCTAAAGCATACAGCTTATTTACTTCATTAGAAATACATTCTCATAAGTTTCAGGCAGAAAAGCAATTTCAGCATCATCAACAAATTTTCCAGCATTGCCTAAGTCCTTGACCACCTATCTGACTCTAGCAATGAAAGCACCAATATGTTCTCCCTCTTCTGATTTAAAAAAATAAATTTCCTTCTAAGTTAAGCTATCCTTGCACAAGATTTAGGGCAATATGTATACCTTATTTGCAAAGCTTTTAATGGAGACTCTAATTCCATCTAAAATAGCAACCTCGCTACTACTATCCATATAACTTTTTATCAGTCCTAAAGCTCTATCCCTCTTACTCCCAAATCTATCATTGTCTTCTTCTGTAGCATCTTCAGACAATACAGGTTCAACAATAAATTTCTGACACCCAGTTAATTGTAATAAAGATTCCAATCTATCTTTCTATGAAGATAATTTGCATTAGAAAGGACAAGAATAGTTTTATGATCTATTTGATTAAGACAATCCTCGGAGTCAGTAGCCATGTTCTCATTGGGAAAAAAAATCAAAGTCCCACAAATAAATGCATCAGTTCAAAAATAAACAAATGTCTTTTAAAAACAATTTCGTATGTTTAATTCTAATTAATTATTAAATAATCATTTGCAGAATTCATGATAAAACATACTGCCATATCTAATTAACATTACTAAGCCTAATACCATGCTTTCATTAAGCCAAAATAGAAAATGGGAACACTTAATTGTTCACTATATAAGTAGCAAACACTCAACAATGCTCTGCTACCATGTAACAGAAGTCAGGAAAATAAACAAAGTCATGTTCATGTAAATAATTGATAACTATCAAATCAGCTGAAATAAATTTATTTACCTGCGTACTTAGCAAGACTAACTGATCAACACACACAGCAAAAGAACAAACAGCATGTCAACCAAATATTATATATCAACATCTTTCCAAATACCACCACCCAGAGGACTACTCCTTCAACCAAAAGTAAGTTGCCTGAACTTCCAAGAAAAAAACATTGTGCATCCAGTGCAACAATCTTGCCATCTGGTGGGAAAAGTTAAAATCAAATATTTAACCAAAAAAATAGTTTTCCTAACAGGACATACATGGTGCTGCAGTTAGGGCTCTAGAAATCCTAATTGTGTAGTAAACAGGGTTCTCTCCACAATCAGAAAGTACCCTGTAGCGCTTTACTGCTTGAGCTATGACCATGCATTGTATGATGTTTTGAACCTGTTTAGGCATGTTCTATCATCCCTTCAAATTTTGCCCAGGAGTTCCGAATCATCCTGTGTAAATATAAATATATTTATATATATACAGTAGACTCACAATTTAATGACCTTCATGGGATTTTAGAAAGTGGGATGTTAAATTAAATAGTCGTTAAATCAAAAGTTGCTAATATTGGTTGTTTTTAATGCAATTCAAAAGTACCTAACATTCTAATGTAATAAGACTATTGATTTATACAAGTATTTAAAAATATTCATAGTAATTTGTCTAAATTTTTAGAATTAAAAATTGCATAATTGTTTTTTAAGAATTAATTTAAACATTTAACAAAATTAAAAAACTTACATTAGTTAATTAATATTTTTGGAAAAATGATGTTATACTTTTTTACTTCAAATGACAGCTGGTAGCTTCCAGAATGCTGCTTTCAGGGATATTGCTCATTTGAAAGTTGTCATTAGAACTTTCTTTCTTTTCAAAAAAGTTCCATAGAATCATGATGACATCTTTTGCTTCTTTTGATGTGGGTTGTGTTTCTGGAATATTGCCAATTTCCGCATAGGAAGAATTGTTTGGATTATTAAAATACAGTTTTCATCATCAGAAAGTACACATCAGATGCCAACGATGTGTGTTTTTAAAAACTGTCTCCTTAAACTTTAAATACTTAAAAAAATTCCAACAAACTTTGAAATTTCCACTTGATAAATTTTTATCATCGTCTTAAAAAGTATTTAAAATTTATGGAGACAATTTTTTAAAATGTACATTTTCGTTATTTGATGTCTACTTTCTGATGGTGAAAAACATATTTCAATAATTATATTAAGTAATGAGTAATCGCGCTTTTAAGTTTTCCTATAGGTTAACATGGAATTTCGCGATAGGGTGTTTCAGTGAAGCGGGCCCCTTAAGAATCACTGTTGCCAAGCAGCAGTGCCAACAAGTCAGATGAGAGACTACAAATTTTCTTGTTCTGAGTTTCCTGCTGATCAAATTAATTCTATTTTTATGCAATTTGTTGTTTAAAGTTTCTCTAATCTAATAATAATTTCCATTTGAAAATAAGCTGTTAATTTTCCCCAAAAAAACCCTACAAAAATTATCTTAATTTAATGGGTGTTATACAAGCATACTCACTTAATTCTAGAACTCAGGCAGTAATAAGTTTCTTTTGAAGATAATCGATTGTCCGCAACATTCAGACACTATTTCAGAATTATGCATATTTGCACACATCTTTCTTGCCATATGATTTTCCAATCTATAATATAATACTTTATGATAATTAAGTAATAAGTCTAAATGTTATTTTGAATATATAGCATGTTCCAAAATGATTTGGATGATTTCAGCTTGTTATATTTTATTTATAAATTGCCAAAATCAGAAAAATTTTACACATATATATAATATAACAGTGCAAGTTTATATGGCAATGATTACCATATAGTGAATTCACAACCTGCTTGACCTCTTCAACAGCAACCCTGAGTTAAGTCTGGGTTGAAGAAGTCATTGTGCTTTTAAGTTTTCCCATGGGTTAATATGGGACTTAGTGATTGAGGAGTTTCAGTGAAGTGGCCCCTTAAACAAACACACAAACAAGGGTTTAAATTTTTTTTTAATTTAATGTTAAAATCTTGCTAACCATTCATTTTCACAAAAAAAAAATTATATATATTTTTTAAGTGAAATTTTAAGGAAAAAAATAATAAAAAAGTAGATTTTCTTAGAAGCCGTGCTTCACTCCATACTTGAAGTGGACAGCTTAATTATTAACTTTTCCACAGTGCCCACTAGTTCAAAAACACCTTTTTGAGAAAAACTGATTTAAAAATTTTGGAGCAGGTTTGACTGTTTAGCAGAGATGCACCAAACAAAACCCTATAGAAGCACAGTTTCTTTAATTGAATTTTGACAAGGAAACAATTCTTTTAAGCTAAAAAATTATTGATTTTTTTATGGTTTTATCTCTCATTAAACAATCATACAGGTAGTAGTTGTCCATGTCCTAATTTTCCTAAAGTTTTTAAAGAAAAATTACCTTTTAACTTTCTGAAATCAAAACTATTTTTGCTTTCATAAATCAGCATTTAATATGGAAAGAGTATTTCAGAAAATTATGTAAAAGTATTAGCAGCATGTATACTAAGCATGTATAACAAGCAATATACAAGTTATTTCCAGGACATATGTCCTGGAAGTAACTTATATGCCATATTTTAAATTCCTTGCTCGAATAGTACCAGAGAAATTATGGTTCAGTGCCATGTTAAATGTGTTTTTAGTGCTGTTAAAATGTTGAAAATTCATTAAATTCAAAATATTATAACAGAGTAAGTTTTAGTCATACAGAAAATCGAATTTTCACTGTTTTACTTGCTAGAGCATGGAGAAAGTTTTTCGAAATATAACTTATTGAACCGGGGATTGCATAAAATTTAAATTTCATAATAAAAAAAAAAAAAAAAAACTATTTTGACATAAATGGATATTTGTATGATGAAGAACTAAATTTGAAACATTTAGTAGTCTCTTCCCTTTGACTACCGCCTGACTGCTGGTGGTCATATGTATTTTTTTGCCATTACTTCTACTGCCAGTGAACCTTTCAAATCTTTTCTTTGGGCTATCATTGACATTGTTCAGTTTATAATGTCAATGGTTAGTACAGCATATAAACTATTATTGTGGAATAAGTGTCGGCCTTATCAGTGAAATGTACATTTGACCACTAGCGATCATTCGGCAGCTATGATGGTGGTATATATTCTTGTTATTCTATTATGTGGTTATTCTATGTGGTTATTCTATTATGTGGTTATTCTATTATGTGGTTATTCTATTATGTGGTTATATCTATTATGTTAATGGTATATATTCTTCTTCTACTGTGATTTCTAGTTACTACTGTTTGATTGATTTAGAGTATTTTTGAAGAATTTCTAAAGGCAGAACTCCCTGATTCAAACAAAGAATTTTTGCTTCAAATTTATACTCACCTGATCACATTGTATTTTGCTTGCTTGCATTTTTTTCTTTGAATGTTAATAATGATGTATCTGCAAATCAACTTTAAAATTTAACAATCAAGAGTTAAAACCAAATTTGAAAAATAAATAACTCTTTAAATTGCACATCAAATGCCCTAAAAGTTTGTAAAATTCTAATGTCTTCAGCTGTTTAAAAATTCATTTCTATCCCTTTCAATTACTAATCTTGCCATAATTTTGATTCCTTTAATTTTTCCTAAATTGTTTGATTCTTTTTTCTTTTTTTCCCATTGATGATATGTATATTTTCTGTTCTTGTAGAATACTGGTCCTTCTAGTTATAAAACAGCTCGAAGATATCCAACCCGAGATTCACTACTTAATAGACATCGAGATCTTAGTCAAGAGAATAAGAGATTACTTGGAGTGCCAGCAACCAGAAATTCTTCATTGGCTCCACTTCTACGTGATGGTCCTGGCTTGGGAGGAATTTTAGGAGATATTCCGGATTATTATACTGACGGTGGGGAAACAATTTTTACAGGCAAGGCTTTATAGATAGTATTTGCAAGGGAGGTCTTCACATTTAAATAAAATCAAGGCACGCTTTCTTCTCTGCACACTTTGCATGCAATGAAGGTATTTTATAATTTTTGGGATATTTTTATTTATGTTTTGTCAAGACTCAACTATTACGCAATAGGTAATGTTCAGTTTTAAATTTTAATTATGTCTCTTTTTTTTTTTCTGAAAAGGGCATAATTTCTATTCTTTACATAAAATTTTTCTGCACTTCTTTTGTCATTTGTATGGGAAACCAAGGTTGGTTGTTATGATTTTTACTATGGTAATGAGTGTTCCCAACTCTGCCGATGGCAATACATACAATACATTCTGGCACCATCTTCCAAGTACTTTGCAAGTTCATCTTCCATCTGATTGGGTAAAAATTGGCAATTTCATTGTAGCAAACTGCTAAAACTATTGTATCTAAAACAAAATAAATAATAAAGCAACTGTTACAGAAATATTTTAATACACATTATGTTAAATGTTTTGATTATGTTATATGTTTTAGCCACTTGCAAGAGACCAAATGTTATCGTTGTTACTAACAAAATTTCATTGTATTACAAATTATTACCAATAGATTACCATTTTCTCTTCTTGTTTTATAAAATCAGTGAAGGGTCATAAAATTTACATTGAAGTCACTTGCAACTGTACAAAGTGATCTGCCATTTTATATATGAAATGTGTCAATGAATTTTTGCTGGGCAGTAAGTCCTCATAACAGTTTCTGAAAGAGAAATGTGAACTGTTTAGGACAGTATGTTGGTAATTTAAACCATGTAACCTATTTTATATTTACAAAAGACTAAACTCTTAATCATAAACATTGAAACTTTTTACAATTGGGGTTAGTTTTTACAAGTAACAACCTGCCCCAATGTTGTAACAACCAACCTGATATGCCCTTTTTTCACTTTAGCCTTAATGTATTACAACATGTACATCCATGTTCAAGCTTCACGAGATGTAAAATATGTCTGAATAACAAAACAGTCTAACCATCTATGTATCAAATTTCATCCTCAATACTTTGTAAGCAAATAAATATTGCATTACTTACTGAAATATTACTCAAATGCTCTAAAAAGATAAAAAAAAATTCTTACCTCATAACAAATGCTTCAAATCGCTATGAGCAACAAACAATATATGAAGGATTAATCGATGCTTCCTTTGTGTTGACACAATCATATGCTGCAATTTATTGCTGCTGTGAAAAAGCTTCTGCATCAACTTAAAACCAACCCCGGTCTTCCCTTTATATATCTGTCTTTCTATCATTTACTCTGTTTATTCATATTTCTCTTCATACAAATTATGTTCAATAACTCTTACATTCTGCTGACATTTAAAAATATTTTTGTAATTGAAAAAAAAAATCTTTTTATGCACTATTTTCTTGAGAGGCTATTCCTTTCATTAATATAACTCTTTTCTTAATTATGAGCCAATTTTTATATACCTTTTTTATATTTTTATCCATATGCTTTGATTTTTCATTAATATTGTTTGAAATAGTACTTCTTAATGAATTTTTAGCATGAGCGGCACTTCTTCCTTGAATTTTTAATGCAATGCATTAAACTCTAAGGCGTGTCTTTTCTAGAAAAGCAAAATGACCAAACCACAACTAATTGTAAAGCTACAAAAATAAAACAAGTATATAAATTATTAAAATCATTGCAGTAGTGCACAAAAAAGTGGTACGATCTGGTGAGATGAAATTATTGTAAAAATAAGGTTTTTCAAGTTTTAATTTCATTAGAAAAAATCTTATTTGAATATGAATTTTTTGAAAAGATCATTTACATTGCATCTTTTCTAAGCAAAATAAATCACTTTTAAAGTATTATAATTGCATTTTTGAAATGATATACTTTCCTTTTAAGCTGCCACCATACATGTTTTACACCATGGGATGGGGTAAAATGAGTATATTGTGGGGTAAAATGGGTACTTCTTAGTATTAGCTTAAAACATTACTTAAAGTAGATATAACAGCTAAAATTCTTATTTAAAGATTACATTATTCGATATTTATGAAATAATTTGATTTTTACATTTCACTTATTAAATTTATAATCTCTACTATTGTGTAAGATTGGCTTTAAGCAGAATTTTGATTATTCGAGAAATTCTACTTCATCAATATAAACTCCTTCAGCAAATGAACAAAATTCCCAATTTGTGATTCTTTTTAAAAAAAAAATAATTATTTCATTGCCAATATTTAAATAAAACTGACCAATGAATTTGGAAATAGGTTTTTGGAATGTTTTTTCCAATGTATTCTCTGGATACTTATGGGTATTTCGATAGATTTATATTTTGATTCACTAACAGTCAGTTTCAGATGAATGAAATTAGCGTTATATAGGATGAATGAAATTAGCGTTATCATTATAGCTCGGATGAATGAAATTAGCGCTGCAGTTCGCAGCCTTGTCCAACAAATATAAGAGTGAAATATGCTAGTCCAGGATATCGCGAATAAAATTAGCTCTGCAGTTTGCAGCCTTGTCCAACAAATATAAGAGTGAAATATGCCAGTGCAGGATACCGCCAGGATAGTTCAGTAGGGAGAGCGTTGGTACAGCAAACCAAAGTACCCAGGTTCGAGTCCTGGTCCTGGCATATTTTTGCTCTGTAGGAAAAAATCTCAATTATGATACTCCAACCATCGGATATATAATTTTACTTTGCTTATAAAGTCATTTTGCATATAAGGTCACTTTTGTGCTTATCCCTAAAATAACTTTATACTAATGTTTGACTGTATGCTTTTATTTAGAAATTTATTTTTATGACACTTTTAATTAAATTATATAAATGTACTAAGGCGATCTACCTTTATTATTATTTTTAAAACCTGATCTTGCATGAAAAAAATATAATTTGCAGTACAGCAACTAGACCTTGGTATTTACGAAACTGCCAAAAGCACTGCTAACTGTATCAAATGTATACCTGCCAAACTTCCTGGTTTATTTTTGCAAATCAAATAAACTTTATTTAATAAAAGAAATTATTGAATAACCACGCACAGAAACAAGAAACTTTTCATTAAATAATTTTTCTGGTTCAAATTATATTTTTATGTTTGTAAAAACTCAAAGGTTGTTAGGTATGCAGATTGAATGTGTACATATGTTTACAGGGAAAGGGGACAAAGCTACACATTTGTCTGAAGTGTCAGATTCCTTGTTATGCTGATAATCACTTCATTGTCTTTGAATGAAGCACTGACAAAATTGGCTAAAAAGAAATGACATCATCTACTGCGTCTTTCAAAGGCGTCCATATGATAAATTTTAGGGGGGGGGGGGGGCTGAGAAAAATCTTAATTTTCTTCAAAGCTATCATACATTTTAGTAAATATTCAAGGTACTAAAATACAGCAAAATCTGTTTATGTCGAATCCTACTTTTATGGTGTTCTGTGAAAGTTTCTATTAAAGAAAAAGAAAAAAATTCTGATTTTTAAAAAATCCCATTATAATTTAATATTACTAAAAATGTTTGTGAGACTACTAAAAACTACATTTCATATGAAGTAAAATTTAATTTATAGGTATTTATTTTTCATTAATGCAGAAGTTTCACTGGGCAATACAGTTACTCTTTAGTACTAGTACACCATAATCTTTAGTACTTTTCGGGAAAAGCAAATTGTAGATTTTGTTTCTTTTTCAAAAATCTATCAATTTATTATTCAATTAATACTATGAATTTATTATCTATCGCTTTCTTTTAAATTCATAGCTTTAATTCTGTTTTTGTGGATGCTTAATAAGCACAAATTCATAGATGCTCTTGATTCATGGTGCTCCACAGCCCTGTCTTTACTCACCTAAGGGTACTAAATGACCTTTCTACAGTGCATGTTGTTGGCAGAATTGTCATATAATTTAATATAGCTGTCTTAAGCGAAAGGGAAAATGTAGTTTCTGCAAAGAGATCGTTTATCATGACATTTCACAACCATTATCATGACACCACAGTCTTTGTTTTTCCATAAATCAATCCATGTTCTTGCTTCCGACTCAAAATTCTCAATAATATAAAACTGAGATAACTCCTTAATTTCTTTGACAAAAATATTTTTTTCCATATTTGTCATCATATTGGGATGAAATAAAACTGCTTTCGATGGCATTTAATTTCAGTCCTTAAACCTTGACTCAAGGGATAATTAAAGAGTCAAAATATGGATTAAAAAGTGCTGCTCAGTAAAAATCAAGAGGAGTGGCAGCAGGAACGCTCGAACGGTTAGATTGTCTAGTAGACGTTCTAGGCATTTTCATATCGATTTCTAGACAATTACAAGTTTCCATTACTTCCATGATAATTTCTGAAAATTCTTCACTTGATTCCATCCTGTGCATACGAAAAATCTCAAGAAGTTCCTCCTTTACGTGCTGATGTACAGAATGCAAATCAGAATCTACATATTGTAATATGTTTACAACTGGCTCCAGATAGGTAGAATATCGAGAAATTATTTTGAGATATACAATAAACACTGTAGATGTAACTGAAAAGCTTCTGAGTGCGTTTCTGGGTTTGTGCCATTGTCAAGAGAAAGATTACACAGTTTGTTTATCAGTGGCAAAATGAAAATGTCATATTGACTTATACTTTTCTGACCACCTAGCTTCACATTGACCAGGAATGTTTGGAATTTTTTTCTTTCTAAGAGAAAATATTTCCCTAAAAAATCGTAGCACTTGTTTTATTGTTCCTATTGTGTTTCTTATTTCTGGAACTTGATTGAGATAATTTACCACCAGGTTCAATCGATGGGATGCACAGTGAGAATATTGGATATTTTTCTCTTTATCATTTCTTTATCTTCTCTTTATTTAAATATCTTTTACACTGATTCTATTCTGAACACCAGACACCAGTATTCTTGAAGGCAGTGGCTTGGACACTTGCAGCTTGGATGGCTTTACCATCCATCGTGGAACATCAGTCAAACCCAAAAACCAATAAGTTTTATCATTTGAAGTCATAGTTTTTTCGTGAATTGCAAACAAATAATCTGCTACACTTTTTGCATCTAATTTTTCCAACCCAACAAAACCAACAAATCCTTCTTTTATGATGTAGCCAACATCAGCATCTTCGTGATATATCTTATTCCAAGAGACATTTGTCCTTTCCCACTAATCGCAGTAGTTTCATCAGTCAGGAAAGAAAATGCATCACAATCATTGAACTTTTTTATGATCATCTCTTGGATTATAGATACACAAATGTTTATCAAATCATTTTTGACTCTGTGTCTGTGTGAAGTACATTTAGCTTTTTCTGAGTATGTTCTCAGATGTTCTTCAATAATTTTGTCACCTGAATCAATGCGGAAGTTACACATATCTTCAAAATTCTGACTTTGTGAGAGTTTTCCATGAAGTGAAAGGTCGCGAGTGCTACAGTAGATTATTGTTTTAAAAATAGATCCAAGTTTAGTTCTGTTTGACTGAATTACTTCATCTCAAGCTGAGTCCAAATATTCAATTATGTTTTTCATTTTCATGTCTACAGAATCAGAGACGTTTCTGACATTCGTTATTGCTTCTTGGTGCCAATGGGATTTGTCATGTGCCCTTGCATCTTCAGTCCTTCTGCGCATTAACTAGAAATGCACCATAAACACTTCTTCAAATTCGTTTGAACAGTATGCAATAGTTACAAAGTCCATCTTTCAAAGAAGGAGAATATACGAGTCAGGGCTGTGTTTCTAAACAACTCTTCTGAAACTTGCGTTAATCTTTACCAAAATTGAGCACAACATTTTTAAAATCGTGAGCAGAAAATGTTACCTTTGAGTTTGTTAGAAGTTGGTGCTTTATATCATTTGAAACATATGAAAATGAATTACCCAAATATTGACCTAAATCATAACATACAGAATACAATTTTAGAACTAGAAATGTCAATTCTTGAATCAGGGAGACTGGCTGGAATGCATTTGTGTTGTGTACTGCGTACTTAATCCGGATTATGCTTTGCCAGTGAATAGATCACAGCACTCTAAAATGGGCTCATGGTTGCGGATCGGCTTTAGTACATTGACTCAATGTTTCAGGACTTCTAAAACATTAAAATAACGTTAATTATTTATTTTATTATAATAAGCAAAGATGATATTTTCTAGAATTATTAGGTTTCGGGTCAACAAAAATTATTTTGTTGTATTTCAGTTGACTTCAGATAAAATTTTCGGGCTTCTGCTAAATATAACCCAGCACATTCAGGATTCTAATCCTTATTAGATTCGAGAAAATGAATTTTTTCATTAAAAATTGTACTGTATCACACATACATTAGCATACATTCACAATTTATTGTTAAATCTTCCTCTAATTTCGTTAAATTATTTCCTTAATTTTGTTCACAAAATTATTTGTACAGTTATAGATGTGAAAATGAATCGTGTATATAGTGAAGTCTTTCCTTATGCAGAAGAATGTTATCGTCTCGTAGAAAAAACCACACAGTTATACCTGCTAAGATAAAAAAATCTATCTAAAGCGGAATTTGTTTACGATCTCGTGTTTTCCCCTCTTTGTACAAAGAAAACTATTTGAAAGGACTAATTAAAAACTTTTGAAAACAGAATCTAGATTTAAAAGAAAAAAAAATCATATTTATGACAAAATTAATATTCAACAATTATACCTGCTAAGATGGAAACGTGTCTAAAATGAAAATTTCTTCTGGTGACTTCTGATATTCTTTAGACAATTTTACTATGCTTTGCTTTTATAAGTTAAAATTTTCATACCTTGCAACTGATATATATTGAAAAAAAGTTGACTTATATCAAAATCTAGGGAGGGGGGGGGGGGCTCAAGCACCCCTTGCCCCCCCCCCCCTCATATGGGCACCCTTGGCATCTTTTGTACACTTGTCTACAATTTCAGTTCTCATACAACACATTTCAACAAATTTCTAACTAGTGAAGTGAAACTTTCATCCCATTTTCCTCAACAGACAAGTTAAAGTTGTTAGAAGCTTGTGATTCTAAGCTAACGAATAGTTCAGCTTTCTTTCATCTGCTACAATTACAATTATTTAATGGAATTTCTGGAAAATGTATGTTAGTTCTCTCTCTCATTTGCATCTGATTGCTAATTTCAACATCTGATAATAACATCATGATAAATTTTATTCGTAACTGTTGATAAATTTTTCTCACTAGCTAATTTTTGTACAATTTTACCTTGTATATATATATATTATAAATTTTATTTTCCTCTATTTGGCAGAAGTCACAGTTCAGTTTTTAAATGCTCAAGTGAGAAGCTTAAAAGAAGAGTTAGAGACACTGATTAGAGAATGTGTTGATAAGGTAATTAAGAGAACTATAACTCATCATTAATTATTTTAAAAAAATCAGTGATGTCTGTGTTTTATTTTTAATACCATATTATCCAGGCTGCTTTTTATTTAGATAAGAATTAATATTTATAATCTTCCTGCATTGTAGCAATGATATAATATAAGATGTAAAAGCTATACTTAAGTTGTTTCTATTGTATCAATTTTGGTGTTGCACTCAATGCTTTCAAATATCTGCATTTATTTTCATACATTAGTCTTATTTCACTTTCAGAAAATAATGTCAAAAAGTTATCTCAGTATTCATGAAATCTGGGTATGAAGGCAAGGCAGTGGTAGAACCTATGGATGAGCCACATGCATGTTGATGTTGACCGATGCATGTGCCACAAAAATTATACAGTATTTAAAAAAAAATCTTTAAGCAAGTAATTCTATTAATATGCATAAATATTTTTGGTGAACATGATATATGAATGTAACTTCTTCTTCAAGTTTTTACCAAAATGTAAACAAGCATAGTTCTTTAAAAAGTTACTATAAATTTCACAAAATAATATAGTTGTATTCCCTGTTTATTAGATTCTATTTTCCTTCTAATGGAAAGTGTGGTTGCTAAATCATACTGCAAGTAAAGGATGAAGCCTTGAATACTACATTCAAAGCACCTTATAACAAAATCAAAAGTACTCTGAAAAATTGCTCATTATAATGTGCTTTCATTATAACAAATAATTTTTTATACAATAAAAACTCCACATGATTAATGTATTTTAAACATAATCTGGATATTCAGTAATCCAGATAATGATGACAAGGCATGTTCTTCAATAAAAAATTCTTTTAAAATTTCTTTTGTTTAATAAAACAGGTATGTTTTACGAATTCATATTATATTAAGCCTTCAGAGGATCACTTTTACTCATCATTGCCAAGTGTCACAGATTTTGAATATCACTGTTATTTAAAAGTAGACTTCACCATATTTAATTAAAAAATTTTACAATTAAACAAAGGAAATATAACTATTAAAATATAGTGGTATTCAAAATCTGAAACTCTTGGCACTTATGCTTTTACTACAAACAGTAAAATAAATAATAATTTGATACATTTAAAATGAACAGAACTCTCATGCTAAGAGACATTGTCTAAAATATGCAGATTTTTTCTTTTGGCTTTTTGTATCTCTTTGTCAAAATCTAAAATCTTTTCTTAAAAAAGACATTTCGTCATACAAGCTTTGCAATTATGTGTGTATATTACAAGCAAAGTTTTCACTGCATTTTGGCATAAATTGGGTTTTTTGCTTTCCGAATTACAAGTGGTTTTCACTTTTCAGAACCATTGGCGCTGCAACATAATACTAATGAAAGTCAATTCTTCCTCCTTTTTTCCATCATAAGATTTTTTCTTTAAAAAAAAAATAAGTTTTATCAGCATC
Source organism: Maratus michaelseni (assembly GCA_963931845.1). Lineage (NCBI taxonomy): Eukaryota > Metazoa > Arthropoda > Arachnida > Araneae > Salticidae > Maratus > Maratus michaelseni. The sequence continues at coordinate 249,152,534 of OZ007599.1, forward strand.
AAACAAACAAACAACAACAACAAAAAATCCAGTTTTATCCTTGTTAAATGCATTTTTTCGATTGTAATCCTCAAAAATCTGTCAGTTTTCATTCTTCCATTCTTCAATTATTTCTTCTGAAGTAGATACCACTTCTCCACATAATTTTTTACACAAACTTACATGCCTTTGCTTTTAATTTACTCAACCAACCATCACTTATATGAAAGTCTTTGCATCCAAATTTTTCAGCAAACACATATGCATTTTCTTCCAAAATATTTCCACTATAACAGGGTTGTTTTTGGATCTAGCATTTTTAAACCATGAAAATAATACTTCCTTCACATTTACGTATTTTGCTTTGCAAATGTGCTTAAATGATGAGGAAACTGTGCCCCTATAAAAAATTTTAATGATTTTTCCATATTGTGCTATTTATAATTCCTAACTGTTTGCCACATCACTTTTCTTAACTTTACTCTTGACACATAAATATCTTTCATAATTTCAACGTTTTCTTTTAAATTTAAATATTCTTTTTTTTTTCTTGAGCAGGATGCTGATGAATACTTCATTAGCAGGCATAAACATAGTTTGTTAACACTGAATAAATTTACAGATAAAGTAAAATGAAATTGATATAAAAATGCTTCAGCTCTGTTGTGTTAAAACACTGCTTCCCCTGCCCCTTCACACATACACATACCAAATCTCTGTTTTTCAAGTACAAAAAAGTAACAAATTTGCTATATTTTTTTCACATTTCATGTTTGAATTCTTTTTATTATAGTGTTCATCATAAACATTTTGTTATATCATTTCAAATTCTGTCTTTAATATACAGACAAACTAAATAGTTAGGTGCTTTTTGTTATATCATTATATCGTAATTCATTATAAAGTTCTTCAACTCCACTAGAATAGTGATTTAAGAGACCAAATTGTTCTCTGTCATTTTTCTTGCATTTAGAATACACCAGTTTGAAAATAGTTTTGCTTGTGGTTTAGTTGGTCAAGCCATGTGCTGAGTCATGCCAGTTAGTTTAATGAATTTTTATCTACATTAGGCAGTTTTTTTGCCCATCTTGAATTTAGAGTCAGAAAGTAAAATACTTCTTTTTTTCTATGTTATTCTGGTTCTGCAATATCGGATTTGTTTTTTTAATTTGTATTTTTTTTTCATAAACAATAACTGAAGATGATAAAGGAGGTTTTATGCAAGTTTTGATTTCTTCAGATATTTGCTCTTCAGTTGTACATGTATGCTGTTGCTGCCATGTTCTGAGCTTAATTCTGTAGCAATTCTTTTGCAGACTAAACAAATGCATTATTTTTTCAGAATACTTTAAATATTTTTCAAATAATTCAAGTTTATGTGACAAAAAAAAAAAAAAACTTAAAATTTCAACTATCTATAGGAGTTTTTTATGGAGAATTGGTTAAGTTAGTTAAATAATACTACCTGGAACCCATCAACACTTGATGGTAAACAGCTTGAATGTACCATAGGAATAAATCATAACTTCTTTAAAATGTTAGAAATTTTTGCAGAATAATTTTTTGCAATAGTTCGACGAAATAAAAATCCCCTCTTTCTTTTATTCCCAGATTGGGGACCAGCATTAGCAGAATTACTTGCATATGCACTCAGAGAATTTTTCTTATTCATTCTCAGGCATATATTTCAGCACCTATTTTGAGCCTATAAAAATGTATTATTTTTATTGTATAGGATAAACTAGATCAGTAATAATAAAGCTTAAAGAAATGGGAAGAATACATGAGATCAACACATCTCCAGATATAGATTTGTATATACATTTAAAAACTTCTTGAACTTTTAATTTATCACATTTTTTTTTTAATTGAAGTACAGAAGGACATGCAACAGGCAAATGTACTGTTAATTAAAATTATAGCACGTTTTTGTATGCTGCATTGAGAGTTTTGTTACCTTTTGGCCTAATTTGAAATTTTCAGTTCTTTGAATTGAATTACAGAGAAACATGCAACAGGCAAATGCACTATATGCATAAATAAATGCATATGCTAAAATTAATTATAGCACCTTCTTGAATACTGTACATTCAGAGTTATGTTATTTTTTGTCCCTATTTGAACTTTTAAGTTATTTGAATTGAACTTCATGCATATGTGCATAACAATTTTAATTTATTGCATAAGTTTAATGAAGTATTCATCAGTAATCAAAATAGTATGCAATCTATCACCAATAATGAAATAATTATGGGAACTTAATTTATCAACAATATGTGTCACAACTTTATTGTGAATGTGTGAGTAATGATCTTCAGTACCATATATACATACTGACAGTGCACTAAACAAACAGTTTTGCTCTGGTACAATTTTGAAAACATTATAAGGTGCTAATATCATAGAATCAAAAGAACACATTAAGCTTAAATAACTAAATTAAAAGGATATTTCAAAATGGACTCGTTAAATAAATAAAATGAACAAAATAATAAGAGAAGAAAATGGACATACAAAAAAATCAGAATTAATAAATAAAATGAACAAAATATCTGATGTTCATGGACATCTAAGATTTACTTATTTATCAAAGTATCATGTACTTGACAATATTAAGGAATCATAAGAATCTTCTGCTTTGTATTGCAACAGAAAAACAACCTAAAATGATCTTTGTACACATGTTTGCCAAACTCATAAGGATGTTCTAGTCTGTTTAGTGGCAGAAAGCCCCATTAAATGATCATTGTGCATGCTCAGATCAGCCAAAATTGGTCTTATAATTCCACTTTTCAATTTAATATATAGATAAATAATAAATATTTCTAATGTATGTATATTATGCATATCAATATAAATGTTAAATATTTTCATTGTGTATTGGTGATTCAGATAAATGACACATAGTTGTTTCACAAGATCAACGGTGGCATAGCTACATATTTTAGCGACTTAGAGCATAAAAATTAGTGTGCCTCCCTGGTCTCTGAGAAAAGTTCTTGAAAATTTTGTTTTATTTAAGGCTGTTTCTTAAATCCAAAGGAGCTACTGTCTGACACATTTCTGAATTCATTTTTGTTTGGAAGCACATGGAATTAGCAGGTGTTCTTATTTAGAAACTTTGTAATCAAATAGCATTTTCCATATTTTCATAAAAGCAGGAGATATTTCAGAAAATACTGTCAAAGTGGACATTTTGAACTTAAAACTGATATGGCAGTATGAAAAATGGCAAAACTTCTCATCACATGACAAGAATAGTTTATAACTTAATATGTAATTTATTTATCAAAAAATGGAAAATGCTATTTGAGTACAATTTGCTTCAGTAGTCATGCCTGCCAGTTTTATGCCTGAACATTTAAAAGTGAGGCAGAAAATATGTCAGAAAGTTTTTCATTGTTCAGCAGAGAATTGGAGAACCACCTTAAGGTTTGAAAATCGTATACAGGATTCTACGGGGGCTTACTTTTGGATACTACTATTTTCATAAAGAAAATTTAGCTTTCTTTAATTACAGAATCTTGCAATTAAATAAGGCAAAATTTATTGTTCGGAAATACTGGTATTACAAAGTAAACACCCTTACCAACACTGGTACATGTACTTATTTTTATTTAAAATCATACTTCATTTATTCCAAATTTAATTAATTTTAACAACAAAATAGTCAACACGATAAATACAAATAAAGTATAATCTTTTAAATTCTGAGTACCTATTTGTATTTACTACATGCAGCATCAGATTTCTGTTTTATATGCACCCATGAGGCCCAATGCTGCCTGCCAAGCATCAAATTCTATTGTCTATTCCAAGGTCTTTGAAGACAATAAGGAAACACACTATCAGAGAAAATTTAAATTACTATGGCACATTACTTGAAATATTTTGATGAAAAGTTAAAAAAAATGCACAATCACTACAGTATAATAATGTAGTGATTGTAACTAGGACTATAGAAAAAAAGTAGTCTTTTTAACATATTGATTGTCTCACTTTGTTAAAGTCCACCCCCTTTGCAACAAACTGAATACATGTCGTATAGAGTTCACAAAATTCTTGAATTTAGACACCAGTAATTTTTGACAGAAATTTTTGCCTTATTTAATTACAAGTTTTTAGTGATTAAATAGGGCTAAAAATTCTATTAGGAAAAACTGGTGCTCCAAAAAAAAAAAAAAGTAAAGGATGCTCGAAGGAGTTTAAATCACTTTGAGGCCCTAGATACAGTATTCTTTTGTAGGCCTGCCAATTAATACTATAACTAAGCTCAAACCTCAGCATTGTTTTGTCCTCTTTTTCTAGATATCTAAAGGTAAAGTTTACACAAATTGTAAAAGTTCAATTTTTTTTGTGGTATTTGATTTCATATTTTTATAACTAAATAACAGGGCCATATTACCATAATAGAGCAAACTGGACATTTGTTCAGTGCCTCTTAGATTAGACAGCCCTCAAATTAGATATAATTCGCAATGTAATTTGTGATGGGAAAAGAGCCATGAAGTTTCCATTTGCCTATTATCAGGCCTTGCACAATAGACTTAAAATTTTCAGTTCAGAAAAGAATTTGGTGCAAACCAAAAATTTAATCTCAGTTCTTTCTAGAATGTTGGGAATGGTAAAATTCTGTCCGAAAATTTTAAAAGCTAATTTTGTAAAGTTAAAGGCAGCAAAAGATGGTTTGATAGGGATGGAACATATTTGTGCCACATACAAACAAAACAAAACAAATTAAATTTGTGTAATGCCATTTGGTTGCAAACCAATTAAAAAACTTTCCTAGATGCATAGGGTTGATCTTGTAATCAGTTACAGCCATTTATTTAAGTAAAGTTTTTAAAAGATTTCATTTAACTTGGCTTAATCATGGAGTTAAGTTTTAGTGTCTGTAGCCATCTACCAATATATTTCAAAATGTCATCAATTGATACAACATGTGAAAATAATGTATCAATAGTTTTGTTTCTGCATAATCAATTCATTTTTAATAGTAACATATTTTTACTACTAGATGGGCCCTCTCAATCAGCTTTTCAGTTAATCGCCAATTATGAGTAGAGTTTATAAATGGCGACACCTTATTTATTACAGTTTTATTTACATCCTGTTTAGTTATGTTATTAACCATTATGTTTGCTATTTTATGATGTTAAAGTTATTTTGGTGGCTTCATATATTAATGCCATATATTAATGTTTATGGATCCACTCAAAATTGAGAAAAATATAATTGGATTCTTTTCACTAATGTCATCTATCTCAAGGCACACAGATTTTTTAGAAATTATAAATTATTTATTAATAAAATTGTTGATTATTTAAAGATTGTTACCCATTGTGTTTCGCATTTGTTTTTATGTTTTTTTTTACTAAAATGATTTGTACTAGATTAATTTTAACAGAGTTATTCTAATAGTAAATAAATCATATGAGTTGTAATTTTCCAACTGGATGAAAAATGTCCTGGGGTTAGCTGGGTGAATTAGGTCCTCTAGATTTTGCCAGGATTGCTCAGTTGGAAGCTTCAGCCAAGAGGTCCCTGGTTTGAATCCTTCCTGGCCTGGACATTTTTCACCCAGTTGGAAAATTATAACTCATATAAAATTATTTGCTTTCAGGATGAAATGATTATTTTATTAGAACAAAGATTAAAAGACACTGAAATTGATCGTTCTAAACTTCAAAGGGACAGCTCAAATAAAGAGCAGCAGATAGAAAAATTACAGAAGTCTTTAGATGAAGTTAAAGAAAAATGTGAACGAATAAAGAAAGAGCTAAGTTTTGTGAATAAGGTGATTTAAAATTTATTTTATTATTTTTAATATTTCTATCTTTCTTTTTCTCACCTAAACCTAATTAGTGACTTTTTTTTTTTTTTTAAAGGAAACAGACATATTAAAACAAGGCCAGAGGCAAGCTGCTTCAATTAAATCAAATTTAGAAGCAAAACTTGCCAGAGCATCAGAAGAAAATGAAAGAATCAAAACTGAAATTCGTCAACTGAAGCAAACAAGTAAAGTAAGTAAACTAAATTTGTAACTTTATGAAACTTAGTGTGTTTATTATCTTTTTTTTTAATTTATAAGATAATTAGCAAAGTATTCCACCTGCCCCCACACACAAAAAAAAAACAAATTTTTTAATTTATAGCATGGTTGTGTAAAATTTAGTTCAAAGGTACAAAAATTTTATGCTGGAAGAATTCATCCTTGTTTATGTGTATATTATTACTAGATGACCTGCTGATGTTGCCCGGCCCTGGGATAAGTGCATATTTTCCTAGAAGATTCAGAGTTTAATGGTTTCAAGTTTTCAACAATGATCAATCAGGATTTAATAAAGAAATTCATTCAAGAAGAACACTGTAGTATAATTGCACAATCTTTTGATGCTACAATGCATTTTCATTAGAGGGAAGTTAAAAATATTTAGTTCAGTATTAAAAAAAATATAGACGACATCTATAACTTCAATTATAATTAATTTAACAAAGAAAGAAACGTACCATTTTAATTTATATGTTCTGTATAACTGTATGTGGTTTATTTGACCATAAAAGGTCTTCTACATATTAAAATTGAGTTTCACTTTTAAAAGTTCAATAGCAGCACCATAATGTTGTTGCATATTTAAGTTTTGCATTCAACATTGAAATACAAAATGTACATCACGTTTGAATGGTGAATTAGCATGATAAAATATTTTAAATATAAATGTCCGTTAGATAGATATAAATTGAACAATAATTTATGTATTTCATTAGTTTTTATTTTATCATATTTTAAAATAGCCCAAAAATAATGTACATTACTTCTGAAAAAAAAGCTAATATTTTGAAAGAATCACCTAATTTTATCAAATCAAGAGACAAAAAAGGAACAAGGGGCAGGCTTCCTTTGAAATAAGTGGGAATGGATGTATTCATGTACTTTTATTAGTATTTTAGCTGATAATCTATAAGTTCTGCTCTCCTTCCTCCAAAAAAAACTTACTATGGGCTTGCATTTTTAAGCTCATTATAGTTTAATATCATTCACATTAGAATATCATTAGAAATCTGATGTGATTTTCAATGTGTATGATAAGCAGTGTTAGTGAATGTAAAGAGTCAAACTAAAAAAAGATTATTGTTTATACTTGTAATAAAATAAAATTAAAAGCTTTAAAACAAAATTATCATGGAAAAGAAATTACAATTGTGCAGTAATCATTTAAATCACAGCCATAAACATTTTTTAATATTTACATTCTTTCAGTACTTTTTTTAATTAACATTCTTATTACTTTCAAATTTTAAGGTAGAGGGAATTCCCTAAAAAATTTGTAAATAATTGAGTGTTTTTGACAAAACTAATTTTAACATAATCTACTCTTAACCCCCTGACCGTCGAGCAAAAGGGCAAATTTGTAATGTTTTCTCTGTAATTATTTTAAAATGCTAAAATAAAGAGGAATTTTCCAACTCGATATAAGAAACTTAATTATGTATTTGAAATTTGAATATAAGCCTTGAGAGTATCAATCATTACTCAATATTTTAAAACTGCATTATATTTGTAGAAATATATTAATTTAAACAATGCTACTATTGCAGTGAAACCTGCAGCATAGTGAACGGATATATCAGTTTGTGGCGGTGAGAAGGTTAAAATACCAATCATCCTTGCCCATCTGACTTTTAACCATGGAAGGATAAATCTTGTGAGTTGCTTCTTGCATTTTTCCAGCATGTGGAAGGAAGCAAAAGTAATAAATATTCCACAAAAATGTTCATTTTCATGTAATTTTTAAGAAATTTAAAAACAAAAATAAATTAACTGGAATATTCAAAGGAAGACAAGTGCTACTTCTGTCCCCCCCCCTTACTTGTTCTGATCCTAACTAGTATCCTGTATTGTAGAAAACACATGCTTTTTTTTGTACAAAGTTAAACATGCCACCCTCATTAAAATGAATACAATTGAAGACATTAAATTGGCTAATTGATTATTAAATATAATTTCTGGAAGCACTACAGAGTTTTAAAATATTTTTTGTGTTCTATCTGTTTTAATTTAGCAGCTGAATTTTATCCTCTGGAATATTTAGACATGTTTTTATGCCGGTAAAATTTTCTGAAAATTGAACAGTTCACATTGAAAGAACTTCCTTCTAAGGCTATTTTTTTTTTCAATAATACAAGGCAGTATTTCAAAGTATTGCTCATCTATTATTATTGCATAATGATTAACAAGTGCAGTGGCAATGAAGTTAGCCAGAATGGTGATTTTAAGTTTAAATCTTCATTTAAGCATCAATTTTTTTTTTAAAAAAAGATAGTTGCTTATATATATATATATATATATATATATATATATAAATCTAGGTAATTACTTAAATTATAATTGAACTATGCAGAACATACATGATTATTATAACTACATAATTTAATTTTTTCCTTGATAAATTATACATTTTATGTTTTTATACCTTTTGTTCATAAAATTGTAATATTTTAAGAATGCTGAATATATAATATAAATAATGCACATCCTTTATGGTAGGAAATAATACCTGCATTCCACAACATTATTTCAGACTTTCACTTCATGTATCATTTCATTAAAACAGCCAATTGCTACTTACTGTATTTGGCAAGAGATAATAAGCTACAAAATTTACTGGCTGTTGAAACCTAATATGCAGCTACGGTAAAATGTGTGAAATCTAACAAAATTATTTTTCTCATCTCTAGCTCTAAGCACTAGTCATTGTTGCAAGACAATGATGTGATTTTCTTCTAAATTTTATATTAATGGCTTTTACTCTTAGTTCAAGCTAGTGTTTAAAGAAATCTTCACAGTCATTCTTTGCTGAATATATTAGTTTAATGTTAAATATCTTTGAATGCTTCTTCCTCGTCAAAATGTATAACAGGATAAAAACTGTGTAATTATAAAATTATTTACAGGGAGTTTCATCAGATAGTGACAACTTTCATGGGGAATAATTTGGGGAAAAAACTGTTTTCAGGAGAGGAAAAATAATCAGTTGATAATGTTGATCACCTTCCGTTATACTACAGTGAATATGTAACACAAAGTACTGCTGATAGGAAAGTAGCCAGCAGATAGCGTGCTACTTCTTCTTCAATGTTACCTTGGAGGTCAGGAAATGTTTGTAAGTTATCCCGTAGCACTAATTAATTTATTCAGATAAGAAAAGTATAACAGTGTTTGAACTGAGACAGTAGAGAGTCTAGAAAATAGTGGTAGAAAACTGTTCTTGGAAACAGCCTGTAATGACCTGTAAAATGTACTGCAGGCAAAGCACATGCAAAATATTCCTCCTGGATTTGTTTTCTGTAGCATTCATATTCTGCATGTCATGCATAGTCTTGTTTTTGTCACAATGCTTACTCCTTGTCTACAGTGACTGTTTTTTTTTTTTTTCAAACTTTCTTAAGTATATAGAGATGGCTTCAAATGATTCTTCGAGGCGGCACTTCTCTTTTGTCACATTTTTGTATTCTGCCCTCCATATACAGTTTTCAACCTCCCCACACACTAACTTAAGTGTTATATTTCTGTATTTTTATAAAAACTGTTCAATGTCTAGCAACTTTTAATCTCATGTCTTTCAATTAATTATAAACATTTTCAATTTCATCACCATATCATTTTCCTTTCAAAAAGTATTCCATACAAAAGTTTTAACTATATGTGATTTATTCTGTAAATGAAACCCATTTTAAATACTATATAACAGACCATTCATTTAATTACTTTAGAAACATATATAAAACTGGTACATACTTCAGTAAATGAGGGCTGATTAATTCTAATGTATGGAATATAAACTTGTTACACAGATTTTATTTATTTATTTTGAATTTTATAATTTAATAAAAATCAAACTCTTTAAAGCAGTTCAACTCATTGTTTAATTCTATTCAAAATGTGAAAACAGAAAAACAAATATTTAGTAATTGTTAATAATTTAATTTTTATATCAGAAAATTAATTTTATTCTTCCTTCATGTGTTTATCTATTATGTAGGAAGCTCAAGAAAATTACCAAAGGAAAATGGAAGAATTAACATCAGAAAATCGTCGCATTGATAAACAAAATTCTGAACTCCATAATGCTATAAAAAAACAAATGCAGCTTATCAATAATTTAAAAAGACAAAAGGTAATTTCATTGTTGTGTGTCAAGGTCTTGAAAAAAGAGACTTACTTTTGTTGTTATTTATAAATTTATCTCATGCTTTTTCATGTCTTAATAAAAAGAAATTGTTATATTCCTGAAAAATAGCATTATTTGTCACACCTGTATGAGTATGAGTCAAATATTTGATTTAAAAAAATATATATTTCTTGACTTAGTATTTATGTTTTAATGTGTTTTAAAAAGAAACGTTTTTTTTTAAATTTAAGGACTATTTTATAGCTAAAGAAAACTTATTTTTCATTGTAATCTGTTGTTTGTTGTTGCATTATATACTGCTGTTTTTTACAGTGACATAATCTCAAAATGAAATTTTATTTTTTTGCCTAAAGTCTTTTGGTTGAGAAATAATATAAATTAATATGAACATATATAAAAGCTAAATCAATTTTAATAGATAATACAGCCAAACAAGCTTATAAGCTCAAATTTAATGGGAATCTAGTTCAAATGTACAAAACTAAGTTCGACTAATTTAAAATTACAAAGCATTCACTTGTAATGAGGAAAACTTGGATATAGTGCGCAATTGTTTTTCAAACCTACAAAAAAAGTTCTGCTTTTTCTTATTTTTCCTAAGCAAAATGTGTTGATTCATGTTTTCTCTATACTTCTAAAGCAGTAATGAGAAACAAATTGATAACTTTATCATTTTTACCATCATTTTCTGCTGACATTAATTTGGTTTCCTTTTCACAATATAAGTAGTAATATTCCTTTTTTTTTTTGTTAAGAGTAATTAGAAGAGAAATACATACTATCGTAAATGTGTTCCTCCCCCCCCCCTCCCCCCAAAGAAAATATATTTTCTAAAATTATTTCTTAAACATGAATTAAAAAATGAAAAATTATTCAAGTTTTTGTTAAGCTGCTATTAGTAATTTAATTTTACCATCTTTAATCTAGAAACCTAACCTTGCATCTAACAGAGCAATAATTTTGTAATTTTGAATAATTCATCTGAACTTATATATTTTCTTATATTTCATTATATGCGATCTTGAACTTGGTTATTGTAAGAATTGTGTTATAAAGAGCAATGACTATGATCCCTATAATCGAGTTTGAGTGTATATGTATTTAATCAATAATTTATCAGATTGTTTAAAATGCTTTTGTAGTTAATAAAATAAAGACCTTTTTAAAATTCAAAATTTAAATTAAATTACCAAATTATTTTAAAAAACTTTTCTAACCTTAAAATCTAATGCTGAAAGCTAAGTCTTTGCCTGATAAGTTATCTTCTCAGCTCCATAATTATTACTTTCAGATTTCAAATTCTATCCAACTTTTAGATGAAAAGTGATTACTTCAGTGTTATCCTCTTTTTTCTGTTCTCAGATGTGCAAATCGATACCCAGGAGTTTTTTGCATAGACTGGCCCAGATATTAATCAAAATAATCTAATCCAATCATTAAATAAGTAATGGCTATTCTCGAACCCCTTAAAGGAAAAATTAGAAATGTAATAATCAAAATGGACAACACGAGTCAGAGATGGCTTTTTCTTTAATACTTCTTTATGCTGAGAGTCAGGAATTTATTAACAAAGCGCCTGGACTATGCAACACAAAGAAGATTAAAAGTCAGGCCCCCAAAATTATTAGCCTTGATGTATTGCCAAATTTTGGTAAAACTTGAACGTGAAATCGTGTATGGGGAATACTATGGAAAGATTGTAAAATGTATATTTCTTTGGTACATAAGACACTGTTTTATTCAAAGCAGATATTTATTAACATATTACAGTAAAATAAATGTTACTGAACATATTTTTATTTCAATGTTTGCTTTTTACAGTCAAGATAGATCTTCGTGTGTTCTTGTACACAATATAAGTCTTTTTCGTGTCTAGAAATGAAGTGTTATTCTCCCATGATGAGAGACTCTGGTTGAGAAAACTATCATCAATTTTGAGTCTAGAAAACAATAAATGGCTTTTGACTGATATGAAATCATCAATGCTTTTTTCTGTAAAAAAATAAAAATAAAATAACAGGTAACAATTGCATTATATAAATAAATAACTAAACAAACAACTGCAAAATCAATGTATCAAACTCACCATACAATGAACCACAAACTTCTTCCTTCAATGGAATGTATCTCTTCTCATGGGTCGAGAAATTTTCTCTATATAAATTTGCCACCATTTTTAATTTTGTTTCTTCATCCACATCATCAGAAAGTGCTAATACTGCTATTTCATCAGTCAAATATCATAAATGCTGGAGAAAATTCTGTAAAGCAGCTTTCAAGATACTTTCATTCACATTTTCATAAGCTTTCAAAGAACACAAATCTTTGTATGGTGTTTTAAGTGCCAAAATGCATTGAAGCTATGGTTTAATGTAGATTGCCATGATAAAACAAGCAGACGTCTAACAGTGCTTTCTTATCCTTGGTGTTTAATTTGAGCTGAGAACTAAATAAAAATAGTTTTAGGGAGTAAATTGCTCAGGCCATCCATCTAGCTTGGTGCATGGCACCCGGAGGTCTGATTTAATTTTTTTTCTGCATCTCTACCTAAAAATATGATGGAAAGTTCGATCAACTCTCGATAGTCCTCTCTGACCATAACATTTTTAAGTTCAGCACGGTAAAAGTCAAGCAAATTTTCAAATTCTGATATGGTTCAGAACAATTCCACTGTTTCTCTATAGCACTGTATTTTAGTGGAATCAATGTTTTTCATTTCTCTTTGAGCTTTTTTAAGAGTGGAATATTGGGGCTTGTTGTCACTTGTTTAATTTTCACTTCGAATATGGTATTTAATACCAGTTTGTATGCATGTTAGCGGCAACTGAAAAAAAGCATTTCCCTATCAAATTTTTGCTCAAGGAGCGCACAAGCACCATTAAAACAACCTGTGTTTGAAGCCATAGTAATACAACAGAAAATTTGGACTTTGTTTTTGTGATTCCAATCTAAGATCACCTTCTATATAGCCTGCACCTGTTCTTTGCTTGTAGAATTATCCAGTGTCAGCACAGTAATGAGTTGTTCTTCAAGTCCATATGTAATAGCTATAGGCAAGTGTTCTTCTTTCGAATTTTGAGCACTCAAAGCAGGCAACAGTTTGTCATCCTAATGTAAGGTCACTACATTCAGTACCTCGTTTTGGAAATCTATTTTTATGTTTTCTGCTTGTCCTTCCATTTTTCTGTTTGATTCTTTGAATTGAAGACTTACATATCGGAAATTCATCAATGTTAAATCCAAGTGCATCAATAGCAGTTCAAGAATAAACACAGAATCTTGCATACTTAATTGACACCTGTCTAATCCAGCAACTAACTTTGGAGTTATAAAATTTTTCCTCATTACTGATTTACTTGTCCCAGGTTCAGAGCTTTCGATCAGTGTTGGGAAATTTTCTGAATGTATATTTTCACTAGAATTCAAAGAAAAATCTTCTTGCAATGGTTTGTATGATGCCGAGGATGTTGAAGTGGAACCATGTTTGATTCTCTGATTTTCTTCTTTGACAGTTCGAAGTCATGTCCTTTCCTCTTTTTTGGCTAATTTTTTATCCACTCCATCTAAGTGACCGGGTCGGAATGACTCTCTTTGGTGCTGCATGAACATCCTATCTTCCTCTATTTTCATTATTTGAAGTGCATCAGCGTGTGCAATGTCGAACAAATTGTCTAAATTGTAATTTCTTTGCAGTTTTTATAAGTCTCTCCAAACTTAATACATATTAACAAGCTTCCTCACACAATTTGGCGATTTGATAGGTATTCGTGCCTTTTCCCAAAAGAAAATACATTCACAAAAAGTGATTTTCACTTTCATTAACAGATAAATACTTCTTCTTCAATATTGTAAAACAAAACTGCGAAAACTTGTCCATTAGATGGAAGTTTTGAACCCATTATTTGATGTTTTATGTTCTCTTTTAAAAATATCACTTTTTTAGAACTACACAATTCTACTGCCATGTTCTGTTCACCAATTAAAAAACTATACAAACATTTACTAACAAAACAACTTGGAATTATAAGCACATTGGCATGTATACGTGGGCTGTCCTGAGTAAACTGGTACTGACACATTTCACGGGTTGCGCATTGTCACTGTTGAAGCATTCCAAAATCTTTCTTTTTCTGTTTTGTTTTATCTTTTCCATTTAAAGTTGCTGGATGCTCAACTACAGACACGTGTCAGCCTTTGCTCACTTAAGTATACAAGTATTGGCTGAGACATTTAAATGCAAGTTGGCACGGGTTGTTGTGGTTCAAATTACATGAAACTTTATGTTTTGTCATAAAAGCAAAAAAATAAGAGGGTATGCAAAAAAAAAGACTTTATTTCTTTGGGACATCCTAATATGTATGCATATATCATGACTTAATTTATGGAATTTAAGCCAAAAAACAGTGGCTTAAATTTGCAATTGATTGGAAGAGACCAAACTTATGGTACTATTTATTAATGAGTGCAATTAGTTGTTTTTGATTATGTTAAATATTTTTCTACATACCCTGTCCGTTTTTTAGAAAAAAATAATCTTAGAAAAATGGAATGGGCAATATGCTCTTAATTATTAGCAGAAACAACGGTAGACAAAAGCATTTAATTGCTTTAAGGCATAAAATGTAATGACTACTAACCCAACCATTTCAGTCACCTCGTGACCATCTGAAGATGGCACTGCCATGCTAGAGATCCACGGTTTGTCTCCTGATTTGGGCAAAGTTAAAAATCATCTCTTCAGTGTTGATAAATTGGCTATCAAGTTTGCTTAAAAACGAAACATTGGGAGGTTCTGCACCAAGTTGACCTCTTGTCCAGGATACATGCTATATCGCACCTCAGGGCACATGGTCAAGAGAGTGGAGTTGTGAACTTACAGCCATGATCTTCTATGTTTTGTAGCACTGAGAAGTTTTAGTTTAGAATGTTATGTATGATAATGAGTGTATGTTATTGATAGAGGTTATTACAAAAAATTTCTCTTTACAGATGCATATAGAAGCTGCTACTGCTGTTCAGTTTTCTGAAGAAGAGTTTATGAAAGCCCTTGATAGAGGTATTTTTTAAATGCTAATTTTTCTCAATATTTTTCTTTTACTTTACATTTTGTTCCCATGTTTTACTTGTCAGACATTAAAACTTTTAGTTGCAAAAACATTTCTCTCTGAATTTTTTCTTTTTTTATATTTATATATATTGTTTTATTGTTGTTTAGATAATATATATATATATATATATATTTTATAATTTTTAAGTTGAAATTTCAATATTTCTTTTCTTATTTTTAATGTAAAATTTAGTGCATCATATGACAACTTACATTATGATTTTTGTAGTTCATTATAGTTCATTAAGATATACAGTAGAAGATCTTTATAACACAATTTTTAAAAATGCAATTATCTATATAATGCACAACTTCTTAGATGTAAACAATAAATTTTGCATTTAAGAAGCATTACCACATTGTAAAAAATTGCTACTCGCAAGAGAGATAAATTTGATACATTAGTTGAACTTTTCTCCTTTGTTTATCTCCTTAATTCAGAGCTTTTTAATGAAAAAATTGCTGCTATTACTATAATTTTCTTTGAATATGAGTAATATAATGAATGATTTGGTCCAAGCATATTTCGACCCTGTTTATAAAAGTAAATTTAACAATGTGTGAAATGATCTGTACAAAAATTTATAATCTATACAACTCCTGGTGACAAGGAATGCGATATAAAGATACTACATTCCATTTTGGTATGTTTCAAATATATTTAGCTATGTTTACAAGGTAAGTTTAATGATTTGTGGAATGTGATCTATATAACACATAACCTCGCATTTTTAGGTTTGCATTATAAAGATTTTCTACTGTATATATTCTTTTAATTTAATGGATTGAAAGTTAGTTTAAATTCATAATATTTTTTTTTCCAATCAGGAGGAGAAAATTTTCTTCAGATAAATATGAGATAATTAAAACCACTATCTTTCTAAAACTTTTAGAATTTAAATTTCATACTTAAATGCTCTTAGCACTCAGCATATATCAACTTAATGGCTAACATTTATATATGCCTTGTAATTTTGTCAGATGTCAATTGTAGCCACCACTTAAGTAAATTAGAGTTAATTTTCTTTTGGTGAAACCTAAGCATTTTCTAGTGGACTATAAAATTCAGTTTTGTAGAAACAGTATGAGTTGTTTGTTGACTGACCTGCTTCCAAACTTTGCCAAGAATATGTTTTTCAACAAACAATTCAGGATTAATTTTATTTATTTTTGTTACATTCTCTAATATCTTAAGAATAAACTGCCAGTAAATCTTGCAAAGTCTTTATTATCCTTCTATCTATAAACTAATGATATCAATGTAGGAAAAATTGTTATAATACTTGAATGTATGGTTATTAAAGTTTGTTATGTTGTAACTTTCACAAAAAAATGTATTAAAAAAAAGGATTTTTTTCTTTTTACTTTTATACCTTTTTATTCCTATCAAATCTCACAAGCCAGTTTTTGAATAAGTTACTGGATTTTTTAGCCTCGTATTGTCTAGAATGCTTTACTGTGTGTCTTTAATTTTTTAAGAATTTAAGTGTTTTCTTTTGTTTTCATAAAAGTTCTTATAAAAGTGAAGTTACTTTTTCTTTTCTGGTTTTGAGTTAAAATATCTTTTTAAATACTTTCATTTTAAATATTTATAAAAACATATTTCTGTTTAGACTTATCTACAGTCAATTTTATTTGCATTAAAGGAATAGAAAAATATAGGATGCTTCTTAGCAGGTAAAAGATGTTGGTTTTGTTGAAGCAGAAGTAGCCATCCATGTTTTCTGTATCTAACTGTTGTTTTCCCCACCCCCTCTCTTTTTTTAAACATTTCTTTCCTCTAAATAAAAACATTTTGTTTGGTATTCATTTGAAAAGCACTTGTGGAATCATTCATAATATCTGCCGTTTAGTTCATGATTATCAAGATATTGAGCAAGGCCAACTTGACAGCATTAAAAAAATATATAACACCATAATGCAATTTTTTAGAAAGTTATGAACTGTGTAAGAAAGTGTTCAGCTGAATTTTCTTTTTTGAAGTAGAGCAAGTTGTAAATGTTTGAATGTATGTTTCTTTCAAAATATTGTTTTCCTTGTTTTTAATACTTTCATAGTCAGGCTTGCAGATATTGCTCAAATAATAATCTCATTATTCATTGCAGAATGTTGAGTTGAATTTAAAATCAGTAATGTGGAACATCAGCAACTCAACACGATAAGGGTATCAAAAAGTATGTCTCTTGAGTGAAGTTTCTCTGTCACAAAATCTGTTCAAAAACTTTGAATACCATCCATGATTTTTTATAAAAATGTTCATCTTGTTCCACTACTGTTTAGTGAACTTCATGGGCATACGCATAATCTACTTCTTTTGTGCCCCCACGCAGATTATAAAAGTTGTAAGCACACTAAATCTCAAAGTTATCATGCTTATTCCTGATGCTATTTTCAATTATTTTAACACTGTTTTATGTTTTCCAACAGCAATGCTTAAATATACTTTAAAGCTGTTGCATTTTCAAAACAAAACAAAAATAAATAAATTGTAATATAGGATTTTACATTAAATTTAAAAAAAATGCATTATGCATAGATATTTTTAACAAAACTAAACTATTTTGCTGCAGAATGTAGATTTTAATTATATAATTGAACAATTCATTTTCATCTGCTTTAATTTTATATTTAAGATTGTTTTAATATTTTATTACATTGTGTAGTTTAAATATATTCTACTTAAGAATTTCATCTAAACATTTCAATGTTTTATGGTATTATATTTATTTGTATGCTTGAATTAGTTGGGTATCCGTGTGTTAAGTTTTTCTTCCTTTAATTGAATGAATTGTTGTAGATCTGCTTTATGTTTCACAAGCAACAGAAATAAGTTTTTTCTTTTTTTAAGTTGGCTGGGAAGGGATGACACAAGCAGTTATGCAGGGTGATTTTACCCAATAAACTGTTTGCCTGTATTTTTCTGTTTCCCCAAAACAACTTAAATTAGCTATAAAATGATTTTTTTAAAAACAAGATTATGTTTTAATATATATTTAATATAAAGGAATAAGAAATATATTTTAATGCCAAACTGTGGAGGAAAATTTAATTTAATGTGGATTTTATAAGCATTTCATGTGAACATTTCAATATTTTATTGTATTATATTTATTTTTATGCCCCCACCCCCTCTTGTTAAATTAATGAATTGTTGTTGAGTTGCTTTATGTTTCATTAACAAGCAAAAATAAGTGTGTGGTTTTTCTTTCTTTCTTTTTATAGGGTGGGAGAAGGTGACAAATGTAGGGTGATTTTTTACCTTCAAAGCTGTTGGCCTATATTTTTCTGTTTCCCCAAAACAACTTAAAATTGACTGTAAAAATTAAAGGATTTTTATCAAATTCTGTTTTAAGATATATTTAAGATAAAGGAATAAGAAATGTATTTTAATACTAAACTATGAAGGAAAATTTAATTTGTTTTACAGTGCAGTTGTCACACAGACACTTAAAGAGATTAAAAACAAACAAACAAACAAACAAAAAACTATGTTCATAATGTTATTATTAGCTCTGTAAAAGTATTAAGTATTTTAAGATATTAGACTGATTCATTTACCTTTTAATTTGATATTTGTTTATTTACATTTACATAAGTGTTTGTATTATTTATTTATTTTTTCTTGTTATGCATAATTTAATTTAACCACTTATGCTGGAAAGGCCATGCATTAGGGGGGGGGGGGGCGAATTATTTTACGAATTTTTTGCGAATTATTTCACATTTAAGTTTAAGAGATATAATAGGGCCAAGGGGGATTTGCCTCATGAATTATCAATTTAGGTATTCATCTGAAATTAAAATGATTTTCTTTTTTCTCAAAGTCAGAGCAGTAAAATATTATTGGTTATAGTGCTTGTTCTATTATTTAGAATTTCTTTAGGAACTAGTTATTGGTCAGAATTAAAAGTGTAATACATCTAAATATCAGATATTAATATTTGGCCAGTACGGAAAATCGGGCTTCGCCCACAAATCAATAAAATCGTTACTATTGAAGATAGTTGCTTAAAAGTTTGAGAGTGAATAGTTAAGTGAAACCTATTAAAATATTACAAATTAAATTTTAGCCAGTACAGGAAGTGGTCTACGCCCGCAAATTGATAAAATCGCTAATATAAAAGATAATTGAATAAAAATATGAGGGTGAATAGTTAAGTGTAACTCATCTAAATATCAGAAATTGAATTTTGGGCAGTGCAGAAACGCGGGCTTCGCCCGCAAATAATCAATAAAATTGTTAATATGAAAGATAGTTGCTTAAAATTTGAGAGTGAATACACCCCGTGGCAGAATGTATGCGACGCTGCGACGCAGACTTTTTAGGACACCTGCAGACTAAAAATATACAGTGATGCCGCGGACGCACTATAGTGCATAAATTATGCAAAAAAAAAGGCAAACTTTGTCGAAGGATCGCAAAATAAACGGCGAATTTTGTCAAAGAATCGCGGAAAAAACACGAAATTCATTTAAAGATCGCGAAAAATGGCTAATTTCGTTGACAGATCGCGAAAAAGAAAACACAAACTTAGTCAAAAGGCCGTGAAAAAAACGTGAATTTCGTCCAAAAAAACCCATCAGTTTCATTGAAGGATCGCGTAAAAATGCAAATTTTGCTGAAGGGCTACGGAGAAAACACCAATTTCGTCAAAGGATCGTGGAAAAAACTGTTAATTTCATCGTCAGATCGCGAAAAAACGGAGAATTCTCTCGACAGATCGCAAAAAAACGGCAAATTTCGTCAAAGGATCGCCAACATTCTGGTTTTTGATATTATTTTAAGAATTAAAGCTCATTTTAAAAAAGATTCTTCTAATTAATTATAACATTTTTTTAAAATTTTTATTTTTTTTTGCAGCAAGTTTTATTATATTTTGCATTTTTGTCTGTAAACATAAGCCTAAAGGAAAAAGGTTTTTTAAAACATAATATAAGCTTATTGTGTATGTATAATAAATACTCTTAAATTTTATATTAAAATTATGACCATGTTTGTAATACTAAAAGTCTAATATTGTGATGCATCGCGATATTGCGATTTAGCCTCGATGATGTATCGCGATGTAGAAATCCTAATATCGCCCAGTCCTACCATGCATGTCAAGTTGTATTTGTGAATTAATTACATAGCTGCTAAGTCTCATACCGCTATGTTTAGTAATAATTTTTGTCTTATTTAATCACAGAATTTCTGGGATAAAATATGACTAAAACAAGATTTGGCAACAATGCATCTAATTCACAAAAACAGCTCAAAATGTGTGATATGTCTTTAAGCATATGTGGTTGGTTGAACAACACATATAAAGTCTCAATAATTCGTTGAAATACAAATATTATTTTAAACAAATTGTTGTTATTACTTTTTACTGAAATATATCATTAGAGCAAAAGCTCAAGAAGATAATTGATATGATAATATGTAAAAAGTTATGTCGGACTGAAATACTAAATTTCTTGTTTATTAGAAGTTCAGCTTTTAGCTATACATTGCCTATGACAACAAAATGTCTAAATCCACCAATGTATGGGAAAGACATTTAGTTAAAAATGTGTACCGTATTTTCAGGCGTATGAGCCGTGGCCCATACCAGTTTAAAAGTATAAAATATTCTAAGTGCGGCTCTTATGCCAGGGCGGTGGGTACGATAATTTTTTTTTCATAGGTATGTCTTATAAGACATGTTTTTTTCCATACCGATATCTTACAATGCCATTTTTACCTCTTTGATCAACTGTCACATGCTCTCAAATTTGTGCCAAAACATTAAAAAACATCTCTTCAACCTCGAATGTCCATGAAAGGTTGTTTGTTTATTTTTGAGCAATCAGTGGAGTGAAAAATGTTAGTCTCATCAGCTCTCAAAGTAAAAAGGATTATATTTTCTGTGCACCCATCAATAGGCACTCTATCCTCAGGATATTAGAATAGATGTAGAGTCGTCAAGATTTTTTTTTACTAATGTTGGAAATATTTTGTTTTAGCGGTAAGTTTAGCTTACCATTTGCTCAAATGTTGTTCTTTTAAACTATGTGTTCGTCCGCCCTTTCAGAGAACGTAATTTTGATACATTTGACGGTGATTGCTTTGAGACCTATAAGCTACGGCTGTTTGTCTCGAATGATCCATATTTTTTATTCACAAACACATACATGATTTTGGCAATTACATAAATCTTCTAGACAAGATAGCATAAGGAAATAACAGAGAGTTACAACCGGGATCTCCACAAAGTGTGTGCAATGGAGCTGGCGGGAGTCGAACCTTGATTCCTACGTTCACATGCAATTAGCGGAATGTTGCCTTAACCACTGGGCCACAGAGGGCCCCCCCCCTTTTTTTTTGATTCAGTGCCATTGCTTATTTACCTTTTTTGCCAACACTTTTTCCAAGTTTAGTTGTCTCACGATTACTTCATCGTGTGATAAGTTGTTTTTGCAGGGCATATAGGTGGTGCTGGTGTTCCACAATTGCATGACGTCATACTTTTTATGACGTATGCTGCACAGTGATTCGTCTGGATAACTAACTGTTCATTTTATGGTTCATATGCAAATGTCTTAGCAATTTTAATGTGTTTTTTGTCAAATGGGATCCTCCCCCACCCATCCTTTGAAAAAAGAACGAAAAACAAACACTGCTAGTTATATTGACATGGCTTCAGCAAAGTTACTATATGATATTTTTTTATATATTTATTTTTCTGACACTTTATGTGAAAATATTTATATGTATATATTAATACGATATTTCTTTATATTTAATTACTGGTTTAATTCATTTTTTTTGTGGCGTTTAAGTGAAAATATTTATAAATAAATTTAAGCTTCTTGGGGGCAGCAGTTATGTGGATGTACTTTTAAAAAGTAGATTTTCTGAGATGCGGCACTTACGATGGTGCGGCCCATACATGGATAAAATCTTTTTTAAAAACAGATTTTCATTGGTGTGGTGGGTATTCCCAAAAATACGGTACATATATTTCTAATATCTGCACTGAGGTATTTTTTTTTCTTTTTAAATGGATGCAAATTAATTGACACATTTGAGATAAGTGACTTTATCACATGGGCCATGGGCACTGTTATAGTATCACAAAATTAGTGTCTTCTGTCATCCACACATATGTACAGAAAACACATAGGATTAAGAGCCATTAAAAACATAATCAATAAGAGATTACATTTGAATCTGTAGAGATATACCAGGAAAATTTTATAGCAGAAGAAATTGAAATTTCATGTGTTTGTTTCTCATAGTAGATCATACTGTCAAAAACAAATATGCATCCATATATTTATTTTTATACCTAGTTGCTCTAATTTTACATATTTCTTTGCAATATTTTGATGGGCAACTGATTAAGTGGATAACAACTAGTATATAATTTGTTTTAAATTAAGTAAGAGTTTAATTTTTTAATAAAAGTAATTTTGAAAGCTTCATTTTATGCTTAATTTATATATTTTTTATATAACAATTGAATATGTATTCATGCACAAAAAAAGATTTTTTCATTTCAAATATAAAATTGTTAAGAATTTACCCCCCCCCCCCCCCCTAAAAAAAGGATAATAATAATAATAATAATAAAATAATAATGCTGCTGTATGCAGCCTATTTCCTTGGTAAAAGTAAATTCCTAAAACATTTATTTTATAAATTTTTTTAACTGTATATTTTGTGGGGAAGTGTTCAGGGCTCATTGCTCAAGATTAAGGAAACAATTCACCTTTAACATGTCAAAAGATGAAATTTTTAATTTTTATATTAAATGAAATCAATTTTAGTTTTGAATAGTTTGATTGGAAATTTGTTTTTATGTTATTTTGTTTCAAAACTTTCACATAAAAAAGCAACACATTATCATATATTTTCAATGAATTGAAAATTTTAAGCACTTATCTCAGAATGTTAAGTAGGATACAGTACACAGGACTTCTTCAAAACTGTTTTTTGAAATTTTCATAAATCATAAATAGTACAATTTACAACAGACTAAACTTTGTCTATTTCCAATCATTTGCATAAATAAATTTCCAGTGGTATCCTGGTTCTTGAACACAATTTATTTGAAAAACTGTTCAAGAAATGAATTAAATTTTTGTTTAAGGAATAATGAAAACACTGATAATGTTTCCCACCTCCCCTTCCCCTCCCCCCTTCCATGTATACCTGTTGTGTAAATGCAAAAATTATGTGAATTCATTTATTCTTTCTTTCATATTTTTTTAGCAAAAATGCTCATGAAATTGATATCAAAATATTCAAAAATAAGATGGCTTTCATTTAATATAAAATTTGAAAATTTGATTTTTTAACGTGTTAAATGTAAACTGTCCCCTTAAACTTTTTGAGTTGTTTACTTATTTTTAATATCTCGATATACCCACAGTGAGGTTCATATCGAGGCAGTCTCTTAGTCAAGAAAAGGTTATGTGGTATTGAATGAAAAAGAAGAAAATTGTAGTTGAAATTAAGAAATTCAAAAAATTAGGTATGTCACTGTATTTGCTATAATGAATACATTGAGTGTATTAAAGATTTTTTTTTTAAATTAACATAGTATTAACTCTTATTAAAATTGTAAATTTGACATTGACCATTTTTTACATCAGTGGTACATACATGAAGTCAATTTTAAAATTCAACTTTCCACCAATTTCTGTTTCATTGTTAAATCTGTATGCAATTTAGTTAAAAGCAGGGAAGCTAATGTTTTATTAGTTAATAATTTCAGACTAAGTAAAAAAAAATTATTTCCATCTTAATCGATCCTAATTATATATTTAAAAAATTAAATGATTTGTATTTATTAAAAAGTACCATTGCCATAAAATATAAAGCAATGACTAATTTAATTTTTTTTTCTCTTTTTGTGCCCTACTAATGGGAATATTTTATTTCTAAATTTGCTCATATTTATGAGAATAGAACTATTATACAAAAACAATGAACCAATTATACATGAATATGTGTGTGTATGATAATAACATAATTAGAACAATTAATTTTAAATATACATTAATGAATATATATATAGAGAGACTGTGTGTAAAATTGGATTCCTCCCAGATTTGTTATAATATATCTTACTCTTTGCTCAAACAATTATTTTCAATTACAAGTAGGTAGCTAGTATGAAATATTTTTCCTCTCAGGTTCATTGCTTGCATTTTCTTTGCTCACACAATTTTCTTCTGCAATTGTTTAAAATCTTAATATTCATTTTATGTATAAAAGAAATCACAAATGTTAATTATTTTAAATTTTATTCTAGGTTTTTAATCCACATTCATTACTTCATTATATGGTGGCATCTGTCATGAACATGTTCTTTTTTGATGGCATGTATCTCGTACATGTTCTGTTCTGGTATGCTTATACCGCATAAAGTGACAAACATGTGCTTTTGGTTTGTAAAAATATTAATATGGACAATACATCTTGTATGTATATCTTGATATGTACATATATAATATTTTGAATCTAACAGATTTGTATTATAATAAAATTATTTAATATTTGACTTACTGCATTTTATATTAACTACTTTAACTCTTATTAATCTTCAACAAATGATGCTATTCTATTTAGATTATTAGAGAAAGCATTTTTTAAAAAGTTTTTTTTCTCTTTTTCTTTTGTTCAATGTTGCATCTCATATTTATCATTAGAAAAAAAAGTGTTTAAATTTGTGTCGGTTGAATTTTAAATTCTTGTAAATCCCATATCTTTTCACCTGAAATTTGCATAAATGTATGTAACAGTTTATTTGAAATATACTGAATTTATAATATTTTAATGATTTAAGTAGCTTTTTTTTCTGTCTCTATTCAACAGAAAAAATAAATCTTAAAAGAATAATTTTAATTTGTTGTAATAATTGTTTGTAACAAATGAATATTTTTTTTTTCAAAAATGATTCTAGTACTTTAAAAAAAAATCTATGACTTAAAAAAAAAAAAAAAAAGACTTGACAGAGCCTAGATTGTCTGTTGCTAGCAAAATAGTTATTAGTCTTTTTGCTAGGCACTAGCAACTTACTGTTGCTAAAATCAAATCTTATTAAAAATCCAGAAAAGGAAACTGTTTATTACAAATATATATATTATATTCTTATTTCTAAGGGACAATTCTGTACACCCACTCTTATCTGTCATCACCCTTTGTTTAAAAACTTTTGAATATTCCTTCTTATCAAAGTAATTTTAGAGTACCTTGTGGTCTTGGAGAAAAAAATAAACCTCTTCCTAATTCTTTCACAAGTAAAAAATATGTCACCACAGGATAATTATAAAAAAAAGTCTCATTTTTATTGATGGATGTAAACCTTTTGTTGGAGGCTATGTCCATATTAAAATGTGTTCAAGTTTTAAAAATTCTAATAGCTTTCATACAGCTTTGATACAATAGAAAAAAATTACACCAGTTAATGACTTAAATACTTACTTCTGGATAATTCCTGCAGGAGTTTCAGATGTATTATATATTTTAAAATGAATACATTTCAATTATCTCCAAATCAAAATCTAACACCTAGAGTTTGAGGTTTAGTTAAGTGATTGTTAAGGCCTAGTAGAATGGAAACAGTAGCTATTAAGTGGTTGAATAATATCTAGAATCCTGCACTGTGTTATAGGCTGCAAAACCTTCTTTATCCATTTTTACAGTATTAAAATGTTTAAAAGTAATAGATTAATTTCACTTATAATAAAACAATTTATTAATTCAACATTTAAATAACAAATGACAAAAAATGTTTTTCATCATCACTTGTTTTAGGGATAATTGCTGCAAATTAATTGCAGCAGCCTATTTACTTGCTCAAATATTGATTAATTTGATGATTTAATGTAGTTGTAAAATTGTCACACTTTATTTTTTTAAATCTTTCAACATTGCTACATTTCTCAGATTTGTAAAGTTAAATCTTTACATTTAAAAAAAAAATCCTTCATACATAGTATCAATTCTCAGAGAGAAATTATGTACTGAAAAGTATTTATTGTAATATCACTATATTAAGATTACTTCAATACTGGTTGTTTTTCAATCCTTGAACCACTCCTTAAACCAGTTTTATAAATATTTAAAAAAAAAAAATGCAATGAAATTACCTGCAGACAAAGCTAAAATTTTGTACATTGAGACAAATTTATAAATTCAATGGGGAAAACAAATTCTTCTGTTATAACTTTAAAATATTAACTTCATTCATCACATTTCATAAAATAAATTTATGAAAATTACAGAATCAAAGTTTTTATGTTTAAATTTCTTAGTAGTATGGTGATACAAAAAATCAGCAGATTGATTTTTCAGAAATTATATCTGAAAATATCTAAAAGTTATTTTTTCTTCTTACTAACTGGCACTTGGCAATTACCAGTTCTCTGCAACACGGGCATAAGTGATAGCAACTTTTTAGGAACACTTAAAATGCTGCCATCACATTGATGTCCTATACAAAATTGGTGTTCTAATTTTCAATCTTTGCCAGGCAATGAAATATTGACATATAAGTAGGCCCTCCAACTGCTTCAGAACACTTTGCATCCATTCATATATTTTACACGTTCTTGGTACCATCAGCATACATTGTGGTTTTTAGTTTGTTCTCAAAACCAAACACACAATCTTTTGATTATAAGTCTGGTGCTTTATAGTACCAAGAAGTTATATATAAAGGTAATTTAACATAGTAAGATCAATGTTTGAATATTTATCACTGAAAAAGAGGTCTCTCATTCAAAAGATAATATTTGGTGTATGAGCATAATTTTAAATTTAGAATAAAAATTAGGTCTTTGATCAGTTCTGAAAACCAAGCATACAATCTTTTGGTTATAAGCATAGTGCTCTATAATCTGGGTTACCAAGAAGTAATATAAAAAAGTAATTTAACACCAGTCTCAATGTTTTAAATAATCACATATTTATATTATTGTTATTATTTTATTTATATTATTATAATTATTATTTTTCTTTTTTCATATGCTATCTAATTGCATATATGCCATCTTCTGAGGCCATCATCCTTTTTGTAATGTAAGAGTTCAAGGTTGAATTGTAATGGTATAAAGTAACAAGCAAGATAGTAAGATTTTGGACAGAATTAAATTTTATTTATTTTTCCTTTTACTTGCTGAGTTAAAAGAAAAAAATCTGATGTGCTCATTTTGTTTGAAACAATGAGAAACCTGATTAGGAATATGATTTTGATTTGACACAATGCCTAAATAATAGTTCACAATGTGAGATTCTAAACTAGGGAATTTTAGCCACATGCTGTATATATTTTTTAAAAGCTCGCAGCAATTTTGAAGGTGAGAAAATATTCAATATGTAAAATTGAAACCAATTTTAAGATTTTTCTTATTGTAAATTTATCAAATATTGTTTAGCTTATAAAATTATTTTAATAATTTAAAACATGTGAGAAGGCATTGTTTTAAAGGAAACTATGACAAAGATTTTTTGGTTAAAGTTAAATCAGCCTCTTAGAACTATTTAAAGCAGGGATGTCCAACATTTTGACTTCCTTGGATTACATTTCCAAAGAAAATTTTGTCTCGCAAGAAAAAATTTTGTCCCAGGCTGCTTTTGCACTGTACTAATATTGATCATAGTTGTTAAGCAAAATTGTCTTGTAATCGTTGAATCACTTTCTAACAGAAATGCTTCTAGAATTATTCAGCACACGAGCCAAAACATTAGGACTACTCACATAATGTGTTTGATTCAGCTTAGACATTACATTTACATTTCTTCTTCTAATGGAAACAAAAATATTTTATACTTTGTACAAAATATTCAATTATATATCACTCAATTTCAGTACTTTACTAGGAGGTAGTTTTAGTTCTCTCAGCTGCTTCAAATATACTCATTCTGAGTAGTCAGACTGCTATATATTGCTATTGAAAGCATTAAAATTAAAAGCCTTCCTTATTAGACCTGTAATAGCTTTACAACCTTAGCATCTCTTATATGTATTTTCTAACTTGACACATGGGATTTCATTTCAGGCAGGTGCATTCATTTAAAAACACAGGAGTTCTCACAATGTATCAAAAAATACAGAAAATGCATATTCTTTTAACAATAAATTTATATTCACATCATCTTGAAACAATATTTTTGATAAATATAATATGAAATGATCAAGTTAAAAAAATTACATTTAAATGTTGAAAATAAAAAATATATATTAAAATCTCAAAATTTCAAAGAAAAATTTTATTTTCTGATTAGCCACATTCATTACAGCAATGAGCTGCATGTATCTTGTAGGCCACAGGTTGAACATTTAAAGTATGGAAAAAAAATCAGTGCTTTCGATATTTAATTCATGTCCTTATAACTTTCATTTTAACATGTACAATTAAATTAAATTAATAATTTAGTATTTTTATATTTATCAGTAATTATTGTATAGTAAGTCATATATTACAGAATTTTTTTTATTACATGTGTATTTTTTGTTATGCTTCATGAAGTACATCTGTAAAATTTTAAGGCTTTCTAATTAGGCATGTTGTCAGTAATTACATGTAATTGTTTGCTGTTAAAAATTTTGTTTAAAAATTTGTATATGGAGACAAACTCCAAAGATAATTTATGCAAGGCATTTAAGAATAGGCATCATTACTAATTGATTGCTACTAGTACAGTCCTGCTTACTTGATATCCCATATAACTTTGCAATCATTATTTTTTTTCTGTTTTTAAATCACTAAGGCTTTCTGATGGTCAAGTAGAACTGTATCTTTGAAATAATGCGATACTATCTTTGTAATAATGATATTTGAATTTGTTAATGATGTTAATTATTTTTCTTTTAAAAATGGGTTTTCATATTGTGCATGGATCTCTGTAAGGTTCTAACTAAAGTTCATAGATATTGTGATCTAGCCATTTCTGCAGTTTTGTATATGAGTATTTTTTTAAACTTGTGACAATTATTTTGGGGTATGTTGTACTTTTCTGTATCCTATATTGTCTTAGAACTTTCAATAGAGTAATATGCAGTAACATATTAGGAATTTACAATAACTTGCTTCTTATTCTGTAAAACTATACTTTTGGTAACTCATCACCCTCTCAATTTACACAAGTAGACTTTGTGGTACTCTACTGCATCTTCTTTTATGATTATCTGTTGCAGCATTGAGAAGGAATGTTCTTTTTCTTCCCTCAACTCTCACTTGTATTTTATCCTCTTCTGCTTGGAAGGGGAAAATATGTCTTTTGTTATTCTTCTGCCAACACATTTATCTTTCTTTCTTTCTGTTAGGCCATTCAATATAAATTTGTTATGTATTTCATTTTCTCACTATCTCTCAATACTAATAATAGTTAAAATAATAATATGATGTGACAACTAATATAATCATGGAAGGAACATAATGAAATTAAATCAGCTAAATAATAATAAAAAAAAACATTGTCCATTAGAGTAGTCTTTTTATAAAAAATTACAGCAATATGAGAAAAGTAAAAATTTTTTAATCATTAGTTCAACTACTGTATGTTATTAAAAATACTGAATGCACAAAGATAATAAAAGAAAACTTAGTTAATCATCGAATTCTGAATTTAACTGAATGTTGAGAAAACTATTTTGAGGTGCATTATTTAAAGTGTGTGAAAGCTTAATGTTTTTCATCTTATGATATTCTATCAAAAAATATTTTGTTGCACAGACCATAAGAATTATTTATAATTATTCATTTAATGACTGTGTCTCATTTATAGGATAGGAGAATTTCATGCAATATATAAAAAGTTCTTAACATATTATGGTAAACCATATTTACACATTAAACCATTTTCTAATTCCAATATTTTTTCAATAGTTATAGATCTTAGATGGTCAGTTAATTCTGAATATGTTATCTAACTTTTAAAATACTAGCTTGCTCTTATTTTTAATGTTTTATACTGGAAATTGCTTATAGCGACTGATGAAAATATTTTTTCCTGCAGTTAAACATTAGGTTTCTATTCTAAATTTTTAAGCATGTCTAATATACTGATGAAATGGCTTGGGTAGAAATTAGGGGAATTTAGCTACAGTACCTTTACATATAAAGGAGAAAAAATTTGTATTTTTTGAAATTTAATTTCTAGTAAATTAAATTAATCGCCACAAAAGAAATATTTTACCAAATTGTGATTTTAATTTTCAGTGAACAATTAAATTTTTATTATTCAAAATAAAAGTTAGGGGAAATAAATGTTAGAAAAAATGCTTGGTTGAGATAGGATCCAGATCAAATATTGTTGTAGTATTTTTCTTTTCAGTGTTTGATATACATTGTCCATGTAAATATTTTTATTAATATATTTAATTATAAATATTAAACTAACTAAGGCAAATACAATAAATGCTTTCTCTATTGTAAATAGTAAGTTAAATAATATTCTATTTTTGATCAAGGAAATATTTTAACAAAATTTTGTTTCTCCATACATACATATTTGTACAATATTTTAATGTTGCTAATCTTTACAAACTTATGATTGATGTAAACCATTTTACTCTTTTCTATAACCCAGTTCTTTGTTGTGTTAGTTAATATAAATTCATTTCAGTGTTTTCAATTTAATAAGCAAACTTACTCTTTTTGCTGTTTTACAATGTTATTTAATATTTGGAATAAATTCTATCCTTTTATCCCTACTTAGTTTTAACATTTATTCATTGTAACTTAACTAGACAAACTTTGAATAAGTCCTTTTATACCTTTATACAAAATTTAGTACTGTGGAATGAAGAATGAAAGAATGCCTGCCATCTATGCCTAGCTCTAAAGTTATTCTGAAAAAAAATATATGTATATACATACATTAAAATACTTTTGATAATAAATAATGCTAGATTTGAATTTTTATCTTTTATAATGCTCTTGTAGTGGTATAGCTTAGTATGTTTATACTTGCTTCTACAGAGGCTGTTTGGACATTTTTTCAAATAACTTTGATAGATTATATATAAGTTTTTTTTAAAATCTATAATTGTTCATAATGTCATTTTTAACATAATAATTCTTTGCACTACGCCATTTTCACAGACATTATTACTTTTTTTATAGAATAGGAAAGAACACATAAGATATATAAACTTAAATAAAATAAATCAACCACTGCAATAGCCAGATTAAACAACAAATCTCCAATTATAATAGATTTCAGTATTGTTGAAAAATTAGCCAATTATAATAATTTAAACTACCCATTACAGAGGGAAGCCATAGAAATATTTACATCAAATTCAGAAACATGCAATAATATGACCCTTGCAAAAATAGATAACAGATGGTGACATATGTTATTAGGAAAAAGCAAAATGAAGGTTTTCAAAAGATTGACTGACGAAGCAGAAAACACAACATCAGTGTCTGAAGATGCCTGAGAATGACAGGTGAAAATATTTTTACTGTTTTACAATTATTAACAGATTGACTAGTTTTGTGTAGTTTTAAAAGTACTTTTTAAGACTTTTAGACATGTACACTGCTTGTTTATAAGTTTGAAAATAAAATAATGTTTGTGAAAATGGGTAGTGAAAAGAATTATTAGATTATATATCAGTTTTTACATTTAAAAAAAATTGTTTAAAATTTTTCATTCAATACCCCTTATTGTGAACTATTATTGTTAACCTTAATTTTTATTAATAGTAAGTTTTGTTGTATTTCACATCGATATCTTTATATATGTTCTATGTTTTCAATGTTCAGGAATTGTTTTCAGTAAACATATGAGTAATGCTCACTTTAGAAGTCCAAAGCATAAAACCCTTGGAGATTTAATAAGAATATTAATAAAAGACACTAAGTTGATAACAATATTTTCTCCATTTTTTATAAGAATTTAACGTTACCAGAAATGTCAACATATTATCTGTTAGAGTTCTTTTTCCATAAAATCAGAAGCATGCATCCATTTATACCCAAAAACTGTAATAATCGTACAAAACATTGCTGATAAAATGGCTGAAAAGTTGAAGAGCATTTATTGAAATTCATAGGTCTTATTAGTAAAAATAACTTTTAGATGTTGGCAGCTCTGCATTTAGTTTAGATGGATAGCTGCTAGTTTTACCTTAATGTAGCTCTATTGATTGATAATGGATACAGGTATGATATTTCTATTTTGAATATTGACTGGAAGTTATTTTTTCATTTGAAATACTATTGATAAAACAAGCTGTTTATTGCATGTGGAAATGACTTTTATATTTCTATCTATTCTCTTTATTTCTTATTTACCACTATATGCAAAACCAGCAACAATTATATATCATTTCAAGAAAGTTTCTGTAGATTCTTTGAGCTAAGATCGTAGAGGGTTTTCTCATTTTTTGAGAAAATAAATTGTTCTTTGTTTGTTGAAATTGATTAAATACATTGTCTGTTGTGACAGCATTTTATCATTTTTATACAGCTAAATGCTTCATATGCAGAATTCTGCAGCAAGTTCAGCTTATATGAAAATGCTGTGAAGATTAGATTAAACATTATATTTTTGGTCTGTTTTAAAGTTAGATAGCTATTAAATATTTTTTTATAGTTTAAACTGAATAATTTATTGGCACTTTGACTTGATAGGTTCACTTTTTAAATTAAAGTTCTTATCCTGAAACGTTTGAAAATTGTTTTTTTCTTCGAATGCATTGAAAGTGTTTTTCTACTTGCTAAATTTGTATATTTAAATGTCAAGCTATCATCATGGTTTTTACAGCCTTTGTTAAGTATAATTGTCTGGAAAAAGGAGGCAGATATAGCCATCTATCCATTACTTGATTAAAATTTCAATCTTTGAATATTAACTTCAGCTGTCATAAAGTTAATACAGTGAGAATAAATATGTACAGTTCATCAAAATTGGTCAAAAATTGTCCAAATAGTCTCTGTATTATATAGTTTAATTTTTATAGGGTGTCACAAATTTTATTTACCTGTGACAGTTTTAACTCTCATTTTTCAGTTACTGCTAAATATTTTATTAACTTTGATACTGTAAATGTCAAAGTAGATAGTTTATCAATTAATATGTTAACTGTAAATCATTATTACTGAAATGTAAAAGAGCATGCATTCATTACTTTGATATAATAGAGAATAACCAGATGATATTTAATATGTTCAATTAATTCTTCTTGTTTTTCAAACAATTATTTTTCAAATGTATAAATTTAATCTGCTACTTTAAAAAAAGTTATAAAAAGTAAACTTTACATTAATGTACAGTTAAATGAAATTCTAACAAACCTATGGAATATTTCATTTATTTTTTCTTTGACTTTAAAAAAAAATCTTCTGTCTTTTGTTGACACCCTTCTTATATGCAAATGGCTTTTTTGAAGTCTGTGTAAAGAACAAATTCTTTACATACACAAGGTATATTGTTAAATCACTTTGTGACTGCCTCTACAAATTTTGAGCTGTGAAATATGGAGGAAAAGTTGGATTTATTTGTGTACAGTCAAAAATTGCATATAAATGAATATTGATATGTTGTTATAATAAAATTTTATATATATATAAATTTCTTACAACAAATTTTGTCTTTATTTCTTCAATTCTATTACAAGTTTCTGCTGATGAGTTGTTTGAAAACACTTAAGTATTTATTTGTTTATTTTTGCTTGAAATAAAATTAATTTTTTTAAAAAACAGAAACACAATTATTGTGTATAGGGGGAGAACATCTTAAAACATAAAAAAAAATGCTTATGACATTTCAAAAAACAGTGTCTTTTTTCATATGGCCTAAACAAGACATGTCACTACTTTGAAAACAAGCAAGTGAAAGGAAATGGAAGATAAACTGACAAGTAGAACCAAGCAGCCAATAATAAAGCAGGAGGCATCAGCCAATGAGAAAATGACACAACAAAACGGAAGGAGAAATATTAAATCAAATAAAAAGACAGACAAAGGATGAAAAAAAAAATGAAATGAAAACATAAATTAAAAATGTTTTTTAGTTGAACTGAACAAGTTTTTCCAAACTGCAGAGAGCATAGTAGAATAGGATTGGTCATAAATAATTGCATCACAATTAATGTAGACAATAAACTTTTGAGAAAGTCTAACTCAGATATGAAATTGGGTATTATAGACAATTTTAGAGTTTTTAAAATTGTTATTAATGTACCTTTTTCCTCCTTTGTTTTTATCTTTATTATTCCATTTGTTTAATATTTTTCATTTTGTTTTGTTGTGTCATCATTCCATTGGCAGATGCCTCCTGCTTTCCTGTTGGCTGTTTGATTTCACCTGTCCTTTTTTTCTTCCATTTCCTTCAGTCTTGTCCCTGTTTTCAAAGGAGTTGCATGTCTTGTTTGTGTCTGATGAAGAAAGACATATTCTTTCAAAATTCATTTAGCATTACTTATTTATGTTATTTTAAGTTTTTACCTTATACTGCACACTACACCAGTTTTTAAAATAACTGCTGTCCAAAAATTAAGGGACAGTGACCAGACGATTTTGCTTTTTACACGGTTTGTCGAATATCTGCTGAAATTCTTAATGAATTGTCCTTGCACTTTGAGGATGTAAAGTACATGTTCGACTTCAGGAGCAGTAGAAACAATATACTGCAATTAAAAAATTTATATATTGAATGTTTGATGAGATATGGGCATTTGTATGAAATTTGTAACTGTGCATGCATGAACTATATGGAATCTTTTTTCATGATTTGGTAGCCAATTCTATAGAGCAACTTATATAAAATATCAGTCAAGTATCATGAAAACTCAGAAAGATATCAACAATACAGTGAGCTAACTGACAAATTGGGGGGGGGGGAGGGGACCTTTATCACCCAATTGGATTTCCCCCCTAATTTGTCAATTAGCTCACTGTATTGCCAATATCTTTCTAAGTTTTTATGATATTTGACTGGTCTTTTTATATAAGTTGCTCTGTAGAATTGGCTACCAAATCAGGGAAAAAAATCTTGTATAGTTCGCACAGTTCAATGCACAGTTAAAAATTATTTCATACAAATGCCCATATCTCATCAAATATTCAATATATTAATCTTTTAATTGCAGTATACTTTTTCTACAGTTCTTGAAGTCAAATATGTGTTTTACATCCTCAAAGTGCTAGGACAATTTGTCAAAAATTTCAGTAGATATTCGATAAACTGTATAAAAAACATCCAGTCACTGCCCCTTAATTCTTTAGACAGCAGTGTATTTTATTGAAAATCATTGAGTTCATTTACTATATATAGATTTTCATTATTATTTATTGTTGAAATGATAAAATATTTCTATACTTTTGAGCTTTTATATCATTTTCAGCTTTTTGAAGAATGGGATTTGGTTGCATGCATAATAAAATTCTAAACTTGTATATGTACAATAGATGCAACATTATGAATTGGCTGTGGGAAGGAAACAGTTTCTCGTGTGAAGAAGATTAATGTACTTTTGGTTTGAAGATGATTTTATTTTATATTTTTTAATTGGAATGATAATAATAGCTTTTACTTTCTGAATTGGGTTTATCATTATTCTATAAAAAGAATGTTTGTCTCTTAAATTTATTTTTTTCTGGAGAAAGGGAGTAATTTAAATGAAACTATAAGGGAAAATTTTGGTATATAAAATTTTTAGTGCTGTAAAGTATGTATATATAAGTAACTCATATATATAAATGAAGAAAATTCTTATTCTTGCTTATGTAGATGATCAGATCTGAAACTTTACCTTTGGTATACAGAAAGAATAATCTCCCTCCTATATGTACATTTATGTAATTTTTAAGTTAAAACTAATTAAAAACTCATTGACATTTCTAGATTTTTTAATCTATTGTCTCTGTATGAGGCATTTATAAAAAAAAATGTTTTTTTTTTTTTTTTTTTTTTTACATTATTATCTCTCCTTTTGATAGTAACTTTCAGGTTGATGCAAAAGATTCAAATCAGATTTTTATACCTTGCCTATGAAAAACAATATCACACAATGGTTAAGTATTCTCATTTCATCACATTTTGAAAATTTTTGTGCTAACTGACATTGCTAATCATTGATTACAGTATTCAGGTCTTCATGAAAACCCATTGGTATTTCTTAACATGACAAATTGTTCATATTACGTGGCCATGTTTGAAATGACATAACTATTTTACCCCATGCTTTCCCCAATTGCATTCTTCTCATGGTTGAGGCATCTTGAAATATTTGCACCATTAAAATTTAAAGCTGCCTTAACTGCTTTTACTGTTCTATTAAACTCAAAAACTAGAATAGGTCAAAACAGTTAAGGTTTTTTTTTTTTTTTTTTTTTTTTTTTTTTTTACTTGTTACTCCATCTCCTGTAGCTCAAAAATGAAACAAAACTTTTTAAAAATCTGCAAAATTCAAGGTTTATTTACAAGTAAAACACTCAAAATGAAGAAATGACAGATTATAGACAAACGTCTAATTATTTCTAGTGTTTCCACATCAAAGATAGCCTTATGAACTTATACATCACGCAATATAAATTGCACTGAATTTAGTAAACTTTTCTCGGCTTGATTAATTTATATCCCAAAGTGAAATCGGCATTAATTAGTTAGTACCATGTATCACATTAATTATAATTTCTTATATTCCAAAAATTTTTTTTTATGCATAAGGTCCAGAACGGCTATTATCATTCCTAATTTAACAGATAAAAAATAAAGTAGCAATTAATAAATTTTTATCTGAAATTGGAAATTTTACATATCACATTCCTTCAAAATTGTAAACAGTTCTTTTAAAGAACTGATAGTCTTTGCACAAGATATCACCATTATATTATTTTCTTATCTCTTGACAATTATCTAAAACATTTATAAATATTAATTGAAAACTGAATGATACATCATTATAAATCTCTTCTATGTCTTTGTAATGTACTGAAACATAGAATGTTAAATTATTAAAACAAAGCACAATATGAAAAGTTTCTTAGATTATTTTTAATTAAACAATTAATACTGAGTTTCACTGGAAAATAAATAATTGCCCTCTTTATTTAGTATGAGCATGGTGTTATTTACTTTGATTCAAATATATCTATTTTAAAGAAGTTTCATATTTGTTTTTCTTTAAATGCTGATATCATTTAACCTTAACTGATTATTGTAGTATTTTATTTTTCATCAAGGGCATTTCCTTGGTTTTTTCTAAAAATTAAATTCTGCTAATATTTTTCAATATAATAATCAAAAAATATTATCAAACCTAAATACAATCTTGTTCTTTTTGAAAAAAAAAATGCCCTATAAAGTACAAAACTATCAACTTAAATGTACTACTAATTTCATATTTTGATACTGATATATTATCCAACCCAGGAAGATACACTGCCATCAATAGCCTCACTGATATTAATTACAATAACTTTTAAGAGTAACTGTTTGATTATTTTATGCATTGTATGTAATGTAATATGTATCATAAGTATTGTAAGTTGTATTTATTGAAAGTGTGTTGTATGGTCTATCTATTGTAAATTTCTGTATGTATGTATGCTGTATGTTGTGTAAGTATTTGCATGTTCCAAAGATGCATCTAAACACATGAGATGGATATTAATAAGTCTAAGATGCATGTATATAAGTATATAAGTTAGGCTGTATGTAAGTATGAAGGTAATGTGTTCAGTTGCAATGCATATTAAGTTAATGCTGTTAGATGTATGTATGCTGTATGTTGTGTAAGTATTTGCATGTTCCAAAGATGCATCTAAACACATGAGATGGATATTAATAAGTCTAAGATGCATGTATATAAGTATATAAGTTAGGCTGTATGTAAGTATGAAGGTAATGTGTTCAGTTGCAATGCATATTAAGTTAATGCTGTTAGATGTATGTATCAAAGTATGTGTAAGCATGTAACATATATGTACAGTCATGGAAAAAAAGTGAACACCCCTTACTAACTCTGCAACAAATTATTTGTAGAAGAAAGTTACTGGTACCAAACGATTGAAATAAGGTCTACTTTTAAATGATGTATATATAATTTTCTTAGGGGGTCATCTACATATTGAAACAAACTCAAACTCTCTTTTTTTCAATGACAAGACCCAATTTTGATAAGATATTTTAAATCTTCAGTTCAAACTATGTCTAGACACCAAATTTCATGAAATTCCTATGATTACATTCAGAGAAAATATTTTAAAATGAGCATATTTTATGGGTTGTATCCAACAGCCATGAAAGAGTTCCTCCTAAAGGAGGAATTCCACTTTTTTAAAAGTAATTTTGTACATTAACTGGATTGATTCAAAAATGCAAAAATATTGGAAGCATATGTGGAGGGGGGGGGGGGGGGGGGGTGGTAAATTTAATCCTCAGATATCTTATGTGCATACACCCTTGGAGTTTCTGAATTGATGGACAGAAGAGCTATCGAATCAAAGGTCAGCTTATGTTATGAACATCTGAAAATCATGTTAATGAAGTTATTTAAAGTGTCTATTCAGACCCAGAGTAAAGTTTTTTTAGTCTTTCAAAAGGGAAAGAAAGTTTGCATAAGGTTATTTTTGAAATAGTATATTTTGTCCTATTTATATACTTTTGGGTAGTTTCAGTGATGTCTTCCTGAACCAAAGATAACTTTGATGTGCATATATTTAGCATGAAGAACTTTTTTCTTTAGAAAAGAGGGGGGGGGGGAAGGAATCTTAAGCAGTCAAAAACTAACCAGAATAATATTTGTTTTGAAAAATTAATAGCTGTACTTCACATAAATTCCCCAGATATATTTAGATTTACATGTTTAGCAAATTACATTCTTTTTTTTTTTTTTTAATTCAGTAAACTTATATATTTTTTGTTAGTTGAATTTTGTTAGTAGCATTTTTAATATTTTCTAAATTATCAAACCAAAAAATAACAATCAGATGTACAATTATATTTCAGTTTATTGTGTAAATACTTCTTAAAATATCTCTAAATTACAATAATTTACTGCCATTATTAGATAGAAAATATTTTCTACCTTTTTCTCTATTTCTCGCTTTCATGCCTAATCCAAATTGATGTTCGGTACTCAATAATTGAAATGCTACCGAATGACTAAGTCACTTCTATTAATGTAATATTTTTTGC
Source organism: Maratus michaelseni (assembly GCA_963931845.1). Taxonomy (NCBI): domain Eukaryota; kingdom Metazoa; phylum Arthropoda; class Arachnida; order Araneae; family Salticidae; genus Maratus; species Maratus michaelseni. The sequence continues at coordinate 249,191,946 of OZ007599.1, forward strand.
CAATATGACCAATTTACTCACTCAATACGTTTTGGCTATTGTTATATACAGTATGATCCTTTTCAATATTAATTTTACAATGTTTAGACGAGTTGAATTATCTGATTAAAAATATATATAAGGTTATCGTTGATTAATATAGTTTTTGAATATCTGAATGTGATTGGAATTTTATAGGTGTTATTATATTGCTTTTTCTCAGACTTTGAATTTATTTTACTCACTCTTTTCTAAATTTATATGTAAAGAATATCGGCGAATGCAAAATTTAGCATAAAAAAGAGTTTGAAGCAGTATAAGGAAACGATGTAGAAAAAAACCTAGACTTGCGCCAGAGTGCTTTCCATTCTGAATATAACACATGGGCTGATAAGTTCCTGGTCTGGCACACAGATGGCATTGCAATCGCCGAACCGATGTTTTTTTTTTAGTAAATACTAACCTTTAAAAGGTAGTAGAAAAAATGCCATGATGATTCGCCGTGTGGATAATACGTTAGAGTGGTTTTAGTTGAACGACTTTGTTGATAAACAAAAAAATGGATAACAAGAATTTCAAGAATTGTTATTTGATGGGGAAAAAATACTGTTCAAACAAAAGCTTGGCTAGATAAGCATTATCCGGACACTGCACCAGGTAAATCAACCATTATTGACTGGTTTGCTGAATTTAAACGTGGTCGTACGGACACCAGTGATGCACCACGCAAAAGAGGTGGTTACTCCAGAAAACATAAAAAAAGTCCACAAAATCGTTTTGGGGAACCGTAAAGTGAAGTTGCAGTAGATAGCTCAGACTCTGAAGATATCCAAGGAACGTGTAGGTTTTATTTTGAATGAACATTTGTCTATGAAAAAGCTGTTGTCAAAGTGGCTGCCGCGCATGTTGACTTTTGACCAAAAACAATAACGAGTTCTGAGCACTGTTTGGAGCTTTTTCGTTATAAAATTATGTTATTTATTATTAAATTATTATTATTAATCATTTATTAAATTATTATTATAAAATTATTATTATAAAATTATTTTTAAAATTATTTTTATTGAATTATTATTATAAAATTATTATTTTAAATTATTATTATTATTAAATTATTATTATTTATTATTAAAGTTATGTTATTTATTAAAGTTATAAAGCTTTGTTAAAAAGTTGTGTTTTCTTTATTAGACCTGGAACTTATCAGCCCATGTGTTAAGTCTTAACTTCATTGCTAATGGCATATTTTTAAAACATTTTTGGCACACATGCGTTTATAAAAAACTTTACTTCAAACATATATACCACAGAAAAAATAAAATAGGTTTATTAGACTGGAGAAGAAGCTAAAAATTCAATTAAAAGTAACAAAAATAATGAGTAAGATTTTTTTTTTCCTATGGCTGTTCATTTTTTAAAATTGAGCTTTGTTAATTTAAAAATAGAAGCAAAACTAATTTACATAACTGATATAAAATTATATATCTCAATCAAATATGATTTACGTAATTTTAATAAAAAATTTAAAAGCAGATACAGAAAAATAAAAATAAAATCTTATTCTAATCAAAAATAAAATGAGTAAAATATTTTTTCAAATTATGCTTTTCTGCATATCATAGATGGCCCCTTAAACCAGCATCTTGCCATTTTTTAAGCATAGTTTGAAAACTACTTGGAAGAAAAATTTGAAATTTTGAATGCGCATAAAGCAGGACAAAATAAATATAAATCCATTAAAAAATTTGTAGGTTGCAATTCATAATTTTTTCGAATTTTAATTTCCTAATTCATTTTATTATATTATAAAAATTATGAATTCAATATATTTATGTTTGGTTTTTTTAGTATTATAACCAAACAAATAATTTGCACATTAGAATTATAATTTCAGGAGATATTAATAGAAATATGAAAATGCAATTTAACATTAGGAGCTCTAAATTTTGAATGTTTATAATTCAAAAACTTACCATCCAAATGATTTGAAATTTGGTATCTAGGCGTAGTTTGAACCTAATATTTAAAATGTTAAGTCAAAATTGGGTGTTGTTATTGAAGAAACAAAGTTTGGGCTGGTTTTGATATGTAGATGGCCTCCTAAACAAATTTTGTATACATCATTTAAAAGTAGACTTTATTTCCAATCGTTTGGTATCAGTAATTTTCGTCTACGATAATTTGTTGCAGAGTTAGTGGGGGGTGTTCACTTTTTTCCCCCATGACTGTACATAAGTAGGGAAATAAGGATGTATGAAGGTAATGTATTAAATTATTAGTACAAATTATTTTCAGTTTTTAAATATTTATCATTGTTGGTGGTGTATTTTCCTCCTTCAAGTAATATGTAAGTACCATTTTTTTCTGCATAACTTTAAATAAGTAAAATTAACACAGTTATTATATTGAGAAGCTAAAATCTGGTTACATTAGTTCAATAATTTACATGATTTTTTGCAGCATACAACATACAGATTTGAATAGAATGGCAATGTATGTATTCATTTGATAATGAAGGCTATATTTTCATCGGCTGATCCAAAACTCTTGTTTTTTTTAGGTGTAGTAATTTTGCATATAATAATGACTTGCCTGATTTCCCAATTAGGTTCGTCAATGATGGGATAAAATTACATAGATGAATATCACATTTATCTTAAACTTACAAGGGAATGTACCCAATCCGGAAAATATAACAAAATATATATGAAACTCTGAGGATATGTAGACCATGGAGGTATGTAATGCACAGATAGTTTTTGTTGCCCAAAAGCACTTTTTACCCCCCTCCATCTAAATATTTTACAATATTATTTTATCATTAATAGTATGAGATAAAAGAAGTTTTAAGATAAAAGTTATTTCTTTTATATTAGTTTTTATCAAATGCAAGCAAAATATCAGTTGTTAATAACATTAAAAAAATAATGATAAAGTTTTAATATATATTTTGTTAGACTACATGTCAATTCTTTTTTTCATTGTTAGTGAAAATGCAATCTTTGTTGTATTATTTATATTTCTTGTCAATAAAAAATTGTCTAAAAATAATAAACGATTAACAATAAAAAATAAACAATAACTAAGTTCTTGTTTTGAATTACAAAATAAATAAGAAATGCTGGGTATTCTAACAACATGTACTGTAATTTCCATCACATAACTTGCAGATCAAATAAACATACTTAAAACCAGAAATTATGTTTAATAAAATGTAACCTATTCATATGTGGTCAGGGACGTGTAAATCCCCTCCTAAAAAAAATCAGTCAGAAAATTTCCTGTTTGATCGGGGGGAAAAGTAAGTTTAGTCAGAAAAAATGGTATTAACTTATAAAAACTTATAAATTGGAAAAACGAAAAATCCGTCAGAAAATTTCCTGTTTGATCGGGAAAAAAGTATGTTTAGAAGAACAAAAAATGGTACTTATCTATAAAAACTTATGAATTGGAGAAATGTTTTTGTAGTTTTTAATTAAATAAGAAAAACAAGTTAGATCAAAGAACACAAATAGAATTTTATTCTTAGTCTTTTTTATTTTATTTATTTTTTGTAGTTTTTAATTAGAAGAATAAGAAAAAACAATTTAGAATGAAGAAAACTTATATAAATTTATTCTTAGTTGGAAATATTACAGATTTTTTTTTCTTGTTAAATCTATATAGAAAAACTTTGATTTGTGGAATATTGTGAACTGGATATGATGAAAAAAAATATTTATATACATATTCCAACAATGTTAATATATGAAACCTTGATATTTTCATTGAAAACCTTGATAAAACACAATGTAAACACATTGATAATTTTTGTTACTACAGAGGTGCAATAATTCAAATCACAGTTTTAAAACATTAAAACTATTTGATGTCAAAAATACATGAGCTTTCGGCTAAACATTAGCCTTCCTCAGATGACAACAAGCAGTCGAGAAGATGCAGCTCCGAAATGGAGTGCCCTGGATAGGTCGAAAATGGGCGAAACCAACCAACTATGAAATGGAGGGAGTGAAGGAAGTTGGGATGATACCATTACAAGCTGGGGGGGTCAGCAAAAACCAAAAACCCCAGTGACACCGAGTACATTATATCAAATACGAGGGATCTGATAAGATAATACATCATTACATGTATTATCACCTCTTTTCAAAATTTCTAGGGACTCTCTGATTATGCAATTATTATACTGTGAACCTTGTGAAATTATTTTAGCTTTACTGAAAAATACATCAATATCTTTAGCTTGATTTAATCTGGATAAAGCGGTGGATAATTTACCATTTTTCATGTCAACTGTATGTTCCTTAATCCTTTCCTTTAATTTGGGAGTTGTCATGCCTATATATGAATATGTTTTAGAACTGCCATTAACTTTAAAAGGAATAATATATATGCCAGATTTATCTTTGTTGTCAATGGGGTCAATCATTCTATGTACCAGATATTTTAGCTTTGTTGGGGGCTTTGCGATAAGAGTTACATTATATTTCTTTAATACATATTTAATCTGCTCAAAAAGATGTGGGATATAATCAATACTGTAGAATTTTGAAGATTGCATATCTTTTTTTAACTATTGTAGCTTGTTTAAAAAAGATTATTAAATTAAAAATTAAAAATTAAGTTAAAAAAGATATGCAATCTTCAAAATTCTACAGTTTTGATTATATCCCACATCTTTTTGAGCAGATTAAATATGCATTAAAGAAATACAATGTAACTCTTATCGCAAAGCCCCCAACAAAGCTAAAATATCTGGTACATAGAATGATTGACCTCATTGACAACGGAGATAAATCTGGCATATATATTTTTCCCTTTTAAAGTTAATGACAGTTCTAAAACATATTCATATATAGGCATGACAACTTGCAAATTAAAGGAAAGGATTAAGGAACATACAGCTGACATGAAAAAAGGTAAATTATCCACCGCTTTATCCAGATTAAATCAAGCTAAAGGTATTAATGTATTTTTCAGTAAAGCTAAAATAATTTCACAAGGTTCACAGTATAATAATTGCATAATCAGAGAGTCCCTAGAAAGTTTGAAAAGAGGTGATAATACATGTAATGATGTATTATCTTATCAGATCCCTCGTATTTGGTATAATGTATTTGGTGTCACTGGGGTTTTTGGTTTTTGCTGACCCCTCCCCCCCCCCAGCTTGTAATGGTATCATCGCAACTTCCTGCACTCCCTCCATTTCATAGTTGGTTGGTTTCACCCATTTTCGACCAGTCCAGAGCGCTCCATTTCGGAGCTGCGTCTTCTCGACTGCTTGTTATCATCTGAGGAAATTTTAAGATATACTGATTGAAGTGAAGAAACTTCTACTTTTTATCTAACTTTAAATTTAGTTAGAAATGAGTATCACGGAATTTAGGTGATATCCGATGAAAATTCAAAACTGAATTACAAATATTTATTTCTTTTCCATATCAAAATCTGGATATTTTCAACTCTACACGAATTTTATCTTTAATCAAAAATAATTATGGCTTTATTTTTTCTAGTAATTAATTTTGTGTTTTCTTTTTATTTTATTTTTAAAAAAAATTTACATTTTTTTTTATCTTATATGTAATTTTAGATTGATTTAAAAATGTGTTTCAAGAAATTTATATGATACAGATTGAAAATTGAAAACACCCAAATACTTTGAATTTTTATCTCAAAATAATCTGGATATTTTACAATCTATACGAGTTTACTTCTATGAGAAAAAAATACATTCATTTTCTTTTTCCTCAACCAATTGTATTAGATTTCTTTAATATTATTATTACTACATTTTGTTTAGTCAGAAAAAACAGGGATGACACCAAATTTTTATGCTGCTTTAATGTATTTCGTTAGAAAGAATTATAAACTTAAATTAAGAAATCCTGTATTTTTGACAAATGTTTGTCTTTAAAATATTCTCCAAGCAAACAGATTTCAATTTTACTCAGAAAGAAACACTAAAAAAGTTTAATTGATTGCTAAAAAATGGAGAGATAGAACATTGTTTTCTCTTAATGATTTTGTAATGCTTCTTGGGCTTCTTCTTGGTGTCCTTCTTGGGCACCCAGACGACTGGACGCTGGATCCCCCGCCCCATATGTCATTTACAAAATAAACTGCACTACAATGGGCACTCCTATGAATCCGTTACATCCTGTCTTCTTAGTATATAAATCTGTTCTGTTTAAACCATTAGTATTCTGGCTCATCATATAGCACAAAATCATTCAATTATAATTTGCTATTAATGAGAATATTTTTGTATATATTTAATAATTCAATATTTTTGTATCACTTATGCCACCACCTAAATGTAAAAGACAAAAAATGCAATGTGGGTTGTGTAATTCAGTTTTTGATAGTGATTACAGGAACTCACATAATAAGAAACAACATGCTGGTAAAATGTCACATATTCCGTTTTCCATTACTGAAGCTCCAAAAAATCATTTCAAAGTAAATAAGCTAATTTATTACAAAATATTTTAGATATGTAAAATGTGTAAATAATTGAATTGTTTTCATATTTAATAATGGATTTCTTTTTTTTTTTTTTTTTTTTTGGGGGGGGGGGGGGGGCATTTAATAAATTGTAAAAATGTACTGATACTCAATATATATTAATTTTTTTAACAGTTAGTATCGCAATTTTTTAATACTTTTAACATGAAAATTGCTAATGATACACATATAATTGCTTAAATTTGTTATCTTCCCGAATTGCAACAGCTAATTTACCATTCTGACGGCTTCTTAAATATAGCCACAGTGTCAGAAGCTGTGGAATTTACTTCCAAGAACAAAAGTGTCTTTCCCTTAGTTCATCAGTGTTACCAAATTCTGTTGACAGCTTGAGTGACAGTTGCATCTAATGAAAGAGCTTTTAGCAGGCTAAAATTTATAAAGACTGCTATTACACTATATTGCCAAAAGTGACCGGTCACTTACGATTTTAGACGTTTTGTTAACTATCTAGAAAAACACATGAGGAATTAACCTGAAACTGCAGGTGTGTAAACAGTATAGTATAGGTTATATATTTCCACGAAGATTTTTTTCAGAAACTCCATAGGGGACTGTCAACAAATTGAAAAAGAACGAATATCTTTTGGATTACCCTGTGAAAACTAATGTAGCAAAAGCGTACAAACTCAAGATTATTAATAAGTGGCTTATTGTAATATACTGTATTCATTTTTATGAGGATAGCATGTATACTCGAAGAAAAATTAAGGTTTTTATAAAAACAGTCCCAAATTTCGCCAAGTTTTTGCTTATAATTTGCAGAGTTCTTAATATAAAAAAAAGTTATTTTGAGAAAATATGTCAAACAACATTGTACATAATACTCTGCAATCGGAATTAAAAAATAATTAAAATTGGATGAAAAATGAGCAGGTATACTAAAAAATTTTCACTGTGTATGCATGAATGCAATCAAAATATAATGTGCATAATGTATTAGCTAAGTATATAGAGCAACTTTTGTGAAAGTCTCAAAATCATAGCTTGAAAATTATCGTCGATAGAATAAGCTCGAAATCCGTTGTTCCCAAAAGGAAGAAAAAAAAGGGGGTTGTATTCAAATATAGTAGTACATGCAATATTGTGTACGCTATCTTGGCACTAATCAACAGATATTTGATAAAACCCCTCATATTTTTGTTTCTTTTTGGGAACAACAGATTTCGAGCTTATTCTATCGACGATAATTTTCAGAATTTTCAAGCTATGATTTTGAGACTTTCACAAAAGTTGCTCTATATACTTAGCTAATACATTATTCATATTATATTTTGATTACATTCGCGCATGCACAGTGAAACATTTTTTAGTAAACCTGCTCATTTTTCATCCAATTTTTATTATTTTTTAATTCCAATTGCAGAGTATTATGTACAATGTTGTTTGACATATTTTCTCAAAATAACTTTCTTTTATATTAAGAACTCTGCAAATTATAAGCAAAAAACTTGGCGAAATTAGGGACTGTTTTTATAAAAACTTTAATTTCTCTTCGAGTATACATGCTATCCTCATAAAAATGAACACAGTATATTACAATAAGCCACTTATTAATAATCTCGAGTTTGAACGCTTTTGCTACATTAGTTTTTACAGGGTAATCCAAAAGATATTCATTTTTTTTTCAATTTGTTGACAGTCCCCTATGGGGTTTCGGGAAAAAAATCTTTGCGAAAATAGATAACCTGAACTATACTGTTTACACACCTGCAGTTTCAGGTTAATTTCTCATGTATTTTTCTAGATAGTTAACAAAACGTCTAAAATCGCAAGTGACCGGTCACTTTTGGCAATATAGTGTAAAACTATGGCTGATGATAAATTGGAATCATTGATGCATTTGAGTTACTACAAAGAGTTACTACAATTAACAGACAAAATAAAACTGGCCACAGTTTTGAAAAAATGGGCTAATCGTGCTATAAAAGTGTGAATTTTTGTTACAAAAGCACAAATACAATTTAATAATTCAAATTGTAATTATACAACAATTATTCGAATAACATTGTATTATAGTCATTATTATTATTTTATTAATATATTTAGATGATAATCTTAAATTAAATTTATTCCTATGTAATCCAAGCTTTTCTTTATGATCACAATGTTTAAAAGAATATATTGAAATTACTTATAAGTAAGTTTTCATTTGTGATTAATATTAAACATGTATATACTAATTAATTTTGCAGCAGAGCTGAAATTACACTTTAAATCACTGAAATACAAAGGATGTGAATTATCACTTTACTAAACAGCGCTGTTTAGTAAAGTGATAGTTCACATCCTTTGTATTTATTAAACATGTATTCGTATATTTGTAAAGTAAGTTTCTCCAATTAAAAGCAAGGCAGATATGTATATATATCCACCATGTCCATAAGTTTAGCATATACGATAAAAACAAAGAAAGGAAATCTTAAAAATTTATTAAAATATTAAATTTTATAGATGAAATTCACAAGATAATTATGATTTGGCATATCAAGATAGTTAAATAAGTTTTAAAGCACTGATGTTGATTCCTTTTGAATTATTAATAATTTATCTAAAAATTAGGGGTAAAGGTCTATGATTAATCTGTGTAGAAAAATACGAATTGAAATTCCAAACAGATTTGTTGCATAGCGTTATATCTTGTTATTAAACGTACAAAATTTGATTAAATTTTATTGAAGTACTTAGAAATGGATATGAGTTTTGTTCATTCGAAAAATTTCAATCTTTTATATTGTGGCTTTTTTTAATGTTGTAGACATATACGGGTAGCAGGAGTCCTTATGCTTAGCTCAGAACTTTAAGAATTTCTATCTGAAGTGGAGTCTATGTGAATAAGTATGCCATACACATAAAAAGTAAAATGATTTAAACCCTTTATTGGTAAAATACGGCAACGAATCTACAGCTCTTCAATCCAGTTTCATCAAATTTTATAGATTTAGAAACAAGATATATGGCTATCAAACAAAGAAGTTTGGAGTTCCAACCGCAATTTTCTACACATATTAATCATAGTACTTCACCACTGATTTTTAGACACATATATTAATAATTCAGAAGGAATCAACATCAGTGCTTTAAAACTTATTTGACTATTTTGATGCGCTAAATTATCTTGTGAATTTCATCCATAAAGTTTAATAATTTTGTAAGATATTTATGATTTCCTTTCTTCGTTTTTATCATATGTGCTACACTTTTAGACATGAGTGTGTGTGTATATATATATATATATATATATATTTATTAGTCGGTATTTTGTTTTTCATAGTACTCAGAAATTTTCCTTCTTGCAGTTGGATATTTATGAGTCTACATCTCTCTACGCGACTAGGGTGGTTTACGCCCCTGTATGTAGTACTTATTTGGCTTCATTTATTAAATAAATTTTTCTGGTGCAAATCATGTTTATTTGTTCCACAGTTAATATTCCAGAAATTACAGTATTTTACTTTTTTTAAATTTTTAATAAACAATTTTTAAATGATATTAACAATTGATATTTTTTTAGCATTTGATAGAACTGATAAAAAAAAGTAACTTTTTTATCTGAAAATATTTTTCTCTCTTACTATTAATGAATTCTAAAATAAAACCGAAAATATTCAGGGGTTAAAATATTATCTCCTTACAGTGAATTTGGGTGACAATAACAACAAAAAAAGATTATTGTATATTTCCATAAGCTGTACACAACCACAATGTTACATAATTTTAATTTTAGGGTTATGACCTTCTCTTGTAACATGAAAACTCTAACAATTTTACAGTTTTAAGTTTGTTTGGCAGAGTATTTCACCGCTGGCCACAATTGTAAGACCATTAAAAAATATAAAGAATCATAAACTTTATATATTTCTAAATATTAGCAAACATTACATAATATGCATTTATAATCCAAAAATAATTGTTTTTTTTTTTTTTTTCATTTTTATTAAAAAAAAATATTACAACTTTTTAATGGTCATAATTATAGTGACACTTCTTATAAGTTTGATTTGATACAATTTTAATAATAAATGTAACCACCTCTACTTTGGAGACATTCAGCCATATGATTTGACATGTATGGAAAATATTCTAATCTTGTGGATATACAGTGGACTCTTGTTAACCTTCTCACCGCCGCGACCTGATATATCTGTTTACTATGCTGTAGGTTTCACAGCAATACAGGATTTGTTTAAATTAATATAATTCTACAAATATAATGCATTTTTAAAACATCAAGAAATGATTGATACTCTCAAGGATTATACTTATATAGGTAATTAAGTTTTTTATCTCAAGTTTGAAAATTCATATTTTTTAAGCATTTTAAAAAAGTTATAGAGAAAACAACATTACAAATTTTCCCTTTTGTTCGGCAGTCAGGGGGTTAATATGTCTCCACTTAAGTGTGTTGGCCAGTGAGATCTCAAATTCCCCTTGGTAGTGTTAAGGCAGTTCTCAAAAAAATATTCCTCCGCCTTAACAATACAAAACTGTCAGACATATTTATGGGCTCATTTTAAATACAAAATCATGGAACTTGCAGGTCTTGACTATTGAAGCAATTTGGAATCGAATGGTGTTTTCCATTTTTTGATAAGTTAATTATCGAATTATAAGCAATTGTTGTCACATGATGACAGGTTTTTATCCTTTCCCACTATGTCACATCCGGAAATTCGGTTCAAAATGACAACTTTGACAGAATTTTCTGAAAGACATTTACCAAAAAAAAAGGAAAACACCATTTGATTGCATAGTTTCTGAATAAGAACACCTACCAATTTCATGTATTTCTGAAAAAAGAATTCAGAAATGTGTCAGAAAGTAGCTCCTTTGGATTTGAAAACAGCGTTAAACTTATGAACATAGAATGCATTCATATTTTTAAAAATCTGCTTAGGAAATTCTTTTTTCTATATTATCTACTTAAAGAATGTCTCTTTCTTTTTTTATTTGACAAAATATTTCTAAAATATATGCTTAGGTTAATATTTTTTATGCTGTTAACTTGCAAAGCTGATGGACTGTTAGTAAGATTTTAACAGTTCAAATAAAATAAAATATATAATTCAGAAATAATTTGATAACTAAAAGAAAGAGACATCCTTAAGAATAGTACATGTAAAAAAAAAATTGAAAATTAATATCCTGAGGAGCTATTTAAAAAATACAAATGCCCATATGTTTAACATTAACAAAGGGAATTTGAGATCTCACTGACCAACACCCTTAAGACACACTTCTGGTTAATGAGGGCAATTTGATATTTCCCATCATTTTCTATTTACAATTAATGTGGAGGATTTTATTTAATATGTACTGCCCATTGAATATTTCACAAATCGACCAGGTAGAATCGAAACTATTTTCATACATTATATTTTCTAAAGAAATTTTAGTTACTGAAAGATCAAGAAATTGTCAGTTACAGCAATGAAGAGAAAGAAAATGTTTCACTATCGTGAAATTCAGAAATTGCTAATCATTGTTCGCTGATATTACCAATCAAAATATGATGTAAGAGATAAATTTTTTGAGTGTGTCACAAAACTGAAAAATGATGTGGTACAAAATCATTCGTTCAACTATTGTAAAGAAAACGGGAAAGTTACCTTAATTAAAGTTAAATATGTTAGTACAGTAATTCAGTTGCATATTTTGTCTGTCCTAAGTAATTTATTCTTTTGTATTAACAAATTGTCATTAACTTGCTTTTTTACTAAAATAACTAAATAATAATAAAAAAAAAATCTTTTAGCATAAATTTGGTAACTTGTTTAATTTCTGTCAAAAATTGAATTCAGTTTATTCAATGAGACAGATTATTTTACACCTTTCAAATGCTTACTTCATTCACTGAAGACTTCGATTAGTGTAGACGAAAAGTGGCCTTCCTTGGATTTCTGCACTACAGGGGTTTGCTGTAGCTGTCCAGGATTTGTAAAAGCTTCTTTAATTTCCGATTTATATATAAAGGTCTAACATTGCACTCCATTCATTTTTACCATTTTCCAACATAGTTGAAAAGTGTTTATGAATTCGGTCTGTCTGTGCTCTAACTCATGTAAATATATTCGGATTGCTATGGAATTGATATATGTTATTGAAGTTTACTATGGCATGTTTGGTATTGAAAATGAAGTGTGTAGCATTTATAGTTCATTTACAGGGAGACTCAAAAGAATTCCATTATATTATGGTCTATGGGGAAAAATCGTTTGTTGTGTAGTTTAATGATTTTGCCCTATTTCAAACATATTGAAATTAATATATATCACTGAAAATCTCTACAAGATGCTTACTATAGAACATGGTATGTAGCATTCGTCATTCATTTACAGGGATATACACAAATATTCGGTTACAGTACTGTGTATTCACAATAATTGCCAGAACTGCATTTTCAGTTGCGATATACACTTTTAAATTTAATTAATTTTTTGCCTATTACTTGGTGTGTATAAATTCTATAGATTATATACAGTGGATAGTTCAGTAACAGTATATATTTGATGAACATTATCTCTTAAGTACACAAAAGTGTCACAATGAAGGCTATACTTTCATAGACCAAAGTTATCATTTTTTGATGTGTAGTATTTTTGCATATAATAATGAATTGCCCGACATCCTATGTATTCCATAGAATGAATTCTGAGGGTAATTTCGAAAGTGAAACCTGTTACTGTAGGGTTGAAATTCAATACAAATTTTATTAATATAATTCAGTAGAAAATATCCATTTGTAGATTACATTAGCTGAATAATTTATACCTTTTACGGCATTATACTACAATACAAATTTGATGATCATAAACCACAAATATGCAGAAGTATTCCTTCAGCAATAAAAAATATTGCTTTCATAGGATGATCCAAAACGTGCATTTCTTGAGGTTTATTTCTGATGAATTTAATGCTTATGAATTGTCTGACAATCCAAATATGTTCATCAATGTTAGGAAACAGTTGCATAGATGGCTGTCACATTATCTTAAACTCATATGAAACCCCCTCTGAGTTGTAAATATGTTTTCCAGAGTATTGATTATCCAGATTAAAATAGGAACAAACTTAAAATTTTTAGTAGTAACATATAATTTTAACATCAGAAAAGAAACCTAGACCCTCAAATTAGTCTAAATATAAATTTTCATTAAAGTTTCTGTGAATAATTCAGAATATATTTAATATTTAAAATTAAACTCCTTGTGAGGACAGCCTCAAAACTCATAACTTTACTTCTAAGGTTGAAATTTAATGCAAATTTTATTAGTACAATGTAATAGAAAATATTATTATAGAAAAATTAATATAATAAAATACAGAAACATTATAGAAAAAATACTGAATAAATCATTTATGTACTCCATCAAGTAATTGAAGTTGAGTTTTTTTTAATAGATTTTATGAAATTAATCATTTTTTCAATGCTTATATGATCTCTCAAACTATAATGGTGATGGTTTTCTAATCATACCTAAAGCTACTTGAAGAAATTTGATATACACATATAAGAACATCCATTGTCAAAGAGCAAGTGGTTTCCTATCATGGGATTTCTACATTCTGAGACTTTGGTAAAGCAACACCTTCAGTGGGAGTCTAAGGATTATCTCTAGGCCTGTATCCCCTGTGGGTGTCTGGTTTCTAGGGATATTTCTGAAGGCTTCTAGGTGGAACCCAAGCAGTGTGCAAAAACATGGAGTATAAATACTGATAGAGAAGACAAAAGGTGATGGAAGTGAAGCCAATTTCTTGATCTTGATGGACAGACAGTGTAAGCCACCTAAAAAGACTTTGCATATGAGTTTTCAAGTATTTGATTGCTGTATTATTTAAACTAGAAAGTACCCTTCAAGATTAGATGGTAAACAACTTTAAAGTTTCATTAGAAAAATGTTTGAATTTTTAATTAGTTGCTTTTAAATTAATTAAGTATTAAAAACTTGAAGAATTGTTATATTGTATAAGCGATTCCTATAGATATAAGGCAATAGATGTTGCTCTTGATCCAATATACTCAATTAATGAAGGGAAAGAATTTTAAACTTGTAATTTATAACATATTATGCTTGTTTTTTTAGTAGAATTTTAACTAAAAATATTAATTTAATGGATAAGGCATTTATTTTTACTTATTGCAGTCTCAATATTTTGAAAAAATTACAATATTTACTATTTTCAAAAATTTTTAAACTACACGACTCGCAACCTTTAAAATATTTCATTAATTTTATTTTTATCAGTCTCTACTCTAAAACCCCAAAGTTAAAATTTGCCATTTGCTGTTAACAATTTATAATATATATTTTTTAATTACTTGAATTTAACTTAACATTTTCATACATTATTTAACTATTAAACCATGGATATCAAGAAAATTTATTTTATAATTCTTAGAGGAATTTTTTCCCCTACTTTCTATTTTATCTTTCCTCTTTTATGAAAAATAATCACATATTTTTCTTAGTATACATATATATTCTTGATAATGGTCATACAAAATATAGCAAAAGTTGTAGATCAGATCAATTTATTTAATCGATAATTATATGCAATTTTTTAAAATTTAAATACTTTTAATACAAATATTTTTTATTTATATTATATTTTTAATACAATTTTTAATTTATAAAAAATATCATTGAGTGTTAAACTTTACTTAATTAAAAAGCATTTGAATAAAAAAATAGAAATCATATAACTTCTTTTCCTGAAAATATGACAGTAATTAAAATGAATTATAGACAAAACTATTGCTGAAATCATTCTTTCGGAAGCGGGATTCAAACCCATGTTCTACGCAGAGAGCCAGACCTTAAAATAATGCTTTAGACCACTGGGCATGTGCACCGCATTCGAGTGTACCATAAAACTGAACAATTTTAGATTTAATCTCACACATGCACAAATAGGTCAATTTTTTCTGAATCTTACAAAAATCCCTTTTCGTTTTAATATATAGGATTTGTCAATTTCATATGATTTGTTCACTTTTAAATTTAAGAAAAATATGGTAGTCTATTTTGTTACAGAATATACAGAATGAAATTAAAATAGGAAGACTCTTAAGAGGGCTTTTTACAAAGAAATTATATTTTATTATTCTGAATTTTATGCATTGTTTTACTTTCTGTTTACTACACTTTTACTACTTTGGTTTACTTGATAAAAATGGCTGTGCATAGTTTATTGCACGTAAATTAAGCACATGACCCAGTTTAAAGCAATTCTGATTTTCTTTTCCATTACCAAATATAAATTTCCCCCCCCCCCCCCCCCACACACACACACACAAACTTTTTTGTCCAAAAAATTGATCTAACAAATCCAAGGTATACAATTTTCCATCTTTTGACATTTTTTGGCAGATTTCTCCTTATGTTTTTATACACTATATATCCAATGATGACCGGTCACTTGCGATTTTAGACGTTTTGTTAAATATCTGGAAAGGTACATGAGGAATTATCCTGAAAATTCAGGAGTGTAAACAACATGATAAACGTCATATATTTCCACGAATATTTTTTCCCGAAACCCTATAAGGGGCCGTCAACAAATTGAAGAAAAACGAATATCTTTTGGATAACCCTGTAAAAACTAATATTGCAAAAGCATTCAAACTGTAGATTAGGATTAAGTGGCTTATTGTAATAATTTGGGTTCATTTATATGAAGATAACCTGAATTTCTCTTCGAGTATACATGCTTTTATAAAAACAGTCCCAAATTTTACCAAGTTTTTTGCTTATAATTTGCAGAGTTTTTAATATAAAAACAAGTTATTTTCAGAAGATATGACAAACAAAATTGTACACAATACCCTGCAATCAGAATTAAAAAATAATAAAAATTGTATGAAAAATGAGCAGGTTTACTAAACATTGTTTCACTGCGCATGCGCGAATTCAATCAGAATATACTGTGCATAATATATTAGCTAAATGTATAGACCAACTTTTATGAAAGTCTCAAAAACATAGCTTGAAAATTCTAATAGTATTCGTCGATAGAATAAGCTCGAATTTCGCTGTTCCCAAAAGGAAACAAAAAGATGAGGGGTTGTATCCAAATATACTAGCTTATGAAAGTTGACATAATAAGAATGAAGTGTCTCTCATTCTATATTTGATACAACCCCTCATCTTTTTGCTTCCTCTTGGGAATAGCGAATTTCGAGCTTATTCTATTGACGATTACTATCAGAATTTTCAAGCTATGTTTTTGAGACTTTCATAAAAGGTGGTCTATATATTTAGCTAATATATTATGCACAGTATATTTTGATTGAGTTCGCGCATGCGCAGTGAAACAATATTTAGTAAACCTGCTCATTTTTCATACAATTTTTATTATTTTTTAATTCTGATTGCAGGGTATTGTGTACAATTTTGTTTGTCATATTTTCTGAAAATAACTTGTTTTTATATTAAAAACTCTGCAAATTATAAGCAAAAAACTTGGTAAAATTTGGGACACTTTTTATAAAAACCTGAATTTCTCTTCGAGTATACATGCTATCTTCATAAAAATGAACCCAAATTATTACAATAAGCCACTTAATCATAATATACAGTTTGAATGCTTTTGCAATATTAGTTTTTACAGGGTTAATCAAAATATATTCGTTTTTCTTCAATTTGTTGACGGCCCCTTATGGGGTTTCGGGGGAAAAAACCTTCGCGGAAATATATGACGTCTATCATGTTGTTTACACTCCTGAAGTTTCAGGATAATTCCTCATGTATCTTTCCAGATATTTAACAAAACGTATAAAATCGCAAGTGACCGGTCATCATTGGAAATATAGTGCATATAATTTCAATGACCTTCCCTCCAATTCCCTTCTCTGTCCTCCCCTAGCACAGAAAGTTTAAAATCTTGGTAATCTTAAATTATTTTGTCCTATTTGATGTTCACTAGTTACAATAAGTTAAAAATCAATCATCTAAACTATAACCTCTCCCTCCATTCAAAATTAATGCTTCCCCCCCATACAAAGTTTAAAAATCTTTAAAACTCTCTCTTTAAAAAAATTATGATCTATTTGTTGCTCTCTAGTAAGAATAAATAAATAGTCAGTCATTTAAATTATCTCTATAACTCTCAAAATGTCTGCTTTCCCTCTTTGCCACTCTCTGCAGCAAAAAAAAAAAAAAAAAAAAAAAAATCTTTAAAACTCTATTTTAAAATTATCCTCTGTCCTATTATTTGCAGTCTAGTAACAATAAATAAATAATCAATCATCTAAATTACCCCCCCCCCTTCTTCCAAAATGTACATTTCTCCTTCCCTCCACTTTTCCATTCCCAAATATACCCCCCACTCCCCCCCCCCACACACACATACACATACACAAACTTTTTCTATCCAAAAAGTTGATTTAAAAAATCAAAGGGATACATTTTCCATCTTTTGACTTTTTTGGCAGATTTCTACTTATGTTTGTATGTATAATCTCAATGACTCTCAACGCCTGTCATTATCCTGCATGAAATGTCTGCTTCTCTTCTCTACCCTTCCCCAGCACAAAGAGTTTAAAATCTTGAGAATTTTAAATTCTTCTGCCCTATTTGTTGCTCGCTTGTAACAATAAGTAAAAAATCAATCATCTAAACTACAACCCAAAATTTATGCTTCCTTCCTCCATCAGCACACAAAGTTTAAAAATTTTTAAGCTCTCTCAATAAAAAAAATCATGCTTTATTTGTAGCTTTCTAGTAAGAATAAATAAATAATCAGCCATTTAAATTATCCCTATACCCCGGAAATGTCTGCTTCCCCTCTTTGCCACCACCTCCAGCAAAAAAAAAGAAAAATCTTTAAAACTCTATTTTAAAATATTTTTCTGTCCTATTACTTGCACTCTAATAACAATAAGTAAATAATCAATCATCTAAATTATTCCCCATCCCTCCAAAATGTACACTTCTCCTTCCCATCTCTTTTCCATTCCGAAATATAAGCACCCCCCCTCCTCCGCCCACACACACATAAACTTTTTTGCCCAAAAAATCGATTTACCAAATGAAAGGCATACATTTTCCATCTTTTGACATTTTTGGCAGTTTTTCACTCATGTTTATATATAATCTCAATGACCCCCAGCCCTGCCATTATCCTGCATGAAATGTCTGCTTCCGTTCGCTGCCCTTCCCCAGCACCAAAAGTTTAAAATCTTAAAAATTTTAAATTCTTCTTCCTATTTGTTGCTCGCTTGTAACAATAAGTAAAAAATCAATCATCTAAACTACAACCTTCCCACTCTATCCAAAATTTATGCTCCCTCCCTCCATCAGCATACAATATTAAAAAAAAAAAAATCATGCTCTATTTGTAGCTCTCTAGTAAGAATAAATAATCAGCCATTTAAATTATCCCTATATCCCCAAAATGTCTTCTTCTCCTATTATCCATCCCCTCCAGCAAATTATCCATCCCCTCCAGCAAAAATAAATAAATAAAATAATTTTTTAAAACTCTATTTTAAATAATCTTCTGTCCTATTACTTGCTCTCTAGTAACAATGAATAAAGAATTAATCATCTAAATTATCCTCCTCCCTCCAAAATTTACACTTCTCCTTCTTCCCTCTCCCCTCAGTATACAAAGTTTAAAATCTTTAAAATTCTTCATTAAAAAATATATGTGCTATTTATTGTTTTCTTGTAACAATAAATAAATATTCAGCCTTTTAACTTATCTCTCTACCTCCAAAATGTCTGTCCCCCTCCCCCCCAGAGAAAAAAAATCTTTAAAATTATATTTTAAAAGGTTATTCTGTCATTTTTATTGTTCTCTAATAATAATAACTAAATAATTAATCCTCTAATTTACTCCTCCCTTCCCTCCCAAAATCTACACTTCTCCTTCCTTCCATCTCAGGGGGGGGGGGGTTGAAATAGGTAGGAATAAGGCTCCTATAAGGGGAGCTGACGCATATCCATTCTGTTGCCCAAAATAACCGCCATATTGTGACCTAGCTCAGCATTAGGAAACCGCCTGAGCAGGTGTTCGCCGTCCTCGTTACTGTCACTCGCCGTCCACTAGTACAGTAAGCTAACCGGTTTTAGCTTGGTTTTTGGTCCGTTGGGTCATTAAATGGCGGTATGATTCAGCCTGTATTATAGGAGCTCTAGGTAGGAAAGCAAAAAATTACCTCATTTTAACAGTTTGGCTGTTCTTACCCCTTAATCATGTGTATATTTTATGTTTTAAAATAAATATGTTCTCTAAAATAACTCCCATCCTCCATTAACAATATATCAGTTGTGAGAACAGCCAAACTACAAAAAAGAAAAAAAAAATCTTCTTTATCCCCCCCCCCCCTCCATATGTAGTAATTCACACCTTTTTGGAGGGATATTGAATGGGAATTTAAGGGGAGAGTTACATGATTATTTATTTATTGTTGCTAAAAAGTAACAATGCAGCATATAAATCTTTAAAAAGAATAATAAAGTTTTAAAGTTTGTGTGCTGGGGGGGGGGGGGGAAGGAGTGGATTTTTTTGTGGGGGAGGGGGAGAAGTAATTTAGATGATTATTTAAATATGAATAGATCAAATAAAGGTTATAAATAGAGCCAAAAAGAAAGCATTTTTTTTAAAGATATAAAACTGTGTGTGCTGGGTGGTATTTATTTATTGTTACTGTAGAGTATTAAATAGGTGATAAAAGAAATTTTAAATTAAATAATTTAAAAATTAAATCATTACAAAGTTTAAACTATGTGTGTTTGATACCAGAGGGGAACAAAGTGGAAAGCAGTAATTTCGGGGGGAGGGGGGGATTTAGATGATTGATTATTTATTGTTACAATAAAATGAGAAATAACGAAGAAAATTTTTTAACAAAATGTTTTTAAAGGTTTTGAATTTTGTGTGCTGGAGGGAGGGGGGGGGGTAAATTATACTTTTTTCTTATGAGCGGAAAATTGCCGAAATACGGAAGATTCTCATTCCTGTATTTACCTTTTTTATTTCTAAATTAATGCTACAAACTGTTTTTTATGACTTAAAAAACTATCTTCATTATAAGCCTCCTTCCCAAATTTAACTGTTTTTGAATTTGAAAAAAAAAGGGGGGGTGGCTTACAATCCAAATTTTGCGGTAATTTAAAAAAAAATCTTACATGATACGATATTTATATCATATTTAACGCTGCTAAAATGATGCAGCATGTCACTAAGAAAATGAGTTTGATAATTAAAATCAAATTACCATGATAATGAAAATCTAAAATAATTTTGCAGCATAATCACAAAATTTAGGAATCATACAATTTTTAACTTCAGCATTGCATTATACAATAATTTTCATGTATGTTCACAGTTAATTTTTACATTTACAGCACTCTAATTTAAATACAAAACTTATAAGCTAAATATTTCTATTGACTCTAATTTCAAGAGTAATAATTACGGTTATGTTAGATCTAATGATAATTTAAACTTTCATATTTGCATTGAGCCAAAAATCTTAATTTCATGGTTTCAAATTTATATTTGCAATAATTTTATATCGCAGTTTAGTCGAAAAATGTTATAACATACCGCCCAACACATACATTAAGGCTGTTAGTCAGTCAACTTCTGACTTCCCCTCGCTAATGTTAAACCTATGAGCACAGAATGCATTCGTATATTTAAAATATCTCCTCAGGAAATTAATATTTTAGATTATTTTATTTGTGTACTCTTCTTAAAGGATGTCTCTTTCTTTCTTAGTTGTCAAAATAATTCTAAAATATATACTTAATTTTTATGTGAAGTGTTACAATCTTATTCACAGTTCGTCAGCTTTTAACACATAAAATATTAAACTGAGAAATAAAAAGACATCCTTTAAGAAAAGTACACAGAAAAAAAGAAGTTAAAAATATTAATTACACAAGCATGCTGGGAGAAAACTTTGAAATTCAATAACATTCTAATTATGAAAAGAAACAACAATAATTATTGTTAAGTAAAACTTGCTAAGATGGACTTGCAACGGAATGAAAAAAGTTCTTGGCAAGTGTAATTGTGAGTTATTCTTTTTGCATAAAAATTTTCCATTTAAGGCAGTGTTCCATCATTAACAGATTTTCTTTCGCATGTTTTAATATATTATTATTATTTTTTTAAATATATACTTTTGAAAAAAAAAATGAATACACCCATTTTAAAATATACAAGATTAGATAAAGAAACAAGTGAGGATGGGCCAGAAACAGTCAAATTTTTATGCCAACACAAGCCATTATTTTTCATTTTTATTGTTTAAGAAATAAAACAAAAGTAATATTTTGCCTATGTGTTTCAAGATAAAAAAGATGATCCTCAGTGGATGAAAAAAGAATAATAAATATTAAAAATAAAAGAATTTTATTGATTTTCTCAGATTTGTTACACAAAATTTAAGAAAAAGTTCAGAGCACTAACAATGAATTCTAGTTCTAAATTTTTTTTAAATTTTAACTTTACTAAATTTGAAATCGCTATGTGTAATCATCGATTTCTTCGCATAATTTGATTTGATAAAATTAACAACTGAAAACTATTTCGATATATGAATAAAATATCAAACTACATACTAATTAATAAATCTAATCTAAAAATTAATCAGGGATAAATGTAATAAATATTATTTCCCGTCAATAAACATTTCATAGCTTTTATTACTTACCCATCATACGTAGTATAGGGTAAATCTTGTAATCGTTTTGAAAATCGATTTTTTTTTCTTTTTTTTTGGTTGTTGTTTGTGATGATTCAGACACTGGAGATTCCGAAAAAAAAATTTTTAGAAAAAAAAATTTGCCGTCTGTGTGTGTCTGTAAACGCTCTATCTCCCGAACAAATTGAGATAGAGATTTGAAATTTGGTATGTACTTAGCATGTAATAATGGAAATATGCTTATTGAATTTCAGTAACCTCGATTATCCGGAGTTATTTTTTTCGGACTCTCGAAATATTCGTTCTGATAAAATGTATATAACAATTTTCGAAATTTCTTTATTTTAAGGAGTGAATATAAAAGACAATAAAAAAACATAAATTTTGCATAAAGAATCAAATCGATCGGATAATTAGTTGCCGAGATATTTGTAATTATATTTTTCACACTCTTCGGTTTTTCATGACTCTGTATTTCATTCAAATTTTAATTCAAAGATATATTTTAATTGGAAATGAGACGCTTAATCCGACGCGGTAAAACGTTAGTTAATATGATTATCAATTTCGGAGTTATAAGCAGGGCCTGTTTACCGAATAGACCCAGGAAGCCCGTGCTTACCCAAAGAAATACAAAGGGGCTCCCAAATTTACTTTTCAAAATACTTTTTACAAAAAAAAAAAAAAAAAAAAAAAAAAAAAACAGGATAAAAAATGCATTTTTTTCCTTACGAAATTTTTATCTGAGAAGCTCTCTCTTTCTAAATTGTTGTTTACTCGAAATTTTGACGGTAAAATTTCAAATTGTTGCAGCATACCAAAAATGGATTTATTAAATAACAAAGCAACTGGTAGAGGGGGGGGGGCCCAGAGTAACGTCTGGCTTCCCCTACTTTTATGTCTTAAGCGGGCCCTGGTTATAAGGATGTTTCTTTTACGCGATATCTTCAAAAATTTCCTCCATAGGATTAACATGAGCGAGCGGGTGTTTTCGTCTGAGTGAAGTAGCCCCTTAACATCTTACCTCTTTCAGAAGGCAGCGGGCATTTTTGCCGATCCCACCGAAGCTAGCATAGTGAAGAAAATATGGGCTTCTGATTGGTTGAATAATTTAAAGAGCAATTGTTCTTTGTAAATAAATCGTTCTTAATGTAGATGTTCGTACATCTTAAAATAATAATAATAAGAAGAAATGGCAATTTTATTTTTATTATTATTTTTTAACAGTAATACAGAACAATTGAGTTTATAAATATCGCGTAGTTGACGCCATAAAGGCGTATATGTGCATATCATGTTAAAATAATAATAAAATAAGAAAAAGAAATGGCAATTTTATTTTTACTATTATTTTTTTTAAGTAATACAGAACCCTTGAGTTTATAAATATCGCGCAATTAACGCCATAAAGGCGTATATGTGCATATCATGTTAAAATAGTAATAAGAAGAAATGGTAATTTTATTTTTATTATTATTTTTTAAAAGTAGTACAGAACAGTAGTTTATAAATATCGCGTAATTAACGCCATAAAGGCGTATATGTCCTTATTATGTTAAAATACAGTCGAACCTCGTTAACGCGAACACTCAAGGGGAAACTTTTTTTGTTCGTGTTATCCGAACTTAAATACATTGCATACAACTGGACGGGGCAATCGAAAACAGTTCGTGCTAAAAGTAATTCGCGTTAAGAGTGTTCGTGTTAACGAGGTTTGACTGTAATTATAATAATAATACGAAGAAGAAATGGCAATTTTATTATTATTATTATTAATTTTAAAGTAATACAGAACACTTGAGTTTATAAATATCGCGTAATTGACGCCATAAAAAGGAAATGTGATTATTGCGTTTATATGAGTATACAAATCGTGCTGAAATTTTAAATATTAAAAGCTATAACTTACCTTAGCAGAAACATCATCAATAACTTCTTTAATTCGAAATTCAAGAAAATCTTTCTTTTTATCTAGCAATAAATATGTAAAATCAGAAGGAAATTTGTCAAAATCCATCTTCCAAAAGGTTTTCAAACAGAAACTGAACCAAAACAAAATGTTCTTTAAATCATTCAACCAATCAGAAGCCAGTATTTTCTTCCCTATGCTAGTTTCGATGGGATCGGCAAAAATGCAGGCGGCGGAACTAAAACTAACGAGGCCGGGTTACCGATTGGCGCTTTTATCACTATTCTCGCGCCGCGCACTTATAGTAAATAAATGAATGCTTGCCGTGGAAAAAAAAATTGTGTGAGCGCGATAAAACAGAATGTGGAAGTCTTTCATTAAACTAATTGTGTGTATTATTTTATTTAAATGTAAGAAAGTACACTACTAATATTTACCCTAAATGTTCTTTAATTTCATTAGTTTAGTTTTGAAATCTTTATATTTTTTAAACACAATATCTTTTAATCGCCCCCCCCCCCATCCTTTTTATGCATTCTTCTTTCTTTCTTTTATATATATGCTAAAATGATTGTTTAGCCAGAACTTAATTACACTTGTCCATTGAGAAATTTAAACTATTTATGATATTCATTTTGTGAGCTATACTATAATTTTCTCTTTAGCTTTTTTAATTATTTTTTCAACCAAAATCTGCTGACTATTAATGTAATTTTTTGAACAAATTAACTTGAAATTTTTAATAGACTAATTAATTATTTTGATAAATATGTAGAAGTTATTTAAATAAATAAAATGTAGTACTTTTTTTTTTTGGGGGGGGGGGGCTATAGAAAATGTTCTATTTAATAACTCATAACTTTAAAAAAAAACCTTTTATAGATTTACAAACTTCTACATTTTTATTCATTATTTATATCAGTTAGATAGATGTGTACATAATTCAGATATAAGTCTTCTATAAAAACGTTGTCTAACTGATCCATTGCCATAGGGCATCTGATTTTATGACCCCTCACCCAAACCAAATTTGGTATGCAATTTTTGTGAAACTGATAATTTAAATGTGTGTCCTTCTAACATTTTAAATCAATATTTTGTACCTTCAGAATAATATAAGATTAGATTTATCTTATATATATACATACACAGGGTTTAGTCATCCAATATTTATTTTCAAAATATGGAATTTCATGTATTTGTTATTTAATTTTAAAATATCCTACACGATTTTTTATATATTTTGAGTCAAGGCAAGAGTAAAGAAATGTTGCAACTGTTTTGAAAAATGCAGGTTCTGTACATGAAGAACTTCTGCTATGGCAATGACTTTTTTAGACACCTCACTCACCCCCCCCCCCTCCCCCCGAAGAAAATTTTACATAGTCGTTGTCAAACCAATAACTGCTATGTGCATTTTTTGGAGATTTCGACATTTTGACTAGTTTACTAACCAAACTTTCACATAAATAGATTGCTATGTTACTCTAAGCATTATACGGTGAACTATATGGTCACAAAATAAAATATGCTATGTGACAAACGTGCACATAGCATAATTTATCTGCACTTAGCATAATTTATCTGCACATAGCAGATATTGGTTTGACAACAACTATACATACATATTATAGGAGCCTTAAGACGGGCTACCGCGGTGCATTCCACTTATTTTTTTTTTTTTACAGACTGCTAGAGTGACGTGATGATCTTTTCGTACACCTGCATTGGTGGATTCGATCATCACGTGACTCCCGCGGTCATATGCGTAAAGCACCGCGGTAGCCTTTCTTTTTCGTTAGCCTCGGCCACAATTTTATTCGAATTGCAATGCATTTTATAAATAGTTTAAACATGTTTTATTTTCATATTTTATACTACGCATATCCATGATGGGTAAGTATTACGGTGGCCCCCAACGACTAGTCTTGTTATGCACTGCATTGAAGTTAAAAAACTAATTTAAAGCTAAATAATCGATCAAGTGCGAATCTTACTCGCGCACAAAGGGTTCCGTACAATAAATTTATTAATTACTAACTGCAATATTACAAAAATCGTTTCTAAAAGATTAATAAACTTTGTAAAAAAACTATAGAACGTAGTGTTGGGTATAGCTATATATACTAGTAAAGTATAGATGGATATACTATGAACGTTCAGAGAGATATGAAACCTCTCCTTACCTAAAACAAACACCTTGTATAAAGTTTAAGCTTGGCATAGTGGCAAGCGTGCTTCGAAAGCATTATTTCCCTGTCCACCGCGGATAGACGATTGCGATTATCAAGCTTTCTGATTAGTTGTTAAACCGAACGCTTCTTAAGTCATTTCCGGTTGAACTTGGTTTCTTATATAATATCTATTAATTTCTATATAATCTAATTAATTTATGACTGTAATATAATAAATATTATAGTATAATCTAATTAATTTCTATATAATCTAATCTCTATATAATATAATATTTCTTTATAAACTAATAATATATATTATAACATGTTTAATCTCTATATAATATAGTATTTCTATATAAACTAAAAATATATTTTAATTTATTATTATATCTTCATAATCCTCCAAAATACCGGAAATGACTTAAGAAGCGTTTGCTTTTACAAATAATAAGAAATCTTAAAAATCCCAATCGTCGATCAGCGGTGGAGACGGAAATTATGCGCTTCGAAAGTAGTGCGCAAAGTTCCGACGCCCTTTGATCGGTGCCGCGTTTTTCTCGACAACTTTTTAATTAATATCTCGGCTAATTACCGATTTTTTTTTTTTTCGAAAATCATTATCAACAATCCTTGGATGATTCTGCGTCGATAGTTACCTCGAACGCCCGCAAAGTAAAATTTGTGTGTAACGGGAAAATGCTATTTTCTCAAACTATATGAGCTAGGATAATCGCTGTAGTTTTCCTGCAAGATTTAAATAAACTACTACTGCTACATTTAATATTTTCCTAATTTTAGTTTCAGTAGATTCGGATATGGGGGTGGGGGGAAGGAACATATTTCCCCAATAAATTTTCGACTATATCGCTGAAAATATAATACCTAAAATTAGAACAAAAATATGTTTGAGTTCGGTGTTACGAGATCTTTCGAACGGTACCCCACACGATATACATTTTTCTTTTCAAGTAATTTAATTTGCCCCCCTAAATTTTTTCTAAAATATTTGTGAATGTCTAATAGTCTATAGATATGTGGGCCAATAGCCTTTATAACTCTGCCAAGTTTGAACTTTCCACGTTCCATAGTTTTCCAGAACAACGGCTGTGACAGACAGACGGACAGACACACGAGTCATCTTATAATGGTTCCGTTTTAACTTTTTAAGTACGGAACCCTAAAAAACACAAGGTAAGCGTACTTTTATATACATTTTATACTTTTTTAGAATTACATAGATTGCTAAAAACCTTTAATATATTTTTGCTTGATTTTTCCAATATTGCTAATACACTATATGGACCAAAGTCACCAGATACTTACGATTTTAGATCTTTGGTCGAATTATCTATAGAGCAGCCATACTCAGCCTGCGGGTCGCATGTGGCCCGGCGATCTTTTATGTGCGGCCTGAGACACATAATCATTAATTCCTAATTATAAATTTATTAAGATGTTCTTTAAAAGTTTTTTAACATCTTTGTTGTTCCTTTATATATTTTCATGGGAAGACTAAATCCGCTAGTTATTTGTAATTACTAATTTTAAATCATGTTAAAACATCTTAAATGTCATTTCCCTAGTCAAAAATTCTTCTTCTCCCCCCCCCCCCCAGGTAGTTCTATTCGGACTATAGTGGTGTACACTAATGAAACATTATTCTAAATTAAATTTGCACTGTATATTTCTTCATTACAAAACAAATAAAAAGTTTGTGCACTGAAAAATGATTGATTTATTAAAAGAAAATATCTTTTTTTTCTTCTTTAGAATTTGGTGATGCTGCATTGCTATTTTATTATGCTTTTTTCTTGCCATATCGCTAATAATGCTTATTCGGGTTGTAGTGGAAAAAATGGCAGAAAAAAGTTTTACATTGCTATTTCTAAACAACAATCTTTGCGGCATATTTCTACATAATTTTCAATAGAAATCTACTCCGAAGTAAATTTTTTGGAATTAGTGGTTTTAAAATTTTTTGATAACATTCTTTCCACGACAAACGTTCAATACTACTAATTATATTAACTTTTTATTTTGATTTGTTATACTGCTTTTTTCATCATATTATTTTAATTACCCCTTCTTTTACATTATTATAAAAAGTGTGTTGCGGCTCGCCTAACGTCGCAAACATATGTTTGCGACCCGCGAGAAAAAAAAAAGGTTGAGTAGAGCTGATCTAGAGAAATATTAGACAAATTCTTCTCTAACTTCAGGGATGTAAAGAATATGTTTTAGCTCCAGTGAAGGGTTGGTTACAAGCCCAAATAGGCGACCAACAAGAAATTGAATTAGGAAAAGTAATATTTGTGATCCCCTGTAAATTAAAATGCTGAAAATGAGCTGTAGCACATCACTCTGTCTTAGTCCTGTTCAACACATGTGTTCATTTGTGTAAAAATAGCACGTACATTCATGAAGAAACAAAGATTTTAAACCAAATTTTCGTATGTGTTTTGTTTATAGCATGCACGGTTTTCAAGCATATTTAACGCCACTTTCAGGAAATTTGACAAAGCAAAGTAGAAACAACATATTGCATTTAGAATAAATACACATTAAATATTTTCTGAAATATGAGCATTTGTATGAAATAATTTTTAACTCTGCATGCGCGAACGATTGAAAGAAAAAGCTTTTATGCGCATAATTTAGTAGTCATTGCCAGTCAAATGCCGGGAAAATTCAGAAATATATTGGTGACTTGAATTTCAGTTGCATTCTAAAACAAGCTGAATGAAGAAGGATTTTCTGTAATTTGTCATTTTTTATTAACTAACTTCCAACAAAGGAGCATGTATTTAATGTATGACCACGTATAGCTTTTGGATGGACATTTCGATTTTTCACACTTTCCAACCTAGATGAAAAGTGTTTATGACTTCGGTTTGTCTGCCATATGGCCGTCTGGCCGTGCCGTAAATATGCTCGGATTGCTCTGAAATTTTTATATGTTATTGTCGTTATCTATAGCATGTTCCCTATTTCAACTGAAGTGTGTAGCACTTATAGTTTTTTTACAGGGACAGTCAAAAGTTTTCCGTTATATTACAGTCAATGAGGAATAATCGTTTCAAGTTCATTTTGATGATGCTACGTGATTTAAAACACAATGAAATTGATATATAATTATGAAGCGCATTAAAACATGCTTTTTGTAGAATATGGGGTGCAAAGCACTTATTATTCATTTACAGGGTCAAACAAAATAATTATGTTACACATCGTTCTGTGGGGAAAAATCGTCTGCAGTGTAATTTAGTGATATTTCACTATTTCAAACATAATGAAAATTATATGCATTACTGAGGTGCACTATAAATTGCTCTCTTATGTGCATTGCGTTTATCTATAGGTGTGTTCCACAAAGACTGAAATGCTCTTTAATTTTTTACTTGTTGGGGATATTCAAGCAGTGTAAATTGAAAAATTGTTCACAATAAGGTAGGAATTAAGATAAAGTTGATGAAATGGTCCTGCCGTTATTTTTCAAAACGTTACACCTTTTGGATTTTTTACTGTCCCCGGGTCCTATAAGTTATAGTTAGAAATATTTTCATTGCTCTGACAAGTACAACAGTAAAAATTCCATTCTTCTACGACCAAAACTCACAGAGATATGATACTCTGAATTTTATGAAATTTCGGAGGTTTCGGGCACTAAAAAATCGTCAGTCAGTTTTTAGTACCGGAAAGCTTCGAAAGTTCTTAAAATAAATCAAAGTATTGTAATTCTGCGATTTTTTAGTTATAGAATAATGAAATTTATATTGTTTTTCTTGTCAGAGCATATAGAGGAAAGTTTTCTAAGTATAACTTACAAGACCCAGAGACCGTATAAAAATTCAAAAAGCAAACCTTTTTGAAAAATAAGTGGCGTAATAATTTTGGATACTTTTGTTATTTACATTGTCTACGTATATCCGACAGGTAAAAAATTAAAGCGTTTTTAAATCTTTGTGGGACACCTTGTATACTGCATTTTTGTTTTACGATTTTGACTATTCCTTGTTATAGCTACGTATTTCATGAACAAACTCTCACTATGATGATATGAAACATGTACAGCATACCCACCCCCCTTCTAAAAAAAAAAAAAAAAAAAAAAAAAAAAAAAAAAAAAAAAACCTTCCAAACGATGGTAATTATTTCGAATTTAAAAGTCGCAAATTAATCTGTTTGCACAAAGACTCTTGATTTATTATTTTCTATAAGCTTGTTTTAGTGGTATTCTACATACTGAAATTGTATCAAAATTTAAACTTTTTAATATTAATATCTAATTTTGACATCATATTTGGATACTTAATAAATTTTACTTTCATATACCACAAGGAATTATGCAAATTGGAACTTCTAATGTTAAATTCATTTCTAGTCGTTACAAAACAGATTGCAATGCAGGTAGTTTTTGAAACATAACTCAAAAACTATTTTTCGAATGAACTAATTTTGCATTTGCATGTTTGAAGCTTGCAGAAATCGATTTATGTTAAAAAAAATGTTTGTTTAGAATACAATTCATAATATCTTTTGAAAATGTATTTCAAAAAATATATTTTTTTTCGAAATAAATTTTGCAATATGTTTTGTCATGATTAAAAATGAATTTAATTTTGAAATAGCATAATTCCTAAAGTACTTCAACGAATGGCTTCCCGTTTGGTATCCGAAGGTTAAAATTACGGGATAATCAAAGCAAGATGTCAAATTAATAATTATGAGTTAATATTGAAACTTATTGTTTAATGCAGTTTCAGTATGTAGAATATCATTTTAGAAAATAATAAACAAGGAGCTTTAGTACAAACAGATTGTTAAATGCAGCACAGTGTCCTTTAACATGTTTTCTTCCATACATGAATTGCTCATTGACATGTCATACAAATATACAGGGCCATTCATAATTCCCTCCGGGGTTTCGAAACGTTATAGTAAAAAAACGAAGGCGAATATGAAAAAAAGAAACATGAAATTATTCCGAAACTATTCAAGTTTTACTTACATACATTACAGGTGTTCTATGTGTGAACCCTTGGTCACACGGCATACATCCATGCGATAGTCCAGTTCCTGCCATACTCCGTTTCTTTAAATCTGAATCAGTGGTGTCAGTTCAACGGGCCTTTCGTAATAAATATCGAAAACAGGGACCAACTGACAAAACAATTCATGTGTGGTACCGGAAATTTAAAGAAACGGAGTATGGCAGGAACTGGACTATCGCATGGATGTATGCCGTGTGACCAAGGGTTCACACATACAACACCTGTAATGTATGTAAGTAAAACTTGAATAGTTTCGGAATAATTTCATGTTTCTTTTTTTCATATTCGTCTTCGTTTTTTTACTATAACGTTTCAAAACCCCGGAGGGAATTATGAATGACCCTGTATTTTATATTAGAAGTCGATGGAACTGCTGCGACTTTAGAATTGTAGTAATGACCATCGTTCGGATTTTTTTCGCTGCTTTAAGGGGGCGTTCTGTACATAGCATGTTCTTGGACGAATAAGAAACAAGTTTTTTGATACATAAGTGGAATAACTTATATGTAAAAATAATTAAAATCGTTGTTTAGATGAGTTATATCAATAAAATCCCATTATTCTGAAAGCCTCCCCCCCCCCCCCCAAGAACAATATTGTAAAACAGTGAATTAGTGCAGTAACAAAAAAAAAACATCCTATAAATTTTAACGCTTCTTTTCTGAAATTCACTAACTTGTCATTTAACATATTCGTCCACTAAACTGTCGTAGAGAAAAAGGAAAGTGGCCATATGATTGGGAATTATGTCATCTTTAAATTTATTCTAAAGAAACAATAAGGCAATCCAACCCGGGTTTCCTGGAATAAAGATGCCCGACACACTGTAAGGTGTACAGAACACAGAAGAAAATCGTCCGTACACTGTAAAAAATTTTCGTAAAATTTCAGTAGAAGTACCGTAAATTAACGGTACTTGTACCGCTTTCACTCGTTACGGTATGAGTACCGTACTTCTAAGGTATATTAACAGTAAAAAAAAAAACGCATATGTGCCATTTCAATTATAAACGATATTTATACCGTAAAATGGTTGTTTTTCAGTAAAAAATCGTTATTTATACCGTGAAATAATTATTTTTCAGTAAGGAAAAAGTTGGTTGCCCCGTCTCGGTGTACGGCAACCTCTGTAGTGATGCTCTTGCTCTTGTTACGTAATGCGTGCTGGCCTGAGGAGAGGGGGGAGTGCAGCCGGTACACATACTTTAAATATTTTACGGTACATATACCGTCCAGTTAAATTACGGTATATATACTGGTCACAAAGCATATGTACCGTAATTGTTGATCAAAATTTGTTACAGTGTAATTTAAAACTCTAATATGTTTTTTACATTTGTATAAGTTTTTAGATTTCCAAAAAACTACACCAAAAAGCATTTTTTTTAAAAATATATTCGTATTAGTCGCATGCCAGTGGTCCATCGCGAAACATTTCATTGTTTATTGCAACCTTTTTGTTTCTGATTATTTCAGTGTTTAAGCGCGTAGTTCGATTATGTAACTATCCAATTCGTGCTTTATTTATTTGTGACGTTTTAAATTCGTTTGGCAATTTAGTTATAGAACATTACATGCAAACAAACGATTAATTATTAACATTGCTTAACGTGCAAACGGATTAATCTTTCGTAATTGGATTGTACGCAGATTTAAAAGTATTCATGATTGAAAGTTATTTTAAAACCCATAACAAATCAGTAGATTGAGATACAATATTCAAATAAATTGCATTTTAAAGTAATTTTTTTTCTATTCGACGGTGTAGAAGTTGAAATTTTACGATGTTTGCTGTAAAAGCGAAATTTATTGGTCAGGAGTTGCCACCGGCAATATGACGTCAGCGTTACTCACGGACATGTTCTTCCTTTATAATATACATGACTGTAAGAGACCACATCTTCATATTGAAAAACGAACAAGCCAAACACCCAAATTTGACTTCATATTTTGATTCTAGGGTAAATTTTAACTAATACAAAATTTTAACCCTTTTGGAGTTTGAGTTTATAAAGATGCAAAGTTTTACTTTCCTAATGTTAAAGTGAATTTTCATTCATATATCATGTAATAATTATTTTTTCACATTGATTTTATTGATTTTTTTCTGTGGTGTTTGTGTACCCAACATGTGATTTTCATGCATTAAAATTTTTATGTGTGAAATATAAATTATGATAATTATATTTGGTCAATGAAATTTTTAAAAGCAATTGATTACTAAAGCTTCTAATGTGTATATATTATATTTCAGCTTATCCCTGTTAGCTGTTTTTGAGTTATATTTAAAAAACATCAGCACAATAGTATGAAGGACCACATAGTCATAAAACAAAATTAATTTAACAAAAACTATTAATAAATGTAACAGCGGTCTCAATTATTTATTTAAAAAAATAAATGATTTATTTAGAGTTTATCAAGCACTAATGATACATCTCGTAGAAAAGCATTTGTATAAACCTGAACCTTAGAGTGACGAATTTCATTATTGAGATGACCCCCAAAATTAGCGTAACCTTTAATATTGACTATATCTGGGACTAATTGTACAAACTCCCTGAAATTTTTTACGTAGGCTACTTTGAGGGCATAGATTCGTGTTCTGGGGTTAAAATTACGTCTTTATATTGAACTAGTCGTTGGGGGCCACCGTAATACTTACCATCATGGATATGCATAATGTTAAATATTAAAATAAAAAATGTGTAAACTACTTATAAAATGCATTGCAATTCGAATAAAATCGTGGCTTGATGACGTCATAAACTTTAAAGGCTCGATTACTGAATTGCTTAAAAGAAACATCCTTATAACTCCAAAAACAATAATCCTGTTAACTAGCGGTTTATTGCATCTCATTAAGCGCGTCTCATTTCCAATTAAAATAGATCTTTGAATTGAAATTTGGATGAAATACAGGGTCATGAAAAATCGAAGAGTGTGGAAAATAGGATTACAAGTATCTCGGCAACTCATTATCCGATCGACTTATCCGATGCAAAATTTGTTTTTTTATTGTCTTTTATATTCACTCCTTAAAATAAACAATTTCGAAAATTTTTATATACCTTTTAACAGAACGAATATTTCGAGAGTCCGAAAAAAAAGTTCCGGATAATCGAGGTTACTGAAATTCAATAAGCTTCTTCCCATTATTGAATACTAAGTGCATACCAAATTTCAAGTCTCTATCTCAATTTGTTCGGGAGATAGAGCGTTTACAGACACACAGACGGACGGCAAAATTTTTTTTTCTAAAAATATGTTTTTCGGACTCTCCAGTGTCTGAAACGTGTAAATCCGTCAAAGAAATTTTTCGATTTTCAAAACGATTACAAGACTTACCCTATACTACGTATGATGCGTAAGTAAAAATTTAAAATTTTCTTTTCAATATGGAGACGTACTCCTAAGCTAATCATTCTAGCTAATGAAAGAAGACATAATTCCCAATTTAATAACTTATATCTTAAGATAGTTTTTTTTTCTTTTAATAGACATCAAGTTCAAGAAAAGTGAATCTCAGAAAAATCAATTTTAGACGCTTTCATTTCAAAGCAACATTTAAAAAAGTATGAATAATTAAATCCCGAATGCTAAAACTTAGATTAGGAAAAATGTTTAATTAAAAATAAAACTTTGCTTTTAATTCGGGAAATGCTGAGGGAGAACTTCATAAGAGGACATTAAAGAAACCGTGAAAATATTTCGAAAAGAAACGGAAAGAAGAAAACGTCGGCCGAAAACGGAAAACACTGCGTTTGATTGGCATGTTGCTTTAGCCAGTCAGGAAGCAGTATTGCTCCTATGGATGATTCACTCCCCGCGTCTCTCCTCCATCAACGGATAAGAGAGAAAACGCACACTGGACGGTTTTTATTTATTATGATGTCAACAAACATAGTAGGGAAATTTAAGATGAAATGGGGAAATCTTCATATATGTGGCTTTTGGCTAGATTGCGGACGGTGGCATTTAGGACTATATTGTAGAGTAGCAAGCAGCTCGTCAGGTGAAGTAGCGTTCTTCGCCTTATATTTTGTGGAAAATATTTTGCTTAAATATTCATATTCTATTTTTTAATCTTTTATTTTATTCGTATTGCACTAACTTGTTATTAAATAAAAAGTCGCAACGCGATCAGCGGATATAATATATATATTTAAAAAACAAGCATTTTCCGAACCAATGTAAGTGAAGTGGGTAAACGACGCACAGTGACGAATTGTTCCTCAATCTTGGCCAAAACTTGAATCGCTTTCTGCTTTCCTGAGTTTTCTCCGAAACTTAGTAATTAGATTAAAGAATTGTTTTGCTAAACTGCTATACATTCTAGATAGAAATATTTATGAAATTTAGATCTCACGAAATATACTATGTGGGGGAAATTTTATGAACTCCAGCATAAAATTCAAGTAGTTTCGTGCATTAAACAGTAAAAATGCATTATTTTTAATTTTTTAAAGTTAATATTACATTTTTGACACATTCATTATATTTACCGAATACGCTAAAATTTCGAACTTTTGAGAGAAATATGTTACTTAAAAGTGAACTTACTCATCTTTGGCATTTTTTTCTTAAAATCTTTATGTACTTACAATTGAGATCTATACTGATATAGTCTTCGTGAAACGCAATCTATCTTAAAACATTTAAAAATCTCTAAAATGATAAAATTTCAGCTTATGGCTAAGAAAAGAACGAATGTAGTTAATTTTTGTGAATATTCAAAATCACCAACATATGACCTAAAACTAATTTTTATGCATTTTTCAACGCCATAAAGGATCAGTTAAATATCAGGACCTTGGAAGAGAAAAGGCGAATCCCGATTGAAATATTTTTTCGAGTTCGCCCTTTCTCTTCCAAGCTCCTAATATATTCTAAGAATACACATGCAATTATGAAATGTTACTCGTGAAAATAATACAGCTTTAATTTCCGTGTTTTGGCCAGCTTTTTAGGAAATTTCGCGAGTGTGCAATCCAAGAAACTTCACATTATGTGCGATTGTTATGTTATGGTAACCGTTACATCTGCACGCGAGTCAGTAAGCTAATCAAAGTGTTTTGGAGTTACCAAAGAGAAGGCCAGACGTCCGGATCACCGATTTGCCTAGGACAATGTAAGTTATTAGAAGACCAAATGCTGAAAATAGCTTTGGAGTAATTAGTTGCAAACTCTAATATATATATTATATATGAGGACGTGAGTTTCAAAACTCGCCTTATCCAAAATTTAAAAAATCGTGTTTCCTCTATCAATCTATTCTATTGGTAAATCTTCACTGAAAAAACACTACAATCCACAGAAAAACGAGTTTTAACATGTATTTCTGCCGTTCTAAAATCTTGGTTTACAATGAAAACCAATGGAAGCAGTTAGAGGTTTTTCGCGATTTCCTCGAATTTGATTTTTTGGATAAGGCGAGTTTTGAAACTCACGTCCTCATATTTAAAATTTTTGTAAATACTGTTTGTTACATCTACTTATACAGTTTTGTCGCTCAAATGGCACGAGCTCGATGACTTTCTTTAGCTAATAATGTATCATTTGTGCTCATGAAAATAAAAATTATGACGACATAATCCATATTTTTGCATATTTATATGCAAAAATATGGATTATCTCGTCATAATTTTTATATGACGACAATTGATGTTATATTTTGATAATATTTTGATGGTATAATTTGATGCTATATGAAAGGGGATTGATCTTTTTGTATTTATAAAACTTGAGACTTCATATTAGTTTGTTAAGAGATTTTTATTATGCAGACATTTTTAATACTACAATTTTCTGACAGCGTAACGTCTGTAAACGTTTATTATTATTTTGTTTACATTTTAATGCAATTTGTTTTACATTAGTGTGAGAATGTGTGTTAAACATGGAGAAACTTCTCACGCGAATTGGGATATTAATTACTAATACATTTTATTTCTTAAGGGCTTTTCATACTGATGTCATTGCTCTTCACCTACTTTTCCAATTACGAACCACTACTGATATTCTAAACCTCCCTACTTTAAATTATAACTGACAGGTTTTTTTTTTTTTTTCCCTCGAATAATTTTTTGGTCATTTCTGTAAACTTAGTTTGAATCGTTATCGTAAATTACAGTGATTAATTCAGGGTATAAATCGCACCCCCCCCCCCCCCCCAAGAACATCAAAAGGCAATATCCATCCACCGGAAAGTGTCTGTTTTTGTGGTTACTGATTAGGTGCGTTCGTAATTATATAAATACGTAGCACCTATTGTCGTCGTCTGGTCCGTCCGTCCGCATATAACAACGCAAAAACTACCCAACCGAATGATTTGAAATTTAAGATATATTATCTTTGCAGAATTTTGTATAGACATTTCAAATATTATGAAAATCGAATCAAAACTTTAGAAGATATTAATAAAAATATTTTTTAAGAAATTTGAATTTTTTTAAAACATCGGTGCTTTCTTGTTATAGGAGCTTCCGAGGTTTAATCGTCAAGCGACCGAGATACTTATTTTATTACAGAAATTAATCTGCAGACGATAGAATTCATTTCACAGAATTAAAAATCATCAAGATCTGAATATATTTATGTAACTAGCTATAGTACGAACGCACCTCATTTGTCACGTTTGACGTACAATTTCCAACTTGTTGTGTTTACTAACTTACTATATATATATATATATATATATATTTATTTATTTCAGATTTCAGGTACGTCCAAATGTGTTTCACATAGCTAAAGACTACACTTTTTTCTGGAGGCAATTTTTTATCCAAAGCAAACATTCTGAAGATCCCATCATTCTAAGTTTCGGATATTTTAAAGCTTTTTCGCTCAAATTGGTTGGTTGGTGACAGGCGCTACTGTTGTCTTTTGATCAATAGGTCTGGTCTAAACAAACTTTTTTCGCTCAAGTAATCTTATACACTGAAACAGGCATAAAGTTACATTTGTACTATTTAATTCTAAGCTGCACCCTCCCTATATAATGTAGAAAAGTTTTCGTTTGGGTCAATAAGCAGCGCAATGCATTTCCTCGCTGCATTTTCTGCTTTTAATTTCTTTATTCTTTGCACTTATTCACGAGCGCATGCATACTAAGTTTAGTATAAAACTAGCTGAGCCGCCTGGCGCGGCGTTGTCTGGGCCCGTGATAATAATATTAAATATACATAAAATCAGTGTTGAATGATTTTATATTTTTAAACGAAAATCTTTCCAAACGAACTTAATGTTGATGGTCCCACTGTCTGCAGCAGCGTACACCCTCAAATTTGTAGAATTTCATATTTTAAAACAAAAATCCATCCAAACGAACTTAGAAGTTGGGAGCTCCCCGCCACCTTCGACAGCGTACACCGGGCGTGCTATGCACGCTCCGGTCTGTTTTGATTTGATATTTTTAAACGAAAATCTTTTCAAACGAACCTAATGTTATTGACTCTACTGCTTTCTGCAGTGTACACCCTCGAATTTGTATGATTTTATATTTATTAAACTAAAATATTTCCAAAGGAACTAAGTGGCCCAGGTTTTAGTGATTGCCGATTTCATTTCTGACATTTAGATTTATTAAACTTCAATTCTGATCAAAAGTTCCTCAGGAAACCTAAATCAATATTAATAAAAGAAAGAAGTTTTTCCGTCTGCGTGTCTGTACGTCTGTGTGTCTGTACGTCTGTCTGTTGGCGATAGCTAGGGAAATCCAGGCTCGGACTGGCCCGCCGGGCAACCGGCGCCATTAAATCTGCGCCCTCGTCCAGATGATGTAAAAAAAAAAAAAAAACCCAGATGAAGTTTAAAAAAATTACGGCAAATACTAGAGTAACTAACTTTACAACATTAATAAAAATAC
The DNA here is from genome assembly GCA_963931845.1 of Maratus michaelseni. NCBI lineage: Eukaryota > Metazoa > Arthropoda > Arachnida > Araneae > Salticidae > Maratus > Maratus michaelseni. The sequence goes on from OZ007599.1 coordinate 249,231,118, forward strand.
TATTCTGTATATATTTTTAAAATAACATTCATTTTTTGCAATAAAAAAAAAATATATAGTGAACTATTTTTCTCTTTGCAAGCACTGTTTGTTTTTGAACATTTCTTTGTTTCAGGAGAGCATCCAATCCAAATCTTTTAAAACCTGAAGTATATTCAATCTGTTACCAATGGCGGCAGTCTCCGTGCAATACATTTCAGACTGTCTGGCACCAAAGAGTGTCGCTTCTATTTAATATTTTATTATCATTATTGAGTTTGCTGAAAAAGCATTTATTATATATATGTCATATACTTATCTGATAAGTGTAGTGTTCCTGTATTTCTAACAATTCAAATGTATCTTATAATTCCTAGTAAATGTTTATAAAATAGGTTTCAGAGAATTTTATCCCGGCAATTGGAAGGTAATTCAAAATTTGTTTTTTTGTTAACAATTACATTTTAATATGAAAAAAGAACTGATTCAGAATTATCTATAAATGTAATAATAACAAGTTTAAAATTGTATGACAAAAAGGTGCGTTCGTACTATAACTAGTTTAAGTGAAATGAATTATATTGTCTGTTATTATAATATGATTAATTGAGGGGGTCGGGGCAAGAAAGTGCCAAGCCACATTTTTGGTGAAATAAATGTAACACTGTAATCTGTTGCTTAATATTGTAAAATGTAATATCCAACATACAATTTGTTTCTAATGTCACTTGGTGGCAGCATATATGACAGGTTTTGTTTTTGCCCCGGATGTTTATGCCCTCAATGAAGATAGCTAATTTGCAATAAACGTAATAGTAATATCATTAAAGTAATGCCATATTATTATTCAGAATATCTCAAATGTTAGTAGGACATTGGCGAAAAAACTTTAGGTTATATATCTTGATTTGATTATTTGATCAAATTTTCAAATAGAAATATCTCAGAAGTTCAAAAATGTGGCTTGGCACTCTCTTACCGCGTTCCTTCAATTTTCGTAGAAAAATAAATACATTTTAAGTTGGCAACATTTTATCTTTTGTTGACATTTACTGAAAATTTCAATGGGAAACTTAAGCCTAGCTTCGAAACTTTCAGAACTTAAAATCCATATTTAGACTCTTTTTCCATTTAATGTATATTTACCCGGAAACATCTATCCAAAAAACTGTCGGTAGATTATAGGATTGCTATCATGAAACGCTTTTAGTTTACAAATTCGGTTTTTAAATTTAGTAATACGGAAATAATAGGACTCCATCTTAAATAGGGCAACATAGAATCATTACCTATCATGGGGTATCATTGAATTAATTACGTATGATAGGATTTAATAGAATGAAGAATGTGATTATAACTTGGTCATAGAGATTATAAAATGTCATGTATGTCACATAGGACTATAACGTCATACCCGGTTTTCCGCGGGTTTTTTTTTTTTTTTTTTTTTTTCAAAAATTTCTCAATTTTTTTTTTTCTTTTGCATGTTCGAACGTTTCGAAAATTTTGTAAGTTATGTAAATCTTGTCTACCGAGATGCTCTAGAAATACTGTGTCGAAATAGACGTTTAGATACTTTTAGCATAGAAAAAAGATCATCTCCGTGAGGCGTGAAGTGACCTGCGTTCGCCGGTGTTGTTGAAAGGGTTACAATTCGCATTTTAAAATACCGATTTCACATTGATTAAAAGAAGGATTTAGCTTTTAGAGCTTATTTGTGGTCTCCGGTACCTTTAAAATTACACCCTAGAGCAGGCATGTCAAAACGTGGCCCGCGGGCCACAACTATCCCGCGAACAACCTATCTGTGGCCCGCGAATCCTTAGGCAATTTACCCGTGTTTAATTTAGTTGTGTTAGAACACGGATGCTAAAAATACACTTAGCACGAACACTTGCAGCAATCGTGGTCTTAGAGATGGCGAATATCCGAAATATATGTAAATTAGTGTTACCAATTTGACAAGCATTTTTAAATATTCAAAATGCTTCCACTATTTTTGAATAATAATATGTATCTTATTTATTATGTTATATGAGGAAAATATTTGTCTTCAGAATGTGGTAGCACTCTGAATTTAAAAAAAGTCCTGCTCTCTGGCAACAGTAATGTATTATAGACAGATATAATTCAATTTTACATTTTGGCACAAAAACATTGAGAATACATAGATTACCAATCGGAACGTAGCAAAGGGTCGTAAATTTTTTAAAGTACTTTTACTTATAATGTTAATTTGTTTATGTTGAAACTAATACTTTATTTTACTACTATCTTAGATTTTCCACCATTTTACAAAATAATATTCTGTATTTATTAATTACTAAGAAATGCATTATAAAATAATAAAATTCAGCACTAATTAAGAACAGTTAAAATTTTAAAAAAATGTAAATATAAAATTATATAGCTTTAAATGAGTTGCTTTGAAAGTGGCATAAATAATCACTTTTGTGTTTGACGTAAAAACCCCGAATATGCGATCCAGGTTCTTCATCTGGGCATTAGTCGAACTTTGCTTTTAGTCGGATTTAAGCTCTTTAATTATTTTTATTACTTAGGTTAGTAATTGTGTATGATCTTTCTTTCCTTTCTTTCCTTTTTTTTTATTGATATACACACATTTTATTGACATACTCTCATACATTCCAAGATTTATACAAAAAAAATGTGTTAAAGCTCTTTACCCTATGGACATTGCATATTTATTTAAAGGTGATTTACAACACAATTATGTTCAAAAGAAAACTGAAATTTTATGCTTGATATGTAGAAACTGTTGGAGTTTAAAAAGAATGTAACATTAAGGGCTACAGCACAAAGTATAAAGAAAACTCACAAAAATCTGGCTAAACATAGAAAAGATAAACTGTCAGAATTGAAACTGATACTTCTTAAAAGAGAATCAAACTGCTTTCACCAAGCCTATTGAATGAAATACATTTGCTTAAAAAAAAAAAAAAAAAAAATTATTGTTTTTAGCACATTAATTGTCCCGGGAGTCGAAATCACTCAAAACGAAATTGAAGAAATGATGTCTAGCGCAGTTAAAGAAATTTGAAAATAGTATAAGTATAGGTACCGTTGCTAAAAAGATTTATTTATAACGGACTGATTTCTAAAAGCCGGGTTTGTGCTTTTAAACTTATATCTGTACGTAACATTCTTAATAATCGTCAATCTGCACAAAAATATCTTAGAAATGTGGGTATGAAGATAAACAAATCTACCTTTTTATACGGAATTTGACGGCTTTCCATTATAAAAGCTTAACTGAAATGTTACAATCTTCATTTTAAATCCACAAATTATAAAAGTCTACCAACAGATAAAGTACTTTGAGTTTTCATTTCAAATTACAAAGCACCTGAGTAAATTTCAAAGCAAATTTCATAATGCTATCTTGTTAAAAACATAAGAAATTACAACACCTTGTAATAATATACCTCTTTCAATTACTAAAAGGTGTAAAATGAAAACATAAAGAGTAAAATAACTTTTATTAGTCTGTAGACATGTTTCGGCTCTATCCGAGCCATTATCAAAACAAATTAGAATATTCTATAATTGCACGGTCTTTGAAGTTATTATTTGAAACGCTATCATTTAATCTTTCACGTATTTTTTATTTTTACTTGGTTGTTTATTTCCATATTTGTAACCATGGAGTAACTCGAGCCACAATTTCGATAAGTTAAATAATGCTGCATCGTTACATATTGTATCCAAATAAATTTCAATGAAAGTAAGATAATTTTTTACTCTAGTCTACACTATCCATCTATAATAAGAGAAACCATATATGTTGAAACACGCAAAAATACAATATGTAACGATGCAGCATTATTTAACTTATCGAAATTGTGGCTCGAGACAGACTAATAAAAGTTATTTTACTAATGTTTTTATTTTATACCTTTTAGCAATTAACAGAAGTATGTTATCATGTTATTTGTTAGTATTAGCGTTTTCAAATAGAATTTATTACTTTGATAAAACAATTTTTTAAAAGGAAATGTATTTCAATTTAAATGTTGCCAGGCACTATAAAAAATCATCAAAGTGGAAATTTTTAAAATTATAATGATTGATGTTGAAATTATTCTTCAGAATTCAATACTGCTGTTAATCAAAATTCAGTGCGATTTCATATTAAAGTGAAAATATATGGATTTGGGGTTTCAAAATTTCTGTAATTATTCATCAATCGGCCGATTTTTTAAAGTATAAGTGTGCAATTAGGCATATTTTAGCTATGTTCGGTAGCGCACTTTTATACGACATCTTTTCATAGCTGCCAACCTTTTTTTCCCCAAATAAACATAATTTGAATCAGAAAATGTATTTAATAAATCAAATTAAATAAGTAGCCCATTGAATACAACACACATTTTATTAAATAACTTTTCTCTTTCAAAATATGCTTATTTTACTCGAAGAAAACACAGAAGATTGGCAGCTATGCTTTTGCTAGAACAGTAGGACAAAACAGCGTGTACAATCAATTTTTGAAATAAATACAATTTAGGAAATTCAATTAAATTTTATAGATTTCTTTAATAAAAAAAAAGAGTATTTTTCAAAAATAAGATAAAACTAAACTATGTATTACAGTAACTTTGAAACTTGGCGTGAATATTTCTTTAACATGGCTGTGTTTTGTAAATACAAATTATATCCTGTGCAATGGTAATAATATTAGTATCTACATTTTTTTAATGTGGCCCGCGGCTTTGTATATACAGTCGAACCTCGTTAACACGAAATCGCTTAACGCGAAATTTCGCTTAACACGAAATAATTTTCAGGTCCCGTCAGATGAGTCTGAAAATTAATGTTAATTAATTCGTTTAACACGAAATAGAATTTCGGAAAATCCCGCTTAAGGAGAATTTTTTTTTACGCTTCAAAGTCAAAACATGATTGATAATTCAAATCAGTAAGAAAACGAATGTGTAGAAGAAATAATGAATAAATTGAAATTGCTCTCTTGCGGTGGATAAAAGAGGCAATAAACCAGAACATTGTTTTAACTTTTGCAGGTTTGCAAGATGAAGCAGAGGCTTTTGATGATGCTCTCGGTGAGAGCGATTTCATATTTTCTAACGGATGACTGACAAGATTTAAATAGCGTCATAGACTTGCCTGCAGAAAGATATGTAGCCAAAATCGGTAAATTCTTTTTTAGACATTGTTTTTTCCAAGTACATTTGCATAGATGAAGATGTGCTGACTTCGGATGTGACGACAGATGAAGAAATAATTGCTGAAAAATAAAGATGACAACATTGAAGTGTCAGACGAGGAAGAAGAAATTGACACAGAACGAAAAGGTTTAGTGTCAATAAATGAATCTACCGCAGCATTGAAAACTGTACACCGTTTCCTTATGGATCAAGAGGATACTTCCCGAGCTTTGGACAAATTAGATTAGGTCCATATGTTCCTAAAAAAAGTACTCTACAAAAATTGAAGCCAAAGTCAATAACGGACTATTTAAAAATATGATTAGCATGTAAATAAAATTATTATTGCCTAAAAAACGATAATTAATTTGTTAATGAAATTTACTATTTCTTATTAATTTATGATTGTTTGAGCAGGGATATATTTGTAGGCTAATTTATTTAGTTTTTATATCTAACATAGATGGTGCCACTATTATGACGGTTAACACGAAATTTCGGATAACACGAAAAAAATTCCCAGTCCCTTCAATTTCGTGTTAACGAGGTTCGACTGTAATACTTAATTTGACCCGCGGCGGTAAACAGCTTTGACATGCCTGCCCTAGAGAAACGTTAACATAAGGGAGAAAAATGTTCTTCGGGAAAACTACCTTTTTGAAATAAAAAAAAATTCCAAAGGTTAACAAAGATATTTTATCGAATATATTGCAGCATTTGAGACGTAAGAGTATAATCTTTCTGAATATGACGTCCAATTTCAATAGTTCTAATTATTTTTGCCGATTTAAAACTATGAAATAATACATACACAAACACACACACACACAAAGAAAAAAAGGAAACGCGTGTTTACTTATTCACTCCCTCCCGATGCGTAAATCGGGTTCTGGGCATGCGCAGATGCTTTTGCTGGCTCTCAAAGAAATATATGAGTTTTTGATTAATATCTTGGCTAATTATCAAAATATTAAAAATCTGAGCCTTTAGGACATGCCTTGCACTGCCTAAATCGAAATTTTCAGAGCTGTGCGAGCTGTAGATTTCGCTAGCCATCGTCAACAAACACACAGACAGACAAAAACTTTCATTTATATTATTACTATAGGTAACAGAGAAGTTTACGAAATTTTTTTTTTACTGTAGCTATTTAATTACGCACAGTTCCGTAACTCTTTACCATGTCCTCAGAAATCATTTGGAAAAGAACCGACCAGAAACTCCTGGAAACAACAGGTTTTAGAAGTTTTCGGCGATATTTATGGAAAAAAAAAGTTCCTTTGTTTGTCTATAAATTTTGGAAAAGAGGTTTCTGTTAATATCGGAAGCTTGTGGTTGGTTCATGATTGCATGGTCAATTAAGGACTTGCAGACAAAAATTTACAAATAAATTTTCGTATTTTATTATTATTATTATTATTATTTTGCATCAGAAAACATTTCTGAAATTTTGTACAGTGTAGAGATCTTTATAAATAATTGGAAATTTCCAAAATTTAACACAGAAATCAAATTTTTAAAATGTTGATATTTCGGATTATATTTTTACAGTCTATTAATTATTAATGGATATTATTGGCTTTCTATAAAAGTGGTAAAATAATGAGCTTCTTTAGTAAAGTTGCGCCCTTCGAAAATCCAAGGTCTGCGCCCTTTACAAGGACCCAGTCCGACCCTGGGGAAATCTACCGCACGTAGATGCCTGAAAATGTGGATAAGGATAAAGGAAGTCAAGTCCGAATGTACTCTGCCACCAGTGGCTGAGAGGTTGTGCTCTCGAAGCTGGTAGACGGGAGGTGCTGGGTTCGATCCCAATCGCGCCCGTCGGCCTAATCGTTCGGAGTTTTCGTGGTTTTCTTCGAGCCGTGGATTTATCCATGCGTAAATACGGGTTAGGTTCCCTTAAAAAGACCCCCACGAAGGGCACTCCCCCCGGGCCTATATCCCAAGTGCAGATAATTGGCCGTCAACAATCAACCCAACCCAACCCGAATGTACTCTGATTTTTCATTTTTCGATAATTAGCCGGGATATTAAGTCATAAGGGCCGATATAACCATAACGGGCCGACAGCATTAAGTTCGTTAAAAATATAAAATCAAAACAGACCCGAGCGTGCGCGGCATGTCCGATGTACGAACTCAAAGACAGTGGGTCCCCCATCTTTGTGTACGTTTGAATACATTTTCATTTGAATATATAAATTCATACGAATTCGAGGGTGTACGTTTTCGAAGGCATTGGGACTCATAACATTAGGCTTCTTTTGAAAGATTTTCGTTAAAAAATATATAATCATTCAACACTGATTTTAGGTATATTTTATGTTATTATCACGGACCTAGTCAAAGCCAGGTGGGAGCAGCTATAATATAAATCGCGCGCCAGTCCCTTACTTTTTTAGAACGCGAAATGATATATTCAAGTGTATTGGCAAACTGTGTTGAAAATGTCGGGTTTTCCCTGGACATAAACAGAAACGAAAAGCCCCTCCAAAAATGCTCTAAAGCACAATTCTCTTATAAAGGGTAATGATATCTTCAAAGGCACCGATAACAGAAAATCTCTGGCAAATAATACGTGAATTGACTTCATGAAAAAATATATTATTTTTTAATAGTAAATATTAATATATATATATATATATTGCCAAAGATATCGCTATAACCGAGAAAGTGCTGGGAATAATTGGATATTTTATTTATTTATTTATTTATATTTATTTTTTTATTTTCGTCCGGCAAAAGAAGATGGCATTTTTAAACTTAACGAACGCGGATCAACCTCCGGGAAATAATTGTTTTGAAATAATAAATTATACTTGATATTTTGTAGCTTATTTTTTTTTAATTTAATTTTATTTAATACAGAAATTTATCGTTGCATTTGTGCTTTTCTTATGTATTATTTTCCATTAAATCGTCAATTGGTAATCATTCATCTTGTTGTTTTTGTACCATTATTGTTCTATTATTTACTCAAAATCTGCATGTGCACCCTAAAAAAAAATTTTTTTTACTTACTTTTTTTTATCTCCATTGTTGAATTTATGTTTCCATTTATTTTCACACATGTGATTTCATTATATATATATATATAATGTGGGTGTCCCTGATGTGGCCCTACTAAAGTTTAAGAATTTTCCCGGCTGTCGTTTTGAAAGAATCAAAACCATTTCATTTTTTTAAACGTTCTCAGGTTGATGCACTTTCATATATATATATATATATATATATATATATTGCATTCTCTATGAAAATAGTTTTACTAGTCCAAAAACACGGAATACCAAAAGTATACCATGTGGCCATATCAGGAACATGTGCACATGATATGGCCCCCATTGTTCCATGTTTCACAAATCGTGATTTTCTTCAATTTAAAAATGCTGTTCTGCTAAATTAAATAATTTTGATGTAAAATAAATAAACATGATACTCAATAATTCTTTTCGTTACTCAAAAGTGGATTTGATACAGGATTTTTCATCAAAATTGAAGTTGTTAATAAAATTGACATTACAGTTTAAGTTTCTATTTAGAAAAAAATGTGAAATCCTTTTAGGGTTTAACAAATTTGTTAAAACAAATTAGTTATCGCAATTGGAATAAATAAAAATGTCTTAGGCTTGCATGGTGCACACTTGATATAGCCACCTGGATGGCCATATCAGGAGCAAATCAGCTTTCACGAAAATCGTTTGATTTTGAACAACTCGTAAAATGTACATCATCAACGACAGCACCAATTGACACGCCTTAAAAACTGAACAGAATATGATGGTATTTATAAAAAAATCTTTTTAAAACTTACATAAAGAAAGGAGACTTACCAGGAGAAAAAACAACAACAACAAAAAAAAAAAAAAAAAAGAGAGAGAGAGAAGAGATCACACTAAAAACATAAAATAGAAAATTGGTGTTGAATTCCACAACCTAGCTGAATGTAAAGTGATCACATACAGCGGTTCCCAACGTGAAAATTATATCGGTAATGGCGGAAATCACAAAAATAGTTTAACTGAAAGCACATAGAGAAAGTTGATTGTTTTGGATTATAAAGTTAGCCTCACGTGTAAGTCCAATATGTTACACTCAAAATGAGGGTAAAGGCCACTAGACTTAATAATTCATTGACAATTAAACGTCATTAGCTCCGCCCACTGCTATTGCACGAGTACTTATATATTTTCCCCCATCTTCGCGAAAACTTCCGTTGATCATTATACAATGTTCTTTTCCCACCTCTTTTTTCTTATTGTCTCTTTTTAATAATAATTGCAAAATGCCTAAATTATACCAGAGCTGTTGGTTTTAATTTTTAATTTTAAAAGCGTTGAAAAGCAGGCCCTTTATTTTCGTTTTCGAATAGGCGGAGTTATATCATTAAAGTATATAAATTGGAAAGTTTCCTTCCCTTTATTTAACTTTAAATATTTACTTATTATTTAAATGATTTGGTTTACTGTTTAAAATGGAAAACTCGTTGGAATCCGAAATTCTTAAGAGTACTGCAACAGCGATTGAAATTAAACCTGATGATTATGGAACTAAAAGTTCTTCGAAACAATCTGATTATTTAGAAATGCAAGAGAACCTGGGCCTGTTATAATAGGCCTCTTTTGATAACTAATAAACCTAATTCTTTAAATAAAACTGAAAACATCAGTGCTCCCTTAATGAATAGGAAATATAATAATGCATAATTCCTGAAATCTGGATTTTCATTCATGGGAGATGAAGATTTTAATATATGTGAGAGAAGATAGGGGGTGGTGGGTGTTAATGATAAATAGGGGGTACTCAGAAATGAAAAGCCTATAAATAGGGGGTACTCAGAAATGAAAAGCCTAAGCAAGGGGTACGTGAAAGAAAAAAGGTTGGGAAGCGCTGCAGGAGGCTCCTTCATGGTACGCTGATCTGATGCCATCTAACGAGATTTTTGGTTAGCTAATGTATAATAGGGGGATGGCCATAACAGGGGCACATGCCTTATATATAATTTAATCAATGCCAATAATAAATCAAAAAAATGGTAGAACAATCCAATTACATTATTGAGAGTCATATGCAGTTCAATTTGGTTTAATTGATTGCAGGATAATTACAAAATATTATATATATGTATAATTCGCTTTAATTTTTTACCTGTTGGCTATTAATTGGCCATGAAAATTACACAGGTGTTTAAAGAAGGGTAAAAATAAGATTATATTAATTGAATAATCCTGCCATCATTTTTCAAAAAGTTGCACTTTTAAAATTTTAATACTCTAGACAAAATTGGTTCATTAGATTTTTTTTTTTTCTGTTTGCTGCAGCAAGATCATTACAAACAACAACGACGACAAAAGAAAAACTGTATTTTTAAAATTGAAATGTTTTATGCTGAATTAAAAACTGATCATCGCGAATGGGGGACCGTATATCAAATTAAAAATATAAATCTATGAGATAGTGCAAGAGTAGAAAGGAACACTTCATTTAGCTGTATTTCTGATGCAATTTTTTCACACTTGTTAACCTTTACACTGGGGCTCGGACAGTATCGGTTGAAGTTTGCATGTATTATCGGACAGCTTCTGTCCAAGTTTGCATGTATTCTCGGACAGCCCCCGTGTAAAGGTTAACATATTTTTGAATGTTTGAGCTAAAGAATGCAATCGTCAGTTTGTGAAAAGTTCTTATTTTTACTGATGAAATAACATTTGAAATGGTATGAAAAAGTTGTATAGGTCAACTTTTCTCTTTTATTATAATTAAGATAGGTTTATAGATACACGTATGCAGTTTTTCGCAATGATCTTCCTCAGTGTTGAATTCAGACACTTTTCCCTGGGACGGATTTCTGTAGTTCCGGGGGGGGAATTGCACTTTTTAACCATTAAAAGCATAAAATCTCAAATCTTCTGGGGGGAATATTTAAATGCTCCGGGGGGGATGTCCCCTTGGGCCACCCCCTGAATTCAACACTGATGTTGCTGGGACAAAGAAAAAAATCCCAGTGACCAATTTTGTTTTCGGGATTTGTATAAGGATTCAAAAAGTGTAACTTTCTGAAAGTTAATGAGATGACTATCTCATTAACATAATCTTATTTCCTATCTTGTTTTGAACAGTTTTTCAATTTATATTACCTACTTATCTGCAGCAGATGAAAAATTAAAACGTGTTTCAATCTTTTGGGGGGCACCCTGCGTGTACACACACATATACTTATATATATTTAATAACTTTTTTTATATATATAAATAATTTATATATAAATATTTATTATATAAATAATTCACACACACACACACACACACACATATATATATATATATATATATAAAACAATTCTAACTTCAATACAAAACGTGATACATATATACATATAACATTACCCATTTTTGGGCCGGCCGTAAGATGGATACAATACATTTAGGTTCCGCACTTCCTTCCAACAATGCTGTTTATATATAAAAAAACAAAAACAGAAATGGGCTTTTTGAAAATTTTGCACCCAGTCTCTTATGCTTACCCCCTCCTTCCAACAAAAATGAAACCTTTGTTCTATCTCCAAAAAATGTAGGGGCGCCAAACATACTTTTTTATTATCTGGCCTCTTTAAGGAGAAGATCGGCCCTGATACGAGCAAATAAATTATAATTATTTTAATATCAGTACAATAAGGGCCGTCTTAAGACATTCGAAGGCCCTGGGCCGATAGAAAGCATGAATAATACAATGCTTGCTAGAAATAAATTTACACGTAAAAAAAAAAAAAAAAAAAAAAAAAAAAAAAAGTTAAAAAACGAGTTTTTGTTTAGTTGATTATGATTTCCCTTCATGACATATTTTTAAGCATTATAAAAGTAATAACAAAAACTCAAAACAAGTCGGGGTGGTTTTCCCCCTTTCAGATAGTATTGCATACAATGCAAATTATTAACCTCTTCACAACGAGCGTCCCGTATACTATTTTCGAATAGTAATTTTTGCCTTAAATAATGCCGAGATTTTGTGATTAGATAAGGCAAAAATTACTGTCCGAAAATAATAATATTAAAGAGAAAACTCGCGCACCCTATAGGGTACGTATACATGCTAGAGATGAGTTCGGGCTCTCTTTTCGGAGCCCGGGCCCGCCCGAGCCCGATGTTTTTAAAATCCGAGCCTGAAACATTTTGTGTCATCAGAGTCCGAGCCCGAAACATTTTGTGTCATCAGAGTCCGAGCCCGAAACATTTTGTGTCATCAGAGCCCGAGCCCGATACCGAAAAAAATTGCATAATATTTAAAAATTGTTTTAAAAGTAATATCTCATTTTTTAAAAACTTCGTAAGTGAAAATAAACGCTTATCCCGTGCACATAATTAATTTTATGGAAATTTACATTCAATCTTATCAAAAGAGAAGTTTGGTATCAAATATAAATATACTTCCTTAAAAGGATGTAATTTTTTTCTCTCCCAACAAGCAAATCTGATGGCAAAATTAACGAAATGCGTTTTATGAATAAATGCATTCAATTTTCAGAAATTACTATTCTATGCCGAAGAATCGAACAACGTTTTCTATTTCTTATAATAGGTGTATATCGTAACTTATAATTGATTCCTTAATTAAAACAACATTTCGTTTTCCTGAAAATCAGCATAAATAAAATATTTGACACCGTTATCTGACAGATCCTGGGCTTTTATAGGAAATTTAGAAACACTCTTCATTTGCTATCGGAATAATAATACATGACAATTATATCTACTTACGAATGAAAGTTTCTTCGTAAATGTGCAGAGTAGAGCTTTACCATGAACAGAGTTCATAATTAAAAATAGAATCACTAACATTATTTTCATACGAAGAGGGAGTATCACTCGCACACAATAGAAGACTAAAAATTTGCAAACCTAAGCTAGTGCTCATGGACTAAAAACAAAAAAATATATTCATCTCGCATTAGATCTCTAAAAAAATAAAATAAAATAAAGGTTCCAATTAAAAAATATCCTACTGTCTCCATAGAAAATCTAGCAACAAATATTATTCGCGCCACTTCATACTAAGGCCATATCATCCAGGCGCCAGCCAGTCGGTCACATTCTAATACTAGAAAAAAAAAATTAGATTTCTTTTTCCCCTTTATTTCATTTTGATCAAAATAACATTAAAATTACTTGAAATGGAATATGTAATTTTTTAAGGGAAAAGTTATTTTTATTTTTTCCATATGAGAATAAATAAAATTGACAGTTTTAGAAAGAATGAGCCCGGGCTCGGGCTTTCGGGATCGGGCTGAGCCCGTCTCATGGCAAAATGGTTAAGAGTTCGTTTCATTATATTTGTGTTTCAACTATTTATGGTTATCATCATAATGTATTTATTTTCCTTTCTTATGTATTTTAAAGTTTAATGTCTGGGTAGCTTATGATATTACAATATTTATTCTTAATATTTATATTTTTATTACAATTTTCCCTACGGAAATATTAATATATTTCAACAAATATTTTGCTTATTATTTTATTTATTAGCCTTTTTTTCTGAATATATTTAAATCTTCGGATGAATTTTCTATCCTCATCTGATATCTAATATCAATTAACTTTGAAAGTGATATTCTTTTTTTTTTAATTTGGCAATATTATTCGAATGAAGAATGACCATAATCTGTGACGTTATTTTAATAATTGGTGAATTTAGCCTATAATGAACATTGCAAAGTAATTTTTAGCCAAAAAAGATACTCAATTCTAGACAAGAAGTGTAAATAAGACGTTAAAAGCTCGGTGTGAAAATTGCCAATATTCGGATTTTGCTAACGGTATATCGACTTGCTTCGATATATCCTACTATTATTCTTTCTTACGCAACAAGTTAAAAATATCTTAGAAGCTGGATAGCTCTGCTCGCAAACAACGAATCAGAGTCCGCTAAGGGACTAAAGCTTAGCCAAAGTTTCGCCAAGGTAGGCTATATGTATAAAGAAAAGGGTTTTGTATTAAAAATAATTTGGAAAATATAATAATTATTTAAAAGTTTTCTTTTCCTCTGATGTGTTTATATATATATATATATATATATATATATACATACAGTAACATTTATTATACACAAAGTGACTTAAAATAATTAAACATTAAGAGACAGAGGAGCTAAGATTTTTTCGTCATGTGGGGGGCTCTTTCCGTGAACCCGACGTAAGCCAATTATTTAGATATTTTTTTACATTGATGTTTTTAAAATCTATCTTAAATGGAGCGGGGAGGGACGGGATTCAGTGTAACAATCCCTCTGATAAAAAAATGAATTACTGTTTCAAAAATGCTGGTACCATTTACTTTTGTATTAAATATTTTTTATTTCTTAAATTTCTTGATATATTTTATGTTGATATGTTTAAAAAGTTGGAGTTCTGACAAAAAAATTCTTAATACACGCTTAGAAAGCAGTGTTGAATCCAGGGGGTGGCCCGGGGGGGAATGTCCCCCCCGGAGCATTGAATGTCCCCCCCGGAGTGTTTGAAATTTTATGCTTTCAGAGGTCAAAAAGTGGAATTTCCCCCCCGGAACTCTATAATGTCCCCCCCGGAGCTACAGAAATCCCTCCCGGAGAAAAGTGTCTGAATTCAACACTGTTAGAAAGGCAGGAAGATCCGCCATGCAGAATTATTGGCGGCAGATTGGCGGAGCGCTTCTGATGGTCCGATGGTTCACTGTGATTGGTTGCTTGCAAGCAGAGCTATCCAGCTTAGAACGTATAGTTTCCAAACTTTCGTTCTCAAATCACTTTTTGTTGTGACAGTGATTGAGTAAACATCTTATTCTCAGGTAAGGAATATATTATTTAATTATTTTTAAAATAGTTTCATAACATGAAGTGTGATTGTGTTCAGGTTATATATCTTAATTCAGGTTTTTATTTTAACCTCCAGTACGTAATTCCTAGTACGATTTTTCCTCCAGTACGATTTTTCTGATAGTTAAATTCATAAAATAAGACTAAAATATCAATTTCATATGATTGCTAAACATAATTAAAATTAATATTTTTCATAATTTGACCTCCCTGTAATAAATTATATATTTATACTAAGTTACTAAATTTTAACTACCGCCTGACTAAAGGAAATCAGTGTTGAATTCAGGGGGTGGCCGGGGGGGGACATACCGGAGCATTGAAATGTCCCCCCCCCCGGAAGAGTTGAGATTTTATGCTTTTAATGGTTAAAAAGGGCATCCCCCCCCCCGGAACTCTATAATGTCCCCCCCCCCCCCCTGAGCCACAGAAATCCCTCCCGAAGAAAAGTATCTGAATTCAACTCTGATGGAAATTATTTCCTGGTCCTTAATGATACCATCTTGACAGGTTTTACTTCACTATAAAATTAAAATAAACTTTACAACTTAAAATTTTCAGACATTTTAATCAAATTTAATATTCAAACTTGCATACATAATAACATTTTAAACATACCTAATTTGCATACAATGGTACCACTTTTGGTGAAGCTTGCATTCAGACCTGGTGCATTTTATAGCCCTATAGGCCAAACTTTGAGAATCCATAAAATTTGGCTGTAAAAATGATATTTATTGATTTTACAGAAGCATAATTTTCTGTAAATGCAATTTTTGAGACCACTTATCAGAATATTATCATAGAAGTTTTTTTTTTTTTTTTTAATTGCTTTAAAATAAAAATTAGTTAATCAGAATAAATTATTAAAAAAAAAAATCCTTTAAGAACCCATAGATTTTATTTTGAAAAAATACAACATTAGGAGAGAATTGGGAGGGATGGGACATCTGCAGTAATGCTTAAAATAAGCTTTAATTTTATTTTATGACTCTTCCATCAGATGAAGTAATCATTGCATCATACTTGCTGCTGTAAATCTTTTTAGTTGCAAGCACGGAACTGATGTGTTACACTCACGCAAACAAATAAACAAACGTTTGGCGACTTTTTGGTTGGCGCGATTTCTAAGACTGCGCCAAGCTACTATTTTCCGTTGCCATTTTGTAAACATAAAAAACAGAACATTTATAAATAACAACGTATTCGAAAACACAGAAAATCTTATTTCTACACAACAATTAAAATAAACCAAAAATATATTTTTTACAACATAAATTTAATGGAAAATGTTAATTGCGTCATTTCAATCTTTTAAAGTGCACTACTATATTACAGTAATCCTTCGCTGATGCTAATTCTAATTTCACACAAACTTTTAGTTAAAATCATTACGTCATTTCAATCTTTTAATGTGCCCTACTATATCAGTGTAAACATTCGATTATTTAGTTTCTAATTTCATGACGAACACAAGATTTATAAATAATGACGTATTAGTAAAACCAGAAAGTAAATTATCAAAATAAACGAAAAATAAATTTTTTTAACATAAATTTAATAGAAAATATAGTACCTACGTCATTCTTCTAAAGTGGACTGCTACAATCAGAATAATCATTGTAATTTCGCACAAACCTTTAGATAAAATTATGTCATTTCAATCTTTTAAAGCGCACTACTATATCAGGGTAATCACTCGGTAATTCAAATTCTAATTTAACACAAACTATTAGATAAAATCATCGCATCATTTCAGTTTTGAAGTGCTGAACTTGCCTAAATGCGTAATCTTTACCGGATCTCTGGGGGACGTGTATTTATACCATTAACTGTCATAAATGACATTAAACCAATCCCTCCAGAGTTTTCTTACGGCATAAGAATATATCCGGTAAAGGCTCCTTAAAGTAGGCAAGGCGCTTTGGCTCAAAGAGGGCAATAGCAAATGCAAATTCGTCAGATGGACTAGAAATAGTTGATATACAGAAAAACTCGGCAAATCCATCTTCTGCGCAGTAACTAAGAATTTCCGCCACTGTTTCTCAATTTTTTGTAAAATGGCCTGCCCGTACAAATTTGCGTTGACTAAAAAATTCTCTTCTCGCTTCAGCTTCCAAACAGCTTTACAAGTGGGCGTGAGATGTATCCTTACATATCTCACGACCGTAGATAAAAGGTCGAAATTTATAGCAAACTGCTGAAAACGAGTAATATTATCCATCAAAATTGTTTAAACCGAATACAATCCCACACCTCACTCTGAATAATCAAACCACGACTAAAAAACTTTACGCTATACCGCTACAACACATATGTTACGTAATAAATCATATGACAACTAAAAACCAATGAACGACAAATTCAATGATTAAGTTAAATTTTCTCCTACTCTAGAACAAATCAGTGCACTGGAATGACGTTCTGAAATATTTATAATTAACGACGTAATACACGCATGCGCAATCATTACCCTCCCGGTCACTAACACAGGTATAAGCATGCCTACAAATAACTTTATTCTAAAAATACAAAACATTACAACAAAACCTACTAAAAAAATATATATAACATACCTTTTATTGAGCAAGATCCATACCTTTTACTCATACAAGTTCCATACTATTGCTATTTTCAACACTGAGTACCAGATATTTAAAAAAATGAAACCAGAACAATTTTTTAAATCCAAAAAGAAAAATTTAAAAAACTAACAGGGTCAGCGAAAAATATTACCAAAAACATTATGAAAAATTTTAAAGCCAAAAGTCTCAAATTCTGTAAAAAAAAAAAAAAAAAAAAAAAAGAAGAAAAAAAAACTAAAAAAAAAAAAGTATTTTATTTAAAAAAAAAATTCATTACATAACATTAAAATAAAGAAGGGGGGGGGAATTCCCCCCAAAAAAGGGCGCATATTGTTAAAAGAAATACAAACAGTTTTAAAAAATATCTTCATTCCGAAGATCCACCGACTGCCTCACCCAAAACAATATGCCAATCAACCCAATTTGTGCCTCGGACAATATCGAGAAATTTTGTAAAGGGATCCACATTTAGTGAATTGCAAGTTTGCCTAAACATAAACCAAGTGATATAACCTCCAAAATCTCCTTGCCGGTTGTATTCTGGTAAAGAGGCCTTGAAGTGACGTCAGTATGATTCAATTTTATTAGTACAAGCGGCAGTCTCGGGATCTTTGAAATAAAGCGAGTGATTTACCTTCAAATGATCATAATCCAGCTCGCTTAACCATTCGTACCCCTTCCAACAATCCGAAATTACAAAAGTTCCAGGCTGGATCCACATCTGAATAAGGCCAAGAAGAGTATCCGCTGTTCTGTCCGGTACAGCAACCATGAAACAGCGTCCAGATTCACACTCTACATCGCCAAAAACCCACTGCTCCTCAACGAAATGACCCCTATTATATTTTCTTTTCCCCATTTTAGATTCATCAATTTCGACAATTTTCCTATGCACACCGATCTTCTCCGTTTGAGTTTCAATGTACTCAACCAAAACGTCGGTCGCATACCGCCGCCAGTCAGCGATGGCATGCTGAAAAACACCAAGATCCTTATGGATTGAATCAAACGTAGAACCCTGAAATAATTCGAATGTCATCATAAGAATAGTAGTAATTCGAAGGTGGAAGCCAGTAAAGTACGAATTAAATCTAATACTTTTCGAACCCTCGCACCGGCCCAAATCACCAATATTCCCACAATACCATCTACGCCCATCTAAAACAGCTCTTTTTGAGACGATCATACTCATATCTCCCCCACATAGCTCGCACTTCATTGAAGAAGCAATTAGCGAGCAATCCTGTAAAAAAAATCAAAAATCTTGCCGACCCTCTTTCTTTTTCAAAAAAAATTTATAAAAAAAAGCTCTATATTCAATATTCAATTCTATATAGTTCAATAGTTGAACATGTTCTGTATCAAGGAAGGTCAGGATAGTACTGGCAACATGCCGTCGTGCATTGTGCTGCTGAAACGTAGAGTTCCAGTGGTCTCGAAGATAGGGCAGTAACACCTCAGAAATGTAACGGCTGCTGTTCCTATTGCCAGCAATGTGAACAAGAAGTTACCAAGACGTGTATTCAATGGACCCCACACCATCACTGCAGGTTATTGGCCTGTATGATGATTTTGAATGCAAGCTGGCAATGTGAATTCTCAAGGATGCCACCAAACATGGATGCGGCCTTTATTATTCTGTATACAGAGACTGGATTCATCTGAAAAGATGTGAGACGCCATTCCTGCATCATATACAGCATCATGATGTCCACATTCATGTTTGGCGGCATCGTGGAAAACTCACATTGCCAGTTTGCATTCGACATTGTCATACCCGCATATCACCTGGAGTGACGGTATGAGGTACCATTGGATACATGTGTTGGTAACCTCTTGTTCACATTGCCAGCAATTTCAACAGCAGCCGTTACATTTCTGATGTGTTACATCGCGTAGTTTTGCCCTATCTTCGATGTCTCTGGAACTCTACATTTTGACACTACAATGCATGACTGCATGTTGCCAGTATTATCCTGACCTTACTTGATACAAAATATGTTTGACTGTTGCCCTGGCTAGCAGGTTCTCCTGATTTCTCACCAATTGAAAATGTTTGGTCCATGGCTGCTGAGCGACTGGCATGCCACCACTCGCCAGTCACTACGGTTGATGAACTGTGGCATAGTGTGGAAGGTGTATGGACTGCTGTACCCGTACATGACATCCAATCTCTGTTCGACTCCATGGCTAGGCAGATAAATGCTGTTATTGCAGCCAGGGGTGGCAACTCTGGGTAGTATTTTCTCAGGAACTGTACCTCCACATTTTTCTGAAAATGTAATCACTTGTCCTTCCCATTATAATGTATTTGTCCAATAAATATCATTCTATTATTTGCATTCCTTCATGGTGTTACATTTTGGATGGCCAGTAGTGTATAAGACAAAATAAATGTTGTGAATTACAATAAAACTTAGGAATGTAAATGTCACACTTTTTTTGTCATTTTTTCATTACAGTTTTGAAAATTAAATATGAATTTTCATTTTAAAAACATGTCCCATGTTAATTTAATTGGTTCATTAACCTAAAATTTTAATTATTATCATAAAATTTATATTTTTTAAATATGTTAAAATGTTTCAAGATCTTCCGTTTTGTACTAGTGAAACATAATTTGTAAAAAATATTTTTGTAAAAATTGTCCCATACCTCCCTAAAATTGCATTTTTGGTGGCACAAAATTGGCTTTATTTGTTATTGAAGAATTTTTCCCAGTAATTCTGGACAAATGTCATAGTCGTCTGCAGTGTGTATGAGTAGTGATTTAGATTCGTAGCACCATGTTTGATGACTTAACTCACTTTTGGCATGCAATTAACAATTAAAAATTCATTACTTAATAATTAAATGTATATAAAAATATATATATGATTTATGTAGACAAATTTTATCAGTTCTCTAACTTTGGTCTATAGGGCTATAACCAGGCACATGCTCTCACTAGGTGCGAGCTTCGGCATAAGTGGATCCCTAAAAGTTTTTAGCCTAACTGAGATTTGTTTCCTATGAAAAAAAAAAAAAACCAGTGGTACTCCGGGAGTGCCGACAGAAGTGAAAACTTGAAGAATTACTTGTGTATTTTTTGAATTGTCAGGAAATGTTTTATTGTGCACGAAATACTTTTAAATGAAGTGTTTTTTATTCATTATTATAAACTATTACTGCAAAAATTATATTAAAATTTTCATTTAATGCGCTATTGTACATGAAAAATATGCATATTATTTTACATACAAAAATTTCGGGAAACAGACTTCAGTTGCACTATACCTCTGACATTTTTCTGCCTTATGATACCGCTTTCATTTTTCTGCTTTACTATACCGCTTACATTTTTCTGTGTTGACTATACCCCTTACTATACTGCTTACATTTTCTGCATTACTTTACCGCTTACATTTTCTGCATTACTTTACCGCTTACATTTTCTGCATTACTTTACCGCTTACTATACAGCTTACTATACTGCTTACATTTTTCTGTGCTTACTATACTGCTTACATTTTTCTGTGCTTACTACACTGAAAAAGATAGGTACTCAAAATTCAGTAAAAAGTACTCAATTTTGAATACGTCACATACTCAAAATAGCTCTGATCCAAATGTACTCAAAATTGAGAAACACATGTACTCATTTTTGATCCCATGGATGTATTCAAATATGAACTGTTATGTACTCATTTTTGATTCCCTGGATGTATTCAAATTTAGAAATTTTTATGTCATTAAAATAAAATTTATAGGATAAAAAAAAAAAGTCACTTTGCGAGGACAACTTTATAAGGGATACATACATTTCTGCTCATTTTTTTCATTCCTGCGTGAGTTTATAGTAATTAACCAACCCTTGCCCATGAGAGGAATCGAACTTGTGATGTCCTCTGTACTAACCTGACGACTCAGACCAACGTGCCATGAGTGGTCACGCCTCCTTCTCAAATGTTGTTAGTTATTTTGCAAAACTTGCAAAAACTTGAGGTTTCATCTGTAGATGGATTTTTTCAGTTCCAATGTTTTTAATATTTTCTTTTCATAATTTTCAATATTTTGCTGTATGATTTGGTGCCTTATAACAGATAAATTTCAATTTATTATGTATTACATGTGTAAAACATTGCATTAAGAATACGGATTGCTTCTTTTTGCAACAGTACCAACAATTTCTTTATTCGAACATATACTTTTTAAAAATTATTTGCCTGATTATCTACTTATCAATTCTAATAAAAACAACAATTATCTTAATCAGACGTGTTTCTTACATGCTATTAAAATATTTTTTTTAATGTCTTATTTAAAAAAAATTATGTAAATAAAAAGTTTTATAATAAATTAAATTATTATATTTCAGCTATGCTGAGAGCTTTTGCGTACGGTTCGGTTAAACTAAATAGTTAAAAAAAAAGATTTTTAAAGACAAATTTGAAATTAATGACCTTGGGATAGGTAGGTTTAAATCTGGACTTATTGATTTTATTTAAATTAAATTTGTTTAATTTATAAAAATATAAGCTAAAGAAATAGATTAAAAACGTTATAAAGTTAAAAACTTTATTTTTATAAAAGTAAAGAAAAAATATTAACTAATTTTATAAATTTAAGGAAAAAATTATAAACTTTGTAAAATTATAATTTATAAAATAATAAATTTTAGTGTAATTCATAAATTTGTAAGCCAAATCAGCTTAGTTTAATACCAATTTGCATAGCTATAATTTGCAAAGATATTATGTTATGAAACTTTTAAATAACACAATATTGCCTCACATTAAAAAAGATAAAATAAATTTTTAAAAAATTAGTGGGGGGGGAAAAATCATAATTTTGAAGTACTATCAAGAAAAAAAAAGTAGATGTGTAAAATGTGAGGAAAGAAAAGAGTAAATGTGTTGTAGTGGATCCACTCTGATGAAAATCCTGAACAACCAGATCCACTTTTCATTTCTCTTATTGTTTGTTTTTCCTTCAAATAATAGCATTTTAGGCTGTATGTTAGGTTTGATCATATGTTCATTTTTGATCCAAAAATTCTCATTTCGAAATGAGTACATGAACTTACTCATTTTTGAGAATGCACATGTTCATTTTTGATCCAAAAATACTCATTTCGAAATGAGTACAGGGACTTACTCATTTTTGAGTACTTCATTTTTTTCAGTGTACACCGCTTACATTTTTCTGCACTTCATATACCGTTTGCTATACTGCTTACATTTTTCTGTTCTTACTATACCGCTTACATTTTTCTGCGTTTAATATACCGCTTACTATACCACTTACATTTTTCTGCTTTTACTATACTGCTTACCTTTTTTCTGTGTTACTATACCGCTTACATTTTTCTGTGCTTACTATACTGCTTACATTTTTCTGAACTTACTATACCGCTTACATTTTTCTGCCTTTACTATACCACTTACATTTTGTCTATGTTTACTGTATCGCTTACTATACTGCTTACATTTTTCTGCGCTTACTATACCGCTTCTATAACATTTACTATACTGCTGACATTTTTCTGCGTTACTATACCGCATACTATACTGCTTACATTTTTCTGCACTTATTATACCGCGGTGCAATAGTGCACAGGCAAGCATGCGACGCGCCTGCCCCGCCCCATCCTACCCTACCTCATACCTAATTATACACAATACATGTAAATACTTATATACAGAAGGTGTTGGTTACAGTAACAGTGTCGCAAGTTCAATGTTTTTTTCCCATTTAAAAAAATGCCCAACGCGCCTGAAAAAGTTTTCACTTCAAAGTCGGTTACAGTAACAGATTCACGAGTTCAATGTTTTTTTTCCATCTCAAAAAATGCCCAACGCGCCTAAAGAAGTTTTCACTTCAAGTCGCGAGTTCAGTGGTTTTTTTCCATCTCAAAAAATGTCCAACGCGCATAAAGAAGTTTTCACTTCAATCACTTCAAATATACAGAGGTGTCGGTTACAGGTGTCGCAAGTTCAATGTTTTTTTCCCATCTCAAAAAATGCCCAACGCGCATAAAGAAGTTTTCACTTCAATCACTTCAAATATACAGAGGTGTCGGTAACAGTGACGGTTACAGGTGTCGCGAGTTCAATGGTTTTTTCCCATCTCAAAAAATGCCCAACGCGCCTAATGAAGTTTTCACTTCAAAAATTCACAACCAATTATGTAACATAATCTGTTACATCAGGATTGTCAAACCTTTTAGCTTTCTCAAGCTGCACTTACACAGAATTTTTTTCATAAGCTGTGCATAAACTTTAATAACTTTATGCTCAGACAACACATACTTTGGCATGCATTGTAATCTGTAAAAATAGAGTTATAGATAGGTTTACCATATTTATGGGATTGTCCTGGCCAGTCAGGGATTTAGTATCACACTCTGGGTTGGTGTATGGGTACATTCAATAAAAATGAAGATGTTTTCCAGAAGAAAATAACAAGTCATTTTGATCCATGAATCTCATCCATTTCCAGTCTTTCTTCCTATTTGGTTGTTTCTGGCATCGAAATTTTATTTGAAGTTAATCCCAGATAGAGAGAGAGTTGTGGTAACCCTAATTATAGTTTATTATCTATTATGTTTTATTAAAATATAAAATTATGAGCATTCAGATATTTCATAAATTTTGGTGTGTTTTTTCTACCTCATTAGGTTTATTACAGATGTTATTGCAATTTTGTCATTAAATTTTACCTGGGTATTTATTCTTCAGTTACATATAGTTGTGAAAAGCACTCACATTTCTATTAGCTATAATGGATTAATGTAAAAAAAAAAAAAAAATTTAGAACTTTAGGCTTCTTATAACTCTTAAATTTTAAAGAAACTCAACATTTTACATTTAAATATTGAATTTGTCTTTTTAACTTATAATGAAGAATGTAAAAAAGCTAATGTATTTATTAAGAAGATTTTTTTTTATTATTAATAAAATTAAAAAAAATTAATAATATTTAATTCATTTAATTTTATTAGTAATGTTTTGATTTTATTTTTTTAATTTTATTACTTTTTATTTATTACTTTTTATTAAATTATGTAACAGGTACACTTAATATGTGCAACATTATTTTAGCTAATGTATTAGTATCACGTAGGTTACTCCTATAAAGGACAAATTATCTGATCCTTCTCACAACATTTTTCTTTTCCAAATAGATTCTTTTTTTCTGCAAATTACTTCCTATGTCTTAAGTTGAATGCTATCTAATTCCATATGATAACCAATTTCATAAATAAAGGTTAACTCACAAGTAAATATGATGGTTTCAATCTGCAATTGCCCCCCCACCCCCCCAAAAATAACCAAATTGTCCCATAAAAAAATAGCCATCTGACTGGCAATTATGTATTCTTTCAATTTATATTAAAAATATTTATTGTACAAATATCTGAAAATTTCTAAATGAACGCTTACTTATAACATCATATTGACTTTGTCATTAAATTTTAACTCAGTATACCAAATGTGAAGTCATTCATTCAAGTACTTTAGGACAAGGCCAAAAGTAAGGAGGGGGGCAAAGTGGGCATGTGGCCCAGAAACAAACAGCAGAAGGTGAAGGGGGTTCCACATGAAATTTGGATAAAAATATCTTGTAGCCATAAAATCTAAAAAAAAAAACTAAGTGCATTTAAATTGTCAAATAGAGAAAAAGATTCATTGACAATACAAGACAGCAAATGGATAAGAAAAAAGAAACCATTCTCTTAAGCTATTTCCATTCTCCCAATCCAAATATACCATGTCTATGCGTCCTATCATAGAAATCGTATTCCTGTATAGGAAGAATGGGTAACTAAAAGTGCTGTTACACAAGGTGTAAAAGTTTCTGCTACTTTCCTTTGACACCATGTTAAACCTATAGCTTCAAGAGAGTTGTTCAAAAATCAAGCACATTTTTATTGTTGGAACAATTTTATCGCTTGTAGCTCACCATTGGACCTATATCGCATGGAACAGCCAATCAAATGATTTTATTGTACATTATTGTAATTGTATTTTATTGTAAGTGTTTTTCTTTGGTATTATAAGGTGAAACTTTAGAAGTCCTTATTTCTTTGATATTCGAAAAATATTTAGAAAAAATTCTTGCTTAAATACAAATTATAAAATAGTTTGAACGTTAAAAGTGTAAGACAATGCAAATGTCTTTCCCACTGAGTTTTTCCTGGCAATTTCAAGGAATCAGTTTTTTTACCATCTTGAAATTGACCGACCATTGCATGTTAATGTTTACTTCATTTGATGGTGCTCACTATATCAATTACATTTGTAAAAACAAAATGTTTAATTGATTTGCATCTTAAAATATCAAAACATAGTAAATGTAAAAGGTGGGCTAGGCCTTTCAATCAGACAACATGCAGGTATTTTTCTTTAACCCTTACAGGACCATAAGATGTCCAAGACTAAATATGCCAATACAACACAATATTTTAGCTATTGTGGGTGTAAAGTAAGAGAATATCACCAGAAAAACATAGCAGGGTGTATAGGTTTCCTATAATTTCATGGGAAATATTTTCCCTATGGACCATAAAAGTAAATAAACGAAGAGTTAGGTTTATTATATCAGTATTTTATTTATTGCTTTGTAATACAAAAAACATAATAAAAATTATCAGAAAAGTAAAATAAATAGTTAGTTATGGTATTCTACGAAACAATTTCGTTTACTTGTGAAGCACAAGTGGACATTGCACATAACACATTTATTATGTGTCCTATTTTATTAGTTTGACAGTTCTTTTTTTTTTTTATTCGTTCAGAAACACATATGCCGCTTTGGACATACATTTTATTTTGACATTCAGTAAAAAAAAATATCGATTCAATAATAATTGAACAATCAATAACGATTTTTGTAGAAGGGAAAAATATTTCCCTTGAGCGTGAAAGGGTTAACTAAAGTGACAGCTACTATCATATTTGAAGCATTGTAACTCATAATTTCAAGAAATTTTTATCAAGATTATGTTTTTACATTGAAATAAGAAAATACCCAATTTTTGGATATTTACCCCTAGCTTGGATATATACCCAAAAACTATCTACTCATTGAGTGTTTATCCTTCCCACATCACTAACTCTGACTAAAAAAAAAATTAACTTTACATCACCATCAATATCTTTTACACACATTTCTGAACTTTTAAGCAGAATTATATATCAGGCACAATAATTTGCATACACAGGGATTATCACAATGTTTTGTCTGATCAGTGTAATACAGGAAATTAAACTAATGCATTTCTTTCAATAATAAATTTTTGCTCCTATCATCTTGCAGCAATATTAAAAGTAAATGCATAGCAAAATGAAAAAAAATATTAAAATATCAATTTTCAGTTCTCTACCCTGTTGGGCAGCATACAGGTAATTGTCTGCCGGTTGAATCCTGTGTTCTTTCAACACCTGTACATGTTTTTGTTGTAGGTAAAAAAAGATAAAATACACAAAGATCAAAATATGAAATTGTCCCTTGCGACTCTCATAATCAAACCTGATTTTAAAAAAGATTGACATAAAAATAATCAAACCAAATGCAGTCAGGTTAATATGAAATCCTACTTCACCAAACTATCTCATGGTCTTCATACAAAGAATTACACAATTTTTTGCTTTTCCTATTTTTTTTAAAGCAAAGGATACATAGCAGCCATTGTAAATTATGCAGACGAAACTATATGCATTTTCAAGACTGTTGTAGTAGTGCCATTCTTGTTCCATATTGTACCAGCAGGGCTGAAATTAAGGGGGGGGGGGGGGCAAAAGGGGCATGTGCCCTAGGTGCCAAGATGGAAGGCAAAGGGACATCAAATGAACAGTTGTTGTTTGATAGAAAAAAATATATAGGAAGTTTGTGTAAAAATGTCCTGTAGCAGGAAAATCAAAAAGAACTAGTCGGATGGGCCAATCCCAAGACTTTCTTCTATCTCACACAGATTTCACATACACTAAAACGAATCAATCCAATTTATATTAATGTCTAACTGAATCTAAAGTTTTATTAAATTCCGTGCATTAGTTCTTGAGATATGACTATCGCTAAAATCGTGTAAATCCTGTAAAATGCAGCGTAGCAGTGCCACCTGCTGAGCGACTTAGACCAAAACCTAATCGATAACAACTTATGCAACTTATGTCAACATCTAACAGAATCTGAAGTTTGATGAAATTCCATGCATTAGTTCTTGAGATATAGTTATCATAAAAATCGAGAAAAAAGTGGTATAGCAGAGCCACCTGTTGAGATATCTACACCAAAACGTAATCAGTGTCTATTTATGTCACGATCTAACTGAACCTGAAGTTTGATGAAAATAACTGCAATAGATCTTGAGATAGAGATATTGCGGAAATCGTGATAAATGAAGCATAGCAGTGCCACCTGTCGAGCGATTTTCACCAAAAACTATTCCGCAAGAAATTTATATCAGGTACTAACTGAATATAAAGTTTTATTAAATTTCATGCATTAGTTCTTGAGATAGAGCACCCACAATATTTTTGTCACATATAGACAGACAGAGTCACAGACTCACAGACAGACATTTTCTAAAAACAGTCAAATCATGTTCAGGACCTTCTAAAACGTGTAAATCCATCAAAAACCGGAGGTCGAAAATGTTCATGAATCCAATACTTTCTTCTTGTAACGATAGAAGAAAGTAAAAATGTAAATGCACCAAAATTTTAAAATATGTTTTCGATTGTTTAACCTGAAAATTATCTAATATTTAATCATTAGTGTTTTTACAACAGATATTATAACGAACTAAGATTAATGTTTTAATTTTATTTAAAAAAATTCTGCATATTATTGATAAAAATGTGCATTTTTCTGAAACTGCTTTCTATCCCGTGTTTAATAAGGTCTTAATGGAATGTTTTAACTGAGTAATATACAGGGTGTCCCAAATTTATTTTTACAACTTTGATCCTCCATAAAACTTAAACGAAATTACGTAACAAAAATCTGTTTATTGAAGTTCCAAAGTTTTACTTGATGCTAGAAGAGCTCCACATGAACACCTTTGATTGCACGGACAAAGACAAGACGGTATGCATATAAATTGCCTTTACTTGTATAGAGACCACAGCAACATTTCCGGCCTCTTGATTGGTAGATTCCTTTTATGTGATTTACTTTAGCGCCATTACTAAAAACGCAAGACACTGATGTTGAAAAAACTGCTCAATAAGTTTTTTTCCCTTTTTCCTGAAATGGCTGCCTTTTCGAAAGTTAAACTTCCCACTTCATTTTTTAATGAAATTGAATCAGTTTCTTTAAACTTAATTACAGTTTGCAGCAATGTTAAAAATTTAGGGGATTGCAACAAGTGGGTGAAAGAATTTGGGAATTTGCATAATAGAAAATGGAATTCAAGATCATCAAAGCCATGTGGACAAAGATTAGCTTGCACGTATGTACAATATTAATTTAGAGATCATTTAAAGCAAAATGTGTAACATATATATATATATATATTTTGAAATTGTTCTTATTACAGAGGTAATTTATGGAAATGATTCTTAATTCAATTGTGGCGCTATCTATCTATATTTGAGAACATAAATTTATACACATTTTTTAATTAAAAAAATGTTTAATTTGAAATTAATTTTGGTTTTGTGCAGAAAAAACAAATAAAATTTCATTTTCCAAAAGAAAAAAAAAGTGTGTAAAATTAAAGAAATATATTTTCCGGGTAGATATTTTGGAATGTGAAATTTGTATAGAGATATATTTTGTTGTGATTATGCACAGATCAAAATTTTAATTTAGTTGATTCATTTAATAATGAGTTAATTATAAAAAAAATATATCTAATACTAGGTATTTAATTTATTAATGAATGAATTTAATAACGATTGATCATTTTAAACTCTTAGCAACTTAATATTTACATAGTATTTTTAATTTTTTTAAAGTAATTTTATGATTTAGATTAATTGTTATTTCTTCTACTTACTAATTTAATGGATTTTAAAGATTGCGTATTTTCTATTTCACTTTCAGAAAACTAATTCTTTGTCACCACAGTTATTATTTAAAAGAAACTAAGAAGAAAGACTCTTTTGTAAAGGTAAGTAAAATTTATTTTATTTATTTATTGTATTTTAATTTATTTTGAAATTAAAAGAAAATATTGCATAAATTTAAAAAAAAAGGCCAAAAACATAGATTTAAATAAATATACACGTAGCTGTAACTATTATTATTATTTTTGTTTTTAGTTTTGATAAACCATTATCAAAACCAAAACAGGAACGAAAAATCATGCATCAAGCATAGATTATGTAACACTTTCCAATGCTTCAAAAATAATTTTACAAATCATTACCTTTAATAAACTGAAAGATAGCATCTAAGTAAACAATTTGGAAAACGCATAACATATTTAAAAACGTAATTTCAGGAATTTCCAAGATATATTTCCAAAATATCAATATTCAGAAAAATATCCGAATACTTTTATTCAGCCCTGTATATGATCTATAGATTTGTATGGATACTACAAATTATGCTAAATTTTAGTTTAGTTAGGAAACGCGTAGCACAGTTTAAAATTCTCCTTCTGGAGTTTCTGTCAATAAATGGAAATGTGTTTGTGAACTTTTGTGCTGCCCTGTATATGATCTACAGAATTTATACACACCAAGTAATAGACAAAAAGTGAGTTAAATTTAAAATCGCGTTCAGAGACTTAAAACACACTTCAAGGAATTATTGTTAACAGAAAGTAGAGGATTCTTTTGTGTGTCCCTGTAAACGAACGATGACTGCTATACACACAATATTCTGCAGTAAACCTTTTGTAATGCACCTTAGTAATATATATAAATTTCAATGCATTTAAAATTGTGAAACATTATTTAATTAAACCGCAAACGATTTTTCTTCATAGACGTAATGTAATGTAATTCTTTTGACTGTCCTTGTAAAGTAACTATAAGTGCTATCCACACCCTATTCCATATTAAGCTTCTTGTAATGCACTTTAGTGATATATATCAATTACAATGTGTTTGAAGTTGTGTAACATCATTAAAATAAGCCGCAAATGATTTTTCCCCATAGCCGTAATGTAATGGATTTCTTTTGAGTGTCCCTGTAAAAAAAACTATAAGTGCTACACACTTCAGTTGAAATAGGGAACATGCTATAGATAACGACAATAACATATAAAAATTGCAGGGAAATCCGAGCATATTTACGAGAGTTAGAGCACGGACAGATGGCAGACAAACCGAAGTCATAAACACTTTTCAACTAAGTTGGAAAGTGTTAAAAACATACACAGGATTTTCGTTAAGCGGGTGCTTGATGTAAAAGAAAAGTATCCATCTTCGGTTGTGAAAACAGTTAAAAGGAGGGGGGGAATTTCAATATTATTTTCAAAGTATTACCTGATTTTATCAATTTTATATGCAAAACGGTGGGGTAGGAGGAGGCTCTTGTAAATGAGATACATGATACATACATGTACTTTTACTTAAAAGAAAGACATTGTAGCTAAATACATTTATATCCTTCCCCCTAAAAAAAATGGATACATTCTGCAATTTATTTCTCTTTTTGTTTAGTGTCCTCAGCTTGAAAAACTGAAAAGATTCAGTTGTTATGACAAGCAATAATACTGAATGAAAAGGATCAAGCTAAAATGAAATTGTGGTTTGTTGTAATGACTATCTTTAAAACAAAACTATAAATCAATAAATTTGCAATCATGTATTAATCAGCTCCACCACAATCACTTTATGCTTAGATTTAGGAGGGGGGTGAGCTGATCCTCAAAATCTCCCCTACGTACACCCATGGGTTTATCTTTACATTTATTTACAGGAAAATTTAAATAAGCATTTAATAAAATCCTACAAGTAAAATACTTTATATTTTGTACTTTAATTTCTCAGAAGGTACTGCTTGCTATCCTTACTATTAATGATGCACATAACCACAGTCTAAGTACAGCTGCAGCTTTGCAATCTCTCCATTCTTTCGACCGTAAAGAAAACATCTTAGAATATTTCAACGATGGTATGGGTATTGCCAAAACTTCTAAATACCATGAAGGAATTTTATAGCTAGAGGATAAATGTATAGAAGAAGGCATGGCTAATAGTCAAATCAATCCTTCTTACAGAGTTGTGCAATATTGGTGTGAACAATGGCGTCTTGAAAATCTTGGCCCAAGAAGTGGTCAAGGTCTAATTGAAGTAAATCATCAGTAAGGGAAACAAGTGGGTAAGTGTGATCGATGATCGCACAAAGGGTTTTGTTTAATATTCCTTTCAAAACATTTTATCCTTCCTTTAATAAATCCAAATAAATTTCATTTTCAAGAATAAAAAAAGGTCACATTTTTTATAAAGTGAAAATTTTTCTTGTTTTTTTGCTATTATACTCTGTTATAAGCATTTGACATTTGTCATGTGGACATCACATTAATCATCAGCAGCATCGCTATTGACATCTGTCATGTGGACTAAATGCGATTTAAAAAAAAATATTTCAAAATTAAACATGTTGTATAGAGAGACCTTCAAAATGTTAGACATCAGATTAATTTTCTTTTTAATTCTCTAATGACGTCATATTAAGCTGCTTTCTGTATTTACACATACTCATACTCCTTCTATTATTGAGAAATGTTTGAAATTTTCCGTTTTATTACCAATATGACGTTATATTAATCTTTTTTGTAATTGGTGAAACTTTTTATTTCATTTTCATTTTTCACGTGGAAATCTTTTAATAGAAAATTAATTATTAAAGAAAGAATTTTATTGTGGATTTTTAATTGTTGGCAACTGCTATAATGAAAAATGTTTAAATTTAATAGGAAAATGCTGTTAGATTTTTGTTTTTTTATCTCTATATAGTAAAAAATATGATTTTTTCAAATTTTATGATTTTGAGCTTCATAGCAGGTATTCAGCTATAAGTACACAAAATTTCATGCCTGTAAGTTAAATAGTTTCTGAGAACCGGCTCTGTGATGAACAGACAATAAAGCGGGAGTAATGTGGTTTTGTGAGATGAATGAAACACTAAAAAAAGCGTGCAATTTATTATCGATTATTTTTTATGTAATCTAATACATTTAATTAAGCCTTTTGTTTTAAATTCGCTTAGTATTTACTTTTTTGGAAGACAAATTAAGGAAAATTATTTCATTACTATAAAATATTTTTTAAAAAAAGCTAATCTTAATTTTTATGCGCTAGATAGAATTTTTAAGTTTCTCAAATAAAAGTATTAATTTGAAGTCTTGATCTCACATAATGATTTTATTTTCTGCCTTCTTTGTTAAATTGTTGTCATTTTTTTTGTATACTAACACAGGTTGAAAACAGATATTCTAAAAAGATGAAGAAGTTGTAATGCTTTTCTTATAATTTCAGCTTTATAAATATCAATACTTATTTTTCTTATTTCAAATTTCCTGAATTCATTATTAGTTTTGTCTGGTTTTTAGCGAGTTTCTCATTTGTTTTAACTCTGGCATCCAACTCGAGATTCCCGGTATAAAGAACTTTTTTTTTGAAAATTCTAATAGATTTTTTACATTTAATATATATTTTTTATTTCCCCCTAACAACATCAAAGAACATGTTTATATGGAATATGTCTATTATATATTAAGATAAAATTTTGAAATTTATTAAAGCAGTAATTTCGTATTGGCCTCATGCCAAAAGTTAATAGCCAAAGAAATTGCTAAAAATTTCGTTCTACAGCAGTTCTTTTTATTCTGATAATTTCAGAGGTTTTAAGCACTTATTTCAATTACATGTCTGCTAAATTTGTGTTTTATTTATACTATTTTATTTATTGCTTAATAAAGTTTTAATCTCGTTATTGAATATTAGCTGGAAACAAATGCTGACTATTTATATTGTTTAAAGTGCAAACGGATTAATATTTTGTAATCGTCTGCAAGCGATAGAGATATATATATATATATATCTTTTAATCATGCTTGAAATTTAATTTAAATGCTATAAGAAATGAGTCAATTTCAATACAGTTTTCAAACAAATTGCATTTGAAAGTAGATTTTTCCCCTATATAACGGTGTAAATATTTTAAAATATGTGAAATTTAAAAAATGGCAGTAGCAAAAATTGCAAAACCAAATTTCATCGTCAAGTGTTGCCATTCGCAAAATGACGTCAGCGTTACACACGGACACGTTTGTCCTTTATAATATAGATATAGTAATAATACTAAACTGGTACGTTGTGGCCATCACAAAACTTTCTTCTACATAAATCAAGTCATCTGCAGCCAAAGTTAAATGACAATCCATTCGTTATTGAGATATAGCTAATGCCGAAACCGCAACAAACAGAGCACAGCAACGTCACCTGTTGGGCGGTAGACACCAAAACATAGTAATGATCTATTTTTGTCATGGTCTAATAGAATATATAAAGTTTGGTGGACTTCCGTGAATTGAGATATAGCTAGGGCGGAAATCATGAAAAATGCCACATAGCAGCGTCACCTGTTGATTGATTTACACCAAAAACTAATCAGCACCTATATATATCAAGGTCTAACTGAATCTAAAGTTTTATTAAATTCCGTGCATTGGTTCTTGAGATAGTGCACCCACAATCTTTTGTCACATTTAAACAGATAGACAGATAGACAGACATTTTCTGAAAACAGTCATTCATGTTCAGGACCTTTTAAAACATATAAATACGTCAAAAATTTGAATTCAAAACTTTTCATGAGTCCAATACTTTCCTCTTATAAAGATAGAAGAAAGTAAAAATGATAAAATGCCTCAGCACACATATACCGTCGAAAATTTAAAATAGATATTTCTGTATCAGATCAAAAGAAAAAAGTGGTATAGCAGCACCACCTGTTGGGATATTTACACCAAAACGTAATCAATGTATTTATGTTAAGGTATAACTGACTCTGAAGTTTGATGAAATTCTGAGTATTAGTTCTTGAGATATAGCTATAGCAAAAATCAGGAAAAAGGTGGTATAGCAGCGCCACCTGTTGGGATATCTACAATAAAACATAATCAACGTCTATTTATGTCAAGGTCTAACTGAATCTGAAGTTTGATGAAAGTAAGTGCATTAGTTCTTGAGATAGAGCTATTGCAAAAATTGTTAAAAATGCCGCATAGCAGCACCACCTATTTGGCAATTTTCACCAAAAACTAATCAGCATCAATTTATATCAGGGACTAACTAAATATAAAGTTTTATTAAATTTTGCGCGTTAGTTCTTGAGATAGTGTCCACAAAATTTTTGTCACATACAGACAGACAGACATTTTCTAAAAATAGTCAAATTGTGTTCAGGACCTTCTAAAATGTATAAATCAGTTGAAAACCGGAAGTCGAAAATGTTCATGAATCCAATACTTTCTTCTTGTAACGATAGAAGAAAGTAAAAATGTAAATGCACCAAAATTTTAAAATATGTTTTCGATTGTTTAACCTGAAAATTATCTAATATTTAATCATTAGTGTTTTTACAACAGATATTATAACGAACTAAGATTAATGTTTTAATTTTATTTTAAAAAATTCTGCATATTATTGATAAAAATGTGCATTTTTCTGAAACTGCTTTCTATCCCGTGTTTAATAAGGTCTTAATGGAATGTTTTAACTGAGTAATATACAGGGTGTCCCAAATTTATTTTTACAACATTGATCCTCCATAAAACTTAAACGAAATTAGGTAACAAAAATCTGTTTATTGAAGTTCCAAAGTTTTACTTGATGCTAGAAGAGCTCCACATGAACACCTTTGATTGCACGGACAAAGACAAGACGGTATGCATATAAACTGCCTTTACTTGTATAGACACCACAGCAACATT
Source organism: Maratus michaelseni (assembly GCA_963931845.1). Classification (NCBI taxonomy): domain Eukaryota; kingdom Metazoa; phylum Arthropoda; class Arachnida; order Araneae; family Salticidae; genus Maratus; species Maratus michaelseni. Next base: position 249,266,591 of record OZ007599.1, read on the forward strand.
TCCGGCCTCTTGATTGGTAGATTCCTTTTATGTGATTTACTTTAGCGCCATTACTAAAAACGCAAGACACTGATGTTGAAAAAACTGCTCAATAAGTTTTTTTCCCTTTTTCCTGAAATGGCTGCCTTTTCGAAAGTTAAACTTCCCACTTCATTTTTTAATGAAATTGAATCAGTTTCTTTAAACTTAATTACAGTTTGCAGCAATGTTAAAAATTTAGGGGATTGCAACAAGTGGGTGAAAGAATTTGGGAATTTGCATAATAGAAAATGGAATTCAAGATCATCAAAGCCATGTGGACAAAGATTAGCTTGCACGTATGTACAATATTAATTTAGAGATCACTTAAAGCAAAATGTGTAACATATATATATATATATTTTGAAATTGTTCTTATTACAGAGGTAATTTATGGAAATGATTCTTAATTCAATTGTGGCGCTATCTATCTATATTTGAGAACATAAATTTATACACATTTTTTAATTAAAAAAATGTTTAATTTGAAATTAATTTTGGTTTTGTGCAGAAAAAACAAATAAAATTTCATTTTCCAAAAGAAAAAAAAAGTGTGTAAAATTAAAGAAATATATTTTCCGGGTAGATATTTTGGAATGTGAAATTTGTATAGAGATATATTTTGTTGTGATTATGCACAGATCAAAATTTTAATTTAGTTGATTCATTTAATAATGAGTTAATTATAAAAAAAATATATCTAATACTAGGTATTTAATTTATTAATGAATGAATTTAATAACGATTGATCATTTTAAACTCTTAGCAACTTAATATTTACATAGTATTTTTAATTTTTTTAAAGTAATTTTATGATTTAGATTTATTGTTATTTCTTCTACTTACTAATTTAATGGATTTTAAAGATTGTGTATTTTCTATTTCACTTTCAGAAAACTAATTCTTTGTCACCACAGTTATTATTTAAAAGAAACTAAGAAGAAAGACTCTTTTGTAAAGGTAAGTAAAATTTATTTTATTTATTTATTGTATTTTAATTTATTTTGAAATTAAAAGAAAATATTGCATAAATTTAAAAAAAAGGCCAAAAACATAGATTTAAATAAATATACACGTAGCTGTAACTATTATTATTATTTTTGTTTTTAGTTTTGATAAACCATTATCAAAACCAAAACAGGAACGAAAAATCATGCATCAAGCATAGATTATGTAACACTTTCCAACGCTTCAAAAATAATTTTACAAATCATTACCTTTAATAAACTGAAAGATAGCATCTAAGTAAACAATTTGGAAAACGCATAACATATTTAAAAACGTAATTTCAGGAATTTCCAAGATATATTTCCAAAATATCAATATTCAGAAAAATATCCGAATACTTTTATTCAGCCCTGTATATGATCTATAGATTTGTATGGATACTACAAATTATGCTAAATTTTAGTTTAGTTAGGAAACGCGTAGCACAGTTTAAAATTCTCCTTCTGGAGTTTCTGTCAATAAATGGAAATGTGTTTGTGAACTTTTGTGCTGCCCTGTATATGATCTACAGAATTTATACACACCAAGTAATAGACAAAAAGTGAGTTAAATTTAAAATCGCGTTCAGCGACTTAAAACACACTTCAAGGAATTATTGTTAACAGACAGTAGAGGATTCTTTTGTGTGTCCCTGTAAACGAACGATGACTGCTATACACACAATATTCTGCAGTAAACCTTTTGTAATGCACCTTAGTAATATATATAAATTTCAATGCATTTAAAATTGTGAAACATTATTTAATTAAACCGCAAACGATTTTTCTTCATAGACGTAATGTAATGTAATTCTTTTGACTGTCCTTGTAAAGTAACTATAAGTGCTATCCACACCCTATTCCATATTAAGCTTCTTGTAATGCACTTTAGTGATATATATCAATTACAATGTGTTTGAAGTTGTGTAACATCATTAAAATAAGCCGCAAATGATTTTTCCCCATAGCCGTAATATAATGGATTTCTTTTGAGTGTCCCTGTAAAAAAAACTATAAGTGCTACACACTTCAGTTGAAATAGGGAACATGCTATAGATAACGACAATAACATATAAAAATTGCAGGGAAATCCGAGCATATTTACGAGAGTTAGAGCATGGACAGATGGCAGACAAACCGAAGTCATAAACACTTTTCAACTAAGTTGGAAAGTGTTAAAAACATACACAGGATTTTTGTTAAGCGGGTGCTTGATGTAAAAGAAAAGTATCCATCTTCGGTTGTGAAAACAGTTAATTCTGGGTGAGGAAGGAGGGGGGGAATTTCAATATTATTTTCAAAGTATTACCTGATTTTATCAATTTTATATGCAAAACGGTGGGGTAGGAGGAGGCTCTTGTAAATGAGATACATGATACATACATGTACTTTTACTTAAAAGAAAGACATTGTAGCTAAATACATTTATACCCTTCCCCCTAAAAAAAATGGATACATTCTGCAATTTATTTCTCTTTTTGTTTAGTGTCCTCAGCTTGAAAAACTGAAAAGATTCAGTTGTTATGACTAGCAATAATACTGAATGAAAAGGATCAAGCTAAAATGAAATTGTGGTTTGTTGTAATGACTATCTTTAAAACAAAACTATAAATCAATAAATTTGCAATCATGTATTAATCAGCTCCACCACAATCACTTTATGCTTAGATTTAGGAGGGGGGTGAGCTGATCCTCAAAATCTCCCCTACGTACACCCATGGGTTTATCTTTACATTTATTTACAGGAAAATTTAAATAAGCATTTAATAAAATCCTACAAGTAAAATACTTTATATTTTGTACTTTAATTTCTCAGAAGGTACTGCTTGCTATCCTTACTATTAATGATGCACATAACCACAGTCTAAGTGCAGCTGCAGCTTTGCAATCTCTCCATTCTTTCGACCGTAAAGAAAACATCTTAGAATATTTCAGCGATGGTATGGGTATTGCCAAAACTTCTAAATACCATGAAGGAATTTTATAGCTAGAGGATAAATGTATAGAAGAAGGCATGGCTAATAGTCAAATCAATCCTTCTTACAGAGTTGTGCAATATTGGTGTGAACAATGGCGTCTTGAAAATCTTGGCCCAAGAAGTGGTCAAGGTCTAATTGAAGTAAATCATCAGTAAGGGAAACAAGTGGGTAAGTGTGATCGATGATCGCACAAAGGGTTTTGTTTAATATTCCTTTCAAAACATTTTATCCTTCCTTTAATAAATCCAAATAAATTTCATTTTCAAGAATAAAAAAAGGTCACATTTTTTATAAAGTAAAAATTTTTCTTGTTTTTTTGCTATTATACTCTGTTATAAGCATTTGACATTTGTCATGTGGACATCACATTAATCATCAGCAGCATCGCTATTGACATCTGTCATGTGGACTAAATGCGATTTTAAAAAAAATATTTCAAAGTTAAACATGTTGTATAGAGACCTTCAAAATGTTAGACATCAGATTAATTTTCTTTTTAATTCTCTAATGACGTCATATTAAGCTGCTTTCTGTATTTACACATACTCATACTCCTTCTATTATTGAGAAATGTTTGAAATTTTCCGTTTTATTACCAATATGACGTTATATTAATCTTTTTTGTAATTGGTGAAACTTTTTATTTCATTTTCATTTTTCACGTGGAAATCTTTTAATAGAAAATTAATTATTACAGAAAGAATTTTATTGTGGATTTTTAATTGTTGGCAACTGCTATAATGAAAAATGTTTAAATTTAATAGGAAAATGCTGTTAGATTTTTGTTTTTTTATCTCTATATAGTAAAAAATATGATTTTTTCAAATTTTATGATTTTGAGCTTCATAGCAGGTATTCAGCTATAAGTACACAAAATTTCATGCCTGTAAGTTAAATAGTTTCTGAGAACCGGCTCTGTGATGAACAGACAATAAAGCGGGAGTAATGTGGTTTTGTGAGATGAATGAAACACTAAAAAAAGGCGTGCAATTTATTATCGATTATTTTTTATGTAATCTAATACATTTAATTAAGCCTTTTGTTTTAAATTCGCTTAGTATTTACTTTTTTGGAAGACAAATTAAGGAAAATTATTTCATTACTATAAAATATTTTTTTTAAAAAGCTAATCTTAATTTTTATGCGCTAGATAGAATTTTTAAGTTTCTCAAATAAAAGTATTAATTTGAAGTCTTGATCTCACATAATGATTTTATTTTCTGCCTTCTTTGTTAAATTGTTGTCATTTTTTTTGTATACTAACACAGGTTGAAAACAGATATTCTAAAAAGATGAAGAAGTTGTAATGCTTTTCTTATAATTTCAGCTTTATAAATATCAATACTTATTTTTCTTATTTCAAATTTCCTGAATTCATTATTAGTTTTGTCTGGTTTTTAGCGAGTTTCTCATTTATTTTAACTCTGGCATCCAACTCGAGATTCCCGGTATAAAGAACTTTTTTTTTTGAAAATTCTAATAGATTTTTTACATTTAATATATTTTTTTTATTTCCCCCTAACAACATCAAAGAACATGTTTATATGGAATATGTCTATTATATATTAAGATAAAATTTTGAAATTTATTAAAGCAGTAATTTTGTATTGGCCTCATGCCAAAAGTTAATAGCCAAAGAAATTGCTAAAAATTTCGTTCTACAGCAGTTCTTTTTATTCTGATAATTTCAGAGGTTTTAAGCACTTATTTCAATTACATGTCTGCTAAATTTGTGTTTTATTTATACTATTTTATTTATTGCTTAATAAAGTTTTAATCTCGTTATTGAATATTAGCTGGAAACAAATGCTGACTATTTATATTGTTTAAAGTGCAAACGGATTAATATTTTGTAATCGTCTGCAAGCGATAGAGATATATATATCTTTTAATCATGCTTGAAATTTAATTTAAATGCTATAAGAAATGAGTCAATTTCAATACAGTTTTCAAACAAATTGCATTTGAAAGTAGATTTTTCCCCTATATAACGGTGTAAATATTTTAAAATATGTGAAATTTAAAAAATGGCAGTAGCAAAAATTGCAAAACCAAATTTCATCGTCAAGTGTTGCCATTCGCAAAATGACGTCAGCGTTACACACGGACACGTTTGTCCTTTATAATATAGATATAGTAATAATACTAAACTGGTATGTTGTGGCCATCACAAAACTTTCTTCTACATAAATCAAGTCATCTGCAGCCAAAGTTAAATGACAATCCATTCGTTATTGAGATATAGCTAATGCCGAAACAGCAACAAACAGAGCACAGCAACGTCACCTGTTGGGCGGTAGACACCAAAACATAGTAATGATCTATTTTTGTCATGGTCTAATAGAATATATAAAGTTTGGTGGACTTCCGTGAATTGAGATATAGCTAGGGCGGAAATCATGAAAAATGCCACATAGCAGCGTCACCTGTTGATTGATTTACACCAAAAACTAATCAGCACCTATATATATCAAGGTCTAACTGAATCTAAAGTTTTATTAAATTCCGTGCATTGGTTCTTGAGATAGTGCACCCACAATCTTTTGTCACATTTAAACAGATAGACAGACAGACAGACATTTTCTGAAAACAGTCATTCATGTTCAGGACCTTTTAAAACATATAAATACGTCAAAAATATGAATTCAAAACTTTTCATGAGTCCAATACTTTCCTCTTATAAAGATAGAAGAAAGTAAAAATGATAAAATGCCTCAGCACACATATACCGTCGAAAATTTAAAATAGATATTTCTTTATCAGATCAAAAGAAAAAAGTGGTATAGCAGCACCACCTGTTGGGATATCTACACCAAAACGTAACCAATGTATTTATGTTAAGGTATAACTAACTGACTCTGAAGTTTGATGAAATTCTGAGTATTAGTTCTTGAGATATAGCTATAGCAAAAATCAGGAAAAAGGTGGTATAGCAGCGCCACCTGTTGGGATATCTACAATAAAACATAATCAACGTCTATTTATGTCAAGGTCTAACTGAATCTGAAGTTTGATGAAAGTAAGTGCATTAGTTCTTGAGATAGAGCTATTGCAGAAATTGTTAAAAATGCCGCATAGCAGCACCACCTATTTGGCAATTTTCACCAAAAACTAATCAGCATCAATTTATATCAGGGACTAACTAAATATAAAGTTTTATTAAATTTTGCGCGTTAGTTCTTGAGATAGTGTCCACAAAATTTTTGTCACATACAGACAGACAGACATTTTCTAAAAATAGTCAAATCGTGTTCAGGACCTTCTAAAATGTATAAATCAGTTGAAAACCGGAAGTCGAAAATTTTCATGAATCCAATACTTTCTTCTTGTAAAGATAGAAGAAATTAAAAATTGAGCAATGTGCATTAAAATTGACAAATAGATAAAAGATTTGACTACAATACAAGACAGCAAATGAATAAGGAGTTATGTTTAATAATGTTTAAATATATATGCATAATAATAATATATATGCATATGTATTAAATATATATGCATAGTAATATGCATAATAATGTTTAAAATGTTATTTAAATGTTTAAAATGTTATTTTAATGTAATTTAAAATGTTATACATGTTATACTTTTCTTTAACAAAGTTTAAAGCTTGATTTTTTAAAATTTATTATAAAACATTCTACTTCAGAATTAGGATCCAAGAGGTAAGCTAAAAAATGAGCTGATGTTAATGCTTGTTCTTATCATTTATTAACTAATTTTTTGTAACAATTTCTGTAATTTTTCAGTTTTCCTTCAGATTTTTTGAGATATTGACAACATTTGATATTACTCTTTGCATTTATCTAATGCCACTGAAATGGATTCCAACATTGAAAGTATTTCTTTTGCCACATTCATGGCTTTTGATCTGATTTTGGTGTAGAAATTTAGAAAAATATACAAAAAATGTTCAAAACAATACATAAAATTGATTTTTTTAAAAGTTAGTCAAGGATTTAAAAAAAATCATTTGATTTAAATCATGACTTTAATCATTTGATTAAAATCATTTAGACCCTGGTTTGAAGTAGTGTAACATCTTTAACCTCTTCACAAGGGCTCTTTCAAGAATACATGCTAAAGGACAGATGCTGTCTGAGCCCCTGTATAAAGTTTAAAATGTATTTCAAACAATTATCACCCATAGACCATAATGTATCCAAGTTATTTTCAGTATTCCTATAAATGAATTGTAAATGCTGCAAACTATTTTCAATAGGGAATATGCTATAGAATCTTTAATAATAAATATCAATTTCATAACAATCAAAATATATGTATGAAAGCAGACAGACAGATGGACGAACTGAAGCTATAAACACTTTCAACTATGTTGATTAAGAAAGTTGAATAAGCATTTAAGTTATACATGTCCCCCCCCCTCCCAAAATTTCTGGTCACGCTATGCCTATGCTGAGGGGTAAAAAAAATCTTGCTTACCACTATTTTTTTTTTTAAAGTGTGTAATGAACTTTCTCCACCTAACCATTAAGGGGCTACTTCACTGGCTCTCCCAGACAGAGCAGCTAATGTTATTTCAATGGGAGAAATTTAGAAGTGTCATCTTTTCGCATTTTGCTCGAATTTAGTAATTTTTGTAGCTTTCAAAACCTGTACATTTAAATTATGCACGCTCCTTTCAAATTTTATTTTATTAATTTTTTTTAATGTGATATAAGTGCGTTATTTTGAAGATTCATGTTTAGTGTCTTATCGCGAAAAATCTGTTTGACATTTTAAAATTTGGTAAAGACACAATCGTAGCCTGATTATTTAGCTTTCCAAAAATGCTTTTTATTTTGATTTAAAAAAAATTTTAATCGATGCTACAATCCTAAAAAAATTGTACTGCCTTTTTTTAAACAGCCGAAAACAGTAAAATGACCGCCCCAAACAAGTTACCTCCCTTTCTTTCCGGGAACTCAACGGGGAGTCAACGGGAAAAATCTTCATGGAGCGATAAGAAAGAACACCTAATGTGTGAAATTTTGCCTTTGGCTATCAGTATGCAACTTGTAAAGCTGCAAATTTCATTTTAAGAGCAGAGAAGAAAGTTTAAAAAATGGTATTTTGAAATGATGTAAATAGGTGCTGATTATTTGTTTTACTAGGCATCATACAGATTTTTAGAAAACGTTATTGATTTGGGATCGATAAAGATTTTTTTTCACCTCTCACCTCTGAAGTTTAATACCTGATATTTTTTTTAATTGCCTACAATAGTAAAATGAAAAAGCGTTTATTTGCTAAACAAAAATACTAGAACTATCATTTATTCACTCTTTCTCGGGAAAAAACAAACATACAGTGGCAAGTGTCATTAAAATGAATAGATAGACAATAGACATATCCAGCGAATAAATACAGTTGTATTTAAATTTTCTACAGTACCTTTTATCTATTATTTATTACATAACTCTTACTGAGTTAGTTTTAACGTTTCTTTCGAAAATATTAAATATTTATGCGGTAGATTAACTAAAAAATAACTATTGTATAGCTTTATTATTAAAATCTGTTACACTAATTTAAAACTTAGAAATGATGAGATTATACGTGTTCTCTTTTTTCGGTAAATTTCGTGATTCTCCTTTCACAAATGAAACATTTTTAAATTATACTTCAAAGATAAAAAAAAAACATATTTCAGTGCGATTTATTATTAGTTACTATAAATGAAGCATTATTTATTTTAGCATGCAAGAATTTAAATAAATGTGTCAGTAATCAATTTTTTGTCAGACATATATTTTGTTTAAAGCTGTTTTCAAATCCAAAAGACCTACTTTCTGACACATTTCAGAATTCATTTTTCTTCGGAAACGCATGAAATTGGCAGGTGTTCTTACTCAGAGACTATGCAATCGAATAGCGTTTTCCATTATTTTAGCAAAGGAAAAGCATCTTTCAGAAAATATTATCGAATTTGGCGTTTTGAAAAGAAGAAAAACCTGTCGTCAGATGACAAAAATTGCTCATAAATCAATAAGTAACTTATTTATCAAAACATGGAAAACGTATTCGATTTCAAATCGCTTTAATAGTCAGGCTGCCAATTTACGTTTAAAAGAAAGTTTCGCGTTTGTTGAGTAGAGAACTTGAGAACCACCTCAAATTTAGTGAAAATTTTCACATTTCAAACAAGCGTTATAAATGCTCACTCCTCCATATGCAACAAATGCTCTTGGCTGTTCTCAAATCTAAACTGACTACTTTACGACATATTTTTTTAATTCGTTTCTGTTTGGAAATGCATGAAATTAGCAGGTTTTCTTATTAAGATATGATCGAAACACGTTTTCTATTTTTTGGTAAAAGCAGGCGATCTTTCAGAACATACTGTGAAAGTCGACTTTTTGACCGAACTCTCGCCGCGGCGCCGCGAGAAAAGCGTGTTGTCACGTGACAGGAATGGCTTATAATTTGGCTCTAATTGCAACAAACTGCCTCAGACAAAATGTGATAGTATCGTTAGAAAAATTAAAAACAATAAAATGAAAGTGCAAAATGAGAAACTATGAATATCTTATGGATTCGTCAGAGGAGTTTCATACGAATAATTCATTGTAAACATGTTAATTCGTCGAATACTGTCAAGCATAAAAATGACAATATTAAGCTCCTTATAACATATCGAAAAAACCCTAAGATGTGAAGAGAATAAGACATCCACACACACACACACACACACACACACACACACATATATATATATATGTATATATATATATATATTATATGTTCAGTGTCCGATATTTTAAATACGGTTTGTAAGTCTAAAAATTTTTTATATGAAGAAAGTGTTAATTCTTAGAAATTACTAATAATATTTTTAAATATTCTAATCTGATTTTGAAAAGAGTAGTAAATATGCTTTTGTGCACGCAAATTGGGCAAATAAAATTTGTATTATCTTTGTATCACTCGTATATTTGTTATATTATGTATGTCATTGAAAACATCAATAAACAGGGTATTTATTCTTTTTTGTATCGTGTAATCATTAATATAGTATATGCACAAATCAATAAAAAATTGTGTTTATATAATAAAAAGTTATTTATAAATATATTTCCATTTCATTCTGTTAGCTATTAAAGGAAAAATAAATAAATAAAGCAGTGGCGCAGCGTAAAATGTAACAATGGAGTAACATAAAGCTAGTATTACATTTATACAAATTGTTTCAACAAAGATGATACAAACTTTAAGAAGTGGAAGAACAGGTAATAATTTTTGTTTAGGAAAATTTGGATTGCAACCCTTTTGTTCAATCAAAAGTACGGGGTGTTTCACTCCAAGCCGAACACCAATTTTTGTTCATAAATTTAACGATAATGAAGCTATTTGACAAAATATTCAATAAACCTTATGATATCACAAACTGCTGGAAATCACCATCCGCGTCCAAGCAGCGCTGAACTAGGCGCTTCCTATTTTTTCGCAGGGGTTCGGTCCCATCTTGTTTCTACCAAAAACGCCAATGTTTCTTAGTCAATATTATCTTATAATTAAAGTTCTTTTAACAGAATATTGCATACATATATACGTGGTATAGCAGATTATATGCCCACAATCTATTGCAGTGGTCGATGCAGGTTTTTTTTTTTTTTTTCCCTTGGGGCCCATATTGTGAAAAAATAAGTTATTTTTGTGAAATTTATTATATTTTTGTGAAAAATAACATTTTGTAACGAAAGATGAGATTTAGCTTACCTGAATTCAAACGAAACATATAATAATAACTTCCTTCTGCTAAAGTTTTCCTTTTCTGTGAACTTGTTTTGTTTGCAAATTACTCATTTTAAAACATAACAAAATTAAAAAAATCCCTGACGGCTCGGCCTACAGGCACAGGTAGATTTCGAAGAAGCAGACCGTGGGGCACCTGATTATTGGGAATTACAGAAGAAAGACCTATTTGCCATGATGTGGCAGTTGGGACCACCCACTTCGAAATATACCTCTGCCTGTAGGTGGAGCCAGCAGAGATGTTTTTATTTTATTTTTATTTATTTATTTTTTTTTTTTTTTACCGTAAAAGTTGGTCTTATAAAAAACTTGTCAATATAAAAGTTGTATATAATATTAAGAAGATTTATACTAAATTTAAGCAGATTTGATATCTTGGGAATGGACGAAGTTATGAATTTTTTTCTTCTGAAACCCCTATCCCCCCCCCCCTCCTTGGGGGCACTTTTAATGAAATCAAAAATCTGTCCTACATAAATTTTTGGCCCTTTTCCTAGAAGTAATAATAACTTTAAACGGATTCGATATGTATAAAAATTAAGACATTATGGGTTTTTTTCTTCTTTCACGTGTGGTTGTAGGCGGAGCCAGCAGGGAATTTTTTTTTTATTATTTCTGTAAGAGTTGCTCTTATAGAAAAACTTGTCAATATAAAAGTTGTCGATAATTTTAAGGAGATTTACAATAAATTTAAGCGGATTTGATATCTTGGGAATTGACGAAGTTGTGAATTTTTTTCTTCTGAAACCCCTATCCCCCCCCCCCCCCCCCTCCTTGGAGGCATTTTTAAAGAAATCAAAAATCTGTCATACATAAATTTTTGGCCTTTTCCTAGAAGTAATAATAACTTTAAACGGATTCGATATGTATAAAAATTGAGAAGTTATGGGTTTCTTTCTGTTATCACGTCTGCTTGTAGACGGAGCCCGAAGGGATTTTATTTATTTATTTATTTATTTATTTATTTTGCCATAAGAGTTGGTCCTATAAAAACTTGTCACCTTAAAAGTTGTAGATAATTTTAAGGATATTTACAATAAATTTAAGCGGATTTGATATCTTGGGAATTGACGAAGTTATGAATTTTTTTCTTCTACCCCCTCTTGGGGCCATTTTTAATGATATCAAAAATTTGTCATGCATAAATTTTCGGCCTTTTTCCTAGAAGTAATAATAACTATAAACGGATTCGATACGTATCATAATTAAGAAATTATGGGTTTTTTTCTGTTTTCACAAAAAGCCCCCCATTTCCCCCCCCCCCTTGGTTCGATTTTACACGTTAACGAACTTGACCGAGATTTTATGCCCCTTGATTTTATGTATCAATTTGGAAGAGATTTGTGCAGAATTATTGGAGCTATGGTAAAAGAACATGGTAAAATAAATAGTTCTTCGATCCTCTTTCTATTTGTATGTTTGTACATGTGAAAATGTATAAAACAATCTGCTTCATGTAATTCAAATTTAGATACATGATATAAATATATATATATATATACATATTTTACCACTATGTATTATTTAATTATGCTTACATTGCTTAGTTTTTCGACAGTTGACTCTATACCTATTTGTAAACACGTTATTATATCATTAACAAAATTTGCTTTTTAAAACGCAATTATAAAACACTTAACTTTATATTGTACTTGTATACATTATTATTATATACCAGCTAACCCTACCCGGCGTTGCCTGGGCTTTTGATGATAACCTTATTGATACATAAAATCAGTGTTCAGTGATTTTATATTTTTAAAGGAAATTCTATCCAAACAAACCTAGAGTTGGGGGCCGCACAGCCTTCCGCACCGTACATCCGGCGTGCTACGCACGATGAAGTCTGTTTTTATTTTATGTTTTTAAACGAAACTCTTTCCAAACAAACCTAATTTTCGGTTCGAAACAAACTCAATGTCTTTTATTTTTGTTACTCCAATTTTAGTTTAAAGTATTGTTTTACAGATTACAGCAGACTGTTTTATAAATTTTCACATGTACAAACATACAAATACAGATATTCTGTTTTAAATTTTACAAAATAATTTAAATAAAATTTATGTAAACAAGAAACTTATTTATTTGTATAAAATTACTGAACGGAAAAGTTTATTTATACTTGTGTGCCTATGTATACCTCCGTTGTGTTACAGGATATATGATACTATAAATTTCACTTCTTAATAACCACATAAAAAATAAAAAATAAATAAATAAAAATTAACATTTGAACATAAATTTTTCCAGTAATGAACACTTGCAATGTATATTTATTTAAATGATAAATGAACTTAGAAAAATGTATTCTATGTCAACCGTATAAAAGAAATTATTAAATGATACAGAATGTAAAGATATATTAAAAAAAATATATGCAAGTAAAATCCTTTCTAAAACTGACAAACACACACGCATGAAGTTTTTCGCAGATTTTATTAGATTTTTTAAATTTTGTAAAGGTAATTTTTTTCTGCTGTTGACTTCTAATGCATTTTCTATCGAAATTAAATTATATTTTCGTGGATATTATTGCATGGTTGAAATGTAGGCAAAACTACGTTAATAATAATAATAATAATAATATATATATATATATATATATATATTTATACAGTTTAAGATGCTCATAAAATATTCTTATTTACCAGCAAAAGCAATTTATCCAAATAAAACATCATGCATTGAATATTACTTACGTAGTTTTGTATACATTTCAACAAATGCAATATCAACGAAAATTTAATTTAATTTCAATAGAAAATGCATTAGAAATGATTAGTTGATTTGCAGATTTCTCATTCAATCTCTGATGGAAGGGTACTGAAACATAAAAGAGAAAAAAAAAGTCTGGCAAATTTGTAACAAGATTTCCAAAAAATGTTTTTAGTTTTTTTCCAAATTATATTCGGACCAATAAAATTTCTGTCAATTTTAGTTGCTTTCTAAATTTAGATGGAGGCTAAGGAATTTTCCAAAAATAGTCATTATACATTTTTATTAAACATTTTTAACACCTTTCCAACATCCGTACTTCATCTTGCAACTGTTAATTTAAATGTCCTCTTTGTTCTTAATAAACGGTGAAATTTTGTTATACGTCTGGAAGTATTGGAAAGTGTTTTAAAAAACTATGCGTGGCGTGTGTTTTTTCTTTCTTGTTTATTGCTGTTTTAGTTATCCACAAATGTTATAAAAACTGGACCGGAAGCATAACATATTCAAAAACCCAATTTCAGGAATTACCAACAACATTAAAAAAATATTCGAATTCTTTCGTGCATTCCTGTATATGATAAATAGATTTGTATGTGTAATGCACGAGCAGGGAAGACCGAGCTATGCTCGGTAAAAATTAGCTTTGAGTTTAAATATCATGAACCATGACCAAAATGATCCACTAATCAAATTTTCCTGAACATGTGACCAAGCCAATTGTTTTCTCGTGCGCGAAACTCTCAGGATATAAAAAATTCAGTCAAAATGGTCTGAGCCGTTATTTAGATACAATTAGCTTGACCCTGACCCATGGTGACCTACTAATCGAAAATTCTCGAACATGTGACCTAGCCCAATGGTTTTCTGGTGCCCCAAAACGGTAAGATACAAAATTTCGTCAAAATCGTTAGAGCCATTTTTAAAATAAAGTTTGCATATATATATAACCACACACAACATTTCCTCGTATTAGAATATATATGATAGAATGATAAAATTTTGTTTAGTTTGTAAACACATAGCGCAGTTTAAAATCCCCCTTCTGAAATTTCTATCAATAAACGAAAATGTGATCGAGATATTTTGTGTATGATCTGTAGAATTTATACACACCAAGTAATACACAAAAAATTAGTTAAATTTAAAATAGCGCACCGCAACTGAAAACACACTTCCAGCAATTATTGTAACAGACAGAACTTTAACAGAATTCTTTTGTGTGTCCCTGTAAATGAACAATTAATGATATGCACACAGCAATCTATAGTAAGAAAGTCCCATGTAATGCAACTCTCAGTGGTATACATCAATTTCAATATATTTGAAATCGTATAACATCATTTAAATAATACGCCAAGAATTTTCCTCTATAGACCGTAATATAACAGAACTCTTTTGAGTGTCCCTTTAAAGTAACTATAAGTGCGACACACTTCATTTTCAATGCCGAACATGCCATAGTGAACATCAATAACATATATCAATTGCCGGACAATCTGAGTATATTTACGTGAGTTAGAGCACGGACAGACATAGACAAACCGAATTCATAAACACTTTTCAACTATGTAGGAAAGTGTTAAAAATAAAGAACAGAGACTAGCTCAACAGAGCGTGAATCTTTGCTGACATTATTACTCAATCACTTTGGAATCGAATATCGTATTTTTTTTTTTTTTTACATTTTTATTTTAATATAATTTGAATTATAAAAGAATGGCTACTCGAATACAACTTTTTCCTCTTGTGTATAAAATCAATACAAAACGCCATCTTTCCCATCCTTTTCCGAATAATGTTTTGCCTTCATAGGGAAAAAAAAAATAGCATCTGAATATCTGTAAATAATTTCGTGCATTTAAAAAGATATATAATTGATTTTAAGAATGTGTTAGAAAATAAAGTTTAGACTTGAGCCCAGCGGAGCTATCTGAGAAAGTGTGATTGGAAACCTATCTCCTGTTTGCTAATCACTTTTCTCGCGGTGGGGTATCACTCTCCCTTACTATCCGCCTGAGGCAAAAAGTGTCTTGTTTTATGTTGTTGGATGACCTTTCTGTTTGTCAATCGCAAGCTTAGTAAATATCATTGGACTTTAAAAGTGTCAATCTTAGTCACAGGATACGCCTTACAGATGGCAAAGGTTTTTCTTTTTTCGGCTATTTCGATCTTTCAACTGAGTGAAGTAGCCTCTTAAAATAATGGAGATATTTTACCTTGTAAAAAAAGGTATCGTTTTTATCCATAAAATGAAAGTTGAGGACCTAAGAACATGTTTCATGATTCTAATTTTTTTTTTCAATATCTACAATGGGATGTTTTGAGGGCTGGAAAATTTAATATGCAATTTGCCCTATATGTGGAATTGGATGTTAATTTTTTGTTGTTGTTGTTTATTTGCATAAGTTTCTGTTATTTTCTGTTTTAAGATGTCTAATAAGCATTTTTTAGGGGATGTAACTGAATAGGAATTTTGGTTGAATACCAAATATTTGACTCACAGGTAAACACAATGCCAAATATTCGGCCAATCTAATAGTAACTATTATGCTGAATACTGAATATTCGACCAGTCGAATACACCTATATTTCACAGTTTAAAGATATTAAAAAAGTTAAATATTTAAGCAATTTTATGTAATATTTAACACATATTTTCATTTTGATGAACAAGATCTTTTTGAAGTAAACATTACACTAAAAATAGTATGCTTTGAGTTATTATTTGGGAAGAGGATAGTCTTGAAATTTTTTTAATGAATAAGTCTTTAAATTTCCTGGCTTCTTCTGTAAATTAAATTAAATGAATGACTTTTTTTTTATATTCTAAATATTTTTAAATCAAAGAGAAAATTTGAAGGAATTAGAAGGAAAATTTTACAGTCATACAGGGTTTATTTGCCAGAAAGGGAATAAAGTTAAAAAATATACATAAAAAAATAATCTATTCAAAGGAAGGCAACTCAGCAAAAATAACTTTCCTGCTCCTTTTGATTTAACAAAGAAGTTTTTAAATGAACCAGAGAGCAATGTCTGAAGTGAATGATCATTTTCAGAGGTTATAAACATGTAGGTTGTTCCTCAGATCCAACTTTCAGGAGAGATAATGAGGTAAAGACAAACATTTTTTGTGCAGGAAACCAGCAGCTCAGTCCGTTTTTTCTATCAAAGATACAATACATCCAATGAAAAATACAGGGTGTGTCATTATATGCTAAAACCAGATTTTTGTTCATAACTTTAATAATAATGAAGATATTTTAGCAACATTTTCATCATATTATCATCATTATTAATTGATATTATCATAAATATATATATATATTCATCATAACATACTTTCTTTATTGTCTAGATTTTGCTTGTATAAAATGTGATAACATCATTGGAAGTGGTTGAATTTTAGCCAGTGACACAGTATATGTATTGTTATCTGTGTTGTGAATAATGGTATGTCTAGCTCAGTGTTGTTTAGATATGAATGGTGGTCTTTTTCAGCACTTCTCATTGTCATTGTATTCCACAGAAATCAAAATAAGTCTATTCAAAATCTATATATATATTTGTCTTACGTGGTGCGGAAATAGGGCTGAATTTCTACCTTATTGTTGGCAACAACCATAGTTTCCAGAGCTCAGACCAATGAACAGACAAGATTGAATTAGCTCTGCCTCTAATATGGCGGTCAGTGTCAGAGCAGTGAAACTCAAGCTAGCAATTATTAAAAATAAAATAATATGAATGTAATCCAAAGCAATTGAGATGATTCCTCATTTTAATTATGAGTAATATTGTTAATTTCAAATGAATTCTCAACTCTTATTTAGAATTTATTTACGAATTTCACTTACACAAAAAATCGGAGATAATAAAATATAAACTTTCTAAAATGCCCTGCTGCCATCTGTTGCTGTTTTATGGAAGTAAAAATAATTTCTTTTGCAAAAATCTATAATCAATTAGAATAGTAAAATGTTGAACGAAATTTAAACAATCATTGATGATAAACTATCTTCCTACCACATAGTGTTTGTTTTTTTAAATGAATTTAAGCCGTGCTGTACAATATTATAGGTGCAATAAGTTTTAAACTAATTATGTTTCCAAGATCCTTTTTTCATAGTATTTAAATGATTTATATGCCCATTAGTAGCATCAACTAAATGCATTTTTAGTTGTGTTTTCAACGGAGTTTTCAATTACTTGTTTACATTAAAAAAACTGTCAATTTCATATGTTCAAATGATTTATTGTAGTACTTATTCCGGCTAGAATTACTATAAAAATAAAAAGGGGCGAGCGAGCAAAGCAAGCTGGGACCACATAGCGGTCTCAATGTGAATTGCTTTGCAATTCACGGGGGATTGGCGAGCGTTAGCGAGTAGGGGGCTGAGTTTTTAGTATCATTAGAATTTCTTCATTATTGTGAAAGTAACAAACAAAAATTCATGTTCGTCCTGGAATGAGATACACTGTATTTTTGACTGAATAAGTGGATTACTTTCCTGGTGTCCTTAACAAAAATTGTCTGTCTCGATGCCTATTATCACCTCTGAAAGTTTGTTCTATTTGATTAAAAGCAAGAAACAATTTATTTATCGTACCAGATAATATTCAGGAACTTGCATCTGTACATCATTCATTCCTTTGAATTTTGTTATTACCTAATGGTTATTTTTTTTTAAATGTTACTTTTCACACAGAAAATTAATAATATAAAAGCATTATCTTTTATTAAAATATGATTATATTTCTTAATTTTTTTGAAATCTTTATTGACAGTTAAAAGTTAAAATTGTGTAATGCTTTAAAAAATATATTTTTTAAGTGTTCGGTTGGATTGAATATTTTGATATTCAGCAGACCATATATTTTTATATTTGCCCAAACTGAATATTAGGCAAAACTTTTATATTTGTCCAAACTGAATATTTTCATATTCAACCTAACCGAATATTTGGTAGTATGGCACAATACCGAATATTCAGCACATCCCCAAATCCTATGCATAATTGAGAATTTTTTTCACTTTCATTTTTTAAAGCATTTCTTGAACATTTGACACAATAAAGACTAATTTATCCCTTCCCTCATCTCCAGGATGAGTTGCTTGTCAAATAATAAATTATTCCCTACTTTGCAATTTCAAGATATTTTGTCACCTATATTAGCATTCTGAGTGGCAAAAATGTCAATCAATTACCAACTATTGTGTACTAAAAATGTATTTATCTGCAAGCAGAAAGCACCCTCTAATGCTCCATCATTTGAGTTATGACCATGCATTATATGGTGATTTACACTTGTCTAGTTGTGTTCTATCACTCCTTAATGTATGTACCATCAATTTTGAAATTCCCTGTCTAATTTAAGTTTCATTACAACAAATAACAGTGCATTTATTTTTTAAATTTTACCTAATTACAAGAAATAAAAATAAACAATTCTTTTTTGTGTTTTAATTTGTGGAATAAATTTTTTCTTTGTTAGTCTGGATCAGAAGTAGAAAATTTATTGTTACAAAAATCTTTCTCTATCGGTAAAAGGGAATTTGTAGTAATACAAAGGTTCTCATAAATAAAACAGCAATTTATTTTCTCAATATAGAGAAAAGTAGCAATTAAAATTGATCCTGATGTAAAGGTTTACAAACTGTTCCTCTCATTTATTAATTTGACTGATTTTCACAAAGATTTGTAAGGAAATATTAAATTATCCATTCTGTGGCAGCTGTTTCGAAAATTTGTAAATGCTTGTGATCAAAACCTGTAGATACATCTTTCTTAAAACAAATTCAGACCTTGCAGAGGCCCTATTTTTCCTACTTTTTTCTATTTTATGAGATGTTAGGCTTTTTTTCATGTTTGCTCCTTTTTTCTCCTATCCCCCACCTTACCCAGAATGTTTTATATTTTACATTAAGGCGGTATTCAAAAAAATATTTTTTTACACTCAACAACTCAAAATTTTGAGACACATTCTCAGACTCATTTTTAAAAGTAACAACAGGAAACTTGGCGGCGTGATTTATAAAGACATTTATTAGGGCCCCATGTTTTTATTTTTCATTCAATTAATTAGAAATTGATTTACAGACAATTATTTTAAAAAGTACAATAATTTTTTTTGTTTCAAGCGCTATCGTGTTGGGAAATTCGGTTCAAAATGTCCACTTTGACAGCATTTTTAAAAATATATTCTGCCTTTATGAAAAAATCGAGACAGTGGGGACATTATAAAGTTCCTGAATAAGAGAACCTGCCAATTGGTTGCATTTTAGAGCAAAAATGAATTTACAAATGTGTCTCAAAATAAGCAGTTTGGATTTGAATACACCCTTAAGGGGCTACTTCACTCAGATGAAAACACCCGCTCGCTAATGTTAATCCTATGGAGGAAATTTCTGAAGGTATCTAGTTCGCATTTCAATATTTTTAAATGATTTTTTTTGCATTCAATAGCTGAGATCAATCTCTATGCATGCTCTTTTCTACTTTTTCGATTTTGATTACAAGTTTTTTTTTATTAAGATACTTTCACTTTCGAAACCGGTTTTGAAAGTGAAAGTATCCTCAATAAAAAAAACTGCAACAAAAATCGAAAAAGTAGACAGGAGCGTGCATAGAGATTGACCTCAGCTATCGAATGCAAAAAAAATCATTTAAAAATATTGAAATGTGAACTATAGATACCTTCAAAAATTTCCTCCATAGGATTAACATTAGCGAGTGGGTGTTTTCGTCTAAGTGAAGTAGCCCCTTAATTGTAAGGATGTTAAGTATTCAGAACTGCATGGAGTTTATCCAAAAAGGATTACAGAAGTATGGTACTGACAAATTTTCATAGAAATAAAACAATTTTTTTTTTTTTGGGGCGGGAGGGGGTATTTTCTGAAAATGTACACATATGTACCTGATAATATTTACTGAATAAAAAGGAGGGTTTGTGTTTGTGCCTACATGCTTAATTGCATAGAGATATCTGGAAAACAGAGCTGAAATCAACTTCAGCACAAGGGTACTTCAGAAGATCCATTTAAATACTCAGCTAGATTATCATGCTAAAGTCAGATTTTATATTTTCGTATCTGAAATATTTTAATTTATTATATTGACCCAACACTAACTCTTAGAATGTATGTTGACAGAAAAGTAGGAACTTCACATGATGGTGATGGGTGTTTGAACAAAGGGCATATGATATTGATAAAAAAAAAAAAATTCCTCCCTTCACCCAAGAAGGTCAAACACATATCTCGGAACCTATCAAGGTATTTGCGAAAACATTTTGTAGGATGATGAACTTCCTAACATAAGTTGTGGATATGATGATTTTTTTCAAAATTTGGACCCCTTGCTTTGAACCCCCTCCCTTTCCTACCCGAGGAAAAAATCATAGACCAGAATGTATAGTAATATTAGAAAATAACTTTGCAAAATGTTGAGACATAGGATATAATTTTGTATATATATATATTTTTTTTTCAAAATGTAGTTCTTTTCTTTTCCATTCAGGCAAAACCATACCTTAAAATTTATCATGGTCTTAGAAATGAAATTTGTCACAGTGGTAAATCTCAAGACATAAACACAGGATATGGAAACTTTGTTTTAACCTAATTCCCTTGCTTCCCTCAGAGAAATCAGATTGGGATTGCTTTTGTTCAAGCACAGTATTATAGAATGATCCAATTGATGTACACCATCTTATTAATGTTTATGAAAGAAGATATTATCAATAATCTAAAAGGAAATAAATTTCTTGACTTGAAATTGAATTTGCTAGTTTAGAATTTAGAGAATTAAAAACAACATATGAATTAAGATATAGGAATTAACAACAAAAAGACTTTTCTTATTGAATGAAAATAAAGTAAAAATAACTTCCTGCTCATATTTGGTGAAATTGACCAAGTTTTAAAACTCAAACTTCTTTTGGCAAATCTTTTATTGGGGACTTTGGAAATGACAAATAAATAAAACAATGTTGTTTAGCATTTAATTAAAATCTATAAATACTCAAAACTAAGAAACAGAGAAAATAGTTTTAAAGGATTTAAATTTATAGAACAGAAGAAACGATTGTAAAAAAAATCAGTTCTGAAAATCTAAACAAAATATTTTTCCTGAAAGTGAGTTTTACCACAAAGCCATTTCCAAATCTTCCTACTCTGACTGAAAACTGACCTTATGCATGGAAAATCATCTTGAAACAGTAGCTCTTTAAACAGTAAATGATGTTATTAAACCTAAATTAAGAGTAATTGTGTATTTGACAGATCTATTTTCAATAAATGACATTAATTTTCTTTTCATATTTTGTGATTTGCTTCAAATATTTGCTTTCTTATTTTTTTCTACTTTTAAGAACTTTCTCTAAAATTTGCCTATTTTCATTAACATTTTATTATTTTGTAATTCTTTTTCTCCTTTATTTTGAGACACAAATTCCTTTGCCTGCATATCATAAAACACTTAAATTTATCACCAAAAAAGATTAATTTTTGACACATTAGTTTTGAAATTATGATGATAGTAATTAATTTTTCAACAGTTCAACATAATTATAATATGAGTTACATTAAACTGCAATGCCTTTACTTTATGTAAAAATATGAACTAAAGATATTATAAGAACATTGATATACAATATGGATGTCCAATCTTTTGGCATCCTTGGGCTGCTTTTGAGGAGAAAAAAAATTGGTGTAGCACACACATACTTTACTAGTATTAACTAATTATTAATTCTTAAATGAAATGTTTGAAAATGTATAATATTGAACACAATAAAAATGCAACAATATCAAAGAAAATAATGTTTGACTTTCTTTATTTTTTAAATGTTTAGAATATTCTTTAGAGGGATTTTGCCCTCCTGAGTCTCCTGTTTAAGATAAATTTTAGGCACATGAAAGTAAAAAGTAAAACTGGACTATAGGTTGTCCCACACAGCAGGATCAGGTGAGAGAGCTCTCCTGATGAAAAATCTCATCTTATATTTTTTTTTAGCGTTTCATTATTTTAAGTCACTTGGAAAGAATAAATTTTATTTTATTTTTCCAAATTCAAGTAAAAAGAAAATTTTATTTTAGATTTTAAAATCCAGGAAAGGGTAATGTCTCTCCCATGTCCATGTTTTGATGACAACACATCCCATTCACATAAAATGTCTCGCATTGTTTGAAAGCTTAGCTTACATGCTGATCACCTCAAGTCAGAAACAGAATATGAAATGAATGATCTTGAACTTGCTTGTGTAGTGGTTAGGGCATTGACTATTGGACAAGAAGTGCCAGGGTTGAATCCTAATTAGGCATGGATGTTTGGAATGGACCAAATTCTACTTCAAACAGAGGTCCTGGTCAGTTTAGTCCTTATGTGCAAAAGATTACTGTAATCAACCAACTTTGTAATATATATTAGCCAGGGTTCGGAAGTAGTACGCTACAAGTAGCAAAACTACTGTAGCTGCTACTTTTTACAGTAGTTTGTAATGTAGCGCGCTACATTTTGAATAATGTAGTGTAGCGCGATACAAAAAATCAGTAGTTTGTAGCAAGAACTGACGCTACTTTTAATGCTACTTCAGTGGGTGGGAAATCTACCATTCCGCAAATCACGTTGCCAAAATTTGTTCTGCTCAACAATTTGTGAATCTCAGCTGCAGCGTATAACAACGTATCATATGAAGTGATAGATTTTCCCCATTGACACTTGATGCTAAAATCAAGTACTAATCCACCAAATGAATTAATTTTTTTTCTGGCAAAACTTGTCTATTTATTCATTAATAAGTCTTCATGTTTTAACGCCGGTTTCTTAATATTCATAATTTCTTGATTTACAGATTTATATATTATTTGCATCTAGAGTTGTTTTTCTGTAATATTCTAGATTATAATCTCTCTCATCATTTTGCTAAGAAATTTAATGTGTGTATAAATTTACATTTTGGTGACAAATGCAAAATATTTTCTTGTATGTTATCGTTTTTAATGCCTCCCAATTATGTTGCATTTATTTAATTATATCCTGGCAGACGCGATATAATGAGGGGTCGCTTTATTATTTAATTCGTGTCTTCAATTTCTAGTGTAAGTGGAACCCTTTGACAAAATCTGAAAGTAGCGAAGTAGTGACTACTTTTGAAAAGTTGTTTGTAGTCGCTACTTTTTAAAACAAGTAGTTGTAGTTGTAAGTAACTACATTTTCAATAAAGTAGTTGTAGTTGTAGTTCGCTACAGTAAAAAAGTAGTTTTTTGGACCCTTGATATTAACTTTATTCTAGAAAAAATATGCAATGTTTTTTTTAAAGTTATTTCTTTTGATTATATGCAAATTTTTTATAGTAAACATAGTCTTTCTTCTTTCCTCTCAAGTACCAGAAAAATGCGCCATAAACTGCAGCCCACAAAGGACAACAACAATGATGTTGAGGATTTAGAAGAGTTTTTACCAGGCTTGGAAAATATGCCAGTAGACATGTTAGATTCAGTTAACACATTTCAGTGGGACATTTCAGAGATATTGGAAGGTAATTTTGTCACTTTTTAAACAGTAAATTAATACTGTAAAACATTCTTTTTTATTTAAATATGATTCTATTTCTTAATTATATTGAATATCTTTATTAATTGACAATTAAAAGTAGAAGTAGATTTTCAAAATATTTGTTATAGGTATTTGGTTTGGACAAATATTTTGATATTTGCCTAACTGAATATTCAGTAATATATATAGCTGAATAGGCCAAATAATGAATATATACTGAATATTCAGTATATCTCTAGATGGGACTTATGTTAAATGAGTATTTTTAAATAAGATGTCTGAAATTCACATATTACCAACATGTGGAAAATTTGGCATAGTTTAATTTATTATTATTCTTTTTACATAAAAACATATTTTTTAAAAGCTCTGACTTTATAAAAAGCATTTAAGTTGATCTAAATAGCTTCAACAATATTTTTTTTAGCAAAAATCACCTTCATTTTTATTAGGTTTGAGATCATGCAACTTTTTTCTTCTGACCAAGTAAAAAAAAATTAAATAATTTTTTTCTGTTTGGTGTTGCTATTTAACTGCCTGTAACATATGTAAAGTCCTAGGTCATAAGTCATTTTATTTCTATAAATTTTCCCAAAAAGCATACAGTTTTTAAAGCAAAATGCATTTCCTTATAAATTGGCTAATATATACATATATTTCAATAAAAGCATGTTTAAAACATTACTTTTGGTATTTTTTCTAACACTTATTTGCCAAAAATAAATAAATAAATAAAAATAGCATGTACTGTTTTACAGTTATGTGTGTAGCACTGAATTATTCCTAAGTGGTTAATTGGGTGTTAAAAAGTATTTTACAACTTTCTAATTTTTGTTTTCAGTTGAAATGGTCATATTTCAAATGAGAACATTTATTGAATAAACTTTGTCCTGTTTCTATGTGGTATATATTTGATTTAATTGATTAAGTAAAACTTCTGGTTCAAAATATGTTTATTTGACTTGAAAGAAAGCAGAAGTTTGGCAGCTATGTATCCTGTATTTTTCATTTAATAAGTAGATTTTGACCCTCTATTCTAAAGTTTTAAGGAAATCTAATCAAAATTTAAGATGATATTAATAAAAGTTTTCTTTATTCTATTAAATCCTGTCGTATATCATCTATATAATAAAAATACAAGTCATGTGACTGAGGAAAACAAATACAGGCAAGTAACTTCTTTATTCATATGCCAGGCGGCCATTTTTATTCAAAATTATTCTTTCAAATAAAAGTGCATAAAAGTTACATTTTTAGAAAGATCGTTGAAAAAAATTGTGTGTTTGAGAGATAAGTTACATTAAAAAATGTATAGATTCTGAGATAACTTTGGTGGAAATTACATTAACAGCCAAATATCTCAATCCATTGCAGTAAATAAACACAAGAGATTCATTCACTGTGAATCATAGAAATATTAAACCATGCAGGTAATCATTCACAAAGCAAGATCTCCATGATGAGTTTTACAGTGCTGTCTGGTGCGGAAAAAAAAATTCGCATTTGTAAATGTGGCATATATAATAATAAAAAAAAAAGGCATGCTGATTTCGCTCATAGCAGACAATATAATTCATTTCACTGAAATAATAAGGATGATTTTTTTACATTGTGAAACTAGTTATAAAATGACGTCCTATGTCATGTTTAACGTACAATTTCCAACTTGTTTGTTTCAACATGTATTTCCATTTTTTGCCTTTCTTATCAACATTTCAGTTACACCCTGTGTATTGTTTTGGCAAATTAACTTTAAAATATATTTTTTATTTTTTGAAGGTCATTGAAGTTGTATGATTTTTTTTGCATCATATGTAGTTTATAACATGTATTAAATTGGATCATAAGTGTGGCTTATTTATAAACATTTGATATTTATGCAGTTGTATAAAGATTTTTAATTTTGCTCATATTAAAATAATTTGAATATCAGCAAAAAATCTTGAATTACAAATATTTGAGCTCTACCTAATCATAAATACCTTTAGAAGATTTGAGATAAAAAATATTTTGTATAAATTATAAAAAATGATAAATTTTCATTTAAAATTTCATAAAGTTAAAAAAAAAAGTATTATTTTAGAACGGTTATTAAAATATAAAGGGTAAATAATAAAAAAATTAAACAAAATCTAGACATAAATTAGTTTGGAATTTTGTCAATAAAAAAATATTAATTTCAAAACTTCAAAAAAAAAAAAATGTAAATTTTTACAAAAAATTTGAAAATGTAAATGGAGTTTATTAGGAAAATATCAAAAAGTTCAAAGATGCAGAATTCATAATTCTGCATAAAACTTATAACGCAACAAATATATAAAATTTATTAAAAAAGTCACTAGAGAGGACAAAACCCTCATCTCCCACTCTGAAATCGCGAGCGCTACCTCAGCACCACGGAGTTCTTGATCAAAACTGCAAACTAATGGGTATTTGAAATGCATACTGAACTTTAACCCGAAATTTCTCAAAAACTAATGCCCATTTGAAGGAAACCTTTGACCTGAATAGTTAGGTGTATGACCCCTACAACATACTTTAAAATCATCAAACTCTGTGCGCATCATGTTTGACGGTCCCCTTGTTAGTATGTTTGTTAAGAGATGTTTGTAGAATATAAATAAACTCCTTTGCATCTCTGCATTCATTGGCATCTATGGATGTTAATTTCTGAAAACTTGTTTTATTTGCATCTATGGATGTTAATTTCTGAAAACACATTTTTAGTTGTGTTATGCGTCTTTTTCCTTAATTATATTTTAGTTTAATATGAAGCATGTATAAAAATCAGTGGACAATATACAGGGCTGTACAGAATTTTTGAGTGCATTTCCATCTATTTGTGGAAATTGTTAAAGGTGAATTTTTGACTGTGTATTGCAATTTGTAATTAAACTAAATCTTAGCATAATCCCCTATATATATAATAAAACTTTTATGTATAATAAGCATAAATAATAAATATAAACCAAAACATTTTATTACATCATCAAAGTAATGTTTCTTACACTACTAAATTTACATGCACAAAAAATAAAAGCTGTTATTGGCGATATATGCACCTGGCTAACATAAATGTATCATTTTTAGGTATATCTTTTTTTTAATTGATTATTTTTAATTAGATTTTTTAACAGTTTTGATTGTTTTGCTTAATGTTTTAATTTATTATTTTTTAGCTCCTAATCCAGCTGTTGTATCAGACTCAGCAATATCTGTTAATCCAAGATGTGTTACATCTTCACAAGAATTAGCCCATATGTTAGTGGCCACTACTTCTGCTCTCCATTCCCTAGAGCGACAAGCTGCAACTGTAGCTGTAAGCTATGGTACCCATCAGCAAACTATTGGAACTATTTCAAATGCTGGTACCAAGAGATTAGCTTCTGTGGCTCCCAGCCGATCGGATACTGTATCTTCTGTAAATACTGTCACGGATATAGTGTCTCAGTTTGCTCTTGTGAATACATTACTGTCCGGTCTAATATCATCTTCTGATGGCAAAATTCTTACCATTCCAGGCAGTCCAAAATCGAAAAAAATGAAATTAGATAAGTCACTTATAACTGAGGATATTAGCAAAAAAAAAAAAATAATGGAGCATTTTACAAAAAAGTTAAGTTTACTAAAAAATAAGTATTACAAAGAGAAAGCTGAGTACTTTTTTTTAAAAAGTGGTGGGAACATAATGGACCACCTTGTTTGGATGAAAAAACTCCCCACAGAGCTGTTGGAGTATTTAAAAGCTAATAAGTTTGATTCACATGATGATGTGACAGTTATTACAGAGTGTCTATCAAGATCGTATGCAATTTCAAATGCTGCATCTGGTAAGTATGAGATCTGTTATTATGATGCTCAGATTTTTTTTCCCTTATTATAAGACAAATTATTTTAAAGACTTGTGAAAAAAAATTTTCAGTGTGCAAATAACTTTAAAAAAATGTTTGTTTCTATATTTTTTTGAAGAAATCTTGGTACCTTTTTTAAAAACCATACCATACTTTTTTGACAATATAATTGTGCAATTTGTAAACGTCAAAATTAGTGAAAAACTAAATAAACAAGTTGGCTAATCTCCCCCTTTGCTTTTGAAAATTTCTGAAAAATATTGTTGAATGAACAATAGTTATAAATATCACCAAGAAAGAAGCCAAACGAAATTTCTTCCCACCCCCCAAGATATATGCAAATGCAAGAAAAGAAAAAGAACCAATATTTCAGGTAGTTTTTGTAATTGTTTTTGGAGAAAAATACCTACAAATACAAAAAGTAGACAAAATTTGCAACAAAAAAAAGCTGTATGACATTTTGATGTGGGATGAACAGGAAGGGGGGGGGGGGGTTTCTAGCCTCGGAACATCGGTCGAAAGGGGCCCGAGCATACAGCAACTCTCCAGCGTACCGTTTATCTCCGATTTCACGTCATAAAAGTCACTGTATTGTGAACTCATTATGAGTAGAGATTTGGGAAATACTTTCTTTTAGACAAGTCCATTTTATGAAAGGCATGTTAACTGAAACTGGATGGGAGAAATAACTCTGCCCTTTGAGTGTCAGCCATTCACTGCAACGAATACGAGATTGCAATAAATTAATTCTAGCATTGTTGAACGGGGATAAATATATATTTTTTAACTGTCTTAAAATTAATTAAACTGTACGCATATTTTTCTTCAGTTTGTAGATTCCTCACTTAAATTATTTTTTGAAATAAATAATTTTTTTTTTCCCTTCGGGAATTGTGGATTTTTATATAAAATATAATATTTTCTTATATTAGTTTGTAGATTAGTAGATCTTGCCATAGTTTGTAGGTTTGATTAGTAGGGTATAAAGGCTGATAGTAGGTCACTTGGGCGGGGCGGTGGATCTTGGTGATGGCAGCATACGCCCTCATGACTTTTGAGGGGGAATCTTGGAGTGTGGATTTTGGTGGTGATGGAGATAACACAAGAGAAGGGTTTGCCACTTTTTGAGGTTTGCCCTCCCCTTTTTGGAGGAGATAAGATTTTTTTGACTGCGTTAGTCAAAGACTTTTTTATGAATAGAGATTCATGATAAAAAGTATAGATTCAAGTTAGGCTAAAGATACAGCATGCACATCAATATGAGTTATGTTCAAAATACAGGCACCCATCAAAAAGAAACTAAAATGCAGACACGTTAGGGTAAAAATTGTATACAAAATACAGGATCCCTTCCTAAAATCAGTTCCTCCCCCATCCCCTCTTTTTTTGGAAACGAATTAGGCTAGCGATGGAGAAGCCTTCACAAAAATTGAAATGTGTGTTAGAGGAATCTTAAAATATAATAAAATAATTAATATTTTTTTAACTGTGTTATGTGTTTCTTAACTGAACTAAAATTCGGCATTCTATGTAGTATATATACAAATCTATAGATCATATACAGGGCTGTACAAAAGAATTTGGATAATTTTCTGAATGTAGATGGGAATTGCAAAAATGTGTTATGTGTTTTTGAAATTGTATACTTAGACCATATTTCACCTTATTAAGCAGTAAAGTTTTATTCATTACAGTATTCTGAATGTGTTTCATAATCTATGCTTGATGCATGATTTTTATTTTAATTCACTAGAGTTTGTGCAACAAAAAATAAATAAATAAATAAATAAAAGTCTTTGAATTGACAGAAAAAAGTTTTTTCAACTACTGGTACCACAGGCTGCTAATTTGTAACTGCTATTATCCATAATAGTACAGAAGACTCCCTCAAATCCACCACCATAAAAGCCGCACATTGTTTCCTGTGTAAACAATGAAACTTGCAGTTAAGATGTCGCTTTAATGATTTTTTAAAATTTTTATATCATATTCTGTACACATTTCAATATGTAATTCTAGTTAATGATTAAACTCATGTCATGTTTTCTCATGAAGGAAGTCTAAATTTATTTTTGAAAAATTAGAGGTACTGCCGATATCAGTGGTGATTGCAATATTTTTACCAAATAATTTATGTATTAAATCAAGCTTCTTTGGTTATTAAGTATGGCTAAACAGTGATGCTGCTAGGTATTTTGAAATCCAAGGTCCCTGGGACCCAGACACTTCTAAAAAAATTGGATTTTTTTTTTTTTTTTTTTTTTTTTTTTTTTTTTTTTTTTACAAAAGGGCCTCTTTTGGAAATAAGACAGATTTAATGTATTTTATACAACATATACTTCTTTTGTGATCTTTCAACAAAAAAAATTATTCATCCTGAAGGACTCATAAAAATTGTATTAATGATCTTGTTTTATATAATTGGTATTCTACTTTAACTTTTCAATTATGATAAACAGATACAATTTGAAGTATTACTTGTTTAATATTGTACACTGTCTATAATCACAATTAATTAATTATCTTACAGTATTATCCATCTTTTCACGAGACTATACAATAAGTAACTGCATTACATTGCTAATGCACTTTAAAAATGTAAAATGCAGCAAAATTCTGAATGATGCTTCCTATCTATCACATAAGAATTTTTCTATAATTCACATAGCAATGTTGCAAAAAAAAAAAAAAAAAAAAAAAAAAACTATTTTTATAATTATTTAGCAAAAGAGCTTCTGCAGAAGCTAAATGTCCTATTCTTTAGCATCCTAATCATACCAACAGTTGAAAAAGTGTATTTACATTGACTTCCAGAAACAAATTTTGAAGACTAGACAAAACAGACAGGCATGAATTTCTCCTTTTGAAAATTGTTGATCTGCAGCTAGCTTAAACGTTACAGTTTGAAATCTGAAAAAATGTATTTTGAAATTACAAAATACTTGCAAAAGCACTACAAAATACATTACCAAAATATTTTCATTTTATCAGTTTAAAATACAAAATACATTTGTATTTTGAAAATGTATTACAAATACTTATATTTTTTATATAATTAGTTTTGATATTTTCCCTGTTAAAATGCATTTTATAAGCACATGAAGAGTTTTATTATATGAGCTGACTTATGCATATAAATTAGCTTATTCTTTACAATCTGTGTGTTTATGGATATATTTTCCCACAATCTCTTTCAAGTGAAGCATCTGTTACACATCTTAGTCACAATGTTAAATTAAAATCCTTATGCGATGTCTTCTTTTAGATATTGTAACGTTACAATATATTATGAAATAAACTTAGAAATATTTTTTGTTTGAATATAATTTCTAACTTTTTTTTTAATTCAACAAAAATAAATTCATCAAATGCAAAAAATAAAATAAAATAAAATAAAATAAAAATAAATAAAAACAGAATTATTTGACGGATTTCAACTAGAAAATTGTTTTCCAGCTTCACTTCTATATCGATGCCTCCCCCACCCCTTTTTTTTTTCCTTTCTGTGATATAGATTTTGTAGCACTCAATTATTGAAACATTTGAAATATTTGGCAATAAGCATTTACCAACATACTGATTAGTCAAGTATTGTAGCTAAGTAAGTTGTTAATTAAGTAGCTGTATTTTTTTAGATTTATAAAGTTTTATTAGAAAACCTAGTTTACACAATCTTTCTAAATTATGTACTATTCTAAGCTATGTAGCTAATAATTCTAAACTTTGTTTATTATTATTCTTTTTTAATTCATAAAAAGCTTTTGTGCTTTTGGAAAATCAATGATAAATTTTAAAATATGGGGAAAACAGATACTGAGGAGGTGGGGATAAGTTTTTTGCTGGCCACTACAATTTTTAAGTGGCTGCCAGATATTTTCAAATTTGTAGAGCCTTGTGTATGTACACATATATACTTTTAACTTTTTTTTTTTTTTTGGTTATTTAACATTAACATTAATAGAAATTCTTTCTGAAATAATAGTAATAATCATAATTAATAAAACAAAATTAAAACCGATCAAAAATACATAAAATTAAGACTGTATTAAATAAATTTAGATCAGTGGTTCTTAAACTATGTGCATATCTTGTGCAACTTTTGCTGTCAATGTTTCAGTATAATATTTTTCACTTATCTAGAGTAAGAGAGAAATTTTGAGACTAAATTGAAAGGGAACTAGTCGTTGGGGGCCACCGTAATACTTACTCATCACGGATATGCATAATGTAAAATATTAAAATAAAAATGTGTAAACTACTTATAAAGTGCATTGCCATTCAAATAAAATCGTGGCTTGATGACTAAAGTCTCGATTACTGAATTACTTGAAAGAAACATCCTTATAACTCCAAAAATAATAATTCTATTAACTAGCAGTTTATTGCATCTGATTAAGCGTCAAATTTCCAATTAAAATATATCTTTGAAGTGAAATTTGGATGAAATACAGGGTCATGAAAAATCGAAGAGTGTGGAAATAGGATTCCAAATATCTCGGCAACTAATTATCCAATCAACTTCATGCTTTATGCAAAATTTATGTTTTTTTATTGTCTTTTATATTCATTTCTTAAAATAAACAATTTCGAAAATTTTTATATACCTTTCATCAGAACGAATATTTCGAGAGTCCGAAAAAAATAGTTCCGGTTAATCGAGGTTATTGAAATGAAATAGGCTTTTTCCTATTATTACATACTAAGTACATACCAAATTGCAAGTCTCTATCTCAATTTTTTCGGGAGATAGAGCGTTTACAGACACACAGAGGGACGGCAAAATTTTTTTTTCTAAAAATATGTTTTTCGGAATCTCCAGTGTCTGAAACGTATAAATCCGTCAAATTTTTTTTTTTTCGAATTTCAAAACGATTACAAGACTTACCCTATACTACGTATGATGGGTAAGTAAAAAGTAAGAATATTGTTGAAAAATACGGTACTTTTTTGTTATAGCAGTTCCCAAGAATGAATTGCCAAGTGACCAAGGTTTATCAAAATATTATCATCCATATATGACACTATAATAAAATATGATGTATATAACATTTCATAACATATTTAGCCAAGTTATAGTCTTATATGATGTATATATAACATATAAGATGTAGCTAACATGTATATAATGACCTCTATGGCACATATATGAATGTTTGGAGTGTATGTGTATATATTATGCATATATAAGCTTTTTGATTATTTTGGCAAAATCATAGCTGCAGCCTTGGCATAATTGTAATTGAGCTGCTATAACACGAAAGTACCAAAAATTCAGTACAGTTAGTTTATATATTTCCATTAGTTTATAAATACTGTATTCGATATTCTGAGGAATATCAACATTTAAATGATAAATGTAATAAGATAGGTGGAATATGAAAAGGGTGATCCATGGTTACTAAGAGATTAAGAATGGCTGACTAGATTACAAATGGTTAATTTGTTACACTTCAAAGAGTAATTTTTATTTTAAACTTGATTAATTTTTTTTTCAATATAAGTAAAGTATAAAGTCTGTAATTTAGTTGTGTGACATGCTCATTAAACAATTCTTAACTTATCTCATATTTTGTATTCCTCTTTTTCAGGTATTAAAGACATATCTTCAATAAATGCAGAAAAAACCCTTTGTGAGCTGGGGATGGATTCTTTGATGGTACTAGAAGTAAAACAGTTTTTAGAACATGACTTTGAGCTTGTATTATCCATACCTGAGCTAAGAAAGCTAAAAATCAAAGGTGAGGGAGATTATAGTATATCTAGCTCTGAAAAAGTAACAGACTCTGAAAATGCTTCAGCTGTTGAAAATATACCTGGACATTTCAATTCTCTATTTAGTAAAGAACTGGTTCCATCTGAAACCATAGTTCATATGAATTCAGTGAAAACTGGTACACCCTTATTTATTGTTCATCCTATAGAAGGCACAGTTGTAATGTTGCAGTCTCTAGCTCAGATATTGCCCTATCCAGTGTATGGTATACAGTATACTCCTGAAGCTCCATCGGATTCCGTAGAAGATTTAGCTGCTTGGTATTGGAAGGTATGTATTAGATATTTTGTCTTATTCTTTATCAAATGTTTCTAGTTGTATAAAGGTAATGTTGTTAAGTTTAGGCATTTCTGTGTTTTCAAAATATTAATAATACTTGGATATGATTGCAGATGATTGTCAAATTTACTAAACATTTATCAATTTTATATATCATTCTTTGAATCATATACTGAAATCAAAAATTGTCAAATCTGCTTGTTTTTTTCATATGTTTCAATCTAAATCTTGACTGTCAAAGAAAAACTTTTTTGTTTAGATGATATACTTTTATTATTCTTCGTAAGTTTCAAATATCTTGAAATTTGATGACCATAAATTTTAATAGCTTAATTTCTGAGAAAAAATTCTTCAGTATTATTATTCATAATTTGAACTTTGACTAACTACTAATTAGTAATGTATTGATCTTATTAAAACATATCCAATATGATTTTAATTCACTATATGTTTCAAAATCCAAATATTTTCTCCTCTTTTAGCATGTAAAAACATTCGGAATTGCAACAACATCGATATATCTAGCTGGCTATTCATTTGGAGCATCTGTTGCATTTGAAATGACTCTTCAAGCTGACAGAAGCCCTAGACAACATTTAAAAATAAACTCTCTCATCATGCTTGATGGTTCACCAGCTCTTGTTACTTCATACACACGGGAGCACAAATCTCATTTCCAACAGGATTCTCAGGTGGAAGGGGAGACCCAAGCCTTGTTTTCCTTTGCATATTTATTCACAGAGAACAATTTAGTGGTAAGTTTGTTGTTGCATTTTTATACATTTGTCTTTATTTGCATTATTTTTAATGTACATTCTTTAACACAAAATATGACCATATGATGTCTTGTATGCTGGGCAGGTTTTACCTGCTTAAAATTTATTTTGAATTCAGGTTTACATGATTCCTGCGTATTTGAATTTGACATGTTTCTGTATCTATGACCACTATAAACTAATATTTCATCACAAAACTTTCTTCTATCCAAACCTAATCAGCATCTATTTATGTCAACATCTAAATTAATATGAAATTTGAGAAAGTTTTCTGCATTACATCTTCAGTTATAGCTATCTCAAAAATCATGAAATACACAGCATAGCAACACCGCCTGTTAAGCAATATAAAACAAAAACCAATCAGAATCTATTTATATCAAAGTCTAACAAAATATGAAGCTTGACGAAATTCTGTGTATTAGTTCTTGAGATAGAGCACCCACATACTTTGTGTGCCATACAAACACACAGACTTTTGGACAGACATTTTCTGAAAACAGTCAAATCGTATTTAAGACTTTCTAAAATGTATAAATTCATCGAAAACTGGGAAATAGAAATTTTTCACGAATCCAATACTTTCTTCTTGTATAGATAGAAAAAAGTAGAAATCAATGATCTGCAGTTTTGTATTTAACTTTATGAACCATCGAGTAATATACATTGTAAATACTGTAAATTTTAGCATCAACTATTAAATTTTAATAGTGGAATAAAATCTGTTTGAAATGTTTTTCTCCTATTTTTCCTCTGAATTTCATTCTGCTCCCCTCCAACTCCCAATTTCGCTATTAAAAATTGGTGTCTGCAGTGTTACTTGAGGATGTGGTTGTACATGAAAAAAATTTAGTATATAAACTTTATTATCTGAAAAATAGAAGGCAGGCGAAATAAATGCATTCATTTAGCAAATCCATATTCAGGATACTAAGCATGAAGTTTCATTGAATTCTGTGCATTTAAACTGGTGATATAAGCATCGCATATTTCATACAAATTGAATTTCGGCACCCCCTCTTTGATAATGGCAAGCAAAATTAAATGACAATCTGTTCCTATCATAAAGATTCTAAAATTAATGTTTTGTTAAATTCTGCACACATAAACTTGAAATATAAACACTGCATAAATCTATCAAATCATTTCTTTAAAGAAATTCTTATTCATTTCTATATTGTGAGAATTATTTAATAGATCATTACCTTTTTCTTAATCCACTTAGATGTAAAATGTATAGTAATTTTCTTTTCTTTTTAAAAATCTTGTCATTCATTTCAAAATATAAATCTTTGTTAGTTAGCCCTGAAACATTTTTTGATCTATTATAGTATCAGTACAAACTGATTTACATAAAAATTAATATTACATACATAATATAAATACACACATACATAATATAATATTAATTTAAATAAAAGTAAATGTAAACAAATAAATAGGTGAAATAGTCAAGGTTTTCCTGAAAAAGATTTTGAATCACTACTACTCACAAAATGAACACTTTTTGCTGTTTTACATATTCATAAAGTATTTTTAGTAAAGTAAATACATAACATATAAAAGCTGGCATTATGAAAAGCACAATCAGCCAAAATAAATTTAGTATTCATCTGTTTTAAGGCTTGATAAAAGGATGGAAGGAGCCCCTTCTTCAAACAAAATAAAAGAAATAAATGAGAAACAACAGTAATATATGTATCTTTGCTGCTATATTGTTCTTCACTCATTCATAAATTTGGTATTGAAGAAAGGGTTCCTATTATATAGTCTCAAAACAACTGTGTGTGTTTTTTGGTTCATGCTTTTCTTTATAATACCTAATGTTTATACATTGTATATTTATTACAAAGAGTTTTGTATGTGTCTTATCAGTTTTTAAGTGTTCTGGGAAGAGTTTTTTTTAACTTCTAATCCCCTTCCTTCTTCATTTCACCAGTGAAATAAATGAATATGTTTATCAGGTTTTGCAGAATCATTTGTCACTTTTCGTGTATGTATGAATTTGTACCAGTCTAAAAATAATTTGCTAATACATTTATTTTAATGTTTATAATTGCAAGAAATTTATATGTAATAGCCATTTAAAAATGATAGTAGCTCATAAATTATGTTTCTTCCATTTCAGCAAAAGAAGGATTTGCTTGGTTTAAGTAGCTATGCTGAACGAATGCAATATACTGCTGAAAAGATCCGTACTGTATGTCCTGAATTGAGGATTGAAGATTTGAAAACAGCTTTTGATTTATACTACAAAAAACTGTTAATTTCGCTAAAATATACTCCAAAGTATAGGCTGCAGAGGGATGTCTCTCTCATCAAAGCATCTGAAAGTGTAGAAATGGCCAAGAATTTCTCAGATGTTTATGATCTAGAAAAAGTGAGTGGTGTTTTTTTTTTAAATATAAGTTACTTAGCATTAAACTTTCTGATTTAACATTTTATTTATTAATTTTTTAAGTAAGAATATTATGAATTATGGGTCATAATCAGGATTCTTGCTGCCACTTTATTTGGCAAGGAAAGAAACAATCAAAACTGTCAAATGGCGAGAGCTTTTTTTTTTTCTTCCTTACCTGCATACTCATTGAAGTTGCTGAAGGATAGATGCTGCGAATCGCTAGTTGTATCATGCTATTTAGACCATTTTATTTCTGATAAGGATTATCTCCATTTCGGCAGATTTACATTTAAAATAAAAATTTCATTGAAATATCCCCCTCATTCCTTCCCCCCCCCCCCTCTCAAAACAAATCCCCCTTTACCTATCCACAGCATGCAAATCTTTATTTTCTTTTTTAAAGTTTTTCTGTCCTATTTCTTTAATTTATCATAGGAGTAAACAACCAGTCATTGAAATCTTCTCCTGAAATTATCACTTCCCCTTTCGCTGCTCCCTCCTCCATTACTGAGCACCCAAAGTTTAATTATTAAAAGTTTTTAATATTCACTTTTGTCTTTGTTTTTTTACACCATAACAACAAAAAATAAATAATCAATTATCAAAACCTTCTCTCTCTCCAAAATTTAAATTTATCCCCTTGTGTTCCCCCAACTCTCAAATTTGGAATCTTTAAAACTGCTTACTTTTTAATTTTTTTCCTGTTGTATTTGTTGCATTGTTGTAACAATAAAAACATTAATAGTCTAAATTTCCTGTGCCTGCCCCCCAAACTTTCTACCTCTCCTCTTTTGTACCTCCTGAGCACAAAATAGCTTAAAATCTTTCAAACTCTTCATTTTATTTTTTCTGTTCTATTCATTATGTTCTAGCAACAATAAATAATCATCTAAACTCCCTAAAATATTTTCTCATAGATATTGTGCTTTTTTTTGTATGAATTGTAATTTTCCAACTGGATGAAAAATGTCCGGGCCAGGATTCGAACCTGGGATCATTTGGCTAAAGCTGCCATGCTGTATCAACTGAGCTATCCCAGTCGAATCTGGAGGGCATAATTTATCCAGTTAACCTTATTGATCATAGCATTTGGTCTAATATTTGAATCAGCCCAACAGAATAGATCGCAGGTAATGGAATTCCAGTAAACGCTGGATACGTGATTCATTTTAATTCCTAGATTACTTAAATAATTCCTGGCCTGGACATTTTTCGTCCAGTTGGGAAAATTACAACTCATATGATTCCTTTACAAATTTGAATAATTGTGTTAAAATTAATCTGTTGTGCTTTTTCCTTGTCTTTCAAGAAGCTCAATATACCAAGGGGCTACTTCTTACATTGTTTGATATTTGTTTGTAATTTCTTTCAAACTTTTCAGTAATTTTGTTTGTAATATAAGATCAGAGTTTCTGGATACAAATGGAAACATGCTTCTAACTCTGTGGGAAAGAAACTGATAATTACAGAGAATATGTTATTTTTGACATCTGTGGATATATGAACATTGGAATATAATAATTTAAAAAATATATTTTATGTAATGTTTTGCTAAATATACCAGGCCTGATAAATCATTTTTCTATAAAGAAATCCATCTGCTCTTAAACAAATGTGAATATGCTTCTAATTTTGTGGGGGAAAAAATCTGACAATTACAGGGAATATGTAAATCTCTGAATAGACTAACATTTGAATAGAAGAAAATTACTATTTTAAGCAAATTTTTACCAGTCCTGTTAAAATTTTAAGATTTTCTGTACAGAAATAATCTGAAATGATAAAACACTCTCCCTCCTCTAAAATTATTAGCTACTACTTTGGTACATTTGGATGCCTTCACAGGTTCTCGTTATTTTCTTTCTCTTGGTTTTCTCTTTCTTAAGGAAAAAAAGAATCCATTTGCATTATATGGAAAAGTGAAAAATGAGAGCTAAATGAAAAAATAAAATGGCATACAAATTAGTGTCTAGGCAAAATGCATATACATATGTGGTAATTTTGCAAGTTGCTTGATTATTTTTTATGTTGCTTCTTTATTTCTGTGATAATTTTTTTTCTAGCTGAGGGTTATTTAAAAAGTTTTCATGCTAATAAGATTTTAATTTATGTTACAGTTGTTTATTAAAGGAAAATTTTTTACTATGAGCCACAATCTCAAAATGTTAAGTATTTGTTATTGTAAAGTTAATGAAATTTTGATAAAGTAATTTTTGTTTACTTTTTTAA
Organism: Maratus michaelseni; assembly: GCA_963931845.1. Classification (NCBI taxonomy): domain Eukaryota; kingdom Metazoa; phylum Arthropoda; class Arachnida; order Araneae; family Salticidae; genus Maratus; species Maratus michaelseni. The sequence goes on from OZ007599.1 coordinate 249,305,906, forward strand.
TTTAAACCTCGCATCATATTTAATTTTAAAAACAAGTATGCCTTTCATAGCATTACTTAAATTTAAATAAATTCATAATTCAGTGACAAGGTAAAGTGGACTCGTGTATGCACTCTGCTGATAGTGATTAGGCAAAATGCACACATGTGCGTTTAAAATACAAAAGAGTTTACATTAGATTAACTTTCATGTTGCTTTTTTATTTTTGCATTTTTTATTATTTTTGTTTTAATATAGTTTTGAGCATTAAAATTACAGTAATGTATATAACCAATCATGAACAATAGTCAAAATAAATTATTTTCATGGATAAAGTTAAAAATCCAATTCAGGTATTTGCAATCTGGATTAGATTACCTAGAAATTTATATCCAAGAAAACATAGAAATTATACTGTGATAGTGGCTTGAATATTCATGGATTAAAAAAATTATCACAATTACATATATCATTTACATAATGAGGCGTTCAGAACCAAAGTGATAAAGTCCATTTTTCGTTCAACCAATTTTGAGATGAATTATTGTTCTATAGACAATTATTTGTTTGGTGCCATACCAAATCAAGTCCTAGGTTGAAAATGTAAACAACAAATGGTACTAATTTCCTATGATTCTGAATAAAATGCATAAGAGCCCATCAACTTTATCTACTGATATCTCTGGACAGTGTTTTATTTACTTGATCCAGGTATGGAGAATTTTCAAAAAATCTTACCAGCCAGCGAGATGTAACATACTATTTAAAATTATCAAAACAAAATTTAAGTGACTGCAAAAATATAATTAATGACAATGAGTTTTCAAAATAATATTTTTATAAAATGTTAGTATAAAATTAAAAAGTTTATGTAACAGAGGAAAGTTTGCCTATTAAATCAAAGTTTGAGATTCGACTGGGAAACATTGCATGTACAATAAATCAAAATTTACAGGAAAATGTTAATGAAATGTTTTAATTGCTATAACAATCGCGTTAAAGGGGTTATATTTTATATCGGTAAAAACAATGTGGCATATAAAAGTTTAAATTTTCAGTTTTTTCAAATATAAAATATCCATTAAGGATTATATTCTTTTGTCAAGACATTCAATTCCTAGTTTTAACAACATAAATGGTTTGATTCTTTAAATGCATTTAATTTTACTTTCTAAGAGCAAAATATAACATCTAATTTAATTTAGCGCAGTGTTTACATCACAGTAATTTGGAGAAATTAAAATTAACTTTCCTCATCAGGAAATTCACTTGCTAATGGCGAGTAGAGTGGTGTAATTCCCCCACCTCTGCTTTGATTCTGAACATCTTATGTGTAGGTTAATCTAGCATTTTACAATGAGTTTGATTCCTGATTTTTTTTTTTTCCTTACCAGATATGTGATGGCAAAATTACTGTATACAGTGTGAAAGGCACGCACAACTCTTTCATTCAAGGCAAAGGAGCAAAAGAAATTTCTAACTTGCTAAGTAAAATTGTCAGCCATTAATATACCTATTTCATATGAACTCTGCATTTTCACCAACGTTTCCTATACAATTGTCATTTTTGTATTCCAAAAATATCAAAGTTTGTATAGATTTGTTGTTATTTTTTATTTGAAAAATCATTCCGGTGATGTTGTAAAATCAGATTTCTTTATCATTTGTATAAATTAGTGCTGTAAATGTTAATTCTGCTGTCATCAATCTTATTAAAAAAATTGTTAAAATTTGTCTTTTCATTATTTCATAGTGCCTCAAGAAAATGTGAATTTTAATTAATATGTATGTAAAAAAATAAATTGAAATATTTATTGAAACAAATGGTGCATATAACATTATGACTGCAATTAGGTAATAGAAAATGCAGTTTTTTAAAAATTTGTTGCTGATTATTATAGCTTTTATTGATTGGTAAAAGGCCCTAATCTATTTTATTTGAATATACAAGCAAAACAAAAGTCATGCATCAAGCATAGATTATGAAGCACTTTCCAACATTAATAAAATTGTTAATAAGTTTCATTTTTTCTTACAACGAAATGGGATATCTAAACAAACTATTTAAAAAACACAACTCAGTTAAAATTTATTTTCAGCACTTGCTGTCAACCTCCGGCAATGCGTATAAATTCTTTTGTGCAGGCCTGTCTATGATCTATAGAATTTATACACATCACATAATACACTAAAAATTAAATAAGTTTAAAAATGCACCACAGCAGAAAATGCACTTCTAGTAATTATTGATCATAGTCAGTCCTGTAACTGAATTCTTGTGTGTCGTTGTAAATAAACGATAAATGCTACATACTGTATAATCTATAGGAAATATGTTATATTGTATCTCAGTAATTCTTTTTTATTTCATTATGTTTGAAGTATTATAACATTACCAAAATTCAAAGCAAACCATTTTTCCTCATAGATGTAATAGAATTCTTTTGTATGTGCTTCTAAACAAACTATAACTGCTACTTATTCTATACTTCTGAGAAAACATGTTGTAGTCTACCTCAGTGATGCATATCAATCACATTATGTTTGAAATATTGTAACATCAATAAAATGCACCACAAACAATTTTTTCCTTAGACCATAATGTAATGAAAATTTTTTTGTGTCCTCGTAAACTAACTATAAATGCTACATACTTCATTTTCAATAATGAACATTCTATAATACACATTAATAACATACAAAAATTACATGGAAATGTGAATATATTTACGAGAGAGTACGGATAGATGGCAGAGAGACAAACTGAATTCATAAATACTTTTCAACTATGTTAGGAAGTGTTAAAAAGCTTTCGAAAATAATGCATGAAAAAGATAGTTTACCTTGTATATTTATTGTCTACTCAGAAGTTAAATTTCTTAAGCTGTTGCACTAAAAAGTATTGGACAAAATATATTTTCAGGAGAGAGAAATTTTCAAATGATAATAATTTTCTTATAACTACAGTTGTGTTACCTGTTATGGTAATAAAATAATCTTTAACTAAATATGCCTTTACATTTTGATAAAATAGAAGTTGTGATTACAAATCTATAAGAGCAGAAGATACAACACTGTTGGAATAGCTAGATCATTAATCTATGCTTTAGCCCTACAAAAGTTTGAAATAATCATTAATATCTTTGTTTCTTATTGTAATATTGAAAAAAAAAATTCTCGGGAACAAGAGACAAATATAGATTTTGAGGTCAAAAACAGTCAGTAATATAAGAGTGCACTGCTGGTTAATGTATCTAAAGCTTTATTTATTAATTAGTAAACATGTGAATTATTTATCTATATATTTAAAACGAAAAAGGCATTCTGTCAAATATTCCACAAAATATCGTCTCTTTACGCATGCGCCAACGTTTTTTTTGAATGGTCTTTGTTTTTTTGAGGGGTTCCCCTCAGAAAGGGGGAGTCTACTTATATACTATTTAAAACGAAAGACTCATTCTGTCAAATGTTCATACGAATATCGTCTCTTTACGCATGCATCAACATTTTTTTGAAGGATTCTCCCCTCGAAACTGGAAACTTGATTGATTAGCCTGTTTAGCCTAGGGGGGTTGATTTAAAGACCTTCTAATATATTTTTGCTCTGAGGTTAAAGCTGAAGTTTTTTTTTTCTTCTTTAAAGAACTCATGTTTTCACTACTAAATATGCATCTTTTTTTTGCAAAATTTTAAAGACAGCTTGGTATCATGGTTTATCTGGGTTTTAGAATCAGGCTGATAAAAGTAAAATTAATGAAAAATTTTAAAGGCTGCGTAGTTAAAAAAAAATAGAAATTACTAAATATTGATATATATATTAATTTTTGGGACTGTAGTAAGTAAAAATAAATCATTCAATTAATATTTTTAGTTGCTAAAATAATTCAAGTATAATAGGATGTAAATTACAAGCTTAAAATTATTTCACTTCATTAGTTGAGTAGGCTGGACTGACAACACAATCTATCGTTTTAAATCTAAGAAATCGCTTACACAATATAACAGTTCATAAAATTCTCAATATTTAATTAATTTAAAAGCAGCTAATGAAAAATAAAAATATATTTCTAAAAGAGCTTTCAAGTTATTTACCGTCAATTTTGACAGGTACCATCTACTATAAATACAAAAAAAATATGGTGGTAGTTGTTTTATAGTGGCCTTCACAGTTACTATTACACCAAGTTGCAGTTGAATTTTGCCAAGGTCATGCAATGCAAGCCTAGTACACACATATAATACATAAAGAAAAATAAATACCATTGCATTAAATATTAAATTATAATATTTTATGTTAATAAGAATGTATTACAATGTTTCATAACAAATTCCATCATACAGAGGTACTCTGGTACCACTAAACCAATTTCCAAACACAGCCTTTTTATTTTTTTAACCACTTTTTATGTTGTATCTTCATGCAAATTCATATCATGGCCATTTTCATATGGTTGTTTGTTGGTAAAAGCCCTCATTTTTGAAAAAATGAGATTGCATCCATCTCAGTACTTTGTAAATCAAAGATTGTTTATTTATAAAAAATAAATACAGGTGAATAATAATAAAAAAAATATCCAATTAAAAAAAGGTTCTGGAACATCAACAATTAATCATTATAATGGTAGCATAAATATGTGCAATTTCTTTAGAACTGCAAACCATTTGACAAGATTTTACAACTCAACTTAGCAATGTATCTCTGTCATTTGTTGATTCATCCGTGGTGAGGTTGGGCTATTACAATAAAGAAGTACCAAAAAAATATCCTACTTAAATTGTCTTTGATGGAAAGAACAGTTTATTGATCCATTTAAGATTATTTTTTTCTAGATGGTAAATCTTGTTTATTGCTGATATTCTAATTTAAAAGAGTTAATTTGTGCTTGCAACAATTTTTTATTTTCTTAAGGCTGCTTATTCTATCTAGAATTGGTGTCAAAAGAATCTTTCATCAAAACCTTTCACTTTTCAAAAGGATGTCAGTATCTTTTAAGAAGTCCCAAAAATTATTTTACAGTGCTCATTTTTAATTTATATGTGTCAGTATCTGATTTTTAGAAGGAACATAAATTCATGACATTATTAGAATATTTAAAGATTTAGAAAGTAGTGTAGAAAATTATCAAATATGAGAGAAAAATGTATTGGTATTTATTCTGTTAAAACAAATACAAATAGTAAACATAAGCACTTGTCAAAGTCTCTGAAATGTTAATACAAAATGAGATTTCTATTAAACAGTACATTTTTGAAAAGTAATTTTTTCCTACAAGTAATGTTGGTTGATTTTTTAAATAGTTAACTTCATTATGTTTTTGTTTTTTTAGACTGTCCTTCAGTCCTATAAGTTATATTTAGAAATATTTTCTCCAGTAAACTTTGAAACAGTAAAAATAAAATATTTCTATGACCAAATCTCTCCAAATTATGATGCTTTAATGAAATTTCAGAGCTGTCTGGCACTAAAAAATATTTAATGCAGTCAAATATATCACAGAAACATGTAATTTTTTTGTATCATGATAAAATTTATATGGGTAACACCACCAAAATGAATACTCCCCCACCCCACTCCCCAAAAAATCAAAATGAAGCATTTGTTCCAAAGTCATATTTTGACATTCATTTTTAAAAAAAGAAACATACAAATGAATTTTATACCCTCTTTTGTTTCAAGTTAGTTAACAAATTATATAATGGACAAGATTGCACAGAATAACAATGTAAAAACTAGTTTTCTAAATTTTGCTTTAAAAGTTAAAATGCATCATATTTTGAAAGCCAGTTAAAGTTTCTGAAGACAACAACAAATCACCAAATGACAAGATGGTAACACTTATTAAATCAAAGTTATAGATATTTAATTAAATCTCATTAAAAAATTGTTTTTATGAAGATAAAACAAAATTAAATTCTATATAATCCAACTGCATTTAATGTCAACAAAACATGCTAATTTGACAGTAAAAATTTAAATATTAGGATAAAGTCCATGTTTAAAGAGGTTTAGAAGAAGAAATTACATGATCTCTCTAGAAACACATCTAAGTTAGAAGCAAACTACCTAATTTTATAAATTTCGTAAAATAAAAAATCCAACTACCAAGGCTTTATAATGTAAAGGACACACACAAAGGCATTCTTTTCTTTTTAGCAGTGTTCTCATGTTCCAGATACATGAAGTAAATTAATATATTTTCTGTCAAAATATTTCACAATATACGCCAAATTGTATTTCTCATACACAAGAATTTTAGTGGGCTGTACCATTTAAGGATAAGCTTATAAATTAAATTTGTTACATTTTGTATGATTTTCATTGCAGCATTTACTCATAATCAGGAAAATAATACACAACATTACATAACTTACTTGAAATTGAATGAAAACAAAACAAAAGAAAATCACAAATATTTCATTCTTAGGATAATTATTACAGGATGTCCATTTTCAATGGAGTCCAATGGCTTATTTATAAACTGTTAGACATAGACATATAGTTCCAATGAGGTAAATAAGTATTTTAAAAGCAATTTGGGTCAATTCATAAACATTGCATAAAAAGTTATGAAATTTAATTTTTGTTAAAATGCAAAAATATACTTGCACTATAAGAAGTGAACTGAATTAACTCAACAGTAGTTATACAACTAAACTTCATGCTGACAACTATACACTTTGGAAAATGCACACGTAATGAGTGTGTGTATCTTGTAGCCCAATCCAATCTTTTGCTTTAATCTATTAAATAATCTCTAAGTTGTAACTATTCAATTCTTTATTATAAGGATACAATAACTCTAACAATTTTTTATATGGTCCCTTGAGAAGTTATATTTAGTAAAAACTCCCTATTATACTTACAAGTAAAACAAAAGAAGTTCCATTCTTCTATGAGTAAAATTGACCGAGTAATAGCTTTTTAAAGTAGAAGCCTCTTTTTTGCTGCAAAACAGGAGTCATTCTCAAATTTACTAGAAATATAAATAATCAGATATAAAAAAATGACAGTTGAGAGTAAAATCGACATTACAATATAATTTGAAATATATTTTCATTCTGACATATTAAAGCAAACTATACAATTTGTACTAAAAATAAAAGTGAAAAAATAACAGAATTTTTGTCAAATGAAATGGTAAAAAACAAGTCTCAATTTTGTACAAAATAAAACATGTACATACAATTATTTTAACCAATCTGAAACTTAATTAATAAAAAATAACACTATCGTAATACTTGTACGATGTGACTACTTTCAGTTAAAGTGCAGATACACGCAAAATAAATTCTATTAATACTTTAAGCACTTTGTGTACGATCCCTCGAAGCATGGCCCAACTCATCTGTGTTCAGATGCCGAAAATTGGTGTAAGTCATGCAATTCAAAGTTTCATAACTTGGTCAGTTTTAGTGTTAGACGAATGGGACTTTTTTATTTTTACTAACTATCACTTATAGGACCGGGGGACTGTATGAAATAAAATTTTGTAACTTTTTTAGAAATGTTTTTATTGACCCAAATCATTTTTAAAATACTTTTTTACCTTATTTAAAACTTTTTGCAATTGAAACTATATGTCTATAACTAAAAGTTTAGGAATTAGCCTTTGGACACCGTTAAGAGTGGACACCCTTGTATAATTATAGCCTTCCATATAGCACAAAAGCTCTTGAAGATCTCCATGGGAGTTCCAAGTCATCCCAAATTTTTCTTGATATTAAAATGAAATGATCAGGACTTCCTGAATAAGATACTTTATGGTTTTTCTTAGGATTGTGCTCCTGGAAGCAATCTCCTTAGATGACATTCCTGAGGACATACCTAAAAAGTTACAGTACTGGCTTCATCTTATGAGTGATTTTAGCACAACAATACTTAATACGTTTTTATCAAAAAATGTTATATTGATTTGAACGGTTTTATTTTCTAATGAGTTAAGTTTATATTACTAAATATTCGATTTATTTTAGTTTTAGTATATGAGATAATTGTTATTAACTTGTAATTACTTTTCATTATGTCATTAACTTTTACATTTTACAAATTTAATTAAATATTGAACTTCTTTAATTTAATATTTTAATTAACTTAATTTAATATTTTAATTAGCTTTTAAAAAATACCACATGCATTTGACTTTTTATTATTAGGGGAGATGGGGGATGAATGGGACAAAGGATGGATGGGACGCTCTCAATATTTCAGGCAATAAACATTTTTTTTAGTTGCTTCCTATCCTCATAGATTTCACTACCATAGTGTGCTTCAGAACCAAAAGCAAGAGCACATGGCTGTTCTCAGTTTTCTTCAAATTTGCATTTCCTGAAAACTCTGCTTAAAAGTAAATTTTTTTACATTTGAAGTTACTTAACTATCTTATGCAATATAAACAATTAAGATATGCTGTAGTTTTTTATTTAAAGGCTCAATATTGGTAATTAAAATGAATGCATATTAACCATTGTGACAAAATAACTGACAATTGAATATATGCATCATGGGGATGATTGGGACATATTTAAAATGGGGATGAATGGGACTACTTCATTCGTCCCTAGAGGATACTGAAATTTTTTATTAACTAAATAATATTATATAGGTTGATAAATTAATACTTTATGGTAATTATTCTTTTAACATTTCATCCTCTTTGTAGCCATCGTCTTCAGTCCACCGTTTATGGGCCTTTTAAGGCAAAGCTGAGATGAGTCCAAGATCATTGACTAACAAATAATCCTGGAGATCATATTACAATTTATAATCTCTCAGCTTTTTCCAAGGCGGCATTTTTGTTCAGCGTTTAGTCCTTAACATTGAATACGGGGAGGAAAATGTTTGTGTCCCATTCATCCCTGCTGTGGGGATGATTGGGTCATAGAAGAACGTTTTTTTTAATTTAATTTATATATCTCATATCTGTATAATAATAATCTTGAACAAATATTGTGCATAAGATGTAGTCAAACACTTAAAGTTTGACATGTGATATATAATATTGATAATAACTTATTTAAAATAAATATTTTTGTGAAAATGTCCCATTCATCTCCCATCTCCCCTACTATTACTTTTGTAATTAATCAATGAATGAATTTAAATTAATTAAATAATAAATTTTGAAATTAATATTTGTTTTATTTTACTTTCTAAAGTTTGATTAATTAATTATTTTTTCGAATTACCATACATATTTTTCTTATATTTTTCTTGATACACTAAAGACTTTATTTAATGAACTTCTATTTAGCTAATTTTTTCTAAACAACAAATATTTCTACAGAATTTTGAACCCGAGGGCATTTTACATTTAATAAAACTTCGATTTACGGAACCAATTTCCTATTTACCGTACTTTTTACCTTAAAATCTATATCAGAATTTCCTTTTCTTGGGAATTCTAGAAAATCTTTGCTTTTCTTCTCCCACTCAAATGTCCTACACTCAGGCATGCTAAGTATTTTAATTCTTTTTATTGCCACTTTGACTTTTGTCGGTAGAATGTGTATGAATGCTGTCAGAATGCGTGTGAAATCCTTGCAAGAGAATATCATTGAAAGGAGAAAATCTGTCATTCTGGTACCGAGAATAAGAGGGAAGTTGTTTCGTTTTTAGCTCTGATCATATCCAAAGATAACTAATATAAAACGTTAGTCTGTATAATAAAATCCAGACATCTTAAAAAAGTTGGCTAAGGTTTCTGTAAAAGTATTGCTTCTGAAGGATGTTCCTTGTTGGGAATTCTTCATAATAGTTCGCCGACAATCATAAAACAAGAACGAAAAATCATGCGTCAAGCATAGATTATGTAACACTTTCCAATGCTTCCAAAATAATTTTACAAATCATTACCGTTTAATAAGCTGAAAGATAACATCTAAGTAAACAATTTGGAAAACGCATAACATATTTAAAAGCGTAATTTCAGGAATTTCCAACATATACGATATTCGGAAAATTATCCGAATATTTTTATTCAGCCCTGTATATGATCTATAGATTTGTATATATCATAGGATGCTAAATTTTAGTTTAGTTAGGAAACGCGTAGCAGTTTAAAATTCTACTTCTGGAGTTTCTGTCAATAAACAGAAATGTGTTCGCGAACTTTTGTGCTGCCCTGTATATGAAATAAAGAATTTATACACACCCAGTAATAGACAAAAAGTGAGTTAAATTTAAAATCGCGTTCAGCAACTTAAAACGCACTTCCAGGAATTATTTTTAACAGACAGTAGAGAATTCTTTTGTGTGTCCCTGTCAATGAACGATGACTGCTATACACACAATATTCTGTAGTAAGCCTCTTGTATTGCACCTTAGTGATATATATCAATTACAATGTATTTAAAATTGTGTAACATCATTAAAATAAACCGCAAATGATTTTTCCCCATAGACCATAATGTAACGTGAACTATAAGTGCTACACATTTCAGTTGAAATACGGAACATGCTATAGATAACGATAATAACATAAAAATTGCAGGGCAATCCGGGCATATTTACGGGAGTTAGAGTACGGACAGACGGCAGACAAACCGAAGTCATAAACACTTTTCAACTAGGTTGGAAAGTGTTAAAAAGCTGATATTTTAAGTGTCTATAATTTTAACCATTTAAAATCTTCTGAAATGTTAGTTTTATTAACTAAAATTAAATTATATTTTAAGAAATCCTCAACACATTTTCTGCAGTAAATTTTATGAAAAATTTTATATAAAATGAATTTTCCATGCAGAAAATGTTTTCACATGATCTGTAAGATATCATTAAAAGGATACTTAACTGTGAATTAGTTTTATTTTTTATGAATAAAATATTTTTGTTAGAGACATGGGTTTTTATTAAGTTTAATATTTTTTTTTCATAATGTACATTACACGGATGTCGAACAGAAATATACATTTCTTTAAATATTTAAAGTTAAAAAAATATTATTGTTTTTTAAACAATAGATGCATGAAAGGTAAGGATTTAAAATCAAATAATATTTAAAATTTCTTAATGGATTATTTATATGCTGTTTTTCTAATCTTGGGGAAGAGTAACTTGTCGATGGGCGTTATACTAGATAAAAGTATAGGTTCGTGAAAATAAATAGTGTTGTACTAAATCTGAAAGAAATGAAATTTTCAATCTTGTTTTTCTAAAGGATCAGGGTCTTTTTGGCCCATGAAATAGACTAAAACTCGATTTTGTATACGGACTTAATTATTTCACTTTTTAACATTAGAAAGTTTATCCTGTACGATTTCAACAAAAGTTTTTGCATTTTGTTCAGAATTATATGACTTACACAAGCTCAAAGTTCATATTATTCGTTGTTTTTGATGAAAAATACGCAATTTCTCCTAATTTTACCTCAATTATTTATATGAGCGCAATCGTGCAACACTTTCTTCTTTACATATATTATAAAATACATCAAAATGTGCAATATATGTAAAAATAAAAGTGTTGTAAAGCTGCGCTCATAGTAAAATATTAAAAAATATATTAAAAATATATTTTTAAATTAAAAAATATATTAAAATATTATGCCATTTCCGGAGATAGAAGATTTGATGTCCGATCAAATGTTTCATTTTTTAATTTATTAAATGTTTCAAATGTTTTAATTTATTAAATGTTCAAATTTTTCGGAAATTTTTTTCTCAAATACACACTATAAAAAAGAAATATGTAAACTTACGAAAAAAAAAAATCGTAAAAGAAAACGAATTAAATAAATTCATCCGCGTATATAAGTTAAAAATATTCTCATTTTAATTCAAAAGAGGTTAAATTAATTTGTGTTTCATGAATCATGATATATTTTATAAATTTTCAACAATATTTTAGACTCAAAAACAAGAAAAAAAATCACCAGTCATCTACGATGCATATTTTAGTTTTATAGATAAGTGTAAGTTAATTTAGTAAGTTAAATTATTACTTAATTTGCCTAAAATCAGTTACCTGGAAACCGAATTACAAAATATCTTGATTATAGGGATGGATTAAAATAACTTATTAAGTGTGGTGCAAAATGTGGAATTGATTGTATTTATTTTAGAATAAAGAGAGACAAATATTATACATTCGATATACTTTTTTAAAAAGTATTTTGGGTATACAATTTGTACTAAATCTCAAATTGGGATGAAATTTGTAAAGATTTAATTGGATTATTTTAAAAAATTACTTTTACTTTAAACATGAACGAGTTATGTTAGATTGAGATACTTCATTAAAAAAGATAAGGATTAAGTATAAGGATTTGTGCCACATTAAAATCTAAACAAACAGGAAACATGATTTTTTAAACTACAAAATTAAGGGGAAAAGAAAGATTTTTATGCATTTTCTATGTGTTTTATAAACAATTTAATGTATTCCAAAATGACATAACTAAAACAACAACAGCAAAAAATCCGTGAATGTACGTATTTAGAGTTGAAAGAAATGCAGAGAAAAAAGGATAAACATTGACTTATAAAATATAAAGATAAAAATTGCCTTAGTGAACAGTTTAAAATGGTTTCTCAATTTTATCTGTTCACCTTTTGTTTAAAATATTTTGTTGTTGTTATTAATTAATATTTTTCAATTGATGTAAAGAATATATTAACTGTTTTCCCTAATCTAATACCCAACTATTTTACTTAAATTAGTTATTTCTGAATATTTTTCTATGTAAATCATGAATAATTGTACAAGTTAGAGGCGCATCTGTTCATAGTGTGTTTTCTAGGAAAAAAGGGAAGAAATGCGCATTAGAAAAACAGAAGGGCAAATTCGGAAACGGCTCAATGCATTAGCATTGGTTGGAATTATGCTAAACTCATAAAAAGGGAAATTAATTTTGTAAATTTTTCTGAGTTAAAATTAAAAAACATAGCTGTGATTGTTTATTGTAGCAAATATATATTATGCTTCCTTCGAAATGAAAAATGGAAAATATTCCTTTTGTAATTAATATCAGTTTATTAATGTTGCGAAAAATAAATATTATTTTGACCATTTTATTGTAAAATGAACATTCTCACTAAAACAGATTTTCTAAGAAATTAAAACTAAATTAGTAATAATAATAAAAAATTTTTTATGCAAATGTACAATTAAAAATAAATGTTTATTTGTTTGTTTAGGGGGAAATATTCTCGTAGTTATCATTATAAATACAATTAAATAACACGAAAACAGTAATTTTCATTTAAGTAGATTTTCGATGGGTTAAATAGAATAGTTTAAGATATTTTTAGAACTTCTTCAGTAAAACAAAACATAAAATGTGATTATGGGAATAATTATATGATGCAGAATAATAATTCCACATGTAACAGAAAAGATACTGCCGCACAAATTTTTAATCTTATTAAAAACTGCCATTTTATGCAAAAAAAGATTTGACGTAACTTTTAAAATGCGGGTGATCATCACTTATATTTTCCGTATACTGCTAATGTTATATTTTTAAAATCAATACTGCGCATTTACTATTGAACTGATTTATTTAAAAAAAAATTTTGGTGATAGATATGACTTATTTCTTTGAAATGACACAAATTTTACAAGTGAGATGTAATTACCCTTTTTTTAATTTAAATTTAAAAAAAAATTAATTTGTTTCCAATAGATTTCACCAGATGGCTCTACCAGTGCTGTAGATTTTCCGCATAGCTAACAAAACTACTTTTTCTGCTAGTTTTTATATATTTTCTTGTTAATTGTCATCATTATCTTGTTATAAATTTAATAAGGGGTATTTTTTACACGATACTACATAAAATACGTCGTTCAACAAGCCTTTTTTGTCTTTGCAGTAGTAATTTTATTATCATCTGCCATATTTGAAAGAAAAAAAGAAAATTCTTTCAAATTTGCAGTAACCCTAAGAGTTCCGGTCGGTCAAATCAGGGGTGCGTTGGGAAGAGATCTCCGATATCACTTTTGACTTTTTTTTTCTCTACCGTTGCCTTTTAAAGGGAAGGAGACGGGGAGGGGGGGGGGGGGAATAGGGTAAACAGTTGTGGTCATTTGGTTTTCTTTCTGTAAAAGGAAATTTTTCTTTGCTTTGTAGAGAATGTTTATTTAATCTGTGAAATGGAAACTTCTGATCATTTTTTCTAATGTGCAGAGCCGTCCTTAGCGAAAGCGAGGCCGGTGCAAGAACTTTTGCGAGGCCCTTCCATTCCGATCAATGTTGCCAATTGAGCTGTTTTTTATTAATCTACCGGAAATTTTTAATTGTAATTTTTGCTTTATTTAAAGACAGATATTATGTGTGAAAAAAAAAAGTTAAGGCATCTATTTCGGAAATTCTGGTAGATTCTTTGAATTTAAAAAAATCTCTAAATTGGCAATACTACTTCTCACAACGTCTTTCGTCTTTAGAAAAAGCTCGCGCTCGCATGACATACACAGTTCTCAGCAAAGATTCTTTTTTTTAGGGGGTGTGGGGGAGGGTAGTATGTTTTAGTAGAGGTTTATAGAGACTAGACCAATTTCCTTTTATAGTACTCGGACCGGGCTTAGTCTATTCCTTTTTTTTTCAGCAGTTTTGGAACGGGCGGTGAATTCATTCTGACCGTCTCATGTTGGGACGGTTTTTTTTTCTTTCTTTTCTTTTTTTTCGGGGGGGGGGGGGGGAGAGGAAATTAGTAATAATGTACAATCGTTAAAAGAGAGAGAGAGAGAGAACGTCCTAATACTTTTTAATCTTGATATTTACACAGAGTGATGCGAAAAGTACTGATTTACTGCGAATTGTGTATATTTTTCGAATTTAAGTACAATTTTGGGAGAGGAGTCATCTACATATTAAAAATTGTATCGACTTTGAAATAAAAATCTTTCCGCTAGCCAACAAACCAACCGTGAAATCCCTGGCTCTGTCAATTTTGTATCAAGGTTCTGGTATCGATATTTTAGGGTATTATAAATGGCAATTTGGGTCCGAGTTATAAGTGTTTATGGTTATTGAGCCCTTATATTTGCACCATACTAAAATTCAGGGGCTTCTGTAAAAAAAAAAAACCTATAATGTCCCCTGTAAAACTATGTCACTTTGTTCACGCACACAAAATTTGAGCACGCTGTGACAGTTTGATCACGAGTTATAAGAGTTTAAATTTGTCGGGTGCTCAGCATTTGTTTTAAATTTTCTTCATTTCGCCCATTTTCCATTACTTTCATTGCTTCATTTTTTTCCATGTTATTTTAATTGTTTCATTTTTTAATATCTATTATTTTGAATTATCTGACCCAGAAAGCATTGCCCGTACTCATGATAACTTTAAATATACCTAAAATCAATGTTGAATATTTTTAAATTTTTTAAACAAAAATCTTTCTAAACGTTCTTAATGCTGGGGACCTTATTGCCTTCGACAGCGCACACCTTCGAATTGTATGATTTTATATTGTCAAATGAAAATATATCCAAAACAAACTTAGAGCTGGGGTCCCACTGCCTTCGGCAGCGTACACCGGGCGTATTCGGCTGTGTTTTGATTATATACTTTATAAAAAAAACCGCCGTAGACTCGGCCCACAGCTTGAGTCGGGTCGGGTTGATGAAATTATTTTTGTTTATCATCACTAAAGAAGAAAAAAAGAAAACAATTCATAACATCAAAGTCTAAAAATTTTCATATTCCAACTGAAATAAACAAATGATTATCAAATGCATTATCACCATTTTTTAGTACCAAATGATTAGAATACCCAAATTCAGTAAAATATATATATTTATTTACTTCTATACGACCCTGAATGAAGATTTATAAGCTTCGTTCCTAAAATCTTTTTAACACTTTCCAACCTAGTTGAAAAGTGTTTATGACTTCGGTTTGTCTGGCCGGATGGCCGTCTGCCGTCTGCCGTCTGTCCGTGCTCTAACTCCCGTAAATATGCTCGGATTGCTCTGCAATTTTTATATGTTATAGTCGTTATCTATAGCATGTTCCCTATTTCAACGGAAGTGTGTAGCACTTATAGTTTTTTTACAGGGACACTCAAAAGAATTCCATTACATTGCGGTCTATGGGGAAAAATCATTTGTGGTTTATTTAAATAATGTTTCACTATTTTAAACGCATTGAAATTTATATATATCACTAAGGTGCATTAGAAGAAGCTGGGGCACAATAGGGTGTGCATAGCACATATAGTTACTTTACAGGGACAGTCAAAAGAATTCCGTTACAGTACGTCTATGGGAAAAAATCGTCTGCGGTTTATTTAAATAATGTTTCCCTATTTTAAACGCATTGAAATTAAATAAGGTGCATTACAAGAAGCTTACTACAGAATATCGTGTGTATAGCAGTCATCGTTCACTTACAGGGACACACAAAATAATTCTCTACTGTATGTTAACAATAATTCCTGGAAGTGCGTTTTAAGTTACTGAACGCGATTTTAATTTTAACTCGCTTTTTGTCTATTACGTGGTGTGTATAAATTCTGTAGATCCTATACAGGGATGCACAAAAAGGTCGCGAACACATTTCCGTATTATTTAACTCCAGACGGAGAATTTTAAACTGTGCTACGCGTTTCCTAACTGAACTAAAATTTAGCATCCTATGTAGTATATATACAAATCTATAGATCCTATACAGGGCTGAATAAAAGTATTCGGATTACTTAGATGTTATCTTTTAGCTTATTAAACGGTATGATATGTAAAATTATTTTGGAAGCGTTGGAAAGTGTTACATAATCTATGCTTGACGCATGATTTTTCGTTCTTGTTTGTTTTGACTTCTGTAAAATATACGTGGTTTCTTTCTTCCATTCATGTAATTCTTGAAATACTCATATCGGGAGCATTAGTTTCCAAACAATTTCATTCTTTTCATCAAATATCTACCTCTAAATACCGGAAAGCGGCTACTGTTGTATCATTTTGCAAAATAGTGGAAGTAAAAGAAATTGTTCAGAAGGCTTTCTTCCGGTATATGTGTATATACAATATGTCCAATCTCTCTCTCTTTCTTTCTCGTGTCATTCTCCGTAGTATGATCAATGGTCGAATTACATTTACTGACCCAGGCCAGGACTATAGATACAGAAAAGGCTAGTTCGCCGCGGGGGTAATTGAGATATAACATCATGTCCCCACTTCTACTAGGAACTGGCCGGCGGTGGAAATTGCAGATAATCATTCTCCAGAATTCATGCACAGAACAGAAAAGTGTTAGAATTGTCTAAAACGTTCCTTCCTTTATTTCCACACAGATGACTGTTTTGCTATTATTGAGGAAGTATTATAAAGATAAACCGACGTCTTGCACCGTTGCAACTTGCTACAATACGTATTAAAAAAAATCCCTGACGGCTCGGCCTACAAGCACAGGTACATTTCGAAGACGCAGACCGTGGAGCGCCTGTTTATTGGGAATCTCAGAAGAAATTACATTTTTGCCATGATGCGGCAGTTGAAACCGCCCACTTCGAAATCTACCAGTGTCAAGTAGGCAAAACCGGTAGATTTTTTTTTTTCCCTGTAAGGGTTGGTTCAATAAAAAGCTTGTCAATATAAAAGTTGTAGCTAATATTAAGAGGCTTTACAATAAATTTAAGCGGATTTGATATGTTGTGAATTGACAAAGTTATGAATATTTTTCTTCGGAAACACCTATCCCCCCTCCCCCTTGAGGCCATTTTTAATGATATCAAAAATATGTCAGATACATTTTCGGCCCTTTTCCTAGAAGTAATAATAACTTTAAACGGATTCGATACGTATCATAATCAAGAAGTTATGGGGTTCTTTTTCACAAAAAGCCCCCCACCCCTCTGGTTCGCTTTTGCCCATTCACGAACTTGACCGAGATTTTATGCCCCTTGATTTTATGTATCAGTTTGGAAAAGATTTGTGCAGAATTATTGGAGTTATCGTGTCCATAAAAAAGTTACATAGCTAGATAGATAAAGTTTTGAACTGTGGGTGGTTTTGGGTTCTGGGATTCACGATAGGTGTAGATCTGCAAAAATTTTGAAGAAATTCCAACATAGGGGAGAATGTAATAGGTAGATCTATTACGAAATCAACCTAATAGCAAAGATAAAAATATTAACATGAAGTGAGCGTGACCAATAAAACTATTTAACTGAGTCAAAAAAGAACACTTACATCGTCTTCTTTTTCACAAAATAAATAAAAAATGAAAAAAACACTAAACACGTTGTCCGATAAAAATGAGTATAGTTCTTACGACAGTTGATATCATATGCGCCAAATGCGAGCTCAATCCAAAGCAAAGTTTAAACGCCTATTGTGTTCACTCACATTCACATATACAAATACATACAGGCATCATCATAAAAATACCATAAAAGGACACCGATGGTCTGAAAACGAAAAAAATACCAATATTCACGCATACGGAATAATTGTAAAAATATTAAACCTTCAAATATAAATTTACCAGTACACTTGTGCGATGATTTCGCACTGCAGTCTAATATTTTAGGTAGATTTCGTAAAAAATACCACCTATTACATTCTCCCCTATGTTGGAATTTCGGAAAAATTTTTGCAGATCTACGCCGATCATGACTCACAGAACCCAAAAACACCCCCAGTTCAAAACTTTATATCTCTATCTATCTATATCACTTTTTTATTGACACGATAACTTTAATAATTGTATACAAATCTCTTCCAAACTGATACATAAAATCAAGGGGCATGAAATCTCGGTCCAGTTCGTGAATGGGCAAAAGCGAATAAGGGGGGGGGGGGGGGTTGGAGGCTTTTTGTGAAAAAAACCCCATAACTTCTTAATTAGGATACGTATCGAATCCGTTTAAAGTTATTATTACTTCTAGTAAAAAGGCCGAAAATTTATGTAGATTTTTTATATCATTAAAAATAGCCTCTGGGAGGAGGGGGGGGGGGGAGCTAGGGGTTTAAGAAGAAAAAAATTCATAACTTCGTCAATTCACAAGATATCAAATCCGCTGAAATTTATGATAAATCCTCTTAATATTATCTAAAACTTTTATATTGACAAGTTTTTTAGAAAACCAACCCTTACAGCAAAATAAATAAATAAAATAAAAAATAAATAAAAAATAAAAACAAAAAAATCCCTGCCGGCTCCGGCTACAAACAAATTTAGAATTCGAAGTGGGCGGTCCCAACTGTAGCATCATGACAAGAAGGTCATTTCTTCTGGAATTCTCTATAAACAAGCGCCCCACGGTCTGCAGCTTAGAAATCTACCTGTGCTTGTAGGCCGAGCCATCAGGGATTTTTTTTTAGATGCAGATTTAAACTTCTAAAGAAAAATTAAGGACGAAAATATCTGCAAACAACATTAGTCAAGCCAGAATATCATGTCATTCATTCCATCAAAGTTAAAATAAACTGATCAAAGATAGCAAGAGCCACGCACGAAAAAAAAAAATAATAACAATCGTATTTTAACTTCATTAGAAGATGACGTCACCCGCCTCGTGAAAAACACGGACAAAAAAAAAATAAAAAAAAATGAGCACATATAAAATAGAATTTAATATAATATAACATAGCGTACATTTTAGACTACATGTAAAATACCACTGCTGCGATCGATCGATTCGATGGTGTCTTTTTCTCCAAACATTTGAATTTGAATTTTGCTTTTTAATCATAAATATAAAATAAACCCGTGCGTCCCACTTTGTTTTTTATTGTGCTATTTATTTATTTTTTTATAATTATTGCTGAGCACGATATAATGTAGTATTTTATTTTTGTGGCAACAATGATTAGAGAAAAAAAAAATCATTTCACTGAAAAAGACAATGCTGATTTTAATTTTTAATCAAAAAACATGTTTTAAAGAAATGTGAGTATATATACTATTTCAGAAGCCGGTTCAAAAACCTTTCGAATGATAGTTCATTCATTTTTGTGCATTTTGTAAATGCATAGAAAAAGGGATGTTCGCAACAGAAACAATACATATGATTAACTAATGTAAAATTTTAAAGCATATGTAAGTACAAGGAAGTCAGAAATTATAACTTATTGTATGATAAATCTAAAACTCCAAATATGAAAAAATACATAAATAAATTTTTATTCTTAAAATGAAAGCCTATTTAAAACATTTAAATTACATGCAATTTGGTATAATTGCAACTCAAGTAATATATATATTTAGAATTCGAAGTGGGCGGTCCCAACTGTAGCATCATGACAAGAAGGTCATTTCTTCTGGAATTCTCTATAAACAAGCGCCCCACGGTCTGCAGCTTAGAAATCTACCTGTGCCTGTAGGCCGAGCCATCAGGGATTTTTTTTTAGATGCAGATTTAAACTTCTAAAGAAAAATTAAGGACGAAAATATCTGCAAACAACATTAGTCAAGCCATATTTAAAAAAAAAAAATGGTCTCTTATTACAGTTATTTTGTAATTTATTTTTAGTTTATATAATTCGTGTAATAAATCAAACTGTGCTTTAATTTTTTATCACTTTAAGGTGATTTTGATGTTCAAAAATAGTAGAAGGAAAACAGCGTAAATGTTGGCAGCTATGCAAACATCGTAGATGTAGCTTTAACGTGTACAAATGGTACTGTTAGTAAATGTATTGTTGCTAGCGATTTTCTGATTCATTTTTAAGCATAAAAGAACAATACTTGCAAGCATGTTTATTGAAATAATTTGGAATCGAAAAGTTCTTTATTTTCAAATAAAGGAATTACATCTTGAGCTATAGGCTATTATTGTCTCAGGACGGCAATTTGTTCCTTTCCTGCGCTGTCACGTCGTAAATTTCAGTTAAAAATGACAACTTTGACAGCATTATTTGAAAATCTTTTGCCTTTACAGAAAAACGAAAAAAAAAAATACATAGTTTCTTAATAAGTTTGTGAATAAAAATTAATTAAAAAATGTGTCAGAAAGTGCACAGTTTAGATTTCAGAACAGCCTTAAATAAATAAAATATATATGCAAAAAATTTAAGTCCGTAAATAAAACAAATGAATTATGTAATACAATTTTATTAAATATATTTACTGTTGTTAATTATCATATATTTAAAATTCTAAATATTCTTTCGGTTTAATTAAATTTATCTTACGAAGCTTCGCTTAATCTTAATTATTATTATTTTTTTTTTCAATTTCGGTTCAGATTACTGGGTTTCTACTGATATGGATAAGCAGAAATATTGATGTACAATGCTCCCCCCCCCCCCCCCAAAAAAAAAAAAAAAAAAATCGATCCATTAATTTGGATAGCTAAATACATTAGCAATATAACTCCAAATTTGAGGAAATATAATTAAAACATATCAATATTGCGGAAATTCTTAATCTAAAATAGATCATTTAATTTAAAAGCGTTATTTAGCGCAGCTATTTACCTCCTGTAACACTACAAAATCACTTTCTAATTACTATAGCTAAACCATGTGTTTCTCTCAATAACAGGAGATTACAATTGACTAATCAATAACTATTAAAAAAAAAAAAAAAAAAAAAAAAACTGGCTTTAACCGCGCTGGAGGTCTGCATGAGCTGAAAATTTCACGCCCGGGGCCGTCCCGAATGAAGCCATCTTGTTCCGAGTCCCCCAGAAAGTAAAATCCAAAACCAAACCTCATCCTCTAACCCATCTTTTTATAGTCTATACAGATGGTTCCCAAGCAAAAGCTAATCTCTAATCTTCTAACTTACATTTACTTGGCACAGCGTGTCTGTGTTTATCCGTTATCGGCTTCAAACAGGAAGTGACGTTTACAAGAAAGTGGGGCTGCTAGAAAAAGAGGTTTTTCGCCCATGCGAAAGTCAGCGCCATCTATTGAGTAAAGGCGATTTTCATATTATCTGACGCTCCTTTTTAACATAAAATAAATGCATTTAAAAAAATGATAGACACTGTTAATTTATAACATTTAAAAATGGGAAAATATTATCATTCAAAATATTTAAAATTCCCACCCCAACTCAAAAATGTCGTATATTTCTAATTGGAATAACATGCATTCATGCTAGGCTGTGTATAACCGATTAATTAAAGTTGTATATTTAAAGCTTTAAAAGAAGACCGAAAATATTCTGTAGTACATATGTTAAAGTTAAATCCGAAAAATAATTTTCTACGCGCTAAAATTAACGCTGTATCCCTCGAAATGGCAATCCTACTTATGCCAAACTGAGCAAAAAGTCCCTCTATCGCAAGGGTAACTTTGCCGCAAGACCAGTTATGATTTCAAAATTGTATTGAATATATATCAAATTCACATTTAATTTGTAATAAAAGTTACAGAATTCCTGCTAGACAATGCACAAAAAATAAGTATGTTTTTAATCTGGCTTTCACGAGAGGCGAAGGAAAACGCACGAATGTCCTTTAAACAATTCTTAAGAAGTGGCCGGTAGCGTATTAGACAGAACGCGTGTCTATAATTTTATAGTATTCAAAGGGAGGAATGGGGATCAGAAATTTGTGTTAGATGATGTCGTATATATCTTTCGTGTAATTGGTTGTGCATGATAATAAACATTACATTATCTTTTGTGTTTAAACATAAATCCGAATTAGTATTTAGATTTTTTTTAAATATTGTGCATATTTATTTTTAATAAGAATTAAAGTACTTTTTTATGGTAATATATTTACTAATAAAATAATAGGTAGTAAAAAAATAATAATATAGAAATATATATTTATTTGGCATATTTATTGTGTGCCTGTTACAAACTCATTGGCAATTGACACTTTCTATACTTATAATCCTCCCTCAAAACCTCCTAAATAAGTAACTCAAGGAGCTCCCCGGGATCCCATAAACGGGCATTTACGGTTCCTAATGATCTCCTGGTGCATAATAAGCATTTAATCATGTTCCTACTCAGGATGTAATGGAGGGAGTGGGGACTGCTATATGGGGTATGACACTCGGGTAGCGAAGACAAACATTTTGGTACCATAAAATCCACCAATTAAAATCCACCCATTATCATTTTATCAGGGAATAAATAATCCCAATTGTTCGCGGTCAAATACACTACCCTCCTGTTCTGCGCGCAGTCGGGTTAAAAGAAGATTGAATCAGAACAACCAATATCTTAGTCGAATCTATCGCAAGAACTTCAAATTTCCAAAACAAGTGTTCGTTGTATTTCATATAAAAATTACGCAAAATTTTCAATCACGGAATAACAAAACAAATAAATATATTCGTTTTTATATTTGTAAATACTTTGCCCATTTTAATTTATCATGTAAATTTTGTAAATATAAAGGTATTGGTTGAAACATTAAGAAAAACCCCTCTAAAATAATTATGGCTAAAGTAACCAAACTGCCCTTGAAATTATTCGAGGACATCCGAATTTCGGGACTATAGTTCACGTATTTCGCGCAGTTTTTTTTAAAATATAGAATACATATTACATTTTAAGATGGTGGTTAATTTGTGGGGACTGTCACCCCCCCCCCCCAAAAAAAAAAATGTAAAAAGCAGCAGCAGCAGCTTAAAACGCTATACATTTGAAAATTATGAAATCCTTGTCCCGTTAAAAAAAATTAGTAACCCTAATTATGGCTCATTCTACTTCAAGTTCGTATACATGTCTGTTTGGCAAGTCTTTAAACAATTCGTTCTGTTCTTTAGCATGTTTCTTAGTTGTTTTTATAAATAAAGAATTAACATTTCTTAATGTTCATTCTTATTCTTTTATTTTCAAACTGAAATTTACTCGGAATTGTTCTTGTTTTTATAAACAGTAAACTCTGTTTTTCGGTTAAAAAGAAAACAAGAACGAAAAATCATCCGTCAAGCATAGATTAATGTAAAACTTTCCAACGCTTCCAAAATAATTCTACAAATCATTACCGTTTAATAAGCTGAAAGATAACATCTAAGTAAACAATTTGGAAAACGCATAACATATTTAAAAACGTAATTTCAGGAATTTCCAACATATACAACATTCGGAAAATTATCGGAATTCAGCCCTGTATATGATATATTGATTTGTATATATACTACACTGGATGCTAAATTTTAGTTTAGTTAGGAAACGCGTAGCGCAGTTTAAAATTCTCCTTCTGGAGTTTGTCAATAAACGTAAATGCATTCGCGAACTTTTGTGCTGCCCTGTATATGATCTACAGAATTTGTACACACCAAGTAATAGACAAAAAGTGAGTTAAATTTAAAATCGCGTTCAGCAACTTAAAATGCACTTCCAGGAATTATTGTTAACAGACAGTAGAGAATTCTTTTGTGTGTCCCTGTAAATGAACGATGACTGCTATACACACAATATTCTGTAGTAAACCTCTTATAATGCACCTTAGCGATACATATAAATTTCAATGCGTTTAAAATAGTGAAACATTATTTAATTAAACCGAAAACGATTTTTCTCCATAGACGTAATGTAACGGAATTCTTTTGAGTGTCCCCATAAAGTAACTATAAGTGCTATGCACACCTTATTCCATATTAAGCTTTTTGTAATGCACTTTCGTGATATATATCAATTACAATGTGTTTGAAATTGTGTAACATCATTAAAATAAACCGCAAATGATTTTTCCCCATAGACCGTAATGTAACGGAATTCTTTTCAGTGTTCCTGTAAAAAAACTATAAGTACTACGCACTTCCGTTGAAATAGGGAACATGCTATAGATAACGACAATACCATATAAAAATTGCAGAGCAATCCGAGCATATTTACGGGAGTTAGAGCACGGACAGACGGCAGACAAACCGAAGTCATAAGCACTTTTCAACTAGGTTGGAAAGTGTTACAAAAAAGAGAGAGATAGAAAATAAAACCAGCAACTTAGACGAAAAATGGGAGTAATTAGCTGAAAAAGAAACAAACATTTAAGATAAACTGCGTTAAATCTTTGTATAAAAGAATAAAAAGGTACCGATATAATTGTCTTCGTTTAAAATGCACTTTGTGGTTTAGTGACCCGTTATTTGGTGGGTTTTGGAATATATAGGTGTAATTAGACTAATAATACAGCCAAGGAGACAGATCGCGGCAATCCACCGATTTCCTTTCCATTTCATCATTCCATCTTGATCACATAACATTCGACAATTGGTGGAAACCAGCCTATCTTGATCGCGTGATAGCCAAGAGATTGGAAGTACCACGGCCTATTTTTTTCATGGGCTGCGACCAATAATTAATTATTGGGGAGGATGCCGGTTTAACGCCCGTTACATAAAGATATTTTTGTAGGTGTAAAAAAAAAAAAAAAAAAAAAAAAAAAAAAAAAAAAAAAAACCTTATTTTCAAACGGAAATCGGCCATTAGATTAGACAAAGTTTAAACGACAAACTCCACGAAAATAAAATTAATTTGATCATCAGGAAGCTCACCCAGCGAGATAAAGGTTTGTAGTATCTAATCTCAGGACTTTTCTGATTGGTAGACACTGTTGCTTGGTAACGGTGGTTGTGAAACAAACAATAAGTTATTAAAATTTTGAAATTGTGTGTAGAAATCTGGTAAACTATTCAATTTAACAATACACACACATACATATCTATCTATCTATCTATCTATATACATATAATTATTATTTTAATGTAAAGTTAAATTTTTGGGAAAAAAGGCCAAAGATTTTCTTAGAAGCCACATTTCTCAATAATAATAATAATAAAATTAGTAATAATAATGGTTCGCCAGATAAGTACATGTCTCATGTAGCTCCACTCCATACTTGAAGTTGATAGCTTAAATACTAACTTTCCTATAATGTCTATTAGTTCAAAAACATCATTTTGAGAAAAGCGCTTTTATATGTTTTGGACGAATATTGATGCTTCGACAGTAGACTCAAATAAATTCTGTGAAAATGTGGGTTTTTTCTTTCTTTCTTTTTAAATAAAACGATCATTTGCTGTGTGTATTTTGCGATGTATTACGATAGTATAGTAAAAACTGTTTGTGACAGAAACCTGCCTTAAACTGAAAATTCCGTAAAAGATAGTATATAGCTTAGTATTAGAAATTTGTCTAAAATTGAATTACTGTTCGTTTCTTTGCGATTTCGACATTGTATGTTTTACTGTACATTTAAGAAAAATGTAGTAAGTTAAGCATTCATGAATTCCAGCATAAATTAAAATATGTATAGTAGAAAACTGCCTATGTTAGGTAAGATTTATGTCATCGCATAAATAATGAGTCATCAAACAATGTAATCAAACAATAATGTTTTTAAAATACAGTGCAATTTTTATTGTTTCACTGCATCGATATTGACGCTGTTTAACCCTATACCGACAAACTAAGTAATACATATTAAAATAATACAGAAATGTTAAATATTCGGTTCTGAATTGGATTTCATAATATTTACTTAAATCTAAAAAAGACGAATCCCTCTTTACACCGTAACTGACGAAAAGATTTAATTAATATAATTCTGAAACTGTTATTTTGTGACTATTACATTTTTTTGGGATTAATTTTAACATGAAATAATTTTCAGTTGAGTGGCAACAAAGTTGTTTAAGCTTTCTAATAAAAGAGGTGGAAAATACAGACTTTAATTAGTTAATAATGATAAAAAAAAACTTATGACAAAAGAAAATGACTTAATTTAGTCTCATTATTGAAGCGTCAATTTAGTAAGAGCATTGTAAAAAAAATATTTGTTTTGTGCAGCGTATTAATATTTGATCGGATATATAAATAAAAATCTTAAATAATAATTAAAACAAGAAAGAAAATTATGTGTCAAGCATGGATTATGAAACACTTTCCCACATTTCCAGAATACTTTAACGAAACTTCACCGTTTAAAAAGGTCAAAGCAGATATATAAGTAAACAACTTAGAAACACATTCGTAAACCGGAATTAAGCACATAATGTCTATAGCCGAAAAATATTATAAATGTTTTGTGCATCCCTGTACGTAATCTATAAATCTGATTATCCACTACATTAGTGTGCTAAAATTTAGCTTAGTCGCAAAACGCTTAACAAAGTCGAAAATTCCCCTTTAGCAATTTCCACCAAGATACGGAAATGCACTCGAATACTTCTGTACAGCCCTGTACATTATCTGCGGATTTTTATACCCGCCTCATATAAAACTAAAATCTAATTGAGGAAAAAAAGCATAACAACTAAAAAAGTACATTTAGAAATTGCCATCCATATATGGCAATGCATCCAGTTCTTTATAAAAAAAAAAAAGTTGTTTATATTCTATAAACCATCTCTTAGTATACTAAATGCTGTTCAGCTGTAAAATGCATAACTCTGTTAAAAAACAACCTTAAGCAATTCACGCTTATACACAATAATGCTTACGAACTATTTTGTGTAGAACTGTATATGATCCTTAGGAGTTGTGCACACCACTTACTATGCAAAAATTTAGTAAAATTTAAAAACGCATACTACGCCTGAAAACTCACTTCTAGCATTTATCGTTCATAGAAGGTACTTTAACTGAAATGTTTTGTGTCCATGCAAATGAACAATAAATGTAACGCGTTATATTCTACAGTAAGCATCCCAATAATTTGTATAAATTTCATTATGTTTGAAATAGTGTAACATCTTAAGATACCCTGTAAATAATTCCCCCCCGAATACCGTTATGTAACCGAATTCATTTGTGTGACCCTGTAAATGAATGATAAACCCTTTGCACTCCATATTCTACAGAAAGCATGCTTTAGTGCACCTCAGAAATGCACATGAATGTCATTGTATTTAAAATAGTGTAACATCATTAAAATACGCTGCAAACAATTTCCCCCCGTAGAGCATTATGTAACCAAATTATTTTGTGTGACCCTGTAAATAAATGATAAATGCTTTGCACTCTATTTTCTACAAAAATGATGTTTTAGTGCTCCTAAGAAATACATATCAATATGTTTGAAATAGTGAAACATCAAAATACACACAAAAATTTTCCCTATAGACTATAATTAACCATATTCTTTTGAGGGTCCCTGTAAATGCAACTACACTCCATTTTCAATAGCGAACATACCATAGTAAACTTCAATAACGTTTACTAATTACATGGCAATCTGACTTTATTTACGAGAGTTAGAGCATGGACAGACGACAAACCGAAGTCAAACATTTTTCAACTATGTTGAAAAGCGTATATTATAATATATACGTATTATAATAACGTATATTAAAATATTAAAAAAGCGTATATTAAAATATAGGTTAAAAACCTATATCGAAGTAAGAATTCATCTGCTTTCTAATCTTTAGCCTTTTCTTGCAATACCAAATTTGAAAGCAATTTATTTACAAAAATGAATGTTTATTTACTGTTTAGCTGATGAATATATTTGCATCTGAGATTTTAAGTAACTTTCAAATCTTAAAATAAAATTCTTATTTTTTTGCATAGAAAACGAACTTTTTAACACTTTCCACCCTAGTTGAAAAGTGTTTATGACTTCGGCTTGTCTGTCTGCCGTCTTTCCGTGCTCTGAAGCTCGTAAATATACTCCGATTATCATCTGACCAGGGCCGGCCCAAGGGGTGTGCGAATTGTGCGACCGCACGGGGCGCCATCCGGCAAAAAAGATTCATTTTCTTCTTTTTAATATTTTTTATTATTAAGCTGGAATTATGTAGTTGGTCTATGTATCTGTTGAGCAGAGTACCTTCTTTGTGTTTGGGCGCTACATTTTCACATGCAGCTTCTTCTGTATTCTTTATTTGAGGAGAATACTAACAAAGAACTTATAATTAGAGTAACTTATAGGAAGATAAAATGAGTTTTTTTATAGAAATGCCTTTAAGCTAAAGTGTCAAATTGCTTCCCCTGAAACTGGCAAAGGACCACCTCTATCGCAATGACTCTGCTGATTTTATTTATGACTGAAGAAAAGAGCACATAATGAATTTTGTACATGTTGTTGAGGATTACTGTGACATGTTCTCTATTGAATATGGAGTTCATTATAGTATTTATAGTTTATTTACAGGTTACTCAAAATAATCCCGTTATACATTATAGTCTATGGAGAAAAATCGTTTACGGGTTTTTTTAAAAATGATATTACCCTATTTCGAACATAATAGAATTTTTGTGCTTTTTTGAGGTGCACTAAACATGCTTTTTGTAGAATATGGAGTTCAAGGCATTTATGATTTACAGAGTTTCACAAAAGAAATCGGTTACAAAGGCTTACGGGAAAAAAATGTTCACAGCTTATTTTAATGATGTTAGACAATTTCAAACATAATAAAATTTATATACAATTTTGAGGTGCCCTACAAGATCTTTACTGTAGAATATGACGTGCACCAGTTATCTTTCATTTACAGTGACACGCAAAAGATTTCGGCTACAATACACAATGAGTTATTGATAGCGGTCCGGATACAGGGACCGGTCTAAAAAAATGTAATTAAATGGAAAAGCAGAGTACGTGGAAGTTTGATAGCTGAAATTGGTAAGGTAGTGACTAAAAGTGTTGAATGTAGATAATACACTTTGATAAAACAGTTTTTAGGTTTAAATTAAACTAACGTCTATTTGACATATCACAAAATAAAATAAAGATCAAAAACATGACAGACAATTTAATTAAATAAAAAATATAATGGCATATGGCAACAAAAACAAGGTGGCAAAAATAATATGGCATGAAGTAACTTAAATGCAGCCTTCAAAATATACTTGTAGAAAAGTTCACTTTAACTTACATGATAATTAATTGAATGTGACGACACACCAAATTAAAGCAGGCCTTTTTTATTTTATCAGTCACCATTGTGTTAATGTGAAGAGAACGAGTTGAAAAGAGATCCACACATTATTGATCTTTGAAAATGAACGTACATCACCACTAACAGAAGAAAAACCGGAACTTCAGCAGTCGAAATAAAACAAACACTAATAAAAATGTTTAAAACCACCTCTACACTCAAACACTTTACAACGCCACTAACATCGTTTCTTCTGGCAGCTACAAATGTCATTTTACTAATGCTACCTCTCACTCGCCCTCCAAACTGCCTTTTCCATCCCTTTTAAAAAGCATCAACATACCGCTTTCGGAAAACGCCCCCCTCCAAAAGTGCAAAGTTGAGAAGTTCTCAAACTGCCTATTGGCAAAGTAATTTAGAGTGCCTTTGAAAACCGTGTCACGGCGCCAGCGCATGCTCCTCTATAGCGTTACGAATGAAATGATGTCGTAGCTAGCGGTTGCAACTGAATCCGGAAAAAGGCTGAGAAAACGATAGTCGATGTGGGGAACGATATCGAAACGAACGGTATGGAAAGTAAACATTATCGGCGAGTTGAAAAACGGAAAGAATGATTTGAACGATACTAGAAATGGAAAACGATAGCGACTGAAGAAAATGAATACAGGATTGAATGGGAAAATTAGACAAGTACGAAAAGGTGACATTATGTAGAAGTTTCAAGGTCCAGAAATATATATGGGGCTAACAGTTATGAAATTAAGTTATGATTTTGAGTGAGTTAATATTGATTTTGAATATAAGTTATAATTTTTAAAATGAGTTATCTATTTTGCAACTGAACTATATTTGGTATTCTAAGCGATGTTTTTAGAATATAAAGTAATTCATATATAGGGCTACATAAAGAACTGGATACATTGCTGTCTGTGGATGGTATTTCCTGAAAGTACGTTTTTAATTGTATTATGCATTTTTTCCTGAATTAAATTTTAGGTTAAAATGAGGTGTGTATGAAAACCTGTAGGTAATGTATACAGAGCTGTACAAAATTATTCGAGTGCGTTTAAATCTATCGATGAAAATTGCTGAAGTTGTATTTTCGATTGTGTTATGTGTTTTGTAATTAAGATAAGTGTATATATAGATCTATAAGGATCCACAATGATTCTAGTACTTTTCTGCCTATTGAAGGTACTTGGTGAAATGTGGTTTTCAAATTTGTTATACGTTTTTCTCTTCTTTCATCTTTTTACAGTATTTTGGAAGAGTTGGAAACTGTGTCAAAATCTATGCTTGACCCAAGATGTTATTTCCTTATTTTGTTATCCAATCAATAAGAGGAAATTAATTTTTATGAATTCATTATAATATTTATTAGAAGTATGAGTCATATTTTAATGGCAAAATATGACATATATAGCTATTCATTAAAAGAAAATGACACTTTTAATACCGAATTATTTTTTATTAGGTCATAATGAACAGAGGAGAGGAATGAATATTCAACTAGGTAAATTATATCCAATGGTTGGAGTATCATAGTTGAGATTTTTTTCCACCAAAGCGAAAATATGCCGGAACCAGGACTCGAACCTTCGTACTTTGGCTTGCCGTGCGAACGCTCTCCCTACTGAGCTATCCCAACGATATCCTGGCTGGCATATTTCACTCGTATTTTTTGGACAAGGCTGCGAACTGCAGCGCTAATTTCATTCATCTGAGCTATAACTATAGCATTTTACATGATGAATCTGAAATAACATGGAAACTCCTGTATGCCATGTAATAAGGTCATAATGAACAGAGGAAAGTATATTCAACTAGATAAATTATATCCAATGATTGGAGTATCATAGTTGAGATACTTTTCAACAGAGCAAAAATATGCCGGGACCAGGACTCGAACCCGGGTACTTTGGCAATGAGTTTCCGTGCTATTTCAGATTCATCATGTAAAAGGCTATAGTTATAGCTCGGATGAATGAAATTATCGCTGCAGTTCGCAGCCTTGTCCAACAAATAAGAGTGAAATATGCCAGCCAGGATATCGTTGGGATAGCTCAATAGGGACAGTGTTGGCACGGCAAGCCAAAGTACCCAGGTCCCGGCATATTTTGGTTCTGTTGGAATAAATCTCAACTATGATACTCCAACCATTGGATATAATTAATCTAGTTGAATATTCTTTCCTCTGTTCAGTATGACCTAATTACATGGTATGCAGGAGTTTCCGTGCTATTTCTGATTCATCACGTAAAATGCTATAGTTGCGTTGGCACGGCAAGCCAAAGTACCCAGGTTCGAGTCCTAGTCCCGGCATATTTTCGCTCTGTTGGAAAAAATCTCAACTATGGTACTCCAACCATTGGATATTTTTTTATTATTTCACTGTAATAGTACTGATATTGTTTAGCTCCATATTGACAAACTAAGAATGTCCAATTATTGAGAGAATTTGTAAATTTTCAGTTTTTAAATTAAATTTCACAATATCTACTTAATTATAAAAAGATGAATCCCTACATACACCCAGACTCACAATACATTAGTTTCAATCAGAAGTAAATTAATATAATTCTGCAGCAGATATTTTGTAATTATTATTACTTTTGAATTAATTTTTATATTAAATATTTTTCAGTCAAACAATAAAACAACAAAGTTACTTGAACTTTCTAATAAAAGAGATGGGAAATACGGAAATTAATTGGTTAATGACTTTAGATAGAAAAATTCATAACACGATTTACAAAGAAAATGATTTTATTTAGTCTCATTACTCGAGCACCAATTTAGTAAGAGAGTGGCAAAAAATATTTGTTTTATGTAGTGTATTAATATTTAATCAGAATGTATAAATACTAAAATTCCAAATCAAAGAAATATAGGAATGAAAATCATGCATCAGACATAGATTATTAAAGTCTTTACAGCATTATAAGAAGTATTGTTAAGAAATTTCGCTCTTCATACAATGAAATGAGATATCTACATAAATAATTTAAATAACACATAACGCAATTAAAAAACTAATTTTAATCAATTGACGGTAATGTACGTGAATATTTTGTGCAACTCTATTTATGACATACATAGCTTTTTACACATACGTATGGTAAAATTAAAATTTAATTCTGGAAAACATATGAAAAACTAAAAATGCTATTCTGGCAAATACCCTACATAAACGGCTATGTAACCGTATAATTTTCTGCCGCACTGTATACGAATTTATTTACATTTCACAAACTTGTTTAAAATAATAATTAATTTATTATATTCACTGCGCATAGTATAACTTAATTCACCAAAAATAACAAAATATTCTTGAATACGCACTTTAATCAAATTTCGTACATAGAAATCAATTAATTTGTAATTTTTTTTTGTGTGTGTTGCCCTTTATATGATCTATATAATTTATACACACTACATAATATAATACGATTTTGTTAAGCTTGAAAACTCATAACACAACTAAAAATGCATTTCTTGCAATTATTGCTCATAGACAATAATCTAACAGCACTGTAAGCAAACAATAAATGTCACATGTCCGATTTTCCGTGTAGAATATTTTATAGTGCATCTCAGTAACATATATAAATTTTATAAAGCGTACTTCAAACAATTCTTGTCTACATGCACTGAAGCAATCGAATTATTTTGCATGTCCCTGTAAAGGAACAGTGAATTCATTGGTTACTATTTAGAATAGGAAACATGTTGTAATGCATGCCAATATCATATATCAATTTTGTAATATTTGAAATTTTGTAACATTATTAAAATGCACTTCAATAATTATTCCCAAACATAGATTCATAAGCCATTATAATTCTTTTTAGTATCCCTGTGTACAAACTATAAATTCTACGAACTATAATTCAATAGAGAACATGTTATAGTAAACATAAAAAAAATGTATAAATTATATGACAATCTAAGCATATTTATCAGAGTTAGAGTATGGACAGACGGCAGGCAGGCGAATCGAAGTCATCAACACTTCAATTATACAAGAAAGTGTTAAACAAATGGGAACAAAAATAAACAAGAAATAAAAATCGTGTATCTCGGCCTAGATTATGAAATACTTTCTAACACTAACGGAATATTGTCAAGAAAGTTCCTTTTTTCATACAATGAAATGAGACATCTAAATAATAATAATAATAATAAATATATATTTAATGCACTAAAAATCCATTTTCAGTAATTGCTGACCATAGTCTCTAATTTGTGTGAATTCTTCCTGTATATAATCTACAAACATTGTAATACACAAAATATTAGTTAACTTTTATAATGCATATCACATCTGAAAACGCACATTCTACCGTTACCGCTAGTCAGTCCTATATCCTGTAACCGAATTATTTTAAGTGTCTCTGTGTATAAACGATAAATTCTACGCAATTAATAATCTGTAGAAAACATGTTGCAGTGCAATGTTTTCTACATTGCACTGCAATTTGAAATAGTGTAACATGATTAAAATAAACTGCAAACGATTTTTGTAGTAGGGATGTTGTTAGTTTGTTAGTTTAGTTTCATTGTTATAGCGCACGTAGAAAGTTTTTAGACATATGACGTATAGGACCCAGGATTAAAATAAGATTTTTACGATCTTAAAAAATATAAATGGTAATATATAATATAAAATGAACTATAACTGAAAAAGTATTAAATTAAATAAATAAATTAAGGGGAAATAAATTCGTAATGAAACTTGGTATTTTATAATCTTATAGAGGAATGTGCAAGTGATTAATTTTTATTTTTGGAACTTCGAAATGAAACTACAAATTTTAATTAATGAATGTACCACACAAAAGTAAGGCTGTTCTAGATCTTATTTGGGGAGGCTATCATTGGATGCAGATAAAATTAACATGGGTTTACATGAGCATTACATTCGGAATTCTCTTTAACGAAATCAGTAAATCTAGGAAACAAGTTCGTTATATGAAAAATTCGTTAAATTGAGATTCGCCTTGAAAAATTCTTTACATAAATTCTGAATTCATAAACACTAAATATCATATAATAAAGTAATTAATTACAGTTTTTTGAAAATTATATCCATTTGTTTTAGTTATTGTATTAACAAAAATAGACACATATGTAGAAAGAACAAAAGTAAAACGACATTACTGTTCGGGAATGCGCTGCATTTTTAGTTTAAGAAAATAACTTTATATTTAAAATTAAGGAATTATTTTTTACATTATCCATGCATTTTTCAATTTAATTACTGAAAAGTCTGTTAATTTTCTCTTAAATTTTTGCTATTTTTTTTCTCTTATATTATGTCTCGCACCTTCTCAACCTTCTAAAAACCTCTTCAAATGTCGGATTATTTAAAATGATTTTCAAGTGATAGATGCTTGGTAAAACCAGTTCTAGTTCATTGAGCATAAAAAAATGTGTAAAAAGAAATAAGTTTGAAATGTCCAGAAACATTTAGAAAAATAGGGAGAAAAATGTTAGATCACAAGAAAAATTTCGTTAAATAAAGAATGTACTTCGCTATTTTGAGGTTATTTTACAAGGAAATTCGTAAAATGTTCTTGGTTCCAAACAAAAGTTCTTAAAATACAGTAATTCACAAAACAGAGGTTTGTTAATGAAAAAGGACAAAAACATTCTCCTTATGACAAATTCATGTATGAACCTGCACTGGAAAATTATAAGAGTTGTTAATCATTGTTATTTATTTGTTTTTTACTAATTTTTTTTCATTCATTTAGGTTTGGTTAGTTAGTTTGGGGCACTACAGACATCTTTTGCACACTAGGGCTACCTTGAATGCGACTTCCGTTTAAAGTGAATTCCAACCCGCTACGAACATTCATTTCTTAACGGGAATTCGAACCCGACATTTCTTGATTAGTAGTCTCTGCGACTAATTAATCACTAGACGGGCAAGTCGGACTCCAATCATTAAGGATACGAGCAGGGAAGACCGAGCTATGCTCGGTCAAAATTAGCTTTGAGTTCAAATATCATGACCCATGACCCACTAATAAAACTTTCTCGAACATGTGACCAAGCCGAATTGTCTTCTCGTGCCCGAAACCCATAGGATATAAAATTTAGTCAAAATAGTCTGAGCCGTTTTTTAGATAAAATTAGCTTGACCCACAGTGACCCAAAAATGACCCACTAATCGGATTTTCTCAAGCATGTGACCTAGCGCAGTAATTTTCTTGTGCTCCAAAACCGTATAGGATACAAAATTTAGTTCAAATCGTCTGAGCCGTTTTTAAGATAAAAATAGCTTGACCCATAATGACCCATGACTAAAATACCCACAAATCGATATTTTCGAACATGTGACCTAGCCTAATAGTCTTCTCTTTCCCTAAAATTGTAGGATACTAAATTTATTTCAAATCCTCTGAGCCGTTTTTAAGATAAAAATAGCTTGACCCATAATGACCCATGACTAAAATACCCACAAATCGATATTTTCGAACATGTGACCTAGCCTAATAGTCTTCTCTTTCCCTAAAATTGTAGGATACTAAATTTATTTCAAATCCTCTGAGCCGTTTTTAAGATAAAAATAGCTTGACCCATAATGACCCATGACCAAAATGACCCACTAATCAAATTTTCTCGAGCATGTGACCTAGCCTAATGATTTTCTCGTGCCCAAAAACCGTAGGATACAAAATTTAGTTCAAATCGTCTTAGCCGTTATTAAGATAAAAATAGCTTGGCCCAAAATGACCCACGACCAAAATGACCCACTAATAGAATTTTCTCGAACATGCGACCTAGCCCAACAGTCTTCTCGTGCCCGAAAATTATAGGATGCAAAATTTAGTCTAAATAGGCAGAGCCGTTTTTTAGATAAAATTAGCTTGACCCACAGTGACCCAAAAATGACCCATAATCGAATTTTCTCGGACATGTGACCTAGCCGAAAGATTTTCTAGTGCCCGGTTGGTTGGTTGAATTGGGTTTAATGGCACAAAGTCCCTCTAGTGTCCGAAACTCGTAGGATATAATAATTAATCAAAGTCGTTAGAGCCGTTTTTTAGATAAAATTAACTTGATCCGCGTTGACCCAAAAATGACCCACTAATCGAAAGTTCTCGAACATGTGACTTAGCCCAATTGTTTTCTGGTGCCCCAAAACGGTAATAGGATACAAAATGTCGTCAAAATTGTTAGAGCCGTTTTTAAGATAAAATTTGCATATATATATATATATATATATATATATATATATATAAAACCACACACAAGATTTTCTCGTATTAGAATATATGATATGCAGAAAGCTTATGGCCTGGAATGTGATTTGTGTGCCTGAGAATTGCTAAGAAGTAGAAAAGTTATTTCAACACAATAATAAATTATCAGTGTTCAAAGTTTCAAAAGTCTTCTGGTATTTAAATAGTATAATGTGGTCTATTGATTAATTAAAATTTGTAGTTTCCATTTTGAAGTTCCAAAAATAAAAATTAATCACCTGCACATTCCTCTATAAGATTATAAAAGTAATGCTTCTCTGGATTAATAACAAATATATTTGCGCTTCATGATAAATAATCAAAATGCAATTATGAAAAATTAAACATTAATCGTCAACAAAAATTAATATCTTTTTAATGAGCTGTTATAATGGAAACAGCTGCAAACAGAAAAAAAGTATGCAGTAGTCAATAAGATCTTACTAATGCAATTAAAAGTGAGAAAAAAAAGGTAATAGCATAAAGG
Source organism: Maratus michaelseni (assembly GCA_963931845.1). Lineage (NCBI taxonomy): Eukaryota > Metazoa > Arthropoda > Arachnida > Araneae > Salticidae > Maratus > Maratus michaelseni. The sequence goes on from OZ007599.1 coordinate 249,343,300, forward strand.
TTAAACCATAGCGTTTTCTTTATACTTCCTCTATTTTAAGGAGAAAACGTCACATTTTTAAGGAAAGCAATTCCAAAAATTGTTAAAAAATTGAGCAGAAGTTTAAACTATACTTGAAAATACTCGACTATGTGTAAACTTCTTTTCAAATGTCTTTTTTCAGATTATATATTGAAAAGAATAAGCTGCGGGGATGTCTTCATGTTGAAATTGTACCAAACGCTGATATTTTCACCACGAACACATAATTTTGACAGTATATTTGGCTTTTAGGTAAATTTTATTTTAGGAAACCAAACGGAAAGTTATTCTGTCATGTCATTTAGGAATTATAAAAGTTTAAAGTTTGAAACTTCTAATGTTAAATGCATTTGTAATCGTTGCAAAACAGATTGTGATGCGATTGATTTTTTTTCCAGTATAATATTGGCGGAAGGATCTGTAATTTTGGATTTGCAAATTTGAAGCTTCTAGAAATCGATTTCTGTTAAAATATTCATAGGTTACAATTCATAGTTTTTCGAAAATTAATTGAAAAAAAAATTTTTTTAAATAAATTTTCGAAAACAGTATGAAGTTCAGGCTATGAATTTTTTAACAGAAATCGATTTTAAGAAGTTTCAAATATGGGAATCCAAAATTACAGCTCATTATGCCAAGTAGTATTGCTAAAAAAACTGCTCGCATTGCAACCTGTTTTGCAGCGATTACAAATGAATTAATATTAGGAGTTCAACATTTTAAACCTTCACATTTTCTAAATTACTTTACCGAATGGTTTCCTGATTGGTATCCTAAGGTAAAATTTGCCGTAAAAGCCAAATATAACGTCACAATCAGGTGTTTATTTAAAATTTCAGAGTATGGTACAATTTTAATAAGAAGACGACCTATTAAGTTTGTTTGAAAAAAAGACACAATATCCTATTGAATGGCTTTTTCCGTACTTTTCTGGAACTATATATATATATATATATATATATATATTTCTTTTTTTCTTTGGTCACCTGTACATTACCAAGCAGCTCATACACGTTTTACTACACCTAGATACCACATTCATGGCTGCAGTTATTTCGTTTTACCAATTATTTGAGTGGAGACGGACTTAATTGGATGGCAGACATAAAAAATTATTTTTCACTAGCTGTTACCCGTTATTTCGTTCACATAACATTTAAGGAAAATTAATGCATTCATTAAGCAACATATGCAATCAACAAACTCTTTATCATATTTTATAGTAGATAATAATTCCGATAATCACAGTTTGTGTATTTTCGTTTATATATATATATATATATATATATATATATATGCTCATATAAATTTCTTTCATGAGTTTGAAATTTCATACTCTTTCATTAAGATTAAGTTTGGAACTAGTACTCGCGAATATATGTTTATATACGTTTAAACGTATACGTAGTTAAGCCTTTTTTCCCATATTATACCTATTCAAAATCGTTACCAGTTACAATACGTTTTAAACATATTAAACGTATATTCGCGAGCACTATTTGGAACACATTTGTTCTCTTTGTTGTACTATTTTAGATTTCTATTTATTCTATTTTACATTTATTCCGTTCATAGAAATTGATTTAATTTAAGTTTTCGTATCAAAGAATATTTTTCAAAGTGATTATATTAGTAAATATTTTTGAGAACATTTTTAATTAACATGTCACTTTAGATATGATTTTTAGTTGATTAGAATAATCTAAAAATCCACATAAATTATGTTTCGTTTCCAAAACAGTTCATGATATGATATTCTGATATGATATTTAAAGTTATAATGATATTTAAAAAGGAAATTAAAACGTGGTGAAGCATAAAAGTTTAAAAATAAATAAAATAAGTAGAAAAATACCTTTAACCATCATATATTTTTATTTCATTATTTTTTATGGTATTTTTATTTCACAGTGCCACACTTTTAACAGGTGTAGATCTACCAATCAAATCAAAATGTTTATCACGCTTCAAAAAAATTCAAAGCCTAAATGCTTATTTGTTAAGCAATAGAGTTGCTTATTTATTTAAATGGCGAAAACAATCTGAAAAAAGCACCCCAATTTTGGAGATTTGTCATATTGATTGTTGTGTTGTAGTTTAGGATTATGGGAGTTTCAAAATTTGACAGGAATGTATTCCAACGAAGGCAAATATTACCCTGCAGAGATATTTTTAACTATATATTTAGATATTTTAAAAGTATAGGGAATTATATAAGTATCAGAGAAAGATAACTAATAAAGAAAGTTTAAAGAAATCCAATACTACTGTACTCATAGAAAAATAAAAACATTAATATTATTAAATACTAAATTTAACTCAGAAATTATATTTACAATGTAATTTAAACATGATTTGCAATTGCGTTTTGAAATTATGTGATTTTTGATGCAAAACATTATTTCTCAAAAAAAAAATATTATTCTTTTAAGAATTGGATAATAATTTCAAAGCTGGTGAGATGAAAATATCACCACTTTGTTGAACTTATAAAAAATATATTAGTTTTTAAAATTAAAATAATGTTTTACATTAAAAAAATTACGTCTTTTTTTCCGATAAACCATTTTATTTTTAATCTCATCTGTTTTAACACCCTTCTTTAAAGAATGATTAATTGAAAATTACTGTATTGTTTTCTTTAAATCCAATTTTTATTAATAGTGGGCAATTATTGTCCACCTAAATCCAAGGAGCTTAAATATGGCTTCTTGGTTTAAGCTCGAGCTGAAAAAATTACCATGTAATAATTTCTAAATGTCAATATTTGACAGACGATTTTTGATTATGTAGAATATATTGAATCATAAAGTTTCCATACGCAAAAATATGTTTTTATATCTTGATTTACTTTAATATTAACAAACCAGTGGAAACAATTTACCTTTTTTAAATTAGGAGCTAAGTTATTTATTTTTATCTCCAAACACATTTAAATAAATGTACTGTATCGTTTAAACGCCCTTATAGTAATCCTTGTAATATGCGAAAAAAATCGCATTATCGGCCAAAATTGACGTCAGTTTTGGATTTCAAATTATAGTGAAATAATCTGAATTTTTATTGGTTTATAAAACTATTTTCCAAACGCAGTTTCTTTTAATGGCAACGGGAAAGAAATTGCATTAGAAATTGAAAAAGAAAATAAGATTCCTGGAATGAAAAACTATGGGAGATATTTGGAAAAAGTGGTAAAGAATTGTCTGAGAATTTTTTTAAGTTGACAGTAATTTTACTCGTGTTCTAAAGCATATGTGCATCAAGTTTTGTTCAAATCGGACAAAAACTGTAGATTTGTATAAGGAACATATACACACACATACGAAGAACGGCATTTATATATATAGATTATTTATGTTATTCCAAGAAGAAATTCTTCAACAAAATGTCTTTTACCACGAATTCAATAAATATTTGAAGAACAATTCACTTTATAAAAATTTAACATTAAAAAAAAATATTTTGTTATTTTGTTTAATTTTCCATGCATTCTAATTTCAAAAATATCTTCACCATTTTTTTTAAAAATTCTATTATTTAAAAATACTATTTAAAAATTTGTTCACCCATTTTATAATTCGACAGAGAGTTATTTAAAAAATAATTTAAAAAAACTGGCACAAAGGGGATTTTTCATTACAATGCATCGTTAATACACTTTATTATGAATCTGAGACTCTTAAGGAGCGGCATTAGAGTCCTACACAAGTCGGGTTGTACCCGACCCGAACCCACAAATTCCATTTGAAGTAAACCCGCAACCCTACCCGAACCCGACAAAGAAATTTTTCTCGACCTGCAACCCGACAAATTTCAACCCGAAACCGAAATACTTCAACCTGCAACCCGACGCTAACCCGCAATGCAAGGACAATAAATCATGTTTCAAAGCTATTATGAAAAGTAATGTACAATTACAGTGCGTTAAGAAATTATAAGACCACTTTGATTTTGAAAATTATGAATTAAATAAAGGTTCTAATTATAGTTTAAACACATGAGATATCAAAATACAACATATTTATTAAAATTAATTTGCTATAATTTTGAATAATGCAATAAATAAGTATGTAAACAAAAATATAAGCAAAATAAACTTGAGTCATGAAAAACACAACACTTAATTGAATCAAATTCACCTCTGTACTATAATAATTGTTTAAAAACAACACAAAATGTCACAAAAACATATATGCATCATTTATTAAAAACTTTTACTTTAGGTGTTTTAAAAATATACAAAACTGCATTTCACATTAAAAACCTAGCGCTTTCGAGCCGTCCTGGCTCATCATCAGGGTTAAAACATCACCACGCAGATACACACAAAAAACACAACTAGTCTGAAACACTGTAAAAACATCAATGTCTGCTGAAGACAAGGTCAAACCATTATAAACAGGGTGGGAAGCATAGGGAGGGATGTGCCAATCTTATTCATTCTTGAACTATCTGTAAAAGCTTATACCATACTTTAGGGATATTGTATGAAACTGAGACATTGCATGTTTTATTTTTCCTGGTTAAAATTTCTATTGATTCACTTATTATTGCTTCATGAAAAGAGGATGTGGGTTTAATAATTTTAGCGTTATCAAAATCTATTATAATCGACTGCTCTTGTTTTAATCTGGAAAGTGCCGTTTTACTTCTATTATACTTGACATCTGCAATATGTTCTTTTAACCGAATTTTAAATTTCCTTAAAGTCATACCAATGTAGTCTTTAACTTTATAAGATTTTATCCTATTTTCAACTATTTCCATAACAAATGGGATTCTATAAATTCCTGCTAAATCTTCAATCGGTACGGGATCAATCTTCTTATGTAGTAACGCATTCAATTTAACTGGAGGGGATGCTACCAAATTTATTTCATATTTCTTTAAATTATATTTTAATTTTTCAAAAAGTTCGGAATATATTGGAACTTGTAAAATTTAGTTGGTTTTCCTGTTAATTCTTTTTGTTTTTTACCCTGATATTGATATTGACAAATTAACTTATTAATTAACCTGTCTGAAAAACCATTTTCATTTGCTATAATTTTAACTCTGTCAAGCTCCTCATTGATATAACTATCAGTACACACTGAAAATGCTCTACGGATGTAAAACCTATATGCAGCTAGTTTATAACTTAAAGGTGATGAAGCATCTCTGGAAATAGTATTATTTGACCTCATATTTTTCCTATAAACTGTCCGATCTATTGTTAAATTACTGTTTTTTATCAGCTCTACACCAAGAAAAGGTAAACGATTCTGTTTTTCCAACTCCAGGGTAAATTGTATTTTTGTATCAATTTTATTAAGTTTAACCACAAAGTCCTTCAATAAATCTATACCATGCTCCCATATAATAAAAATATCATCTGCATATCTACACCAATATGCAGGTCTTTCACTAAAATCATTCATAACCATATTTTCAATGGGTCTTAATTTCGGGAAGACCCATTAAAAATATGGTTATGAATGATTTTAGTGAAAGACCTGCATATTGGTGTAGATATGCAGATGATATTTTTATTATATGGGAGCATGGTATAGATTTATTGAAGGACTTTGTGGTTAAACTTAATAAAATTGATACAAAAATACAATTTACCCTGGAGTTGGAAAAACAGAATCGTTTACCTTTTCTTGATGTAGAGCTGATAAAAAACAGTAATTTAACAATAGATCGGACAGTTTATAGGAAAAATATGAGGTCAAATAATACTATTTGCAGAGATGCTTCATCACCTTTAAGTTATAAACTAGCTGCATATAGGTTTTACATCCGTAGAGCATTTTCAGTGTGTACTGATAGTTATATCAATGAGGAGCTTGACAGAGTTAAAATTATAGCAAATGAAAAATGGTTTTTCAGAGAGGCTAATTAATAAGTTAATTTGTCAATATCAATATCAGGGTAAAAAACGAAAAGAATTAACAGGAAAACCAACTAAATTTTACAAGTTCCAATATATTCCGAAACTTTTTGAAAAATTAAAATATAATTTAAAGAAATATGAAATACATTTGGTAGCATCCCCTCCAGTTAAATTGAATGCGTTACTACATAAGAAGATTGATCCCGTACCGATTGATGATTTAGCAGGAATTTATAGAATCCCATTTGTTATGGAAATAGTTGAAAATAGGATAAAATCTTATAAAGTTAAAGACTACATTGGTATGACTTTAAGGAAATTTAAAATTCGGTTAAAAGAACATATTCAAGATGTCAAGTATAATAGAAGTAAAACGGCACTTTCCAGATTAAAACAAGAGCAGTCGATTATAATAGATTTTGATAACGCTAAAATTATTAAACCCACATCCTCTTTTCATGAAGCAATAATAAGTGAATCAATAGAAATTTTAACCAGGAAAAATAAAACATGCAATGTCTCAGTTTCATACAATATCCCTAAAGTATGGTATAAGCTTTTACAGATAGTTCAAGAATGAATAAGATTGGCACATCCCTCCCTATGCTTCCCACCCTGTTTATAATGGTTTGACCTTGTCTTCAGCAGACATTGATGTTTTTACATTGTTTCAGACTAGTTGTGTTTTTTTGTGTGTATCTGCGTGGTGATGTTTTAACCCTGATGATGAGCCAGGACGGCTCGAAAGCGCTAGGTTTTTAATGTGAAATGCAGTTTTGTATATTTTTAAAACACCTAAAGTAAAAGTTTTTAATAAATGATGCATATATGTTTTTGTGACATTTTGTGTTGTTTTTAAACAATTAACAAAAATTTAAGCAATGATTGAAAAATATACTGTTAACAAATTATAAGACCATTTGTCTAAAACCAAAAATAATATGTAAATTAATACGATATTGGTCTTTCATTTTTCCTTACAACCTCAAACACTCTGTTTTTCATAGAAATGACCAGGTGATTAAGTACAGATTCAGAAATATTGTACCATTCTTTTACAATGGCTACTTCTAGTTCATTCTCAGATAAAAACTGTTTATTATTAGCATAAACTTTGCAACTTAATACGCTCCAAAGATTTTCCATAGGGTTCAAGTCTGGACTTCGACTTGGCCCTGACAAAACATGAATTTTTTCTCTTTTAAACTATTGCTGGGTGGATTTAGACACATGACAAGAAGCATTGTCCTGCTGAAACATTCAGTTAGCACCACCTAAAAAGGTACAAACGGTATCAAATGATCATATAACATTGTTGTTGTTGTCTGTCAGAGAAAGTGCCATGACACTTCTCTGAAAGAAGGGGTGCCAGAGCCTCAAGAGGTTGGACTTCTATAGATGGTCTCCTAATTTTGAACCAATTCCAGATGAGATACCTGCACTTGGATTGGCACCCCCAGAGGTATCGTTTTCAAACTTGGAGGACATTGGAGTCACGAGCAGATTTTACGTGCATCAGCTCCCATTAACGTACACGGTCCTACAGAGAGAGATTGTCACCCTCCCAAGCAGTGACCATGGTCGATGCTGCTTCACTTTCTGTGATCTTGACGGGTATCGAATCATATAACATAGCCAGATATTGCGCAGATTTCATACGTCCCGAAATTCGGGTTAAATCGCATAATCCATCATGACTAAAAGCTCCCCAAACCATTACTGATCCCCCTCCCATTTTCCGACTGAAGCATTGTTTCGGTTCCTTCCTCAAATCATGCCAATAGTGTTTATAACCATCCAGACCGTCAAGATTACATTTTTTCTCATCTGAAAATATCACTTGTTTCCATTTCTTGTCTCATGACATGACATGACATTTTTAGCCCATTTCAGTCTTTCTTCTTTATGATGTTTCATTAACCTCGGTTTTTTCAACAGTTTCATACATTTTGCATTACTATTTGATTTCAGACGCTTCCAAACTGTTACGTGTGAGGTTCTTTTGCTGAAATGATTCGAAATTTACCGGATTGAAAGACCTTTTTTAGTTGATAATCTAAATATTTGTCGATCATCCCGTGCTGTCAAAATCATTTTTCTTCCAGATCGTTTAATTTTATTTCAATCCTTTTTTCTAATTATTTCATTGTGAATGGCAGTTTTAGAACGCTTCATTAACCGAGCTATTTCTCGTTCAGATTTACCAGCACCCTTATAAAACCAAATTTTTCTTACTTCGGTGGCAGACAACTCTTTACCCCGCGGCATTTTCAAATATATTGTAAATAACACTGTCTAAACTTGCACCTTTGCTTCTCGGGAATACTTTCACGATATACAAACGCGCACGTTTTATAATGATTCTGATGTGACGTATAATATGCTCATTTCCACAGGTGGTCTTATAATTTCTTAACAGTCACCTTATTTACGTTTTAAAAAATTAGAAGATCTTAATAAAATGTAACTTACATTTTAATGTAGCAATTATAACAGAAAACGTTCTACGATCAATTTTAGATACACACGCTAAAAATTTGTATATTGTGTCTTCCTCTTCAGAAGTGCACCAATTCGTTAGTGGTCTTATAATTTCTTAACGCACTGTATATCTTTAATACAAATTTTATATAGAAAAATGGACAAATCTATATTCTTTAATATTTAAGTATAATGAAACCTATGAATAGCGGACACCTCGAGATCGTTGAATAGAGTTCTACAACGGATCGGGTTGTTTGTAATTTTCTTTCTGCGTTTCGGCTTCATCCTTGAATAATTATTCCGGATCATATTTAGGTTTTTTTCAAGTCGGGTTGTTGCGATTTTCACAAAAAGTATGCTTCAGAGGAAAATAAATACGTATTTGAATATGAATGAGTGAGTATATATTCAATTTACAGCCTGAGAAAAAATGAAATGCAGATAATAAATGTAAACATCGATTAATTATTCTTTCTTTACAGTGCAGTTAAGAACCATTTTTCCTTTTCTCAGAATATGGAAAACATTAACCAACATTTCGTTTATGATACACACAAAAACACATGCATCGTATTTGTGATAGTTTATGCACACATACACACATGTGCGTAGATTTGGTGGTGCCCACTATTCCAAGGTAAAGTCAAAAAAGCTAAAAAAGTAGAAGTGAACCCGACCAGAACCCGAACCACAACGAAAAAATATAGCGCAACCCAACTCGACTTGAACCGCGGGTCGGGTCGGGTGCGGGTAAAAGCGGGTAAACCGACCCGATGCAGAACTCTAGGCGGCATCACCGGATTCTCGACAATCGTGAAATCCCATGTTAACGTATGGGGGAATTTAATTAGGCGATTACTCTTTACTTAACAAAATTATTAAAATACGGTTTTTACCATCAGAAAATAGATGTACGATGCCGACGTAATGCGTTTTTTTTAAAAAAATGTCTCCTTAATTTTCAAGTATTTAAAAATATCCTATAAACTTTAAATTTTCTACTTGATGAAAATTTTGATATTTTATCATTTTAAAAATACTTAAAATGTAAGGAGATAATTTTTAAAAACGCACTACATTGGAATCTGACGTCTACCTTCTTCTTGAGAAAACTGCATTTCGATAATTATATTAGGCCATGAGTAATGTCCTGTTTAAATTTTCCCATACGTTTAGATGGGATTTCGCAATCGGGGAAAATTAGTGAAGCGGCTGCTTTATAAACCAACATTCCAGAACAGATGAACAGATTTATTTTAATATGTACCAAGATTGTCCCTTAAGGATATTCAGAATTTTGAACAAAAATTAAAACGCATAGAGTATTTTAAATTTGTTTTAGAAAGATACATTTGAAATACATTACGATATGTTATTTTCATTAGTTAACTTTAAAAAGTATGAAAACACACTTTATGCCAAGTATGTGGCAATATATTTTTACTTTCTAAATTTTAGCAAGATAATTACACAAAAACAAAAATTCGTATTTTTGGTCGATTTTACTTCTTTTTAAAGTCCACCGTCGCCTTAAGGTATCTATATATCCCCTGTATACAGTGGATCCTCTAAAGTCCTGTGCTTCCCATTAACTTCAGCATCATAGTCGTAATAGTATAGTGTCTAGGTACAGTAAAGTGGCTATGCGTTATGTGATAAGACCGCTTACAGCGCCACATAGTGGCAATTTGTGGAGTTAGGGTTCCTCTCTCGAAAAAGGTACAGAATATGAGATGAAAATCAATCACAAAGATGTAGAACGTCCTGTATTTAGTATGAAATGATGTCTCACATTTAAAATTTTTAATAGCTCTGAAATGTAAATTTTTTATATCCAATCACCAGCTTAAATAAGTCACTAATTGCATGCAGAAGTGTGTCATTGTAAGACAGATGCACATCTATATTTATAAAATAAAGTTTTTGTCTATGTGTCTGTTTGTTGGCGATGGCTAGGGAAATTCATCTTACGTAGACATCGTCAAATTTGGATGAGAATAGATGGAAACAGGTCCCAATGCACCCGAGACCCCCGATGGGAGGGGACATTCTCCTCAGGCAGATTTGGGATTTTATGCTTTTAAATGATCTAGAAGTGCCTCACACCGTAACCCTATAGTGTCGATAACTAATTAAATTAATTAAAATTTTCACTAATAACATATTTTAAATTAAAGAACAGAGAAAAAATATAATTGACATTAGTAAATAGTTTATGAAGTTCTCTATATCATCAATGTTATAAAACCTTATTTATTTATTTATTTATTTATTGTTTATTTTTTTCATTTGATTAAAAATTAACTTAAAGTTCAATATTTTCCGAAGAAAAAAATACAATTTAAATTAAAAATTAAGGAGTTTTCCCCCAATAAGAAGACATAGGAATGAATATGGTCCCCAGAAGAAAAATTGATAAATGAGAATAGTATAAACTGAGTGCTCTGCTGTATTATATCTCTTTAACAAGCTAAGAACAAATTGGTTGCTATAAATTTCCGAGAGCTTTATCTTCAATAAAAATGTCTTTTCTTGTCATGTAAGTATGGACTATTATAAGTTGGAGGTTGTTGTGATAAGTCACCGAATGTTGTTCTCTAAGCTTTAATAAGCCGACACATGTGGGATTAGATAGTGCGTTACGTGTCAGAAATTACTGAGTTTCAGTTCAAAAGAGAATGCATCGATTTAATTAATTTTGCTCATAAATGACACACATTTCAGTGATAAAATTAATGGTATTGTCATAAAATTTAACTCTGAACTTATGTAGTTAATATTATTAATGGGCAACACCAATTTAAACTTTTGAAAAATTTCATTTTTTTTCTTTCCCGAGAAAGGTTGTTTAGACTTAGGAACGGGACACTTAGTCAAATAAGAGATTCATTACATTTATAATACGTTTTTTTTTACCTTTTATTTTGCTAAATAGTGTATATTGATATGTAAAATACCAAATGTTTCTGAAAGCGTTACTTGTAAAAATATTAGGCTGATGCATAAGTTTCCGGGCTTAAGTGGAAGCAGAAAAGTCGTAAAATTTAATTGTCTAATTATTGTCCATTGGCATCTATGACTTTCAGCCATTTATTAGGTAACATGCCTATCACATCCTTGAAAAATGATGTAGGTTTGGATACTATAAAAGCATCAATGCAGGATTGCATCTGGTTCTTTGTGTAGAAGGAAGGACTAGCAAAGGTGAGATGAAAGGAGCGAAAGAAAGTGTAGTTTGTGGGAGCAAGGTTTGGTGAATAGGCTGGATGGAATAAAAAATCCCAAGCAAGTTCCAAGAGGACGTCTTTCGTGTCCGCTGCGACATGAGTCCGAGTATTATCATACAAGACTATGACTTTTTTCACGATATGTCTAGCGTATGACGTACCATGCGTATCTTGGTGTTCATATTCTAAAATTGTTTACTATAGCGCTTAGTATTTATTGTTTCACATAGTTTCAATAGTTCGCAAAAGATGACACCTTAAGTATCATACCATGCATATAACATTTTTTTTGGCTTGATGCTGGCTGATCTTTGATATGGATGTGGTCTGTTGGCCCTGATCTAACTATTATAAAGATTTCCGGAGCTTTGGATAGTTAATTCAGTAGCATGTTATACGCAGAAATCAGCTAAACTAAATTAAACAAATATGATTTTTTTACATAAATATAAATAAGATCAAATTTGTTAGTATAATAAGATTATCATAGGCTCAATGCATTTTCAAAGAGATGGCAGTAACGTCAATCGAAACAATGCAGTTATTAATCGAACCATGATGATAATGTTCAGAATCAATTGTCCAACTCACAGATAAGTCCTCTGATACTACAATAGAGTTCTAAAATACAGCAGGTAGTGAAATGCTCTAATTTTCACTATCTTGAAGATATATTATTCACGAGTTAGTACGATTGTACGATTCACCCAATTCTCACACATTACCTTAACTCGGGGTGAGTCATACCGCCATTTAATAACCCAACGGTCCAAACACCAAGTTAAAACCGATTAGCTTACCGCAGTGGTGGACGGCAAACACCTGTTCTGGCCGTAAATTAATGCTGAGCTGGGTTAGAATATGGTAGTTATTTTGGGCAACAAGATGGATATGCGTCAGTTCCCCTTAAATGAGCCTTAGGGGTGAGCTGTGCATGTAGTGACGTGAGGTGAATATCCTCTTTAGATTTTCAAGATGAGAATATTTCAAAGTAATTAATTCCATGCGGGATGCATTATTTTATCACTCTGTGCGGGATGCACTATATTGTACTCATGTACCGATCTTTGACAGGATCTATCATTCCACAACCGGGTGTCATACGTACGACCCACGCTGTCTTGAAGCTCTGAGGGTCCTCCTGAGACTCCTGTAATAGGAGCTAACGCATATCCATTTTGTTTCGGATTATTGGTCCCCAGTTCAGCATCAGTCTACCGCAGCCAAAGCTGGGGTTGCCTAAGACTCCTATAATAGAACAGGTTCTGATTAGCTTGGTTTTTTGACTGGGTTCCAATTCGTGTGCCAAATCTGCAAGGATGCGTCAGCCTCTATTATAAGAGTTCTAGGTCCTCCTACCTCCTTTTCCGATCAAACGACTTCATTTTTTCAATTTCCAGCTCAGAATCATTTTTTTTTCTCTCTTTCCTCCATCCATTTTCCCGTGGAGTATGGAAAAACCGGGGGGATTTTATTTTCTCCATTCCACTCTTTGTAGGGTTAATCAGCTTTCGCCACCACTTTTTCATTTGCTCCTTGGGTTTCTCTTACTCCTCCTTATGGCGCCAGAATAGTCTGGAACCTTCGGTTACCTCTGTGGGTGATTCCTTCGGACTTATCCATCAGGGTGTCTTCATGGCGAATTATGGATTGGATCTCTATTCTAAAATAGAGCCTTAATTGTCAAAAAAATTAGATGAATTGCTTTTTACAGGAAATTATCACGAATACCTCACACAAGTTTCTCACGGCTGTTCACTGGCATTTTCTTACTGTATTTTTTGTTAACTGAGAAAAAGATTTTGGATTTTGGAATTAAAGGGGTTTTCTACATCATGCTCGTTTTTGGTTGGGGTTCTCATAGTGTAGCCATTTTTCATTGTCTGGCACTACACGCCCTAAAAGGACTTTCATCTGTGACGTGCCAGCAGTGCGAAGAAAGTATTGACGAGTCGTTGTGAAGTATTGCGATTGCTGAGTTATGAGTAACCCAGTGACCAAATTTCTGGATATTATTTATTGCTCGTAATCGTCGTTGCACGGTTCAATGAGGGACACAGACGTTTGACAAGGCTTTGCGTCGGTTGGATGGCATCATCACCCAAAAGCCCTGGCAAATGCATATCGCCTGTTTCCTTTGATAAACCGCTTTTTATTGCATCTTTTAACTCTAATTAACTTTTGTGGAACTTTCCAAACAATTCCCTTCTGTTGGCGCTTCACAGAGGGTCTTTCCATGTGCTTTAAAGATTGATGCTCCAGTGCCCGCTGCAGTTTTTTCTAATTTAAACTAGAATATCATGCAATGTAATAGATGTGTTTTCTGGGATCCGTCCTTCTTGCAAAAGAAACACCATACCGGGAGTTCACCTAAGGTTGTTTCGGCTTAGGTGCAAATTTTTCTCTGCCACACATTAAGAATCATTTGAAAGAAATTCAATGAAGATATAACAGGTAAAATAACAATTTATGAAAACTAAACATTATATGTCTTATTTATTAAAAACATACAATATGTTACGTGTAGATTTTAAAAATTTTTCAGAAACAAATTAAAAAGGAATAAAATATTTCTTAAGGTGTTAAAACCACCTTGACACCTAGAAATTTAAAGTTATTTTAGGAATTTCTTTTAAGAAATACGAATTGTTGTAAAACAATCCAGTTACATTATATTAATATGCATATATTAAAGTAGCAAACTGTATTTTTGTTTAGTTGATATATTAAAAAATGGTGCTTGAAAGCTGAGGACCGGAGGAGCTTCAAGGGTCGAACGGTGGACAGGATAACTCATCGCAGACTTACCTATAACAATGAGGGGGAAAAAATTACGTCCAAAAGCTATTTAAAAAAGGCATAGTCCTTTTTTTTAAATGCATTTTTAGTGAAATGGCATAGATACAAAATAAAATGTAAATTTCCAAACACAAATTACTTTACTTAAAGTTACACAGGAAAGTGATATATCATTATTTCGAAAAAATTCTACGTATTTCACTAGAAAAATATGTGACGATTAATTTTCAAAAAGATCAAATTGATTGATCGAAAATTCGGCGGAGCCAAAGTGTCCACCGATATTGAAAATGCTGTTCGGAAGAAAAGAAAAGAAAAGAAACGCGTTTAAAGTTTTCGTTACTGTTTACTCGTGAGGTGCACTCTACTTCTGTAGCTCCAAAATTGCCCTTTTACTTTCGATACCGATTTATAGTTAATAAAATACGATTTTTGTGAGTATAAGGAATACTTTAAACGACAAAAAAGAAAACAAGGGAAATTTTGAACCGCTCAGTGTAGTGTTACCTCTTAACTAAGGGCCTTTGTTCTCTGCTGCTTTGGTGCGCGTGCGCTTGCCTGGCTCACATATTTTTAGGAATATTTCGTAACCTACCCCAATAACTTTCATGATTGCCCAAGCATTTTTGAGAAAGACTGCTATTAAGTTTTACTTATTAGTTTAGTTATAATTATGTGTAATTAATTGTTGCTTCCTAAATATTTTTATATATTTAGCTTAAATTTTTAGTCATTTATTTGTGACAGGCTTGAGTTTAAGTTCAATGCAATCATGACCTTTCTGGAGATTATACTTCTTGGTCTGTGCATTTCTGGGGAAAAAGACCAATATTAAAAATGTAAAAAAAAATGTTCGGATTATTGCTATTAATTTGGTTGAGATATTGTATGGGTGGTTTAATAATAGAAAATTCCAATCTCTCCAACCAAATAACTCAGGGATGAATCCCTGGATGAAAAGAATGGAGATAAACAACAATATGAGAGGGGGGATTGAACAGGTTTTTCGCCAAGTTAGCACTAGTTTTATCACTTAAATATTGCGTCAAATTTGACGACATATGGCTATTATCAAAAGGTGATCATTTTGTCACTTTTTGAGTGAGATCATTCTTAAATACACGATTGATACATATATAATAGATAGATTGATTGGATTTCACATATTTTTGTTTCCAAGTTGTATAATGAAGTTTTCTTTAATTCAAAAACTTATAACACAATACACTCCTTCGACACATAAATGCAGACTGAGTGGATGGGCTGGGGCTTACCTTTTATCATATATCATTACATTATCGAATTTTGCTACAGTATGCGCCTTTAATAGTATGCCGCGTCATTAAAACGTGGCTGGCACGACCTTATTTCCGTGATATCATACATACACTCCCTGTCCCAAAAATAAGTCTACAAAAGAGAAAAGAGTTGGGCCCAACTCAGCAATTTATTCCAAATTTTACAGTAGCATGGAATAAAACCTCTTACTTGCGTGCAAAAATAAATAAATAAATAAATTAAATTAAATTAATGTCTTCTTACACATTAAAAACAAAGGAAAATAGGAAAACGACAGGTCATAGGGTTGAATATTAAATACCTGTTGAACAACTATAGGCTTAACAACGAAGATTCATATCACCGATTGAGTATTCAATGAAGGTAATATTCTCCTTTTTTGTATGAGAGCATGTTGGAGCTCTTGAATAACGTTTGGAAAGTTTTAGGAAGATCTATCTCAAAAGTATCCCATTTATACTGCACTGAGTTTCAAGCTGTTGGTCAGGAAGATCGAAAATTTCCCTCGCTAATGGTAAACTAATGAGCAAGTGATGCATTCGTATATTTAAAATATCCCCTTAGGAAATCAATATTTGTAACTTTTTTTTCTGTGTACTGTTATTAAAGGATGTCTTTTTTGCTTAGTTGTCAAAATATTTCGAAAATATATATTTAATTTATAATTATCTGTTTTAAAATCTTATAGAAACTGTGTAAGATTTTAACATTTGAAATAAAATTAAACATAAATTTAAGAAATATTTCGACACCTGAAAAAAAGGACACATCCTTCAAGAAAAGAAGAGTACGCAGATAAAAAAAAATTAAAAATATTAATTTCCTGAGGAGATATTTTAAAAATACGAATGTATCACACGCCCATAGGTTTAACATTAGCGAACGAAATTTGAGATCTCACTGACCAACAGCCTTAAGCCTGGGGAATCTGTTGGCTAATTCATTAGTCAAATTCAATCCGTTATTAGATAATCGCATAAATCTGCGATTAAATAAGACGAAAAATACCGTTCCAAAACACTGGCATCCACACCCCCTCCCACTTCCATGATTATGCCACCGATCAGTGGTAGTTCTGCATCTGAGGAACACCTAATGCAGTAACTCTCAACCCGTCCACAGTTAGAAAGTGAATGACGCTGGATGATATTCAAACTATGTACTACTGTGTAACCTAGATCCCATAAATCCATTGAGCTCTATAAATAATAGGAGTTCAGAATCAGCGGTCAGAAGTATGAAAGGCAAATGAAGCTTGCAAGGCAAAAATAAAAAAAATAGTCCGTGTTGTCAATGTGAGATATTAGTATTTTAATTTACTATTATCCTAATTTATGCTTTTATAATTAAGCTTTGCTTATCTAATTCATAAATAATTCACTAATCATGTAAGGGAATGCGATAGACAGCATGTTTTGCCATGAATGCGAGCTAAAATTATCGTCACTGTATCCTTTCGCACTGACCGCTGGAAATCATGTTGGACATTAGGAAGACAGATCTGTTATATTTGGAGCTCAGTGCATAAATCCATACTACAAATTTGTCAATCGTCCAACTGCAAAGCGAATATGAGCTCATCGCTGAATTTTCCCCAGCCGTCTATGGTCCAATTGACAAGTTTATCACCGGTGAAAACGAGCTGCTCTGTGCTGATTAGGCAACGGAATGTAAATCAGGCCTTTGCACAAAAAAGCCATATACAGACGTGGACAAAAAAGGATGTAATCCCCGTTACTTCTAATGTAAATCATCATATAAAAACAATAGCCATACTAATCAACTTCGAACAATGTCTACTTTTAAATAGTATGCATGAATTAGGGTTTGGGGTCCGTTTACATATTAAAATTTTAACTAACTTTAACATTTTCAATTTCAACACCAATATGTTTGATAATTTATTTTAATTCTACGATTAAATTTATGCTTACATTTAAATGGTATGAATGGCTTAGGGTTTAGGCAGTGGCATACCCAGGATAAGTCTAGGGGGAGCTAGTGCACCACTATTTCCGAATTATAATCTTTGCCTTATTTGTGAAATTTTTCTGAAAGTTAAATCTTATGAAATATTAGTTTTATTAACTGATATTAAATTATTTTGCAAGATAAGGTCGATAACATTTCCTTGCAGTAAATTTTATAATGAATACTGTATAAAACTTTCGATTTAAAAAGTTTTTCACAGTATCTCCAGAGTTCGTTATTTGAAATCTCTACTTTAATAAAACACTAGGTAACTAGAAACTACTTATTTAATAGTAAAAATATACATTAGATATATTTATCCATATATATTTTTTTATTATTATTTCAACATTAGCGACAGTGAGCAGAGTTTCAACAACAAACTATTTTTTTTTCTGTTCTCATTTTGGTATCATCCTATCTTACAATCTGATCATTAAATAACTCAATTTAAACTAAAAATTTGTAAACCCACGTTCCGTTTAAAAATTTGAATTTCTTTAATGAAAAAAAAATTATATAAATGGTTTCTGATATGATGAAGAACAAACATTTGAAACATTTTGGCATCTGGAACCATACCTCTATAACTAACAGTTTAGAAAAGGCCTGTCCAACTTTTCAGTAAGCAAGGGCGCACCTCAGATTTTGGCAAATAATGAAGGGCGCCATTATTAATATAGCTCAAAACATACATCAAATTTATCTCACAGTATTAGTAGCGATACACACGCATCTTATACGATGCAAATTCAGCTCACAGTGGAAGACATAAGGCCCTATGGTCCAGGAACGCTATTTAAACAAACAAACAAACAAACAACAAACAGAAAAATATAAATCATAGTGAATTACAAAATATGCATTTTTTCTGCGAAGAGCCTATCTCAAAAAATTTTGTTGGGACAGGAGCCAAAACTTTAAAATCGCCTATAATAATAATAAAAAAATGGAAATCAGAGATATTATCACGTTTTTCAGGACGTAAAAATACTTCACCTTGGTGCATCTCAGCTTTTGGCAAACAAACTTCACGACACACCTGATCTTTTGGCAAACAGTGAAACATGACTCAAAACATGCATCAAATTTATCTCACAGTATTAGTAGCGATACACAGGCATCTTATACAATGCAAATTCAGCTCACAGTGGAAGACATAAGGCCCTATGGATTTCAGGAACTGTATGTAAAAAACAGAAAAATATAAATCATATTAAATTTTGAATTATACATTTTTCTGCGAGGGACCTATCTTAAACATAGGGGAAGGAGCCGAAAGTTTAATCTCGCCTATATAAAAAAAGAAAAAAAAATGGAAATAAGATATATTGTTTGGTTTTTCAGGACGTAAAAATAGTCCTTGATTTATTTTAGAGGCGTGAATTTAGCGTTATAAAAAGTACAAAAACAAAAACAAGCATGATAATGACCAATCCATGGGTGGTTCTACAGAGATAGTCAGAAAGAGCTTTCATTGACGGAAATCATTTCGCATGATTTTATAGATTTTTTAAAAAACAAAATGAGAAAAATTACCTGTATTTTCAAAAGTCTGGGAGAGAAAATTACACCTCTTTTTACCCCTCTTTTCAGAGGTTTTAAAAACAACTCTCTGCCAAATATCAAAGGTTTTAAATAAAGCATTTTTTTAAAACGTAATTTTATTTTTTAGAAATGCTAGTAGCATTAAACCTTTACTAGGACGCCAAGAAAACCTTCAAAGGGCGCCGCGTTGGGCAGCCCTGGTTTAGGAATTAGTTATTGATCAATGATAAGAGGGGATACCCTGTATTTATACAATTATAGTTTTACTTTATACTGTGCAATTAAAAGTTTTCAAATTTAACAGACATGCTCTATGACAATTAAAATATTATTTAGCTCAGAATATGAAGGTATTGTTAAAAAGCGCTCACAAGGAGAGGACCAAACTTGGCAATCACAGATTTTGATTATTTTTATATATGTTGTAGAGTAGAAGCCCCTTAGTCTCAGGTTCAACGGATTTTATACAACGCTCCTTAGTTCTCGAGAAATAGGGGGTCTAATATTTTAACACAACGTAAATGCTTACTTTGTAACGCAATTACTACACTGGTCGTAGCTCAGTTGTTCTGGCGTCTGCTCATTGATCCACGGGTCCGGGTTTGAGACCGGGACGAGCTACGTTTGTTTTTCTCATTTTTTATTTTATAAATATACTTGTAATTATAATTTAATAATCTTAATTAAAAATTTTATTATCGTAGATTAATTATAATGTTAACAAATTTAAATTTAAATTTAATTTATTTGATTTTTAAGCCATTATTAAACATTTCTCATCATTTAACCCTTTATCTACTGACGGTACTTAGAAGTACCAGTAAAATAACTTGTTATAAAATTCATTTAATGCATCGATTAGTAGTAATACAGTTTAGAATGAGTTATAGATGCATTAATTTATCTTGTTCCAAAAGCGTTATTGGATACACAAAACAAAAATATTTTTAAGTGGATGATTTCTTTTGCCTTTGCATCTTTTCAGCTTTCTTGGCGTTGGGGAGGGGGGGGGGGAGGATTTTGAATTTGGAAATATTTCTATATTTCTATTGTAAGAACATTATATTTGTACATTTCCTAATTCTACAAAATACTAAGAAAAATATTTAAAATAAAATATTTGAATGGGGTTATAAATATTGCACAAAATCACTATAAATTCAAATTTAATTAATCCTCCTAAATCCTTCAATCATTCTAAAATCCCTCTAAATTTATTAAATGATTATGGAAATCTTCTAATGTAGTTTCAACAATTCACGAAAAATGCTTTAGAAGATAAAATTTTCATGAATTCATAATTCAGTACATAAAGGGTTAAAGAGATTTTTTTTTAAATGGATCCATTATTGACTAGTAAAAATTACAAAATCATTACAAAATCATACCTTATTTTATTAATTATAAATTAATTCAAAGCGCAAGCATACGTATTACAAATTTAAAAATCTTTAATATGCTAAAAAAATATGTTGTAATTTAATTCTTATGCTAAATTTGAATATAATTATACTTCTTACTTTAAAAACAGAGTAGTATTATCATAGCATTGACTTCCTTTGTTAAGGCAATATACAGGGTGCAATATGTTATCTATCGCCGAACTTTAATTTCTCAACCGTTGCACAGTGGGGCGTTTTGATGATCTAGGTGGACAAAATTCATTTTTCCGATTATCTCGGAATGTAACAAGACCGCGTATACGGGTAGCTGAATGTCTCTTTTGTCGAGATCCGTACAAGTTTTGTCGAAAAAACCCGATGTGTCGATTAACTACGACCGTAAAGAAGGCAGTTGATTTGAGAGACTTTCAACAGTTGCATTATTTTTCTGTAAGTTCGAAAGCAAGTCGTGACTTTTCTGTTTTATTTGAAAGCAGGAGTTTACTGGACATAGGTCACATGTTTGTCACACGATTTAACCTATTGTTGTTTGAAAATTAAGAGCCATCTTGTTTTCAAACTTCATCTTGACTTTTAATGCAGTATTAAGCATTATTAAGCAGTATGCATTTTTTAAAATCAAAGTGCCATTCCTAAAGTATTGAAAACTTGAGACAGCTCCTGCGAAAGTTTGCGAATCATTAAGTTATATTAACTTGAAGTGTGCGTCTGAGTGTTTAATTCAAATCTTGCAAGTCAATTTTCACCACTTTTAATTATCCGATTGAGCTGAAACTTTGAATACATGTGTAGTTTCAATGACAATACAATATTATAATTTAAATAATAATAATAATAATATAAGTAATAATATAATAATAATAATAATAATAATAATAATAATAATAATATAAATAATTAAATAAGTCAAATATTTATCACTGTTTGGTTATTTTATTACTGATACAT
Source organism: Maratus michaelseni (assembly GCA_963931845.1). Taxonomy (NCBI): domain Eukaryota; kingdom Metazoa; phylum Arthropoda; class Arachnida; order Araneae; family Salticidae; genus Maratus; species Maratus michaelseni. The sequence continues at coordinate 249,364,878 of OZ007599.1, forward strand.
TCGAAAACCCAGCAAAACCTAATTAAACTTCAACGAAATAATTTTGTCCATCTAGATCCGCAAAACGCCCCACTGTGCGTTGGTCGTAGACATAGTTCTAATTACAAAAACGTTTCAAATGAAGTAAATATTCATGTTGTCGCATTGTTTAAAGTAAAAAATCACTTTTATAAAAGTTACGAAATCTAACTTTTTATACGGTTCCCCAATCCCTATAGTTATATTTAGTAAAAGTTTACACATATCATAATAGATATAACACAAAAAGTTTGACTTCTGTGCTACAAAAATTGACACAGTTATGTAAGTTCAAAGTTTGAGATTTTTGCACATGATTTTGTCTTTTATTGAGGGATCAGTTAAAAAATGAATTAAAATAATTCGAGATCGAAATCAGGGTGCAATGTCTTTTTTAAGGCGAAACCACCTTTAGCCGGTATCGCCAAATCGGTGTATCACCGAAGAGCGTTATTTCATCTAAAAATTTGAGCTGACTTTTAAGGGCCGTATACAAAGCGAAGACTGAAATATTGAAATTAAATAGAAAAATGAATATCAATTTATTATCATATCAGTAAACGGTCTACTGTAAAAGATGAATATGTTAAACGTCGGAATCTACTAGAGATTCTGCTCAAAGTGTTCTTCATTGGTGGCAATGCACAACTGAATACGTGACAGTACTGAGTCCTGGACTCGGAGCATAACAGGCGTAACTGTGCGACAAGCAAGGATGATGCCGTTGCTTCAGATCAACCAGAGAAGTAGGCTCAGTCACATAGACGTGTGTCTTGATGTAACCTCAGAGGTAGATGTCCATGGGAGTCAAGTTCGGCGAACGCGGTGGCCACTCTATCGGATTACCATATCCAATGATGTGTTGACGAATTCGGTGGCCAGATACGCACGGACGTTTGATGCTTTATGCGGAGGGTCCCATCATGTTGAAACCACACCTGGTATGCATGTCGGAGAGGCAGCTCTTCATACCAGTCACGTACCGTGTTTTGTAGCAGGTGCAGGTAACGATCTCCCGTTAAGGTCCCATTGTAAAAGATGGGTCCAACAATCTCGGTTCCCCATATACCAGATCACACGTTCATTGACCAGCGTACCTGGTGTCGTACTATGCGGGGGTTTTCCAGAGACCAGTAATGCACGTTGTGCACGTTCACAATGCCACCCCGTGAAAACTTTGACTCATCTGACCATATAATGTTACAAAGGAAAGACGGATTTTCCTCTAAGTTGTTGAGCATGGTTTTGAGCCAGTGTCAGATGGTATGGATGCGCACCATATGCATGTAACAAATGCCAGACATGCTGATGCGTGTATCCACATGCCTCGCTTATTTCCGCCGTGCTCAGTTCTGGATTTAAAAGGACGAATGCCAGCACCTCCTCCAGTTTCACTCGAACATTACACCTTGCCCGTCTACTTGTTCTGGATCGTGGTGCAACAGAGCCGGTCTCTCTAAGACGGTGCAATGCATCAGTTATAGTTTCATGCGTTGGATGTCGATCCCTAGGAAAACGTTCTAAATAAACCCGCGCAGCCGATCTGACATTCCTTTGACATTCACCATAATAAGTATCATTTCGGCATATTGCGTGTATGTGTTATGTAACCTGCCATCGCGACTAACATATCCACTGCTAGATGGCTCGTGTTTTATCCCAAACGTGTGGCTCTGCTATACTATTGTAATTTGCATAATCCCGATTTTCATGCTCGTTATAGCTCGGCTGGTCGTTTGCATTCCGCTGCATTTATATAGTTCTCAGTGAGTATGTTTTATTTTCCGGGTGTCGAATCTACCTTACTTAGACTTCTGAATGTCCTTCGAACCCTATTCAAAATTTTAGATGAAATAACCCTCTTTGGTGATACCCCTATTTCGGCTTTTTTTAATATTTCAAAGTGACATTACTCCTTCTTTGCTTCAAGTTTTAAATTTTTGTGGAGATTATGAGGAACGCAAAAATGTCATCATAAGCATCCAGCAAAAAAAAAATAAAAATAAAAATAAAAGTAAAATAAAAATAAGAAGCAGTTTAGTGAATATTTCAAAAAAATAATCGATTTTATTTTCGTAAGATTGAACCTAATGAGTAAAAGTTCGTCAAACGAACTATTATACACACACACAAAATAAAGGAAATAAAACTTTCCCAGAAAGAGGATTTAATTAAAATTTTAATAATGCTGATGATGATATTAAAAATATATTCCTATAGCAGAGCTCAAAATTTGCAAAAGACTCATCAATTTCACTGGAAGCTCATATTAATATTTCAAACATTTTCCTTTATCAATAGATTTATTTATGAGAAAAGATAAAAGTGGCTTGAATGGCGGCTGGAAAAAATACTTATTAATTAAAAAATATTCCTTTTTGTTTTTCCGTGCCTTCACGATTCATGGAACAGTTATTAACTATCATATCAAAACAAGCCTCGAATCATTATATGTAATCCACAAACACTATTCAAGTTAATAATTATGAAAATCTTAATATTGTATTCTGCTATTTTATCTTCGTGTTTTTAATAAAGTTTTCCCGAAATATTGTTGTTATTTGCCACATTTTAATAGCGACTGTAATTATATATTGAATAAAATCTTTGATTAGTTAACCAATTAATAACGAAGTTTAACGCTCATATATATGGAAAAGATATTTTGGGTTAAATAGTTTATTCATCAGACTGTTCTTTAACACACTGAAGGGCGGTGGTGCATTTTTGGACCATTTAATTTTGATCCTTAAATGCTACATCGACGCAAGAATTTTGGAATGGAAATTTTCCTCTTATTTAGCACATGAAGAAAAGCTTTTACTTATTACAAAAAAAAAAAAAAGTTTGTAAATTCTGGCGTCATTTAATCGTTTCAGCATTTTACGAATAGAAGTACTTTGCCCCTGAAAGAGTTAAACTCTATGAAAGTACGTGGGAAATAAGATATTATTGAAAAGTTTTCATCTTAATAATATACTTGCAAATATTATTTCCAATTTAAACTTATTTACTCGCGTTTGTTTCTCAATTTTTGGCCATTTCATTCACAGTAAAACTAGGGGTGCACAAATTACAAGACTTTAAAAAAAATACTAATTGACATTCATTTTACTTGAATGAGGACATGACGTAGCAAAAGAAATGCCAATAAGTAAAATGTAATATTTTAATTAATATTAAAGTGACATTAAATAAATATATTACTGCTTGAACAACAGGCAGATGGCGTTTCTTCACTGAATAAAAACTATAATTTTTAATTTTTCGAGTGTAATAAGCAATAATAATATTATTATTAAAAACCTTCAATCTAGAAAGAAAATATCTGTAGAATTGTGAATGTTTAGAATACAGTAAAGATTTTAGGCTTTCTGTAGCAAAAATAACTTCAGTATCTTTACCAAACTAGTAAATCATTTGAACATATATAGCTTTTTTCTGTTATATGCTTGCGGCTGTTACTATTTTCCCCCTTCAAAGCTGACTGCTGTATATTAGAAATCTGACATAAAATTTATTTATTTCATTTTGCTTCAGGTGTTTTGAGCAAATTTAACTTTTAGAATGTAAGTTTTCTTAAATTGTTAGAATCCAACGTAAATTGTTTAAATTTAAACAGAAAGAGTTAATAGATTGTACAATCAACAGTAAAACATTACTGATTACAAAACCAGCAATATATTAGCAAAAGAAGTGCCAATAAGTGAAATGTAACATTTTAATTAAAAAAAAAGTGCCATTAAATAAATATATTATTGCTTGAACAACAGGCAGATGACCTTTTTTCTCTGAATAAAAACTATACTTTGTAATTATACAGGCATTTTAATTAACCACCCATATAGCCTTCTCTTTGAGCAACTCTTTGATGCTGCGGAAGGGGGGGGGGTATATCCCCCCCGTCTACCCCCTAAATTCATCACTTTGTGAAAGTTACTTGAAACTTTTATTTATTTTCTGAAAATTTGTTTCAAAAGTAGAAGGCACAAAAAGTATGCGAAGGCGAAAATTATACGAAGAAATACGTTTTATTTTTCTTTTCTTACTGGTTTTTCATAAGAAACATTACTTATTTTTAATTCATTCTTCCATCTTTTTTTATAAGAAGCATCCATCACAAAAGTTTCATCTAACACGAAACAAATAGTACTTTCATGGTTAAAAGATTTTCTGTAGACATTAATTTTAATGAAATATTGACTTTACTGATATTTCCTTAAATAATACATTTTGCCAAGAAATATTGCTACAAAGAAAGCATTTTTCTTTGAAGATGTTTTCAATCTTTGCTGTGAAGGTTTTGGTAAATTTGATTTACAAAAATTTTACTCTAGATTTTGATGCGCATCTAAATTCAATTTTAATGTTCGTTTGCAATTAAAAATGCTTATATGTAATTAAATGGCTTATAATATACATATTTGAACTGATTTTGATTTTTACCTTTGGTTTATTAACGGGCATTAAAAACGCTTAAATAGTAAAACAATATTCTGTGAGATATGCGATAATTTATCTCCTAATTTTCGAAAGATATTTATAAATTTTATTGCATAGTTTTCTATTTGCAGCATGTATACTTTTAGTCAAAGAAAACTAACTACTAGAAGACTATGTAATAGCATTTTAAAACGTTTTTAAAAAAATACGCAATCTAACTGTGTAATTTCTGTTTTGGATATAAAGAATCCCGGTTTATGAGTGAAAAAGTATAACATAAGAGAGGGCTTGCGGTCTGAAAGACGCAAATATTTATGGATACAAAAAAGCTTACATTATCTAAATATTAATATTAAATTGCGCCGATGTATATTTTGAATATTTCACTTACGACACAAAGCAAAAAATCTTTAGTTTTCAAAAAATGTTTACAAAGAAGACATATCTAAAACATGGTGTTTTCTTCATGAAAAAATCTCAGTCGGCTTAGTCGACATAGAGTAGAACTCTACTCTATGTCGACTAAGCCGACTGAGATTTTTTCATGAAGAAAACACCATGTTAAACACCATGCAAAAATCCGGTTTATTCCCAGGTTTATTTCCAATAGACCCGTATATTCGCAAAAGACCTGGTTTATTCCCAATAAACAAAGTTTATTCACAAAAAACCGGGTTTATTCCCAGGTTTAAACCGGGTTTTTTCGAGCCTTTGCAACTCTAGCATAGGGAAATCTTAGAGACCGCTTCACCACAGTTAGTTTATTCATCATGTACGAAAGATGATAACAGCTTCCCAAACTTAACCCATTTGTATCCGAAGCGGTATTTCGGGATTTTTTTTAAATTCAGAAATTCCGGGTTCATACCAGAAATTCTAAATAGTAAGTTTTGCTTTATATAATAACAGACATAAAGTGCTTACATAAAGTAATTCCCAGTATAGATTTGGAATTTCTGAAAAAAAAAAAAAGAAATTCCGCTTTGGATGGAAATGGTTAAATGGTGGTGGGTTGCCAAACTTTTGAATTAAAAAAAATTATGGATAAAAATTTCATTCGCTCAGAAAAATAAAAAATCTAAAATGACAGTGTTTTTTTGTACTCATTTTTTATCATTAATTATTTCCCTTTCAATTTAGGATTTGCTCAAAAAGCATATATTATGTAGCATATAATTTAATACTTAAATGTTGCTAAATAATTGAAAATCGTCTCATAATTCGACTACTATATATAGTCGAGTGCGATAAAATAGTATATAGTTCGGACAAGAATCATAGTCCTCCGATTTGGGTGATTTTTACTGCAATATCTTAAAAAAAAAAGAGTTACTAAAATGTTGCAAAAAAAAAAAAAAAAAAAAAAAAAACACTGGCCGCTTGATTGAAAATTCAGTTGTTTATAACAAAAGTATAAATATATTATTTACATAGTCTGTTTTAGAAAACTCTTATAATCGTCGCGCCCTTAATAGTTGAACTCCGACAGATAAAGTGATAAAAATATAGTGTCTAGGCATAATAAAATGACAATCTGCCTTACGATGAGACTGCTTATAGCGCTCCCTAGAGGTAAACTTGAAGTGATGATAGCAAACTATACGCGAAAGTAGTCAATTACAAGGGTGTAGAGCATCACCGATATGGTACGAAAAGTAACAATGTAACGTAAACACAAATGAGCATTTTACAATTTCTTTTCTTAGGATGTAGTATATGCGCATTGTGTATTTTTATACTAAATCGCTGCTGCTATTTAACTGACTATTTTACGGTATTTTGAATTGTTTTTGAGATAAGCACACTAATTCCTAATTTTAACATTAGGTGGCACTGTAAGTAGTCTCATTAAAGAGCGTATCCATATATTTAAAGCAAAAAGTGCTTTCTCTAAGATTCACACAAGATTTTGCACAAAATATTTCCACACGAAATTGATCTTATTGCGCATGCTTAAACTTGTTTGAAGGCTTCTCCCCTCAGAAATGGGAACCTGTTTAGCCCTCACCCTCCCGGCTAACTATTGTCCGGAAGCGAAATCGAGAAGCAAAAAGGAAGTGACGAAGGAAGCAATCTCCATTCTTCCACGTGCTTTGTTTGAGAGCGGGCTGAACGAACCGGATTGCAAGGGATTGAAAAGGGATGGAGGCGTACTATGACCATTGCGTTGAAAGCTAAAGATTTGACAGGAAGGTTTTGTGTTTTATTTAAATTTTCTCCCAGATTTTTAACGTTGTACTGGCACCAAATCCTAAGTTCGTTTAATTCGAGGTCCGTTTAAAATAAACCGACCAGCGTAGCGGGCGAAGCTCCGCTATTCCATATATTTAAAGCGAAAAGCGCTTTCTGTAAGATTCCACATTCTTTTTTCCACACAAGAATTTTCACTCAAAATTTATCTTATTGCACATGCTTCAACTTTTTTTGAAGACTTCTCTCCTCAGAAACGGGAAACCTGTTTAGTCCTTACAATCCCGGCTAACTATTGCCCGGAAGCGAAATGGAAGTGATGAAGGGAGCGATCTCCATTCTTCCACGTGCTTTGTTTAAGAGCGGGCTGAATGAACCGGATTGAAAGGAAATTAGGGGGATTGAAAAGAGGCGGAAGCGTTTGGCGGCTATTTTCAGAAACTGGATCCGAAGACAGTGATGCGCCCAAGCCTGAGTTCGTTTAATTCGAGGTCCGTTTGGATTAAACCGACCAGCGTAGCGGGCGAAGCACCGCTAGTACTAATTTTATTATGCATAAACACTCTTTTCATAACTACAGCAGTCAGTATTTAATAGTAAAGGGCGTTTCATGAACTGGAATATGTAACTTCATAATTTATTTATATGATTTTTATAAAAAATTAAATTTTCAATCAAGTGGTCAATTTTGTCTCTGTAACGTGTGTACGTATTCTGTTTTTGGAAGAATTGCATTACTAATCATTTAAATCGATGGACCATAAATTCTGTTTGATATTTTTCATGTTTTACGTTTTGTTGCATTTAATTGTAGATAAAACTAAAAAAAGAATAAAACATTTCATATACTTACAAAAATACAGGGTGATCTTTTTTAAAGTGACAGTGTTTGGAGCGCCCTGTAGCGCGATCTAATAGCCGAAATGGCACCAAACTTGGTATTTAGACTAATCAAGATATGGGAAAAGGGATTCCGTGAAAAAAATAGTTCCAAAAATCGCCGCTAGGGCATTTTGTGGCGCTTTGCAATGTATAAAATGTGAGAAAAGAAAAATACTAACACATACAATCGTACAGTTAAATTATTAATATTTATTTACTACATTAACTTCCCCGAAGAGGAATTAGACCACCTTCAATGTGAGCACCGTTCTCAGAAATAACACCGTGCATTCTGTGCACAACGTTCTCCACAGCCGTACGTAACATATCACGAGGAATATTCCGCACTGTCTTTGTTATGTTGTCCTTTAGAATAGACAAATTTGATACTCCACCAACATAAACTTGAGATTTCAAATAACCCCAGAGCCGAAAATCGCATGGCGTGAGGTCAGGGGAACGAGGCGGCCATGCAACTGGAAAACTCTGACTTATGACTATCATCAGTGAAGGTTTGGCGCAACAGCTGCTTTACCTTATTACCAATGTGTGGCGGAGCACCATCCTGCATAAAGATTGTCTGTTGGAGACGGTTTCTTTGCTGAAGTTGTGGAATAACAAACGTTTGCAGCATTTCGTGGTACCTTTCTGCATTTATGGTGCACGTTTCGGGTCCTGTCGGAGTGATGGTCTCAAAAAAGAATGGCCCAATTATGAATTCGGCTGTGAAACCACACCAAACAGGGACTTTTGGGGAATTTAATGGGATTTCATGCACGGTGTGGGGATGCTCAGAAGCCAAAATTCGGCTATTTTGTGTGTTTACGGACGCCATTGAGATAAAAATGGCACTCATCTCCCCACAGAATGTGCCATGGGAAAGCATCATCAATTTCTACCCTGGCAAGAAACGATAGAGCGAATGTCACTCGCTTATCACAATCATTTTGTTTCAGTTCGTGCAAGAGGCTGATTTTGTAGGGGTAAAATCCAATAACGCGCCGCAAAACTCTCCATACCGTGGAGTAATTGATGTCCAATTGTCGAGCTACACCCCGGGCGCTGCTAGTACCAGCGATCCTTCGACAATTGCAGTTGCCACATCAGTTATTACATCTTCTGATACTTGTTTACGTCCTCTCCCAGCGCGAATAGTCAGTGTTTCCCCGTTTCCTCGAACTTCTTAATCATTTTCTTAAGAAAATTCAGCGATAAAGGCCCCTTTCGTAATTTTTTTCTGGTTCGAAATTCCCGAAGAGCTGCGGATGCATTACATTATTCATATAACACAGCTTCACCAGTAACGCACGTTCCGGTAACGTGAGAGGCATGTCCACTGGAGCTCGTTTACTTCAGCTGAGATTATTTGTCGGAGCTGTCTACTACTTGCTTTTACAGCCCCTATTACTGGCGCTGTCATTGCACAACATTTGCATTTTTCTTTGATACCCGTGTTTTATGCTAATTCTCGTTATTGTAAGCTACAGCAGCGCCACAAAATTCCCTAGTGGCGATTATAGGAACTAAATTTTTTTTTCAAGGAATCCTTTTTCCCCATGTCTTGATTAGTCTAAATACCAAGTTTGGTGCCATTTCGGCTATTAGATCGCGCTACAGGGCGCTCCAAACACTGTCACTTTAAAAAAGATCACCCTGTATTTTAGTACCTTTTGATAAGAATTTATAGTTTCCACTTGAATGCTACTTGTTGCATTTATTAAAATCCCATATATTCAAATACATCATATAATTTTTATAACCCCAATGAGCACAGAAGGTACTGTTTCGCAGTCAAAGAACATTTTATATCCCTGAGCTGCAGTAAAACAAAAACTAAATTGGTGAATTTAAACATTAATTTCCATATAAAAAATTGCAGTCTTTTAAACTAATGTTACGGTGAAGCAAACTGCAATATCATAATGCACTGCCCAATAAATGATAATGCGTAGGACGTTAAAATGAAAACGGCAAAGAATAACTAGTAAGTACTGCAATAAAGATTAAAGTATTTACATTTTTCTCTATTGAGAAGATAAACATTTTGCTTTGTAGCTCAAGTAAATTTTGAAAAATGTAAGAAAAGTAGTAAAATGTACTTTTAAGCGTACTTGTACATAAAGCAAATTTTTATATCCCTCAAAAAATAATAAAACAAAAAAATGAGTACGTGAAATTCAGCGTTAGTTCACCCATAACACCATTCGTCTTTTTTACCTGAAAATACATTGAAACAAATTGTAATCTATTCATTAATGTCCTGCCTAATAAATGATAATCCTTAGGAAGTTAAAGTGAAAATGTCTAAGAATACCTAAAATAAGTATATTAATAAACATACAGGATGTCCCAAAAGTCCTTGACACATTTTAAAATTCAATAAAAGAGAGTGCGGTTTGGACGAAAATTCTTCTTATGCTCTGAAATTTTGTTTAAGCAAATAAAAAATAGTTCCAAAAATTTCTTGTAGATGGCGCTGCTTCTGTAAAGTTATCGAATATGTAGATTGCCTTTATACATAACACTGGCGAAAGACGCACAATACGTATGCAAAGTTTTTGTCCAAACTATGGCAACCCACATTCCAGAAGTTAAGAATACTCGTCTATCCATCCTCACTCGTTTAATCGAACTCAGGAGGACGAGTATTGTTAAGTTCTGGAATGTGGGTTGCCATAGTTTGGACAAAAACTGTGCATACGCATTGTACGTCTTTTGCCATTGTTATCCATAAAAGCACTGTACCTATTCGATAACTTTCCTGAAGCAGCGCCATCTATGAGAAATTTTTGGAACTATTTATTTATTTACTTAAACAAAATTTCAGATCATAAGAAGCATTTTCGTCTAAACCGCATTCTCGTACGACAATTGCTTGACCATTTATTGAATTTTAAAATGTATCAAGGACTTTTGGAACACCCTGTATATTAATTATTATTTGTATGGAAATATAATTATAATAATGTAATGTATATTATCATTATTATATTTACATATATTCTTATTGTAAAAATATACATTATATAAGATAAAATTATATGCAAATAATACACATTTATACAGGGTGTCCGAAAAGTCTGGAAACGGTCGAATAACTCGAGAAATATACATCGGATTGAAAAACGAAAAATGCATGTTCAATATTTTTGAAAAATCTATCTAGGGATATAAAAGTTGCCCCCCAACTCTGCCCCCCTGGGGGAAAGGGGCAACTTTGAAATCTTAAATGATAACCCCCCTTTTTATTGCAGATTCGGATTTTACGGGGAAAAATACGTAACTTTCGTATTGATCACTTTCATCGGAAAATCGTAGATGGCGCTGTAATCGAGTACAATGCAGTGAGAATTGTTTCCATTGAAAAGTCTGGAAACGGTGGAATAACTCTAGAAATATACATCGGATTGAAAAGCGGAAAACTGCGTGTTCAATAGTTTTAAAAAATCTATTTAGGGATATCAAAGTTGCCCCCCCAACTCCGTCCCCTTGGTGGGAAAGGGGGGCAACTTTGAAATCTTAAATGATAACCCCCCCTTTTTTTATTGCAGATTCGGATTCTACGGGACAAAATGTGTAACTTTTGTATTTAACATTTTCTTCGAAACATCGTAGATGGCGCTGTAATCGAGTAAAATGCGGTGAGAATCGTTTCCATTGCGTTGCAATGTCTGGAAACGGTCGAATAACTCGAGAAATATACATCGGATTGAAAAACGGAAAAATACGTCTTTAGTATTTTAGAACAATCTATTTAGGGATATAAAAGTTGCTTGATGAACGAATCTATAACTTTTACTTATAAGACTGCTGCATTCAATTCGTTCATCAAGCGTGCTTTTCTGGTTTGTTCAAGTGAATTCATCCAAGATGAACTTAATTTTATCAGAGATATCGCCATAGACCATGGATTCCCTACTCGTCACGTACAGAAAATTATAGAAAAATTCAATGGCCATTTAATTCAGCATTCTGTCCCTAGCAATAATAAACCAAACTATCGGAAATTCTAATATATACCTATTTTATTTGAAAGGATTAAAAAGGCCCTCATTAAATACAATATCCATCTTATTGCTGTCCCCCCCCCCCACCAGAAAATTGGTTGACTTAGTTTCATGTAAATTAGATCCTATCCCGCCTGATCAACTTTCAGGTGTATACGAAATCCCCATTAGCTTAAATAATAATCATATAATTTTTTACATTGGTATGACTAAAAGAAAGTTTTTGGAAAGGTTGAAAAAGTATAAAAACGACATAAAATTCGGAAAATTATCCACTGCACTCTCCCGGTTTTACGCTAAAAATAATGATAATATAATTAATTTCGAGAAAGCAAGAATTATCTGTAGGTTCAATAACCCATTTAAAGCCGCTATTAGAGAATCATTGGAGGTTAAAATTAGGAAGGATTATAGTTGCAACGATAACCTCTCTTTCAACATACCTAGTTTATGGAATACATTTTTACCCCCCCCCCCTCCCACGTTTTTCAATTCATAGTTTAAGTTTTTTACGCTTTGGTCAACAGAGGGCGCCAGCTTGTTTTATTTTTCCAAACTGTTAGTTTCGGTATTCTCGTGTCGAAATTTAAAAGGTTAGTAGTCGTTTGTTTTGTTTCCATCTCCGATGATGGCTTTGGGTTTAAAGCCGAAACATGTAGGGTTTTAACTTTTTTATGAGTTTTAAACCAATTTTTACACTGATTTTAGCAACTAACAGGCACAACTTGTGCAATTTGTGTTGTTAAAATTAAAAAAATATATATATTTAAAAATTGTATAAAAATGAAATATAAGAAAGGAGAAAATATATATCATTTTAAAAAGCTAAGAAATTATCTTACTTTGAATTTCCTGCTGCTGTATCTCCAATAAAATGTCTTTTTATTTTCATATGAATATAGATTGTATTAAGCTGTGTCTGAGTCTCCGAATCTTACTTTCTTGGCTATTATAAAGCGGATTAGGCAGGATTAGATACAATGTTACGTGTCAGAAATTATTGATTTGCAGCTGAAATGGAAGAGTTTGCTAAAATTAATTTTACCCTATCATGACAAATGGTGTTCATACAGTAAAACTAATATTATTCTCATAGAATTAAATACACAATTTTCGCATTCAACTCTTTCCTGTTTTAAAATAAGGAAATACATTTTCCTCAAGTAAAACTAAGAATTACAATTAAACATTATTTTTCCCCATAAACTCAGTCGTCTTTTTAATCTGATGATAAGATTGAAGAAACATATATAATAATGCTCTGGTAATGAATGATTATCCAGAAGACTTTAAAATGAAAATATCAAAGAATACGTAATAAACAGAGCAAGAAATTCAAAAATGTTTTTTTTTCTTCATTGAAAGAATAAAAATTATAACTTTCTTGTCTCAGCAAGAATTGTAAAGAACGAAAGTAAATTATACCGTAAATATTGAACCATAAATGATTTATTTCTATAAAAATCGTTTTTCTTGATTCAAAATATTTTGTGTTCTAAATAATGCTGATATTTAGTTAGAAAAAAAAATGAGACAAACTGCAATATAACTAGACATCGCCCAATAAATGATAATTCATAGCATTTAAATCTGAAAACGCCAAAGAATACTTAATAAGGGGTCATACATTAATTACGTCACACTTCGAGAGGGGGGGGGGCACAAAGTGTGACAAAGCCTGACTTGGGGAGGAGGGCAGGTAGGTTAATACGATGTGACATCTAAAATATGAAAACAATTAAGTAGGCATTGCTTGATAGTAGAGTAATAAAACTAATAAAAAATACGCATTTTAACTCAAATAGTCGGGGCTCGCAGATATCTTAATTTTTTTCTGCACTTCCTACCACTATTTCAAATCAAAAATCTACATGGTAGAGTTATTTATCTTCTGTAATAGAAGTCTACAATAAAGGTATCATTTTAAAATAGTGGTAGCAAAATGAGAAAATTTTAGGAACGCTGCGAGCTCTGCGTAATACAGGTTGATTCGAAAGTCCTGGGCAAAACATTAAAGGGTGATAGAACACGCCTAGACAAGTTGAAAAAACCATACAATGTATTGTCGTAACTCAAGCAGCTACAAGGGTTCTTTCTGATTGTAGACCCTGTTTACTATACAATTAGGACTTCCAGAACACTCACAACCACAGCACCATGCATGAAATGCATGTCCGCCTTTTCCCGATTAGTAAACCAGCCATCTTTTTTTGCATTCCACGGTAGAAATGACGAAGCGTGTGAAAAACCAGAAATTGTGTGTTTAATGACAGCGCAATCTAGCGGTTCGCCGCTTGCGATACACCCATGCATTGTATGGTTGAAAATATCTTTTTTAGATGTGTTCTATCACCCCTGGTTTAATTCTAACCCCCCCCCCCATAGTTTTGTCCATGAGTTCTGAATCACCCTTAACTTCTCTGAATGGAATTTGGTCCAACTTAAGATACACCCACCCCACACACTCTCTTGAGCTACCTACTTTGCAATTTCTTTATTTCTTCTTCTAATGTTCATACATATTACCATACCAGTTAATAAAACTATTCCGCATAAATAAAATCATCAATCATTTGTTAGATATTGTGTAGAAAACATGGTTTTCTCCACAATCAGAAAGCGCCATGTAGCGCTTCACTGTTTGAGTTACGACCATGTATTGTATGGGGTTTTGAACCTGTCTATAGGCGTATTCTATCCCCCCTTAAAGTTTTGCACAGGACTTCAGAATAACCCTGTATATTTTTCTTTTTTCTCGGAATGCTACAGCTCAGCTTAACGTAAAAGTACGGAAGATCTTGACGGTTTTATAGTATTTATATCAGTAGGTAATAGATCGTGTGTATTTTTTAAAATATAAAATTAGCTCTAAATTAAAAGTTGCAAAAACTATGATGTTACATCAGGGGGAAGCATATTATCGGACTGTGACAGCTTCTGACATTGGAAGTCGAAGGGTTACAAAACCATCAAAATCGCGTTACGTAATAAATGAAAAACACCCCAGTAAAAAAAAAAAAATCTACATTTTTCTCCGTTATGAAGGTAAAAATTATTTAAGACTGGTAAAATGTCAGAAGAATAAATTATACTTGTAAATAATACTGCGTGTTAAATAACTTCTTTCAATACGATACAGAATTTTTTGACGAATCAAAGTCTTAAATTTTCCTAATGTTTGTACTATTGTATTTTGGACTTATATGTCGGCTTCCCTCCCCATCCTGTTACGTCATCATGAGTCTCTGCGGGGCTAACGCAGAGGGCTACCGTGGTTGAAAGTCACGTGACAGTCGCGGTCTCACTGAAAACGTACTTTGACGCGCAGCTGTCACAAAGGAATTCCATTACTTTTGTTTTCGTGTGTGTTTAAAAATCAATTGTTCCAACGTTCCAACCTTTATTAAGAAATACAAGCGCAATTTTCATTGCGATTCTTTTCTTTTCTTTTAATTGTGTTAAGAGGTTTTATTAAGTAGTTTCATCAATTAATATAAAGGACGAGATACTTAGGATAATCTATCGAATGTAAGTATTAACCATTTTTTCGTTTTGATGTAATATGCATAACATTTAATTGTGCAATGTTATATACTTTTAATCGTTGTAAATATGATAATTTAGTTAGCAGAATGCCGGTAACTTTACTTATATAAAATAAAACAGCAGAGTAAAATCGTAAGATTATTATTGATTATATATTTTTTTCTAAGGGCAGCTTCGGTGGGAGGACATTACAATGTTTTGGGATAATTTTTCATATCTAGACCATTAATAAATCTAAAATATGAAATCATTTGTAGGGAATGTCACTCCTTGAATTCACCACTGCATTACTGATCTTGGCGATGTATTTTTTTTTTTTTTTAAATGAAAGGCACCTATGCATTATACGATAATGTTTGTTTTGTATTGTTTAAATATAAGTAAAGCTAATTTATTTTAAATGAATATGTATTTACTTGCACTATTTATTCTTAAAGTTTTTCGCTTATTGATGTAAACAAGTCGAAATTTTTAATAAGTTCAGATTATTTTTAAAGATTTAATATTCAGAATATCACACGTGTAATATTATTACGGATTAATATTAAGAATACTATACATATGATACTTTGCATTTTGGTTCCTTTAAACAATTCATGATTTTTTAAATGTATATATGAATGAAATGTTATTTTAATTTATTTATTAACAAATTGAATACAATTCCACTAATAAATGTGTTAATCTTTTTTTAATTTAGTTTATAATAAAATAATAAATCAATAAATTGAGATTTTGACTGAAGCACAAAGAACAAATTGCCAGATATTATTTCAAACTTTTACATTTGTACCATAAATTTTCAATTATGTTGCGTATGAATTTCTAACAATCAAACTTTGTTTTACAAGGAAATCCGGCATGCTTAATTCTATATATGCTTATCATTTATGCCATAATTTCTGTTTAAAGTATTGCCATATTTTCCTATATTTGTCTTTGTGTATGTATCATTACTCAGGACTGATATAGTTCAAAAGTGTTTATGATTTCGGTTTGTCTGTCTGTCTGTCTGCCGTCTGACTGAACAAGAACTTTTGATGTAAAAAATTGCATGCACATACCTTTAAAATTAGTTCTGAATTATTAATATTATTAATATATGTCTACGTTAATATTTATTATTAACAGAACTTAAAAAGCTCTCTTATACAGTTTTTCATGCCATTTAAATTCATATTGAATAATTGAAAATAGCGGCATTAATGTCATTTTTTAGATAAAAAATATGTTAACAACTGTGAAAAAATTCCATCCCAAAATAAATACATCTAAATAAAGCAATACGCCGGCAGAGAACATGTCAAGAGACTAATATAGATTTAAATCCTACAAACGCATTTTTTTTTTTAAGTAATTCTCAAAGCTCCTTATAATTTTCTATAAACTTCAATACATAACTAAGTTTTTATAATAATGCTTCTCTAAATATTTTGGAGTGCTACACAACTAATATTATTACGATTACATTTTGTTTATGATCAGTTAGATTTATTGGTATTTGGTTGTAAAATAAATATGTTTTATTCCCCAGAAAATGACCTTTTCCCAAATTCTATAGAAGGGAAGAACTCCCCCCTCCCATTTACCTTTCCAGCCTTCAAAAAAGTGAAAGCGCATCCCTTCCCTTTTCCTTTTGTTCACCACTCTCTCAAATAAAACAGGTAGAAGAATGGATTCTCCCTCCAGGAAGGGGGAATAAAAATGGAATGAACAGGAATTTAGATAGAGTATTTCCTAGGGGTAGGGTTGTGAGCAGTGAAGGTTAATAGGCGAGCTGTTCTTTCCCCAACCGTCTTGATTCTTCTTAATTCTGTTCCCAGCTTTATCCACTACTCAAAAAAGTTGAGGCTTGCGAAGTAAAGTCAAATTTGCACTGAAAAATTAAGACGTTTGCTTCTCGTTTTAATATATTATGTGCTCAGAAATAAATATTGAGCATATTTCACATTTCACATATGTTTTTTAAGTTCTTAAACTAAAATTTTGAAAATTTTATATATTATATAAAGTGTGTGTTCAAAGACCGTGTATAATTTTCATGCAAAAATATTGATATTAGGGTATAAAAGTTCCCCCCCCCCCCACCTTTTTTCTCTCTCTTTTATTTTTCGACAATCGTATTTTTTTCTCAATAACTTAAATTGTTCTACAGCTTTGAAATTTTTATATGCTAAATAAATCATAGAATCTAGTATGTGTTATTTCTTTTTTATATTTAGAGTAACTTCTAGGGTACAGAGAGCTAGGTACAGTTGTATATACTTACATATATATATATATTTCACTTTTGACATTATAACTGTTTATAAATTATTTTATTTAATATACTTAAAATTATGATAGTATTTTGAACTTTTTATAAGATTTAATCACAATTCCTCTGGTAGGAAAAATTTTTTGAAAAAATATTAATTTTTATATATTTTGTGTGTTAAAAATATTTTATTTATTCTCTGAGATAAGTATTGAGCACATTTCATTTTGTTTTAAATATTTATTTTTCTACTAAATCTTTAATTTTTTTTATATATTATATAAAATATATATCCCATGACCGTCTATAATTTTGGTGGAGAAATATTGATATTTATGGTATAAAATACCTGTTTGAAAATTAAAAAAAAAAGAATCGACAATTTTTTTTTCCAAAATCGTCAATTGTGCTTCAATTTTGAAATGTTAAATAAATTATATTTCCGTAGTTTGTGTTATATTTTGTTGTATTCACAATGATTTGTAGGATATAAAGGGTTCAATTATTTGTTTTTCAGTTTTAACAACTTTATACCTGGTTACAAATTATTTTAATTAGTACTTAAAATTATCCCAGTGTTTTGAAATATATGTAAGATTTGATAATCATGATTGTACTGCTTGGGGGCAGTAACGAATTTTATCAAATTAAAAAACAACTCGGGTATAATAGTAATCTAAAATATATTATGTCAATTGGTTTGCTTAGCTCAGCTGAGACCGGGAGCGTCACGTGACTACTCTAAATTGAAGAAGCGCGGTAGCCCGTCTTTCTCGTTAGCCCCGGAGTCTCTGTGAGGCTAACGAAAAAGACAGGCTACCGTACGTTTCCCTTCGGACCGCTAGAGTCACGTGATGCTTTTTTTGTGCACCTGCATTTGTGCTTTTCATGCGCCTATGTCACGAAAAGAGCATGACGTGGCTCAAGTGTTCCGACAAGAGACGAACGTGTAACGCTGTGCGACAGCCTGTCTTTTCCGTTAGCCTCGGAGTCTCTGAATGTATGATCGTTGGTCACTGCATGAAACCGTTGGACGACCCTTTTGTATAACATTATATAGTGTAATTTTACTAATAAATGTTCAAAATGTTTTTCGCTGTATTTTTATACATTTTTTTTAGAAAACCTAAATGAGTTATTAAAATTCGGAGTGTGCTTCTTACGCGAAGGGGCGGCATACATGAAAAAATAGAGTATTTATTTTTTCCTCTGTTACAAAGATAAAATAGTGTTTTCTTGTTCAAGTCTTGTAAAATTTTAGAAGAAAAGTAAATTATACTTGTAAGTATAGTGCTGAACCATAAATACCTTCTTTCAGTAAGACGTTTTTCTGAACAATTTAAAGTATTTAGCATCGTAAATAATTCAGATTGGCAAGACCTAAGTAGGAGATTTTTGTGTTCAGGATACTGTCGAGTTTTGTGCTTCTATCATATAAATTTGTTGATTGTTTGGTATGGGAAGGCCATGGTCAATTTTTGAAGACGTTGGATTGAAACCTTACATGTCTTGACTATAGAAAATGCTGGTGGTGACACTATGTAAGGTAGTGGCTTCCTGAAAATATTATTTTATGCATTAAACATTTCATCTCAGAATAATATTGATGGTGAATAAAATTTTATGGTACTTTAAAAAAAATGAATGCCATTCCTATTGCAATTTAAAATGTGAAAACTTTTTGCTGATTTGCAGAAAATTATCTTTCACGAAAAAATAAAAATATGAAATATTTGCGGCTGGAAATATAACTTCACAAGTTTGGGATTTATCAAAAGAATATTTATTATAACTAAACAAAGTGAAGTGACTCCAACATAATCGCGTGATTTTGTTGAACTGACTTGAAATTTCCAAATGAGCTTTAAAGTCTGTTTACCTGGAGTGAAACAAGAAGTTTTAAAGCAGAAGCATATGAAAAAGTACATTTATAACTGATGTATTTATTGCATGAAAAAAGTAGAAGTGCTGACAATTTCAAAGTTTTCATAGTAAATCATTTTCATTAACATATATTAAGTAATATTACGAAATATTTTAGAACTCAAAGGAAAATCTGTGTAAATCCTTTATGATAATGAGACTCTGCTGATGGGTAATTGAAAAGAAATCTGTGACTTGGAAGTTAAAGTAAAAACAAATTTATAAGGCGAAATCGTTCAATAATGAAATATAATACATAGAGAAAATATAACCATAAATCGGGGTTAATTGGACCATGGGGTGCTACTTGGACCCAATGAAAAATAAAAGTGTTTTAAATCCGTTCTGAATCGATTGCGTTGAGATTATTGGCGTGATTCACCAATATCCTATAGGTACCAGCATGAACTAGTAACACAGTATACATCCAGGACTGATTTAAAACACTTTTTATTTGGGTACAATTAGCCCCCTCCTGGATTACGGTGTCATTGCGACGCTAAGTTACGGTGCCATTTTAGAAAGTTAAGAAGAATTATACGTTAAACTTCTAATTGCTTTATCTGCAAGAAAATGTCTTTTCTTATCATGTAGATAAAAATTGCAATAAGCTGCAGGTTGGGATATGTCGCTGAAGCTTTTTCTCTAGGCTAACGAATTAGGGAATATAAGATACTATGTTACGGGTCAGAAATTAATGATTTGAAGGAAATTGAGGAAATTTCTAAAATTAATCTTAAGTATTTATTACAAATGGTGTTCTTACTGTAAAAATTATGTTGGTATCATAAAATTAAACATAGAATTTTTGCATTCAAGAAATTTAAGCTTTAAAATTAGGCAGTAGTTTTTGCTTAAACGAAGCTGAATAGCTAAACCTAAGTCTGTAACTCCTTCTATGGAGTAAAATAAAAAGACATTTCTACGAAAAATATAAAAGAAAAGAAATATAGAACAAAAATAAATTATATACCATTTTAAAAAGCTAAGAAGAAATTATCTTGTATTACTTCCAACTGCTTTATCTCCAATAAAATGTCTTTTCTTGTTATTTGGGCATAGATTGCAATAAGTTGTATGTTCTGATGAGTTACTAGATCTAATTATTTAGGTCTTGTAAACCGGTGGTATTAGATATTACAGTACGGGGCATGAATTATTGATTTGTAGTTCAGACTGAAGAGTTTGGTAAAATTAATTTTACCCACTCATGACAAATAATAAATATTTTATTGTTATCATAAAATTAAATACAGAATTTTTTCATGCAATACTTTTAAGCTTAAATTCCTGTAATACATTTTATCTAAGCAAAACTTCTGATACAATTGTGAGATTTTCTTTAAAAGAACGCGATAAAAATACCTGTTTTATATTACATTTTTAGTTTATTTTGTATAACATAATAAACAACTTATATTTATAAGGTACATTAATTAGACAGGTAATTTCTGAATTGATATTGTACTTTTAGTTTAACATGAAATTTAACATAAAATTTTCATAATCCGTTACTTCCTTTAAGAGGTAAAGTAAAAACAAACTCATATGGTAAAAGCATACAAAAATGAAATATGAGATAAAAATAAAATATAAAACCCTTTTCAAACCTAAGCAGATATTTTCTTGTTTTAAACTCTCAACTTCTTTATTTTCAATAAAATGTCTTTCCTTGTCACCTGTATAGATTGCAATAAGCTGTATGTTATGATGAGTAGCGGAATCTTACTCTCTAGATTATTATAAAGCGGATTAGGTGGGATTAGATACTTTGTTGCGTATCAGAAATTATTGATTTCCAGTTGAAATGCAAGAGTTTGGAAAAAATTAATTTTACGCACTTTTCTTATTATTAAAGTAAAATCTATGCTGTTCTCATTAAATGAAATGCATAATTTCTGCATTCAGCTCTTTTAATTTTAAAATTTCCCAGGAAGCAAATTTCTCTTAAGTGAAACTGAGCATAGAATTGAACATTATTACCCCCCCCCCCCCCTCACACACACAGTGTTCCGAAACGACGAATTTCCACGACACCGGTGAAAATTCTATGTATTTTGTCAAGGTGTGTTATATACAGTTGTTCTATAAGTACCACAGCATGAGAAACCATAAATGTTTTTCCCTCCCATATCGTCTAGCTCCGTCTTTAGGAGGAAATGTAGAGGAAAAACAGATGAAAATCGAAAATGAGCAAGTGATGAAAAAAATTGCATGCAAGTCCAATTTTTTATATTTTTGTAAATTAATTTTTTCGTCTTGTGAACAATTTTCTGAGCCTATTTTTTTAATTAATTGGGTTTTAATACATATGTATGGTTTTTGAAATTTGCATAACTTTCTATATTTTTGTTTTGTAAAGTCAAGATACCGCTATATCCCGCCAAATCGTCGGCATTTTCCTCGTCTGTAGGTATTTGTGAAGTGAGAAACGTTGGGATTATCTGTGTCCAGGTGCGACTTTGACAGTTAGGTTTGGTTGATTGAATGAAAGTCCATGTAAAAAAAAAAAACATGCTTCTGCACTCACCTCATTAAAAAAAAAACGATATTTTTTGGTTTAAAATGAACTGAAATTTGAGATTTTTGAATTAAAAATGTATAAAATTAACACTTTGTACAAAATTAACAAAAATGCATAACGAGTCATATTGAAACATAAGTTTGGGCTTCCGCACATCATATGGTGTCAATGTCTGCAAAAAAGCCACTTCGTCACCGTGTTCCCCTCTATCCTCCCCCATAAAGTCAATCATCTATTTAACTGATGTTACGATGAAATACACTTGCAATATAATTATGCACTGCATTAATGATAATCCACCGGACTGTAAAATGAAAATGTCAAGTAATACGTAATGCATAGCTGCCAACTTTTACGCTTTTTTGTTGCCACTAAAATGTAATAAAATTTTTTGCCTTATTTAATTGCTGATTTCATCGATTAAATAAAGCAAGATTTACTAGTAAATTTTAGTGGTAAGAAAAAAGCGCAGCTATGCGTAATGAGTATAACAATAAAAACTATATTATTTATCAGAGATGTAAATAAAACAACGTTAAAAATACCAGAACATAAATTCTCTATAACATACTAGTTTCAGTAGCATTTAGCGTCGTGCCGTCCTCAGTGCTAAAAATGCTGGAAATTTGCTCATATATATAGGAAAAGATGCGAATTCAACCGAAAGGTTTAATGACCAATAGAAAAACAGGAGATAACGGGTTGAAGCCAATAGGAAATTGCGGATTGAACCGAAAGGTGTAATGACCAATAGGAAAACTGGAGATAACAGGTTACAGCTAATAGGAAGTAGAGTGGGTAAAGTACCGAAGAAATTGAAAAAGGCGAAAGAAATTAAGAAAAAGAGGTTTTTATGTAACGTTTCCAACAATCTGATAATGGAGGAATCGCGAATTCACAATTAACAATATTTTTATAATTGTTGTAAATATGGAATGCTTCAAGAAAGTTAAGTTCATGTATAGAAGTAGGTTTAGAGATTATTTTAGCCGAATTGAAATCAAACGTATGGTTCATCTCCCAGCAATGTTTTGCAATTAAGGATTTATTGGTTTCTTGTATTTTAACATACTGCTTTTGTTCATTAATACGATAATTTAAAGTACGTTTTATTTGTCCAATGTAGGAAAGACCGTATTGACAGTTGATACTATAGATACCCATGAGTTGGATAACTCGATAGGATCTTTGATAATTGTGAATTCGCGATTCCTCCATTATCAGATTGTTGGAAACATTACATAAAACCTCTGTTTCTTAATTTCTTTCGGCCTTTTTCAGTTTCCTCGGTTCTTTCCTCACGCTATTTCCTATTGGCTGTAACCCGTTATCTCTCTTTTGCCTATTGGTCATTGAACCTTTTGGGTTGAATCCGCATCTTTTCCTATATATATATATAAGTAAATTTCCAGCATTCTTAGAACTGAGAACGTTACGCTAAATACTACCGAAACTAGTATGCTATAGAGAATTTAAGTTCTGGTGTTTTTAACGTTGTTTTATTTACATCTTTATCATTTTGCACCTGGTATCATCTCAATAATTAACTATACAGGATGAATCTAAATTCTTGGGCAAAACTTTAAGGGGTGAGAGTACACATCAAGACAAACAATATTAAATAGGAAACTAAGGGCCCCAAACGTCTTCCGAAGGAGATAGGCGCCATTAAAGTTTATGGTCCAAAATTTCAAATAATTATAAAAAACAGAAAAATTGGTCGATTTGTTTGCGGTTTTCGCTAAAACTATTCTTTATGTCACTATTTTCTTAAAAATAAATTTTAAAGAAAGAGTTTTTAAAATGTCGATAGAGGGCGCTTTAGACTTTGGAGTAACGAACACAACTATTTTTTTACCGTTATTTTTTGTATCTGATTAAATGCTTTCAAAAGCTTAGACTTAAACTTAAATTTTGAGCTCAAAATCTGAATTGTTGGGAGTGGTTAAGTAGCGCAAAGTGAACTATGTTCAGGAGTTGAAATTTGACCCCCCCCCCCCCCCTGAACACAGTTCAGTTATTCCCGATCTTGGTGTCGTAGACCAGGCAGAAACTACTACCCCTACACGTAAAATAAACGATAGAGGGATGACAAAATTAAATAAAAAAATTATTTTAAAAATACATTTTAAAGATAAAGTTCAAAAATGCCGGCAGAGGGCGCTTTAGACTTTGGAGTAATGAACAACTATTTTTTACCGTCGTCTCCGACTCCGACCTCGTTGCGAGGATTGTCGCCGTAGCAGGCGATACCCGGGAGATGCCCGGGGTTTCACTAATGTTCGCAACTCCTTTCGCCGGAGGTGTGAGGCCTGCATCGTTGCTGGTGGGCACTCTTTCGAGCAGTTTTTGCGATTCCTCACGAACATCATGCGTGTACCATTTTCTACGTGTCAACCTTCATTCATATTGAGCACTACATGCATACATCAAATTGTTTCCTTTTATTTTTCGCGGAGAAATTGCTCATGTCTGTTATCAATAAATTTTAACACAATTATTCAAATTGGTAAAGAAATCATATGAGTTGTAATTTTCCAACTGCACGAAAAATGTCCGGGCCAGGATTCGAACCTGGGATCTCTTGGCTGAAGCTGCCATGCTCTACCAACTGAGCTATCCCGGTTGAATCTAGAGGGCATGAACTGGATGAATTATGCCCTCCAGATTCAACCGGGATAGCTCAGTTGGTAGAGCATGGCAGCTTCAGCCAAGCGATCCTAGGTTCGAATCCTGGCCCGGACATTTTTCGTCCAGTTGGAAAATTACAACTCATATTGTTTCTGCCTGGTTTACGACACCAAGATCGATAATAACTGAACTGTGTTCAGAAGTGGGGGGGGGGGGGGGCGAGGGAGGTGTTTCAAATTTCAACTCCTGAACGCAGTTCAGTTTGCGCTACTTAATCACTCCCAATGATTCAGATATTGAGCTCAAAATTTAAGTTTAAGTCTAAGCTTTTGAAAGCATTTAATGAGATAAAAAAAATAACAGTAAAAAATAGTTTTCCGTTACTCCAAAGTCTAAAGCGTCCTCTTTCGGCATTTTTTGAAATTTATCTTTAAAATTTATTTTTGAGAAAATATTGACTTAAAGAATAGTTTTAGCGAAAACCGCAAACGAATCGACCAATTTTTCCGTTTTTTATAATCATTTGAAATTTTGGACCCTAAATTTTAATGGCCCTATCTCCTTCGGAAAACGTTTGGGACCCTTAGTTTCCTATTTAATATTGTTTGTCTTGATGTGTACTATCACCCCTTAAAATTTTGCCCAAGAGTTTAGATTCACCTGTATTATTTACATTTTCCCTCGTGCGGGGGGGGGGGGGGAGGCGAAGATAAAGATTATTCTTTCTAGTGCCAACATCATAGTCTTTAGATTATTATAAAATGGACTAGGAAGGGATAGAATAGTACGTTACATATCACACTGTATTGATTTGTAGTTGAAATTGAAGAGATTGCTAATATTAAATCCACCCCTCATTACAAAAGTATTCCTGCACTAAAATTAATCTTGCTCTCATAAAATTAAATAATGAATTTTTGCGTACTACCTTTAAGCTTTAAAATCATATAGTTATATATTCTTTTTCTGAATGAAAGTAAAATGTAATTTTAAATTATTTCTCATGTTTAGATTATTTAAATTACGTTGAATCTATTTAAAAAAAAAAGAAATGATATCTACAAAAACAACTTTTCAAAAGTAAAAAAAGCCAAGCGTAAAAAAAAAAAAGTTTTGGCTAAAAAATGGTGTGATATCAAATTTCCAAGCTATTATATTACTTATTTAACTTTTTTCCATTAAATAAGTTATTATACATATAAGTAATGTGCCTACGTATATGTTAATACAAATCGTTTTCTCCTGTAGTAAATACATCCTAACGAGTTTCTGAAAATTCATTTTTTTTCAAATTATGCATGATGGGCTTGGCGGCCATCTTTGCATATTATTCACAAAACTCTAAGCACCCAAATCCGTAGTTAAAATCCGAAGTTCAAAATTGTTATTTAAGTTCAAAATTGTTATTTTAATATTTTCAGAAACTCGTTAGGGTGTATTTAGTACAGGAGAAAACGATTTCTATTAACATATACGTAGGCACTCGACTTATATATATATATGATAACTTATTTAATGGAAAAAAGTTAAATAAGTAATATAATAGCTTGGAAATTTGATATCACACCATTTTTTAGCCACAACTTTTTTTTTTTTTTTTTTTTTTTTTTTTTTTTTTTTAAACTTTTGAAAAGTTGTTTTTGTAGATATCATTTCTTTTTTTTAAATAGATTCAACGTAATTTAAATAATCTAAACATGAGAAATAATTTAAAATTACATTTTACTTTCAGTCATTGTTTAAAGGGTTAACTAGAAATACTAGTAGATTTTCCAATTAAACTAATTACTCTTAAAAATAATATACTAAATGTGGCTTGTTATAATACTTGTTATCCTCCGTTAAAAAATATCACTGACTTATCCATGAAATGAATAACAAGAACGAAAAATCATGCGTCAAGCATAGATTAAGTAACACTTTCCAACGCTTCCAAAATAATTTTACAAATCATTACCGTTTAATAAGCTGAAAGATAACTTCTAAGTAAACAATTTGGAAAACGCATTACATATTTAAAAACGTAATTTCAGGAATTTCCAACATATAAAATATTCGGAAAAATATCCGAATACTTTTATTCAGTCCTGTATATGATCTACAGATTTGTATATATACTACATAGGATGCTAAATTTTAGTTTAGTTTGGAAACGCGTAGCACAGTTTAAAATTCTCCTTCTGGAGTTTCTGTCAATAAACGGAAATGTGTTCGCGAATTTTTGTGCTGCCCTGTATATGATCTACAGAATTTATACACACCAAGTAATAGACAAAAAGTAAGTTAAATTTAAAATCGCGTTCAGCAACTTAAAACGCACTTCCAGGAATTATTGTTAACAGACAGTAGCGAATTCTTTTGTGTGTCCTTGTAAATGAACGATGATTGCTATACACACACTATTCTGTAGTAAGCCTCTTGTAATGCACCTTAGTGATATATATAAATTTCAATGCGTTTAAAATAGTGAAACATTATTTAAATAAACCGCAGACGATTTTTCTCCATAGACGTAATGTAACAGAATTCTTTTGACTGTCCCTGTAAAGTAACTATAACTGCTATGCACACCCAATCCCATATTAAGCTTCTTGTAATGCACCTTAGTGATATATATCAATTACAATGTGTTTGAAATTGTGTAACATCATTAAAATAAACCGCAAATGATTTTTCCCCATAGACAGTCATGTAACAGAACTCTTTTGAGTGTCCCTGTAAAAAAACTATGAGTGCTACACATTTCAGTTGAAATAGGGAACATGCTATAGATTACGACAATAACATATAAAAATTGCAGGGCAATCCGAGCATATTTACGGGAGTTAGAGCACGGACAGACGGCAGACGGCCAAACGGCCATACGGCAGACAAACCGAAGTCATAAACACTTTTCAACTAGGTTGGAAAGTGTTAAAAATGGAATACGTACATAGCGTGTCAGCGCTACATTTGAAATCAAACGTGATATCACGCTCTTTTATTATTAGCACTAGCTGGCTTCGCCCGCTAGCGGCCCCCTAATTTACATCGGAGCCTCGAATCTTGTAAAACCTCGAATAAGATAAACCTCGAACCGAACGAACCTCCAACCTGGTTCCCCGCTGCTTCGGCACCGGATAATCCCTTAATTTGCACATCGAATAGTATAAACCTCTAACCAAACGAAGCTCTGACACGGGTCCCCGCTGCCTTCGGCACCGTATAGCAGTCGTGCTGCGCACGCTCACGTTCCATCTTCCACCACCACGTAGCGCAATCTGTTCTATATGAACCTCGGGCACTGAAATCTTTAAGGCTATAGATGTCGAGTCGAATGAGCTATACCCCGTCGTGATCCAGCCCATAGAACCAGAGATAGGAAAGTGCCCCCTGGTGGTGAAAAACGAACTAAAATCGGAAAGCTCTATCGATGTCGAGTTGAATGAGCCATACCCCGTCGTGATCCGACCCATAGAAACAGAGATAGGAAAGCGCCTCCTGGTGGTGAAAGCTAGTCGCGTTTGGGGGGCAAAGTGGGGGGATGAACACCGGAGATGCATAATAGGATTAAGCGGTCACAGACCTTTCCAACGACGTATCACATGAGGGGTATGTACAAAATTTAGAAAATACCCCCCCCCTACATAATATGATTAAGCGTTCACAGACTTTTCCAACGATATATCACATGAGAGGTGTCGGCAAAATTTAGAAAAGTGCCCCCTTTGGGGGGGGGGTGAAAGTGGGATGTTGGACCCCGAAGATACATAATATGAATAAGTAGTCAAAGGCCCTTCGAACAATATATCACATGAGTAGTGTCGGGGGGGGGCGCAAAATGTGGGAATGAAACCTGTGGTGCATAACATGAATAAGTGGCCACAGCCCTTTGTGACGATATGTGACATAACGGATATCGTTAAAATTTAGCAAAGTCTCCCCCCCCCCGCTTGTGTAGGCAAAACGTGCTCCGTCCCTCCCTATAATTTTTGACGCGGCTTTATTTTTAAAATTTATGTTATGTGTTATAAAATATCGTAAAGTTTCAAACAGATAGCCTTATTATACTTCCTAATTTTGTTCACGCCCCTCCCCATCCCCTCCTCGAAATGTGACGCGCCATTCTTTTTTATAAATTTTTTATCATGTGTTATAAACTATCTTAAAGTCTAAAACAGATCGCATTGGAATTTAATATATTTGCTGAAATTACTATTATATATAGAATAATATAGAAATAAACCCTCCTTTAGCTTGTAATTAAGATATATGAACAATTTTTAGAATTTCTGAAAGCTGATTTTTATTTATTTATTTATCTATTTATTTATTTATTGTTTATTTATTTATTTTTTGCGTTGCCCCGTGCATGTTTGTAATTTCTTAGCAATTTCTTAGATTTGCATTATTTTATTCAATTAAACATTGTACTGTTACAATAAATTTAAATGGAAACTTCACTTTTAAAACAAAAATAATTTAACAACTGGATTTTATTAATTTATAGGAAAATGACGTGAAAGTTTATTCCTGCGAACAAATTGCCTGTCCTTTACCGTAGTTTTTTTTTTTTTTTAGAAATAGATGAATCACATTTAATTCATTTCAAAAAATTTGCTTACGTTTGGAAAGAAATTTTAAATGCCGATAACTTTTAATGTACACATTTTAAAAGGTACATCTTTCCTCAAAAACTAATTCATTTTTAAAGATCTTTCTAAAAACGTAAATTATATATTTAAAATATTTTTTAAAGCATAAACACTACGTCTGATTACTTTATTTTACAATATTATAAGAACACGCATTTTATCAGACAATTAAATACACTAAACAAACATGAGTGACCTGGCCAGGACTCGAACCTGGGACCTTATGCGTACCGTGCTGACGCTCTGCGACTGAGCCACCCAGACCTATATCCTGGACCGGTAATTTCTCATACTTATTCATGTTGGAAACAGTCATCTGCCACAGTTTGCAGTCATATTTAATTGTCTGATATAATGTATGTTCTTATAATTATGAAGTTTTATTTTTAAAAAAATATCTTCAGAAGAAAATGGCTGACTTGCAGATGAAATTTGACGTGGTTATAACCTGTAACTGATTTGTGCTATTATAATACAGATGGTACATGGTCGTTGGCGGGTTTTATCTCTGTTTTGGCATAATTTTTTAATCGCCAAGTTGATTAACAGTTTTTTGCTTAATTAAGGATAGAAAATAATTTTTTTTACACTGGATTTTATAAAAGCACATAGATTACGTAATTACTTGTCCAAAAATGCAATCCTTTTTTTATTCTGCCTAATATTAAGGTCTGTAGGTTGTTTGAAAAAAAAAAAAGTTTGACGAAGAAAAAAGTGATCATTTTAAGTAACTCAACGTTTTTTTAAAATATCTATATCTCTGTTTATAAATCACTTATGAAGATGAGTTTGGTCTTAAAGTGAAGAAATTCTTCATTAGATTCTTCTAGTTTTCGTTTTTTTTCTGCGACGCTTGGTTTATTTGATATCTGATATTTTAATTCGGCATGTTTTGTCGATTTAACATTGCGAACTTGCTTTCTGTAAGTAAGCAGTAGCGGTTTTTAGTCCAGTTCTTGGCGTTGTTTGTGTGGCGTTTTTTTTAAAGCTTGGCTTGGCAGAGTGACCGCCCTGCTTGATTAAACATTATTAAAATTTACAAAATTCACATTCATAAAATAATTTTTGCATTCAGTATCTCTGAGTTTTAAAATCAAGTGACAAATTTTTCTTAAATCAAACAGTGTATAAAACTGTAAGGCTTTTATTTTTAAAGTAAACACAGAAGAAAACAAATGCTCTTGAACATTTTATTTTTAATTAAAAACTTTTAATTAAGTAAAATCCAAATTATGTTAAGAATTATCAGCAGGGAGATATTTTCTTAAAAACCAATAAAACAAATTACCATGAATGAAAACTATTTCTTTTTAGTACTTTAATGTTTTGGAAGTAAAAAAAATAATATTTGTCAAAAACGTGTCTTCCATCATTATGCGTAAATTTCAACTGTAATGACTGTACTTACAAAAGTTAAAGCATAGACCCATATTTTGCCCATTTTAAAATCAAATAACTCGTAAAATAATCTTGAGTATTCACATTCCAAACATCTTTTTCTTTTGAAAACGAAAGAAAATGCTAGTGATTTTTATGCATAATTTAATAAACAATAGAATTTCAGAGATTATATGGAGGGAATGGAAATGATAAAATCATTGCAGTTATCATAATGAAAATGCTGGTGATTTTTATGCATAATTTAATAAACAGTAGAAATTTGGAGATTATTTGGTAAGGAATGGAAATAATAAAACCATTGTTGCTACCGTAAAATATTTGCGGCAATACATAAAGTCGAAAAGAAATTAAAGAATCAACCAGTTAGTATGAATCAGAATATTTTATGCTGAAGATATATTTTCAAGTAAATATATTTTGGATATAATATTAATTAATTTCATATAGTATTGTAATAAAAGGTTTAAATTATTTATGATGTTATTTAGAAAGCGTTATTTCTTTTAACTAACATTTTATTTAGTTTTTGATATAATGTTCTTTGTTAATATACAGGGTGTCCCAGGATTACTGGGACAAGCTTTAATGGGAGGTAGAGGACATCACAAGGATTCAGATTTGCATAGCAACCCATGCCCCCTACCTCCCCTTAAAGTTTGTCCCAATAATCCTGGGACACCCTGTATAACAAAGTTGTAATCAGTTATATAATATAAATTTATAATAGTGTTTGTTAATAATCCTTGTTTAACGTAAAATATATTTTAGCTCGTTTAGAAATAACTTTACACATTTTAGTTTATTATTTTGAAGGTTTATCCAAGCAGTGAGGCATAAACGGGGGTTGCTTCGGAAATTCTCAATGAATGGAGTTTTGTTTTAAGGCATCCTGATAAGTGTTTAGTTTTAGTTATTTTACTCCTATGGACAGTTTAAATATCTAGAATAACAGTAACCAGTCATTAGAGATGATTGAGTGGTACATAAACTTTATGTAATTACAGATTGTTTGTATTTTGTTATATAAGAATTAGTATATTTACAAATATTGAAAACATTTACATTGGATAACGATATTGTGACATTTAAACATTAGCTACTAAGGTAATTTGTTACAAAGCATCTATTCACATCTTGATAGTTCAGAAAAAAGTGCAGCCTGCTTAAAATAAATAAATAAATAAAATGAGAGCGAGTATACCCCATACATTTTCATCACCAAATTGTCACCAGAAAAAAAACCAGAAATAGTCATTCGACCGGAATTTATGTCTTCTTTCAATTTATATTTAAAAAATAAGCTTAGAGGGTCGTCTCCATACTGACATTGTAACAAACTCTGAAATTTTCAATACGAACACCTAATTTTGCCCCGACTTTACCTTAATTTAACAGAGAAGCGAAATAAAGGCAGTAAAATTTGATTGGTCAAAAAAACTTGGACAAAAAAAAAAAGACGACGAGTTTGCCATCATCGCAAGTATCGCCACATTCCCTAATATGATTTACCAATTTGGAAGACAAAAACTTCCAATTTGAGCATACGCCTTCTGCGTGTGATTCTCTTATAGAGGTAATTTACGCTAGACTAAAGATCTGAATGTCCAGTGACAGAAACTAAGTATCATTTATTTGATAAGTGTATCTTTGATGATATACTGGTCAGTATGTAATGCATGGCAGGGTGTGACAGGCTGATTGATGTTTTCTTTCCACTCCGGAAAGGATATTTATTAAGCCATTTATGCCTAGCGTACCAATTTTGGGACGCTTTAGTAAAATGGGAAAAAGTGCATTTCACACCACTTAAAAAAAAATAGAAATTTGGTTACGTAATGCTTTTTCTTTTACATATATGATCTCGTGATTCATGTTTTCAAGTTTATTTTCCAAATTTGTGAGAATACTTTGTTTATCGTTATATTTCTTGAAAATGGCGCCGTATGAGCGTTGAAAGGTATGTTGATCATTAAAAGGTTTTTTTATAAGCCTTTTGTTGTTTCTTTATGTATCACTTAAGCATTTCTCTAGATTTTAATTAGAAATTTGGTGTCTTATTTTATCGAGGAATCCTCGATAAAATAAGGCACCATCTATTAAAAAAAAGTGATGTGAAATGCACTTTTTCCCATTTGACTAAAGCATCGATGCTAGACATCAATGGGTTAAGGAAAGATTCACTAGTGCCCATCCCTTCAAATAATAGGTATACACTGTAAAAAAGACAAATGTTTCTTAATCAAGGAAAATATAATATAATCACGAAAGAAAATCTACAGTAACCTAATCCAGGTTAACTACGATTCCGAAAAGCGTTCTTTATCTTTAGAAACCTCAGAAAACTATATATTTTTGAGATTTAATAAGAATTTATAAAAACAAAGTACGGACTTCCGAAACGTTTCCGAGTAGTTGTTATAGTATCTTATTCAGTTTTCTCAAACCGCAGTATCGGATTTTAGAATGATATCAATTCTCAAGTAAACATTTTCATGTTCAACAATCATGTTTTACAGGCAAACATGATAAATTAACAGCATTAATATTAATATTAAAATTAATATTATTTTGCTGCCCCTTGGATGAATAAATTAAGTTTCGTAGCTGAAATTTTTTAATTTAGAATTGGTAGCATCCTAAAATCCAAAATTTCATTTTTTGAGAAAACTTGTTAATGCACTATAAAACTACCGGGAAACGTTTATGAAAATCAGTGGCAGCAAAAGAAACTTTGTTTTCAGAAATTCGAATTTAAATTTAGAAAAAATATTAGTTTTTGAGGTTTCTAAAGATAGAGAGTGATTTTCGGAACCGTGGGTCACTCGGAAGATGATGGTTATATTATATTTTCGTAGATTAAGAAATTTTGTCTTTTTGTTACAGTGTAATATATTTAACCTCTAAACTCGATAACCTCTAAACTAGATTCTTTATTTAAGGAACAATAATAATTGTTCCAAAAAAACAAAAAAAAAACAAATCGTTAAAATTTCGTTTTCTTTCATTAAAAAAAATATATATAAGGACAGTGACAAAGTGCAGTTATGAAAGTTATGAAGTTATGAAAGATTTTTCAAAAAATATCTTTCATAAACTTTTTTTCTTATTCTTCATTGGCAGAATTGTAATCAGCCATTTCAAAGACTACAGTCTGTTACAAAAGTATAAGACCACAACATATTTTGCTATTTAGGTAATTAAAGAAATTTTTCAATCAAAATAAAGAATATTCTATGTTAGTACATCAAGTTTTTAGTAAAATGTTGCAATTTATGCAAATGAAATTAATTTGGAAAAAATAGAACATCAATATAACAAAAAATTGTAAAAGAGAACTGTTGCAAAATTATAGGACCACGCGTGGGAAAGACAGTTTTCTCAAATTTAGTAAGATGTTGCTCTACCATTTCTCTGAATAACTTCAAACACACGATTTGGCGTAGAGTTAATTAATTTTTAAAGGAACGATTCGGGAATATTCTCCATAATAGCTATTTCTAATTCACATGTTGAATGATATTGTTTATTATTTTCATACACTTGGCGAGACAAATAACCCCACAAGTTTTCTATGGGGCTTCGACTTGGCCAAGGTAAAACATCAATATTTTCTCTTCTAAGCCACTCTTTTGTTGATTTCGATGAATGACTGGGAGCATTATCTTATTTAAACTTCCATTTTTCACCTCCTGAAAATGGTCCGAAGGATATCAGACTTCGAAATAGCATCCGTTGGTAACTGTCTGAGTTCATTTTCCCTTCAACTCTTTGGAGATCGCATTTTTCTGCATATGAAAATGTGCTCCACACTATAATGGAACAACCGCCTTCCATCTGTGTACTGAAGAACTCGCGAGATCTTTGCCTTAAATCATGTCAGTAGTAATTATTGCCATCTGGACCATCAAGATTGAATTTTTTCTCGTCTGAAAACAATATGTTTCTCCATGCAGAGTTCCAGTGCATGACATTCTTTGCCCACTTAAGACGAGCTTCTTTGGGACATTTCAGTAGTAGTGATTTACTTTTTAATTTGCGACGAATAACACCAGCATTAGATTTCAAACTTCACCACACGGTTGCATGTGATACCTTTTTGGTTATCTGTTGTCCTATTTCACGAGTCGACTGGTATTTTTTCGTTGCCAGTTTGACAATTCGCCTATTATCACAATCTGATAATTTATTTTTACGACCAGATCGTTTGTGCGTTCCATACAATTCTTTTTTACTTAAAACATTATGAATCGCAGTTTTAGAACGATTAAGAATCTTACCAATTTCAAGTTCAGACTTTCCTTTTCCTTTGTAGAATCACACTCTTCTCACTTCTATTTCAGACAGCTCACTCCGACGAGACATTTTACTAATAAATTCAAAGAATCAGATACAATTCAGAATTTCTGCATTTTATTCTTCTTTTTAAATTTTACAGATTGTTTAGGTTACAGTTAAAGTCTGAGTTCAAAATAAAATCATCTGCTTTACTAATAATATAAGAGTGATCTTATATTTATGAAACCGTGGGTTTGCGTAAAATCGTTTGGCATGAAACAAAAAATTATTCAAATCTTCTTTTCCTGAGCTAAAAAAACATTATAGAGTTATTTCTTTTCATACAACTACTTTTAAATTCAAACTAACATTTTCTTTGTTGAAAAAAGGTGAAAATCTGAGTGGTCTTATAATTTTGTAACAGACTGTAGAGATAGGTGTAGAAGGATGTAAAATCCTTCTTTAAAGTGTAAGTGTCTTTTAAATATAAATGATAGTGAAGGATTGAATTTAGCTAGTAAACTTAATATGCATATAGAAAAAGTTGTTTACCAAATTACATTTACAAGACAAACTGTTTTAACGGAACACTATAAATAAACGGATGTAAGTATACTCACATTTATATGCATTCCTCGAAATATTTTAATAGTAAATTACCTATTGTATTAAATTAATTTTAATTACTATTTTTTAATAACTACCTACTATTAAGTTAATTAAGGTACAGACTTTAAAATTAAATTATTGCAATCTTTTTATCCTCATTTAACTTGGATATTTTGTTCAAATTAAAACTACAATATACATTTATGTGTGCATTATGATGTTATGTATTTTTTCTACTATACCACCTATAAAAGAAAACTTCCTTGTAAAGGACAAAATAACTGATCCTATGAGGGGGGAGGGGGTTACTCTATTTAAAATTTTTCAAATAAATTGTTTAAAAGAAATATATTTAAGCAATTATTTTACAAGAAAATTTTCCAAGTGATTGTTTCCTCAGATAATTTTCACCATGAAAACTAATTTTTTGTAACCAAATCTCGTAATTTATTTAATGCAAAATATTTATTAATAATGCAAGTAGAGGGAAGTTCATTTTTCTTTCTATTATTTCCTCCGGCAGTTTAATTAAAGAAGGTTAGTTTACGCTTCAGAAACTTCCGTGCTATTTTTATATTTCGAATAATTCCACGCCTGATCATCGATAGTTCAATTGTAGTTACATTCGCTAGCCCGTGAAAAAAAAATCTGACAACATGATAATAATAAAATCAATGAAGCAGTTTCTGGAGGCTTTTGTATTCTTCTATATTAGTTAAATCCTTGTTCTGAGAAACAAGAATTTGAATATGTAGATACTTTTTGAATGTATAATCCTTCTGATTAGTCTTTTAATTACAAAATAAAGGAAGAATGTTATTAAAAAATGATTCAAGAAAATTTTAAGCAATTGTTTACTCTGAAAAATTTTGAAAGGATTTTTTTTGCGCTGAATATTTCTACTGTGAAACCTACATATTTTTAACCAAAGTCTAGTATAATTTATTTAATACAAAATCTTTATTAATAAATTTGAAAATAGAGGCAGTTTCATTTTTCTTTCTATTATTTCCTTTGTCTGTTTAATTAAAGAAGATTAGTTTACGCTTCAGATATTCCAAAGCTATTTTCACATTTAAAACATTTCTACGTCTGATCATCGATATCTTGATCATAGTCACATTTACTAGTCATCCGAAAAAACATTTCCGCCAAGTGATAATAATGAAACCAATGAAGCAACTTCTGGGGGTGGGGGGGGGGGCTGCATTCTATATTTGTTAATTCCTTGTTCAGAGAAATAAGAATTTGAATACTTAATACTTTTGTTCTGTATCATTATTCTGATTAGCTTTCAAATTAAAAAACAAAATAAGAATATTACGTTTTAAAGTTTTTCAAGTAATTTTTTTCATGCTATATTTTTAAGCATTTTCTTCTGAAAATTTTTGAAGGATTTTTTTGTTCTTCTAAAACTTTTTCAAGATTTTATTTTAAATTTTTTCTTTCTAAAAATTTCTACTGGAAAGCATTATATATATTTTATAAAATGCAGCAATTTATTTAATGTAAAATCCTTATTAATAAAGTTGAAAGTAGATGAATGTTCAGTTTCATTTCTATTATTTCCTTCGGCAGTTTAATTAATGCAGATTAGTTTACGCTTCGGTTACTTTAATGCCATTTTTATATTTCGAATATTTCCATGACTTCTCATTGATAGCTTCATTGTAATTTCATTTGCTTGTCAGTGCGCAAAACATTTCCGACAGTATGATAATAATAAATCAGTGAAGTCATTTCTGAGTTCTTTTGTATTATTGTGCAGTTGTTAAATTCTTGCATAGAGAATTAAGAAATAGAATGTTTAGATACCTTTATAATGCATTATCATTTTGATTAATCTTCATAAACTTATTTGATTAGGCTTTATACATTTGATTTGTCTTCATAAATCAAGACTATTATTATCTAAATTGACTCTTTCGCATAAGATTTTCTTTGCTTAAGAATAATATTTCGAAAAAAGGACGTGTTTGTACTTTTTTTCTTTTTGAGAAAAGATAAATTAGTTATATGTGCTATTTTTTGTACTTTCAAAACTTGTTTTTTAAAATATGTTATTTAATTTTCTGTATATTTACTCCATTTGTAGACGATGCTTTTAGCGTAATAAGACATCATATTTAAAAGATATTTCAATTCACGAGAAACATTATTTTTTAAATTGAAAAAGATATTTAAGGAGTTTCATAATTAATGGAATAAATTTGAAGAGTGATAGAACTCCTGTTAACAGAGGGATAATAGGTTTAAATCAACGGAATTAACCTTTTATCGCAACCTTTTCTCAATTTAGTCGTAAGTAAAATGTTGAAATATTACAGGGCGCATTTTTTTGTGAAAAAAGACGTGTTTACTTTACAAAACCCTGTAAAATATCACAGGATTTATATGTCACAACGCTTTTAGCATACAAATCTTAAATAGAAAATTAAAATACAATAATACAAAGTTAAAAATATACATATGCTTTATAGAAAACTACCTACAAGATTTGCTTTATTGAGTATGTAATAATTCATCCATTCTTTAGAGAACTTTACATGAAATCCAAAAGCCATCTCTCCATAGCAATACATCCAAGAATAACCGATGCCGAATAATACATTCCACTTCAGAAATTATTTTTTTTGCAATGAAATTAGTAAAGCTTATTTTGCAATTTTTATATTGCTTTTTATATTTGTTACATACAATGTGGCCATAATTTAACTGACAGTAATCACAGTGTTCTGTAGCGTGATATAATTGTGAGAATGAAGCCAAATTTTGTAGGATGATTAAACAAGACGTCAGTTAATTACAAGCTGTCAATTTAATTATGGCCACCGTGGCCATAAGCTTTAAGTACGCAACTTTTATTGTTCAAACTATTCGGACAAAATATTTCTGATTTGTACATACGCATTTATTAAAGAATTTCTCTTGAAATCTGTAACATATAAAATTGAGTAGTACGAGTTTACTCCATTAGACAAGAGTCTTTTAAATACATATGAGTACATATATTTGAACATGTCATGCTTTCGTTTATTATACAGTTGCACTTAAAAAATGATTACGTTCTGGGTTTTGTTCGTGAAAAGTTTTTTTTAACCATTATGGATATAGAAACTCTTTTCTTTAGAGTTTTTTTAAAAAAGGGTTAAAAATGAAGGAGAGCACGTACGTGTGTAATTAGATATTAGGCATTTTTAGCGATATTGCTTTAAAAATGAATAACAAAACAAATACTAAAGTATCTGAAACCTAAGAGAAACTCTGACAATCAGGGTAATATTTTTACTTCAAAGAACTTTATTCAGTATCATGCACGTGCATCATTTTTTCTTTTTGTTTCATACATGTAGTAATAGAAACTTTCTTCTTTTACTTAAGTAAAGCACTAAGTGTAACATTTCTGAACATTTTCTTCAGCAGGGAATAATGTAGCATAACATGAAAATAATAGACATTAAAAACGATTGTAAGTTACTGCTAATCTTTTTAATGGCCATATTTTATATGAACTGATCATCGTTTGTTTCATACATGTAGTAATAGAAACTTTCTTCTTTTACTTAAGTAAAGCACTAAGTGTAACATTTCTGAACATTTTCTTCAGCAGGGAATAATGTAGCATAACATGAAAATAATAGACATTAAAAACGATTGTAAGTTACTGCTAATCTTTTTAATGGCCATATTTTATATGAACTGATCATCATTTGTTTTACTTAGTAAGTGATTATAACTTAATTCTTCAATCTATTATTTCTTCTAAGTTAGTATATCGTTAAAAATAGAATCACTAAACATCTAAGCCTCAATATTGAGATTTATATAAAATGTCGCTAATTTAAAAGCAAAAAAAGTAATATATTGAATTTCCGCGTATTTAGTACATTTTAATTCATGCTGTAATGAAACGCCCATTACACTATTAACAGTCTGTTTTATTATTAAACAGAAAAGCTTGGTGATAGAAAGCAATTATACAGGGTTATTCTAAATGATGGACCCATTTTCAAAAAATTGTATTTATTAAAGTACAAATTCAAAATGAACAATCTTTATACCAATGAAAAGAGGAAGTTTAAAAGTTTTGTTTAAGACATTATAAATGTTCAATATGTCCCCCATTTGCTGCACGGCAAACATCTACGTGATAGCCAAACTTGTCCCACACAGGAGAAAGCGTATCTGCTGTTACTGAGTGCACGGCAGAAGTGATACGGTTCCGCAGATCGTTCAGAGTTGTTGGTAGCGGCTGGACGTACACAGCTTCCTTAACATAACCTCAGAAGAAGTAGTCACATTTGCTTTCTCGTGTATGGGACGAATTTGGCTATCGCGTAGATGTTTGCCGTGCAGAAAACGGTGGACACATTGAACATTTATAATGTATTAAAAAAACTTTGAAACTTCCTCTTTTCATTGGTATAAAGATTGTTCATTTTGGATTTGTACTTTAATAAATACAATTTTTTGAAAATGGGTTCATCATTTAGAATAACCCTGTATATACCGGGTGGCCAGAATTAAAACACCTTTACTCTGCCCTTCCTATATATCGAACTACTCTGTGTAAAGGCTTAAACTTTTGAACACGTACTGTTCAAGACATGGGGAAACTGATTACGTGAAAAAAAATTATTTTCAAAAACACCGATAGATGGCACTGTACAACAGAAAAAATGAAAAGAAAACAACTGGAAGTGGATGCATCATGGCTATGGAAGATTGTGGGGAGCAATGAGGTCCATTTCCACCTCAGTAGAACAGTGAACACCCATAACTGAAACATTTGGAAAACTGAAAACTCCAGTACCTTCCAAGAGATTCCACGTCACTCACTGAAAGTGACAATCTGGTGTGGATTTACAGCTACATTCATTCTTGGACCTTTCTTTTTCGAACAGGCTATTTGCAATATCCCTGTGACATGCATTGTGATGACCAACAGATACAAGAGTATGTTCGAAACTTTTGTTGTACCCCATTTGCAAGGGCCGCAATGTCTTGACTCAATTATCTTATGCAAGACTGAGCGCCTCCACATATTAGACTCTGTGTACAGTAGTTTCTTCAGCAACGTTCACTAGTAATAAGTCGCGCGTTTCCGACAACCTGGCCCTCTCGTTCTCCAGATCTTAATCTGTGTGGACACTTAAAAAACCGTGTTTATCGAGGGCGCCACGTAACCTTGGCAGACTTGAAAGAAGGTATCACTCTGCATGGAAGAAGCATCTCAGTCGACCAGTTACGATCCGCAGTTAAACAAGCTGACCACAGATGCAGATTTTACATCTTCAAGAAGGGAATCATATTGAGCAGCATTCTCTGCGTCGATAAGGACTTTGTCACATGAATGTTTGGTACGTTCACATAAAATGTGGCTTTGTTTCTTTTCAACATATGCCCAGTTGTACAGCGCCATCTATATTTGATTTCTGGAACTATATTTTTCGAATAATCAATGTCCCCATGTCTTCAATAGTACTTGTTCAAAATTATTAGCAGCTTATACATTAAATAGTTCAATAAATAGAGATGTTGGAATAGCGGTGTTTTAATTCTGGCCACCCTGTATATAATATATATATATATATATATAAATACAGAGTGTTCCTTCTTATCGTTGATCAATTGTCAATTCTTAAATCGTTAGTTTTAAAGGTATAGTTCAATTGAAAAAATGTTTCAAATATTATTTTTCATTATATGGAAATTAATTTACGTCAAAATAGTTTTTTTAAATTTACGAACATCAAATTTTATTCATTCCCTGCGTCCTGTAAGTTATATTTAGAAAAAACTTTATCCATTCTCTAGTAAGTAAAGTAATATAAAAAGTATGCAAAGTAATATTCCATTCTTCAACGACCAAAACATAGCAAATTATGATACTTTGAATTTTTTGATTATTCGCCATTTTCTGGCACTATAAACGGAAATCGTTAGAGAACAGAAAAAGCTTTTTATATATAACTTATAGGACCCAGTGACCGTAAAAAATTTTATATTCATAACTTTAAAAGAAAACTACTTTGACGTAAATGAATTTTCATATGAAGAAGAACAGCATTTGAAACATTTTTGAAATTGAAACTATATATCTAAAACTAACGGTTTTAAGAATTAGCTATTGATCAACGATAAAAAGGTTAATTGTTAAAACATTGCAGCACACTGTCCAGTCATTCGACCGTTTTTATTGAAAACCATTATAGAACCGTAATTTAACTCTATTCTGATCATAGTATGGTCAATAATATGGCTTGATACGCTTAATAATATGGTCACGTAACCGTTATCTTTAAAAGCAGTTGAATGACTGGACTGTTTGCTGCAGATTTTTAACAGAATATGATCTCTATATAAAATATTACATTAATGTTACATTAATATAAATGTAAAAATATTGAGAAATATTAACTAAATTATATTATTTTGCTAGGTAATATTTTTCATGTTAAATATTTTATTCTTTCCGTAATTTCTACAGAAGGTAAAGCTAGGAGAGTCTGCGCACAATTCAACAGAAGAATAATAAAATATCTAAATACTAATTTTTTGCTAAACTATCCCTGAATAATTTTGACTTCATTTGTTTTTATACATTTCCATTGTTATTTTGTTGTTATGCTCAATTTAATAGAACAGTTCTATAATAAAACCAAGAAAGCTATTTTGCGCAATGTGTCCTTACAGGTTTGGTGTGATTGCGCACATGGATAGGAGAGATTGTTATAAATAATAACTACAATTAAATTGTTAAGAATAATAATTACACATATATCACATTGTTGTAAGAATTTTGTGAACAGATATTATTGTATTAGGAGAGAATATTTCAACCTAATGATTAAAGAATCAGGAAAAAGGGAAAGATTTTTAAGAAGAATTAAAAAAAATTAATTAAAAAAAATAAAGAACCAGAAAAAGCAAGCCTAGAAAAGATGACAAAATAACATTAAGTTACATGGTAACACGTTTAACTTAAAATTAGTCCATTTTCATTTCCACAGATTCAATGTTTTCTTGATTGCTGATAGAAATTGTCGTCATCCACAATCGATGCACTCATTGTTATAAATGGTGCAGCTTTCGTGCAACCACCTGCCACAAGTAATACATTAAATCCAGCCACTGATCGAAGTTGTATCTTGGTACAGTTCCCGAAATGCAGTGTACTCATCCTCAGTTCCCTTCGTTTTCTTTTATTCAGGCTTTTTAATCGCACTTTTTCTGGAAGCATCTTATCTTCAGATGTTTGCTTTTATTTATTTATTTATTTATTTATTTATTTTTTAGCAGCTTCCTTCTTAAGTCTTTTTTCATGTATATTTTGTGGATTGGTAATATTCGTTGCACTCCGTTTCCTTTTTGGTTTTGATGGCATTAAACTACTTGGAATGGGTGAAAGCTTTTCCAAAACTTTCGCAGGTGTATTTCTGAGAGTAACATTAGACTCCCCAGAAGTTAATGGTTAACAAATGCATATAGCTGCTGCAATGGGATGCGAGAATAAGCCTAGAATATGAGAAGTTTGAGTTTCAGTGGTTGTAATGAGTGCTGTTGTTGAAATGGATTGATGTGGATTCTGATGGTAACTCAACGGTTTCAGCCACAGTTTGATTCATGCATTGATTACAGTTTAGAAAATATGCGCGTTCTGGAATCACTTCAATATTTAAAGGGTAAATTCCAGGTTTCGATAATTATGTGTTTTTCGAAAATTATTTCAAAATTAATTCATTGATAGGTTTTACATGTAATTTGCAATTTATGCAAATTTACCAATAAGCTGCGTAATCTATCCTAGCATGGAAACTAACGGGAACCATGCGCCATCTGTCCTAAGTAGCAGATGCGAAAACTGTCCAATTTCAGTAGCAGTGATTGCGTGGCTTTTTATTTACACAGGGCCACTTCTAAAACTAACCACTGGTGTTCGCACCATTAGTCTATGTTAGTAGTTTATGAGAAATCGTTTAAGTTTAAAATATTTTGTACCACTGACATTATATAGAAATTGTGACGAATAGTTGTGAAAATTCAAGCACTTACCTTAGGGAAATAAAACAAAATAGCAGTGATTTATCCTAGACGCTGGGAACAATCAACGTGCTCATTCAAGTAGACGCTCCACATCTGCTATTGTACCTTGAGTCGCTGTGCGCGCACTCTACTCTTTCCCCCTGACCCTCTTTGTGTGCAATCTCTCCGACCGCACCATCTCTCCTGGCTCTACGTTATTATATGTTTTCATTCATGCTGTAATGCAACGCGCTTAGAGAATTTTACTTTACACACACCGTTACTTTACTTATTTCAACATTTAATTAATAATATCTATTGTTGTTAAACTATAAAGATATATTTTAGAGATACCAAAATACTTATTTACAAACAAATAAACAAAATATTATGACTAAAACATTTTTGATGAATATTGACTAAATCATATTTTGCTAGATGATATTTTTTTATCCGAAACATTTTGTTTTTTCAGTAATTTCCAGATATTTTCTATCTTCCCATTCATGCTGAAACGAATCGAGCATGGAGAATGCTACTTATTACAACATTTAACTAATAATACATATTCATTAAATTAATTATTTTATGTGACTGAAAAATTTTTCATTATTTTTTTTTTATCAATTTAAATGTTTAAAAATTTTTATTACC
Organism: Maratus michaelseni; assembly: GCA_963931845.1. Lineage (NCBI taxonomy): Eukaryota > Metazoa > Arthropoda > Arachnida > Araneae > Salticidae > Maratus > Maratus michaelseni. Next base: position 249,408,897 of record OZ007599.1, read on the forward strand.
CTTGAAATATTTTTTCTTGGTGAGAGTGGGAGGAGAGAGAGGGAGGAGCAGAAGGAATGTGATTCGATGAGTATAATGTACATGGATTTTGGAATCGAAATTCATGAGGTTACAAATATCATAGAAACCCTGAAATTGCTTTCGAAATTTCAACGATTTTTTCATACAAGTAGCATTTTATGCATTCCTACAATTTCTAAATAAAGCTAATATATGATGACTATAAAGTCGCTAAGAGCGTTTTCGTTTTAGTAAGAGAAAACTTTTGTTTCCCAGATCTTTGGACAGTTTTCTTGTCGAAATCCATGGGAAATCCAAATGAATTTGAATAAAGAGGATAATATAAGATCTCATGTCGAACTTCTTCAAGCTCTTGCTCCACCTTATTGTCGAGCAAGGAATATATTGCATTATTGTTCGTTACAGTAGAGAAGTTGCCATTTCTGTACGATGTTCTGAATAATAACTCCTACAGTCATAGAAGTATGGATAAAATTCATCCTAAATTAAAACAACAACAAAAACGGCACAATAAAAATATAATATATCACTCATTTACTCTTAAAGTAAAGGGACAAAATTTCAAAAATGTTTCAACTTCAAAGTTTTTAAAACTTTGAAATTCAGAATTTTTAAAGCCTTGCTTTTTATTAAAATTGATAAATTTATCAACACTTTAAAACTCAATATACGTTTAATAATATATTCATATATTATTAAAAATATGTAGAGAATGCTATATATCAATATAGCTTTCTCTATGCTCGATTCGTTTCAGTATGAATGAGAAGACGAAAATGCATGGAAATTACTGAAAAAACAAAATGCCTCTAAACTGGAACTACGTCCTCTAATACTGGGAACGTTTGGTCACTTTATTGGCCAAGTATTGATGTTTGTATGAAAATGGCAAAAAAGGACAAGCACTTACTTTGCTGTTTCGTTATTGAAATTCAGAGCCAGTCCAAAGGGATTTTTGCAAGGAAGATTGTGAGATGTTATCAAATTCCTTCAAATCCTTCTTCCCACCTTATATTAAGTTAGGAATACATTGCCATTATTGTTTTTCACTATTTAAAAGTTATCGGTTGTGTATGATCTTCAGAAAGGTGTCTCCTAAAGTCATAGCGGAAAGAGAAAGTGAGAGAAAATATGGGTATAATACATCACATAATAAAACAACAATAAAAATAACATATTACACATTTATTTGTAAAGTGACACAACTCTTAATGGGATAATTTTCTGAAATAGGTAACAAGCATTAAATATACTGTTAGCCATCAGCCAGGATTTGTACAAATAAATACCTATAAGAATTCAGGCCGTATTACACGCTAAATTTAATCCTGTGCCAACTTAGTAAAGAAATTTTCTTTATTTTTGAGTGTTTTCATTATTTTGATCACCAACTGTATCTAGACTTATATCTTAACAACATATGTGATTAATTTTTTTTTTTTGTGATGCAGTGATTTATTATGGACGCATTCCCAAACGCCAAGTTATGCAATGTTACTCAAACAATGAGTATGTTGTTTCCTTCAAAATTTAAACTTAAATGTTCGGAGCTATTATAAGCAGAAAACTACACAAAAATGAGTTACATTCTGCTTGTTTTCAAGCACCCATTTTTAACAGTGCATTATAAAATATTGAAATAAAAGGGTCTTGAAAATATCCTTGATTCCACTATAAAGGGTTTTCTTAAAAGTTAATTTCTTTCCATAAATTTCGTAGTTTTTATTTACATATGAATAACATGAATTTATTTATTCTGATCAAAATTTCTGTATGGCCCTTTCATTCATTCGAAACACTTTAAATAGAAGAGTGTATTTAGTTCTAAACAAAATATAATTAGTTTTTTCTTGTTCTTTTTTAACTATATTTTAATTAAAAACTTATAAATATATTTTAATATTTAAGAATACATTCCATTTTTGAAAATATATGCGTTACTTACATATTAACATGCTAGTGAATAAACATTATGTCAATATCCTTCGCTAAAATTTATCTCATCAAATTTGACTAAAGCAAGCAATTTTTTCCGGTGTTTTGGAAAATCCTCCATGAAGTCTTTAGACTAATGATCTAATCTAATAATTTATCGCTACGCAGTATCATTATTAATAATGCTGCACACAACTGGGCTCATTTTTCTTCTTGTTATCACCTCGAGTCTGTTAATTAAGGAAGCTTAGGGAAACGCGTCAAATATTTTGGTTCATCGGAAATATTCATTTTTTTTACTAGAATGATAATCAGCATTTTCAGATCGATTAGACTAATCACTTTCAGGTAAAATTTTAATTCTGTTAAAAAAAAATGTTTGTTATAAAGGTAAGCAATTATTTTTAAAACGTTACATCGTCTGCTGTTGAATTTATTTACCGCATTTCCTCGTATATAATGCTTACTCGTGTATAATGCGCAGGCTGTTTATCATAGGGGAAATACGAAAAAAATTATATATCGTGTATAATGCGCGGTATGCTATTTTTCAGAAGCGGAGAATTCGAGGAACTTAGGGGGAAAACATCTGTAGAAATCCTGATACATATTTTTTTCCTCTAATATAAATTACCAAATTCACTTCTATACATATCCTCTTCCTTACTTAAATACCATAAAGTTACGGTTTCTGCAATGTGTACTTTTTTCAAATTAAAAATTTGTTTTCAAATATTATTTAATGATATCAGACGTACAATCGTGAAAAAAAAAAAAAAAAAAAAAAAAAAAAAAAAAACTGAACACTTCCACTAACTCTACAACAAATTATCGTAGGAAAAAGTTACTGGTACCAAACGATAGGAAATAAAGCCTACTTTTAAATGTATATAAAATTTGCTTAGGTGGCGATCTACATATCAAAACAAACTCATCCTTTGTTTTTTTAAATGCCAATACCCAATTTTGATACAATATTTTAAATCTTCAGTTCAAACTATGCCTAGATACCAAATTTCATGAAATGCCTACGATTAGTTTCTGAGAAATTAATTATTTTAAAATGAGCATATTTTAGGGGCTGTATCCAAATTGATTTTCGGTACTCGGTTGTTCAAATACTACACTGTTAAAAATTTGCCGCAAACTGTCCCGTCATTTGACCGTTTTTATAGAAAATGGTTACATAACCGTAATGTAACTATGTTCTGACTATAATATGGAGAATAATATTGTCAGAATGGAGTTAAATTACGGTTATGTAATTGTTTTCTATAAAAACGGTCAAATGACTGGACAGCTGCAAATTTTTAACAGTGTACAGGATGACTAAGTCACTTCTATTAATGTATTATTTCTTTCCAATATGACTATTTTACTCACTTAATATGTTTCGGCTATTGTTATATACGGTAAAATCCTTTTGAATATTCATTTTAAAATGTTTACAAGAGTTGAATTATCCGATTTTAAAAAGTATAAGGTTATCAGCAATTAAAATAGTTTTCGAATATGTGACTATGATTGGAATTTTATAGGTGTTTATACAATGCTTTTTCTCAGATTTTGAATTTATTTTACTTGCTCTTTCCTAAATTTATATGTAAAGAATATCGGGGAATACAAAATTTAGAATAACAAGTATTATGAAGTAGTATAAGGTAACGATGTAGAAAAAACCCAGACAAATAAAAGATATATTTTGCACACGACATCATAAAAACAAAACAGAACTACAGTCATGGAAAAGGCACAGACATCCCTATTATGCAAAGTGAATTAAAATAAATTATGAAGTGATTGAAAATATTTAAAAAATGTCTCATCAGATGATTTCATTGATACTTCTGATAATAATAAAAAGTAAAGTGTAATAAATATAAAGTGTTAAATAAAATCAAACTTTTCACTAATCTCAGGCATGCAGGCGCACAGCACGCTAATTTTATTTTAAGTACGCTATACCCATATAGCACATGTGCTTCCCTAGGACGTCCCCAGGAAGATTGACATTCATCCTCCAGGCATCCCTGAGGATGCAAAAATTTGTCATCAGGAGGTCCTCAGGAACCGAAAATGTCCGCCTCATAGCATCCCAGGGAGCTCCCCAGGACCTCCTTCAGGTTCCTCCTCAGGTTGTTCTAGGGAAGATTTCAGGAAGTAATACCGGAGGAATTTGGGAGACTTCAGGGTCACTTAATGTGCATAAAAAACAACCGAAGTTATTATTATTGGACGTAATGTAAAAAGTATTTATTTTTTTAAAAATTAATAAATACGAACATTATCTTTTAAAAATTTACATAATACACATTACTTTTATTAATCACGCACACAGAATCACATGACAGTTATGATACATATTTTACGGAATAAATTTTCTTACCGCCGACTGGACTTGAACCTGGGTACTTACGCATACGAGAAACACGCTCTAGTGATTACGCTACACGGCCGTTGTACCTGAATCGTTTATACGGTATTCATGTATTTCTTTCTCTTCTTATGAGAGTCAGTAAATAGAAAACATACATATTTTTATGCCTCGTATAGCAGGAATTCTGTAACTTTTATTGCAAATAAAGATGCATACCCTTTGATATATATTCAATACAATATTAAATTGATAACTAGAAAAAAAGCGTATCAATTATTTAATGCTGTTCTCAAACCCAAAGGAGCTGTTTTCTGACACATTTTTTAACTCGTTTTTGTTCGGAAATGCATTAAATTGGCAGGTGGTCTTATTTAGAAACTATGTAATACTAGAAAAATGTTTTCCTTATTATTATTATTATTATTATTATTATTATTATTATTATTGTAAACGCAGATCTTTTAGAAAATACTGTGAAAGTCATCGTTTTGACCCGAATTCCCCATGCGGCATCACAATAAAAGGGAAAAGGGAAGGGGTGTTTTATCATTTGCAACAACAATACGTTTTATCATTTTAGTTAGGAGCCACATATATCAGGGTCAGGGGTCTATGATAAAGGGGTCAATTAAATAAAAATATTTAAAATTAAATAAATTAAGTAAATTAAATTATAAATTATAAATAATCACAATTAAACAAAGTAAGAGAAAAATTGACGTTTTTATGAACCAAAAATTGAAAGACAAATTCAAAATGCACTTTTTTTTAAATTAGAAATATTATAATTTTAAATTTAGAATTAGAATAAGCAAAACTCAATTTGATTTCGAATATTGATATTACCATATTACAAGTTGCTAAACGATATATCTATAAAAGCTTTTCTGAGTTTATGCATGCTAGGCTGTTCTCAAATTCAAATTGGCTACTTTATGACATATTTTTTAGTTTATTTTTGTTCGGAAACGCTTGAAATTGGCAGGTGTTCTTATTTATAAACTTTGTAATCAAAAGATGTTTTCCATTTTTTTGTTAAAGACAGAAGATCTTTCAGAAAATACCGTCAAAGTCGGTGTTTTGAGCTGAATTTTCGACGCCGTAGCACGAGAAAGGAGAAAAACGTGTCGTCATGTAACATGAATCACTTATAACCCGATAAGTAATTTATTTATCAAAAAATGAAAAATTCATTTCGATCTCAAATCAATTCCATAGTCAGGCCAGCCAATTTTATGTCTTTGCGTTTAAAAATAAGTCAAAAGATGTGTCAGAAAGTTTCACGTTGTTGAGCAGATCATTTGAGAAACACCCTAAGATACATAAATACATCGTTTAATTTTCAATTACCTACATGAAACTGCTGTTTAAAATGACAATAATATTTCTTTAGCTCTTAATTTTTAAAGTATGGGCATTTCTACTCTATCTGTAACTAGTTAAATATGAAAAAAAGTACTGTTAATAAAATTTGTGTCTGTAACAAAAGTATTTTTTTTCTTATTGTAATAAATAAAACTAGTTTACAATTAAATCTCCATTTAGTGATCTTTTGAAATCCTGTGAAATCATTCAATACATAGAAATTTCACTATGCACTATTTTTCATTGAAATATAATTTCATTTTAGCTAACAAAACTAATATTTCAGGAGATTTAAAATGCCTAAATGTACGGATACTTTGACATAAAATTTGAGTTCTTTGTTATGATTGTCAACGAAGTATTGTGTAAAAATTCTAAACAAGGAAATCCTTTAAAAGCAATACTTTTGTCTTTTATAGAATCATTGGTCGACTGCTTTAAAGATTATTTTTCTATTGTACCGACAATTGTTTATTTTAGTTATATCAAAGCTAAATTTGAAATAGCTTACTCCTTATTCTGGGAAGAAGAACGTTTCTCTGCTTTCAACCATGGAACTAAGTTCCATGCTTTCAACTACATTTCTTTGCAAGTATTGCATGCATTCCAGTAAGCATACATATCCATTCTTCATCCATCAAAAGGAATTGGAGGTTGCTCAGTACTATTCATGTTCTTATTGTAGTTAAAATTCTACCCTTACCTGACTAAACATATTTGCATTATGGGACTTTTGCAGCTGATTATATAATCGTTCTTGACATCTGGATAGAAGTATTTACTTGCATTTGAGAAACACCCTAAGATACATAACTAATAATAGCCGTATATTAACAGGAGTGAAGAATTTGCACGAAAAATAATCTTTTATAAATATCCTAAACTAAAAAGTTTGCCAAATATAAAATAGGTTTCTTAAATGAAAGTTTTAACAACTAAAGCAAAACACAACTCAGTTTTAAATTCTGGAGAAATATTTGTTATTTAGAAAGATAAATATTTATTTATATTTTCTGAATCTGTATGTTGTTAATATTTCTTAAGTTCACTAAATTGAGATTTCACCTTCATTATTAAGAATTAAAAAATATATACCATGTATCGTAATTTGAAAGATGTAATAGAAAATAACTAATTTGTATTTAAAAAATAAAATAAAATTAATATGGTAAAACCTCCAGAACAGACGCTTCATAAAAATTCATACATAATTAAAAATTGACATCATTTAGAGAACATATGCTCATTACCAACACATATATAAAGTATATTAAATGAGACAAGTGGTATTGACCAGGTCCGTGATAATAATCAGCACGAATTTATATCTTTAACCCGATTTTGTAAGAATGTATATTTAAAAAAAAATCTTTCAAGCAAAACTCTTATTCAGGGGGGAGGGGGGGGGTATGTTTGTATTTTTTAAAACCAAATGTGCCATTTCAATAGAGCATGTAATCTCTAAATCTCTAAGTTGGTGTTATAATTTAGACTTAAAAGTAAATTATTGATTTGATAATGACGATAAATATAAAATTATTAATTAGTTGAAAATGTAATAATAAAATACATAAATATATATGTAATTTTTAAAAAGATCAAAAAAAAAATATTAATAGAAGAATAATAATAAAAGTGAATATGCTCGATATGACTTAAATATGATTCAATTTTGAAACATACATGAAAATTAACTTTTACAATCGAAATAAGATTTTTTTAAATAGATTGTTTAATTTAAAAATGCTTATCTCTAATCTATTAACTATCAAATTCTGAATAGATACAAATACGTAAATATATATTAAACTGTTGATAAAACCCTTATTTGTAACAAATTTTTGATTCCTTTTGATTTCTTACGGTTACGGAAAAAAACCCTCATTTATTAGAAATAATAATAATAATAATAATAATAATAATAATAATAATAATATATATATATATATATATATATATATATATATATATATATATATATATATATATATATATATATATATATATATATATATATGATAATTTAAAATGGTCAGCGAAAAAAAAAATAATAAATCTAATTTATATTTTAAAATTAAATATTGATCTGAAAATTATTTATATATATAATTCAAATTAATATGAAATGATTAATTATTTAATACAAATAATAATAATAATTCAATATATAAGACTATATTTAAAGGATCAGAAGAAATAATTTTTACTAGGTATCTCTAATCCTTAATTTATAAAATATGGTTCTATACAAATATATAAATATGTATTAAACTTCGTGTTTCGAAAAAAATAATTCTGATTTCTTATAATTGAAAATAAAAATAATTTATTAGGAGAAAGTAAATGAATTTTATATTTAAAATTAAATTATTTCTATAGAAACTAATAAAGTATATAAGTGAAATCAATGTAAAATTATTAGTTAGATGAAAAAGTAACAGTAAAAATATATAAGTAATTGTTGAAAGTTCAGAAAAAATAATTAATGAATGTAATGATAAAATGAATTAATATATAAGTTAATTTTTAAAAGATCAGAAATAAAATAAATAATAAATTTTCAATTTATATTTAAAGATTAATTTATTTTAATTATTTATTTAACTACATTTTGATTGCATTTTATAAATTAAAAATATATCTAAATAAGGATAATTAAATATTATAATAATTAAAAGTTAAACAATAACCAGATGTGCTTAGGAAATAAAATAAATCCAATAATAATATAAACTTTATTAATTAAAAAATCGAACCAAATCAAATCAAATATTTTTTTTTAATAAAAAATTATAATAAGTTATTTTAGTGTCAAAATCACCCATGAGATGGCACCAGCACCGTCTCTTCCTAGGTACTTCCCTGGGAATATCATCCCGAGGAGCTTGATCCCTGGGAGGGATCTGGGAGATCAGTCCTGAGGAGCTTGCTCCCTGGGAGGGATCTGGGAGATCAGTCCTGGGGAAGTGATTAAAGTATCTTCCCCAGGAACGCCTGATAGCGTCGTTACAGTTTCAGGAGGAATTTGGGATGAATTGGAACTCCTGGGGAGGTTTTCAGGAGCTTTGGTGCTATATGGGTAGATTTAAGATGAAAATAAACTCGTCATTAATCTCAGGCACTCAAGAGAGTAACTCAAATCTACTAATAATCAAGTCGTTTTATAATATATATATATATATATATATATATATATATATATATATTCATTCAGTAACTCATCATCTCTTCTGCTTAATGCTGGTGAAACATAAAAATTCTGCCACGTCTGCATGTTTTGTTGATGCTTCTGCGCCTGATGTTTACACAATATATACCCTAAAAAAATAAAGTATTCACTAAATTTACACACAAGCCTTTGAATCAAGTTTGTCCATAGGACAGTTTTCTTATACATTTTTTAAGGTTTTGCTACTATTTTTATACTAAAATTATGGATAAACGTTCACAATCTTTGAATTATTGCAATATGTCTAGCTGATGTCTGGCTGTTTGGACAAATAATGATCCATGTTCTAATTAGACTAAAACTGTATAGGCTCAGCGCAGTGAGCCTGAATCAGGCTGATTGGCAAATAATTTGTCATTTTCCTATTAAGATGAAGCTTCATAGGCTCTTTGCAACAAGATTGGAAAATATCAAGCTGATTGGAAAATGGCCCATGACTCTCCCATTTGTCTGGCTCTTTGCAAAGAACCGGATTTAAAAAAAAGCCTACTACACATATATCGAAAGAAAGTTTTCTTTTCATTTAAAAAAAAAATAGAATTCATTAAGAGGAAGTTCTTTTTTGTTAACCTAAATATATAAGGAACTTTTTATTAAAATCCAATAAAGTTGGAGTGATAAAACTAAACACATAACAATATATTTTTTCAAATAAAAAAAGACTATTTATAGCTAAAAGGAGCGAGGTGATTGGCTGAAGACAGTGAACAGAATGCTCATATGACAGGATGGTAGAATTTGATTCTGGAGTCTGGAGAAATTGTCTGAAGCAAAAATTATGACCAAATTTGTAAATATTCGCGCATAAAGTGAACCAGAAGGAAAACTATTTAACCTTTTTTAGTAAGTTACAAATATTTAAAAAAATATATCGTTAAGGGAAAAAAAATTATATGAAGAATTTTAAACTTTTGATTTTTCAGGTCTAAACTGTTGAGACAACTATTCTGAATATCTTAAACCCAATATTATATCAGTTGCATAATATAGCATACGTGGAAAACTTCCAATAACTCAAAAAAGGTGTTTTGGAGAAAAATGCATTGAAAATGTATTCTAGAAAATGCATTAGTCGCGCTATGCATCGCATAAACTTGACATACAAGTTCAATCGCTGGGTGCCGCATGAGCTGACTCAAGCAGATAAGGACAGACGTGTTCGGGCCTGCACTAATCTGCTCGAATATCAACGCAAGGACAAAATTCTGGACCGGATCGTCACTTGTGACGAAAAGTGGATTTACTTCAACAACACAAGCCGAAAAGGGGGTTGGTCTACGCCCGGTGAGCCCGTCGGCAGCATCGCAAAGCGCACTTTGACTAACGAAAAGATAATGCTTTGTATCTGGTGGGATTGCTGTGGTATTATCCACAAAGAGTATCGGGAAAAGGGTAAACCCACGGAGAGTAAGGTGTACAGCGATATGCTAGTCCGTGTTGACGCTGCTATCAAGGCAAAACGTCAAAATGATTCCCGACGCAAGAAGGTAATGTTTCATCATGATAATGCTAGACCACATGTGTCTGCATTCACCGGCTGGACTCTGTATGGACTCGAATGGGGTCTTTTGCCACACCCACCATATAGCCCCGACATTGCTCCCTCGGACTACTACCGTTTTTTCACACCTGCAGCTACATCTTGCTGGTGCTATCTTTAATTCTGCACAGGATGTCCGAAATGAGGTTGATCTGTTTTTGGACTCGCGGCCTTCAAGTTTCTGGCTCAAAGGGTTTGAAAAACTACCAAAACGTTGGCAGAAAATCATAGATTTGGGTGGTGACTACTATCCGCACTAAAGGCACAGCTTTCATGATTTTTTTCTAACTTTATTAAGAACTTTTTTGGGCGGAAAACGTTTGTTACAACCTAATATGTAGGTAAATAGTTTTGAAAACGTATAACACATTGAAAAATACAGTTTTCGAAATTACCTTTCAGTGTCAAAAAAGTAGTCAAATTATTTTGTGCAGCCCTGTATATGATCAATAGATGTGGATATATAGTATGATAAAATATAGTTCAGTTAGAATATTCACATTTAGCAATTTTCGCCAATCGATGGAAATGCACTCGAAATCTTTTGTGTATTTTCCCCATATCCCCATACCGAAACTATAACCCTGTATATTATCTGAAGAGTTTTGTACACACCACATATTAAGCTAAAAGCCAACTTAAAACTCACTCGCAGCAATTACCAACCGTAAACGACAATGTATATTTTTCTTTGCGTAGCCCTGTATATGAATTTATTTATATTCCACAAACGTCTATTAGTCTACTAAATATAGTTCAGCAGGAAAATGCGTAAACACAATTAAAAACTACCCTTAAGCAATTTACTCCCTTAGTCTGTAATTCTTACGAATTCCCTTGTGTAGCCCTGTATATGATCAACCGTGTTTTCAAACATACACGTACTATGAAAAAATTTAGTTACACTTAAAAACGTAAACCAAAGTTGAAAACTCACTTATCACACATAGACTGTAAATATCGCACATGTACTGTAACCAGTATATTTTGTGTGTTCCTGTAAATAAACGCAATGGACACAAGAGAGCAATTTATAGTGCACCTCAGTAATGTATATAATTTTCATTATGTTTGAAATAGTGAAATATCACTAAATTACACTGCAAACGATTTTTCCTCATAGAACGATGTGTAACAGAATTCTTTTGTTTGACCTTGTAAATAAATAATAAATGCTTTGCACCCCATATACTACAAAAAGCATGTTTTAATGGTCTTCATAATTATATACCAATTTCATTATGTTTTAAGTGACGTAGCGTCATCAAAATGTACTTAACGATTATTTCCCATTGACTGTAATGTAACGGAATACTTTTGACTGTCCCTGTAAAAAAACTATAAGTGATACACACTTCAGTTGAAATAGGGAACATGATATAGTAAACCACAATAACCTACAAAACTTTCAGGGCAATCCGAGCATATTTACGGGAGTTAGAACACGAACAGACGGACAGACAAACCGAAGTTATAAACACTTTTCAACTAGGTTGGAAAGTGTTAAAAAAGGAGAGAAAAATGTTTTGCTTTACCCTACAAAATAGATCCTGTTCCTTAAATTAATAAATGTGTTAAAAATTAATCATCGAAAGACATCCTTTCGTTTCAAGACAGATTTCGATTCAAATATAATCACTAACAATGCTTACTTTTCAACATAATCAGTTTCGTTAAAGAATTATCCAGTTTTAGGCTAATTAGAATAACGCTAATTATTTGTCCATACAGCCAAGAAAACTGCTATAAGTCTAGGGTTGTGAATGTTGATGCATAATGTTAGTATAAAAATAGTAGTAGGAACTTAAAATTTTTATAAAATATGTACTATCAGAAAACTGTTATCGCAATGCATCATGCATTCTTGGTGTTATTGTTCCTCTCATCTGCAACCTTCCAACAGAAATATTTTTTCTTTTTATTTATATAGAGTAAACAATGCTTCAAAATGTGTGACTCTGAACATATAATCCTACTCAAAAAAGGGACTCCAAAACTTTAAAATACAAATCATTAATTATACACATAAATATGAAGGAATTTGTATGTTTATAAGGTAGCTCTGAAACTTTGTATGCTGTAATTTCGAAAATTTTCTCATTTAAGCCAGTAGATGGTGCTGCATAGCTTCAACCTGTACGAAAACAAAAATTGATTACAAACTTAAAAAATGGAAGCATTTTTAGCGCTTTCAGAGCTAAACAGAATGGAGAGTAAAAACTGAATGACTTTTCATTCCACTTTATGCATTAATTCAAGCATTCCTTCACATTGATATTGATTGATCCTGATTGTAGTTACTTCGCATTGATCTAAAGCAGTGTTATCTAGTATCTAAAATTTTAGCAATTTTTTTAATTACTTTATAAAAAAATTACAAGCTATCTTTAAATTACAGAGCGCCCAATGAAGTCCTGTCCATCACATTAACTTCAGAACGGTGACATATATAAGGATGAGCATGATATCTAGGTATAGTGAAAGCTACGCACTACGCGATTAGACCACTTATAGCGCCATCTAACGACAAATTGTTGTGTTATCGTTCCTATCTCGACAACAGTACCATATACGAGAAAAACGTTAATTACAAAGTTGTAAAGCGGTTTCGATTTAGTATGAAAAGATGTTTTGCATGTAAAAATAGCTTCATTAAAAGCCGTGAATGTACATTTTTTATATCCACTCATCAGCTTAAATACTCCACTAATTGCATGTTGAATTGTGTCATTATAAGGCAGATGTATATTTATCAATAAAACTTGCACGTGTAATCAAGGTAGTTTCTTTTAATAACAAAATCAAATTAAGTATACTCAATGTGTCCACCACTGGAAGACAACTAGAATGCATCATGTTTGCTGCCGACAATTTTCTTATAATGTTTTTTATAAATGTTTTAAGTTCCGTTTATTATTTTTTATACTGAAACTATGCACAAACATTCACAACATTAGACTTATATGCCTCGCTGAAGCTTGGCTGTTTGTACAAATAATTAGCCATATTCTAATTAGCCTAGAATTGGATAATCTCATTAAAATGAGCAGGAATCAGGCTGATTGGCAAATAGTTGGTCATTTTCCTATTAGGCCGAAGCTGCATAGGCTTTTTACAATAAGCCTGGGAAATATCAGCTTGATTGGAAAATAGCCGATGACTCTCCAATTAGCCTGGATCCTTGCAAAGAACTGGATTTCGAAAAAAGCTTACGACACATATGTCAAAAGAAAGTTTTCTTTTCATTTCCAAAAGCTTTTTTAGAAATTGTTAAGAGGAAGTTCTATCTTGTTAAACTAAATATATAAGGATATTTTTATATAGCATATTTAATTCGATTTTCTTACTAAAATAAACTGTATCCTGTATACAAATGTTAGTTTTATTAGTAAATTTGCATCTGCATTAGAATGCCACACTTCTGCATGCAATTAGTTGAGCATTTAAGTGGATGATAGGATATAAAAAAATTACATTTCAGGGCTCCTAATGCAGTTATTTTTACATGTAAGACATCTTTTCGTACTAAATTGAGGACACTCTACAAGTTTGTAATTGTTTTTTTCTCATATATCGTACCATTTTCGAGATAGGAACGCTAAATCTTCAGTTTTCTGCTAAGTGACGCTGTAAGCAGTCGTAACGGGTTGCGCATAGCCACTTTGCTATACCGCTTTGCTATTCTTGGCTATAACTGCCGCCGTTCTAATGTCAATGTAGAGATGACTTTAGTGGGCACTCTGCGTATCACTTGTGTAATCTTTATATTTATGGCGAATCCTTTTTAGGATATATTGTACAAGATGAGTAAAAAGATTGGGAAAAGAAAAAAAATAGTGCAAATTTTAAGCACGAAAAGAAAATATGGCACGACAGTGTTGACAATGACGTGAGAAAGTGCCATCAAAAATGTAAATTTAAGAAGATGAATGATAAATGTTAAATGCTTTGTTAAACATATGTTTAAATTGCAATATAGCATGCTGAAATACACAATCCGATCGTGAAATTTTTTTTCTCAAAATTTTTCCCTTTTACCCGAATAACAATGAATCTCTTGATTACAACTACCTCCTGATGCCTCTGAACAACATCAGGTTAAGTATAACCATTTTGTGTAATAATAATAATAAAAATAACAATAATAATACATAACACGATAAAATTAAATTTAGAATAGTTGAATTTGTTAAGATATGATATAATTTTATGAAATTTAAGGCATGAATCGTAGCAAATTCATTTTTTAAAAAGTATAATAGTTAATTCAACAAGCAAGACGTTTCTTCAGGCTTAGCGGTATCAGAGACTTTAGACATGATTAAGCTGTCATACCCATTCAAAGCACTAATCAAATCTACATTCGAATTCACCGTTAGCATTCATAACAAGTACTGTTATTTGATTGTATTGAGGGAGCTTTTAATATCTAACATACGAGTATAAATAGGATATTATAAGTTTTCAATAGCACTCATCTATTTAAGATCTATAATATAAGTTCTATCACTGCCCAACTTGATTTTCGTTTCGTCAGTGAAGCTTTGGTTGTATATTACATCTCATAGTTCATTTATCTCAATGACTATTTGTGAAACTACTTCAAAAATACTTTCAAATACTAAAAGCTTAATTTCTAGATGTAGGGGAACTGTTTGATGCTGGCTCATGGTTTATTTATTTATTTACTTAGTTATTTGATCTCTTGGGGTTTAAAAAAAATCTTATTTTTGTTCTTATATATGTTATAAGGAGCTTAATATTGTCAATTTTAGGCATAATGCTGACAATATTTGATGAAATAATATATATTTACTATAAATTATTTTTATGATGCTCTCTGAAGATTCCATAAGATTTTCATTTTTTATTTTATTAAGTTTAATTTTTGCAGTATCTTTTCCATTGATTTTTATAATATATCTTCCTTTGTTTTTCACATGTGATTTCATCATATATATATATATATATATATATATATATATATATATATATATATATATATATATATATATATATATATACAGCGTGTCCACGTATAACCTGACCGACCTTTATTTTCGCAACCGTTGGTCCTAGATGCATACTTCCAATTACAAAAATGTTTTAAATAAGGTAAAGAATTATTTTTCAAGCGATTTGGGTCAAGAAAAACATTTATTAAAAAATTACGAAATTTAAATTTTTATACGGTCCCCTGGTCCTATAAGTGATATTTAGTAAAAATTTACTGTGACACTAACAAGTAAGATAAAAAAAAGTCCCATTCATCTACGATTAAAACTGACCGAGTAATAGCTGTTTAAAGTTGGAGTATATTTTTTGTTGCGAAATAGGGGTCATTCACAAATGTAGTAGAAATATAAATAATCGTCAGATATATCAAAAAAATAGTTGAGAGCAAAATTAACATTGCAATCTAATATAAATGTGAAATCTATAATCATTCTGACATATTAATGCAAAATATACAATTTATACTGAACATATAAGAGGATAAAAATAACAGAATTTTTGTTAAATAAAAGGATGAAAAGCAACAGCCTCTATTACGATTTTTAAATGCTGTTAGATTACACTGTCTTTCAAATTTTGGGTTGTGGCATGTTTTTTAGCTTTTGAAAATTGATTCTAATATATTTTTTAGCGCTGAATCCGAAAATGACCTTCATTTTAAACCATAACGTCAGGATTTTTCTCAAATCGAAAATTTCAAAGCTAAAAAGCTCAAAGTTAAAATTGATAAAAATCGCCTCCCAACCTCATCGGACCCCTGAGCTATTTAGTTGTAAAAACCCAGTATAAGCAAAAAAATTGAATAAATTATTGAATTAAATAAAATTAAACTGAATAAAAAAGTCTTACATCTATTTTATAGTATCAGATTTTTCGCTATTTTTTAACCTTGAAATTTACGATTTGCAAAAAATCTTGACATGATGGTTAAAAGTGAAGGTAATTTTTTTATTCAGCGTTAAAAAATACATAAAACGTAATTATAAAAGTTAAAAAAACACAACCATCGTAGGTTTCTGTTATCTAATCTGAAACTTTTTCTTAAACTTGTTGACGGTAATCTATCCTAATTTTTTTGTGTTATCCTCTAATATGAGTATTATTAAGATGGTAAGCGTCGAAAATCATAATAATATTACATTGTCATCGGATTTAAGTCAGTATGTAAAATTTAACTTCGATTGGACATTTGAAAGTGAGTTAAAAGTTCTAGTACAAATTTTAAACTGGAAAGAAGATCGTTGCAAGTTAAATAAAACCTTATGAAAATGATATAATTTTTGTTAAAATAAATCATAGCCTCAAATCCTTTCAATCTAAAACATATGTTAAAATACAATTATTTTAACTAATCTAAAACTTAACTAATAAAATTTAAATCAATTGTAATAGTTGTACCATTTTTTTCAAAGCGCAGATACTTTGAAATAAGTTTAAGTACTTTATATACGACCCCTGAAAGCACGGCCGAAATCATCTGTTTTGCGATGCAAAAAAGTGGTATAAGTCATGCATTTCAAAGTTTCATAATTCGGTCAATTTTAATGTTAGATGAGTGGGACTTTTTTTATCTTACTTGTTAGTGTCACAGTAAATTTTTACTAAATATCACTTATAGGACCGGGGGACCGTATAAAAATTTAAATTTCGTAATTTTTTAATAAATGTTTTTCTTGACCCAAATCGCTTGAAAAATAATTCTTTACCTTATTTAAAACATTTTTGTAATTGGAAGTATGCATCTAGGACCAACGGTTGCGAAAATAAAGGTCGGTCAGGTTATACGTGGACACGCTGTATATATATATATATATAGCGATAGATAGAAAGATAGATATGTATAAAATGAAAAAAATTATCAAAACGCAAGCTACAACTCCAGTTCTAAAGGTAGCAAAAAATGCTATTTACACCAATGTTGCTCATTTATGTTTTTCTATAGTTCTAAATGATATTTTTAAAGGATCTAAAGGATAGTTTTAAAAGACATTTGTTATACCTAGAAGGATTGTCTACAAATTTACTTTTGTTCGAATTCTGAATTTCTTAATATTAACTTATATTTTTATGATTTAATCCAGTTTTCCATGCTTTATTTAACTTAAATAAAACTTTTTATATTTGCATTTTCATTTTCCTTTAAATGTCATTAACACTTCGTAAGAAGCGCCATAACGGTCAATTTGACCGGAATCAAACAAACATATTTCGACCCAGAAATTTCTTAATAAAAGAAATCAAATGCATACCAAACAGAAATAATTTAAATAATTAAGTAAATAATATGAAATAAAAATTCTGGTTTCAAATATATTTCTATGACTTGAGTTAAATTTGTCATTGCGGCCGATCTAGTATTAAAATACTAGAACATCCAGCAGGTGTCGATTCCACGCCAACCAAATGATTAAATTTCGATTCGAATCAGAAAATGTTTCATAAATTAAATAAAAACCACAGAGAACCAAGTTAAATAAATAATTCAAATAAAAATTCTGGTGTAAAATGTTTTTTACCAAGGTTGAGTACAATTTCGGACATTCTAGCATTAAATAGAGGTATCCTTTATTAAGAGGTGTCCTATAAAAGAGGTTTTACTGTATTTAATTTCACTGACTGGCGAATATAACTCTGCATATAATTGCAGTAGAACTACCGATAATTAGCCGTGAAAAAATTCGAAATGTAAAAGAGCCTAAAAGCAGCGAAGCGTAAAATAATCTTCCTTAATTAAACGGCCTGAGGTAAATATAAAAAGAAATTTGAACGTTTTATGCTTGTAACTTCATTATTAAAGATCCCACACTAATTAAATTACTTGGTTTGGTTATAAAAGTATAGATCTCATGATGGAAATTTTCAGAGGAAGAAATGCTTTTTGTTTATTTTTTGAGTTTTTGTAAATGTTCTTAAGATTTTAACAAACATAAAATAAACGCCATGCACACAACAAAATTTGGAAATAATTTAGGCTTTTCGTTATAGATTTTTTTATATAAAGAAAAAATAGATAATTAAAAAAACGTATTGGGTTATTCAAAGAATTTTAAGATATTTGTTGTAACATTAAAAACGAATATTAAAAGGACACGTTTTCTCTTGTGTTATGAAATATTTTTTAAGATAGTGTATTTTTCTCCTTGTCTAATATTATTGTTAGAAAGGTACTCATGTTTCTTCATTATAATTTTATGCGTTGTTTTTTCATTACATAAAACGAGGGAAGAATTGAGAAATGGGGATATGTTGACCGTACAAGTTTAAATTGAAAGCAATAGCATTCAAGCCACACGGAAATCCTTAACAATGTTATGCATTTGCTAGCAATATCGTTAAAATATTTAAACTATTTTATGTTATTATTAAAATATTTTTTTTTTTATAAAATCGCATCATTGACGGGCATTACGCCCTGCTAAGAGTAATTGCAGCCAGTATATAAACTTTGAAAAAATGATTTACCTGGGGGAAAATTACTTAAATCACAGTTTTATTCTTTTCATTGTATTTATTTTACAATGAGGTCGCTACATTAGAACATATGCTAAATATATTAATATATAAAAGACCTAATAAAACCACATTGTCTTTGAAGAAATTGACTTCCGTCGTTTAATGATTAACAAATATTGTGTTCATCTTAGGCTTACAGTTATATATGGATTTTATATGTTGTTTTCTGGTGTTACTTTTTTCTTTTCCTTTCTATTCCAGGTCGACTGACTGTCATTACACCTAGACCATGCTATACTTGTGAAAGTTAAAATAAAATAACAAACTTCTCTACATTGAAAACAAAATACACTGTTAACCACTTGAAGGACACCGGTATATAATATATACCACTTTATTTTAATCCTAAAATGCCACAATGACACCAGAATTTTATAACCAAATTTTAAATTTATGAGGTACATGAGGAAAATCTTTTACTTATTTAAACAAAAAAAATTCGTTCGTGAATCCTGGTGTCAATCAATCATTTCAATATTTTAGCTACAAGTGTACTTTGCCCCTGAAGGGGTTAAATAGTATATCATATATAATAAATCGTATCTAAGTGAAATTCGAGTACTTATTGTTGCGTAAAAGTTATTATTTCCAAATTCAAAATACGAAAAAACAATTTCGCCGCACAACCACATAGACAGTGTCAAGATGGCTCCTTTTACACATCCTAGAGGACCACTAGATAACAGCATTCACTAGACCGCTTCTGCCACATAGATTTTCTGGTTTCTGCCACATAGATCATATGCAATATCCTGGTGACCGCTATTACCCAAGTTTCTCCTAAAGTTTTTTATTGTTAAAATTAACTCAACAGATTACAAATTTCGAAAATATTTAACATTCGTTCATTTTCAGATTATTCTTAACCCTTTCTTGTCTGGCGTCTTAATTACAGTACCAATCTTTGCATTTACTACTGTTATTATTTCCATGTAGAAATGATAATATGTGTCTGCATTTACTAATATCACTTCATTTCTTTTAGCATATGTTAAAACAGATATAAAAAATTACGTTTAAAGCTGAGACCTTTGTTTCGAACATTTGTCACATTCTTTTAAAACTTAAAATGGAGTTACTTGGACTATTTTTTTCTATCGTGTATAATTTTTATAGAATGATAAACTCAAATTTCAAATGATACTATATATTATTAAGTAACGAACATGTCAATATTTTCAGAAGTTAGGAGATAAATTACACATTGTCTATGAAAAATATTTTTAAATTTTTTCGAGTTTTATCATGTACCATTAAATTTACTAACGCAGAATCTCAAGGGATTCAAAAACATTCGTTTTAGAGAGATTTTTGTCTTAGCAAGTACACCGTCAATTTAATGATATTCTTTTCGTCGGTATAATACAATATCCCATTAAGAAAGCATTCATTATAGTATTAACTGTGCAGTTAAAGATCGATGCATTTTGGAAATTTCATAATACATGCATTAAAATGCATTTATAAAATATCTGAGGCTGATGGAAGAAACTTGGGGTCAGGCATGTAATTTCAGCCACAATACATGGTGGTCATAAAAGTCTTTCCCTGATTACAAACAAAATAAAATATTCCGAAATAACCACTGAATGTATTGCTGTAAATTTTTATTACGGAAAAGTCATGTGCTTATTTTTTTTTAAACCGTCGTTCATGAGTTCCTATATGTCAAATTTCATGGAAGATAGATCAGACCGGATGGACCAACACCATGGCCTTCTCCCTCACTCGATATTACTCCTCTAGAATTTTTCTTTTGGGAGCACATAAAGGACAGAGTGTTTGCAACACCAGTAAAAGATATTGAAACACTCAAGGACGGGATCACAGATGCTGTGCCTAGTGCGACAGCCCAAAAGTTGGGCAATACGTGGCGAGAAATGGAATACCGCCTTGACATTTTTCGAGCTACCAAGGGTGCTCACATTGAAATTTACTGACGTAAGTACTTGTATTAAAAACTGTTATATTATTAAAAAAAACTATTTTAATGCCTAATTATATTAGATTTCTGCAATAAATTAGTGTAATCAGGGAAAGACTTTATGACCACTCTATACATTAAAAATATCTAATTTCATTTACAGGACTAAATATGCGTTGTACTACTAATAACAGTTTTGGAATAACAGAAAAACAAATGAAGTACAGGATGTCTCAAGACGTCCAAGACTTTAAAATTAAATCATTCATTAATTATAATAAATTGAAATAAATGGCATGCTTATAAAAAAGCGTATGGGCAATACGTGGCGAGAAATGGAATACCGCCTTGACATTCTTCGAGTTACCAAGGGTGCTCACATTGAAATTTACTGACGTAAGTACTTGTATTAAAAACTGTTATATTATTAAAAAAAGCTATTTTAATGCCTAATTATATTAGTTTTCTGCAATAAATTAGTGTAATCAGGGAAAGACTTTATGACAACTCTATACATTAAAAATATCTAATTTCATTTACAGGACTAAATATGCGTTGTACTACTAATAACAGTTTTGGAATAACAGAAAAACAAATGAAGTACAGGATGTCTCAAGACGTCCAAGACTTTAAAATTAAATCATTCATTAATTATAATAAATTGAAATAAATGGCATGCTTATAAGAAAGCGTATGAATTTTGTGTAAAGTAATTTAAAAATTAGTTGAAATTTTAATCATGTGATGACGCTACACTGTCGCAAACGATAAAACTATAGAAAATAACTTTTAAACTTAAAATTTCTAAATTTTTTTCACGTTTCCATATTTAAGCAGAAGGAAGATAAGAAAGTGAGTAACTTTTGATCCATCTTTACACATTAATTTCAGTATTCTTACAGTTTAAAACCGCGCATCCTCAATTATTGCCAAACATTTGAGACACTATACCAATTTTATGAGGCACCGTATATACATATCATTTATTTCAGCTTTATATATACTACAATTATTTATAATATTAGTTGATTTATTGAATTTTAATGTTCAGGCGCACTTTATAAACATTCAAAAGTGGAATAAAACATAAAATATTTAATATTCAATGAAACAAAAACTTTAATCTGAAATGTACAGGCAACTACTGGAAATATTTTGAGGAGAGGATGAAAAAGTGTGATGACACTGATCAGAAAATGTTAGTCATTTTTAATTAAAATATTAATAAAGAACTGCTTTTAGCCGAGAAGTTTTTCAGAAATACTAATATTTCTTTACTACTTTTTTTTTTCTCAAACAGTATGTCTATCACAGATTTTAAAATGTAAGGTTATATTTAAAAAATTAAAGTTTGAAAACATGTCACCCGTATTAGATAGTTTTCAATACAAAAAACTACCTATTGCAGCCGTTCAGAGGAAAGCAATTCCAGAAAATTTTGGTATATTTTCACCGATAATGACCCCAGATCCCAAAACTACCCTCCGTTCAAATGTTGATTTATATATATATAATTATAATATCTTTGAATTTAAAAAAACATGTCACGTTCTTGTAACATTTTAATTAAATCTCCTAAGAGATAATTAGTAATAAAGTGTAGACAGAATACCACATAGTTAATAAATTAACAAGTGCAATCATAATACTACCATAGCATTTGCTTCAATGGTAATTGGCCAAAAATACTGAAAATATGAAAAATAAAGTGATAATATGAAATTTAAAAAAAGAGAGAGAATATATATATATATATATATATATATATATATAATAAACCATAAAATGTTAATAATTTGAAATTGATATCAAGTGAATACAAATGGATTTTGAAATGAAATATGAACTAAATATAATGGAAAATTGGATAACAAGAGATTTAAATTAGAATTGGATATGAAAAAACACGTGTAGATATAATCATCAGCCTGGATGTATCCACACGTATTTTAAAAATAATACAGTATTTCATAAATATACTGGCATTTATGCTAAGATCAGTATATTCATCCAGGTATACTGTATTATTACCAGAAAACAACTGGAAATAGTAAAATTGGAAATAAAAAACTTGTAAAGAATAGATAAAATATCTTTACTCACAATAATTATCAAAAATTCTTAAAACATCACAAAGTCTACATTTATGCAATACGATCACATGACGCACATCATGAAATATCATAATCTTGATGAGTTGTGTTTTTGTATATGTTATGTTTACAGTTATTTTAATACAATGCATATTTTATAGACTTTTTATAACTGATCATTAGTATCACTTAATATACAGGTGATCGGCAGACGCACATTCACCATGACTATATAAAGTGTAAACAATGTTCAACCATCTTAATAATAGTCCATATATGTTTTAATTGTATTATTTGCTATATCATTTGCTATATTTTATCGCACACTAAAACAAAATAAATTATTACATAAAATGTTTATATGTATATGATGTAATAAATGTTATTTAAAAGAGTTGATAATTGAATTTATCATAAAAATAGGATAACCATAAAATTTTGCTTGATTTCGTATAAATTTAATATTTTTGTTTTTATTTATATCTGAGCATAGATATTTTATACGATGAAGGTAATTGATAATTATATTTTTATAAACTGATTTATGTAAACATGAAGCAAAGTTGGTAAAAATATTTACTTTAAATGGAAAGTCAAATCTTTTATCATAAATATCAAATATTAATTTATAATTATCATTAATATTAATTTTTAAGTCAAGAAAATTTATATTATTATTAATCAAATCATTTTCGCTTAATGTAAGCTGATTAGGATAAAAATTGAGGGGTGATGTGCAATTTTTATCATTGAAATAAAAAATGATAATGCCATCAATATAGCGATAAAATACATAATCATTGTTCGGACCAATATTTCTTTCATAATAATATAAGTAAAGGTCAGAGAGAATACTAGAAGCGGTCCCACCCTGCGGTATTCCCTGGCATTGTTTATAAATAATATTGTCATATATGATGTAATTATTATGCAATGTAAAGTTTAATAAAGTTTTTCGAAAAATTACGGAAATATGATCTTTTAATTTTAATTGAGATTTAAATTCTTTAAATAATATACACATTGTTTTATGTAAGTCTTTTATATCAATGTTATTAAATAAATCATTAAAATCCAATGTTTTTATGAATTTTACCGGATTGATATTATGTATTTTATTAATAAGCTGAAAACTGTTTTTTAGGCAATGTTGGTTATTATGTTTTATCGTTATATCATATATCTGCTTTAAAATATTAAGAAGTAAATTGCTTGCATTATTATTATATGTGTTACACCCGATGGTGACTGTGCGAAATTTAATTGGATTTTTATGAAATTTTGGAATTATAACAAGATAAGGATAATTTAAATTATTACATTTGATTTTTAGTAATTTGTGATAATTTAATAATTTTCTATTATTAATTTCAATATTTAATTTAGTTTTATTAAAAATATTACTTGTGTTAATTGCATTGTGAATTAACACTTTATAGTACTCTTTACAAATAATAGCATAATTATTTGGAGATTTATCAACATAAGTAATTATAAATTTGTTTTGTAGTTCTGATATATGTTTATTTATGTTTTTAAAAACTGCATGTGTAATATGTTGATAATTTTTTATAATTTCATTTTAAAATTTATCTATTACAGAAAATCTCCATTCACTAAAATACTCGATAGGTTTATTGTAATCAATAGCAATTCTATATATAAATAAATCAATATCTTGAATAAACTGCAATATTATGGATTTGATTTTACACATGTATGGAAGGCGAAATTTTGTGCCAAATGCATTAAGTTTTGTAAAATAGGTTGTTCTACAATATTAAGATCACCAGTAATAATATGACCATGTGTTGTATTTATGTACTTTTGAATTTTTGGGTCATTACAATAACAAGGGTAATTATTTGAAGAGACCAATTGTTTTGCAAAAGAATTGTAATTAAAAATTTTACGTCCAAGTGTGCAATTATATTTATATGTCTTGTGAATAGTAAAATTTTTTATTGGAAAATTATTAGTAGTGATGTTTATGACATTGTGTAAATTGATATTATTAAATACATGATTGGAAAAATTAATAATTAGTTGTGTATTATTAGTTTTATATTTAGGTTTATTAGAAATACTTGTATTTAATAGGTTTGCTCTATAATGAAGAATATCATAAAAGATATCACAAAAATGTGGAGAATATTTATTCTTTTTAAATACTTTGAAATATTGGTTCAAATATTTCTTTTTAATACTAAAAATATGTTTTCTTATAGCTAACCAACTATAATCAGTACAAAATTGTGCCTCAAGATCATCAAGCTCTTGTTGTATCACAATATTATCAGTGTATTTTTTGTTATTATGTATACCTCTACCAAATCTTGAAGTTTTTTTTATGTTTGAAAAATTTAATCCTGAATAAAGATTTTTATAATTTTCATATCTAGTAAAATCTGAAAAAACAGGATGTGATTTTTTTATACTAAGTGATTTAATCCATAAGGATAGGTAGTATTAAAATGTCTTATATATTTAGATTCTAGAAAAAGTCGTTCAGTAAAATTTTTTTGTATTTTAAGTATTTTAATAGTAATATTTTTAAAATCATGATTTTTGAAATGAGTATATTCAATATTATGAGTAGTTTGAAATTTAGATTTTTTAAATTTATCAATATGAGAACGATGTAATTTAGCCGCTTATGTAATTTTTGACAAGACTGTCCAATATATTCCATATTACACGAATTGGATTTCAATGAATAGATTACATTGTATGCTTTGCAAAATTTTACCATATTAAGTATATATATATACATATATATGTTACGGTGAAACACCGAAATCTGGAGAATGTCGACTTTCACCGGTGAATGTCAACAAACACATAGTCGCTTGGTGTATGTCCGAAATATTTGCTAAATACCTTTATTTCTGACTTACACCGGTAAATGTCGACATTCACCATGCACTAATGGTGAATGTTGAACATGTCCGAGATTTATATTTTTTTCTCTGTAATTCAGTCGCGATAAATTTTTCGCCTCTCTTTCTGAGAGGAATGACTAAGAACTTAAAACACACAGTACATTCAAAATGGGAAAGGAAAATAATAGAAGTTAAAATCTTACTTAATTATACAGTACATTCAAAATGAGAAAATAAAATAATAGTAATAAAAAACTTACTAAATTATGTGATTCAAATCTTATTTATTGCAACAACTTAAACTATTATGACACTTTGAATTGCACAAGAGGCCCTTACTTTTACAAATGCATTTATTTGTGGAACACTTCCTTTTGCAATGACAGCGTGTATAGCCTTGCCCACCGCTTCTCGAATTAGCTGCAGCTGCTTCTCTCAGCGAAATTTCGTTAAAATAAATCTCATCTATGGAAAGTAACTTTTCGTTACAAATTACGAACTGATTACGTGTGTAAAGCTGCTTCAGGGTACCATTTTCATTTGCAAGTTTATAGAAGTCGGAGTCTTCTATTCCAACAACAACCGCTAACACATTTCGGTTATCTGTACGACCACGGTCGACATCAGGGACTTGTATTCGTACAGTATCACCAATTTGAGCAGGAGGAAATTGGTTTTGTGAGGTTCGTAACATTTTTGTTGCTTGCAGTAGAAGATTCTCTTTCGCGGCTGCTCTTTTTATAGAAATTAACTCGTGTTTTTCAATCAGAACTTGATGTGAAAACGTGGTAGATTGCAAGTCCTCTTCAATATTTTTCTTTGGAATATGGTTTTCGGTACGACCACCTCTCAAATTTTTTTCAGAAGTATTACCAGTTTCTTCAAGCTGTTCTTAGGTTTCAAAAGTATTAGCAATTTCTTCAAGTTGTTCTTCGGTTTCGATATTTGCGATTTGTTCGCTAGGCAAAAAAGACGATGCTATGCCTCTTTTCGCTTTAATGCCAAACATGGCTTCATAAGGACTTTGGCGTATTCCTTCGTGGTATGTAGTGTTCTTGGCAAATTGAACAAAGGGTAAACCTTCTGACCATTTATTTGTATCGTTATCGTTCATCCATGCAGTTAGAATATTCTGTATATCCTGATTGGCCCTTTCAACTGAGCCTTGTGTTTGACTGTGATGAGGCTTTCCATGAACTATCTTAACATCTTTACACATAGCGCATATTTCAGATATGACTTGATTACTGAATTCTCTACCATTATCTGATTGCAATATTGCTGGAGCATCAAATGTGGCAAATTGAACAAAGGGTAAACCTTCTGACCATTTATTTGTATCGTTATCGTTCATCCATGCAGTTAGAATATTCTGTATATCCTGATTGGCCCTTTCAACTGAGCCTTGTGTTTGACTGTGATGAGGCTTTCCATGAACTATCTTAACATCTTTACACATAGCGCATATTTCAGATATGACTTGATTACTGAATTCTCTACCATTATCTGATTGCAATATTGCTGGAGCATCAAATGTGGCAAATTGAACAAAGGGTAAACCTTCTGACCATTTATTTGTATCGTTATCGTTCATCCATGCAGTTAGAATATTCTGTATATCCTGATTGGCCCTTTCAACTGAGCCTTGTGTTTGACTGTGATGAGGCTTTCCATGAACTATCTTAACATCTTTACACATAGCGCATATTTCAGATATGACTTGATTACTGAATTCTCTACCATTATCTGATTGCAATATTGCTGGAGCATCAAATGTTAAAAATATTGGAAGAACGTGATACGCTACTTCTTCCGCCCTCTTAGTTTTCAAAGGTCGTAGCTGGACAAACTTAGTTAAATGATCTTGATACACCATTATGAACTTATAATCGCCATCTCTGTTTGACTGCAGATCTATCAGATAAACTTGAAATCTTGAGTTTAACTCAGAACTGATCATTGGTTTCACAACAATACCTTTCTTAGCTGCACTGTGTTTCATTTGACACTGCTTGCATAAATTTAAATACAACATTACAACTTCATATGTAATATTTTTGTATTTATTTTGCAACTGTTTAAGCATACGTGT
This sequence comes from Maratus michaelseni, assembly GCA_963931845.1. NCBI lineage: Eukaryota > Metazoa > Arthropoda > Arachnida > Araneae > Salticidae > Maratus > Maratus michaelseni. Next base: position 249,436,884 of record OZ007599.1, read on the forward strand.
TCTTCCTCCGTGGCCTATTCTGGTGTGAGTTTCATATAGTATACTGAACATCACATTATCACATAGTATACTGAAGTCCTCATTGGTAACATAATACTGTATATTCGTTTCTCCTGGTTTTAATGGTACAATTAACTTCTCTTCATCATTAATTTTTAAAACGTCAAAACGTTTTAATCGTCTGTAATCCAAAGGTGTGTTGCACTTAGTTTTAGCAGAAACCACTTCAGAAAGTATTTTAGAGTACTTTTCTTGAGAAAAATAGAAACAATTGTCTTCTCGTTTACCTGCAATTAATGCATTTAACTTTTCAAGAAAAAGATCACGATTCACTGCAGTATCCATTCTGTATAAATTAGGGTATCGGGAAAAAAAGTAAGAAAACGTTGCTCTCACCATCAAACCTTGCATAAGACTGACAAAGCTGGCTGACTCCACCAGAACAAAGGATTTGGCGGGACGCCAGTCGTCTCTTTGTCGGCTCAGGGCCTTCTCGATGATCGCGCTGCGCGCGCAGGTCAGTAACACTTCTCTCCGGGCCGGAATGTACGGATCGTGACGTCAGACCTTCACGCTAGCTACCGCAAGGGAGAAAGAGATTCAAGCTCCTCTCTTTTCGACCTCCACCAGAGCATATCTGTGATTGTCGACATACACCGGTGAGGGTCCGAATGCACAAGAATGTAATGAAATATTCGATCTTTCGCCGACGTATTTGGTGTTTGTTGACATTCACCGGTGAAAGTCGACATTCTCCAATTTCGGTCTTTCACGGTAACATATGTATATATATATATATATATATATATATATATATATATATATATATATATATATATATATATGACACGTGTCATGCTGTAACTCTCTTATTTATGAACGGATTTGGATGTGACTGAGTATGTGTATAGGTCATACCAAGGTCTCGACCAAGTTCGTTGGCCAGCTTCATGCGCCATCTTGTTTCAAAATGGCGGCCAGTTATTTTTTTTTATTCAAAAAGATGTATGAAAAGTTATAAATTGAAAAAGTTGTTTCCGTTAAGTGTTAGATCGTAATACAAGGATTCCGGAGCATTTTTTGTTTTGGCTTTATCTTACAGAATGTCTGAGATATAGCTGTTTGAAATTCTATGTTGGCTGATATTTTGAAACAATCTGATTTTTGTTGTGTTCTAATCTGTTTTGTTGTGTTGTCATGCTGAAATTTGCATTAAAATTCAGTATTAACGAAAACCGGGATTGAATCTTCTATAATCAAATCTGGTTCCAAGCCTTTTAGCTTCGGGTGTTTGAGTAAAATGAGTGGAAATTTTAAAAAACACGGAATATGGAAGCTACCTTTTCCTCCCGGTGCAGGCCGGAAGGACTTTTTTAATGCTTGTTTCATTATTTGTAGAACGTTTATAATTTGAGATCAAAATGAAAAATTGTCCTAAGTTATTTATATTGAATAGGACTAATTCTTGTAACTAAAAATTAAGCATTGTTTCTGTTTCTGTTCTTAATTTGAAATGTATATTTAAAATATTTTCAGCTCAAATTACAGTGTTGAGTATCGCTATAATATTTAAATCAGTTTTTAACTAGTTTTGCATTTAAAAAGTTCTTGTATTTTGTCCACCAAAAGCCTATAACTATGACGCTTAGAAACCTTTAAAATTTTATTCAAATGTAGTATAATTTACTGTAAATTTTATTATAAATTTGAAGGATTTAATTTATTGCGCCATTTTCAACTAAAATTTACGTAAATGCATTTTGATAACCTGCAATTTATTGTTAACACCAGAACTCATGATATTCCACATGTGTCAAGTTACCAGTAGCAGAAAATATGACAGGATACATACGCAGAAGACTTTTAATTCAGTTGGCAGATTGTTTTTAGAGCAATGTTCACATACCTTTATTTATATTTTTGGCAAATGGCTAAAAACAACATTTTTTAGTGTAATGTCTAAATAAGAGATCAATAAATGTTTTACTTAATCATTTAGAAAAGTACTTTTACAAATGAAAAAGTATTATCAAAATAAAAATATTTATGTTTTTGGCAAATGGCTAAAAACAACATTTTGCAGTGTAATGTCTAAATAAGTGATCAATAAATTTTTTTACTTAACCATTTAGAAAAGTACTTTTACAAATGAAACTAGTCGTTGGGGGCCACCGTAATACTTACCCATCATGGATATGCATAATGTAAAATATTAAAACAAAAATGTGTAAAGTACTTATAAAATGCATAGCAATTCAAATAAAATCGTGGCTTGATGACGTCATAACTTTATAGGCTCGATTACTGAATTGCTTGAAAGAGGTTTTTCCTTATAACTCCAAAAATAATAATCCTATTAACTAGCGGTTTATTGCATCTGATTAAGCATCAAATTTCCAATTAAAATATATCTTTGAAGTGAAATTTGGATGAAATACAGGGTCATGAAAAATCGAAGAGTGTGGAAAATAGGATTACAAATATCTCGGCAACTAATTATCCGATCGACTTCATGCTTTATGCAAAATTTATGTTTTTGTATTGTCTTTTATATTCATTTCTTAAAATAAGCAATTTCGAAAATTTTTATATACCTTTTATCAGAACGAATATTTCGAGAGTCCGAAAAAAATTGTTCCTGTTAATCGAGGTTATTGAAATGAAATAGGCTTCTTCCCATTATTACATACTAAGTACATACCAAATTGCAAGTCTCTATCTCAATTTTTTCGGGAGATAGAGCGTTTACAGACACACACACACACAGACACACAGACACACAGACGGACGGCAAAATTTTTTTTCTAAAAAGATGTTTTTTGGAATCTCCAGTGTCTGGAACGTGTAAATCCGTCAAAAAAAATTTTTCGATTTTCAAAACGATTACAAGACTTACCCTATACTACGTATCATGGGTAAGTAAAAGTACTATCAATATTATTTCGTTCATTCCGAAGTTACGAATGAACACGAAGATAGGCGTATTGTTTTCATCTTAATACGCGCACACAGCAATCGATTTGAGGTTTTCTATAAACAGAAAAAAATCAGTTAGGAGGATAGTTTACTTTTATGAACTTTAATAAAATTCTTCTCTGGATCTGAAATTGAGAAAATAAATCTTGCTTGAATTTGTTGTTTGGGTATCAGGGTTGAGCTTTGGTTAAAGATTTCTTCTAAAAAATAGACTAATTATATGTAGTTAACTCTAAAAAACATTACTCTGAATAGCCTATCTTTCTATATCTATAAATATAATTACAAAGAAATGTGTGGCTGATTATCGAAGATTCCTAGAAACATTTAAGTGCAATAATTGCTTCGGATGTTTGATGCTTTATGGAATTTCATTAATAGAATTAAAATAAAAGATAGCAAGCATTACATATATGAAACAATAATTAACATAATTCAGGGTAAAGTTTTAAATTTAGTTAAAAATATACTGAAAAAATTCACGATCTCTGTAACAGAATTCAATTCTTCCGTTAAATTCTTGTTTTATATAAGACCCTGAAGAACAAGAAAGCTATTTTGTCTGAGTATCATTCATAAGGATTTAATTTAATTTCGTTTTGTTTTTATACGAAAAAACTACCATATTCCGATAATTAACATAATTCAAAGGTAAATTTTTAAATTTGGTTACAAATATATTGAAAAAAAAAATCACGTTCTCCATATCAGATTTCAATTCCTCCGTTAATTTCTTGTTTTATATAAGATCCTGAAGCATAACTTAAGAAAGCTATTTTGTCTGAGTATTATTCATCAGGATTTAAGTTAATTTCTTTTCCTTTTTATACGAAAAAACTGCGAAACGTTTCAGTATTTGCACTTAATAAAAATATTCATCTTTATTTGAGGATGTTTTTTTACCTACTATTAACTGATATTGAATTTTATAATTAAATAAAAATAGATTAGGCTTGTGTTCTTGCTTATTTTGTTTGTTTAAAAAATGATTAATAAATTTGGTTAAGTGCATATTGAAGACAATCACGGTTTCTATAACAAGGTTTTTATAATTTTCCTGTTAAATTCTGGTTTGATATAAGATCCTGAAGCGCACCCTAAGACAGATATTTTGGTTGAGTATCATTTATCAGGATTTAAGTAAGTTTATTTGCCTTTTATACGAAGAAACTCCGTAAAACTTCTATATCTGCACTTAATACAAACATTTATATTTATAAGAGCATATGCATGATGATTTTAGCAAATGATACCCCTTATAGATGTTAGTGTTTTTGTAAGTGATGTTAGATTATTTTCTTTTTCTTTTTTAACGAGATATGCCTTGTGTTTTTACTTATTTTGTTTGTTTTAAAAAAATAATAATAAATTTGGTTAAATGCATATTAAATGCAATTACAATTTCTGCAACGGAATTCCTTTCAATTCTCTCCGTTAAATTCTAACTTGATATAAGATCCAGAAATAGGAGAGCTAGTTTGATTGAGTATCATTTAACCGAATTTATGTATGTTTCATCTACTTTTACTGGAAGGAATTCCGGAACTCTTATGCAACAGAAATTAATGCAAACATTTATCCTTATTTGATAATATGCACGATATTTTCCAGCTAACATTAAATGATATTGATTACTGCAAACTCTTTAAAATTGAATTGCGTTTGTGTTTTTGCTTATTTTGTTCGTCTAAAAAAATAAAAATAATGAATATAATTCAATGATAAAATATTTGCTAAATACATATTGATGAATATAACGATTTCTGCAACAGAATTCCTAAGATTTTCCTAGTTAAACATAGGTTTGATATAAGATACCGAAGCACAACTTAAGAGCTCTTAAGAACTATTTACGTTGAGCATCATTTACAAGATTTACCGAAATTACTTCCTTTTTATAAGAAACTCTGAAACATTTTTGTATCTGTACTTAATAGAATCATTTATCTTTATTTGAGAATATGCGCAATCTTTGTTTTCAGATAACATTAAATGACGTTGAATCCTATCACTTATTTAAAAATTAGATTTTTTTTTGTTAATGTGTTTTTATAACCTAAAATTGGATGTCTTCACTGAATTACTGATATTCCCCATGTCATTAGATTAAGGGTAGTAAACCCATCTATACTCATAAAAGAAAGCTGTTTGTCCGTGTGTGTGTGTGTCTGTGCGCGATGGCTAGGAAACCGCACGTAGAGGTCTGACAATTTGGATGACGTTAGATGAAGGCAGATCCGAATGCACCCGAGGCTTAGATTTAATAAAACCGAGATATTAACCGATATATTAATTAAATACCATAATGAACATCGCAAAATGGCACACTGTCGCAGTTGTCCAGCCCAAAACGGATCTTGAAGCAGAGAAGAAAGAAGCGGTGAAAATCGTTCCATTTTTTCCTCATTTTGAAACTGCAGCTAGCGCTGTTCAGGACGAAATACTTAAAAAAAAAAATACAGACTTATCCTTTACATTTCTAAGGATGTATTTGAATATTAATATTTACATTAATATATACTCTTTCAAAAATATTTTCCAAACGTCAATTTCGTAATTTTTTTTTTTTTTTTGCTTCCGCATATTTATAAGTCCATATCCGCTTTCATGATGGAAATAAAAAACTCCCACTTATTTATGATACTTTTGCCTTTTTAACTATGTCTTTGTTTAAAAAAAATATTTGAAGAGAGTTTTGCGTGTTAATTCTACTTTAGAACAGTTTCAGGGGCAGGGAGGGGTTCGCTTCTGTGCATGTGCTGGGAAACATCTACATTTTCCCACAATGAGATATATCATTTCGAGTTTTAAAAGAGGGAGGAGAGGGGGAGGGGGTATATTATTTAGGTTTTCTCAGGAACTCTTGGGCAGAATTGAAAGTTTAATGTATCTAATATCGTCAGAAATTAAATCGGCAGTCACTACAGCGAGAGTCACTTAGTTTGTTTAGATAGAATTTTATTTTAAAAAAACATTCAAATTCGAAGGTTTACGCTGCCAAAGGCAGTGGGACCCTCCAATATTATAGGTTCGTTTGGAAAGGTTTCCATTTAAAAATATAAATTCTTTCAAAATTCATTTTAGGTATATTTAAGGTTATTATGACGGACCTAAGGTAGAGCCCTGCATCGGGTCGGGTTACCCGCTTTTACCCGCACCCGACCCGAAACGCAAGTGGGGTTGACTTCTACTTTTTACTACGAGTCGGTTTTGCGTCGACTCGCTTTTTCAAAAGAATGTCCACAATATTTTTTTCAGGTTAAATATATATATACAATAAGAACTATAGCGAGTTCCACAATGGACACTCTCAAAAAGCGGACACCTCTATTTGGCGAACGCTTTTTCAATTCCTGACACTTATATATTATTTATACGCTTATACCTTAGAAGAGTGAGGCACCTCCAAATCTACGCACACGTAGCATGTGTATGTAAGTATAAACTATCACAAATATGATGCATGTGTTTTTGTGTGTATCATAAGTGAAATGTTGGTAATGTTTTTCATATTCTGAGAAAAGAAAAAATAGTTCTTAACTGCATCATAAAAAAGAATAATCTATGATTACATTTCTTACTATGATTACATTTCATGTAGTAGTAAATTGAATATATATACTATTCAAATACGTCATATTCAAATACATATTTATTTTAATCTGAAACACAGTTATGTTCAAACTTTTTTGTGAAAATCCCAACAATTAGGACTTGCAAAAAACCTAAATATGACCCGGAAGAATTATTCTAGGATAAACCCGACACGCAGAAACAAAATTAGAGTCATCCCGACCCGAAAAAAAAAAGAAACAACCCGACCCGACGCAGGACTCTATTCAAGGATCTCGAGGTGTTCACTATTCAGAGGCTTCACTATATTTGAATATTAAAGAATATAGATTTTCCCATTTTTCTATATAAAATATAAAATTTGTGTTAGAGATATAACTGTACATTACTTTTCATAATAGCATTAAAACATGATTTATTGTCCTTTCATTGTGGGTTGCGGGTTGAAGTCTTTCGGATGCGGGTCGGGTTGCGGGTCAAGAAATTTTATTTTGTTGACTTCGGATCAGGTTGCTGGTTGACTTCAAATTAAATTTCCGAGTTCGGGTCGGCTACAGCCCGAGCCGTGCAGGACTCTAGCCTGGGGTACGCCGGTCTTTCGTTTAAAATATAAAATCAAAACAAACCGGAGCTTGCGTAACACTCCCGATGAACGCTGCCGAAGGCAGTAAAGCTCCCAACTCTATGTTTGTTTCGATATATTTTTGTTTAAAAATATAAACAGATACATATTCGAAGGTGCACGCTCCGAAGGCAGTAAGGCCCCTAACATTAGATTCGTCTGGAAAGATTTTCGTTTAAAAATTTAAAATCATTCAACACTAATTATAGGTATTTAAGGTTACTGTCACGGGTCCGGGCAATTCTAGACCCGGGTGGGTCAGCTAGTTAATTAATAAATTTAATGATTTATGAAACTTATGAAATAAAGATTATGATGTAAAGATAAATAGTATCTATATTTGCATATTTGAATCATGAAGTATTTGGTAATTAATATATTCAATGATAACTTCTTGAATTTGGTTAAAAACATATTGCATAAAATCACGATTCCTGCAAAAGAATTTCTCCCATTTAAACTCAGGTTTGATATAACATACTGAAGCACCACTTAAGAACTATTTTCGTTGAGTATCATTTACAGGATTTACGAAAGTTTCTTTTTATTTCATAAGAAGAAACTTTGGAACACTTTTCTATTTTTACTTAATAGGAACATTAAATTTTATTTAAGAATATGTACGGTATTTTTTTCAACTAAGATTAAATGTCGTTGAATCCTGTAACTTACTTTAGAATTAGATTTTCTTTGCTAATATGTTTCTAAAATCTAAAACTTTGAGACATCTTCAATGAATTTATGACATGCCATTAATTAAGAAAGCTAATGCTTTATGAAATTTCTTAAACGGAAGTAAAAATAAATAATAATATTATTTCCATATTTAAAACATATAAGTATTCGGTAATTAATATATTCAATGATAAATATTTGATTTTGGTTCAATATATATAGAAAAAAATTACGATTTCTGGAAGAGAATTCTTATAATCCCCTGAGTTAAACTCCAGTTTGATATAAGTGATACTGATACACAACTTAAGAACTATTTTCATTCAATATCATTTACAGCATTTAGAAAACTTTCTTTTTGTTTCATAAGAAGATACTCCGGAACACTTTAGTATCTGTACTTAATAGAAACATTTATCTTTATTGCGTACAGATAGTAGTAGTTGACATATAATTGATAATATGTACGATATTTTTTTCAGCTAACATTAAATTATAATGAATTATGAAACTTATTTAGAAATTAGAATTGGTTGTTTTTTAATAATGTGTTTCTGTAACTTAAAACTTATAATTTTCATTGAATTTATGACATTCCATGTGTCGTTAGACACAGTACTGTAAACTAATTAATTAAAAAATTTAATGCTTTATGAAATTTTATAAATTCAGGTAAAATTAAATAAAAGATTTAGACAATTAATATAATTCAATAACATATATTTGAATTTTGTTAAATACATATTGAATAATAGCTCGATTTTTGTTACAGAGTTTCGTATAATTGTTCCTGTTAAACTCTGATTTAATATAAGATCTAGAAACACCGCTTAAGAAAGCTGTTTTGGTTGAATACTATTTATTAGGATTTTCATAAGTCTACGTTTATACGGAGAAACTCGGTCACACTTCTCTATCTTTGTTTGATACGAACATTTATATTTATTTGAGAACAGATGCGCACTTTAAAAAAATATTTTTTATAACTAATATTAAATGATGTTGAATTCTGTAGCTTATTTTGAAAAGTAGATTTGGTTTGTGTTTTACCCTTTTTGTTTGTCTAAGAAGTAAAAATCATAAATTTGGTTAAATGCATACTAAAAAAAATAAAAAGTTTTGTAGCAACTCTCTATAATTCGACGACTGAAACTCTGGTTTAATATAAAATCCTAAAATACAACTTATGAGAGCTATTTTGGTTGAGTATCATTTATCAGGATATACGTTAGTTTCTTTTTTCCAAGACAGAAAAGAAACTCTAAGAAATTTCTGCATCTATACTTAAGGCAAACATATATTATTTGAGAGCATGTATGATGTTTTTAACTAATATTAAATTATATTGAATACTGCAATTTATTTAGAAATTATATTTGGCTTGTACATTTGATTCTTTTGTTCGCCTAAAAATGAAATTATAAATCCACAAGTAGAAAAAAATGCAGCGGTAAAAATAATCAATTCTAGATCTGAAAAATGTTATTTTTGGATTTCTTCTTGCACACTTTAACTTTGAGATTAAAAGGGAGAGTTTGGATACAGCCCTGGTTTGAAGAACGCAACTTTAAATCCTCAGACTAATTAGACGAAATAATTTTGAATTATGTATACACTTTTATTAAAAAAAATTATCGTTAAATGTGTAATTTGTAAAATGGAGTAATACGATATTATATTTTATTTTTATGTACGTATGGTTAATTGTGTTTCAGCATATCATGCACCTGTTTATTATTCAATATAATCTATGACTGCAAAAACTACATAAGCCCACTTTATTTAGAAAAGCATTTTTTTTATTGCAAACATGTTTGTGAGGGTAGGCACACATGTGTAGACAAAAATTACACAGGTTCATTTATCCGTTGCCACTCATAATTGTAGTTTATTGCAAAAAACAAAATAATTAGTCAATGATAACACCAAGATGTATTACAATATTCCAATAACTAACAGCAGAACAAGAAGAAAATATAATCGAACACAATGGTGAATATGACTATGCACCTTGATGAATAGGCATCGATTATTACATATTTTGAATAACGCTGTTTCCGAATAATAATCTTTGCATTATTTAATCGGAGAATTCTACGATTTAATAAGGCGAAAATTATTATTAGGAAATAGCGGTATTAAAAATCCATAATATTTGACACCTCTGCATTTAATATGAATCATTAAAACATTTAATTTTTCTCGTTGGTGTATTTTGTACTTCATTGGATGTTATAAATTTAAAATACATATTTAAATTGTTTGAAAATATTGTCACATATGCTAATATTAAGGTTTTTGTTAATAATTTTGTAATAAATGGTAATTGTATTGAATTAAAATTAATGTTATAAAACATTCCTAGAAATTTAGAAATATATGTTGCACAAAATACACCGCAGGGGAAGTTTTGCTGCGTGAATTTGCACGAGTATTTAAAAGTTAAGATTCAGGCGTGAAGAATTTGCGCCTATTTTGTCAAATACCGAATAAAAGTATGATTAATATATTTTTTGTATCATTTGTAGGAACCTGCATCATTGACTGCAAGAAAAACATAAGTAGGAAGGGTTTTTTTTAAAGATTGTTTTAGTTTTAATTCTTATAATATATAAATAACAGATATTCGACATATATATTTAAAGATTTAAGAAATAGTTAACACCGAAAAGTTCTTAAAATATATAGCATTTTTGTGTAGACCAGTTTTTGTCTTACATCCTGAACGAATCTGAAATCTCGGACTTCGTAGTGTTTGAAATTAGTGATTCAATTGTATATAGTCCTGCAGTAAAGAAATGTGTGATCATCCCTACTACTCTGCCGCAAATCATCGCATAGAAATATAACAGTTACCAATCGATTGGTAATAACGTGTATTAATTAATGCTATAGTTAAATATTGCATAGAGGGGTTTGTCTACATATAGAAATTGTACCAAACTTGAAAAATTTCAATACTAATGTTTAATTTTGACATCATATTTGCATTTTTTGGAAACTTGGATTTTTTGGTTTATTTTAGTATACCAGGCAGCAAGTCATTCCGTCAAGTAATATAGAATTTATACGGGTTTAAAGTTTGGAACTTCTAATGTTAAATTCATTTTTAATCATTGCAAAATAGATTACGAAATGTGTTTTAAGCATAATTGAAAAACTATTTGGAGGAATGAGCTATATTTTGGATTGGCATATTTAAAGCACCTAGAATTCGATTTCTGCTGAAAAAAATCATAGGTTACGGATTTTTAAAAAACGGATCCTATAAAATCCTGAAAAATAATTTCAATATATATATAATTTCAAGATTAATTTCCAAAAAATATGATTTCTCGCTTATGACTGTTTTAATAGAAATCGATTTCTAGAAGTTTCATCTAGAAATACCAAATATGAGGATCTAAAATTACAGTTCATTCCGCCAAGTCGTTTTTGAATTATGCTTAAAAAACTACCCGCTTTGCAATCTGTTTTGTAACGATTAAAAATGAATTTAAGATTTCCAAACTTTAAACCTGTATAATTCCTAAACAACTTGACTGAACGACTTCCCGTTTGCTATCTGGCAGAAAACTGCACCGAAGAATCCAAATATGATATCAAAATTAGGTGTTGTATGCAAAAGTTTAAGTTTAGTACAATTTCTGTATGTAAACAACTTTGGAAATAAAATTTAAGTATAACATTATTTAGTCGACTTTATTACTAATCGATTCGTACCAGTCATATTTTTATACAATAATTTGCGGCAAAGTTAGTAGGAGGTGATCACTTTTTTTCCAGGACTGTATAAAAAATCGAAAAGTTTCGAGTTCTCATTTATGAGTAAACTTATTAAACAGTGCATTATTAAAAATTAATAATAAACAAATATTTTTACATCGGTATTATTTCTTTCACAGAATTATTGGCAACAGAATTGAATAAAAAATGAGAAAAATAAGTTCTAAAGGTAGTGCACCAAACTTCAAGTCTTTCCGTATAAAGGGTATTCTTTCTTCCCTGCAAAGAATTTAAAGCGGAAGCAAAGCAAAAGAGGTTAGCAAATCGAGTTTCAGTATTTCTCCCTTTAAATATTTCAAGATTATAGCTATTTTTGTGGCAACTTTCAGAGAAGCAAGTATTTGCAAGACTCTTTTGCTGCAAAAGAAAAGCTTAGTTTCTATTTCACCAAAAGTTTTTGCAATTTCTTTCTTTCTTTTTTCTATTCATTGTATGATGCATATTTACTTAATTCTTTGCTACAAGTTTAAATTTTATTATTTCTTCTAGCATTTTAAAATTTTATTTATGACTTTTAAGATACTTTTTCTTTATCATGTTAGGAATCCAGCGTCTTATTATAAAGTTATGTGTATATATTAAACATCAAAAGGATATACGATTTTAGAATAGAAATTCTCGGAGTACTGTTACTACAGTATAGATGTTTTTCTGTAATTTTAAAGAAGCTAGTGTTTTTAACCGCTTTTTGGTACAACAAAAAATGTTTGCTTCTATTTGACTAACACTTTTCGTGACAATTTTTTAAAATATTTTTTCTATTCATCTTTGATGCATGATTTATCTTTGATTTATCTTTTTCACTACAAGTTTAAACTTTATAATTTCTCCTCACATTTTACAGTTTAGATCTCATGATTTTAAAGATATTTCCTCTGTATTGTGTTAGGAATTCGACGTCTCTTCAGAAACGTGCATACATAAAGCATCAAAAGGACGTATCTTAGAATAGTAATTCTACAAGTAATTTTATAAACTTATAGCTATTTCTCCATAATTTGAAAGAAACTAGTGCTTTTAAGTACAGGGTATCCATATTTAAAATTCCCCTATTCAGAGCTATCTATAGACGTTACCATTCATCAGAAAAGTTTGAAACTTTATGGATGAATTAATAAAGGAATGGGAAAAACATTAAGAAAAAAAGTTTCGAATATGGCTACTAGAAGTCGTTAGCTACACTTTTTATTTGTACAGTTTTAATTACAGTGAAACATGTTCTACATGCTGGCCATAAATGTCAACTATCATCTGATATCTGAAACCACAAGATGGCATGTTCTACATAGTTGAGCCAAGTATGTGTTTGGAAATGTTGAGCATGTGCTGCGAATCTTTAGCTAAAGTAAAGTTCTTGGACTGTCATGGCTTACCGGATGTTTCAAATTTCCCAAAGCAAAAAATCGCATCAGTTGAGGTGTGGGGATCGAGAAGGCCACATATGGTTAAAGTGCCGTCTGTATGACACGATCTTTTGTAAAATGTGTTTCCAGACAATGAACCTTATACACGACTAAAATTCGTCTGCTGGCGGTATTTACTTTGAAATATTAGCATAGTGCTCTAGTGGTACGTATTAATGATTTTTGCTAAAAATACCACAAAAAATTGTTGTAGTATTAGATACCTAATATATTGTAACATAAATTCAAAATGTTGTTCTGTATACGACAAAATTTCGCTAAATTTGCAAAATTTTGATTAAACATTATAGATGCAACTTGGGTCGAGGTTGAAGCTCATATGCTGGTGGTATTTGCGCCTGCGCATACTGGTATACTGGCGGTACAGAAACTAGAATAACGGATCAAAATACCACCAGATTTGGGATGTGCCGTCACATGCATAATGTCCATTGCGAGTGGTGAACCCTCTGAAAACAAGTTCTTTGTGAATCTTTGTAGGTTTAATAACAGCCGCTGCGTGACGCCTAAACAATTTGCAACTGTACTAGGGGATTCCGCAGTAATATGCCCTTTGGTGGCCATATTTGGAACAAGATGTTTTTGCTGTATGTGTTTCTCATACCTTTATTCAGTCTCCAAAAGTTTCAGAATTTTCTGATGAATGTTTACGCCTGTAGGTAGCTCTGAATAGGGGAACTGTAATTACAGACATCCTGATTTTGTAGTGAAAAAAAAAAAATTAGCTTCTACGCTTTTCGTAATAATGTTTTCTTTTTTTTATGTTTTATGTATGTTTTACCTAATTTTCGTTATAAGTTTAAACTTTATTATTTATTCTCGCATTTTAAAATTTTAATCATGACTTTTAGGTAGCTTTCAATACAAAAAAGTCCTTCCGGCCTGTACCGGGAGGAAAAGGTACCTTTCCTATATCTTCGTTTTAAAATTTTAGCTAATGTTACACGAAAACAGCAAGTTAAAATACAAAGAAACGTTTACAAAAGATTCGTTAATACTGAATTTGAATAAGAAATTCGCAAAAATTATTGAGCAATAGCCAAATTGGCCTCATTTATGAAGACTTATTTTGGTCGCCAAATTTGGCGATATTTCGCCAAATGTCGCCAATTTTGGCACTAACGGATATGAATATATAGTTTTATGCGTATGATTGGGAAAATTATTACAACAATGAAAGAAAATAATTTGCGAGTAATCGCGTTCATGTGCTGTTTTGTTTCAAAATCTCAGCCACCCTAGAATTTCAAACTGCTCTATCTCAGCCATTTTTTGAGATATATATATATATATGGATATATCTATACAAATAAATCAACATTTGGACGGAGGGTGGTTTTGGGGTCTGGGGGTCATGATCGGTGAAAATATATCGAAATTTTCCGTAACTGCTTTCCTCCGAACGGCTGCAATAGGTAGTTTTATACTTTTTGGTATTGAAAGCTACCTAAAAGTATAAAGCTACCTATTACAGCCGTTCGGAGGAAAGCAGTTCCGGAAAATTTCAATATATTTTCACCGATCATGACCCCCAGACCCCAAAACCACCCTCCGTTCAAATGTTGATTTATATATATATATCTGACCTATGTCATACGATAACGCTCGTATTTATAAATCAATTTGGATGAAACTAATTGTGTGTATTAAGCTAACCAATGTCTCGACCGAGTTCATTGGCCAGCTTGGTCCGCCATTTTGTTTCAAGATGGCGGCCATTTAAAAATTTAAAACTAAAATAAATATACAAAAAAGTTAAAAATTCAAATTTATTTTTTAATTACGTGTTAGGCCTTGATACAAGGATTCCAGAGCATTTTTTGGTTTACCTCTATCTTAAAAAATGGCTGAGATAGAGCTGTTTGAAATTCTAGGGTGGCTGACAATTTGAAACAAAACAGCACATTAACGCGATTACTCGCAAATTATTTTCTTTCATTGTTGTAATAATTTTCCCAATCATACGCATAAAACTATATATTCATATCCGTTAGCGCCAAAATTGGCGACATCGGCGACAAAATTGGCGACATTTGGCGAAATATCGCCGAATTTGGCGACTAAAATAAGTCTTCATAAATGAAGCCAATTTGCTATTGCTCAATAATTTGGCAAATTTCTTATTCAAATTCAGTATTAACGAATCTTTTGTAAACGTTTCTTTGCATTTTAACTTGCTGTTTTCGTGTAACATTAGCTAAAATTTTAAAACGAAGATATAGGAAAGCTACCTTTTCCTCCCCGTACAGGCCGGAAGGACTTTTAACATATTTTCTGTGTATTATGTTATGAATTCAACGTTTTTGTTAGAAAAAATGTATACGTAAAGCATCAAAAGGGTATATCTGTACTTAGAATAGTTATTATATCCCAGTCATTTTACAACTTTTTAACTTTTTAACTATTTATCTGTAATTTTATAGAAGCTAATGTTTTTAAGTATTATTTGGTGCAACAGAAAATGTTAGTTTCTATTTTACCAACACTTTCTCCTTTTTTTTTCTTTTCATGAGTGATACATGGTTAATATAAGTCTTCGAAGCAAGTTTAAACTTTATGAATTCTTCTCGTATTCTAAAATTTTAATCATGGCTTCTAAAAATTTTCTCTGTAATGTGTTATGGATTTAACATCTTATTAGGAAAGTGCATACTGTGTGCCACTTATTGTTTATCAGTAGTTAATTTCTGAACTGTTACTTTTAGAGGTATAGTTTCAATTTAAAAAAATGTTCCAAATGTTGTTCTTTATCATATGAAAATCGATTTATGACAAAATAGTTATTTTTCAAAAGTTGTGAAATTTAAATTTTTATACGGTCCTTGGATCCTATGAATTATATTTAGAAAACCTTATTTATTTTCTAACAAAGTAAAGAAGTAAAATTCTATTTTTGTACGACCAGAATTTTGCGAGTTATGATACTTCGAATTCTGTGAAATTTTAGCGTTTTCTGGCGCTAAAAACGGAAAAACGCGTGTTTCGTGCTAGAAACGCCATTTAAGAATTAGCTATTGTTCAACGATAAGAAGTGACAGTGTGTATAATATCAATCATCATAAACATTAGAATGGTGACTCTCCGAGTAACTTTACAGCATTATAGTTCAATTTAGGAGGCAATTTTAAAGAAACAAGTGTTTTTAAGGGGACATAGTATCTTTGCACCTACAAAATTCAATTGTTAAATTTTTTTAAGTTGGCACTTTAAGAACATTTTAAAGCAAACCGCATTGAAATCCGTTAAAAATTGTGCTTGTAGCAGTAAAAAAACTTAAATATAAACCGTGACTTGTTCTTTTTAAAAGTAAATCTTTAAACTTCATTTTCCCAGTTTCTAATTTTTATATTTTCTCGCAAGATTAATAAAACAATTATAAACGTAGAGTTATGAAACTTTATGTTGTACATACGGATCTTTATTCTGTGAACCACAAATTTGTTAATGGTAGTAAAAATTTTATTTTGTAGCATGAAAATTTTAATAATTTCAAATATGTATGCATTTTTTTATTCTAAAAAATATTGAAACATTAAATAAGTTTTAAACTCGAGGTTTACAGACTAAAGGAAATATCTAGCTTTAATTTAATATTATAAAATAGGTTCGATTGTATATCTTTAAAAAGTTATCTTGCAAGAAAAACGAGGAAAGTTAATTCTTTTTATTTTTATTTTGTGTGTACATATTTTCTATTGTTTAAAAAATACATTTATTTAATTGCTAAAATAGATCTAAATTTTTAAACTTATTGCTTTATTTTACAATCTGTAATCATCTCATTTTAATGAGAGTCAAAGTTTTTGTTTATAATTAAACAAAAAAGTATGTCAAAATGCACAAGTTTTGGTTTTGAAAGATACTATGTCCTCTCAATACTCTCTTAGTACAATAGAAAATGCTATTTTTATATTTTACTAAAAAACATTTTCGGGAATAATTTCCTTCGCTCTTTTTTTCCATGTATTATGTGTTTAGTGGTTAGTGCGCTGGAAACTATACAAAAGGTGATGGGTTCGAATTCCAAATTAGGCATGGATGTTTGTAGTTTATATGGTAGTTTATAGGCATGGATGTTTGTAGTGGCATAGCCAGGGAGAGGGTCCAAATGATGGATACCAGTAATAATGTAAAGTTTTCATCACACTGATTATAGCAGAAAGTTTTTCGATTAGATAACTGAAAGAAAACTTTACAAAATTAGTGCTATCTAGAGTATCGGAACCCCACACCCTGGCTACGTCACTGGATCGAATTCCTCTTTAAACGGATGTCCAGTCTTCTTAGCCCTTGTGTACAAAAGATGATCATAGCACCCGTCACCAATCAACCAATCAATACATGTATCATGCAGGGTTTACTTAATTTTTTGCTACAAGTTTAAACTTTATGGTTTCTTCCTGTCTTTCTTATTAATTTTAATCCTGCCTTTTAAGATATTTGAAGGTTTTGAAGATATTTGAAGATACTTGAAGATATTTTAAGTGATACAAATTACACTGTTTTTCTTCATAGTCAAGAACACTAAAGCATTTGTCGTAATAATCTTGTGTTTGTATGCCAGCATTATAAAGATGGCCGCTTGTGAAGTTACCCATGATCTTACGTCATCTTCCGCCTCATCATCGTACCTTGAATACTAGGCCTAAGCTGTGATGCAGAAATGACGGCTGTCGTAGACGGATTTTTTTCCAGCGTTTGTACGATCCCTTGAATTTGAATACCAATAATATCTAAAAGTTTTATCCCCCTAATTTTACCGAGATTAAATAAGTCAAAGTAAACTTTTACAAAATACTGGTGTCAAAATTCAGGGGGCAGTACAAACTCTTAAAAGAAATTCGCCTACGACAGCCGCCATTTTTGTGTTAGAGCGTACGCTTAGTATTCAGGAAACGGTGGTCTCGTCATCGCCACCAAAGCGCTGTCCTCCCAAGAATTTATTTCTTCAAGTACAAAGAAAAGTGAATACAGATAACTAGACAAAGCAGTTCATCATCCCAGATAGAAGACTGTTTATCACTTCATCGGGTTTGATCGTTCTGCCTGAATTGAACAATCAAATCCACCTTCTAACCATTCCATCACATATAACTGTATCATCGAATATCTCAAAGAAGAAATCTTTGGATTTCTCTTAGACGCATATTCTTTACATTACAAAGCGGATTACAGGACGAATTTCGCAACCGGTGGGAACACCTATTGTCTTAAACATCAATGCCGCATTAATACATGCGTCAACGTTCCACCATACGAATTGTTCTATTATGACGCATTTTTCAGCCACCGAGGATGTGATACTGCGTGAGCAAAGTGGCGCTATTTTTCGGGAATGCCGGAAGAATAAGTTTCCGCAACATATTTTCTGAATAACTCTCGTATTACATGCTAATAAATGCTATACATTTCCCCATGTGCCATTTGCACAACGTGGGTCTTATTTTCCATCTGGAGCAATCAGATATATTGAATGATACCAATAAAGTTTATTTGAGTTTATTTTGCTAAATATTGCACATTTTGTTTTACAGAAACATAGGTGCGTGATTACTGCTTAATGGTACGATTTCGTTTTTTAATTTTCATTAATAAACTAGAGGATTAAGCTTGGGCTTCCTGGTGTACAGAACATAGGAAAAACCGTTTTTTTATATTGAAACCTCTAATAATTTTTTCTACATTTATATATTTTTAAATTGCCCAATAACACCACCAAAGAGCATTTTTATATGGAAAATATCAATTATCTAATCAAATGAAGTTTCAAAATTTATTAAAAGAGATACTTTCATTTAAAAGCCAAAGAAATCACAGAAATTTTTGCTACTTACGGCCGCCTTTGTTATTCTGATTATTTTAGTATTAGGCACGTAGCTCTATTTAAATTTGTGTCTTATTTATATTATTTATTTTTTGATGAAATGTTAATTTTGCTATCGAATATTATCAGAAAACAAACACTGAACAATTTATATTGTTTTAAGTGCAAACAGGTCAATCTTCCGTAATCGAGTTCCGTAAACGCGATAGAGATGGAGTTTTAAAAAATAATGCTCGAAAATTATTTTAAAAATCAAAAAAACAGTAAATTGAAATACAGTTTTCAAACGAATTGCATTTGAGAGTACATTTTATTCAATACGCGGCGGCGTAAAAATTAAAATTATATGATGGTTAGAAGTATTTAACTTCGCGAAAAAAGGGAAATGGATGTTGCCACCCTTTATATGACGTCAGCGTTACTTATCGACATACATTTGCTTTATAATATAGATACTCAAATATGGAAAGTAACATTTAATAAGGATAAATATATGGTCTTTTATTAATTACAGTGAGCTCTGCATCATATCTGTCAGATTGCTTCTATCAGCCTGGTAATGTGTAGTTTGCGTGTCACTTCTGTCATGGAAGATATAGTTCAAAAGTTTGATTGAAGATTTAAAATAACAATATTTTGAAATTTTTTTTTTCCTTTTTTGAACCACTCAGTATCAAGCATTTAATTTCGTAAAAGTTGAAAAAACAAAAGCTTTTAATAAAGGGTTAACACTAGAACCACGATGACGGGTTATTTTGACCCGTACCAAATGAAAAAATGTGGATCCGAAACAGAAATGTTTTCATAAAATAAGTTAAATATATACTTCACAAAAATAAGTAAAATCAATAAGTTAAAAGTTTTAAATAAAAATTCTGGTGTGAAATATTTTTATGAAACTTGAGTAAAGTTTCCCGTTCTAGTGTTAAACAGAATTCTATTTGGTCAATAATGACAAAAGTATAAATGTAATAGAAACGATTTTAACATATGACTTTAAAGAGTTTTCTTTTCGAACTATAAAATAATGTTCGAAACTTTGAAAGATAAATTTAAAGAATGAATTGGATGATGTTTGAACTGAAGCGTTACGGCACCAGAATGCGCTATCTGATTGATGAGAAAAATTCTTTATTTTACAAAATGGTTTAAGACAGTTCTCTCCAAAATAGAGAATCGAAAATGTCCTTAAATTACTGAGATTTTAATGCATTCATTTAGATTTGTATGTTCCATAATACATTTATTAAATATATTGCTACAAGATGATGCAAGTGTAAAATTGTTGAAAGAATAAATTCAATGCATTTCCTGCATTACACTGATGATACAAACCGTTATGGGAATCTTTGTGTGTCCAAATGAGTGCACCTGATAGTAAAAGAATAAAAAAAATTTTTTTTTCAAAAATTTAGAACCAAAATTGAATACTGGGTATAAAAAAATCATCTATTTTATCAGTATTAGGATTTCAAATCTGTGCGCAGTTTTTGCGCTTCTTTAACATTAAAGTAATATATTTCAAAACGGTCTGAAAAACGATCCTGTACAACAAACAGCTGCGGAGCTTTGCGGAATTAAGGGCTAGAAGTCGAAATTATATCAGCAGTACTTCTGAATTTGTCTGGGACATCTACAAATCAAAATAATAATTTTCGCGTTAATCAAAGTCCTTCTTTGACGAAAATGTCCCTCCCTATAATATTAGACTTCGCCAAAGAAACTGGTATTAAAATTGTAGAAGAAGTTGATGGTATTACGAACGAAATAAAAAACTTCCTCCCTTCATCACCAACAAGGTCAAACCGAGCGGGGAGGCCTACCTTTCAGCTTAACCTCAACTTTTTTTTTTTTTTGGAAGGGGGGAGGGATGATCCGGTGGTCTGGTGCTCATTTAAACAGACTCACAATTCATCTCTAACAATATACGAAAGTCATATCTCACGAACAGTTAGTCATACGGCCCTGGTATAGGTCTCATTCGATTCTGCGTACAAAAATTTAACACGCCATACATTTTAATACCCCAAACGACATTTTTATTTTGACATTTTTAATTTATTTTAATTTTTGAACTTTTTGAAAATTTTGGATCCTTTAATCAGGTCTGATAAAGTTGATAAACAAAGCCATTCACTGTTTGGCTAGATTTTTTTTTGTGTTCCAAATATGAAGTCTCCAGGTCCCACCCCCTGTTCAAAAAATATTGAGTTTTAAGAACTTTTTTGTGATTTCGCTCCACTGTGCGGCATTAAACTGTGAAAAACAGCAAAAAGGTTTTGAAAAATTTCAGTGTAACCTCGTAGTAATCCACAATTCTGAAAATCTTATCATTATCACCAGAAACTTCCAGAACAACTAAGTCTCGGCAAGAAGGAATCACAGAAACCAACATGATTTCAAATTTAACGGAAACGCCTTTTCGGAATTTTAAGGACAGAAAAGAGGTTCTTTTATTTCAGAAATGTTTCTGTAAACTTCAAAAACCTGTCGTTTTGCGACGCTTTTAAAGGTTCATTACCAAATGGCTTATGATGATAAGGCAATGGTTTCTAGTATCATAGGTAATTACGAGATTTCATCGAATTTTCTGCGCTGTATCAAAAACATTTTCTTCAATTTCTTACAGTGTATAAAAAAGAATTGGAAATCAAAAGTGATTTAGCTGTTAAATCTAAACTTTCATTGAGAATTCCAATCCACTTGATTTTTTAAGGAAGTGATAGAAAAGTTAAAATAAATATCTGTCTCTTATATTAAAAATATATTTCAAATACATTTAATATTTCACTTTATAGAGTAAAACGTGAAAAAATGTTTTATTCACTAAAATGTTACACTCTATCTGAGATTTATACTTTTAAAAGTATTTTTCTGGATCCCATTTGATTTATTCTCTAGAGGGAACACATCGTTTGAATGTTGACGGGTTTCACAAACCCGAGGCCTTGATCAATCTTCCTCATTTCTCTTTCCTCTTAGTTTTATTTTATTCTTTAATTTTTCCTTTACACTTTCTTCTTATCTTACCCTTTTCTTTCTTTCACTCTCGATTTTGATTTACTGTACGGAGGCAATGCGTCGCCTTCTCAAGTTTGATGCCACTATGAACATCTTGGGTTAGTAGAAAGAAAATCCACTTTTGTGTCATTCTCATCTTTTAGGATGCTTTTCCTTTTTAACACTTTACTATATGATTGTGCTCTGTTGTTATGAATAAAATTGCTTGATACTCTTGGAGTGATGTAAAAAAATAATTAAAAATATTTCTCTACTTTTTGATTAAATTAAATTAAAATTAATAATTTTTAATTCAATTTAATTTTCAATACGCTTTCTATAAAAAATTACTTGATACTGTTTTAGAAGTGTAAGAAAACATAATAATAATATTTATTCCATTTTTACTTAATTAAAAAAAATATTAATAATTTATTTAATAATAATAATTATAGAACATTCGTGTTCCCTTCGGGTCATGTTATGGCATCCTTAGACGCCATTTCCCTCTTTACTTCAATTTCTTTTGAATTCACATGCAACGTTATTAATGAAATTTGGCCATAACTAGAACCTACAACTAATATAGATAAGGGATCCACCATTGAATTGACAAAATTTTTGTATGTAGTCAAACTACTTCATATTTAATGATACCTTCTTCAGGCAGATAAAGTGAACTGCAATGGGTTCACCCCTCTCAGTGACAATAGCCAAACTTGTGATGCTTTGTGATGTATATTGAAAACGAAATTATTCATAAAACGGGGCATTCTATAAAACTGTGGAGGATATATGTCGATGATGCTGTATTGGTTGAAAAAGATGAAAATCTTCCTACAATTCTTGAAATTGCTAACTTTCTCTGTCCCTCCATACAGTTCCCAATCGAATTTAAAGCTAATTGCTGTTTACAATTTCTGGATGTTTATATAGAGGGAATGGAAGATACCTATATTCAACACATCGAGACCTCTGTTTACTGTAAACCCACCTACTCCGGAAAATGCTTAAATTATGCATCACAATGCCCTCATCACATAAAATCGCAGTAATTAAAACCTTAGCTACCAGAGCCTTAAAGTATTGCAGTACTGAAGAATTATTTATAAGATAAATAGAAAGAAGAATTTTCGCAGATCTATAGAGAAATGGCTACCCTAGTCGCTGGATCAGACGAGTTTTTTCCGAGCTGATGGAGGGCGATTCCACCGTTATGTGTGCAACTTTTAGAGAGAGATTTTTTTTTTTTCAAATTGAGACAAATTTGGAAGTGCAATTATTTAGATAACGTTTTACTTTTTTTATTGCTATTACAGGACACATACAGAATCATTTTTGTAGTGACACATTTAGTCTAAAGTAATAACAATTTTTTTAAAATAAATAGTAAAGTCGTTGTTACGTATGTTACTCAGAAAACTCACACACGTAACAACGACTTTACTATGTCGTAGAACTCGTGGGGCTGATCTCAGAAGAATGTTCGTAACCTATCCTTCACTTCGTTGTCCGAAGCAAACCGTTGTTTTCGGAGTGCCTTCTTAAGTGGCCCGAAGATGTGAAAATCACTAGACCAATCAAAGACAATCACAAGGTCGTCACTCGTCTGTCATTTTTAACCATCTCATCGACAGCGGCGACTGATGCATCGGTGATGGCAGCGTGGGCCTGGCCTGGCCTCGGTGCATCGTTGACTGTTTGTCTACCTTATCTCAACCGAGCCGAGTCTCGTCTATGAGACAGAGACCGATTTTCCCCGTGGTCTCGGGTCGGCCAGGGGCACCTTCCGACACACGTAGTGTCGCCCGCGGAAGAAGAGACTAGTGGCTTGTTCTTCCATACATTTCATGATCGGACTCCGCGGGAAAGCAAGGGCCGTAGGGATGCCGGACATCAGGTGGATGACCCGACTCCCTCATGGGTGTTCGGCGATGAAGCCGTTCGACAGTCTCTACGGCTCATCAGGTGTCACGTGGGGAAGTATCCTTTGATGGTGGGAACTTCCGCCGAATCGTAACGACCTCTGTCGTCGACTCTGGGGCAAAAAGATGAGGAGGCGTCGCTGGAACGCGAACCCTCTGAATCGATCGTAGCGACCTGGCGAGACAAAGTCATGGTCTGCGTTAAAAATCCTTCAGGATTTGGGCACGATGAGGAGTGGGCTCGCTCGGCGCCTATTAGTTTTTATCTTAAACTCTTACACCATTTGTTCACAGCTGTACGGCCTAAACAGTGTTCACCATAAACAAGATTCATTCGGCGAAAAATGTCTGCATCTGTTGCTCCTCGATTCTGGACGCTTTCATACTGTTCACCCTGTGTTTTAACCGTCAGTTACATACACACAACTTCTTTCCAATCGACGCAACTTTGTCTAATGCGCCACTAACCTTGCGTGAAGCCAAAATCAAATGAAAAACTAGTTCGGCAACTCATCAGCTGTCCACTTTTCAGTTGGGCATCCCTTATACTTCTGATGTCAACATCCCTCTTTGTATGTACATACCAAACGCACAAAAATGAATGAGGTATCATAATATTTTTTAATAGTGTTTTGACATTAGTACCAGGGCTATAATGGAGGTGGTATTGGGTGATATACGCCACATTCTGACTTTTTAAAAGAATTTCCGTATACCCCCAGTTTTTCAAATAAATCTATAGCGTATATTCGCTAGTGTATACCCTCGAGTAATTTTACGACTACAGTACTGCATAGTACACTCACATTTCGTTAAAACACGTGTTTTATTAAAAATTGCACTTAATTAAAAATTAATGAAAAAAAGGTATCAGAAAATCTATATTATAAAGCAAAAACATATGCGTGACTAATGCTGACGTAATATTGACGGTGGCATACCTGACCAATAAATTTCGCTTTTACAGCAAATTTTTAAACTTCTAAACATCGCATAATTTTAATTTTACACCGTCAAATAGAAAAAAAAAATTCTTTCAAATGCAATTTTTTTGAAAACTATCTCAATTTACTGATTTTTTATGGTTTTTAAAATAATTTTCAAGCTGGATTTAAAAAAATATATATTACCCTTTTCTATCACGTGCAGCCCGATTACGAAAGATTTACCTGTGTCAACTTAAAATAATGTAAATAGTTTAACATTTCTTTCCAGACAATATTCCATAACGAAATTAAAACTTCATTAATATAAACATAACACAAAGTTAACAGACATGTAATCGAACTAGGCACTTAAACTACCAAAATTATCAGAATCATAAAGATTGCTGGAAGTAGCAAAATCGTTGGAGATTTCTTTGTTAATTAATCCATGGATAATACGTAAATATCGCTTTTAATAAATTTTAAAACTTTATTTTAATGCATAATTAACTGCTTATTTTTTCACACAAAAATGTTTTTTGGTGTTGTTAGTGGGCAATCTAAAAAATATACAGGGTCATTCATAATTCCCTCCGGGGTTTCGAAACGTTATAGTAAAAAAACGAAGACGAATATGAAAAAAAGAAACATATGAAATTATTCCGAAACTATTCAAGTTTTACTTACAAACATTACAGGTGTTCTATGTGTGAACTCTTGGTCACACGGCATACATCCATGCGATAGTCCAGTTCCTGCCATACTCCGTTTCTTTAAATCTGAATCAGTGGTGTCAGTTCAACGGGCCTTTCGGAATAAATATCGAAAACAGGGACCAACTGACAAAACAATTCATGTGTGGTACCGGAAATTTAAAGAAACGGAGTATGGCAGGAACTGGACTATCGCATGGATGTATGCCGTGTGACCAAGGGTTCACACATAGAACACCTGTAATGTATGTAAGTAAAACTTGAATAGTTTCGGAATAATTTCATATGTTTCTTTTTTTCATATTCGTCTTCGTTTTTTTACTATAACGTTTCGAAACCCCGGAGGGAATTATGAATGACCCTGTATATTAAATGTAAAAATATTAGAGGTTTCAATTAAAAAAAGGCTTCCACCTATATTTTGTAACTCGGGAGGAACAGATTGGATCTCCTATTACTCAAAGATTGAAGTGCAGAAGTTTCACACGGATCCACTGGTTTAAGAAATTTTTAAAACCACGTTTCTCTTACAATATTTTGGCATACATTTAGTGAGCTCTATAACTGCGAAGATAAGATTTCTAAAAAAGTAATTAGTTTAAGAAAAAAATAAAATGTCATGACATATGTAAAAATACAGTAAAAATGCAGTAAAAATTAACTATTTAGTTAACGGTTTTAAGGAATAAACTATTTATATTACTGAAAATTCGATCATTAATTCTATGAAATGCACCTTAAGGTTCGTTCATAATAACAGACGAATCAAAATCTTTGAAAGTAAACGGAAAAATTCTTCAAGTTCTTCTTTTATAAGTAGTTAATTTTATATTCAAAATTCATTTAAAAAATTTCCGGTCACTGATTTAACGTTGCTGGTACTTGTCCCTGTAATTCTAAATTTATGCAACGACACATTTTCTTTTTTAACTCTATGGAGAATTAAGAAAAAGTATTTAAACTATACATTTTTCCTGGCTGTTATGATCCGAAGGGTCAAAAGTGTGTGGATAAAGGAAGTTTGTGGGGAAGTGTCAAAAGTGGGTGTTACCATTTGAAAAATGAAAGTTGATGCAATTTGTAATATGTAGACAAGCCTTTATGACAAAATAAACCACATATGATTAACAAGAATTTTATATGATTTAAAACGGTACTGTTATTTTCTTTTTGAATTAATTAGAATTGAAATATGGCCATCTTAGGATTTTTTTTCGTTGTACCGTACATTTCTTTTAATTAAGACTATTTCTATCGGTTTCAAATGAAACGTTTTAAAAGATTTTGATTTATGGTTAGTTAATTTTTATATTAAAACAATCATAAATCATTTTTAATACATTAAAAACTTATTTTTATACTTATAACTTTAAAACTTACAAGTAAAATAAACATAAAACAAAACTTTAAAAGGTGTCATTTAACATCAGTATAGAAATAGTGTTAAACACTATGCCACCTATTTGAATAAGCTTTTTTCTAAGCCAAAGGATCAATGAATATATAACATTCATTATTTAAATATTGAGCAAAAAATATAATGTACAAAAATCAGTAATCAAAAGGTAACCCAACGTGCTCCATTCTCACCTATCAGTGATCAAACTTTATATATATGCTGAGGATAACGATGTGGTGGATGATTAAATTCTTGATGATGATAGAGATTAAGGAAATGAGGCTGTTAATGAGAGTTTGAGTAAGTGTAGCGCTATCTATAGATTAATATTGTAACTAATTTTAAAATTATTACATACAAAATTTATAAGCTACCTTATAAATATCTCACATATTTTATCTTTATCTTTAATATAAATGAATTAGTTAATTTTACATTTGTGCGTCCTTTTTTAGTTCTTCATGCACATGAAATAATAAGCAGATGACAAAAAATGAGCTCCTCATTCGGCGATAGAAGCTCCATAAAAATAATTCAAAACTTCAAAACTTAAAAAACTTGAGTATTTGGCTAATTTATCTTGTAGTATTTCGCTAATTTATCTTATAGCAACTGTTGCTGAGATGTCTTTCGTTTGTAAAGCATTGTTAATCTTATTTTATTCAATGCCAAATAGCATTACAACATTCTCTTGACAATTTCTGTCTAAAATGTAATACATTTTACAGGATTCAACAGCTAAAACACTAGTTAAATTACCACTTTTACTGAAATTGCAGAATTTGGTTTTATTTTTACACTGTAAAAAAATGTGTAAAAATACGGAAATTGGCACAGCCAAAATACGGAATTTTCCTTTATACTGTACAAATATAAATAAATCTTGCAACCTTAGTGGAAGTGGCAATTTAACGAGATTTTTAACATTGTTATCTTTCAAGGATATTCTTAAATCTATATTTGCTACTGTCTGACACATTCACGAAATCTCTGTCGCCAGAAAAGATTATTCTGTAAAAATACGGAAATTGTATTGGCAAATTTAAAAAAAATTATTTTGCAGCGTAGAAAACCAATTTTGGCATGTTTAAAGGCACTGTAGCTCTTTAAATTTGAACATTATTCTAAGAAAAGAGATGAAAGAAATATCGCACATTAATTTGAATTGTTGAAGGAAAAGATGTTAGTTTCCATGGCAACGGTCATTTTCTCTCCTATTGTTGCCTCTGACACAATGACTCTTTTTGACATCAGAGCCGTTGGTCACGCTATCCAGAATCAAATCCTTGGACTGAATTAAAGTAATTTATAATTTCCGCTAGAAAGGATATACTAACTGAATTTGTGTTTAAGAATAATTATCAATAATGTTTACAAGAGAAAAAAAAAACTTTGTTTCGTTTGCAGTATGTTTCACTGTTTCTCAACCGATGTATCTCGACATACAAGTGTGTGGTGAGAGTGCCTCAGCTGTGTCATGATTAATCAAAGGAAATATTAATCTACTGAAATTTTAATATCAGATGTCAGAGCAGTCACTTTTTATAATTTTCTTTAAAGATTTGTCTTGAAAATGTTCTAGAAATCTATAATGAAGATTATTGTTTGGAAATACTGGTAGCTAAAACAGTGGCCGAGCCAACCCTTGTAATATATTATACGTTAAACTATCATTTTTTACCCATTTATTTTACTATTGAGAAAGTGTAAATCCTCAATCCTTTATTCAATTAAAAACAAGAACGAAAAACCATGCGTCAAGCATAGATTATGTAACACTTTCCAACGCTTCCAAAATAATTTTACAAATCATTACCGTTTAATAAGCTGAAAGATAACATCTAAGTGAACAATTTGGAAAACGCATAACACATTTTAAAACGTGATTTCAGGAATTTCCAACATATACAATATTCGGAAAAATATCCGAATACTTTTATTCAGCCCTGTATATGATCTATAGTTTTGTATATATACTACATAGGATGCTAAATTTTAGTTTAGTTAGGAAACGCGTAGCACAGTTTAAAATTCTCCTTCTGGAGTTTCTGTCAATAAACGGAAATGTGTTCGCGAACTTTTGTGCTGCTCTGTATATGATCTACAGAATTTATACACACCAAGTAATAGACAAAATGTGAGTTAAATTTAAAATCGCGTTCAGCAATTTAAAACGCACTTCCAGGAATTATTGTTAACAGACAGTAGAGAATTCTTTTGTGTGTCCCTGTAAATGAACGATGACTGCAATACACACAATATTCTGTAGTAAGCCTCTGGTAATGCACCTTAGTGATATATATAAATTTCAATGCGTTTAAAATAGGGAAACATTATTTAAATAAACCGCAGACGATTTTTTTCCATAGACTTAATGTAACGGAATTATTTTGACTGTCCCTGTAAAGTAACTATAAATGCTATGCACACCCTATTCCATATTAAGCTTCTTGTATTGCACCTTAGTGATATATATCAATTACAATGTGTTTGAAATAGTGTAACATCATTAAAATAAACCGCAAATGATTTTCCCCCATAGACCGTAATGTAACGGAATTATTTTGAGTGTCCCTGTAAAAAAAACTATAAGTGCTACACACTTCAGTTGAAATAGGGAACATGCTATAGTTGACGACAATAACATATAAAAATTGCAGGGCAATCCGATCATATTTACGGGAGTTAGAGCACGGCCAGACGGCAGACAAACCGAAGTCATAAACACTTTTGAACTAGGTTGGAAAGTGTTAACAAGAGTATGGGGAGTAAGTGACCCCCTAAAACAGCATTCATTTTAATATATTCCACGTTTAAAAAACATTATTTTTTGGCTGTTTTACAATTGAATCCTTGAATCCATTTAGTCGATACGAATTAAAAGCAGAGTAAACCATCTTACAACAAGAGTAATTGTATTGTACTTTACGTTAATCTATCACTATTTATCATCTCTTTTAGAATTGAATCGCCGAATCCCTTTAGCTAATTCAAAACAAGAGTGAGTAGATTGTGGCCCTACAACAAGAATAATTTTAATATACTCTGCATTAAAATTTTATTATTTTCATTTCTTTTACAAACGAATCCCGCAATCATTTTAGCCAATTCAAAACAAGAGAAAGTATGGCCGCCTACAACAAGAATAATTTTAGTATACTCTACGTAGAAATATCATTATTTTCATCTTTTTAGCTCACAGGCTATCAAAACCTGAGATCTAATGTGTCCGCAAGTTCTGTATGTACGTACATATGTATGTACGTATGTATGAACGTAACACGTATTTATTGTTAGAAATATCCGATTTGCTTCAAATTTTGTATATGGGTTCATTCTGATAAGGCGCTTTCCTGATTAGTTTTGGGGGTTCATTGATTAAGTATAAAGGGGGGGGGGTGGCGGGTTAAAGTAGATAAATGGGTTTTTCATGCAGAATTATCCGATTTGCATTGTCGATTTTTTTATTTTTCGAGGTGCATTATTCTTTACAATAAGAGTATAATATGCAATTAGTGTGAATATGAGCTCAATGCCACCAGTTTAACTGGGCACTTTTCTTATTATTTAAAAATTAATCCGCGCAATCCCTTTTTAGCCAGTTCAAAAAAGTGTAAGTGGCTCTTTTCAATGAACAAGTGGAAAGATATATTTCATATCTGCGCTGAATTTTCGAACACATGTCATTTTCTGTGCAATAATTGTTTTAAGCTATCAATATTTTAGTATCTACCGAGGTATTGAAATCTGTAAAGTTTACGGTGACATATTTATTTCCTTATTTTTATATTGTTGTACAATTATTTTCTTCTAGATGAGTTTTTGATTACTTTTTTTAAATTTCATATTGTATAAGTTATTTGTATGATTTTGCATATTAACGAAAGACGCTGTTGTAGTGGTTTTTGGTTTAATAATTTATGGGTGACGTGATGCACAGGCCTTCGTCATGGTGACTATCGTTTTAACGATTTATGGAGCGCAAACTATACAGGATCCCGTTATAGTGAGTGACCGTTTTATAATGATCGCCGTAGTAACGATTTATGGGGGTGGAGCGCACAAAACTTTGTGATAACAAGAGCTCCTGTTAATGATTGTCGCACGAACGGTTTATGGGGTAATTTTGTTTTATTATTGTTTTGTCGTCTTATTGTTGTTATTATTTTTTTTAGATTTTATATGGGGACACTTTCTAGTTTTATGCAGATATATACGATTAAACGAAAAGTTATTTTCAAAATCAAAGCTCAATTATTGCGACTCAAAGTATACTGCGAAAAAATTTAAAGTCAGGAAATATTTTCCATAGATGAGATAATACGCAATCTAATTACACATTTTCGATAAGAAAAGTTCTGTAGCTGACTCAGTGTTCATTGGAAGATTATTTTCTGAATTTACATCATAGACTACTGAGCGTGCAAAAATTTAGGTGATCAAGAGCACAAAAATCTTGAAAAATAAAATCCCATTTTTACTTTTTTGACATAAAAAATATTCTGGAGTGTTTAGAATATAATTACACAAGCCACATGTAAATATGATAATTAGATAACATATAACAATTTTTACCGTATTTTTTATACTGTCCATAGTTGCCACACGTTCTTCCAGGGATTAATTTCATTTATGTTAGAATGTATTTTTCCAAGATTTGATAAAAATTGATAAATTTAAATTTCTATGAAGTTGCTGACAAGAAAGTGAACTCATAGTATTTCTCTCCACATCATTTGCTCAGAACGAGGTCAGCGTAATTAAAAATTTAAAGACTAATAAATATGCATAGAATAAATATTGTTTTATTTTATTGATAATCAAGGGTAGTATCTGTGTATTAATTTTTATAGTATGTAATTAATTTCTTATTAGTGTCTTTTAATTTTATGTCGTTCTTTATGGGATCATAATGCACAAGCAAAAATATTTATTTTCGTCGACACCAAGAAGCGATCACTCCGCTATAATACACAATGACTTTATAGCTTTATGATCCCAGATTTAACAGACGGATAAGATGTCGCAAAATATGATTTTAGTAGCTAATAAGAGAGAGAGATGCGGGATCAGCCTACTGCATCAAGAAGAAGGTGGTGTTAGAAGGATTCAATAAATGGCAACAGGAATTTCCTCGTGCTTTCTAAAATTATTACAGAGAGATGCAACACACAGACACAAATAGAGAGAGATTTTATTTTTTGGATGTGATACTTGAATTTTGAAGTATGCAGTTAAAGTTCAGTTAGAACTTAGATATTTCTTTGGCCTGATGACTTAATTCCACTGAGAATAGAATGGAGTTCTTACTCACCGGTTCACTTTCTGCCGCGACCGTATCACCCTTTTAATGCGTGCAAGTAATGAAGCCTGCTCAATTTTAAATAGTGATGGGATTTTTTCAAACTTTTCTGCATTCTTTCAATAATATTGGTTATTTCTATACCGTTTTTGTATTTTTATGAGAACTATACTTATAAAAAATTATATGTTTCTTGTTAAGATTACACGAGATTTTAATTTTAAATGCAATAAAATAAAATATTTGTGATGAAATTGAATAAATTCTGAAGTTATTTTAAGCAAAAAAGTCCTTCTGGCCTGTACCGGGAAGAAAATGTAGCTTTCATAGTCCATGTTTTTAAAAATTCAACTAATTTTACTCAAACACCCGAAGCTAAATTGCTTGGAACTCGATTATAGAAAATTCAATCCCGGTTTGTGGTAATACTGAAAGTGAATGCGAATTTTAGCATGAGAATTACAGCATAACAAAAATCAGATTGTTTCAGAATATCAGCCACCCTAAAATTTCAAACTGCCATATCTCTGGATAAAGCCAAAACAAAAAATATTCAAGAATCCTTGTATCACGATCTAACACTTAACAACTTTTCAATTTATAATTTTTATACATAATTTTGAATTTTTAAAAAAAAATTAAAAATAACTTGCCGCCATTTTGAAACAATATGGTGCATGAAGCTGGCCAACATACTCGGTCGAGACCTTGGTATGTTCTCTACACATGATGAGTCACATTTATATCGGTTCACAAATACGAGAGTTACAGCATAACAAATATCAGATTGTTTCAAAATATCAGCCACCCTAGAATTTCAAAGAGCCATATCTTAGCCATTTTTTAAGATATAGCAAAAACAAAAAATGTTCCAGAATCCTTGTATCACGTTGTAACACTTAACACAAACAATTTTTCAATTTATATATTTTTTGTACATCATTTTGAATTTTTAAAAATTAAAATTTTTTAACTGGCCGCCATTTTGAAACAAGATGGCGCATGAAGCTGTCCAACGAACTCGGTCGAGACCTTGGTATGTCCTATACACATACTCAGTCACATCCAAATCGGTTGATAAATAAGAGAGTTACAGCATGACATATGTCAGATATACATATACAGTGACCTCTCACTTATACGACTTTCAGGGGACCGTAGAAAAAAGTCGTATAACTGAGAGAGTCGCATAAGTGAGAAACCGTCTTATTATATAAGTTTCACATTTTACATGCATTAATTATTTTACCTATATTAAAAACAATAAGTTTTTAGTAATGGGAATATATTTTAACAAAATTTATAAAACATATTAAAAAATAAAACGTAAAGTATATAAAAAAAAGTTCACAAAATAGTTCACTTATCACTATGTTTATTTTAAAGATTTACAAAACAGATTTTCTCAAAAAAATGTAGTGATATTAGTTTGTTTCTGTCGTCGACGAAAAGATAAATGTATTTTTTAAGTCTAAAAAAATTTTAAGCTATTTTGGGAACAATCATTTTGATCGACATAATTCTTTAATGTATTTAAAACGGCGCGTGTTTCTGAAAAAAATTTATGCGAGCAATAACATTGCTCTCATCTTCGTCATCCCCCTCGCTCAAGTCTTCCTTGTTGATATCCTCAAAGATTTCTTCGGCAGTTCTCAGTTCAGACAGAAGAAGTTTTCATCACATTCTACATAATCTTTGAAATTAATACCTTCGTCCATAAACATTTCATTCCAGTCTTCGTCATTAAAGGATTTCCATATTCTCTCAAAATCGAGTTCATTCATTGAACTAGCAGTTTGGTCTTGTGAGAAACAACGTTTCCTAAAACATTCCTTAATTGTCTGCGATGTCACATTCTTCCAGGTGGTCATTTGGCTTTTGTTAAATGGCAGGCACAAGGAAATTCCATAGAGCCACCCTCCCGCCATAGATTTCATCGTTAATAACACACGAAGGTAGATAAGAAATGTTATTCATTATTGATAAACACTTTAACAATTGTGAAAGGATAAAGCTAAGAAAACATGAATGATTTGTACTTTAAAGATTATAAAAATGATTCTTGAGTGGGAAATGTAAAACCACCTGAACCGTTTAAAGAGTCGTATAATAAGTGAGAGAAGCAGTCGTATAACTGAGAGAAGTTTAGCATTATTTACCATAAAGCGTGGACGGGACCAAGAGAAATCGGCGTATAACCGAGAGGGTCGTATAACTGAGAGTCGTATAAGTGAGAGGTCACTGTATATATAAATCAACATTTGAACGGAGGGGGTTTGGGGGTCTGTTGGTCATTATCGGTGAAAATATAACAAAATTTTTTGGAATTGCTTTTCTCCGAACGGCTGCAGTAGGTAGCTTTCTATAATGAAAGCTACCTAAAATGTAATTCAATGAAAATTTTAGCATCTTCGTCATATTTTAAAAAAGAAAACCGAATTTAAAGATATCTACTCCATACAATTCTATGTGAGGAAATCCTTTTGCCATATTTTTTCCTCCGAATTATATGGCATTGCATTCATGGGCGGACCGCTGGATTCAATATTACAGAACAGGGAATTAGCACTCCTTTCTATTTTGTAGCTCAGCGTTTAATTTAGATTTAACCCAATAACAAAACAGATATTCGCAATGCCACGGTGAGGATTTTGAAAGTAAATAAAAATTATTTAATTGTTAATTTAAAGTGTGGTATTATTCTTTGGACCATGTATTATTATTTTATTTCCACGATATTTTACTGTTAAAGTAGATTATAACTAATGAGCTAATATAATGAATTTTTTAATCCTCGTAATTAAGGTTAGTCCTAAAAAAATCATCACAACGCAAATCTTGGGTAATGTTTTTTAATAATTTTATAACCTTAACTAGAGGAACTTTACAGCGAAATAAAATTAAAACAATTAATCGGATGTTAATCTGTTTTCTCCCCAGCAGAAGTTAAGTTTACAAAACTTTGCACAGTGTTTTTCCGTAAA
This sequence comes from Maratus michaelseni, assembly GCA_963931845.1. NCBI lineage: Eukaryota > Metazoa > Arthropoda > Arachnida > Araneae > Salticidae > Maratus > Maratus michaelseni. The sequence goes on from OZ007599.1 coordinate 249,472,013, forward strand.
ATATTCTTTAAAATGTCATCGTGATTTTTTTTTTCTAAAGCAAAAACTTTGAAAATTTGACTCAATCTAAAATGAGCAGTTAAAAAAAAGACTTAAAAATATTAAAAAATGTATTTTTTGTTAATCCTGAAGAAACTTTTTAAAAATTCTTCTGTACTCAAAAATGCAAAAAAGTGCTATTATTTGAGAAGAGACATCAAATTTTAAAAATGGCTAAAATTTAAAACTTTCAAAATATCGAATTTTCATTTTTTTAAAGATTTTACATATGAAAATGTTTGTATATATAAAAATTACATTAAAAAAATAAATGAGTGAAAAGTATTTTTAAATTAAATAAATATATATAATATTTTGTCCCTGACCCAAGGTATCTCACTAGGTTCAAATTTCCAAACTTCAGCAAATATCAGATTTAGTATTACTGTATTATATAGCAAATTGTATAATTAAATGTCCAAAGCTGCTTTTGTCTTCTTCGTACGATTATTTGAAATGTAGCTATAGCAGTTTTTAGTTTCAGCTCTCGAACCGATTGAAATAATAGATATTCAAAACATTGAATCATCACAATAGTTCTTTTTTACTTTTTTTATTTGTACTGCTTAGTTCGAACTTCAACACATGATCTATGTGCAAATAACCGAACAAGGAAACCTTTTCATATAATTGCATGAATGAAAGCTATTTTTTTATTGTGTCACATTTATTCCTGCATCCTGTTTTTAAACATTAGATACAATTTATTTATTACTTTCAATTTTTATAGCCGTTCATTTCACAAACTGTTAGCAGCATGTTTATTTCAGGATGCTTCATATTGGGGATGGATAATATAAATTCCACTACACTGCAGGGTTTCGTCTCCCTCTGCAACAATAAACTCTGCCTTGTTTTTCGGCCCAAAATTTTCTTGATTCTCTGGTGCAACTTATCTATTAGCGGCAACCGCTTGGTTTTACTCCTCACCTATCCAATTATTTCTCAAGCTAACTTATTACCACCTATTTGACTCCCAAAGCATCTATTTTATGTTCACCTAGCACGACAATGTAAATCGTTATGCTGTGTAGTGCCAAATCAACAAAATTAATTAGCAATCTAGAATCGGCTGATGTAGGGAACTTAAGATAGTCACCAAGAAGCACTGCAGCTATGACGGCCATGGTGCTTGTGACGTGGATCTCGCCCTGCGCCGAGCAGGCGAATTTCGAATCACGGCCAGTGACAAACTGCACTAATGGGTCAACTGGACCAATGAGCCAACTGGGCCAATAGACCAAAAATCAACAATTTCCATCCAAACACTGAAGCGTGGCTAGTACTTTAGACGGTGATCTCCAGGCAAGACTGCGCTGTTTTCTATGTGTAAATGCCCCATACCTGCACGTACGTAAAATCAGTGGCGTGGAACCTCTAATGGAAAAGTTGGTACACAATTAAATTTTGTCTCTTATATAAGAGGTACAGTCGCATAAAAAACTATTAGTTATTAGTAACATACTTATGGAGGGCTGCATTTTTCTCGTATTCAGTTTTCCATTATAGATCTTAAACGCATAGTAGTCTCTTAAAGCCCAAGCAAATTCATGGGCAATTTTATTAATTAGGAAACAAAATTCTAATTAGAAAATCGCTTTTAGAAGAGCTCAGGAGTAACATAGAATACCACTATTTTTTAAGATATAATTTTCTTTGTGTTCTACTAGTCGTTAGAGAAATCGCATTTAAATCTTGGAAAATTTTATTAAAGATTAGCTATGTATATTTTACTAAAAATTAAAGCGACGGAATTTTTAAAACTTTTCACCTTCAAAGCTTTAAAAACTTTTACATTCTCATGCATGGATACCTTATATAAGATTGTATTAAAACACAATCTCCCAGAGAACTGTGTATACTTTATTTTTATTCCCGTATCACATATAAACTTCATATGTAGTTCCATTAATGCTTGTGGCATACAACAATAAACAGCAGAGCCATTTTTTTTCGAATATTTGGTTGGAAATGTCCGCCTTTGACAATATTTTTTCTTGTTCTACATGAGATACCATTTCTCAAACAATTTCTGCTCTTGGATCTAAAGAAAACATGACTAAACTAAAAATTTCTTTTGTTTACTTTGTGGTAGTGTGTGTCCACAGTTTAAATTATCATAAAAAATATTTAACTCTGTAACTGAATTTGGGATATCTGGTCATCTTATTTTACAGGACAAATAAATAAATAAATAAATAAAATTGTGCAGGTATCATAATTTCCGTTGCAAAAAATGCTTCATTTGAAGCAAGAGAAGTTCGGCATTTATGATTAAAAAGAAGCTGCACAGTTTTGATTCAATATAAAGCACAAAAACATTAATATAAATCCTTTCATTCTAAAAAGTACCAATTAGTGCTCAATAACTTCTTTGATTATTTTCTTAAACTCTCTAGAAAAACGTCTCGTGTTAATAATAACAATAGTAACAATAATGCAGTTTTTTTTTGTATTATAAATTAAAAAAAGGAAGCAAAATTAAAATTCGAAAAGGGCTTTGAAGTGTTTAGGAGTGAGTCAGAAACTCGTTAAAAGGAAAACATTGTGTTTATATTATCTTTTTTTATGCATCTCCCAAGAAATAATATATTTTAATCCCCTCATGCATGAATTACTTTTAAATGGTGGAAAAATAATTTGCACTTAAAATAGACTTAAAACCATGAACAAAGGATGTTACATTAAAAAAAAAGAAATTACACTTTAAAAAATTACAAAGCGACCGTTATATGACGCTTACAACTAGTAAAAATTATAATTAAGAGATATAAAATAGTTTCTTGTGAATATTTATACATTAGAAAAGCTTATCCTAAAATAGTTTCTAGGTAAATTTATACTTTGGACACCTTAGCCTAAACTACACTATATGGACAATGATGACCGATCATTTGCGATTTTAGACGTTTTGTCAAATATCTAAAAAGATACATCCTGAAACTTCAGGAATGTCAACAACATGATAGACGTCATATATTTCCCCAAACATTTTTTTCTGAAACTCCATAAGGGGCCGTAAACAAATTGAAGAAAAACGAATATCTTTTGGATAACCCTGTAAAAACTAATATCGCAAAAGCATTAAAACGATAGCACATGCTTAGGAGGCTTCTTTTAATAAACTATGTTTATTTTTATGAGGATAGCACGTATACTCGTGTAGAAATTAAGGTTTTTATAAAAACAATCCCAAATTTCACCAAGTGTTTTCCTTATAATTTTCAGAGTTCTTAATATAAAAAAATGTTCTTTTCAGGAACAATGACGCACAATATTATAAACAATACCCTGCAATCAGAAATAAAAAATAGTAAATATTCGATGAAAAATGAGCATGTTCACTAACTATTGTTTCACTGCGCATGCGCGAATTCAATCAAAATATACTGTGCATAATATATTAGCTAAATGTATTGACCAACTTTAGTGATGGTCTCAGAAACATAGCTTGAAAATTCTTATAGTAATCGTCGATAGAATATGCTCGAAATTCGCTGTTCCCAAAAGGAAGCAAAAAGATGAGGGGTTGTATCCAAATATGCTAGCTTATGAAAATTGACATTATAAGAATGAAGTGTCTCTCATTGTATATTTGGATACCGCCCCTCATCTTCTTGCTTCCTTTTGGGAACAGTGAATTTCAAGCTTATTCTATCGATTATCACTATCAGAATTTTAAAGCTATGTTTTTGAAACTTTCACAAAAGTTGTTCTGTACATTTAGCTAATATATTATGCACAGTATATTTTGATTGCATTCGCGCATGTGCAGTGAAACAATATTTAGTAAACCTGCTCATTTTTTATCCAATATTTATTATTTTTTAATTCTGATTGCAGGGTATTGTATATAATGTTGTTTGTCATCGTTCCTGAAAAGAAAATTCTTTTATATTAAGAACTCTGAAAATTTTAAGGAAAACACTTGGTGAAATTTGGGATTGTTTTTTATAAAAACCTTAATTTCTCCACGAGTATAAGTGCTATCCTCATAAAAATGAACATAGTTTATTTAAAGAGGCCTCTTAATCATGTGCTACCGTTTCAACGCTTTTGCTGTATTAGTTTTTACAGGGTTATCCAAAAGACATTAGTTTTCTTCAATTTATTGATGGCCCCCTATGGGGTTTCGGGAAAAATCTTTGCCGAAAGATATGACGTCGACTATTCTGTTTACATGCCTGAAGTTTCAGGATAATGCCTTATGTATTTTTCTAGATATTTAACAAAACGTCTAAAACCGCAAGTGACCGGTCATCATTGGCCATATAGTGTAGAAAGTAGAAAAATAAATAATAAATAAAAATAAATTATATATAAGGGTCCAAAAGTTCTTGCCACATTTTAAATTTCAATAAAAAAATCAATCACGAGAAGTCTGAGTACATGAGCCTAATCGAATTCATGAAGGCGAGTACTGTTAAGATCTGGAATGTGGGTTGCCATAGTTTGGACAAAAACTGTGTATACTTACTGTGCATCTTTCGTCACTGTTATGTGTAAAGGCATTCTACTTCTTTCGGTAGCTTTTCAGAAATAACGCCGCCTATGAGAAATGTTTGGAACAACTTTTTTTATTTGTTTAAAGGAAATTTTCGATCATAAGATGCAGTTTCGTCCAAACCGCACTCTTATAGGTCGATTGTTTGATTTTTTTAATGACTTTTAAAATGTGTCAAGGACTTTCGGATCACCCTGTATATATTTACCTATGTAGATTTTATATGACATTTAAACAAACAGTACCCCCATAAATCAATAGCAATTGCATGGGCAAAATTATTGAATAAGAAACTAAAATATAATTAGAAAGCAACTCTGCTACAGGAAATACACGAGTTAACTAATATTAAGAAACTTTACAGCAAAACAAAAATTTCTTTAATGATCTATTGTTGTGAGATTTTAAAACATCAGTTTTTTTTTTTTATAAAATACAATTTATAAAAAACACACAAAAGATTCACTTCTATTTAAAAAAATACTTTAATATACTCTATATTACAGATAACCTAATCGAAGAAGTTGTTTTTAAACAAAATATAGAAATATTATCTATGTTATTTATATTTTGCTGCATACGGGTTAACTGGCATTATGAAATTTTTCATTGAAGTGAAAATTTCATGAATGGTCTATTACCGATATTCTTAAATCTTAGTTTTGCTTTAAAAAAAGATTAATAAAAAAGTACCCAAAAGTACCCTATTTTGTTTATATTTTGATATGCATCCCTTTGCTTTAAAACGTGCCATAAATCAATACAAAGTCACTGTTTCGTTAATGTAACTCCCTTTTCTTATTATTGCTGTGCCCGTCGGAGACCACTGTCGTCGCCCCTATTAAAATTTTAAAGTTTTCATGTAAAACACCTCATCTACATAGTCAGAACATAAACTTCGTCTTCGCGGAGGGGAACTTTATCCCTGTTGCAGTGGATATAAAATAAATATAATTGGTAAATTATGTACTATGTGCATGTCATACCCATGAAGACCACGAATATCCAATTACTGTGAAATTTCTGTATTTCACTTTTCTTCTGAAAGGAGATTAATTTTAAAAATTCATAAAACTTTTTCTTTGTTATTTTTATTTCGCTATTAACTAGTACTATGACGCTTTACATCGAAACAAAAATTTCATGATTGGTCTATTATTTCTGAGATTCTGAAATCTCACTTTTGTTGTAAAATAAAATAAATAAAAATACACAAAAACACTCTATTTATAGAAGTGCCTTTATATAAAAGTTTACTCTATATCAGAGCAGCAGCAACAATATTTGGTATATTATATTAAATATAAGTTAAAAAAATTACTAAGAATTTTGGTCCTTTTTTTTTCAAACTGATAATAATAATAAAGATAAAAATCAAAGTCACTGCTATCAACTTATTAGACTAAGTCACTATTTTTCTGTCACAGTTTTAATGAAAGAAATAAAAAGTTGTATTTTAAGGAAAATAAAATAGTAGAATAATAATGAAAATAATTTCGTTGGACGATAATGCTTCATGCGTATTTTTAATCTTAAGAATAATAAAAGTTTTTGTCAGTTTTTTTGTTAACGAGGCACCACGACGCCACTAGTAAATGCTAGTGCAAAATCTAAACAGAGAAAGAATTGTTGAAAGTTTATAGAAGCAAGTTTCTTTTCGTTTTTTACCTTAAAAAAAACAGTGTTTTGACTTTTAATTAAAACTATGATTTCTTGTATAATATTTTCATTATACTTTAAATACAAGGTGCATCTAAAAAGTTTGGTGAATGGTCAGATAAAGAAAACGAATGATACAAACAAAAATTTTTTATTGACCTTCAATGTAATCTCCATTAGTCATAATACACTTTTGATAATGTATATAAAGCTTCCGGAAATTGTCAGCGAAGACTTCCTGCGAAATCGCTTGAAGTGTCGATGTCACACTTTGTTGAATTTCTGAATTTCTGGTACATCTGCAACTCACAAGGGGACCATCAAACAAGGTACGCACATATTTTGATAATTTTAAAGTATGTTGTACGGATTATAACCCTAATTATTTAGTGAAAGGTTTTCTTCAAATGGGCCTTAGTTTTTGAGAAGTAGGTGGTTAAATTTCAGCATGCGTTTCAAATACCCAATAGTTTGAAGTCTGGTCGTGGACTTCGTGGCGCCGAGGAAACGTACGCGTCTCCTACCCCGCAGATGAGGGTTCGACCCTACCTTGAGACTTTTCTTTTTTAATTAATTTTATATTTTTGGCACGTAAACAAGTTTTAAGCACAATTATGAATTCTGCAGCTTTGATTTTTTTATAATTTCTTATTTGCGTTTATGAATTTTTCATGAAAATTTATATTTTTTCCTAAATTTTTCAACTGGTGCTTGTTTCTATTTATGTATGCATACACACACACACACACACACACACACACACACACATATATATATATATATATATATATATTATGAAATAATGCATATATGTTTACATGTTTGCATTTTTTATAAAAATGTACTTAATTGATAGAAAAAATATAAAAGGAAATATCTTTTTAATATTTGATTTGTTCTAAATATATTACAATATGTTAAATGATGAAATACAAAAATGTTTATCATTATGGACACTGGTATTTTTAGTTTGGTAAATATGCAATTAATGAGGTGATACATATGGTAAACATATTCATGACATAAAATGGTATTTAAAATATCACTATAAAATAATTTCTTTGCATGAATATTTATGGATGTTGGAAGAATGCATTTAACAACATATTATATTTCTTTTAAATACTTGATTTAGGACAAATATATTAAAATATATAAAAGAAGCGTTAAAAATTGACAAACAAAAATGCGTAATCATCATTCTTATAAGTGCTAGTAAATACAGATTTAATTGGGGATACTTGTAAAATCATTCAAAACCTAAAATGACATTAAAAACGGCCCAATTTATATTTAAAAAAAGATTTTTTTGCATGATCATGAAACTTTTTAACATTGTTGGAGAAAATCACAAAGGGATGTAATAATACTTTTTTACTATAATAATATATAGTACCTTTTAATACTTTATTTGCGATACATAACATTATATAATATATCAAGCGTTATTTCATTCAAACCTTGTAACTGTCTACAAAAGAAGGTAAACGAGATCAATAACAATAATTTTATTTATTCTGATATTATGAAAGTTCAACAGACGATTTCTTAAAAAATATTTTATATATCGTCGCTACCATGTCAAAGTCCCCAATGTAAAAACATGCATTTTTTACATTCTGTGCCATTCTCTTATATAGTACACGACACGGACGTTGCAAAATCGTCACGTTTCTAGCTTCTTCTTTCATCCTATTAAAAGTTTAAATTTTGTTAAAGTATCCTAGATGTGTTGAAAAATATTTCATAATGTATGATTGACGCGTGAGGTTTTTCTTATTTAAATTTTTAGTGCGCTTTCTGTAATCGTAGCAACTTGGTAATTCTAATGTTGCGAGAAAAGACAGAAATTATCTAAGAGCAAAATCCATTTGATAAATGGAGTAACTTCTGAAATATGACGTATTAAAAATCGTACTCTTTCACCGAGCATACATTAGCATTTTTCTATAACGTTACAAGTCAAATCCCAATATATGGAGTAAAATATAAATAAAGTCAAGAGATTAAAAGTTGCAGCGTATGAAACTGCAAATCGTATAAAAATTTCTGCCAAACCAATGAGACGACCTACTTGCATTAATAATAGAAAACATCAATGTTGTTCAAAAATTCCAGAGGACAAAAGAAAAATTATATATGATAATTTTCACCTCCTTGACTCATTATACAAGCAGCGAGGATTTTTTGTTAGGCAGTTCACTCGGAAAAAACCGAAGTGGAAATCTTGAAAAGCATTCACATAAACATACACTTATTTATGACAATGAGAAACACATTGTTTATAGAGCCTTTTTTATAGATAACCTCGGTATTAGTGAGGGATTAATTAAGGGAGCATTTTAAAAAATTAACAAGCTGGTGTCGCAGAGTCTGATAATAAGAGTCGTGCAGAACAAGAAAAAAAATCAGAGAATGATTCCGCGGATCAACTTGAGAATGACGGTGAAGATTATTTAAAACAGCTCATTGTTTCATTCCCTGCTGTGGAGTCACATTATTGCCACAAATCAATTTATTTTAGGTTTTTACATGCAAATTTAAATGTAACAAGAACGAAAAATCATGCGTCAAGCATAGATTATGTAACACTTTCTAACGCTTCCAAAATAATTTTACAAATCATACCGTTTAATAAGCTGAAAGATAACATCTAAGTAAACAATTTGGAAAACGCATAACATATTTTAAAACATAATTTCAGGAATTTCCAACATATACAATATTTGGAAAAATATCCGAATACCTTTATTCAGCCCTGTATATATGATCTATAGATCATATACAGGATGTATATATGCTACACAGGATGCTAAATTTTAGTTCAGTTAGGAAACGCGTAGCACAGTTTAAATTCTCCTTCTGGAGTTTTTGTCAATAAACGGAACTGTGTTCGTGAATTTTTGTGCTTCCCTGTATATGATCTACAGAATTTATACACACCACGTAATAGACAAAAAGTGAGTTAAATTTAAAGTCGCGTTCACTAACTTAAAACGCACTTCCAGGAATTATTGTTAACAGACAGTAGAGAATTCTTTTGTGTGTCCCTGTAAATGAACAATGACTGCTATACCCACAATATTCTGTAGCAAGCCTCTTGTAGTGCACCTTAGTGATATATATAAATTTCAATGTGTTTAAAATAGTGAAACATTATTTAATTAAACCGCATTCGATTTTTCTCCATAGAAGTAATGTAACAGAATTCTTTTGACTGTCCCTGTAAAGTAACTATAAGTTCTATGCACATCCTATTCCATATTAAGCTTCTTGTAATGAACCTTAGTGATATATATCAATTACAATGTGTTTGAAATTGTGTAACATCATTAAAATAAACCGCAAATGATTTTTCCCCATAGACCGCATTGTAACGGAATTCTTTTGAGTGTCCTTGTAAAAAAACTATAAGTGCTACACACTTAAGTTGAAATATGGAACATGCTATAGATAACGACAATAACATATAAAAATTGCAGAGCAATCCGAGCATATTTACGGGAGTTAGAGCACGGACAGGCGGCCATACGGCAGACAAACCGAAGTCATAAACACTTTTCAACTAGGTTGGAAAGTGTTAAAAATCATGTATCGACTGTATAAGGAAAAATGTAATGCTAAAGGCAAGAAAAAAAAAAGATGTTATGAAACATACAGGAAAACATTTAAGTCTTTCAAATTAAAATTCCACCGGCGCAAAAAAAGATTTTTGTAAAGTGTGCGCCAATTTTGAGGAGAGCTCAGAGGCGGACAAAAGTACACACAGAGAAGCATTTGATCGAAATCAAGAAAGAAAAGAAGCCGCAAGAATGAAAAATAACGAAGTCAAACTATCCGTATTAGGAAGTGAAAAAATGCTGGCTTTCAATTTTGATCTGCTGTCAGTTTTGTCAACTCCTAAAGAAGTTTTTTTCTATGTTCGAAAATTGGCAATCTAAAATTTAACAATTTATAATTTGGGATATTTGAGTGTTCAATGATACATGTGGGATGAAACCGAGGGAAGGGCCAGCATTGAAATTTTATCTTGCATATTCAAATATATTATGGCCCATCCAGAAATAGAGCACGTAAAAATGATGTCGGACAGCTGTGGTGACCAGCAAAAATTTTCCACTTTTCTACTATGTGTCTTCATGCTGTCAAAGTACACCCAACGTTATCTATCATCGATCATTTTGATCACGGGCACTCTTACATGGAATGCGATTCCATCCACTCAAAAATGGAAAAAAAGCAAAAAGTACGCCTGTATATACACCCGAAAAATGGGCACAGCTCGTGAGAATGGCCTGCATAAAACCTAGTCCATTTAACGTCATCAGATTACTTCATGATGACTTTTTCAATTTCAATAAACATGAGGCACAATTTGAAATGGAAAAGGAACATAGAACAAAGTCGAAAATAAATGGAGACAGTAATGAGGAAAAATAAATAAATGATCACAGAAAAATGATAAAACATATAAATTTAGTGACACTGTTTGGTTTCAATACCGAAAAAGCAACGAAAACAAAATATTTATGAAAACACGCATAAAAGATGAAGAATAGGGTAACGTTTTAAAATAAATTATATATTTTTGAAATTTAGTATTTACTTAAATATAATTCATTAAGGAAAATTGCTATGCATTTTATAGTGAATATGCAAATATAAAACAAGTCAAACTATCAATATGGCACAGTCGCTACTTTGAAACTAGGAACCTGCGAAAAGTACAAAATAGCTAAGTTATTCAAACTAACGAATGCAATTTTTTGACGATTTATTCAATGAAATTGTACATTTCAGTACCACTATTAAATGATACACAAATTAACACAGGAAAACTATAATAACAATCTACTTCAGCCTTCCACAGATGTTGAATCCATAATTAAAACATTTTCTCGCTTTCCTCAAAAGTGACAATATTCATATTCGATAGTTTGACAAAGCAGTGTTGCATTTCACTATAAAAATATCTGACGAATAATTTTCAAAAAACATGAAATTGATTTATCGAAAATTGGTGCAAATGGAGTGTGAACAGATTTTTTAAATGCCGCTCTGACAAAAAAGGAAGAAAAAACATCAACCATAGATTATGAAACTTTCTAACGCATCCAGAACACTGTAACGAAACTTCATCGTTTAAAAAAGGCGAAAGAAGATATCAAAGTGAAAACGAGATTTCGGAAATTACTGTCCATAGCGGAAAGAAACCCGAATTATTTTGCTTATCAATGCAGGCGATCTATAGATATGCAGCTTAGCTACAAAAATCATAGCACAGTCAAAAATTCACCTGCAGCAATTTCCATAAATAAACGGAAGTGTACTCAGATTATTTTATAGAGACCTGTTTATTATCTACAGATTTATGTACACTTCACGTACTATGGCAAAATTTAATTCAGATAAAAGACGCATAACGCTACTAAAAACACACTTACAGAAATTACCATTTATAACCGACTATCTAGTTTGCGTTGCCCTGTATATTATGAATTTATTTATATTCTACAAACTACTAAATATAATTCAGCCCGAAATTGCATAACTCAACTAAAAACTACTTTTAAGCCATTCACGCCCATACAGAGTAATGCTTATACAAATTGTTTTGTGCAGCCCTGTATATGATCCATAGAATTTTTACATACCACGTTGTATGCAAATAGGTAAACTCAAAAACTCATACCAAAATTGAAAACGTACTTCCAGCAATTACCGCTCATAGACACACACTATACTCGAAATCTTTTGTGCATCTCTGTAAATGAACGATAACTGTCATGCACGTCATATTCTACAGTAAGCATTTTGTAGTGAACCTTAATAATGTGTATAATTTCATCATGTTTGAAATAGTGTAACATTATAAATATATGCTTCAAACAATTTTGCATATATCATTATGTAAACTAATTCTTTTGGGTGACCCTGTAAATAAATAATAAATGATTTACACACCATATTCTACATAAAAAATGTTTTAAAGCACTTCGTAAATGCATATCAAATTTCATTATGATTGAAATAGTATAACATCATTAAAATACATAGAGAACGTTTTTTCCAGATTGAGCCTAATGTAACAGAATTCTTTTGAGTGCCTTTGTAAATGAACTAAAAATGCTAGACACTCCATTTTCGATAGAAAACATGCCATAGTAAACGTCAAAAACATATATAAATTACATGGCAATCTGAGTTAATTTATGAAAATATTAGAGCACAGTGAGACCCAGACAGACAAACCGAATTATAAACACCTTTAAACGTATGTTTGAAAGTATTAAAAAAGCATGTTACCACCTATTCCTCCACGTTGGAGAGAACATTTGCAATTATTGTATTAAAAGAGCCTATCGTGAATTATGATTTCGAGATATTTGTTGGAACTCATTTTAAGGGGATTAAATAAGGCCTATAAATAATAACCTTAAGTATACCTATAATCAGTTTTGAATAGTTTTATATTTTAAGGTCCGAGCAACGCTGGGAGCGAGGGGGGGGGGTTGTCAGCTAGTTCCAAATAAAAAAAATATATTTTTAATTTTATAGCTGAACAAATTAAGATGTGAAACATCTTGAAGGAGAATGCGAAAAATTGCAACAAAATTAAAAGTGGGCGAAACTATATGTATTAACACACATTAAATTGTATTCTTAATTATAATCAGTATAATTACATTACATATTCCTTTTATATATAAACGATGAATTAAAAAAAAGCTTTTATGAGACACAGCTTAGATGGAATATTAGAAAGAAACGAAGCACAACTACGAAATATTTAGAATGGCTTCATACAATACTAATTTTTTAAAGTTACAATAATAATTTTCTGTATCCTGCAGCCTCATTTCATATTATATTAAAATCGAGAATTTCTGATAATTTTTAACGAAAGTTGAAACAAGAGGGAAAAATCAACTTGCACATAATTTAGAAACAAACTGATAAAGCATTTTCTCAAAATATAATTATAAAAAATCCATATTATCACGAATAGAAAAAGAAAAATCATATAAAAGTGTAATTAAACTCAGTCACTGGGTCGGTATAAAAAATATGAATCGCCAGATGCGGAAATTAAATATGCAGTAAAATTATTGTGTTACCTACTGCAATTTGCAGCATGCAGTCAGAGCACTCATGCTGTGACAACCCTTTGTAGAGAAAGATGAAAATACAAGATTGGAAAATTTTAGAGTGTAAAATTTTACAAATAGCTAGTTGGTTGGTTACCAGCATTTTTTTATTGGAACTAATGGCCTTAAATACGACGATGTTAAAATTTTAATAGTCAAATTACAATGAAGTTCATGCACTGAATGAAAAACGGTGATGTGTCAAAAGAGCAATGTAGTGGATCAAGAGGAGCAGTAAATTCTCCTATCCTATTAGTGACTTCACATAAAAACATTTAAAATTTAAATGTAATTTAAAAATTATTATTTTGATTTATGACCCTTTAAATAACATGTCTCCCCACGAACAATTTCTGATTTTTTTTTCTTTTTGTTTGGTGGTGGGGTTACATGCTATTGTAAGTTTCAAGTGAAACAGATAGCATAGTAAATATTCCATTGTGTAAAGGAGTTACATGAAAAATGGCACTAGAAAACATATGAGTCATTGAATGAACCTGTAAAATATGAGGGCACTAAAAAAATAGTTGGAACATAAACGAAATTTTCCCAGATATATCTTCCAAATTTCACATTTTTATAATTCGTTAAGGAACAGTGTAGTACGTCATTTCACTGTAATATGAAATTGTTAGGATTTTCAAAATACCCGTGTATTTGTGTATGAACATGCTAACCATGAATATTTCCAAAAGTCAGTATAACGTGGCAAGGGAAACCGATTGTATTTGTTAGATTGCAGTTTGAAAATGTTACCCCTGTTACAAAAATCAACTGTAATTCGTTAAGTTAATTTTAGTTATCGGAACAAATTCTTGATAAATCATCCAAAATATGTTAAATGGATTAACTCTTGACATTTTTTATTTCACAAAAGAACCTATTCTCAAACACAAATTTAAAGATTTTCTTATATAAAAGAGCAAAAATTGTTAAAGCAACAGTTGTTTTTATCTTACATCTCGTAGGAATTGTCATATACAAATACATAATAAATTGGAAGCGATAAAGAGTTTTATATCTTATCTAACTCAAATTACATTAGCGACAAAATGTGGAAATTACTTATTTAAAAAAATAAATAGAAAGACTTACAGTAATCCATTAATTCTTCTAAACGAATACTGCATCCGTCAGCAACGACTGTTAATGCATGTCTTTTATCTTGAATTATTATTGAAATTACACTTGACAGTGGTAGCGGCATTCGTATATTTATCAGCCAATATGATTACATTTGTCAATAAAATTCCAATTCATTAAAAAAAATTATTGCTTCAGTAGTCATATTTATTAGCTGTCTTTTACGCACGTGCTAATTAATCTGAATACAACTCTATACATACTGTATACATACTCTATACATACTCTATTTTTTCCAAAATTTTCTAAGGTTTCGCTTTGAAAGACCTTCCTTGTAAGCACACCAACCTTTTCTGTGTTATTTATTTTTTGTGATACACGGGTTAAGTAGCTTTATGAAACTTTACATCGAAATGAAAATGTCGTGAAAGGTCTATTACCAAGATTCTTTAATCTCATTATTGTTTTAAAATATGATTAATAAAAAAAGAACGTCATTTATATTTTGCTATGTACCTGATGCTTTAGTATGTATCATCAAGAAATCCGGTCACGGCTTTCTGAAATAAAAAAAGTAATGCTTTCGTTAAAAAAATGAACAATAATATATTATAAAAGCATAGCAAAAGGACCCACTAGTCATCGAAAATTGCCTTTTGAAGACACCAATTCTGTCTATGAGGTCGACAAATTGAAAAATCTACAGCGAACATCCACAATACTTCACATATCTAATCGGAAAGAAAGCTGAGAAGAAAATAATAAAAGAAAATGAATAAAATTTAAAAGCATTAAAAATTACAAGGGAAAATGATGTGCGGACAAATCTTCATGTTCACTGAGTCCGTCAGAGACAGCTGTCGTCGCCGCTTTTCAATTTTTCGAGCTTTCATGTAAAATACTCTATTGTCCAGATTAGAAATTAGCATTTCATGGGGCGATACTTTTCTTCTGCAGCATTGGGTATGTAAATACATTTGGTATTTCATGTATGTCGTACCATTGTACCCATAATTAGTGTAAGAAACTATTTCTTACCTTATTCACATCGAGATACGATATAAGAATATTTCACAAGTATTCTACAGGGTTACAAAAATTAATTCGTATAGACGTTTCGGCTTCTTATTATTTTAATAACCACAGAAATCAAAATCAGATTGCCAATAGACAAAGTGTTGATCTGTGACATACAAAAACCCACAAGATTTCAAAGTGACCACCTTTCGCTTTTATATAGAAGATAAAATCTTTTATAAAAATTTCAGCAATTAGCCACAATTTATCATCTGGTATTTTGGCCATTTCTCCCGGAGATATTTATTCAGAGACTGTAGACGTCTGTTAAGCTTAGAATAAACCCTTCTTTTTAAGATGATATGCAGAATAACCCATTTGTTTATTATCTAGAGAATACATTGGCCATTTTTGTGCTCTTAAGAAGTTTGACAGATGTGCTTTGAACTATTCCAGTGCATTTCTTGTTCTGTGTGTTTAAAGAGAATCTTTCTGGAGAATGCGCTTTCTGTTTCCAAAGTACTTTTTGGACCTGAGACCTGAGAAGAAAAATACTCTCCAAAATGTTTTAACAGTACGTTTGATGGTTGATTTTGGTACCTTCATAAACAAAAGCTAGCAGTGTTTCGCCAGTTGAACAAATCCCACCACAAACCATAATTGATTGACACTTTTGCTCTCTGTTGATAATGGCTGATAGACTAAGAGCATATTTTGATGGAATTCGATTGCTGTTTTGATTGTGGACTAGTTCGATTGTTAAAATTTTAAAGTACTTTTTACCATTGATCATGAGCTTTTATTAGGGCTATCAATTTTTGATGTCATTTTTGTTGGTCACCGTAAGATTCCGACAGTGTTTCATTTTCTTAGACTGGAACACAACTAACCGTTTTACAAATTTTCGAACCTCCTCTCTATTGATATTCATCTTTTTTCCAACTATTTTTCATCGAAATGTTCGGAATGCTTCTTATTCTCTTTACGATCACTTTGCGTTTTCGGTGAATGTTCATTTTTAATCTCTTCTTATTATAGCTAAGCTATTAGAACCGTTTCATGGCATCCGGTACAATCTCTCTTGAAACTGTCAACATTCGAACTATCTCTGATTATCTGATGCCTTCGGGATGTAATGTGAGAATTCCAGTTTTCTGAAAGACCGGTATCACAAATCTTAAACAACCTGTTTTAATGATGTCTTAAGCTTATTTCTCATGTAGAGATAATAATGTTTCTAGTAGTGTTAGTAATGTGTTTTAGTAAGTTAGTGTAATTTTAGTAGTGTTTTCTAAGTTCAATTTGAATTTTGTCTCGGTTAATTTTGTTCTTCTGTATTATTCCGAGTTTTCTACATTTAAGTTTTATTTTGAAAAGCGATTACTTAACCTCTTAGCGTGTGGAACGTAATATTTCGTTCACTAAGCTCCAGGTTTCACTGCAATGTATGCAATGTTTAAGATAATATAAGTCTATAGATTTAATGAATTTTCAAAACATTGAAGAATGATTAATACTCCCAAGGGTTACATTCATATTTGTAATTAAGTTTTATTTATAATGCTGAAATAATCATATTTTTTTGCATTTAAAACAAAATTCAGAGAAAACAACATTACAATTTTACCCTTTTACAAAACGCTCAGAGGGTTAAATATGCGTAACTTTTTTATGTTATTTCTATTTTATTACTAGCTGACCCGCCAGGCGTTGACCGGCCCATGGTAATAACCTTAAATATACCCAAAAACAGTATTGAATAATTTTATATTTTTAAACGAAAATCTTTACCAAACGAACCTAAAATTGTGGTCCCCATGGTCTTCGGCAGCGTATACCCCTTGAATTTGTATGATTTCATATTTTTAAATGAAAATTTATCCGAATGAACCTAAAATTGGTGGCTCCGCTGCCTTCGTCAGCGTACACAGCGAGTGCTACGCACATTGCTTTTTAACCACATCTCAAATTCGTATGATTTTAGATCTTTAAACCGATTTTTCTGAGTTTTATATTTTTAATTGAAAATATTTTCAAACAAAGTAAGGTGACTGCCGATTTAATTTCTGACATTTAGATATATTAAACTTTCAATTCTGACCTGTCACCCTCCATCTTTTAAGACATGAAATTATATCTTCCATTCCCATCACAAAATTTCCAATACACAATTCTCTTCAAACCTGTTTTGAAGCTAAAATAGAGAGTAAGTAGAAGCTCTGTTTCAGGTACAATCAATTCTGGGAAATCACAGAGAAAAAATAAATTCTGTAGGACTTTCAGATTTTTTTTTTGAAATAGTAAATATTAATATTTTTTAAAACCACGACATTGTTAGAAAGAAAACTGTACCATCTGTAGGTGGGTGTTTTTTTTATTTTTCCGTATTTCGTTCAGCAAAATGGATGCGAATTAAAAAAATTACCGACGAAGCGAAAAACGCAAAAACGGCATCCGAAAAATACTTTTGTTGAAAGGGTTAATATTAATATTTTTCAAGTAAATAACACCGTTGGAATCGGAAAAGTACACCAAATAAGTGTTTTTTTGTTTTTGTTTAGAAAAAAGGATGTGGACTTGTAAAGATACGAAAGGAAAAAAACAAACACGGAATAGATGTTTGGAAAATATATTTTTGAAAGAGTGAATACTAATATATTTTTTAAATGGATAACACCGGTAGAACAGAAATGTATCATAGTTAAGTGTGTATTTTTGTTTTCTCGTTTTCCAATTTTTAAGCCGATGCGGACATGTAAAAACGCGAAAAAAAATTAACCTTTTACCCCTTTCACTTCTTCTCTGCTTGCGTAACACCGGAGAGCTTGGAAAATAGCCACGATTGGCGGCAGTGCGTAATTTTATGATGTTCATTATTGATTTTAATTAATATCTCATTTAATTAAAAAATGAAAAATCTGAGTCCCAGATACATTCGTACCTCCCTTAGGCTATCCACATCCAAATTTTCAGACCTCTGCTTGCGGTAGATTTCCGTAGCCATCACATACACATTGACATACAGGCAAACATCTTTCTTTTATTAGCACATATGTACAAGTTAACTAGTATTCTGGATTACATTAAAACGAAAATTTCACGTGTGGTTTGTATTTGCGACATTTTTTAAAAACCTTTTGTGTGAAAATTATTAATTAAGGATAATTCCACCTCAATTATCTTATCCTTCTTGATATCTGAAGATTGTTTAGAAAAATTCTTTAACAATAATGATATGAAATTTAGGAACGATTCGTTCATTAAAATAAATCCATAGTCACCGCTTCGTGTACTTAACTATCTTCTCATATATTGCTGCGCATATCAGAGACCGCCGTCGTCGCCTTTATTCAATTTTCGGAGTTTTCGTATAAAACAGCCCATCACCCTTGTCAGAATTTAAATTTGTAAACTGCCCCTGGTCAGAGCTTAAACTTCGCTTTCACGGAGCGACACTTTTCTCCTCAGAAGTGGTTACAAATAAACATGATTGCTATTTGATTACTGATGGGTATATCGCACCGAACAAGATTTCACAAAAATTCGATTACTATGAAATTTCTACAGTTCGCTTTTCTTCTAAAAATGTTACTAGGTTATTTTATTTCGCTATATACGGATTAACTAGTGTTACAAATCATTAAACATTTTCAGATTCTACAATTTCATTTTTGTTTCAAATTAAGATCAATTAAAATATACACAAAATACTCTATTTTATAGAGGTACCTTCATATATTGGGTTGTTCAGAAAGTTCTTTCTGTTTGGGAAAGTTGGTTCGTACTAGAGAATTCTATAACATAATTATTAGACATTAATTTTTATATCTATTGTCTAATAATTGACGAGCAGAATTATCCGGTAAGAATTGGTTTTCCCAAACCAAAGGAACTTTCCAAACAACCCAATAGAAGTATGTATCCTATATTATAGAAATCTTTTCTATGAATAACAGGTTAAAAATTTAATAAAAAAATCTTTTTCTAAGCTATTTTTATTTCCTTTATACGGGTTAACTAGTATTATTAAACTTTGCGTCGGAACGATAATTTCATGAACAGTCTATTACTAAAATTCTTAAATCTCATTTTTATTTTAATATAAAATAAATAAAAAAAGTAATGTTTTTTCAAAGTAAAGTTTTGTTTTTAAAATAAACAAAAGTACATACTGTTCATACTGAATCATACTGTTTGCTTTATACCTGTTGCTTTAGAATGTAGCATAAAGAAATCCAAAGTCACCGCTTCGGGTACGTAACTCTCGTCTCATATATCGGTTCGCCCGTCAGAGACCGCTGTCGTCGCCCTTATTCAATTTTGAGTTTTCATGTAAAACACTCCATCGCCCTGGTCAGAACTTAAACTTCGCTTTAGCGGGGCGACACTTTTCCTCCGTAGCAGTGGCTACGAATAACTCAAGCACAGAAAAGGCGGGGAAAGCTTCGGCTGCTCTTCGCACCTTTGCGCATGTGCGCATGGACATCATGTCGTCAACTCCACCAGGTATAACTATCTATCATTTTACCTGGCCACAGCATTCGGAATCCGAACGCCGAAGTTACAGAGTGTTTCTCCGCTAAATACAGGTGACCCAGTAAGTGGTGAGTGTTTGTTTCTAGTTTTCTGTCGTGGTCATGCTTTTGGATATTTTTCCTCTAGTGAGATAGAAGGAAGTGCCGGTAGATTTTTTTTTCGCAAACCTGTTTCATATAATTTTTTTGTTTTTTCTTTAACTACGTTACTATGAAAAATATTCCGTGAAATTGTCCTTGTTGTTTATATGTATATATATGATTTAAAAAATGCATCCCTTGCATTTTTCGCTCCTTAAAAAAAAAATTAAATAAAAAACAAGAGAGAGAAGGGAATATTAAAGCGAAATATTTTTCACTGTGAAAGAATGCTGACTCGAAAAGTTTTGGATTCCCCCCCGGCCGTTGAAAAGTTTTTGACGCAACATTAATGATAAAAAGGACTTTTTTCTTCTTTATCATTGGTGATATTTCGAATTTTATTAATGAATTCTTTTCATTTTCGCTGAATTAATAAAATATTAAACATTTCTCTGCAGTTTCGTTTATTGGGAATTGTTATAGTTATATTTTATGAGTTTTGTAGTTTTGAATGGTAGAATTTGGGAGTTTTATTAGAAAGTTACTGTTTATATTTATCAAACGTTATAAAAATGATTATTTTTATAAATGTTATTGGTGAAATATAAAAATTATTTTCTTGTGGTTAAGAAATATATATATATAAAGCGAGAATTAGTATATTGAATATACTACAAAACATTTATGAAGAAAAATTTTGATGGATAAAAGGATAACTGACATTGGAAATTCCTTTTTTTTGTATTTATTACAAAATATAAAACTTTAATTCTGTGAATGAACAATGCGTTTATCTATAGTTTCATGATTTTCCGATTATTGAGAAAAAAAAATATTTTTCACGTTTTATGAATATTTATAGTTTTAAGACGTTTTCCTGAAATTTTCTATTCTTTTCAAATCTTTGTCAGACCTGATGGCAATTTCATTTCTATAATAAACAAGAGCAAAAAATCATTCATCAGGCATCGATTATGAAACACTTTCCAAAACTAACAAAATATTATCAAGAAATTTCATTCTTTCATAAAATGAAATCTATCCTAATCCGTCCTG
Organism: Maratus michaelseni; assembly: GCA_963931845.1. Taxonomy (NCBI): domain Eukaryota; kingdom Metazoa; phylum Arthropoda; class Arachnida; order Araneae; family Salticidae; genus Maratus; species Maratus michaelseni. The sequence continues at coordinate 249,493,135 of OZ007599.1, forward strand.
GAACCAAATTTTTTTGTGAGTGTCTGTAAATGAAGGATAAATGCACTCCTTAATCTATACAAAGCATGTCGTAGTGCATCCCAGTGACAAAAATAGTCTATTTTATAGAGGTACCTTCATATATTGGGTTGTTCGGAAAGTTCTTTCCGTTTGGGAAAGTTGGTTCGTACCGGAAAATTCTACCACTTAATTATTTAGACATTAATTCCGACACTCCCTTTTAATTTCATTATGTTTGAAGTATCATAACATCATTAAAATGCATTGCAAACTATTTTTCCCCATATGTATCATAATGTAATGGAATTCTTTTGTGAATTCCTGTAAACGAATACTACGTATTCTATACTCCTAAAAAAGGATGTTTACGTCCACCTCAATGATGCATATTAATTTCATTATGTTTGAAGTATTGTAAAATCACTAAAATGCATCGGAAACGATTTTTCCCCGATGGCCCCGAGGCCATAACGTAACGGAATTCTTTTGTGTGTCCCTGTAAACGAACTATAAATTCTACACCTTCATTTTCAATACCGAACATTCTATAGTAAACATCATTAACATATAACACTTACATGGCAATCCCAGCATACTTACGAGATTCAGAGTACGGATAGACAGACGTCCAGCAAACCGAATTCATATACACTTTTCAACTTTGTTGGAAAGTGTTAAAAATGCATTTTTTACGTTATAACGCATGCTGAAAAATATTATATTTTACATAATTAAAATTATATATTTTTTCAAATTTTTGCATGTATTGTAAAACTCAATATTACAAATGAATGACGCGTTTATCTGTAATTTTATGAAATTTTCGTTTGTTGGAAAAAATATTTCACATATTATGAGTTTTACAGGTTTAAATGAAATAATTATTGTATCTTCCAGAAAATTTCTGTTTATAATTATTATATAACATAAGAATTTAGTTCCGAAGGTTATTATTATTAATTTTTTTTTGTGCTTAAAAACATAATGAGACTATAGTAGACCAATAAATATATTTATGACTGAAAATCTGAAGTATACGACAATATCTTGCACTGAAAGTTTTTGACTTTGTACTTATTGCAAAACGTAGAATTTGAATTCAATAAATGAATAACGAATTTATATGTAGTTTCCCGAAATTTCCTTCTCAGAGAATTTCATCTTTGTCACGTTTTTATAATTTTATTATGGGTTTTCCTGATTCCTTAAAAGCTTTTTTAAAAGTATTTATCAGCCGTTGTAACAATTATAATTTTATGTTAGGAAATGTAGTTTCATACTGTAAATATTTACAAAGAAACTCTAAATTAAATAATGATAATTATTTGCTTTTGTGTGCAGTGTAAATACAAAATCATAAATTTTTAGATTTTAGTTGGATAGTTATGGAAATTTTCTTTAACTTTCAATGATTTTTCATTTAGTTTATCAGATCATTTAATAGTTTGATTCTTGTGGTGAAGAATATGACGTTGTTTGCTAATAAAGTACAGTTGAACGTAGTATAATAATAGAAAAATGTGTCTGTGAAGAAAAATTCTGACTTATTAGATGATAACTTGTACTATTTTTTTTTTTAACTTTATGCGTACTTTAAAACGTAAATTTAATTTACATAATCTTTTCCTCCTACAATGGTTTCGATTTTCAGGGAAAATGATAATAAAATTATTATATAACTAGACATATACAACAGGATGGTATGATAAATAGTATACTGAAAAGTACAATTATTGAAGAAATGTCTGAATTATTAGACGGTAACTTGTACCGCGATTATTTGCTTTGTGCGTATTTTTTAAAAAATGTAAATCTTAAAAATGATATTTTATTTCTACAATATTCGTAATTCACAGTAAAACTATAATAAAACATGATATAAGTAGACATACGATACAATATGGTACACGATAAGTAGTATAATGCGAAATGAATTTATGAAAGAAAAATCTGAATTACTAAACGATAATAGCTACTGAACTTATTAGCTTTGTGTGTATTTAAAACCGTAAAACTTAAGTTCCACGATGTTTTCCTTCTACAATATTCTCAATTTTCAAAGAAATATGATACAACTTGACATACGATACAATATGATATATGATAGCATTAACGAAATCCAGTTACATGAAATCTAAATAAAATATTCTCTTTACACGAACATTGACTGACGCATTAGTAATGCATAAAAAATAAATTTTAGTCTAACACTTTTTATGTTATGCCGGAAGCTCTTTAGTTTCATTCAGTAGTATAATTTTATCATCCTGTTTTTTCTTTGGGAGATTTTTTTTTTCTAACGGATTATAATACGCTTGCTTAAAATTAGTTTTATTATGTTAGTTATTCTTTAAAAGTTTTAAACTTTGTTTTACTCACTTGCTTTTACGTATGGTTTATTAAATCTAATTGCTAATTAATAAGTAGTTGTATTTCTAATAATTTAAAAAATAAATTTAAGAAAATCAAATTGAAAAAGAATGTACAATTTATAAAGAAAACTAAGCTAAAATTTAATAGAAAATAAATACAGACACTTGTATTCGAAAAGATAAATATTTATCTCAAGTCCAATTCACCATTTATAGGTTTAATGTTTTAATATTACACCGAAACAAATGTGCAATTTAAAAACGAAAATAAATTAACTTTTTATACAAAACCCGATTCTTCTGTCTCGCAATTTGTGATGGAAATAATTACAAAATTGCTGTCTCGATTAATATTTTCCGAAGTGCATTACGATCGTTTTTTATAATACATCGATATTTAGGGAATTGAATAACCTTAATTTACAAAATTAAGTTGTTTCAGATTGTACAAGTTATAAAGAAGCCAAGTATTTAATTTATCAACAATACTTTTTATAAAAATATACATACTCTTGTGTTTACTGGTGTAGCATTTTTCAAAAAAACGTATAAGCAACGTGCATTATGGCTCTAACTTATGGTAAATCGATATTTATGGAATTGATCAGCATAAATTTACAAAATTAGAGTAGAAGTGAATTTACAATTTTATTTGAAAAGAAAAATACTGATTTAAAGTCTGATTTAGTGTTTTTATGTTTAATATTTTATATAATCTTTAATAGACAGAAATCTTTTACAAACTAAAAGAAATATTTTTAATTAGTTGAAATACGAAGCATCAACAAAATAATTTAATGAACTCATTGTCGTACTAGAATTATGTTAAAAGATATAACTATCTTGTTGTTATAAAATGATAGCTGCTAATGTTCATATTGATAATGTTAATAAAGACCGGCATTACTGAAGCTTTTTACTGTAATATTTTAATATATCTAGATATACGAGTTTCTAAAGAACTAAGAATGTATATATGAATGAAGAAATTCATAGACAATAAAAAAATTACCATGGATATCTTAGTGCATCCGGGGCCTCTTACAAACCTATATTAATTTAATTTTATAAAAATATTTATCCGTGGAAAGAGATATCAAGAGTTACAAGAGTTATTTTGTGGTTAGAAAATGGTATCTGTTGATGATTATATTTTATTCTTATTGACATCTAACAGAATTATCGCTAACTTACATTAACTGTATTTAACATGTGATAGGGAAGTACTTTACTTTTATAATTAAGTATATAAGTTACTTTCATAATAATTCCCGGAATATATTTAGTGTTATTAATAATATTACTGCTAAATATAAAAAAAAATAATTATTATTGTTCATTATGATTCCCCTGAATTCTAACTATATGTATTTTTAATTTTAAAGTAAATAAAAAATAAATACATGTCTTTGAAATCACATTCTGGTAATCCAAGGACCCTGACTAAGCAAAGTCCCGTTAGCCCCCTCGTAAAGACGCTAGCTAGAATTATTCAAAAATACTAATTTAAAAAATCTATCAATTTTAAAATTGATAAAAATAATTTTAAATAGAATACTATAGAATATTTTACTCAAAAAGATAAATGAGGCGTTCAAAAGCAAAGCGTATTAAGTTCATAAAACCTAATCTAGAGGTATTTGGAAATAACGTTAATGGGCTCATGCATTTCATTCAAACTAGCATACTTTGTTGCTCACATTTTTGACATAAAACTTTGTTTATTATGACACTGAAGAAATTATATCAAAAGAACAAAAATCAATCTCAAACTCGGTTGAACGAAAAATTGGACTTGGCCGACTTTATTTCTGAACGTCTCAAATATTTATTTCAAGTCTGATTTACTATTGTTGTGTGTAATATTTTATGTTACTAAATTAAGATGGAGGAGCGTGTAAAAATTATAAACAAAAATAAATTAACATTTTACAAAAAATAAAAAGATTCTTGTGTCTGAAAAAATGGCCTTGAAATTTATTCTAAAAAATTTGACTAGTCTAGTAGTATATTTCGAAATGTCGTCTGTATTGAAAATATCGCAATATTTGTTAATAAATGTTAGCTTACAGCATGAATTGCTCCCATAACATCTCAAAAAATAATTTTAAGAATTTTTCGAAAGGCAACTTTTGTGTTTACTTTTTAAATCCTAAAATAATATTTTTTTTGAGTAGTTTGATTTTAAGTTATTTTATCACGGATGAAAAAAATAATTAAACTATGAAATTTTTGTTCAAAAAACAAAACAAAAACTGTGTTTTATAAAAAAGTAAGAAGAAAGAAACTTTGATATTGATCATCTAATCTGGAAAGAGGTCGCGATTGATCATATCGCTGGTAAAACGCTGATTACCTGAGTCAGCAAATTCTGATCACCGTTCGCATTAAAGACATGATGCACGTTTATGAAATTTAATGGAAATTATTTGACACGAAGTAATAATTTTACAGTGAGCTTTGTAATAAAAATATGTATTGTGAGAAACAGTTAATTATGGGACATTTTACATTGATACAGTGTTAATTTATGTTTATTACACATTTAATTAAATAATTACACAAACCCAAAATGATTTCTTAACTGAAAAACCTACATTATTTAAAATATTTTTGTGATAATAAAATCACATTTAACATTTAAAAAGTCGTTCCTTCGTCACTTTTTGATAGTCATTTTTTGTTTCTGTTTTTATGCATGTAACGTATATATAACGTATATATAACGTATACAGGGAGATTTAGAGCTCATTTGGAAATCTTTAAAGAGGATAGAAGAGTCCACTACAAAAAACATATTTTGAGTAGAAAACCATGGTCGTAGTTCACTTATTCAGTCAAAAATACAGGGTGTCTCATCTCAAACCGATCCTGAAAGTTTGCTATTCATAACTTTAACAAAGATGAAAATATAGTAATGATATCGCCAACAGACTTGCTTTACTTTCTGTGAAATGTAATGAAATCATGAAACTAGTCGCTGGGGGCCACCGTAATACTTACCCATCATGGATATGCATAATATAAAATATGAAAATAAAACATGTGTAAACTATTTATAAAATGCATTGCAATTAAAATAAAATACTGACTTGATAACGTCATAAACTTTAAATGCTCTATTATAGAATTTCGTAAGAGAAACATCCTTATAACTCTAAAAATGATAATCTTATTAACTAGCAGTTTACTGCATTGGATTAAGTGTCTCCTTACTAATTAGAATATATCTTTGAATTGAAATTTGAATGAAATACAGGGTCATGAAAAATCGAAGAGTGGGGAAATTATGATTACAAATATCTCGGCAACTAATTATTCCATCGACTTCATTTTTAATGCAAAATTCATATTTTTTTATTGTATTTTATATTCACTCCTTAAAAAAACAATTTCGAAAATTTTTATATACCTTTTATCGGAACGAATATTTCAAAAGTCTGAAAAAAATAGTTTCGGATAATCGAGGTTACTGAAATTCAATAAGTTTTTCCCCATTATTACATACTAAGTACATACCAAATTTCAAGACTCTATTTCAATTTGTTCGGGAGATAGAGCGTTTGCAGACACACTCACAGACAGACGGACGGCAATATTTTTTTTTTCTAAAAAATATGTTTTTCGGAATCTCCAGTGTCTGAAACGTGTAAATCCGTCATTTTTTTTTCTATTTTCGAAACGATTACAAGACTTACCCTATACTACATATGATGGGTAAGTAAAATGAGAAGAATAATCTTCGAATCCAAACAACACTGAGCATGCAATACTCAAATTATAATAAGGAAAAAATGGTATGTGCTGGAGACTATTTTCTTACATATATGAAACCAGAACTTGAAAATTAGTTTAAAACATCTCGAGTAACAATAATAAGCATGAAAATATGATTTACAGATTTTGTTTAACGAAAGTTTCAACCAGGTTCCACATGTACACTAAATTTTAGATACATTAACTCTTTTAAATCGATTCTTTTAAAATATTTGACAAGTCCTTTGTGACTTTATGCTACTATGTGATAATACTACATTTTCCCGTGATTTATGTATCAAATATTTGGCTATCAATACTCTTATTAAGATCATTTTTAGCATTTGATCGTTAAGTTGTTAGTCACACGCTTATGAAAATAATATTTCATTTGTATGAAAGATTACGTATATGTATATAGACAAGATATTATATATTCATGATTTTAAACTTTGAAAACTTTCTGTTGTTCATTGATATATAACGTCACTTAGGAACCTTTCTAATAAAGTGACAATTCGTAAAGTAAAATAAATGAAAAGTAAGTTTAGATTTATATTCCATTTATTTCTTATCCCTCGAAGGTTAAATATAATACAAATGCGAATTTAACTCTTTCTAATTCTGTATTTTAACGAGACATATTTCCTGTCAAGAGAGTGATTTATGAGTTTAAATAAAATAGGCCAGAAATGATAATTTTTTTAATAATTACATGGCGTTTCTTAAGATAAAGAGCATGGGAAATAAGTTTAGATTTATATCCCACTTTTTTCTTCTCCTAAGAAGATTTAATAAGTTACATGTGACGCTTTAACTCTGTACTTCTGCAAGACATGTCAAGAATGGTCTATTGTATACAGAGTGATGCTTGAGTTGAAACAAAATAGGCCAGAAATGATAAAATTATTTTACAACTGCCTGGCATTTTCTAATGTAAAATGCATAAGAATTTAAATCTCATGTTTCGATAAATAATAAAAATATTTTAAATAGTTTTGACTTAAATTCCCATTAATTCGTCTCTAAGAAGAGTGAATAAGCTATATGTGACAGTTTAACTATATATTTCTGCTATACATGTTTCTTGTCTACTAAAAGGCGATCGATGGGTTGAAAGAAAATAGGTCAGAAATAGTCAAATTATTGTATAATTACGTGCATTTCCTAAGATAAAATTAGTTAAAAAAGAAAAGAGAGCAAAGCTTGAAGAGAAAATTCCGGTTTTCACATTTGAGTAGATAATTTAAAAAAAGTAATGAGTGATTTATGTGTTGAAATACAACAGGCCAGAAATAATAAAAATTACATTAGAAATGAAACTACCTTGGATATAAGATTTCTTTCTGTGTGACATTTTTCTTAACGTTGCAGAAAAAAAACTTCACTTCTCTACAACTTAATGTTCCTACATTTCTGCGGAGAGGCATATCCTTAAACCCTATGAATATTAGCCAAGGGACAGATGTATTCCTACTTCAGGAATTAAAATGGAAAAGTAACCAAACGGCTAGATTGAATTTTGATAATAATAATAATAATAATTAAATGTAATTTTTAAAAAAAACATACTTTCATTAAAATTCACAAAAAAGTCAACTTATATTATAAAGTACAAATGTGTGCTTCGATCAATGCTGACGTCATAATGATATGCGGGCAACAATGTGGTGAAAATGGATGAATGTTGCAACAATGGAGCTCTTTTTTTTTCAATTAAATAATCGTAACGTTATTTCTATGGAGAAAATGCAAGTTTTGGGCCGACGTTCACCCTTCTTAGGGATAGAATTAAAAAAAAAATGTCCAATTCATGTATTATCCCCAGGAATACATATATATTCCAAATTTAAAAGCTCTACGTGGGTGAAAAATGAGTTGCAAGACTTGACTGCACTAATTTGCCGAAAAATCTAAATGTGATGTAAAAAATAGGTATTAATACTGAAAAATTTCAAGTTTGGTAACATTTCTATATGCATACGACCCTTTAAGCAAAATTTAAGTACAGCATTATTTAGTTGATGCTATTACAGTAGGTTATCTATTGGTACCAATTATATTTTTATACAATGCTTTGTGGCAGAGTTAGTATAGACTGATAATTTTTCTCCAGGAACGTACATTTTTGTTGTATTTAGGAAGATAATTTTATAGTATTTTCTATATTGTTTCAATTTTAATTTATATCAATGTGATTTTTTTCCGTTATAAATATAATTTGTGATGTTTAAGTGAACTACATAGAATAATTTATTTAATGTTGCAGAAAAATCTTTTAACTTCACTTTTTGTAGAAATTGTTATTCCTCTTAAGTTAGAGTAATTCTGCGGGTAGACATATTCGTCAAACCCTGTATGAATAATTAGCTACGTGACATATACATTATTATTTCAGGAATTAGAACGGTATATATGGACGGTATTAGAACGATTCTAATGGAGAAAGGAAACATCAAATGAAAAAAAGTATAGATTTTCTAGAAAAATACTGGTGCTTTTGAAGGCCAAAAAAAAAAAAAAAAAAAAAAAAAAAAAATTAAATAAATAAATAAAATACGGAATCTGTTTTTAACAGTGAAATAGTGACTGCCTCATAGTACAGCCATTTTACGTAAAATACATAAAATTTTTTGGTATCCTGACTGAGAGTTTATTTTTTCTGTAAAAGTAGAAAAAAATTCAATGAGCAAATTGAATTTTTATTTCACATTTTTCAGGAAGTTCATTTTATATTATGTTTATATATCGTCTCAGTTTTAATTCACAACAATGCAAAAATCTCTTTTACTTTAAAAATATAAATACGGAAGTTCTAAAAAAATATTTAGTAATAAAAAAAAATCGGAATTTTTTGAAACATATCAAAAGCTTGAAATTACTTATTTGCTTTTTAATTATTTTAATCTTTAATAATATACATTCAAATTAATTCATTAGGACTGTATTTTATACTGAACTATGTTTTCGTAAAAATCGAGTTTTATTTTGTTTTTATCAAACATTTACTTAATAAATGAACATATGTTTTTTTTCTTTCATTGAACTAAATCAATTTTTTGATGTTAACAAAAATAAACAATTTTGATTCATAAGAACGTAAAACAAAAATAAATAAATATACCTCCGTAGTCATTTTAAAAAAAATTGTATCAAATTTATTTTTCCCATTTGATTTTCTGATATATGTTTGGATTTTATTTTCCCCAAACATATATATCAATGTAGTATATGTATCTCTATCTAGGAATGGTTATTCTCAAAACTTATCAGTAAGTTTGAATTTCTTTTTCCTTTGGTAAAAGATGTTTTGATATGTTGGCTAAAATATTATTTGAAAAATAGATCTTCGATATTTTTGCTTCATATTTCGCTGACTGTTTCTCAGTGAAACATTGTTAATAAAATGTAATGTATTAAAAAAATAAGTTTGTTATTTAGTTTTAATATTTCAAATTCAAAATCATCCATGATAAATCAGTTACTTAAAGGTTATTGTATTTACAATAAATTTTGAGGTGATGATAGAAATTGCCAAAATGAATTTAAATTTCTAAGTTAAAAAGTAGAAGACGCGAATACTTAGCTGATGTATATTTTATTAACTTAAAATAAATAGAGTAAAATAAATAAATAAATAAATGAAACAAATAACTTTTAAAATACAATCATAATACGAAATATTGCTTGCACAGGTTCATTAAAACATAATATTGTATGTTTTTAGTAGCATGCTTGCGGAGTCATTAAATAATATTAAAACGGAATCGTGTACCACATCTCACAAACTATCTTTAAACGGTCCTCCCCCCCCCCCCCCCACACACACGTTAATTCCTTCAGAAAGGAATTGGATCCATAATAACTTAAGTGAAGAAGAAAAAATGTACAGTACAGCACTGTTTATATATTTCTTAATTATGAAAATTTTAAGTATTAGTTCAATTTTTGTATATGCGTGTACTAATCGCAAAATATTTTATTTATGCAACAGAAGTTATTTCTTAATTTATAAATGAAAATAAATGGATGATAATATCTAGCTGCTTCACATTTCAAAAAATAAATAAGAAAGATAATTTTTTAATCAAATAAACTCGTAATTGGAAATGTTACTATGTTACTTCACCATATTTTTAAAATTACGTGCATTAAACAATATGAAAACGGAACAGGGTTCCACATCTTATGAATAATTTGTACGAAAAAATAACACCGTATAACTGCCCCCCCCCCCAAAAAAAAAAAATCCCGAAAGAGCCATTCGACTGGAAATTGTGTTATTTCAATTTATCTATATTATAAAGGACAAACGTGTCCGTGCGTAACGCTGACGCCATTTTGCGAATGGCAACACTTGACGATGAAATTTCGGTTTTGCGATTTTTGCTACTGCATTTTTTTAAATTTCTAAACATCGCATATTTTTAATTTTTACACCGTTATATTGGAAAAACATTACTTTTAAATACAATTTGTTTGAAAACTGTATCGCAATTTACTCATTTGTTATAGAATTTAAATTAAATTTCAAGCATGATTAAAAAATAAAAATCTATCACTATTGTTTGTAGACGATTACAAAATATTAATCCGTTTGCACTTTAAACAATACAAAAAGTTCAGCATTTGTTTCCAGCTAATATTTCATAACGAAATTAAAACTTTATTAAGCAATAAATAAAGTAGTATAAATAAAATACAAGTTTAACAGACATGTAATTGAAGTAAGAGTTTAAAACCACTGAAATTAAAAAAAAAAAAAAAACAAAAAAAAAACTACTGTAGATAACGAAATTTTTAACGATTTCTTCGGCTGTTAACTTCTGGCACGAAGCCAATATGAAATTGCCGCTTTTAATAAATTTCAAAATTTTATTTGAATATATAATTGACATATTTCATATAAAAATATCTTTGGTGTTGTTCGGGGATAAAAATTATTAAATGTAAAAAATCTACTTGAGTTTTCAAAAAAAAAAAATGTTTTTTACATATATTCTCTATTCCGGGGATGCCCGGGTTGGATACCCTAGTGTTAATAAAAAAGCAAATAAGCTTAGAAGATCGTCTGCTTACTGAAATCGCATCAAACACTGAAATTTTCAGTACGAAAACCTAATTTTGATATCCTATTTGGGTTTTTCAGTAAATTTTACCTTAAGATACCAGACGGGAAGTCATTTGGTCAAGTAGTTTAGGAATCATGAATGTTTAAAATTTTGAACTACTAATGTTAAATTCATTTGTAATAGTTTTAAAACAGATTGCAATTCGAGTAACTTCTTAATCCGAACTTCAGAGCTACTCGGCGGAATGGGCTGTAATTTTGGATTCCCCTATTTGAAGCTTCCATATATAAATTTCTGTCTTTTCTTCCGTTAAAATCACAAATTATCTTTCGAAAATGCATGCAATTTTAACATCTTATTCAGGTAATCTGGTTAAAAGAAATAGAAGCACATCAAAGAAGTTTCGTCGTAGTCTCAAAATGAAAAATTACTCCTTAAGGACATCATCATTATTACTTAAACAAAAGAAGGAGTTTCATTAATCAAACAAGAAATGACATTCAGTTTTAAAATGACAGTGCATGAATTTAGCACACGAAGGTTCTTTTGTTAAAAGGAAATAATATCTATTTTACTAAAAGTAAATAAATGCGTATTTAAATGAATAAATAGACAAACAAAATATTATGTGTTACAAGTGAGTTTCACGTGAGTTACCCGTTACTTTGCTTTGTTGTAATGGTATTTGAAAGAGAAGTTTTGTACTTTAAAGGGCAAAAACCACAATTTTCATGAAAAGCAATTGATATTGAAGTACCTTTTTCTCGAGAATTCCTGAACTAATTTCATAAATTTTTAAATTAGTTTATGGAGCAATTTAAACTAAAAATCAAGAAAAAAATAATGCAATAGTTACGCGATTTCGCAAACAAACAGCAATAATAAAAAAAAAAATATTTTTTTTTGTCTTTTTTTCTTTTCTTTTCTTTTTTTTTTTTTTTAAATTAACGTTAGTAAAAATAAATCAATTTTTCAGAAAAACAATACGATCGAAAAATTTACAATTGAATCCGAAAAAATATTGAAATCATTTCAGTATTACCGGAGAAAAGGCACTTCAATATTAGACACTTCTCATGTGATTTTGGAACTGTTGTTGCTTTCTTAACTCATTAATGCCGGTTGGTACGAAAAGTTACCATTTAAGCGATACGAAACTTTTAAATATGAACACCAGTATCTTAGTAAAAAAAAAATCATATTATCTAATGTGAAACTATCAGAGATTCAATCAGTTAAAATAACAGTATGGGAAAACTGGTGTCAACTGCTATCGAAGCATTAAAAGAAGTGTAAAGTAAGTCGGCGTTAATGGGTTAATAGTTATCAGCTTATTCTCCCTAAATATAAACGTGAAACTCATTGTGTGAAAAAAATCTGTAATAATAGTATATTTATTTTTAATATTCATTACTGTCAAAAAATAAAATTAATTGCAGCCTTTTTCGTCGTTCCGCTTGCCAAAAATAATTAAAAGTTGATTACTTTTTATCAGTATTAAAAATAAGCATTCCTCAATTTTGAACATTTGCAAAGGCGATTATTTAAGTCTCAATTTAAAAATAAATAAACTAGTAAATCTACAGATCAGAGCCTCAACATCAGCTCTGAACGTCAATTTTTTTAAATCTTACTTTTCATAATATTTAACATCTTACAATCCGCAAATTAATTTTTTTAATAACTACATATATATTTATATGCATATAAAATAATTCGAAGATTTCAGAAATTAGAAACGTTAAATTAAACACGGTTTATGCAATAATATTCTGACATTCTTATGAACATCTTATTCCATTTTTTCAGATTAAAAAAATACATTTCTTCAGGAGGGCTTTGCCCCCCTGAACCCTCCGTAATTTTATTAAATTTATATTCGTGATTTCCTATTGTTTGTGTGAATGATTCTAGTATATATTGGATTTCGTTCTATACAGTGGTTTTATTAGGATAAGCAAAAATTTCGAAAAAAATTTCATGTTATCCTAATACCTAAATAGCAATATTTACTTACCTGCCAACCACAAAACACTCGCATCTGATAGATGAGTTGAATAATATCTCGTGTACAAAAGCAAATTATGGAAATGTAAACTAAATCTACTATATTTCACGTATATCTATTCCAGAAATCTAGTGTTATTGCAATTTTTGTTTCGGAAAAACAGTTTTGATAGTCATTCTATAATATTTATTTTACCTAAGTACATCCTTATCTAACTCGATGGCAATAGCATACTAAAATCTCCCCAAAATAGGTTTATTTGGAAACTTTTAAACCTATTGGGTAATCATTCATAATCGTGCCCACTGCCAATTCATTAAATAGCAACCGTGATTTGGCGCTATAAAGTGTTTTTTGTGATAACTTTTTATGATCTCAATTTCCAGTAATTGTGCTATTTCCGGCTGTATGGATGCATTTTACGACGCTAATTTCTTAAGATTAACCATTTCGTTGTTAACCATTTCGTTTCGTTTTATATGCTATTTTAAAAATAATACTAATTTTCAACCATGAAAAATCCACATCTCTTCCAGAAAATTAATATTATCTCATGTAAAAAAAAATCTCGGTTATCATTCTATAGTAGTTAAAAGGAAACATGTATCAAAATAAATTCTCATTTATTTCAATAAAATATTAAAATCACCCAAAAATATTTTATTTTGCGAATAAAATATTGTAGCAAAATAGTCTGAGTTATTTGAATTTTTTTATTTTGATATTCTTTGAAATATAGTTGCTAGGTTACGGTTAAATCAAAGAGGAAAATAAAAATAAATGCATTTTAAAAGTTGCAAAAATGATAAAATAAAATGTATTATGTTATTAGAACAGATGTATAAAATTGCACCAAAAATTATACACCTAATTTAAAAAATCTGACGAATGTATTAACAAAATTTCAAATTAATTTGAATAATTTAAAACCTGACTTGATAAATTTAGCCTTCATAACTTACCGTTTAAATACATTAATCAAATGCGCCAGTTTATTTTCGACGAATGAATAATTTCAAAATCGTCTGAATTCCCATAGGAAAGCATTATGACCTAAAAAGAAATGTTCTATATTTTCCGAACGAAGGAACCAAATGTAATAAAAAACTATACAGCTAATTCCGGGTACCTCACCAACATACTTACCAAAAATCAAACTAATCGGATCATTTTTGCGGCAGTTATCGCGGAACAGACAGACAGACGGACAGGCAGACAGAAACCAAAAACTTTTCGGGTCTCCACAGTGAGCCTCAACTGACGTTTCGGCAATAAAAACACGTGCTGAACTTTTGAAGTGCGAAACTTTTATTCTTCAAATTATTCAGACAAAATGTTTTTGAATAGTACATGTATATTTATTAACCCATTCCGCAAACAATTTCTTTTAAAATTTTTGCTTCATACTTAATATTTTATGATAAATACCGGGTGAACCAAAAGTTCGTTAAAACTTTAAAAATGCATAAAAAAGGGAAGAAATTATGATAAAGAACTGCGGTTTGCAAGAAAGGGCTCACAAGGTAGTCGGATTTTTTAGCAGCCAAAAAAAAAAAAAAAAGTTAAAAAAGTTACTTGTAGATGGCGCTAACTTGCGAGAAATTCAGTAGAATTATGCAAATTAATCCTGCAATAAAAGACCGGGATACACGAGTATTTCTCATTCGCTTTCAGAATGTTATCATTACCCGATTGAGCGTTGTTGGTGAAGTTGTTCTATTTGAACGAAGAATCGGCAACTGTTGCGTTGCGAAAATTTCACAAGGTGAAGGACTGAAGACGAAGAATGTGGTCTGGAGGTCATGTTAAACAATTGTTATTGCAAGAATAAAGGGATGGAGCGTACTGTTGTCCTGTTCATTGTGTTTCGGGTCGTCAGCGTCCTCTACCAGTGATATTTTTGACTAAAAATTTTTTTGCTGCTAAAAAAAAATTCGACCTTTTTTGCAAACCGCACTTATTTATCATAATTTCTTCCTTTTTTATGAATTTAACGAACTTTTGGTTCACCCGGTATATCATACTATTGACAAAACTGCAAAGAAAGAAAAATAACTTTATTATTTTAGGAATTAAAAAGCGATGCAAAAACGTACCATTAGCAGGAAGTATTCAAAAATTGGTGTAATTTGATATTTATAAAGCAACAAACCAATAGTATGACTTACAGGAATTCTTTCTAAGATGAATAAAAATTCACGGGAATTCCAATTTTAATTATTTATAAAATGTTTCAAAGCGTTGCATTTTTTACAACATGACTGTGTCAAATACTATATTTCCACTTTTTTTTTAATATAAAAAAAATGCAATTGGTAGTCAAAATACAAAAGTCAAACGTTATAGTTTTCAAAAAATATTTTTGTTGATCCAAACATTTATTTTCATAAGAGAGAAATTACTCATGAAAACGTTGCGATTTTACACTGGGAATGGTTAAAACAATTATTTTTGAAATTGCTATGCAGTAATACGAGATCACATTTGTTGACAAGGTTATTATGTACGTATGGTTAGTTGTGTTCGAGGTTGTTAACAGGTTCTTGAATATATTTTTTTGAAAACTGTGTACAAGTTATGATTTGATTGTTCATTTCAAAAATTATGAATTTAACTTATATTATTTAGAAATCTAAATTGTGGCAGTTATATTTAAAACCTTAATTACCTACTGTTTTCAAAATCTTGATCGATTTGCTCTACGCATGCACTATATTTTTACACCATATCACCAAATAAATCAGTTTCTATATTCAGGGTTATGTAACAAATTTATGAATATAATACCGATAATGGTTTTTATAAATTCTTTTATATTCACCGTACATTTATTTTATAAATATGGAAATTGTGTATATTTTTCGTTGAATAATGTAACATATATTGTGTAACTTTCAGATGAGAAGAGATACATAGCGGGCTAATCATATAAGGTAGGTAAGTTTCCCAGAGCTGCACTTGCATTTGTGTTCAAATCCAACATGCGCGTTAGCCTAAGGTTTATGAAAGTCTTTGAGCCATGATTTTAAGGTAGAGTTGGGGAATTTGAAATAAAATTTGGATATATCAGGCTTATTTAATAAAGTGAAAATTTTGACTATATACCAAGTTTTGTACTTAAACGTGACATCTATACACCATATTGCTGTTTTTTCCCCTTTCAATTAATGAAAACGAAGTAATTGGGTGGTACAGTCATAACCCTTTTGTCCAATGTTTTTCTGTAAGGTTAAATGGGTTATAATATTAAAACTCTAAACTAGATTTTTTTTTAAATATATAATTCTATTACTAAATATTTTGAATAACTTTGCGGATTTTTTTTTTCCTTTTTAACAATGAAGTTGACACTATACCTATATTAGATCACATAGACGCTGATATGGTTAAAAATAATAGATAAAAGAAGCATGATATTCAAGGTATTTATGAACTTTACTAATAGAATAAGAGGAGTGATAATACGCATAAAGCCTAACAGTTTTTATATAGAAATTTAGACATAATAATGAAATAAAATTTTTTATGCAGGCACAAAAGCTTCACACTGTATATTTTGTTATATATTTCTTAATAAAAATATAAAAAAAATGAGAATTTCATTATTTAGTAATTGTTTTAAAGATGTAGAAAATATTCTGCACACCTTTTTAAAAATTTAGAATAATTGTCTATGCATTAAACTTCGGATTATCTACTGTAGAGAATTGATGTCTGAAACTGGATACAAAGATTTTCTATACAAAGGAGAGCATTTCAAAACATACACCTTCTTTGTAAAAATATTGAAAATAATTCATTTCATTGAATCCACTTTGTCTTAATTTTTACCAGTTAATTCCGTACTGACTGTCTGGTTTCTCTACATGTATTCCTGTAGGTTGGTTCTCTTCTCATTCCTGTAATTTTTTTAATCCGACATAACTCTGACTTCAGTCTGTTCTAAAAAAATATATATAAGCAAAAATCCCACTATCACTGTTGCACTAACCGCAATAAGCTTAATGCTATCGAAACTGGTCTTCAACTTTTAATAGATCTGTTTTGTTGGCTCTAAATGTTGTTTTTATGTATTATTGTGAAAGATCAGTAGTTGTCAGAAGATGTAAACAAGCTCTAGAGCACTTTTTATATTTGTCTAGACTTTTTCAAACATCTTTTAAATATTTTATACCTTGCTATGTCGTTTTCAAAATAAATATTATATTAGCAATATTAATTTTCTACTTTTTACAGACCAATGGACCCTATTCCTACTGACGTCAGAGTCACGTGCTTTGGGGAAACATTGCCCACATTGTAGTCCTTTATTATGCAACGACTCGTTTGCAACGCAATCCTACATGTCATAGAGCAGCAACGGACCAGATTTTCGTGATGTTGAGTCACGTGCTTTGGGGAAACATTTCGGAAATTGTAGCCTCGAACCCAAACGGAGAATAGGGTCCATTGAAATTTGATATATCTCATTTTAGCAAAACAATGAAGCTAATAGATATATTCGTAAAAACATTGTCAGTTATTTTAATTCATTATTATTCGTAATAAATTCAACAAATAGTCTTAATTGTGTTTTACAGATGACGTTATTGTTTTATTTGCGACAAAAGAAAACCAAAAAATTTAGTCTTTATCTCCTACATTCTTAACAGTGTACATAAACTGTAATCAACGATTAAATTTGCTTTTTTCTAAGGCGAATTTCATCTTATCATATATTCTAATACGAGCAAATCTTGTGGGTGGTTATATATATATATATATATATATATATATGCAAAAATTATCTTAAAAACGGCTCTAACGATTTTGACGAAATTTCGTATCCTACCGTTTTGGGGCACCAGAAAACCATTTGGTAGGTCACATGCTCGAGAAAATTCGATTAGTGGGTCATTTTGGGTCATTTTGGGTCATGGTCTAGCTAATTGTATCTAAAAAACGGTTCAAACGATTTTGACGATATTTTGTATCCGACCATTTTCGGGCATGAGAAGTCAATTGGGCTGGGTCACATGTTCGAGAACTTTCGATTAGTGGGTCATTTTTGGGTCAACGCGGGTCAAATTAATTTTATCTAAAAAACGGCTCTAACGATTTTGATTAAATTTTGTGTCCTGCGAGTTTCGAGCACGATAAAAGTATTGGGCTAGGTCGCATGTCCGAGAAAATTCGATTAGTGGGTCATTTCTGTGTCATTGTGGGTCAAGATCTAAAAAGCGGCTCGATTTACACTAAATTTTGCATCCAATGGTTTTCGGGCACGAGAAGACTGTTGGGCTAGGTCACATGTTCGAGAAAATTCAATTAGTGGGTCATTTTGGGTCATTTTGGGTCATGGTCAAGCTAATTGTATCTAAAAAACGGTTCAAACGATTTTGACGAAATTTTGTATCCGACCATTTTCGGGCATGAGAAGTCAATTGGACTGGGTCACATGTTCGAGAACTTTCGATTAGTGGGTCATTTTTGGGTCAACGCGGGTCAAATTAATTTTATCTAAAAAACGGCTCTAACGATTTTGATTAAATTTTGTGTCCTACGAGTTTCAAGCACGATAAAAGCATTGGGCTAGGTCGCATGTCCGAGAAAATTCGATTAGTGGGTCATTTCTGGGTCATTGTGGGTCAAGATCTAAAAAGCGGCTCAATTTCCACTAAATTTTGCATCCAATGGTTTCCGGGCGCGAGAAGACTGTTGGGCTAGGTCAAATGTTCGAGAAAATTCAATTAGGGGGTCATTTTGGGTCATTTTGGGTCATTTTAGGTCATGGTCAAGCTAATTGTATCTAAAAAACGGTCCAAACGATTTTGACGAAATTTTGTATCCGACTATTTTCGGGCACGAGAAGACTATTGGGCTGGGTCACATGTTCGAGAACTTTCGATTAGGGGGTCATTTTTGGGTCAAAGCGGGTCAAATTAATTTTATTTAAAAAACGGCTCTAACGATTTTGATTAAATTTTGTATTTTACGAGTTTCGGGCACGCGAAAATCATTAGACTAGGTCACATGTTCGAGAAAATTCGATTAGTGGGTCATTTCTGGGTCATTGTGGGTCAATATCTAAAAAGCGGATCAATTTACACTAAATTTTGCATCCTATGGTTTTCCGGCACGAGAAGACTGTTGGGCTAAGTCACATGTTCGAGAAAATTCAATTAGTGGGTCATTTTGGTCATGGGTCATGATATTTGAACTCAAATTTAATTTTGACCGAGCATAGCTCGGTCTTCCGTGCTCGTTTATATTAATTGCAGAAAAATATTAGGTATGTCCAGTTTAGACTTTCTAAAATTGAAAAGATTTTTTTCATGGCATGTAATAATCTATAACAGTAATAAGTAGGAAATAAAAGAGCAGTAACATTATTTCGATTTCATCCTCTTTTCTTGTTAGTCATTTAGTAACTCAAAAGACGACTATTTGAACCAACGTCCTGCAAGCCATTGTTTTTAATGGGGATTTTTATGTTATGTCATGCTTTGAGTATGCTCCATTACATAAAATTTATTAAACAAACATACATCTTTTAACTTATTTTTCATGGTCTTTTCAGGAAGCACTTTTAAATGCATTTTGCCTTGATTATATATTTTCATCTTATAAAAGACATCGGTCCTAGCCAAAGCTATTTTCATCAATTACGGTCTTATTTTGAATGACACATATTATATTTTATCACAAATATTCTTTATTTTTCTACTATTAATAATATCATACAAATATTACACATATATCTATATAATAAAGACACTTTAGAATATACAGAGCGTGTGCGATAGATTCGTAATAATTTTGCTTTTACATTTTTTACGTGTTTCTTAATAATTTTGAAAAATTATGTATCTAAGGTTCTGATTTAACATTATTATTTACATTACTATTTTCTGCCTTGCAAATGTCTCAGCTATTCAGCATTTCTTAGGGATGAGCTGTGGACTTGCATATGGATAATATTTTAAAAATCTTATTTAATCACTTACTCTTTATTTTACTGGTAATTTGAGTCTGTTATTATATAGTTTTTTATCTATCGCAATTGAATCACAATTTAATTTTTCGATCTTTTAGTTTTTTTCACTTTTGACTTTTTCGATATGCTATAAGGAGCTTAATATTATCATTTTAAGGCTTAATACTGAAAATATTCGACGAAATAACATATCTTTACTATGAATTATTTTTATGAAGCTCCTGTGACGACTCCATAACATAGTCATAGTTTTTCATATTTGCATTTGTATTTTATTGTGTTTAATTTTTAAAATATCTTTTCCTTTGATTTTCACACGATTCACGCGATTGCATTTTATATATATACTCTGTTTCTTATTTTTTCTCATTTAATTTACTTTTCCACCTTAAAATACTCTTTTTCTGCTTCCCCTCTCAAAATTCCATTATTCTACGACTAGTACCTAAGCTTTTCTACATAAAAATCATTTCCCATTTCGAATTCCATTTCTTTATAAGGTCTAGATTTTTATATTTTTTCAGGACATATTCTAAAATTTTCCCGCATTTTTTAGGCCTCTTTACACATTTTTCTTTCATATGCGTCTACTTTACGACTATGGGCCCGTTGATTGGCTAGAAATCCAGTTCAATCTGTTTTTTGACTTTGTTCTGTATTAATGCGTGCGTTTGCATAAAACACAATTTACGCTCCCAGAGTTTGGATTTTTCACTAGTTTTGTTGTCTAGAAAAGTTACGGCAGTTCATCATGTCGTTCTTCAACAAGTATCTTCTGTTATTATTGGAATCGCATACTTTTTACTCTTCATTACTAATAAATTAGATTAGATTGTCATCAATTGTTATCGATACTACCAGCTGATTAAAAAAATGTTTCTGCTTGTTGTTAAAAGAATTAGAGCCTCTTTATTTTTGTGCATAATGATCTAAACTAGTTTAATAAAGTTGTTCACGCTAATGAGCCCGGCTGTTTATTGAAGCAGACTCTTTTAATAGAATTCATTTCACTTTCCTTGTTTTCAGACACGAGCTGGCTGATAGTAGTGATCGCTTGACTACTTCTGATAAATGAAATTTACGCCTGCAAAAATAGAATACTCTGATTTATTCTGCTAACAACTTCTAATGTGAATACATTACGTCGCATTACAAAACAACAGGATCAGAAATTTAAGTTCTACTTATTAGCTGTGTCAATGAAATTTTCAATATAGATATTTATAAACATGTTTCATTTGTAAAACAAATTATACGTGATGTCCTGTCTTCGAGATTCCAAGAATAACAGCAAAATTCAGATGGTTACCAATACTAATGGAATCTATAATATGGTTCTCAAGTATCAAGTGATTATGAAAGTGTCACCAGAGTTAATTCAAGAGTGAATTTTAGGAAAAAAGTATTTTTTTCCTATCTACAAAAACACTACATCCAGAAAAAGTGAGTGAAGAAGTTTATAAATTACAGTGACATAAATACTTGGGTATGAAAACTTAATATTTTAAAAAGTTTATGGTCGATTGGGGTAATTGTGAACAAATTTTATTACTAACAGCTTTAAGGAGCACATGATCCATGTAAAACAGCCATAAAGCTATTGTTTCACTCATATACTTCAATTACAAATAGTTATTGGTGCTGTGGGATATAATTAGGTATTTAAAATTACTTGTTCACATTAACCCTTAAGACTATGGGTACTTATGAACATCTATTCCTGCTTTATTGCATGTTGGAGATAGCAGAATAGATTTTAGAGAACTTTTAGTAAAGGTGAATTTGTCGTTCTCCAATAGAAACAAAACTGAATTTGCTTTATCAACGACCTTCATCCCAGTAACTGCAAGTTCTTGATCCAAGACTTCATACACGTGACAAACATAAACAAAGTGTGTTTTATTTCTTGTTCCTCCCACAAGGTCAACAAAAACAAACATGGATTGAGACGTATCATTTACTGATTGCTCTAAGTACGATGTTTTCTCAAATTTTCCAGCCTTCATTTCTTGAATGAAGCCTTCTAGGTCGTCGCTTTCGTCAGTAAATTCGTCAGGCAGATCATTTCCTTCGTCTTACTTCGTCTTACTTCGTGTTCTTTTTGGATTTTTCTACATCTTTATCGTACTTCTTATATCCTCTCTTTCACTTTGAGGGTTTCTTTTTCTTTTATGTCTATCTGAGGCGTTTCAAACCATCGTCATTTGTGAGAACCTCACCGGAGGAGTGTTATTTTAAGCCAGGTGTGGCTACTTTCTGCAGTGGGTTTGATTGAGTAGTAGTATTTCTGTCGATACTTAATATGACCTAATATGGAACAAAACACTTAGAAAAAACTGTTCATAACTACCCCATATCACAAAAAGTGTGAGGTAATTATGGTTTTGTAGGTCCTTAAAAATGAGTTGGAGCAAAAAATTCATTGATATTATTTAGAGTAATTATAACTTAAGAATTATTGATTAAGAAGAACGACTGACCTTGATTTTATCTGACAGAAACGAAAAATATTCAGACACTACAAAACTGTCTGCAACTTTGTAATATTAAGGAATTTGATAAACGCGAGCAAAGGTGCCAACCGCGAAGCAGAAGCGATGTGAACACTCTTATTCTGTTAAGAGGGATGTAAACGTTTGGTGTCTACTTCACTTTAACATCAACTGCTCTCACGCGAGCGTTAGTGGCACTTGTTCTGAATTACCCCATGTTCACAATTAACACAACCAATCCTACTGTTTTTATGATGTGTTGAGAAGTTTTATTAAGTTTGGGAGTATATATATTACTTTTACTGTTATTATGTATCCGAGTTTAAAGAGTTTATATATTGTTATTGTAATTACAATTTTTCAGAGTATTTTATTTAACTTGTTGTTGTTTTGATATTTTATTACTGGAGGTAATAGTTTTAAGATCGGGAAATATATCCGACTCTAATGACAGATCTCTTTATTTTGTAAATTTTAATTCTCAATTTGACCAACTAGGAAGATTTTCATCATTTGTAAATATGGATGAGCAAACTGTTAATAGTGAATTACAGTGTATAACCTTGAAAATAAAAACCTAATCTAGAAATTGTATTATTGTGATAAATTTTGTAAAAAATTAAGTTTTAAGATGAGTGGAAGTGTAACATATGCAAATTTCTTAAACTGAGTGCTTTAACAACTTATGCAAATGATTGTCTTAGTTATAAGAGTTGTAACGAAATTACTGAGATTCTTGAAGAAAAGTTTATCAGAGTTCCAAATATTTCTGATTTTACAATTCTAAAATTACATCAAATGTATCAATTGGAAGAATACTTCCATAAAATGTTAGAATATGGTAAGAAATTCTGTTTAGATAAGGATTTAATTTTTAAAGTTTGACTGATGTATCGAAGGCCAAATATAAATGGTTTTAGTTGTGAATCCTCCAGGTACTGCTACTGAATGGTTCTCAATTGAAAATTCAATCTGCAAACGTTAGAAATAGATTGCAGAATCCTCAGAGTAATGCACCTAGACGTTGTTTTTGACCACAAAATTCCAATTTTGCACGTAAACAACAAAGATGTTTTGAAAATAGAATTTCTGCTATGTATTATCGGCATAATTTTCCTATCAGATCATGCAGAATTTGTACTAATAAGGTTATTAGTAATGCTTTCCATTGGAGAAAAGAGTGCTATTTCAGTAGAGTAGAATATCACCACATGGTAATGTCAATAATATACAATCTTCTCAATCCCCTATTTGACAATTAATGATTTCTTGTTATGCTAAGCATAGTAACTTTCCATGTGTTATTGATACACGATCTACCATCTCTTTATTACCTTTTTAAAATTACTAGAATTGTGCATGCTAGAATTAAACATATTAGAACCATTATTATTTGTCAAGAAAAAGGTCATATTAAGGTCAACAAAATATGCAAAGTTTTGGTAAAAATAGGAAAGAAAATCAGTAAATATTCTTATTTCGGATACTAATCATGATTATGCTATTTTGGATTTGAAATACTGTGATTGTTTGTAAAATTATAAACTATGTACTATATCTCAAAGAAATGCTGTGTTAAAGTCTAGTGATAATAACTGAGACTAGTGATTAGAACTACAGATAATAACTAATGAATTATTGCCTCTATTTTTTTAAATGTGATACTCATGTAAACGATGATTCGAGAAATTGAAATAATTATGATAATGAAACATCTACGAGTCCTCAAAGTTATTGAGTTCCTAATCCAGAGTAAATGGGCCAAAATTTTAACGATTATTAATTAAATGAGAAAATTAATTTAATTCAGAATGTGGTTTTGAGGGATATTTTAAGGGAATTTGGACATGTTTTAAAACATAAATACGATGTAGGCAAAATTTGCATTGAACCGCAACTTATTTGTTTTATATCGGACCTTTCTTTGCATACATTTCGTACATCCCCTAAAGAAGAAAATGAATTCAATAGTCAAATTAAAGCTTTGTTAGAGGCAAGGATAATTAAAAAAAGTAATAGAAAAATACAGAAAGTAATATTCTCCTTTAGTCACTTAAGTTTGAAGCGTGAGGACAAAAAAACAAGGCTTTGTGTCGATTACAGAAAATCAAATGCAATAATCAAAAACTTATGCATAACCTTTACCCTGTATAGATAATATTCTACATA
Source organism: Maratus michaelseni (assembly GCA_963931845.1). NCBI lineage: Eukaryota > Metazoa > Arthropoda > Arachnida > Araneae > Salticidae > Maratus > Maratus michaelseni. Next base: position 249,517,980 of record OZ007599.1, read on the forward strand.
AATGAAGTAATGCCAAGTACTTTTCCACCTAGCTTCTGGCTACTAGCATATACCGTTACATCTTGTAGATACTTAAAAATAAGCCTTTGCCTACTAATTTTCGATTATTTAAGTGGACTATTTTTGTTTGTCAAAACAGGATTTTTGATTTTCAAAAGAACTCTTAGAACAATTTTTAATAAATATAAAATAGATTTTGCTTCTCATTATTTAGATGATATTATTTTTTCCTTTTCATTAAAAGAACATATTCAGCACTTAATCAAAATTTTTGAGTTATGTAGATTAAAAAAAATATTAAACTAAACTTTTCAAAATGTATCTTGCAAATTAATTTTCTAGAATATGAAATTCAATATGGCACTATAACTCCTATTAATGCTAATATTGAAGTTAAAAAAAATAATAAAACTTCCCTCTAATGAAAAAGAATTCCAAAGATTTCTTGCTTCAATTAATCATATATTAATAAATAAATATGCAGAAACCAGACAACCCCTTCATCGATTATTACAGCAAAATACTCCCTGGAAATGGAATTCAGATTATCAAAATTAGTTTGAAAAACTGAAAAATACCTTATTTTCTAAACCAAATCTCAAACTTTATATGCTAAATTGCCTCTCCATATGTTTGATGCTTTTAATGTTGTAATAAGTGCTGTTCTGAAACAACCACAGGAAAACATTTTTCCCCTATTGCTTATTATTCTAGAACTTTTAGAAGTTATGAACAAAATTATTTTATAACTGAATTAGAATGTGTTGCGGACACTTTGGATGAATTTTATCATCATTTTCATTTATTTAAGTTTACAATTCACACTGATCATGCATACCTAGTTTGGTTAAATAATGTTAAAAATCTTAGAGGAAAGTTATTTAGATGGTCATTAAAACTTAGCATGTTTGAGTATGAAATAAAATATGAAAAGGGTTTTAGAAAAGTTGAAGGAGACATATTTTCATAAAATTCCATATCTCATTTTATTTGTCTTATTAGTTTATTTTTGTATGTTATGCTAGTAAAATTATAGAAATTCAGGAAAAAGATATTGTGTGGTAAAAGTGATAAAACTGAAAATTCAATTATCATTGTAAAACAAAGAAAGGAAACAGAAAAGTAGTAGCCCTCATACCTTTTTAAGAAAAAAAAATATATTGGAACTTGATCATTAAAATTTAAGTCACCATGGTATTAGAAAAATGCTAAATATTATTTCTCCTCATTTTTGTTGGCCTAATATGACTCTGGAAATAACCCAATATGTTAAGAATTGTAATATTTGGAAAAAAAAACTAAGTAAAAATATTTGTCTTGTTACAAGCTATGCCAGCCACAGATTAAGCTTTTGAATGTCTTTCTATTGATATTGTTGGTGTGTTTAATTATTATAACTCTCAAAAGAAACATCTGCATTTGATAATAAAACATGCTACCAGATATGTTTGGGCTTTCCCATTAAAAACCAACCTCTTAGACCTATATTGATTGTTTGAAACAAGTTATTAATATACATGTTCCCCAGAAATTACTTAGTGATAGGAATGCAGTTTTCACATCTTCTTGCTTTAAGAAATTTCTTCAAAATTATTATAAAATTAAGCAGCTTTTAACCTCGGCCCATTATCAATAGACGAATGGAAAAGTGGAAAGGGTTAGAGCAAATTATTAATGAGTACAATAATACCTCTCATTCTGTATCTAAATTTCCTCCTGCTTATTTGCTTTTTGCCAATTACCAAATGATTTTCCCTTAAACAAAATATTTACCCTCCTTTAAATGAAGCCCTCAAATTAGCAAAAACTCTCACCATAGATTATTGTATTAAGTATAAAAGACTGTAGTGTCATCATGTAGAACCAAAATTTCATGTAACAGACATAGTTATTTATGAAGAGATTGAATATCCAAATACTAGGAAATTATACCCTGCCTTTGATGGTCCTTATAGAATTATTAGTATGCTATTTGATGTGATTTATGAAATTGATCGACCAACAGAAATACAGAACAACAGACAATACAGAAAATACAGACAATACAGAAATTAATACGGAAATAGTCCATGTTTCTAAAAAACATATTTATAATTCTTCTCATAAATTAAAATTATTTCATGAGCAAAAACAAACTCAAGTAAAAAGTGAAAGTTAATAACGATTTATTTTAAGTAATAGAATTAAATAGAATTAATTCCATTATTATAGTAAAAGTAAATTGAATAATATTATTTTAGTGTTGAAAGTGTAATTTCTGGTGCGCATCAGGGATATCTACTTGTTAGAATTTTTTATGCCGCCGTAATTAAGGTTCATTTTAGTAAAGTATTGAATAGTGTTGCTAGAGTTGAATTATAATTATGTTAATAAATTAAATGTACTTACCTTTAATTACATAAATTATTCTGATACTTACTAATTAATCGGGATACTTCATCTTGAATAGAGGTTTGATGTGAATTAATGTTTTAAAATTTTGCTACAATCACTTAGATGGTGGTGGTAGAAACTTTTCTTTTTGGAGTTAGTGTGACAATTTCTTATGTATACGTCAAAATGAATAAGAGATTTTCAATGCTATGTAAGAATTCCTTTCCACGCCAGAATATTTAGAGCAAAAATTCTAAATTCTGATTATTGTTGTTATTATATTGAATTACAGGTGGTTATTAAAAAATAAGCATACTTATGAAATATGGTGGATAATTTAGAGAAATATTGATAAAATGTTGAAATTTAAAAGTATTTATGAATTAAGAACAATTGTTGATAAATGGTGTAAAATAGAGTAAATAAAGAGTGATATGGATATTTAAAACAAGAACGTAAAATCATGCGTCAAGCGTAGATTATGAAACACCTTCCAACATATCTAGAAAACTGAAACGAAACTTCACCGTTAAATAAGATGAAAGAAGATATCTAGTAAACAGTTTAGAAAACATATGACACAGTTAAAAATCCAGTTTTAGCAATTATCTTCCACAGTCAAAAAAGTAGCCGAATTATTTTGTGCAACTCTGTATATGATCTATAGATTTGGATATATACTACAGATCATGATACAATTTAGTTCAGTTAGAAAATTCAGATTTAGCAATTTTCCTTAATCGATGGAAATGCACTCGAAATCTTTTGTACAGCCCTGTATATTATCTAAAGACTTTTATACACACCACATACTAAGCTAAAATGTAATTAGGGTCAAAACGCATAAGGCAACTTAAAACTCACTTCCAGCAATTACCAAACATAAACGACAATGCATCTTGTTCCTTGCGTAGCCCTGTATATGAATTTATTTATATTCCACAAACTTCTATTAGTCTACTAAATATAGTTGAGAAGAAAAATGCATAATTAAGTAGTAAACAATTAAAAACTAACTTTAAGCAATTATCTCCCATAGTCAGTAATAATTATATATAATTATAATAATTCCTTAGCGTAGCCCTGTATATGATCAATCGAATTTATGCACACAGTTGAAAACGCCCTTATTACACAGACTGTAATTACGGCACTAAGGCTGTAACCGAATTGTTTTATGTGTCCCTGTAAATAAACGACAAACGCAATGGACACCATACTTTTCAATGAGAAATTTATAGTGTGTACCTCAGTAATGCATATAAATTTCATTATGTGAACATTTAGTGAAACATCCTTAAGTTACACAGCAAACGATTTTCCACGTAGAAAATTTTGTAACAGAATTTTTGTGTGTGACCCTGTAAATGAATAATGCTTTGCACCCCGTATTTTACAAAAACATGTTTTAGTGCGCTTCATAATTCTATATGAATTTCACCATGTTTCAAATTGCGTAACATCATCAACATGCGCTTGAAAGGATTTTTCCCCATTAACTCTAATATAACGGAATTATTTTGACTATCAATATTATACACTTCATTTTCAATAGGGAACATACTACAGTAAACGTTAATAACATACAAGGTAATATAATATTTGTTTTTCTATATTTTTTCCCATTTAATTTACTTTTCCATCTTGAAATACCTTTTTTTCTACTTCCACCTGAAAATTTCATTATTCTACATCCAGTATTTTAACTTTCCCGTATTAAAATCATTCCATTTGGAATATTCTTATCTTTAATAAGCCTAGATTTATTTTTCCGTGACGTATTCTAAAACGTTTCCGCCTTCTTCAGGTCCCTTTACATATTTATTTTCATACGAGGATAGTTAACGCCATTGGGTTCGTTGATTGGCTTGAAATCCAGTTCAATGTGGTTTTTAAACACAATGCTTGCTCTCAGAGTTCAGAATTTTGTCTAGATTTGTTGTTTAGAAAACTTACGACAGTTTATCATATCGTTCTCCAGCAAATATCTTCTGGTATTATTGGAATCACAAACGTTCTGCTCTACATTTCTAATAAGCTAGGTAGATGGATTCTCATTCACTTATTGAAACTACCTGCTGATTCAAAACAATGTTTTTTCTTGCTTTTAAAGGAATTACATTCTGTTAGTCCCCCATTATGATCCGAATTAGTTTAATAAAGCTGTTCACTCTAATGAATCTGACTGTTTATTGAAGAGGACTCTCCTAATTATTAAGCACTTCACCAGCCTTGTGTTCAGCTACGAACTGATTGATATTAGTAATCGCTGGATTTCTTCTAGTAAATGAAAATTTACGCCTGCAACAGTGGAAAACTATAGTGTATTCTGCTAAAAACTTCTAATGTAAATACAATACGTCATACAAAAATATATAAATAAATAAATAAAATAAATATATATAGTATATAAGTATTATTTTCTTAAAGCATTATCGGTATATATAGATACGTATCTTATGTTATGCACAAGCATACATTTTTTAAAGGCATTTATAGTAACCAAAACAAAATTCAATGCAAGTTAGTATTTCAGTTCTAAAATCGCAGAATAAAGTCGTATGCAGTAAAGTTTGATTTTTTACACCTCTGTAGAGGTGTAATTTTCTTGAGGCACCGTATATATTATTTATCTATATCCGTTAAAATTTCAACCCCTAATTTCTCTTTCATTCAACTTACCATACCACATTTATTCTAAATACATTTATTTTATATTTCTATTTTGAAAAAATGCGGGAAATATAAATTAAAAGAAATTTGAGTAATGTGTCAAGACTAAGAAACGCAGTTAGAAGATCGAGTTATATTGCAACAGTATTTATTAAAATAAGAATATAACAATTAGTTATTAACGAGAGTAGCGATGCTCAGGGAAATCCATAGTTATATTATAAACATCCATAGTTATATTATAAGCATTCAGCAAGAATGAAATGACAGAAAATATGTTTTCAACTTTTATCTAAAGTATGGCCCCTTGATTATTTCCATTATGGGAAATTAGTGATTCATAAAAATTTATTTGCTTGATTTTTTTGTTTATATTACGCATGTATTCTCTCTAACCAACTTAAAATAAATGCGTTAACTTTGTAATTAAAACAAAATATCGTAATTTCAAATAAATGCAAAGTTTTTTTTCTCTCTCTGTGGTTTGTTTATTGCATGTTAAAGATCAAGACAATTACATAACTTTCTTATTATTTAAAAACAAAAGCAAAAGACAACAAATTATTTTCAGAAAACTCATCATTTAATATAACGAACAGCTCGCATGAGTATGACTTGTAAGTATACGTTAACTGAATAAAATAAAAGAGCTCAAACAGTTTGATTCATGCTAAAAAAATCCTGTACGAATGAAACAATATTTTTTGATAGTCAATATTTTTAATCTGAATAGTTTACCGATTTAAAAAAATTCACGTGACTATCTTAAAACTTCGGGAAATACGAATGAATGTTTGAAAATGTAACGTTTTACACCCTGTAAGTATTTAAAAATATCTTCACTTAAATATATATTTAATTTTCTTTGTTAATGTTAAGCATCTAAATATTTGTAATTAACTTGAACAAAATGTGTTACCTTTGTATTTAACTTTAAATGTTTAATATGAAACAAGTACGATTTTTAGTGAATTATTTCTCTTTATGTGGTATGTTTATTGCATGTTAAAAATCTAGGCAAACACATTATTTTCTTTTATTACTAGTTAAGAAAAAAAAGAGAGCATTAAAAATAAATGCTTTTCGGAAAACCCACCATTTAATATTCCGAGCAGCTAGCATGAGTCTGACCTGTAAGTACAAGTTATCCGAATAAAATAAAAGGTCTACTATATATCGGTGATAAATTTCTGTTAATGTTTTTATCGTAGAACTTTTGTTCATAGTGCTTTATATACTAACATCTTTTCTAGTTTTCATTGTAAAAACATTAGTTTTACTCAAAAAGTTTGTTTCATACTCGAGAAAATCGCTCATACTAAATAACAATAACCCCTTTTTAAAATTTTGAAAAAGTCAATAATTTCAATCTGAATAGGTGATTAAAATTGAAAAATCACCACCACCAGCTTAAAACTTGAGAAAATGCAAATCAAAGTGAAAAAAAGTAACGTTTTACGCAACATAAATAATATAAAATATCATTACTAAAACAAGTATGATTTGTTCGTTTGATATTTCTTTTATATACATTATACTTTATGTGCATGAAATTTTTTGCTTATATGTGTCGTCTAGTTGCAAAATCGACCATCTCCAAAAAGTAAAATTATGGGGAAAAGCTGATTTTTTGCCAAACTTAGCTAAAATAAGATTAGAACCAAAACTCTTTAGTTTTATAGTCGTTAAGATAGTATATTTGAAAACAAAAAATAAGGTGGCAGGGGCACATGAAATGAGGGGGTTATTTAAGTCTTTGTTTTGAATTTGGCCACCTTTGCAACTTACTTTGGAGTTAGCTAATTTTGCAACAAACCAGAAATTAATTTTTGCTAAATTTAATGTGACATTGGGTTTTTAGGGGTAGAAAACACACAAAATATTTCGAGGAAGCGTTGAGGAGCATTTGTAAGCTTTTGAAGAGTGCCCACAGCTGGGATTTATTGGATTACCAGTAAGGCAGTACCTGAAAAAAAAATAATGCCAGAAATTATGAAAATGTAATCACATATGTATTCTCTCAGATTTTAACTGTAGCAAAAGCCCGTTCATTCTACACCTACAATCCTCAAAATACTAAAATTTATTAAAAAAAATTAAATGGAAGAATATTTTATTAAAAAATTAAATAGATTAAACAATTCTCAAATTTATCAGAGAAAATTCACTTACAGTTTTATGAAAGCGAAACGAGAGGGCGCAGAAAAGTATTTTGCCTAGAGCATAAAAACATGTTAATCCGCCCTTAGTTATCACAAGGTGAACTTTGGCTTTTTTCCTTTAGCACGCCGTAGGGTCACTTTTCTTCTTCCTTGATTGATTAGGAGATACTTCCTTCACAAACTTTTCCATAGTCAGAGAAAACACGAAACTAAATTATTGTAAACTTTGTATGTACCAAGGAGGAGCAGTCACAGGCGAGAGAAAACACTATAACGTTAATCTAATCAACAAGTGAGAGGTGACTGTGGGGAGAAGCAGAAATGCCATCTAGTGGATATGGAGATGGCCGCTTTTGAACCTCACTAGTTTATGGATTTGGCCGGTTTCGCAGCACATCGTGATTTTTAAATGCATACAACAACACAGGGATTTGACCAGCTTAGGCCTGTTTATTGTTTCCAGATGGTAGAAACGTTTACTTAGAACTTAAAAAGCTGAAAAAGCACATTTTAAAATTTTGAGGAGTCGGCCGGTTTTGCAACTAGACGACACATATTAAATTTCTTGAATTTTGTGATTAACTTAACACAAGTAGTTTTAAACAAACATGAAAGCGACTTCAAGTGACTCATTAAATGTCTAAGGGAGGCCGTTTGTCCTGGCAAAGCCAAGATGCGGATTGTCTACGACTTGCTTGCAATTATGAAAAAAACTTTTGCTATTAATATTGTCTATATTTTTTAATTACTTACTAGCTGATCCGTCCGGCATTGCCCGGTCCTCTGTAATAACCTTAAATCTCTTTAAAAACTAAACTGTGTGACGGATCCCCGCTGCCTTCCCCCCCATAAACCGGGCCTGCTGCGTGGAAAATTACTTAATTCCACCTTCCAACGGCAGGGGGCTCATTCTATTCTAAACGAACCTGCGGCATGGGTCCCCGCTGCCTACGGCACCGTATAGAGGTAATAAGGGATGAAGATTATTAAATTTGTAGGCTTTTAAAAGGACTTCAGAACACGAAAATAAAACCGGAAAGATGTAGGTCAAATTGTAAACAAATTGGAATTTATTCGTAAATGGTGGTGATACATCTTATCTGCAGGCGACCAAAGGTGCTGGAATGGAATGGAAATATTATGATTGAATTATGTACTAATTTTTAAAAAAATCCGAGATTTATTACTGTGGAAAAAACATGAAACTGAAATTAAAAGCTCCCTCTAGTAGTGAAAAAGTACTAAAATTAAAAGATGAACTAGTAATTTTTTTTAAAGTCCCTATGCAACAAAAAAGATTACAGAAATTGCACCATTAGGGAAGAAGTAATCGCTAAACACTATCAAAAATGCATTATTCGGAAATAGCGGTTTAGAGTTACTAAGTGATGAACGCAAATTTATTTTTATTTTTCAAGGTTCACAGGACACTAAAATCGTACCAGGAAGCTGTAGGACCAACTGCAAGAAAATTTAATTTTATTCGGAAATGCTGGTAATACAATGTATTTGCAGGCGACCAAAAGTGCCGGAATGTAATTGAAATATTATGAGGGAGTTATAAAAATTCTTAGGAAAATCTGATAATTATTAGTGTGAAAAAAAAAGAAATGCCAAAAAATATTATTATTTGAAAGGCGGTAGCTGGGTGGAGGGGGGGGGGGGGTAAATATTTTTTTTGTACTGCATATAGTAGCTGGAGCACTTAAGAAGTTTAAAAAAAAACTAGCAAATCGGTCAAAAACGAAATAAAAGAGGGCTAGTTATTAACATTAATACGATATGTAATAAAAAATCGTTTACCCCTCCCACCATCCAATCAAATATAACAAATATTCCATAAAATGGTTTCTTTATTAATTAATATGCATTGTCAGTGTTATATCGTATAATTTATAATCTGTAAAATTAAGTTTTCTTTTATTAATTATTATATATTGTTAATCTTATATCGTATAATTTCTGATCTTTCGTTTAGGAAAGTAATTGGAGAAACGGGCTCCGAAGTGCCCGAAGCAGTACTAAATTCAGTACGAGCCTCTCTTCTATCTGGGTGATTTTTATCTTTTTATTCGTCGTTGGGTCAGTTTTTTTGCAAAAAATAAGAAAAGTTACTGACCGATTTTTACAAAATTGGCATTTTTGGAATAAGAAAAATAAAATACGTATATGGTATGAGTTTCGAATTTATATACCTAGAATAGTTTTCTTAATATTCGAGGATAGGTGAAAATGAGAAAATTTTACAGTTTGCGGTTACAAATCATTTGTTACTTTTGTGGTTTGATATTTCTTCAGCTCTATTTTTAGATAAAAAGATCCCATTTCCGAAGTGATGTTTAATGAGTTTTTCTTAATATCTCGGCTAATTATGAAAATATTAAAAATCTGAGCGTTCTGTGCATCAGGATATGCCTTGGACTATCCTTACCGAAATTAGCAGACTTCTAGGCGCGCTAGATTTCGCTAGCCATCGCCGACACACACACGGACACACACAGAGCGAAACTTTCTTTTATTAGTATAGATTACCCACCAGCTTGCGTACTTTAGCGAGAGTGTTTTGACACAACAGAGAGTTTTTGTGACAATCCTTTTTTGTTATCCACATTCAATTTAATATACGTTGTTGCCAGTAGCCTTTAGAATTAAATTAGTAGCAATATGGTGCATGATCAGATTGGAAAATTTTCCTAGACAGTGCAACCCGCATTTTAGAACTTGGCAAATTTAGTCTAGGTAAGTTCGATAATATGTTTGAGACAAGTCAGCAAACGTAAACTTGGAAATAATTGCATGCTCACCAAGTGAAAGATAATGACTGGCTCCAAAGTTCTCTCGACCAATCAAATTTTACTGCTCATATGTCACCGCTCTCTTACTCATAAAGGTACTCTAGCTGCCATCATCGCTAACGTTTGACACACAGTACACAATTGCCCATTAATTTATTTTACATGTCCCTGTAAAAATAACTATGCACGATATAATTGATCATTTTGAGTTTATAACCTTCCCTAGTGTATTAGAATTGGAGTGTAAACGTTTCATCCAAATTTGTTCTGTGGTTAGAAAATTTACAGACATGCATACATACAAAGATAAATCCACATGTACATAACGACAGATAACAAAAGCTCTTTTTTATAAAGTCTCTTAAAAAAATCTTGCTATCTTTGTAACTAACTTTAAATATTGTAATCTGAAATAAATACGATGTTTAGTAAATTATTCTTGTTTGTGGTATGTTTATTGCATGCTAAAGATTCAGGCAAATTTATTTTATTCATACTGTTTGAAAAAAGAGTGTAATAAATATAAATTCTTTTCGGAAAGCCCACCATTTAATATTCCAAGCGGCTCGTATGTGTCTGACTCGTAACTACCTGACTAAAGTGAACCGAATAAAAATAAAAGAGCTAGTATCTATCAGTGTTCTTAATATTTTTATCGTTAAACTTTTTTTACAGTGTTTTATGTGCTAGCATATTTTGTTTTTCGTTTTACGTTATTGAGGAATTATATTTTACTCAATATTTTCGTCTCATTCTAACAAAAAGGAAAAAAGTGAATTACGCATTTGTCTTACCATTCATCTATTTAATATCCCTTGAAATATTATCCATGTCTTACGGGAAAAAATCTGTTTTTCATAGAAATGATTTAAAACATGTTTTGATATTTAAAAAATCCATAATTTCGGACATGTGAACTGCATTAATGTTTCTTTTAAGATTTTAGTCAACAAATTCTTAGTTTAATTCCTTGATTTTGTAATTAGTTCTAGATATCGTAATTTCAAATAAATATTATATATTTTAAAAATGGTTATCCTTTTCTGCTGTGTTTATTGTATGTTAAATATCCTATCAGATACTATATTGTTTTCTTGCTACTTAAAAAGAAAGCAATAAAAACAAAATTCTTTTCGGAAAGTCATCCATTTAATATTCCATGCAATTCATGTGAGTCTGACCTGTAAGTACAAGTTAACCCAATAAGATAAAAGAACTACTATCATTTGGTGATAAATTCCTGTTAATGTCTTTATCAAGAAACTTTTGTTCCTAGAGTTCATGTACTAAAATCTTTCTTCATTTTAATTAAAAAGAAACTAGTTTTATTCAAACTTTTTGTTGCATATGGGAAAAAAATTATACATATACGCAAAATATGTTTTGAACTTTATATATACTATGTTAGACTATCAGGGACTAAAACAAATACGTTGTTTCGTTAAATATTTTAATTATGTGATATGCATGAATATTCTTGCTTATACGTTAAGCGTTCTGACATTTTAACTTATCTTAAAATATAGTAATTTTAAATAAATACGATTTTAATAAAATATTTCTCTTTTGTTGTATGTTTATTGCAATTTAAGATCCGGGCAAATAAACTTATTACTTATATATATAAATTGTTTTCTGAAAGCCCACAATTTAATATTCAGAGCCGCTTGCACGAGTTTGACCTGTAAGTTAGTTAACCGAATGAAATAAAATAACTACTAAATATTGGTCATAAAATCTTATTAACCCTTTTAGTGCGGGAGTCGACAAAAGTCGACATAAGGGTCCGAGTGCGGGAGTCGACTAATGTCGACATCTAAGGAGTTGGGTGCTGTAGACTACACTAAGTGTCGACAAAAGTCGCCTAGGCGTTCACGGCGTGTATTGTGCTCACATGGGTTCGTCATGGGTTTAGCAGGGGAAAAAAACACCCCCAAACAAATTCCGCATTGAAAGGGTTAACGTCTTTATCGTGAAGACTCTAAAAAATACACATGTACTAACATGCAGGAGGATTGAAAATCATGGTTTTATTTTTATACGGCTATACAGCATTTGCCAAAAGTATTGAGCAACCCCATTATGGTAATCTTTATTTATATGTAATTTTTTTTTTTGTAAATCAAATTGAAGCGCTCTCTAGATTTAAACAATACATTAAACTACTGGTGCTAAGTTAGAACTCATTTGAACATGAAGAACAATTATAATTCTTTTTAATTATAATTCTTTTTAAATCCTAAAATATTCACTTTATGCAGATATTTTTTATCCAACGCTTATAAAATCAATTTAACTATCAAATAAAACTGAAAAGTGTAGATTTAAAGCTTTTATGTAACTTAAAAAGTCTATGAGTTTTAAATAATAACAGAATGAAAACAGTAGAGCCAGTATAGAGCCAGTGTTAGTAGTGTACAGTAGAACCAGTGCGATATTTTTTCTCTGTGAGAAAAATTTTGTAGCTCCGGAGAGGGAGGGACGGCATGGAGTTCCGGAAGGGAGGAAAACCCGGGTGGGGGTGCAATTTATGCTCCAGGAGGGAAACTTCTCCCCCTTCCCGATGGGCACCTGCTGAATTCATCACTGAATAGAACGATATGTAAACTGTATAGTCCTCAACACCTCCCTGTTGTGCCTTGGATATAATTTTACAATAGTCTTGCAGCGTCTTTAAAATAAATTGTTTTTGAAATTCATCTTTCGTAAATTGAGAAATAATTTTTTCAGATATCTTTATTCCCCTTTCAGAGCTGTATCACTAACAACTCTTATTGACTTTGCTATTTTCTATCCATTTAATTTTTTTTTTTTTATTTGCCAGTAAATGTGATCTAGTTTTAAAAAAAAAAAACCTTCGTAATTTAGATTCTTTCAACTAATTTTTTCGATTTACTCTAGTATTATTTTCTAAACCATCGTTATTTGAAGTCACTTTTTAAAATTTGTTGGATTCATTTGCTTTTTATGAAGTAACAAATTTTCCACCTCCGAGAATCCTTCTTTTGCAAAATATTGTTAGAACTACACTTTCTACTCTGGAATACCATGAAAAATTAACAAATTTTGTAACTGTTATTTCTGCAAATGATTTACAATCTCTTTAAAAGCACCAAGGTTTCCTAAAAATGAAGACAATTCATAGGAGCCTCAACTGTGTTTCTAACCGAAAACCTGACTTTTGTTTAATGTTTTATTATGAAAAAACAGTTACGTTTTAGAGCGTTTTCTTTCCTTCGAGTTAATTTAAATTGCATCTTAAATAAATACATTTTCAAGCAATACATTTCTTTGCCATTCACTTAGTTAAATGATAGGCTCCAAGGTGACGGAAATATACTTTTTGGGGTGACGTGTCTGATTAATATCATAATCGATTCTATAGTTTTTATGGGTAGGCCTTGTTGTTTTTTTCCATACAATAAAATCCAATGTATCCCTTTATTGTTTCTCTAGCATATGCACCTAACCGATATTAAATATTTTTTCTTATCAATATCCTTCCACAGACATTTGAATCTTTTAACTTAGGGTAAGTTCGTTTCAGTGTTTTGTTAAACAACTTACCGTATGATCGGAAAAATATGATAGCATAAAACATCTCGGTTCAGTTTTTGGTCTCGCAAATGACACACACCAATCAAACGATCTGCTTTGCTGGCCATTTTATCAAATACTATAGCTTGAACAGTCATTAACTACCAGTCATCGGAGATCTTATGTACAGCTGAAGCAATTTAGATTCCAATTCCTGACGCAAGTTCAGGAATTCGAACATTTAAGCTTTCGATTTTACAGGAGCCTGTCATTCTAATTGCTAGCAATTTCGAGGAGCAGCTTTGTATCGCACTGGATAATTACAAAGTTCATTAAAAATTACCTAATCTTTTCACGATATTTTTATTCATGGAATTTTCCCGAGCTCTCTTAAGTGGACGGTAGTAGATCCTGATTACCATCTAGAAAAACTTCCACCACTTTTTACGAAAAGTAATTTTCGTATTTTTATATTCATTAGAATTCTTCTATTAAATAAGGCAAAATTTTACTTTTCAAAAACATTAGTTGACATTTGCCTAGGCGGTAATCTACCTTGGAGGGATTTTGAAATGAACAAAACTCGACTCAAAAATGCAAATTTTATATGTATTATTAAATTGTGAAAATTGAAAAAAAAAATACATTTCCCTATATTTGGCAGGAAATATGCTTTCATAATACCTGAAAGTGATTAAAGTAAGTGAAGTAATTAAAAAAAAGTATCATAATCCTTTACAAATTCCTTTTTCTCAATTTTTTTTTAATTATTAGAATTTTTATTTAAAATTCTGAATATGTAACAATCTTTCCACACACTACAGCAAATTTTTGCATCCGCCTTGGAATGTTGGATTTATTACGCACATAGAATTAATAATAAATCTATTAACATGTGAATTTTTAATAAAAATTGAGTTTCGTGCTATTTTTTTTCATTTTATTTAAATTACTGTCTTTCGGATAAAAAAACGGACGCACAATTTTTTTTAATGAAGCTCTTTTAAGTAATTAAGTGAATAAATGGAGAAAATATTTTGTAAATTGGAACGTATAGAAAATTTTAAAATTTAAAAAATAATATCTTTTAAAATAATTTATATTTTAAGTAAATTTGTTTTTTCAAATAATTATTGAATTTATTAGACAGAAAATACGCTGACTGTGTTTGAAGATTTTTTTTGGTGGAATCACATAAATAGTGAAAAATATTTTTAAATATCTACCGTCCTCTTAAGGTGCATACAGTTGGTTATAAAGGCATGTACATTAGAATTTACTGCTTCTATACAATTTGTTAAAAACTAGAAGACATCTGTTTACAAATCACATTTGTTTAATGCTGCTGATAAACCTTTCAGGTGCACAGTAATTCTGCTTGTAAAATGGTGAAATGATTTACTGACACCAGAATTTACAAACAAATTTATTAGGGTAAGAGGGCAGTCATCGCCTTTTTTTTTGGTCTATAGGTCTTTTGTGAGTCCGAAGCTTACATGTATAGTTTTAAAAATAAAATCCAATTTTACTTTCTAGAAACTTCTCAATCGCTAGAAAAAAATATAAAAATTAAAAACTTTATGGAATTAATAATTAAAAAATTATTTAAAAATTATGATATTTAAAAAAAGATGTTTTGAATAAACTTTTCACCTCTAGAAGTTCATGTTTTTGGGGGTTTTCGTATTGGGGTAAGGGGTTAAATGCGTAATAGTAGTACAACTATAAGCAACAGCTTGCACTTGATTTTACGTTTTAATGATTATTACATAGTTATAGCAATTACTAAAACACTTTGATAACTTAACAAAACAGACCGCTAAAATTACAATCTTGAAACTATGAATTTTAACTATTCGCAGCTTATATATTAAAGAAAAAATTCTTTCGAAATTATTTTACAAATACAAAAAACCCTATTTAAAAGTATAGAGCTTGTGCTAAAGTCCATTTACGTATGAACATATGAAACCTTTTTATAAAATTATTGTTATTTTGGTTCCACGTGGGGCACGAATTGCGATAGCTTCGCGGAAACTTGTATGTAACCGTCTGTTGATATTTTAGAGCCACGTCAGCACGGATTAATATTCATCAATTAATTTAAAACTTTGCTGAAGTCATTTATTCATATAAAGGAACACACTGATAGGGTGCTGCATTAAATATCTTCAAATTTAAAAATAAGGACCACCCTAATCCCTATATTTTAATATAAATAGTCGAATTCCAATATTTAACTGAATACCATTTATGGAATTCTTTTTTAAGTTGTTATAGTTTGCAAATATTGGCATCTAACGAACAATTCAGCTTTTAATGAACTATTTCAATTAAATCATTTTCTTTTAAAAACGATCTTTTACGTGAAGACTGTGTTTTAGGCACGTGGAACAAGACTGCGTAATGGAACGTGTATCCCACGAACCATCATGCTAAAGATTTTTAGCTTTTTTTTTTTTTTTTTTTAATTATTATGCACTTTTTGTGCTAGAGCAGTAGAAGATATGCTGACTTACGCTATAGAAATAACTTCAATGATACGAATGAAAAAAAAATGAAAATTAAAAAACGAGATTAAAAAAAAGTACTAAACTACTTCGTTTTTCTTTAAATTTCTTTAAATTTTTAAAATAGTTTCGTTTTTGTTTTATGCAAGTTAATACATAATCATGAAAGTTAGAATAATTCTTGCAGAAAATGCAAAATATAAAGCTATTTTTTTTTGTCAAAAAATAAATTTTTTTAATTTATGTAAATTTTTATAATTTTAAATTTTAGCATGTGTTAAAATGATGTATTCTAAATTTGTAAATGGATGAATTTCTGTAAAATTATTTGAAAAATAACGCTTACCGTTTAAATTTAAATTTAGATATTATTTAAAAAAATGATTTATTTAGGCTATTTTTCTCATATGTGCATCGTGTATTTTCATTTAATTAATGTAACGAATTTTTAAAGGATTAAAACTACCATTTGCTTTCATTATTGAAAATAAGCTAAATCATTAAGCGAAATAATTGCCGAAATGCTAAACTCTTCGAAACATTTCATTATATTTCATTAGCCACTACGGGACGAGTGTTCACGTATACGTTCTATATAGGATGCGTATAATTTAACCCCTTAAAGCATACACATTTTTATTTTTTACT
Source organism: Maratus michaelseni (assembly GCA_963931845.1). Taxonomy (NCBI): domain Eukaryota; kingdom Metazoa; phylum Arthropoda; class Arachnida; order Araneae; family Salticidae; genus Maratus; species Maratus michaelseni. Next base: position 249,534,678 of record OZ007599.1, read on the forward strand.
ACCGCTATATCCGAAAAGTATTTTTCACCCTAACTAATTGCAAAATTTCTGCAATTAAATAAGGCGAAAATTACTATTCGGTAATAACAGTACAAAAAATAAAAAGTTGTATGCTGGAAGGGTTAAATGTGTAGAACATGCATGAATTAACATACATTTTACGTAGAGGAAGTAGAAAAAAGGATGTGAAATCTTTTTGTAAGTTTGCAAAATTCTGTTCGTTATATCTGAGTTTCTTCCTTATAGGCGAGTTTTATGCAACATATTTTTATATTATAACAACCATTTCCTTTATTTTAAGCAATTTCTAGGATTGTGGTTATACTATTCTTTTGTCTGTTTTTTTTAGTTTTATGCATCTGAACGCATAACTCTTGAACGGCTGCTATGATTTTCATAATACTTCTTCTGTTAGACAGGGCGGAACAGATGTGTTACACTCACGCACCGATATTTGGCGAGTTTTCGATTGGTGATATTTACAAGCCGACTCCAAACCAATAACTGAATACAATAGCCAGGTTACCATTAAAAGAAAAAATCCCCCAAATTTGGCGACTTTTTTTCCTTTTTATAACCGATAAACAACAACAACAACAACAACAACAACAAAACGGTGCGTGAGTGTAAGACATCATAGCCGACAGGGCTCATATTGGTGATGGTCTCATTTCAATTTCATTAGGATACAAAAATTGGTGAACTGTTTTCTGCATTTTATATCGTCTTTCTTTTTACTTTTATAGGGTTTAACTTTCGTAAAATGTGGTCAATCGTCACGAGTTTTTAATGTGTTATGTACACAATGCTAATTTGTGTTGAAAAACAGTTGCCGAATCGTGTATAGTTTTTTACAGGACGCTCATCATCGTCTACTGTGCGTCAAAATGGGCGATATTGGGAATAATGTATTTAATATGAATGGGGATAACAATAAAGGGTTGTCTTAAAACTCTTCTTTTGTGCCAAATCACTCTCGTTAATATAAGCCAACTGGCGTGCAATAAGTAAATATCAGTGCAACAAGGTAAGAAACAATTGCTTGAAGTTCGTTTTATTTTTTCTTAAGAATTAATTATGGATTATTAAAAACCGAATTCTTGTTACGTCCGAGCTCACTATAAACGAGTTCGACTGTATTAGGTATACATTATTTTACTTCTATAGGTATACGGATATTATAAATGTTTCCTTAAATAAGAAAACATAAGATTATTCAGAGAATTTTATTATTCCGTACATAATTCCCGAGTTCATACAAATATTAAAAATGACTTCTTTTGTTAACATTAAATAAAAGAAATATTTCGCTGCTTTTTCAACTCAAAACAAATTGCTTTAAAAATATTTTTGTCGACTCTCTTTTTTTATCATTTTATGGAACTCACATACAACACCTCACAATGTTTTTAATTTTCTTTTATCATTTCCCAAAGAAAGTGGTGGTTTTAATTTTCACACAAAGTCTCTTAAGGACACTTAAAAGGCTAGATACGTGAGGATGGCTGGAATGTTCTTTTTTATGGTTTGGAAATTGTACCTTTCTTTTGAATTTTTTAATTACCTCTTCAGAGCGTAATTAAATGCTGTGTATGACTAGCTTTTATCGCCCAACTTCTCCCCAGGAAAAACTTAATGGATTTAGAGAAAACTTATTATTCTGTTAAAAATTTCCAATTAAAATATAAAGTTTAACACAGAAAAAGAAAAGTCTTTTTTTATTTTATTTGAAACTTGTAAGCATGCGTTTATCTTTGCAACAATTTTTCAAGTTGATCATGAGTTAGTTATCTAGTTAGAGTTATTTTTCTTTTACTTATACTATATGGGGATTACCGAAATAAAAAAATACGTCTAAAAGATAGGTATGTGGCGTACGAATAATTAAATCACTTTTTTGTCCAGCATAATTTTTCAATGTTAGATATGACTACTGAAATTTGGAAACAATAAACATCAAACACTGACTAAAATGTATAAAATTTCATTATTTTTTAAGTATTGAAGATCATAGCAATTTTTAATGCTATGTTTTTAGTACTAGTATTTAAATCTTGAGATACCGTTAACTATTTCTACTGAAATATTTAAAAGATTAACTAAGTCAAGTTTTACGTCATGAATTTTTAAAAATAAAGTACTTAGAAATAAAAGAAGCTTATTTTATATAATAACTTCTAATTAATAATAATAATAAATTTATGCATGCTCGAGACACATGGTAGGAGTGAAACTTCTGGTTGCGTGTGCAAGTGTATGTAAATATTTGTCTAAGTATAGAAGCGCGCATACAGTGCGTCTCATAATTATAAAGACGCACATTGTTTTTTAATAAAACTTTAATAAACATCTCTGATGGACTCGATGAGATCTTGAGACACATGAAGTAGCATGTGGCTTGGCATTGTAGCGCAACAAAATAACACCATCACTAAGCAAATCCCGTCTTTTACTTTGAAAGGCCCGTCGAAGTTTTTAAGGAGCGGCAGTGACGGTTCTGTTTCTGGGTGGTGTTAAATCCACCAATATGTCACCTTTTCTGACCCCCAAAACGATGCTCATGATTTTGCGTGTAGAAATGGTCCATTTGAACTTTTACCGTGTCGGCAAAGCAGTGTGTTTCCATGCATTCAAAAAGCGAATTACAGAACGAATTTGACAGTTGTAGGGACCTTCTATAGCCTTAAACATTTTTAGCGCAAGATTTACACGTGTTAGCGTATCACCATACGAACTTTTTTGTTATGACGCATTTTTCAGTCATTGAGGCGATATAGCTTAGACAGATTAGCTCTATCTATCGGGTGCAGAAATTATTACATTCCGGAACTTACTTTCCGAATAACTATCCTAACAATATCATCTACTAAATAAATATTTATGCTAAAAATTTAAATTCAAAAATTTAAATTCAAAAAGTGTAGAAAGAAAGAAACTGTGATATCTTATAAAAAACATTTTATTTTTTTAAAAATTATCGTCTAAATAATATATACACTTTTATTAACGACCGCAAATAATATATCTAGCATATTTTTTATCAAGTTATGTAAGTGTTCTTGCTTTATATAAAACCAACTTCGTTCGATTTATTTTCTCAACTGAAAGACGTTTGAAATTTGTCTTCCAGATGCACATACACTGCGAACGAGATTGCCCCAAAGATTCTCCATCGGATTTAAATCGGGATTAACCCTTAATTGCATAGTGATGTAAATTTCCATCACTTTTTATTTAACTTTTAATAAATAAATCAACTTCTTTGCCACCACTATATTTATATAGAAATATTAATCCAGTAAATTTCCCATGAACTATGTTGCTGAACAAAGTTAAAAATCTATCTTAAAATTTCTGGTGTCTAATATTTAATATATGTATAAAAAACACAATTGTAAAAGAAAAAATCATGCAATTAAGGGTTAAGTGCGGTAAACTCTATGGACATTTTACATGGACATTTTTATCAGAAAACAATATTTTTGTGAGCCTTGATGTATGAATTGCTGCATTATCCTATTGGTGCAAATATTCTGGACCATCAAGAGATTCAGCAATTGGAAACAAGTGGCTATCGAGCACTTTTATAGTGTCTCAAGATGTTTGTTTACTTTCAAGAAAGGCAATATCTGTAGTTCTATTAAAAGAAAAGACTCCCCAAACCATCAAAGATCCGCCCCCTTTCTGCCTGCTTAAGAGTGTACGAGGTTCTCGTCTTAAATCGTGCCACTAGCATTCCAATCGTCTGAGCCGTCCAAATTAATTTTATTTTCTTCTGATAATATGATTTGCACCTATTTGTCCTTCCAATGCATAAATCTTTAGCCCAGAGTAATCTCTTTCCTTTATGTTCTTTAGTCAATAAAAAAATTCGGTGAATATGACCGACACGCAATGTTCTTGCTTTCTTTGATGCGACGATGTACATTGTCCTTTAAGACCATGTCATAAATTTGGAAAGAAACTTGTCGCGGTGATATTTTTTTGCGACGAAACAAGTCGCATGATCTTGTGATCGAGTCTTAGTCTAATGTTTTGCGGTATTCCAGTATGTTTTTCCCGATTAAAATTGTAATTTTTTGATAAAATTTTAAATATTGCAGCGCAGCTTCTTCCAATTTTATCCCAAAGTTGAGAAACTGTTAAGCAATTTGATTTAAATTCCAGTATCTTACAAATCTCATCTTTAGAAATTTCAACATAGTTTAAAAGTGTTTATGATATCGGCTTCTCTGTCTGGTCGTCTGGACGTACTCTAACTATTGTAAATATACTCGGACTGCCATGTAATTTTTTACCTTATTTTTACTACAGAATGTTCGGTATTAAAAATGAAGTGTATAGTATTTGTAGCTCGTTTACAGGGACTCACAAACTTTTTCCATTACATTATGGTCTATAGGGAACAATCTTTGTGGTGCATTTTTTCATGTTACGATATTTCAAATATAATGAGATTTAAAATGCATCACTGAGGTGGACTAGAATATGCTTTCTATGCTTTCTGAGGCGTACATAACAAGGAATATTTATAGCTCGTTTACAGGGTTGCACAAAATAGTTCCATTGCATTATAAACTATGGAAAAAATCGTTTGCGGTGTTTTTAATGATGTTATTATACTTCAAACGTAATAAAATTTAAATGTATCACTGAGGTGCACTACAAATACAAAATGTTTTCTATAGATTGTATAGTGCGTGGCATTTATAGCGACACATATAAGAATTCGGTTAAAGCACCGACTATGATCGAGAATTGTTGGAAATGCATTTTCGACTGTGATATGTATTTTTAAACTTATCTAATTTTTAGTGTATTACGTTATATGTGTAAATTCTATAGATCATATACAGGGCTACCACAAAAGAATATACACATATTACCGGATATAAAGTGTAATTACTGAAGATGAATTTTTACAGAGTTTTTTTTTAATTGTTTATTTAGATATCTCATTTTATTGTATGAAAAAAAAATGAAATTTCATAATGATATTCTCTTAGTGTTGGAAAGTGTCTGATGCACGATTTTTCATTTTTGTTGCAATTGAAACAAGTTAAACGACTTTACTTCTTTCTATAGTTTAACCCTTACAGGACCATAAGATGTCCAAGACTAAATATGCCAATACAACACAATATTTTAGCTATTGTGGGTGTAAAGTAAGAGAATATCACCATGTCTCTGTGATACGCTTTAAAGCGCATTTCCACACGTGCACGTTAGTTTTGCCGGTACGCATTCGAAAAAACATGCATACGAAGAAGTTTCAAATTTGTCATTATGTTTTTGAGACGACTACAATTTTTCTTCTTTTTTTTACTATTTGAGTCAAAATTGTTATATTTAAGTGAAACCTGCTGTAACATATTTATTTAAATGTTGTTGTTACGTGTAAAAATTAATTTCTCTACATCGAATTTTAAAACGTAGTCACAAAAATATCTGTCTTTATATTTCTGAGACACACTGTATGTGTGGGTATGTTTAAGTCTGTTTATTTCATGTTATATGAAGTATTGTTCGATAAATATGAAATGTAATACTGAATCGCAGCCCTCTGAATACTAGGCCTACGCGCTGACACAAAAAATGGCAACTGTCATAGGCGGAATTTTTTCAACATGTGTACGGTCCCTTGAATATTAATACCAGTACTCTAAAAGATTTCTTCGCCTGTAGAAAAGTGAGGCAAATAATTTTTTTTAGGAAATACTGACATTCAAATTTAAGGGACTGCATAAATGTTGAAAAAAATCCGCCTACGACAGCTGCCATTTTTGTGTCTGCGTGTATTTTTGCCTTAGTATTCAGAGGACTATAACTGAATTATGTCGCCACTCAGCCCAGTAGTTATCATGCTAGTTAGAATTATAAGAAGCCCGTAATTAGAATTATAAGACCCGTACACCCAGAAAAAGGAATTGATTAAAACTACAAAACATGTTTTGTTGAGTACATTTTGGTTGTTTTAGCACAATTCTAGTAAAATTGAACCATTTTACTTGAATTAACAAAACATTTTTTGCTGACAATACAAACATTTTTTTTGGAATTGCAAAAAGAAAAAAAAAATGTTGATTCAAACAAAATTTTTATTGACCTATATTTAAACAAAAAGTTTTGTTGGGTCAACCAAATTTTTGTTGATTCAACAAAACTTTTTTCTGGGTGTAATTAGAATTATAAGCAGCCCGTAAGTCGTTCTATTTCATGCACTCGAACAATATAGATATGAGATTTTCTGAATTTTCTTTTCATGGAAACGAGAATTTGACTCACTTTTCTTTCGAAAGTCCTTGATAAAATCATTTCTTCTACTGCAAGTCTAGTAGCAAACAACATTTTAGAAGAGTTAAATTTTGGATAAATTGGTTTAATATATTTTTTAAGACGTTATTAATTGGGAGTGTTTGGGCACCTTGATACGATTTTCTTATAGATGAAAAAAAAGGAGGAAGATTGACATTAACAATTAAGAAATCCATTAGGATGTTTTCAGTCTAAGTAACTTATTTGGAAAATATGTTGACTCTGAATTATTACAAAAAAATTGAATGAGCTGTTTTTCAAAATTGGAATTCCTATCAAACTGCTCCAGACACGATGCACTTTGATACACAATCTAAAACAAGCCAATATTGATTAAAATACTTATAAAAAATCACAAAGTTCTATAATTTTTTGTCACATTTATTAATATAATCATCTATTATATATAGTAAAGTAAGTGCACTTAGGCTTAATAAAGCTTTTAATTATTGAAATTAGTCTTTTTTTAATTTTCTATAATTAAACTTTTATAATCTTTCTATTTTTTCAATTTTACAAAACATTTATCAAGTCTTAATCTCTCAAAATAAGAAACTTAGTAAATTTTAACAACAAAAACGATTATTTCCTTAATTAATTATTGAGATCTAATGATATTCAATCATCTTTTTCGGAATTTCAAAGAAAAATACATAGAATAAAATTAAAGAGGGGTGTTACAAGTAGATAAATTAACCTTGAATTAAAGAGCGAAGCTATTCTATCATTTTTTTGTATAGGAAAGAAGTGCCAAAATCTTTTTATTCATTCTAAAACCAAGGTCTTCAACTTCAAACCGGATATGCATTTTATTCAGCAGATTATTAATAAATATATTTTAACGAAATGTCCTTTCCTTGCTTTGTTAAAAATACGATATCACGAAAATACCTAGAAAAAAATAGTAATTCGATCAGTGACACCGTATATAATGTCAACAATATTCCGAAGTATGGAGCGTTTAATTCAGTGCTGTTTGGACGCGACTGGTGATAACTTTAACCAGTTCTGGTAATATTGTTTCATTTTATACAAAGCAAGGCAAGGCTATTTAAAATTGTTAAAATAGCTTAATTATTATTAAATTTATGAACAAAAATTCGAATTCAACTTGGAGTGAAATACTCTGTATTTTAGATTGAAAAAAAAAAGAGTTACGAGCCTGTTTTCCTACAGAATTTGTTTTTTCTGTAGTGTCCTTTTTTTATCCCCTAATGTTTGTCATCGTCATTTTTGAAGCATTTGGTATAAATCTAACATTAGATTATATTATTTCATTGGTGAATTTTACGTTTAGTAATTCTAATACCGTAAAAGTTGTTTAAATGAATAATGTTCAACATAATTGCGGGTTCTAATATATGGAAAAAATTGTATTGTGATTTCATTCATTAAAAAGACAGATTCGATTAACTAGTAATTCAAATAAGTGGCGAACATTTGACTAACCAACGACCTCCCCCCCCTCAATTCTGGGGCGTCATTGAAATTACAAAGCAAATTATCATAGATTGTTGCCGCTATTGACCGCCGCTACTTCGCGTGTGTTTTTGTGTGTTCTTGTAAATAAACGCCACACCACACTTTCAAGAGAGCAATTTATAGTGCACCTCAGTAATCCATATAATTTTAATTATTTTTGAAATAGTGGAATATCACTAAATTACACTGCAAACGATTTTCCCCCATGGAACAATATGTAACAGAATTGTTTTGTTTGACCCTGTAAATGAATAATAAATGCTTTGCACACCATATTCTACAAAAAGCATGTTTTAATGCGCTTCATAATTATATATCAATTCCATCATGTTTTAAATGACATAGTATCATCAAAATGCACTTGAAACGATTATTTCCTATTGACTCTATTGTAACGGAATACTTTTGACTGTCCCTGTAAAAGAACTATAAGTGCTACACACTTCAGTTGAAATAGGGAACATGCTATAGATAACGACAATAACATATAAAAATTTCAGGGCAATCCAAGTATACTTACGCGAGTTAGAGCGCGGCCAGACGGCAGACGACCAGACAAACCGAAGTCATAAACACTTTTCAACTAGGTTGGGAAGTGTTAAAAATGCGGTCACAATTATCACAAAAACAGAACTCCATGAGAAAAGTCTGACAGCCCCTGTTCTCATTTCCATTTCTATTTTCTAGAAAATGAAAGCTTTGTCTACTACAAAATTTTATATAATCTTGTAAAGGCTTGTTTTATATTTTTTTTAAATAAAAAGAATGATATAAATGAATAGAGGTATGTCATTAATATTTATTTTACTCTCGATAAGCATCGTAGAAAAGAGGAAACATCATGAAACAAAACTGAAGTTTGATTAATGCACAATGAAGAAATTTCGCAATCCACGTCATTATAACAAATACCGGTGTCTGAAACGAATGCAATACCAGGAAGTTTAGCTAAGGTAGTGCCAGTAAAACAACCTAACGTTTGTTTTCTAGCCAGCGATGAAGTTAAACCTAAACGGCGATTAATTTTATTTCTCTTCCATGATAATTATGATTGATTAATTCACTCAAATCTAAACTTTGTACTACATTGCCACAAAATCATTTTCATAACTTCATGCATAAACTATTCCAATATTTTCGAAGAATTTAGTAGCATTTTTATTTTCCTAAAAATAAAAGAATATTTTAGAAATGATTGTCATTGTTGATGTTTAAACCAAATTCCGCTACATAAAAATTACAAAAGTTTTCCCATTTGCAAACAGTTGTATAGTCAAAACTGTACCACTTTACGGAGAAAAAAAAAGCTGTTCGGTTATATGATACCTAAAAAAGAATACTTGAAAATTCCATGCAAGTAGACTTACAATTATTTTGTCAATATGTTGAAACGCATATCGAAGTGAATTATTCACGCATTCAAATCTACACTCGCTACTTTCTGACTGTATTAGAAAATCATTTGTCTATCTTAACTTCATGTATAATTTTTCCCGATATTTTCATAGAAGTGCTAAAGAATGAGAGAGATTTTTCAATTTCCTACATAAGCAAATGTTCTTTCTGTAAATAATACAATTGTTTATATTTAAAGCAATTGGCCCTACAGGAAAAATACGAAAACCTGGCTATTTGTTGACATTGTTATGCCAGTCAACGCTGCGTCGTACTACATTTATAGAGAAATAGAAACAAGATGTTTGATTCTCTGACGCTTAAATAAAAAAAATTCCAAAATTCCATTACGTAAGGAAGAAATAACTTTGTAATCATATCGGAAGAAGAAACCTGTCTTGAATAGGAAAAATGAACGATCAAAGAACGACTTTAAACTAGATAATAGAAGTGTACACCGGTTTTTCATACATGTGCTATGGAGGTGAAGATATCAGTAGGCAATTTTAGTCATATTGCAGTAAGAGTCCTGGATTCAAAGGACACTTTTTTTTAAGTAGCCTAAATTCTTATTTTTGTATATGGAAAGTCTTGAAAAATTTTCGCATATATCCAAACTTTTTACACATATGGAATCTAACCTCAAAACTTCATCTTCGACCATTTACTAGGATTACCCAGTCTCTATACAGCCCAAAACCTATTAGATCCTTGCGGTGAGTTAATTTTCATTGAGTTCCCTCTTTAAAAGGAATAGGCAGCATGGCTCATCCATAGGGCCCAAGCTTAGTCAGGGGCTCGGTATTAAAATAATTTAAGCTACCATATACTTTTCTTTTTACCTATGTATGTATGTATATATACTGGCCTCCAAAAGTTAACGTACAACCAGTTTTTTGTTTCTAATTTGAAAACAAAACAAATGAACATATAAGCATGGAATTTAGAAGAATTGTGCTTTAAAAAGTTATTTATCGAATTTTACTTAATTTTAATATCAAGTATGATTTACAAATAAAAAGTAGCATTATGTAAAAAAGTCCACTGTTTGATGAAAAAATAAATGGCAGTTTGTTTCGAAAAAAATTAAACATATTTTAGTAAGACATTTGGGCCCTACGTGTAATGCATTGGTGGGATCGACTTTTCACACTGTCAATTAAGTTGTCGGGCACTGGAATGAGAAACAACGCCCATACTTGGAGCAACGCTTGTTCCAGCTCATTTAACGACTTCGAAGGAGGACTTACGGCAGCCATCTGTCTGCCAAGATATTAGCAAAGATGCTCTATTGGATTAAGGCCCGAAGATTGAACTGGCCATTCCCCTCCCTCGTAAACTTTATCTTCAAGATATTCATCCACAACTCTAGCTCAATGCGATCGGGCATTATCATCCCTTAAGATTAATTCATCGTCAATAGTACCACCATACTGTGTGACAAACGGAGCAAGGATCTCGTCCCAATATTTCACAGCAGTCAGAGTTATTCATGGCACACATGAAGGTTACTGTGACCACCAGAGAGATTCCATCCCAAACCATGATTCCACCTCCTCTCTAACTGTGTCTTTCAACAATATTACACAGATACAATCTGATACCTTGTTCTCTCCAGATGAGCATACGAACTGAATCATTCTCTAAAGCAAACCGGGACTCGACTGTGAACAGTACGTAAGCTTACTGTCGTCTGTTCCAGGTAACGTGTTCTCTTTATCAACATAAACGGGCACTTCTGTGTTGTCGATTAAGAGGGACACATACAACGGGTCGTCTTGAATAGAGTTCTTAACTGCGAAGATGTCTGTGTACCATAGTAGCAAATATGTCATCCCTGTAGCGTTACGATGATTTTAAATTAGCTGAATCACAGTAGATTTCTCTTCCTTCGAGCCAACACAGCTATGAAGCGATCTTGTGCAGGGGTTATAACCCTTAAGTGGTCTGGAACAAGTCTTCTTCATACTGAATTTTTGGATTCAAATTAATCCAAGAGTTTTTGAACCATACTACGAGACACACTAAGACTAGCAACACCAGCTTGTGATAATCCCATTTCCATCCACCCCCAATTGTCCACCATTTTAGCTAATCAGGTAAAAGACATGATATGGACAACAGTATTTTAGTACCAACAATTGAAGATAAACAAGCATAGAAAGAAAAAAAATCCACAAATTACAAAACTGGGATATTCGTAGTTTCACCCAGCTACTATATAAGTGCCCAATCCTTTTTAAAATATACAGATGGGCATAATTGTTTCATAAGGTTTTATTGAAGTTACTTATATCATTCATATAAACCATACTTTCTACCTTTATTTTCATTCTTTTAATTGTGAGCGTCAAAAAACTGGTTGTACCGTAACTTTTGGAGGGCAGTGTATTTAGAATTAAGTGGAATTATAATGAACTACTGTTACTCAAACTTCTTTTATTATTACTGTTGTTATTATTATTACTAGTAACTATAATAAATTATTCCCAGAATGATATTAAGTATCGTTCTTTACTGAAATTTATGAATTTAGATATCGTTTAGCTCTGTAAATTGATAAAAATAGAATAATAATATCGATCGATTCAATTTTATAATTTAGTTATTTTTCCACAGCTGAATACTTTTACAAAAATAAATTTGAATATAGGATAAATTCAAAGGGAACAAAACCCCAAAACCCTATGGAGTCTATGGCCTCTTATGCATTAAAATGGTCTTGATTTTAATCTTTAAACATTTAATATAAGAAACCATTTTGCAGATATACTGAAAGATTGCGATAAATGGACGAGTGAAAATGAAAAAATGAAAGAGTATAACTTCAATCGGATCCCCGATTCATGATACTTGCAGTCACTTTAAGGAAACGTTCCATTAAATTAAAATAATTGGAAGTAACTTCCCTGAAAAATAAAAGCAACCCCTCTAAAACCTAAACAAGCTGTAAATTGTACGTCAAACTTGACAAATGTTCGTACTGTTATTATTTCAGTGAAATGAATTATATCGTCTGTTATTATGATATGATTAATTCCCGTAATAAAATAAGTACATTTTAAGTGGTCAACATTTTATCTTTTGTTGACATTTACTGAAAATCCAATTGGAAACTTAAGTCTAGTTTCGAAAATTTCAGAACTTGAAATCCATATTTACACTCTTTTTCCATTTAATATCTATTTCTCCGGAAACATCTATCCAAAAAAACTGTCGGTAGATTATATTATTGCTATAATTAAACAATTTTAGTATACAAATTCGATTTTTAAATTCAATAATAGGGAAATAATATGACTCCATTTTAAATATGACGTAATCACCATGGCAACCTATAATCATTACCTATCATGGGATATCATTGAATTAATTAAGAATGATAAGATTTAATAGAATGAAGAAAACTTTTAATAACATATTTTTAGTTTTGATTCGATTTTCATAAAATTTGAAATGACTGAACAAAATTCTGCAACGAGTATGTTTATTAAATTTCAAACAATTCGGTTGGGTAGTTTTTGCGCTGTTATATGTGAACAGAGGGACAGATGGATGGACCAGACGACGACTATAGATACTACGTTTTTATATATAATTAAGAAACGCACCTAAAAATTTTATGCAGCTGATCTTTCATGAAGCCAGATTTCAATGTTAACAAATTAGTAAAATGGATTTACTAAAAATTATTTAATTTATATTAATTTTATATCATAAAAGTCTCAGAAAAATACAAATGAAATAACTTGTTATAAGCATTGCAAAATATGAGAAAACACCACGTGTTTCGAAAAAAGTAAGTCTTTTTTTTATCATGCTCAAAAAGATGTGCTATTACTTTGAGTGAGAACAGGGGCAAGTGTTTTTTCGAAACTTCTGATTTTTACATTTTTATGGTTTTACATAGAATACACGTCTTAAATTATGAAACGGAGGTACTATGCTTAATACACGAGTGTTAAGAAAAGCACCAGGAAAATGATACTGATTGAATGTTGCAAGTTCAGCGCAAATTTAGTAACGGGAATGGGTTTGGTTGCTCGCATTAATTTAATAGAACTTTGCCTTCCGTTGTTTTAATACATTTGAGGGGTCATTTTATTTTGTCTTTTTGCGCTTGATAAAACAGTTTATAAATATAATTTAATTAATTTTTCAGCTGTGAAATGACGCTCGAAATTATTGAATATTAAATACGTGAATTTTCATATTGTTAACAAAGCGTATAACCAACAGAGTGAAAAATGTCCAGGTCGGGAATCGAACCCGGATTTTTGGAATAAGCTCCAATGCTCTACCATTGAGCTACGCGGACGATACCCAGTCTGGCATCTCTCACACACATATGTTGGTAAGCCTACAACTGAAGCACAAGATGGAAAAGTCTTCATGAGCACACAACCTTGTGACATACATGAGACGAAACAAACCCTAGCATAGATGAACAGATGTATAATTTAATTAATTTTTCAATTAATTTTCAGCAGTGAAATTACGCTCACTGATGCTGGGATTTGTTTCGTCTCGTGTATGTCACACGGTTGCGTGCTCATGAAGACTTTTCCATCTTATGTTGTGGTTGCAGACTTACTGACATATGCGAGTGAGAGATGCCAAACTGGGTATCGTCCTCGTAGTTCAATGGTAGAGCATTGGAGCGCTATCCAAAGGATCGGGTTCGATTCCAAACCTGGACATTTTTCATTCTGTTGGTTATACGCTTTGTTAGCAATATGAAAATTCACGTATTTAATACTCAGTTTATAAATATAGCTTACTTATGAAATGCTGCCACAATATTAGTTTTAAAAGCATCTAATGCGTGAAATAAAATTCTTCGAACTGTATTGTACAAAATTATTTTTTATTCGACATGTGGGCATGCTAACACATCTTAAAACAAACGATCGTCTCAAGATACTGTCCATTTTTTTAAAAGAAATCATTTCTTTTGCATTGCGTTTTATACCACTATATATAAATTTTGTCCGAGACACAAAGTTAGTGTTTTTAAAATATGCATTATGAAAATTACAATTCTTTAGGTAATCTTTTTGTAACTTCAACCAACAAAATTTTAGCATTCTTCAAAACTTTTAGTAATATTCTTGAATGAAATAATGCAACTTTCTATCGAGTTAGTAATTTTCATAATTTCAATAAGCTATCAATTCTTCCACCCTAAAAAAGCGCCAAGTTTCATTAATATTGTATTTCAAATACGTAAAACTATAATATCTTAAGCGTTCATTTTTTATTATGAAATATCCAAAAGTTATAATAATCTTGTCTTAAAAATTTATGGTACCCTATGTGTTTTCCTAAAATTAGATAGCTCAAAAATGAAAATTGTAGTCTTGAATATTTTTCAACTATGTTTGGAAGTGTTAATAAATACGGAGCAGGATTTAAATTGAAACAATTTTGTTTGAATGTGAAAAGTTCTGTTTCGAATATAAACGAAATGTATTTCCTTTTTTTATATGAAAAATGCATTAAGGAGATAACTGAATGGAGTTCGATCAGAAATTCAGACAGCTTTCTAAATTTAAAAGAAAAAAAATGTATTTTCTTTTCATTTAATTTCGGAGTTTGGCGTATATTGACATGATATATATCTTTTGTTATTTCAAAGTAAAACGTAAAATATCATGTGTGGAATTATCAAGCTAAAATTACCGCTAAATATATGAAAAAAACCCACCCATCTTTTTTAAGCTAACTGACATTTATTGAATTTTATTAAATATTCCAAGTTTCCTTTTTGATGAAATAAAAAGTGATTGAAAAGTTATCTAGTAATGTCGAAAAAAATGTTTGGTTTTAAAATGCATATTTCATAGATTTTACACTAAAAAGCTGAAATACTGCCTGCAGCTAGACGTTAGTGAAGGTAAATTTCAATATTAATGTATTAGAAAAATCAATTAATAGTCCACTAAATTATACCAGTTTCCTGCCATCAAAATCTATAAAATAACTTAGTGTTTCTATATCCAATGTTTGGAGTATCATAGTTGAGATTTTTCCAACAGAGCGAAAATATGCCGGGACCAGGACTCGAACCTGGGTACTTTGGTTTGCCGTAACAACGCTCTCCCTACTGAGCTATCCGGACAATATCCTGGGTGGCATATTTCACTCTTATTTGTTGGACAATAAGAGATAATGTTGGACAATAATGTACTTTCCTTTGTTCATTATGACCTAATTTAGTGTTTTCTAATATGGATTATCTAAAACAAACTCTTTAAATAACAGTGTTATATTTTCAATCAACAATACTATATCGTAACCAAAAACTTATTATGCTGCAATGAAATAGTGCTACTCTATTTCCTTCAAGTAAGTAAATTTCTGTATTTCAATAGATTTTCAATGAGTCAATTCACCCTGCCGTCGAAAAGCGTGTGATTTGCAGTAATATTTTCATTGAACATTCTTGAAATTGTGAATTTGTGACTAATATATGTATTTTAAGATAAAAGAAACATCTCGAAATGCATTTATTAAATACTCGGAATAAAAAAACCCATAAATGCTAATGCATTTGTTATGATAGTGCGATGAAATTAAAACTACACTATTTTAAACATCCACTTTTTAATATAAAATATCCGAAATATATTCAAATCTCACGTTAAAAATTTATGGTATATGTTTTTAATCAAAACTGAAAATTGTAGTCTTGAATATTTTTCAAGCACGTTTCGAAGTGTTAATAATACCAGAGATAAATTGAAATAATTTTCTTTGAATTTGGGAAGTTTTATTTCAGTTTTAAGCGATTTTTTTCATTTTTATATGAAAAATGCATTACGGAGATAACTCAGTTGAATTCAATCAGAAATTTAGACAGCTTTCTAAATTAAAAAAAGAAAAATATATATTTTTTTTCTTTTCATTTAATTTCCAAGTTCGACGTATATCGTTCTATCATATATCTTTTGTTATTTCAAACTTCTATATAAAAGTATTATGTGTAGTTTCATCGAACTAAAAGTAAAATTCCTTCTAAAGAGCTAAAAATCACACATTTTTTCAGGCTGAATGGCGCTAATTGAATTTCACGTTTTTAAAATACATAGATTCTTTTTCGATGCAATAAAAAATCAGTAAACACTTATCTAGCGATGATTAAAAATTTAATATTTTCTTAGTTACGAGACAACATTGGGCCACTATTGTTTATATTGGCTATATCTTGTACAATATTGATTGTATCTTGGCTTTATTTTGGCCAATTTTGTCATTAATGGCATGAAATACTGCCCTAAACATTTAGAAGTTTACATCTTGCCAATATTGCATAAATATTGGAAATAATTATTTCGGCAATTAATTTTCATTACTTCCAATATAATTTCAACATTTCTGCAATATTTGGGTTTCACTAAAAATATTTCCAAAGTAAAACCAATATTTCTGTGATAGTGGCAGTATCTTGCATAGATGTTTAATGAAAAGACACTATTTAATCAATGTTTATACTTCATTGGAAGTATTTCCGATAAATGCAAAATTGGACCCGAATAGTACGATTATTGGTTTCCTATTACGCTATTTATAAATTATACAGGGTGAATCTAAACTCTTGGGCAAAACTTTAAGGGGTGATAGTACACATCAAGACAAACAATATTAAATAAGAAACTAAGGGTCCCAAACGTCTTCCGAAGGAGGTAGGCGCCATTAAAGTTTAGGGTCCAAAATTTCAAATAATTATAAAAAACGGAAAAAATGGTCGATTCTTTTGCGGTTTTCGCTAAAACTATTCTTTATGTCAACTATTCTTTATTCTTTATTTTATTTCTTATTTGAATCGTTGGGAGTAGTTAAGTAGCGCAAACTGAACTGTGTTCAGGAGTTGAAATTTGAACCCCTCATGAACACAATTCAGTTATTCCCGATCTTGGTGCCGTAGACCAGGCAGAAACTACTACCCCCTACACGTAAAATAAACGATACAGGGATGACAAAATTAAATAAAAAATTTATTTTAAAAATAAATTTTAAAGATAAAGTTCAAAAATGCCGATAGAGGGAGCTTTAGACTTTGGAGTAATGGACAACTATTTTTACCGTCGACCCCAACGAGGACCTGGTTGCGAGGATTGCCGTCGTAGCAGGCGATATCCGGGAGATGCCCGGGGTATTCACTAATGTTCGCAACTCCCTCCGCCGGCGGTGTGAGGCCTGCATCGTTGCTGGTGGGCATTCTTTCGAGCAGTTTTTGTGGTTGCTCACGAACATCATGCGTGTACCATTTTCTACGTGTCAACCTTCATTCATATTGCGCACTACATGCATACATCAAATTGTTTCTTCTTATTTTGCGGAGAGAAATTGCTCATGTCTGTTATGAATAAATTTTCTACTTAATTTTGTCATTACTCTATCGTTTATTTTACGTGTAGGGGGTAGTAGTTTCTGCCTGGATTAATTTTAACACAATTATTCAAATTGGTAAAGAAATCATGAGTTGTAATTTTCCAACTGGACGAAAAATGTCCGGGTCAGGATTCGAACCTGGGATCTTTTGGCTGAAGCTTCCATGCTCTACCAACAGAGCTATCCCTATTGAATTATGCCCTCCAGATTCAACCGGGATAGCTCAGTTGATAGAGATTGGCAGCTTCAACTAAGACATCCCAGGTTCGAATCCTGGCACGGACATTTTTCGTCCAGTTGGAAAATTACAACTCATATTGTTTCTGCCTGGTCTACGACACCAAGATCGGGAATAAGTGAACTGTGTTCAGGAGTAGGAGGGGGGGAGGGAGATGTTTCAAATTTCAACTCCTGAACTCAGTTAAGTTTGCGCTACTTAACCACTCTCAACGATTCAGATTTTGAGCTCAAAATTTAAGTTTAAGTCTAAGCTTTTGAAAGCATTTAATGTGATACAAAAAATAACGGTAAAAAATAGTTTTTTGTTACTCCAAAGTCTAAAGCGCCCTCTATCGGCATTTTTTGAGCTCTATCTTTAAAATTTATTTTTAAGAAAATACTAACATAAAGAATAGTTTTAGCGAAAACCGCAAACGAAGCGACCAATTTTTCCGTTTTTTATAATAATTTGAAATTTTGGACCTTAAACTTTAATGGCGCCTATCTCCTTCGGAAGACGTTTGGGACCCTTAGTTTCCTATTTAATATTGTTTGTCTTGATGTGCACTTACACCCCTTAAAATTTTGTCCAAGAGTTTAGATTCACCCTGTATATTTCACACTGTCAAAAGTAAAACAAAGTTCATTAAAAATAGAGAATCTTACTTTTTTTCTTCAATACGATAAAGTGATATAACCACATTTATTTCTACAAAATTTAAACATGCTATCAAATAATCTGCTAATATACAGGGTGTTCAATCAAGACCGCCCAAACTCTGCGCAGCCAGATTCCTCGCATGGAGTACTTAAAAAATGCCCAAAGAACAATACCTGTACGACGAAGACGTTTTTCAGAAAGATGAGAAAGAAAAGTATAATGTCATATCCGGTGCAAAAAAAAAAAAAAAAAAAAAAAAAACTTTATTGGAAACATGAACATTGGTATATTCACGAACGGGATGCATTGTCACCATGCGAAGATAAACGCTAATTACTAGATGCACGACGGTTTGATGTCATTCTAGGGCGCGCACATGCAAGCCTCGATATGCATGTTGAATATTTTATGCATCTTCGTCTGCAAACATATGCAAATACCAATGCTCATTTTTCTATTCTAAGTATTTTTTTCGTGCATCGGATATGATGTCATACTTCTTTTTCGCATTTTTCTCGAAAACTAAGTATCGTAGAAATATAGATCTTTGGGTATTTTTTTATGTACTCCACGCTAAAAATCTGTCTGTGCAGAGTTTGAGCGGTCTTAATAGGACACGCTGTGTATATTACGTGTATGTTGCTTTCTCGATGCACATGATTATTTAAGCAGCTAAAGAATAACCGGGTATTTTTTTTTAATTTCTAAAACGATCCTCGTGATTTATAAAATTGTATGATCTTCATTAATTATCTTAAATATTTATGGTATCCCGTTCATTTTCCCATGCATTTGTCTTGACAGTTCGATACGAAGAAAACTGCAATGTTTCAAGCGTTCAATTTCTAATATAAAACTAGCAGAGGAGAAACCGATGGTGTTGCATTTAATGAGATCTTGGGGAGTTGGGGGGGGGGGAGGATTTTATTTTGAACATAGAAAATATTTACGCCAAAATTTCAATAAAAAATTGCATGACTTGCCCAAATACAATTATTAATTATATTCTGCATTGGAATAAACAGATTTGCGATAGAAACTTTTACTTATTTAATTAACTTAAGTAAAAATTAAAACAAAATAAAAATAAATAGAACTGAAACAATATTGAGATATAACTTTTTTTCTTAACCATAAAAGTAAAATATCTAAGATTGTATTCAATTTAGTGAAATAGAAAACAACAATAAATAAAACTAAATGTTTTGTTCATAGTCATTTAAAAAACCCTACGAAATGCCACATTAGGAGGGAAAAATTTATTAGAATTACTATAAGGTGAACTCTGTTTTGTCTCGTTTTTAAAACATAAGTTTACTCCCCTTCAGAAAGTAGATCTTGAAAATGCAACGCATTTGCAAATTGTCATCTACCTCGTATGACTTTTATTTAGGCGTAATATAATGCTTCCGAAAGTATTTTATATTAATTTTTTATAAGTAAAAGCATCAGTGTTTCTTCACAGCTATGGAATAACCTAGTTGCCATCGTTACAGAGATTTCATTAAAAATTAAAAATAAATAAATAATTGGAAACTAATTTAAATGTTAAAAATATGAGAGTTATTATGACTCCCATCCTTACAAATAACTGGCGCTCTTTTCAACACATAATTCATCCTATTGTCGGAGAAGTAGATCTGAAATAGAAACATAGAGTGAGATTTTAATATATTATTACTTATCTGAAAGTTATAATAATCTAATGTTAAAAATTTATGATATCCTACACATTTTTTCGAAATTAGATAAATCAAAAATTAAAAGCGTAGTCCTGAATATTTTCAAGTATGTATCGAAGTGTTAATAAGAACGAAGTAGGAGATAAATGAATTTTGTTTGAATTCCAGAAGTCTATTTCATTTCTAAAGGGATTTCTTTTATTTTTCGTATGGAAAGTGCATTAAGAAGATAACTGATGAATTAAGGGTATAAATTCACATAGCCTTTTGAATTTAGAAAAGAAAATAATGTATTTTATTTTCATGTAATTTTAAAGTTTGGCGTATGTCGGCATTTGATACATATTTTCTTATTTCAAGCTAAAATATAAAAATGATATTATCAAACTAAAAGTAAAATTTCTACTCGAAAGCTAATAAACACATATTTATTCCAGCTAACGCATCACTTATTGAACGTCAAGTTCATTAAATATTAACTTCCTTTTTGGTGTAATTAAAAAGGCAGCTAGCAATGAACAAATATTAAATATTTCTTTTTTAAATGCATAATTCATAGATTTTACACTGTCAAAAGTAAAACAATTTATTTGAACAGAAGAAAAAAAAAATGAAACAAAGAATCGTATTTTCTTTCTACAATACGTTTACTATAATGAGGTGTGTTGATATCTTGTTGCACCTGGCTCTTGGCACACCAGAGAAAAGAAAAGGTTAAGATTGTAGTCTGAAACTCGTCGTGATTATAAATTTGTGTGAGGTTTTATTAAACAATGTATTTCATATAACTGGTGTAAGTTTTTAAGTGCTTACTGCTTTATTTCCGTATTAATTTAAATTTATTGTTTCACGTGTGCGTGGTCATTAATTTTCATGCTTTCTTTGTGCAGTTTATGTAACTGAGAGGTAAACAATTTTGGTTTTACAGATGTGAAACAATCGCCGTGTTTATAAATGTGTATTTTGTTTATTAAAAAAGTATTTCTTAATTATTATTTACACTAGTTTCTTGATGCTTCTTACTTTATGTACTACTTCTTTAGACATCTATTGTACCAAATGTTCATTAATTTTGTTGTTTATCCGGTGTATTTTACACACTTAAAGAAGTACTGGATTAATATTTTAGGTACGAAATGATCGTCGTGTTTATAAATTTGTATAGGTTTATAATACAAAGTATTATTTATTTATTGTTATTAATGCCAGTTTCTTCGTTCTTTTTAGTTTATTTACTTTATTTCCTTTTTATTTCGACTTTATTACATCACGTGGTCCTTAACTTTGTTACCTTCTCGCTTTTGACGTACCTGAAAAAGGTGCATTTTAATATTTTAGGTCCGAAACGATCGTCTTGTTTATAAATTTGTATGGTGTTTATTTGACAAATTATTTTGTATTTGTTGTTATTGTCGCAAGTTTCTTGCTAATTTTTACTTTATTTCCTTTTGAGGAGTTATCCTTTAATTACGTCACACAAATTTCAGGTTTTTTACCATTCCTTCCTCCTATGTCACATTTGACTGATACATTTTCTCCTTTTGTGACGTCACATTTTTGAAACTGTTAATTTTGAAGTAATTTGAATTAAAACAACATTATGATTACTATTTTTTAAATTATTTTTACGAATGTGTGTAACAAATTAAAATCATTACATTATAAAAATAATTATATTATAAACACAACGCATTAATCACAAAAATATTATAAAAGTATTACATTATAAAAATAAATATATTATAAACATAATGCATTAATCATAAAAATATTATAAAATATTACATTATAAAAATAATACGTTAATAATATTGAGTCTGTGAACTTTCATACCTGTCTCTAATATTACTTATAACTAGCATGCATTTTCTCATCTTTTTAGGTAGTATCGGAAAGATGGCTACTTTTAACATAGTCTTCTATCCGATTAAAAAGCATCGTCGCACAGTGATACATTTAGTGAATCTCTGAGGTCAAAATTATTTTTTTGTGTTAAGCTAATTTAAATGAATTAGTCAATACCTTTTTTGAAAACTATATTGATTTTATAATAAAAAAATATCCATGCTTTACAGTTTTATGCTGACATTTGTTAAATGAAAATAAAGAACAATAGAAAAATAAAGTGAACGCTTGTTGGGATCCATTAAAGATACATTTACAGCTAAAAATTAAAGCACGCCTGTCTTCTTAAGTTAAATTAAACAAGTTGGAAATTGTACGTCAAACGTGACAAACGAGGTGCGTTCGTACTGTAGCTAGTTATATAAATATTCAGACCTAGATGATTTTTAATTCTGTGAAATGAATTATATCGTCTGCAGATTAATTTATGTAATAAAATAAGTGTCTCGGTCGCTTGACGATTTAACATCCATCGGAAGCTCCTCTAACAAGAAGGCACCGATTTAAAAAAAAAAAAAAAAAAAAAATTCAAATTTCTTAATAAATATTTTTATTAATCTATACTAATATTATAAAGGAGTAAATCTTGTTTGTTTGTTTGTAGGGGGTAATCTCTGGAACTACCGAACCGATTTCAAAAGTGATGGTGGCAAATTGATGGTGACAACCCCTGCTCCAACATAGGCTATATTTTATGTCGGTGCCACTAACCCCAGGGGGTGCAGGAGCAAAAAACGTTCTAAAATTGCGATTTTTCAGTTATCACACTGGCTGTCAAGCCCTGAGAGCTTGGCAGCCGGTTCTGTATGTATGTATGTACGTACGTAATGCGATAACTCTTCATAGAAATATCCGTTTTCCTTCAAATTTTGTTTATAGGTTCACTGTGTTAAGGCGCTTCCCTGATTAGTTTTCGGGATTGATTGGTTAAGTATAAAAGGGGGGGAACAAGGGACTAATTCCCCCCCTTAATTTATATAAATGGGTTTTTCATGCAGAATTATTCCGTTTTCCTTCAAATTTTGTTTATAGGTTCACTGAGTTAAGGCGCTTCCCTGATTAGTTTTCGGGATTGATTGGTCAAGTATAAAGGGGGGGAACAAGGGTCTAATTCCCCCCCGCCTTAATTTATATAAATGGGTTTTTCATGCAGAATTATTCAGTTTCCCTTCAAATTTTGTTTATAGGTTCACTGAATTAAGGCGCTTCCCTGATTAGTTTACGGGTTTGATTAGTTAAGTATAAAGGGGGGGGGATCGGGGGGGGCTAATTCCCCCTTAATTTATATAAATGGGTTTTTCATGCAGAATTATTCCGTTTTCCTTCAAATTTTGTTTATAGGTTCATTGGGTTAAGACGCTTCCCTGATTACTTTTCGGGATTGATTGGTTAAGTATAAAGGGGGGGAACAAGGGGCTAATTCCCCCCCTTAATTTATACAAATGGGTTTTTCATGCAGAATTATTCCGTTTTCCTTCAAATTTTGTTTATAGGTTCACTGAGTTAAGGCGCTTCCCTGATTAGTTTTCGGGATTGATTAGTTAATATAAAGGGGGGGGATCGGGGGGGCTAATTCCCCCCCCCCTTAATTTATATAAATGGGTTTTTCATGCAGAATTATTCCGTTTTCCTTCAAATTTTGTTTATAGGTTCATTGGGTTAAGACGCTTCCCTGATTACTTTTCGGGATTGATTGGTTAAGTATAAAGGGGGGAACGGGGGGGCTAATTCCCCCCTTAATTTATATAAATGGGTTTTTCATGCAGAATTATTCCGTTTTCCTTCAAATTTTGTTTATAGGTTCACTGTGTTAAGGCGCTTGCATGATAATTTTCGGGATTGATTGGCTGAGTATAAAGGGGGGAACGGGGGGGGGCTAATCCCCCCCTTAATTTATATAAATGGGTTTTTCATGCAGAATTATTCCGTTTTCCTTCAAATTTTGTTTATAGGTTCACTGAGTTAAGGCGCTTCCCTGATTAGTTTTCGGGATTGATTAGTTAAGTATAAAGGGGGGGATCGTCGGGCTAATCCCCCCTTAATTTATATAAATTGGTTTTTCATGCAGAATTATTCCGTTTTCCTTCAAATTTTGTTTATAGGTTCACTGTGTTAAGGCGCTTCCCTGATTAGTTTTCGGGATTGATTGGTTAAGTATAAAGGGGGGGGAACGGGGGGATAATCCCCCCCTTAATTTATATAAATGGGTTTTTCATGCAGAATTATTCTATTTGCTTCAAAATTTGTTTATAGATTCATTGGGTTAAGACGCTTCCCTGATTAGTTTTCGGGATTGATTGATTAAGTATAAAGGGGGGGAACGGGGGGCTAATACCCCCCTTAATTTATGTAAATGGGTTTTTCATGCAGAATTATCCCATTTCCTTCAAATTTTATTTATAGGTTCACTGTGTTAAGGCGCATCTCTGATTAGTTTTCGGGATTGATTGGTTAAGTATAAAGGGAAGGAACAAGGGGCTAATTCCCCCTTATCTATACTAATATATAAAGTATTAAAGATTGTTTGTTTGTTTGTTTGTTTGTTTGTAGGGGGTAATCTCTGGAACCACTGAAGCGATTTTAAAAGTGATGGTGGCAAATTAATGGTGATAATCCCTGCTCCAACATAGGCTATATTTTATGTCGGTGCCACCACCCCCAGGGGGGTGCAGGAGCGAAAAACGTTCTAAAATTTCGATTTTTTGTGTACTGAAGGAGATAGAAGTATCAAATTTGGTATGGTAGTTACTTATAAGAGATGTAAATGCTCTCTAAGAACAAATTATAAAAACATTCGCAATTTAAAAGGGTGAGATGAGGAAGAAGCGTTCTAAAAACATTCTAAATTACAATTTCTATGGAATCTCTGAAACTACAGAATCGATTTCAAAAGTGATGGTGGCAAATGGATGGTGACAGTCCCTGCTCCAACATATGCTAAATTTTTTGTCGGTGCCACTGCCCGCAGAGGGTGCAGGAGCGAAAAACGTTCCAAAGTTATGATATTTTCAATAATGAAGGAGTTAGGAACTTGACATTTTGTATGGTCGTTACTTACAAGATTTAAATGCTCTATAAGAACAAAATCTAAAAAAATTCGAAATTTAAAAGGCTGAAATAAGCAAAAAATTTTCTAAAAACATTATAATTTACAATTTGTATGGAATGTCTGGAACTACTAAAGCGATTTCAAAAGTGATGGTGGCAAATGGATGGTGACAATCTCTGCTCCAACATAGGCTATATTTTATGTCGGTGCCACTACCCCGAGGGGGGTGCAGAAGCGAAAAACGTTCTAAAATTGCGATTTTTGCGATGCTGAAGGAGCTAGAAACTTCAAGTTCGGCATGATTGTTATTTATAAGATCTAAATGCGCTCTAAGAACAATTTCTAAAGAAAAATGATCTAATGATTCTGCGATTTTTCAACTATTGAATTTCTAAAATTACCAAATTTCACAATAGAGTACCATAGCGAAACCTTCACGCGTAAAAAGATAATGATAAGGGCGACGTGTCCTGACGTGTATATTGACTATAGCACGAGTCACAAATTATAGTATCCTTATTATTCTGTTAAAATATAAAAGTGAATTATGAAATGTCAATATTTTGTTTGATTAAAGGTTCGTTAAGAGAAATTGACCAGCGTAGCGGGCGTAGCTTGCTAGTAATTCATAAAGTTTTGATTCGATTTTAATAAAATTTGAAATGTCTCGACAAAATTCTGCAAAGATAATATATCTTAAATCTCAAACCATTCGGTTGGGTAGTTTTTGCGTTGTTATATGCGGACGGACGGACGGACGGACCAAGCGACGACAATAGGTGCTACGTATTTATATAATTACGAACGCACCTAAAAAGAATATCAAAATAAATTAACTCTTTTTGCATTCCTGTTACTCAACTGCGGGGGGGGGGGGGGAGATCCAACATAAGACTTTTAAATTGTCAGGACTGCAAAGTGTTATCGTGTTACAGTAAGATGAAGAGAATCTTGTATATTATTTTCCACAGAAGTTTCTGTATGACTTTTGTCTAGTTAGAAGTCCATTTTTTGTACATTGTACAGATTGTAAGGAAGGATAATCTTCTTTGAAGTTCTTAGTACATTTTCAAAAGTTTCTGGACATGTTAGCTTGAATAAATAATAATAATGTTTGCAACGGTGATATTTGATTTCTCTTTTATGTCTGCTGAATTATTGAAAATGCCTTTTTTATCCTTTTCGGTCACTTGATAAATTATTTTTTAAAGCTCTTTTTCAGAGTTTTTGTAACTTAAGCTGATCAGCACGCTTGAATACTTCAACTTTTGTTGAACTTCTTAGGCTTTCAACTTTTCTTTTATTCGATATTTCACCTAATTCAATGAAAGCCTTTACAGTCGATTTACACTGCTTGGAATCTCAACAGTTCCTTCATTCCAGTTATTTTTCCTCTCCATGAATATGTTTGCTTTTTTGGGTGGACAATCCTATGCTCCTCAGTTCAAATTTTAAATACGAAAAATAGTGTTTGGAAATTTTTATTGCCTCCCCATAAAAAGTATCATTATGAAAAAAAATAAGTTTGAATAAAGTGTAATTTTTATCTATGTTTGGTCAATTTTGCTGCTGTAGGTTGTTAAATAGCTGTCTTCGAATCATTATTTTGACATTTGATGGCCGTAGGACAAAATTAACTCAAAATATAAATAAAAATGAATGCAGAATAAATAAGTATATTTATGGATCGATACATTTTCTGTAGCCATTTGTTCAAACATTCTGTAATTTTGTAGCTATTTTTAAAAATTTATAAGTAAATTTAATTCATCTGAATAGTAGGAGAATAAATTTACATAAAATATAATTAATTACATCGAGTTTTTGCGAAATGCTAAATAAAATACAAAATACAATAAATATGTTGCTTTAAACAGTTTTTACAATAATCTCTAATGCTTTTATTCCAATCCAAATATCTGTAAAATACACACGTGACCACTTTGTCAATATCCATAGCGATTTGCTTTCGATTTTAGATCATGTTATAAATATAAATTAAAAAGCAAGACTTAGTAATCTGAAATGCTTGCATGACAGTTTGGAACGGTAATATTTGTATAGACTTTATTTTAAAAAGAAGAAACAGGCAAAGCTATTTTCAACAAAAATATAAACATAAAGGTCTAGATTTATTATTACCAAGACAAATGTTGCATAGAAACGTTTGGAAGTATAGCTTAAAGCTTTGAGTTTTGGAAATATGAACAGAAAATAATGGAAAAATTGCCTTTTTAAAAATCATTTTGACAATTACGAAAACCGATTATGTCTCAATCGGAAGAATAAAATACTATGATCACATGTATCCCTCGTTACTATTTATAACAATTAAATATCATGAACTTTCTAAAGTAAAGCTATTTACTTTTGAAAGACAAAACATCACTTTGCAAAATGATTTAAAGCCCATGCATTGGAGACAACGCTCTAATTTCAACTAATAGAAAAATATCATTGTTTGTATATAAGAGAAAAAAATTGTATCACCTAAATTCTCAATGATTCATCTGTATCATGTATCCATTTTTCGTTCATATCTTGTAATTCCCGAAATTGACTTTTGGCCAGACAGATTGGAGAAATATCCCACAGTGCGTCGTCATCGTGCACATCAGTTTTTAATTTTATTTAAAATATATATATATGCAGAAATAAATGCCATAAAGCTTCCAGGATCTTATATCTTTTACTGCAGTTCAAAAGAAAAGCAAAAATATACACAATACTGCTTGAGTAAATAATTAAAAAAAACAGTTTTTTATGCTGACTGCAGAAATAAATGCCATGTTGAAATAAATACCATGAAACTGTCAAGGTCTTGTATGCTTTTACTAAAGTTTAAAAGAGAAACAAAAAATATATCTTATACCACCTGAGTAATAAAACAGTTTTTATTATGCTGATTGCAAGCGGTGCCTACCTATCTTTTTTTTCATGTTTTAGTTGTGATGTCATAACATTTTAACCCACCTCCCTCCCGCTGCAACATTGTGTCACATTTTATGGACCCCACCTCTCTAGGTGTGACTAAATTAATGGATGTCTACTTATTTGGACTTTATTGTACTACGTAGTCATTTATTTTCTTTTATTCGCGGTGCATTTTACGTACTTGAAGAAAGACCGGTTAATATTTTTGTCCGAAACCATCGTCATGTTCTAAAAATGTGTATGGTATGTATTAGTTATAGTATTTTAATTTTTTATTGACTTTTGAAACTGTCTTGTTTAATATATATAGAATGAATAAGTAATTTACTTTTTGAAAATCCTTTAAAAGATTGTGCTAATTGAGTAAGATTACCTATTACTTCAACAAGTTAATAGTCTTCTTTAGAAATTCAGGTATGAGGTACACCCTTTTCTCAAAAGTTATTTGATATAAGCTTATTTTGATAAACCCTCTTCTCAAAATTGATTGAATATGTTCTCAGTTTTGATAAACGTGGGATAAGTAATTCCTTAATTTTAATGTATGTATCTTTGTCATTGAGAAAAATCATTTCAAAACTTACATAAATTATGACCGAAACGGTGCTACATAAATTGTTAATTTATTCCAATCTATATTATAAAGCAAAAATATGTCCGTGAGTAACACTGGCGTCAAATTCACGGTGGCAACGACCTGACAAATAAATTTCTCTTTTACTGCAATTAAGAAAAAAAACATCTGAGAATTGCACAATTTCAAATTTCACACAGTCGAATAGGGAAAAAAGAGTTATTTACAGAAGCGTAGCAACAGTGAAACAGTTGGAGCAAACTGCTCCAGGTGCACGGATCATAAAGGCGCAAAATTGGAAAGAGCAAAAGAAAGATTTGTAAAAATATTTGTATATATATTTTTAATTATTATTAACAAGTTACTATGGATGAATCATACTTGTTACTATCGGCATATTTATATGACAATTCACCTTGTTCTGGATCTCAGATGCTTCGATTTAAAACGTGTTTACATACTCGTTAAAATAAAATAAAATTTGTCATAATGAACAGAGGAAAGTATACTCCAACCATTGGATATAAAATTTTTCATTTCATACATATTTTAAAACTCAGAACAGCACATATTCATTTTCAAGTCAAAATTACATGGTAACAAGAAGGTTCTTGTTACCATTTTCAAACTTATTATTATTTTTTTATAACAGTGTAAGTTTATACATTAAAATTCAAACGATGTAGAATATTTCTTTAATATTTTTAAATCAAAATATACCAACACGCTTCATTGATCTGAAGCTATGTTTGATAAATCATTAAAAAAAATCATTCTGTGAAAAATTAATTTAGATTTAGTCCTCTCATGCATCAGAACTCCATATGATATTACGTTGAAAAATAACTCCCAAAACTATACACATATTATTTTTGTTACTGTGTCACATATAAACCTGATATGAAGTTTAATAATGCTTGTGAAATACAACAATAGACAGAAGATCTATTTCCTTTTCGAATATGCAGTTGGAAAATTCACATAATTTTGTTTTCTGTTCTGCACGAAAAACAATTTCTAAAATTATTTCTGCTCTAGGATCTAAATAGTGCTCGCGAATATACGTTTATATACGTTTAAACTTATACGTAGTTAATCCTTTTTTCCATATTATGCCTATCCAAAATCGTTACCGGTTACAATACGTTTCAAACGTATTAAGCGTATACACTACATTTCCAATGATGACTGGTCACTTGCGATTTTAGACGTTTTGTTAAATATCTGAAAAGCTACATGAGGAACTTTGAACTTCGGAGGGGGGTGGGCTTTGAGATCTTTAGCTACTAGGCTGTCGTCTCGAATGATCCATATACATTTTTTTTATTCACAGAAACACAGACATGACTTCAACAAGTACATAAATCTTGGCGAGACAGTAAAAGGAACTTTACAGCACCAAGAGTTACATCCGTGAGCTCCACAAAGTGTGTGCAATGGAGCTGGCGGGAGTCGAACACCGCCGGCCTTGCTTCTTACGCTATGAAGCGATTAGCGGAGTGGTGCCTTAACCACTCGGCCATGGAGGCCCCTACATGAGGAATTATCCTGAAACTTCAGGAGTGTAAACAACATGATAGACGTCATATATTTCCACGAAGATTTTTTCACGAAACCCTATAAGGGGCCGTCAACAAATTGAAGAAAAACGAATATATTTTGGATAACCCTGTAAAAACTAATATTGCAAAAGCATTCAAAATGTAGATTATGATTAAGTAGATTATTGTAATAATTTGGGTTAATTTTTATGAAGATAGCATGTATACTCGAAGAGAAATTCAGGTTTTTATAAAAACAGTCCCAAATTTTATCAAGTTTTTTGCTTATAATTTGCAGAGTTTTTAATATAAAAACAAGTTATTTTCAGAAAATATGACAAACAACATTATACACAATACCCTGCAATCAGAATAAAAAAAATAATAAAAATTGTATGAAAAAGGAGCAAGTTTACTAAATATTGTTTCACTGCGCATGCGCGAATTCAATCAAAATATACTGTGCATAATATATTAGCTAAATGTATAGACCAACTTTTATGAAAGTCTCAAAAACATAGCTTGAAAATTCTGATAGTAATCGTCGATAGAATAAGCTCGAAATTCGCTGTTCCCAGAAGGAAGCAAAAAGATGAGGGGTTCTATCAAATATAGAATGAGAGACACTTCATTCTTATTATGTCAACTTTCATAAGCTAGTATATTTGGATACAAGCCCTCATCTTTTTGCTTCCTTTTGGGAACAGCGAAATTCGAGCTTATTCTATCGACGATTACTATCAGAAATTTCAAGATATGTTTTTGAGACTTTCATAAAAGTTGGTCTATGCATTTAGCTAATATATTATGCACAGTATATTTTGATTGAATTCGCACATGCGCAGTGAAACAATATTTAGTAAACCTGCTCATTTTTCATACAATTTTTATTATTTTTTAATTCTGATTGCAGGGTATTGTGTACAATTTTGTTTGTCATATTGTCTGAAATTAACTTGTTTTTATATTAAAAACTCTGCAAATTATAAGCAAAAAAACCCCCGTTAACCCCCGGGGATTAGCCCCCGTTCCCCTCTTTATACTTTACAAATGAATGCCCAAAACTAATCAGGGAAACGCCTTATCAGAATGGATTTATATACAAAATTTGACGCAAATCGGTTATTTCTATTAAGAGTTATCGCGTTACGTACGTAATACATACGTACATACATAAGTACATACATACAGAACCTGCGGGCACATTAGCTCTCAGGCTTTGATAGCCTATGACGTAATAAAAAGAGAGAAAAGTATGTGTTGTTTATTGAAATAAAATATCTTATTTAAATTCCTCATATCGTCATATTTTATCGAAGCGTAGTTTTCAGTAAACTTATTTCTTGAAACTGACCGTGACCTGCAAACGTAAACAATGATCAAATACTTGGCGTTCATCTTACTAAACCCACTGGAGAAGTAGGGCAGAGCAGTGACCTTTATTTTTTTTTTAAAGTCACTTGTTGGACGCTTTAAAAGATGATGATGTTTTTGAATAATGGGGTAGACGTTTTTCTTTGTTGCTATTGTGTAAAGACAAATTTAAATACCAGAGATTGTCTCTTTGTCAGTGATTAAAGTACCAATGATGTAATGTACGTCATACAATAAAATATTGCACACAAGGGATAATTAATATTTTTCTGTTTCAGTACAATAATGAATCACAATTCTATAATAATAAATAATATAGTAATAATCCTGTTATAATAATAATAATAATAATATTAAATATAATAATAATAATAATAATATTTAATATAATAATAATAATAATAATAATATTTAATATAATAATAACAATAATAATAATAATATTTAATATAATAATAATAATAATAATAATAATAATAATAATAATATTTAATATAATAATAATAATAATAATAATAATAATAATAATAATATTTAATATAATAATAAACAAAAATCCTGGTTTAATATAACAAAGGTATGGGCATTTGTTGTTATTCTGTAAAGCCTTTTTATGTAAATTTAAATATGAGAGATTATCTCTAGACTTATCAATATTACCTGCTAGGCTGTTGGTACACATATGTGACCACCAGGTGTGAACAAGTTGGAAATTGTAAGTCAAACGTGATAAATGAGGTGCGTTCGTACTATAACTAGTTTCAGTGAAATGAATTATATCGTCTGTTATTATATGATTAATTTCCGTAATAAAATAAGTACATTTTAAGTTGGCAATATTTTATCTTTTGCTGACATTTATTGAAAATTCCAATGGGAAATTTAAGCCTATCTGAAAATTCCAGAACTTGAAATCCATATTTAGATGACACTTTTATCATTTAATATCTATTTCTCCGGAAACATCTATCCAAAAAACTGTCAGTAGATTATATGATTGCTATAATAAATTTTAGTATAAAAATTCGGTTTTTAAATTCCATAGTACGGAAATAATATCACACCATCTTAAATATGACGTAATCAGCAGGGCAACCTAGAGTCATTAACTATCATTGGATATCATTGAATTAATCATAGTGTGATAGGATTTAATAGAATCGAGAAAACTTTATTAATATCTTTTTCAAGTTTTCATTCGATTTTCATAAAATATTAAATGACTCGACAAAATTCTGTAACAATTATATATATTAATTTTCAAACCATTCGGTTGGGTAGTTTTTGCACTGTTATATGCGGATAGATGGCGACTATTACTGCATCGTACTTATATAATTACGAACGCACCTAAAATTGGTATTTTAAATTTTAAAACAGTACTGATGTGTTATACATTATAAAATAAATGCATATGAAGAAGGGGAAGTAAAAACTTCCTGTTTTACTTTAAGTATAACTACTGTCTAAAATTTATGAGATAGTTAAATGTTATATAGATTTAAGCTGGTAGAATCAATAAAATATCATTTCCGATATTAAAATCGGTTGTAAAAGCCGTTTGTTATAGTTACTGGCCTACGCAGCGAGTCTGGATAATCACAACGATTTCATTGAAGGGGACGGGGATGGGTTCAGGTACAATCACGATTTTGTTCATTACAATGATTCCAATGCATTTACGGATTTTTTTTTAATTAATAGGGTAGGCGATTTCCCAATTGTTGTTATCTTCTAAAAACAAATTTAAATACAAATGATTGTTTTGGCCTCTTTTGTCAGTGATTAAACTAGCAATGATCCATAATACGTCATAAAATAAATTCTCGTTCAGAAGGGTTGGGTTGGGTTGATTATTGACGGCCAATTATCTACACTTGGGATATAGGCCCCTCGTTCAGAAGGGAATATTTATGCTTTTCTATTTTAGCATAGTAGTATGTAATAATATAATAATCTTGTAGTAATAAAAATAATAATATTTAATGTAATAATAAATGATAATCCTCTTTTAATATAATAATAAAGCGCGTTTTTAACTTTTTGTTTTTCGCTTATATAAATTTAAATATGAAATGTCAATCTGCATTTTTTGTAAGTGATTAAAGTAGTAATGATCTATTACATATCAAAATAAATATTCACGGAGAAAAGAAAGTAAAAATATCCCGTTTTAATATAAGTATAAATGAGGTATTGTGGATATTAAGGATGAACTCGACAAAGTTGGTTTTTTTTTTTAATATATAAAATGGAAGATCACTCACAAGGTCCAGATAGCCTCTAATACTCTGAAATTTGCTTTATAAAACAAACTGACAGTCTGACAAAAATGATAGATGAGTATTTTAAACTGCTGATTCTGGAATTTTTTTTGCGAGTTCGCCCTTAACATACGCAATGTCTGAGATATATCCACACAGTTATCAGACAGTAAAATTCTATATAGGTTGAAGTGGGAGATATCTATGAGGTAATTAATAAGGCTTCTTATATTTGGATTACGAAAATAACTTGAAATGTTAGTAAGTGAAAATATCTCTTAGAATATGCTTTGGAGTTATTTTTATCGAAAAAAAGGAGTTAAAACCTAATAGAATGTGTTAAGTACTTTAGGATATATTTTAAATGCAATAAACAGAAAAAATGTTGAGATTCCGATCTTGATCGAAATTCGTTACTTAAAATTTGTAGAAAAACAAAAACAAAAAATCTATAAATTTATTTTAGTTAAATTGCACTTATGTTTCGCAAACATTGTTGTACGGTCGTGGAAAATAAATATACAAACCACCCCTATTAACTCTGGCGAAAATCATTGTATAAAAATGTCATTAATACCAATCGATTAGTAATAACGTCTAATAATTAACAATATACGTACATTTTACTTAAGAGTGTCACCTACATATATAGAAATTGTAACAAACGTGAAAATTTTCAGTACTAACACCGAATTTTGACATCATATTAGGATTGATCGGTAAATTTTACGTTCGGATACGAAATTGGAAATCGTTCAGTCAAGTAGTGATTAGTTCGTAGTTCAACGTAATCAAATAGTTCGGATTATGTAAGTTTAAAGCTTGGAATTACTAATGTTTAATTCATTTTTAAACGTTGCAAAACAGATTGCAACGTTGGGAGTGTTTTAAACATAACTCAAAACCTACTTGGCGGAATGGGCTGTAATTTTGGACTCTCTGTTGGAAGCTTGTAGAAATCGATTTCTGTTAAAATATTTATAGGTTACAATTAATATTATTATCGAAAATAAATTTCGGAACTATATATATCTTGAAATTATTTTTTCAAAAAAAAAAAAAAATGAATTGCAACCTATGTATTACCATCATACGTAGTATAGGGTAAGTCTTGTAATCGTTTTGAAAATCGATAAAATTTTTTGACGGATTTACACCTTTCAGACACTGGAGATTCCGAAAAACATATAAAAAAAAAATGCCGTCTGTGTGTGCGTCTGTAAACACTCTATCTCCCGAACAAATTTCGTTAGAGACTTAAAATTTGGTATGTACTTAGTATGTAATAATGTGAAGAAGCTTGTTGAATTTCAGTAACCTCGATTATCCGGAACTTTTTTTTCGGACTCTCGAAATATTCGTTCTGATAAAAGGTATATAAAAATTCTCGAAATTGTTTATTTTAAGGAGTGGGTATAAAAGACACTAAAATAAAATAAATTTTGTATAAAGAATAAAGTTGATAGGATAATTAGTTGCCGAGATATTTGTAATCCTATTTTCTACACTCTTCGATTTTTCATGACCCTGTATTTCATTCAGATTTCAATTCAAAGATATATTTTAATTGGAAATAAGACGCTAATTCGACGCCGTAAACCGTTAGTTAATATGGTTATCAATTTTGGAGTTATAAGGATGTTTCTTTTACGTAATTCAGTAATAGAGCATTTAAAGTTTATGACGTCATAAAGCCACGATTTTATTCGAATTGCAATGCATTTTATAAATAGTTTACACATGTTTTATTTTCATATGTTATATTATGCGTATCCATGATGGGTAAGTATTACGCTGGCCCTCAACGACTAGTTTTTCAACAGAAATAAATTTCTAGAAGTTTCAAGTACGAAAATACGAAAACCACAGCTCATTCTGTCAAGTAGTTTTTGAGTTATGCTTCAAAATCTAAATGGTTGCCCGAAACACATTCGGCCGTGATAAACCATTCACATTACAGTACGCCAAATGGCGTTCAATAAGTAACTATCAGTGCAGAAAGATAAGAAACAACTCCTAGAAGTCGGTTTTATTTTTCAATTAAAAATTACTTAAAATTAACTTTTATTTTTTAACTATAAATGATACCAGTATAATTTGAGGCGGAAATTATCCAAGAAAATATTATTCTCTGTGCATTTAGTTATTAAAAATCTTGTATGTTTCCACGCCACGTATTTTAACCAATAGTGTATGTTTGAACAAGGATAGAGAAAATTTAATGGTTGTACAGTTGGTAAACAACTGTTTTCTTCAATCCTTTCTCTCATTTTTCTGAATAACAAGTTACGTCCAAATACTGTGGCGGCGCCAGAATTTTCATGACATAAGGAACGGTTTCCTTGATGAGGGGGGTAGGGGGAAGAGGAGAATTGGTGAATCGTAATTTCTACAAGAAGCCAGCGTCGCAAACTAGCTATTTAATGAAAAGTGCAGCGTAAATAGCTGTTAACTTCCTGCTTTTATTTACGCTAAATAACTTAAAATCAAATAAGCTTTTAAAACGTCAACTTAAGTACCATATAGGAACAAAACGCATTTTATTAAATAAAGTTTCTAGTTCAAAGCATGTTTGATTCGAAAAAAATTAAAGTTTGCCAGTTATAAAATGGCCATTATGCTCGTGCAAATAAGATTTAGCTTAGACGCTTCAAAATTCAGAAGGTAGTTGACGATGCATAAGGTGCCACGGACCGAATTACAGTGCGATTTATGCGCTTCCTTTCACGTCATGACATTTCAAAGAAAGTTATTCATTGAACATTTATGTTAAAATCAAAATCGTTTAACGAAAACATCGTTACATTATCTGCGTTATTGTAACAGCGATGAACGAAAATCATGGCTCGGTTTAGAGTGAGATACCTTCTTAAGTGACAACCTTCCGATATTTTTCAAGTCAAATATACATTTTTTGAACCAGAAAATTTATTAATTAAAATGTGTCTTATTTGTATGTGGTACTTATTTGAGTTCATTTATTAAGTAAGCTCTAAAGCAATTAAATAGGCTTTTATCCACAAAAACGCAAATTTCAACGTGCTATTTCACTGAGACTGCAATTATTCAATATATTAATAACTATTATACTAAATACCAAAATAACAGCCATTATGTTATAATCTCTAAAAATGATAATTAATTTAGTATTAAAGCATTAAATTAAATGACACTAAAGCATTAAACTAACTAAACTAAAGCACCAGACAATGTTATTTGAATTTATTTTCTAAAATATAAAAAATAAACTAATCTTCTTTTATTAAAATTGGATAATGTTTCTGAAAAATGTTGTGCATTTGTGTTTAATTAAATAACCCGAAGGGAGTCTGTGCATTTCGTCTTTTATTTTTAAAACCTTATTTATTTTTTTTAAAAACTGCGTAAAAGGGTAATTAAAAATTAAATATTCTTCACTAAATATTCAGCTGTATATTTTTAAAAAGATTTACTCTTCTCTATTATTTATACCTTTTTTTTTTTTCAAAATAAAAGCAGTGGATGTTTTGCCTAACAGTGGTGTAAATTTGATATGAATGCCTCTGTTTATTTTTCTGATTATTTTCGGAGCTTTTATATTTTGGCGAGATTATACATTAAGGCTGTAGTAATTATTATTCAAAGTTTCTCTTTAGTTATCGTCTTGACTAATTTTTGAAACAATTTTTTTCCGCTATTTTTCCCGTTATTAAAACTAATTTTTTTGAAAGTGTGCTAAAAATAAAATTTTATTTCGATTTATAATGTTTCTGCTTTTAACTTTTTTTTATATACAACATAAAAAGAAAATATTGAATTCGCGAAAACTTTCGACTATATTTATATGTTTTAAAATGTATACTGAATACTATTTGACTATTTTGGAAAAATGTTTGTCTGTTTGCCTGTGTATTACACAAACTTTGCGGCCTATCTAACTAAAAACCTACAGCACAAAATTTCATAAAACTTCATATTCAATTAGACCTTGATATAAATTGTTGTTGATTATGGTTTGGTGCATATCAACCCAACAAGTGGAGCTCTTATGCTCTGTTTTTCACGATTTCCGATAGTTATATCTCGACATCTATGGGATGAAATTTCATCAAATTTAATTTTTAAGATGCTTACGAAACATTATCTTGATACAATTCTGGATTTGATCGCTCAATAGATGGAGCTGCAATGCTACAAGCTTTTTGCGATGAACAGAGTTTCATCCCAGTTTCTATTGGACAGAAATGCACCAAATTTTATTTTTAAGGCTAATAATAAAATATACATGGGCATTCTGGTGCTATGTTGTTTTTATTTACCGATGACTGTAAATCCATGTTAAATTGAAAGAAGTGCGCTCTACTTCGTAATTGTTGGTGTGTAATTTAATTTATATAATGTAATGATATACAAGAAAGTTTGGGGATGGGCCGCAGTTTACTAGTTTACGTTACGTTTTCGGATTTTTAGTACATGAGCTTTTTTAAACTTTTTGACAAGACATAGGACGGGAAAAACATGCAAATTTAATTAGTTTAAGCTTAATTTCTGGAATAGACATGCATTTCGTATAATATCAAAATATTACTTGTAGAAAACAATATCTTCACTGTTAAAAGCAGGTATTTAAAACTTTTCAAAATGCGCTCATCATTGAGTATTTTCTAGACTCATAGCGGAACCGCGTTTTTAAGTTTCTGTTGGGAAAAACAGAAACACTACTTTTTTTTCTCTTTTACAAATAGGTCCATGATAAATCACTGCGCCACCTGAAGTGCAAGTAAAACGAGACATACATATGGTTTGGATACATCCGCCCTAAAGCATAGTTCGTTAAGTTTGAAGTTCACAATTTTTGTTCATCAAGCAATTTGGACAAAATATTTCCGGATTGTACTTGTCAACGCCAGTTAAAAAAAAAGGAAAAAAAAAGAAAGAAAAAAAGGGAACACTTCATACAATTGTAAAATTGTGGCAAAGAATAATGAAAATAGCCATTAGATTGGGAATTATGGTTTCGTTTAACTTATTTTGAAAAAAGGCTTAGTGGGCCATCTCCATATTGGAATTTTAAGAAACTTTGAAATTTTTCAGTACGAACACCCAATTTTGACATTATATTTGGATTTTTAGGCGAATTTTATCTTTGGATGCCATACCTAAAGGGAAGTCATTAGATGCAGCAGTTGAGGAATTCTGCAGATGTAAGGTTTAAAACTCCTATTGTTAAACTGTTTTTTAATTGTTGCAAAACAAGCTGCAACCCGGCATAAATCAAAAACTACTTGGCGGAATGAGATGCAATATTGGATTCGCAAATTTAAAGCTTCTAGAAATATAATATATATAGTGACGATATATTATATATATATATATATATATATATAATAAAACTTTTGTAAATGATAAGCATTAAACCACATAAATAATCGACAAAAGATAAATCGATAATTACCGTATAATACATAAATATATGTAAAAATTTAAGATTCGCAAAATTAAAATGAGTGGGGAAAATACTTAAAGATTTGTAGAGAAAAAATCCAATATGCAGAAAGTGAAAATTATGACGAGCAATTGAAAACTTATATAGTGGAACACTTTTTCAAGGGCAATATTCCTCTAATATAAGTAAAATATAATTGATTTCTGTTTGAGTTAATAACTATGAGCTTATTCTATTAACCCAAATTGCCCGATTAATTACCAAATAAAATTTAAAGAGAATTGAATAAAAATGGACAAATATTGAGTACCTGTGCATGATGGTTGCAAAATTAATTAGTATTGAGTATTATTGAAATTCAATAACATATTTAAAAAGGAATCTTTAGACAAAAAAAGAAATTGCAGTAAAACAAACCCCAACATCAACATTTTATCTTTCAGAAGCCACGTTATCCGTAAGAAATACACGTTGTATATGTAACAGTTACATTGACAGTTAAAAGTAATAATCTATTTTTAAAAATTTAAATATTATATATATAAAACTATTAATAATGTTTATAATATTCAAAACAATATCCAATCTAAATAATAATAATATTAATGAAAGGGATTTTTGAAATTGAAATATTAGCAGCTTATAACACAAAAGGATTAAATGAAAAGATAATGAATGTTATTCGAATAATACTATATATAATTTGTTTATTTCATAATTTATATATTATATATATTTAAAATTTTTGCCAATACATTGCAGTAAGCTGTTTGAACTTGTATAATTCTCAAACCATCGTGTACGTATGGATCAGAAGCATTCAGCTTTTCACATTCCATTCTATTTAGTTGTTTAAAGGTTTGCGTTTTGAAGTTTTGAAGTTAGTTCGAGCATTTTTGCGTGTTGAGAGAGTGTATCGTACACTATTGACTAAATTTCGGACTAATTCTCAAATTACTGTGTGCAAAATTTACGATTTATCTTATAAACATGTCCCTTATTCCATCTTTATAGCTAGTATAAATAATGAATTTTGAATTTTATAATTCTGGTATCATTTTTGGGACGCCCCTGTATATGAAATGGTAAAACTCATTGAAGAAAATATATTTTTGCTGCAGAATGGCCAGTCGAATTAAAGTATTAATGTTCTAGAAGGTGATTGCTGGTTATGAAAATAATAATGTTGTTTAACGAATTTATTTACACATATTTCATGATATTTCGTAATAACATGCAAATTACTGTTCACCATATTTTTACACAATGCTGCTAAGAGAAAAATTATATATATTTGTAAAATGAAGCTCAAGATGTAAACGATAGAAAATAATAAAAATAATTTGGTAGTTGCAAAAGAGTAAAATAAATTTCAATAAATCTGTACATATGCAATTTATTGCATATGTACAATTTTTATCTTGTAGGTTTTACTTATTTTTGCGTTTGTTTTCTCTTTTGCATTTATTTGATAAAAAGTATCTATGTATTGAGTCCTCAAACTCACTTCTCTAGGTTTACTGAATGAATTTGAAACACCCTACATATATCATATGAATACAACAGAGCGACTAAACGGAAGTCTAATACAAAGGTTTATAAACTGGCTAAGCCCCAAGGTCTGGAAGGAATTGCACTATATCAGATTATCACTTATCCAAGTGACTATAGCTCGGGTTTAATATGAAATTCCTAATTAAAATTACAATTCAAAATTATATTATCTAATTATTTATACCCATATTTACTAAATTGAAACAAATAATTGAACACATGAGTGGGAAAAGGTGTTGTGCAACCAAATCCAAATTTCGAAAAAATTGAAATAAAAGCTATTTGCAATAAAATTTTCTAATTTTTTTTTGTTAGTATATGTTTAAATTGTTTACAAGTGGTACTAAACTCTCTCAGAAGAACTTTTTAATATTTAATTATTATTGATAAAAAATAGTTTTTTAAATAATTAAATATAAAAATATTAAATATTAATAAATGTCTCATATATCTTCAAGAATAATTATGACCATTGTATTCTTGCGATAGACTACTTAATGAAACCTTCATTGATGAAATATTTTTTGAAAAAAATGTGACATAACACCTTCTTCTGCTCGTGTATTAACAATATAACACATTATTTTATTATATCAATAAATAATTACGAATCAATATAATAGATTTACAACAAAAATTCAAATAGATATTATACAATAAAGTAGATACATAAAAATACAAATATTTAGCTATATTAATGGAGCCACATACTTTTCTGTAATATAACAATAAATGATTCATTACAATGTTGTTATTATGCTTATATTATCTCATATATATGGTTTAACAATGTTTGTTGTTATAAAGTTTAATGTTTGTTTTAAACCTATTTTTGATTTCACACACTCGCCGATACACTATAAGTGACTTGCTAATGCATTTAAAAAAATGCTTATCTACAGTTTGTA
This sequence comes from Maratus michaelseni, assembly GCA_963931845.1. Taxonomy (NCBI): domain Eukaryota; kingdom Metazoa; phylum Arthropoda; class Arachnida; order Araneae; family Salticidae; genus Maratus; species Maratus michaelseni. The sequence goes on from OZ007599.1 coordinate 249,576,354, forward strand.
ATAAATTGGGGAATTAAATTAATTTGCATTTTATTTTTAACTCAGTAATCATTAAAAATTGCCTTTTATGTTTCTTTACTAACAAGGGTTTCGTTCGATTTTATTAACTTACGAAAATGAATTCTCACACATTTTAAACTTAAACGTATATCCAACATTCACTATAAATATTATTTGTGAAATATTTATACCATGTATCTCTTTTTATATTTTTATTAAACATAAATATCACTAAAATTATGCATTCACTTCTTGCTCAATTATCCAATTAGTTATTCTTTACACACACAGGTTCATATTTTTCCACTTTCAGATTACATTATTAAACTTTACAATACCATTCCTTGTGTTTGAGCGTGACAGTCCTACAGCTTCTCAGAATGCTAATGCTCTGATAAATTTTTGAACAACTGATTTGTTAAGCTAGTTTGTAAAAGCGTGTCACGGGAACAGTGTACTGCTTTTTGAATAATGATTCACATTAAAAGTGTTCAGTGCTTTTTTTACAATTTGCTTTTTAGAGAGAAGAGAGATCTAAATAGCTCTAAATAGCATGTTTTTCACACATATGTGAGCTATAGTTTAAACAATGTTATTTGAACAAGAGAAAATATAAAAATTATTAATCTTTTCGATAGTCAATGTTTAAGGTATATGGGTTAATTATTATGCAAAAACATTTACCAATTGTGTGTGTGAGAGAGAGAGAGAGCATATGTTATTACTAGGAAATTGGCCTTTTTTAACACTTTCCAACATAGTTGAAAAGTGTTAGTCTGTCTGTCCGTGCTCTAACTCCGTTAAATATATTCGGATTGTCATGCAATTGATATATCTTATTGAGTTACTATGGCATGTCGGTATTGAAAATGAAGTGTGTAGCACTTATACTTTTTTTTACAGGGACACTCAAAATAATGCCATTACAATACGGTTGAGAAAAGCATTTGCGGTTTATTTTAATGATTTTACAAATTTTCGAACATATTGAAATTGAGATATATCACTAAGGTGCGTTACAAGAGGCTTATTGTAGAATATTGTGTGTAAAGCATTCATCGTTCATTTACAGGGACACACAAAATAATTCAGTACTGTCTGTTAACAATAATTGCTGGAAGTGCTCAGTTGCTGAACGCGTTTTTAAATTTAACTCATTTTTTGTCTATTACATGTTGTGTATAAATTCTAGAGATCATATACAGAGCAGCACAAAACCTCTCGAGTATATTTCCGTTTATTGACAGAAATTACAGAAGGGGAATTTTAAACTGTGCTACGCGTTTCCTAACTGAACTAGAATTTACATTCTATGTATATACAAATCTATAGATCATATACAGGACTTCACAAAAGAGTTCGGATATTTTTCCGAATATTGTTGGTAATTCCTGAAATTGGGTTTTTAAATATGTTATGCGTTTTCCAAATTGTTTACTTAGATATCATCTATCACCTTATTAAACAGTAATGATGTGTAAAATTATTTAGGAAGTGTTTGAAAGTGTTACATAATCTATACTTGACGCATGGTTTTTCGTTCTTGTTTCTGTACTGTCTGAAGAGGATGCCACCCGGGAAGGCGTTTGAAAGGAAAATAATCTAAATTCTATTTTTCATACAAAGGAAACTTTAAAACCCTTGTATAACCACTCCTCTCGGACCACGAGGATTCGAACTCGTGAACTTCAGTTCTAAGCTCAAAGTGATTGTAAAACAATTCATTTATTCAAGCAAGTATTCCTTCAAAAAATGTCACATAAAAAAAATCAATGTCTATGGTGTGAAATTTGTCGTTTGATAATCTTTTAAAGTGTTTACTTACCTGCAAGGTTAAAAAAAACGTTTTTTTTTTCAGGAAAAGAAACAAAATTTGAAGTACTCTTTTTGTACTTTGTTTATTAGACTTCAAAGAAAATGATTTTTTTAATGACGAAATAAAGTTGGGTATCCTCAGCAGACTCTAGACATGGTGTCAGTCTGGTAGTCATCTGTGGTTATCATAACACTATCGAATGTTATCTGAAATGAGAAAAAGCATAATGTCTTAACTCCGAACACTTAAAACTAGAGAGTAATCGTTCGGTTAAGAAAAAAAATGATTTTGAACAAAATGGTAGCCATTCAAAAATAAGGCACCGATTTTCACAGAAATGTTTGAACTTCGATTGTTTATGAAAACTAGAAAAAATCAGCAGATCGTGAAAAGGAACGATTACTGTGTACATAATATTACTGTTAAAAATTCATCAAAATTTGAAGAAGATTCGTTGATATTTGTTGGAATTATCGTGATCAATGATTTTTAAAACATAATTTTTAAGATAATCACGCTTAAAGATTCAAATTATGATTTATGTATGATGAACAAAGTAAATTAAAGCGGCGTAACTTTCTTAATTTTTACCAGATCGACTAGAAAATTTAACTGAATATTTTTAAAAATTTTATTTTTAAAAAATGCAATTAAAAATGCATTTTTTGGAAGTTTGAAGGTTAAAGGTTAAATAAAACTATTACATTTATATTCCAGAACATGAAAAATGTTTTCAAACTATCAAAATTTGCATTGTTCCAGTAGGAGTTATTTTCAGAAAAGAAAATCTCTCTCCTCTTTGAATGTTAAATTTACAAAATGTTTTCTTTATTATTAAAACTTCAATACAGTAATGAAATGAAAATTACATTGGTTGTTACAACTATTGTTTACAGCTGTTTTATTTTTGATAAAAAGGTGCTAGAGTTTTATTTGTATATTACCTAAAACGCTATTTAATCCTATCATGCATGGTAATATAATATCAAGTTGTATTATAAAACAAACCTTGGAAAACTGTGACTATTCTTTTGAAATTAATACATATAAACCACATATGAAGTTCAATAATGCTTGTAAAATACAGAAATAAATGTCAAAACCTATTTCTTTTCGAATATTCAGTTGGAAAATTCACGTTTTTAACGAATTATTTACTGTTGCGCGTGAGAGGAGACTTTCTCAAAGAATCTCTGCTCTCTGATCTAAACAAGAATGCAAGTGAAAATGTTTTCTTTTCTTTTCTACTTTTTTTTAATGTATTCGACGTTCAAATTATCACAAAAACTGTTTAATAACTACATCTAATAGTATTTTAGTGTACGTAAACTTCATATGAGAATCGTTTTCTAATTTTGTAATCAATGTAAAATTTGTAAATCTTCAACAACATTTCTTATTAATGATTGATTTTAAATGTATTGATAATGCAAAATATTATCCACTTCAAAATAAGCCATGCATTAGAGGGTTAACACTTACTTTAAAAAAAAATATTTTATTAAATCTTATGAAAAACATCGTTATAGTGATACGAAATTTCATATACCAGATTAGTTTTTAAAACGTGAAAAATAATAGTAAAATTTTACACATTTCAAATATTTAACGGTCGTTAAATAAATTGTGATATTTTTAATACCTAGACGAGAATGAAAAAAATTAGAAAATTTACCGACTGGTAAGCTGGTAGAAAAAAAAAATCATATTTTGTAGCTGCTTCAAAGATATTCCAAGAAGAAAATATTTTTGTTTAATTAGAATAACAGCTATTCATTCAACTGTGAATACAGTAGAATTTTTCCTCTAGTTTTGAGTTTCAGCATGAAATAACTTCTGATATGATAATGAATTCCAAAAGAAAAATAGTAAGAAGTGATAGCAACATCGATCTTTGAGGTTACGTAGAAAAATTAAGTCTTGCATAATTGCGTGTGAGTAACAAACTTGGAGACAACATTTTCTTTCTCCATGTGGAAGATAATACCATATAAGTAGCATGTGAGTTTATAATTTTTTTTAAATGCCATATAATGCAGTGATTTTGAAATGTTTATTTTTTTGGATGACTGATTATCGCTAACAGGTGAGAATTAGCTGCAGAAAAATTCCTAGATATTACAAGCCGTAAACAATTCAAGCGATATCTTGCGCGCATTTTATAATAAAGAACATTTACCAGAAACTATTCTTTAAAGTATTTTTTTATTAAAACTTGAAATATCTAATAATTTAGTATACTTGTATACGATTATTTTCAAGTCAGTAATAAAAACAGTAAAACCCCACTCATCTAAACTAATTGGCACAGCTATCTATCCGGATTATCTAAATTCCGATATAAATAGAGAATATGTTTATTTTTATTAATACAATAATACTCATGATAAGCAGTATTTTTAGTTTTTAGTACTAATTGTTTTTCTTTGCCGAGACTCATTTAATTTGTTTTTCTTAAAATGTCCCATAAATTTTTATTTGGAAAATTCGGACTTTTGGACTTACGGGTTTCTACTGTATACACATAAATATATACTTTATGAAACATATCCTTTAAATTACTAAAAGATTCTATAGATACATTATATGAAAAGTTAAAAAGATAACTGCACTTACCTTGTCAAGTAATATCATTCCATTAAAGAAGTTAGAAACCCCTGGTCCATATTCTATGTCCTCTTTTTAACGCTTTCCAACATAGTTGAAAAGTGTTTATGAATTCGTTTTGTCTGTCTGCCGTCTGTCTGTCCGTGCTCTAACTTGCGTAAATATATTCGGATTGTCATGCAATTGATATGTTATTGAGATTCACTATGGCATGTTCTGTATTGAAAATGAATTGTGTAGCACTTAGCTTTTTTTTTTTTACAGGGACACTGAAAAGAATTCCGTTACATTACGGTCTATGGGAAAAATCACTTGCGGTTTATTTTAATGATGTTACACAATTTCAAACATATTGAAATTGATATAAATCACTGAAGCGCACTTCAAGAGGCTTACTATAGAATGTGATGTGCATATCACCTAAAGTTTTTTTTTTTTTTTTTTTTTTTTTTTTTTTTTTTTACAGGGACACTTAAAAGGATTCCGTTACATTACGGTCTATGAAGAAAAATCGTTTTCGGTTTATTTTATTAATGTTTCACTATTTGAAACATATTGAAATTGTTATATATGACTAAGGTGGATTACAAAAGTCTTACTATAGAATATTGTGTGTATAGCATTCATCGTTCATTAAGAGGGACACACAAAAGAATTCGGTTAAAGTACTGCTTGTTAATAATTGCTGGAACTACTTTTTCAGTTGCTGAATGCGTTTTTAAATTTAACTCATTTTTTTGTCTGTTACTTGATGTGTATAAATTGTATAGATCATATACAGGGCAGCACAAAAGTTCTTGAGTACATTTCCGTTTATTGGCGTAAATTCCAGAAGGGAAATATTAAACTGTGCTACGCGTTTCCTAACTGCACTAAAAGTTAGCATTCTATTCAGTATATATACAAATCTATAGATCATATACAGGGCTACACAAAAGAGTTCGGATATATTTCCGAATATTGTTCGTAATACTTGAAATTGGATTTTTAGATATGTTATGCGTTTTCAAAATTGTTTACTTAGATACTGGTCGGGGCTAGTTTTGCTTAAGCCGAAAGGTAGGCCTCCCCGCCCAGTTTGACTTTGACCTTGATTACTTAGATATCATCTTTCACCGTACGGTAAAGATTTTCAAAATACTTTGGAAGTGTTGGAAAGTGTTACATAATCTATGCTTGACGCATGATTTTTCGTTCTTGTTTAGGTTTGCTTTCTCAATTTTTCTTGTCTCTTAGTTCATCTAATATCCATTATATTTTCTAACTGACTTTTCTCAGTACAGGAGTGTCTCTTTAAATCAGCCCGGTTTTGGGTTACTACCAAAGCTTCACTTTGAATAAATTTCTTCATTACAGACAACCTACGAGTGCGATCTTTCCTAAAATGAACTCTGGTCACGGCACGATGTCTCTGTACTGTAATCAAAAGAATTTTTGAAAACGCTTAAAATATTAATCTTCCTCGATGTATATGCTTTTCAAAAAATATATTTTTTAAAAAGGCTACGCAGTCGCACGACCTGTGAAAGGGGTTAAATAAATCTTTATTTAGAATGTGGAATTTACCATAAGCTAAACAAAATAAACAAAATCTTTTAAAATAAAACCATGCAATTTGAAATGGTACCAATAATTTAACATAAATTTCTTTTATGTAAAATTATATCGTCAGACAAATAATATGAAACTTATCACTTAACCAATACTATCATTTAACAAATGCTATTTGTTGAAACGGGATTTAACTCTTTTTCCGTTGAATTCATTTTACTTTACATCAAAATTTATGATCATATGTTAAATAAGCTTACTAGCATCAAGAAAAAAGGAAAAAGAAAATGTAAGAAAGTTAGGAATACTTCCTGAACTTGAACGAATTTCCTTTCGTTCATCGAAAGCGATGCAAAACTATTTGTTTGATGACCCTCTCAAGGGGAATATATGGCCCGTTTTCACTTAGGTAAAATTTCCGGGATTCAATCACTGTATTTTACTACCAGACAGAGTCCAATCTCTTTGAAAAGTTTCTCTTGTGGTCGATATACGTTTCTAAAAGAAGATGATATAAAGAGTACATTGCTGATTTTTATTTTTCGAATGCGACAGCGTATAAAAAATCGATTTTCAATTTCAAACAGTTTTTATTTTATTTTCGATCCTGTAGCGAAGATTTTTAGCTTGTTATTCAGTATTTTAGGTCACTTATTCTCATGGAAATTTCATGACTACAAAATACTTGGTGGTATGAAATTCTTTTAAAAAACATAAAAATACGCAAGTAAGGATCTTAAAATATTTTTCAAGAATTGCGAATTGCGTAGAAAAACGAGATGGGATGTTTTATTTACATATGGATGGTTTCTGTTCGTTTATATTCAGAATTTTGCATTTTTACTCTGTTTTTCAAATAAAGAGAAAGAGATTTTTAGCAATTCGTGAGTATTATTTTCAAGTGATATAGAATTTTTTTTATATTACTATTCATACCAAAGAAAACCAATTATACGTGATGTGTATTTTGTTATAACGAGGAAAACAAGTGCATACGTAACTTAAAATATTTTACGTCATGCAGCTTAAAAATATAAATACGTAATAAAAATTAAAAACTGTATATTAATAGTCTTTATTTGCGCACCTGCGGGGTTAAAATCTATAAATATTCTTTAATTTTTAAATTTCTTCATATTGAATACTCCATACTTATTAGTATTATACTATCTCCATACTTAGATGCACCCGTTACTTAATTATATACTTACAAATACACATATTATATACATCCATCCATGTTATACACTTATATACACCTAATAACATAATCTTTATTAATGTAAAAAAAAAAAAAAATGTTGATTTTACAGGAAAAAAATTGTCAGCCTTGACAGCAATGCTTAAAACCCAATTTAATTTTAAACGTTCTGAAAAGTTTCTAGGTGGAATCTTTCATGATTTTTCGACTGCTATATTTATTTTGTAAAGCACTATCTACAAATTTTCTTCACAAGACATAAATAAATTGTTTCTTAGAACACAATAAAAAAATCTGTTGATTTCACAGAAAATGATTGGTAGCCAGGACGCCAGTAAAAATTGTTTATTTTTCGGAAAAATTTGTATTTATTACGAACTTTCTGTGATTTTTTTCAGATTTTTCCAATAAAGTAAATAGTTTATAGATTTTTTTTTTCCTCCGAAACAAAATCTGTATTTATTACGAACTTTCTGTTATTTTAATAGACTTTGAAGTAAAATAAACGGTTTGCAGATTTTGTTTTGTAAAATAAAGATTTCTTTTACTGGTGTCCTGGCTGACAGGTTTTTACTGTAAAATGAATAGGTTTTTTTTACAGTGTACATACTTGCTTAAATACAACCTTTCAATGTATATACAAAAGGTACAAAAATACTTTTTAAAACAAATGAAGGGATCACTGACTAATAAGGAATCTTCCATTCAATGTTGCAGATTGGGCTGGCTTTTTTATTAAAAAATACACCACTATTTCCGAATAGTAACACTCGCCTTATTTAACATGCCATTAAAAAAAGCAAATATTACTACATGTAAATAATGTGGAATTTCTGAATTTAAAAACCCACCCAGTTGACAACACTACTTCCATTATTCGAGTCAACTAAAATACCTATTAGACTCAGCTTAAACATCTATTAGACTGATGCAAAAGTTGAATAAATGTAATTATTCATATTTTAATACTTGGAAATTTTTCCAGAGAAAATTTCTCACGCCTTGCGCGTGAGAAATTGCATAACAAATTTTAATTGCGTAATAGGCGTATAGCCAACATAGTGAAAAAGTACCCAAGCCGGGACTCGAACCCGAGTCATCAGATTAGCGCACTGATGTTCTACCAACTGAACCACTTGGGAACGATACTCAACCTGGAACTTTTTCACCATAACATGTTGGCAAGGCTACAAACGCAGCACAAGATGGAATATTTTCCGTGAGCCGCCAACCCTGGGGCAAACACGAAACCAAAGAAAATCCAGCATCGACAATTGAATAAATTCATATTTTAATACTTGGAAATTTTTCCAGATAAAATTTCTCACGCCTTGCATTCATAATATTAAAATTCTAATTGCTTAATAGGCGTATAGCCAACATAGTGAAAAATGACACTATGTTGTCTATACGCCTATTAGGCAATTAAAGTTTGAATAAATGTAATTATTATTTGAGATAAATAGCATATAGAAATGAATGAGTAATATATTTCCCTTTATAATACGGCAATGGTCTATTTCAAAATCGCAATGATTTTTACATATATGAAACGAAGTTTTGCTCGCGATTGATAAGCAACTCTCTCCTGAGAAAAAGGAAAAGAACAAGAAAGAAAACTCATGCGTGAAGCATAGATTATGCAACACTTTCCAACACATCCAGAAAACAATAACGAAACTTTACCGTTAAATAAGGTGAAGGAAGATATGTAAGTAAACAGTATAGAAAACATTCAACACATTTAAAAGTCCAGTTTTAGCAATTATCTTTCACAGTCAAAAATGCAGTGGAATTACTTTGTGAAGATCTGTATATTATCTATAGGTTTGGATATATATACTACATAACATCATAAAGTTAATTTAGTTCATTTAGAAAATTCACATTTAGCAATTTTCGCTAATCGATGGCAATGCACTCGAAATCTTTTGTACAAACCTGTATATTATCTAAAGAGTTATGTACACAGCCCATATTAAGCTAAAATTTAATTAAGGTAAAAAACGCATAAGTCAACTTAAAACAGAATTCCTGCAATTTCCAACCATAAACGACAATGTACCTTGTTCTTTGCGTAGTCCTGTACATTAATTTATTTATTGTCTTCAAACTTCTATAAGTCTACTAACTAGAGTTCAGCAGGAAAATGCGTAACGCAATTAAAAACTACTCTAAGCAATTCACTTCCATAGTCTATAATACTTACGAATTCTCTTGTGTAGCCCTGTATATGATCAACCGAATTTACACACACCACGTACTATGCAAAAATTTAGTTAAATTAAAAAACGCCAACCAATGTTGAAAACGCATTTTATCACACATAGACTGTAATTATTGCACATATACTGTAACGGATATATCTTGTGTGTCCCTGTAAATGAACGATAAACGCAATGCATACCATACTTTTAAGTGAGCAATTTATAGTGCACCTCACAATATAGATTTTATATTCTATATTTGCATATAGATTTTATTACGTTTGAAATAATGAAACATCATTAAATTACACTGCAAACGATATTTCCCCGTAGAACAAATTGCAACAGAATTCTTTTGTTTGAATGAATAATAAATGCTTTGCAACCCATATTTTAGCGAGCTTCATTATTATAAATCAATTTCATCATGTTTCAAATGGCGTAGCATCATTAAAATGCCCTTGAAACGATTTTTTCCCATTGAGTGTAATGTAACGGAATACTTTTGACTGTCCCTGTGAAAATACTATAAGTGCTGCACACTTTATTTTCAATAGGACTCATGCTATAGTAAACGACAATAACACACAAAAATTTCAGGACAAGCCTAGTATATTTACACGAGTTGGAGCACGGACAGACGGCGGACGGCCAGACAAACCAAAGTCATAAACACTTTTCAACTAGGTTGGAAAGTGTTAAAAAGACGATATATTCTGAAAGCGAAACTAATACGAATATCTGAATCTGAAATTTTAATAAACAAAACTACTTTAGCTTTCATATTTAAAAAATATTAAAAATAAAAACAACATTAACTTACGCTAGGATAAAGCAAACGGTCATAAGTTTAGTTACATAAAATGTTTTTTAGAGATTACTGAATGTTTTATTGTTATTTTTCGTGTGTTTAATTATTTAAATCTAAATTTTGAGAAATGTATGTGAGTAATATTATTTTTGACTTGTTTAATTTGAAATAACATCATTTTTGCTTTTTCAGTGGTCAGTTCAAGAACACGACTAAAGTTCACTTTTATGTAAAATTTTGTAAAATTTTATAAATATTTATGGTCTTTCTGAACTGAAGCACCATTATTAAGTTAAGAAAGCAAACATTATTTCACTCTGATATATTTATTTTATTTACAATGAAGTTGCTTCAATAAAGTTTTTAATTAGAACTGTGTGAATTAAATTCTTTGTTCTTGCATAATATAAAGTTACATTCATGACCTTGAACTAAAATAAAGTTTTCTCATCGGAATAAGTAGTCGGAAGGAAGACAATGGTACCCAAGTCATATAATTTAAATACCTCTTTTTTGAGAAAAGATATAAAAAGTTACTTAAATGAAGCCATATATTATAATTGGCATTGATTTACTGATCATTACTGTAACACTTAGTATTAAAAATGCAGAATACATACTGATACTTAAAAGCGTAAGTCCTTTCAGGACGATTCGTATGCTTTAAGATATTTCTTGATTAAACACAAAAGATAATTAAAACTTATAGAATAATTGCACTGAAATCTAAATAAATTGCATCCAAGTCAATTTGAGGCAAAAATATTAACTTTTACTCTATTTCCACTTTCGCAAAATTTACCGATTGTAAGCCAAATTTATTATAACCATTGTATAACACAATCTTCTACTGCTAGTCTCACCAATCTTTCTAATGTTTAACATGATTTTGCAAGACATTTTACATTCCTATTTTTTCTTCATTCCTGAACGTAGACTTTTATGGTGAATTTTTCCCCAGCCTAAACTTTAATGGGTTACAACACTTTTAAAATATTTCATTATTGGCTATATCTAAATCAATGAGAGACTAAAAGTCAAATTTTATTTCTGATTCCTTTTACGCTAAAATTCTGAAATATATCATGATGATTATGTAACTCAATCGTCTTCAAAATATTACATTTTTGTTTATATCTAAATGAATTAGAGGTTAAAATATCAACCTTTATTTGTAATTGCATATTGAAAAACATTCTTTGTAAAATAAATTCATTATACTGATTATGTAACACGATTTTATATATCTAGTCCTATCAATCTTTATAATCTACTAACAGACCCACCCGCGGCTCGAATAATAATCTAAAATTTATCTAAAATCATTGTTGAATGCATACATTTTACTCCGGGAGAATATTTGTGTTGTCCTCGCTGCTTTCGACAGTGTATACCCTCCCATTTATATGATATTATATTTTAAAGCAAAAATTTATCTAAACGAACATAGAGTTGGGGGTCCCACTGTCTTCGGCAGCGTACACAAGGCGTGCTACGCACACTTTGTTTTTGCTCACGAACCACAGATTTGTGAAATTTTATATTTATTAAAGGGGTTCGGACGCTTGTATCTTGTCAATGTTAAATTTGTCATATTGATGACCCTTTATTTGAGGAATTGTTTCAAGGAATCAGCTGAAATTTTCTAAGCTTATTTAAGACAAAAAAAAATAGATTTTCAGAAAAATGCAAATAAAGTTTAATATGTTAGTATAAGTCGTACATCCATAAATTTAATACATTCCACCGCCATAGGAAGGATTATCTTGACCTTCTTCCTCAAGGAAAGCCTCTTCAAGATTTCTTTTGCCACTTGCACGCTGCTGTCTAGCCTTTTTTTTTGGAAAGTTGGGAACATGCGCTCAGCCTTACTGACTCGAAAATTATAGAGATGTGTCAGAACTGATTTGATGTTCTTGCTGATCCCAAGCTGTTTCAAACCGAAACATCTTGCTATATTTCCTTCTTTGAAGTTTATGATGGCATCATACACCCAAAATTTCAGAGTTTCGAGTCCTATAAAGCCAGGTTTTGGTAGTCTTGTCCAAATGACCTTATTGACTGATTCATTGGGGGTTTTGATTTTTCCCATGCAAACACTTTTTCAGCAGTGTAGGGTTAGTATATAACTGTAACATAACAATAATAACTAAACATCAAGGTAAAAAACAAAACAATAGAAGCGCCGTGTACTTTCAACCTTGGTTGTGAAATCTTGACATGGTGCCAATGTCTAGACGGCGCTGCGTGAAAAAATAAGAACAGGTGAAACTAAAAGAAATTAAAATACTTACACTTATAAGAATTAAATAAATGTAGTATGCTTTTAAAAATAATATTTCAAATTTTTAGGAAAAAAAATCGAAAAATGAAAAAAAATGATGTGCTCGAACCCCTTTAAGCGAAGATCTTTCCAAATGAACTAAAGGGCCCCTATTATAGTTATTGATAATTTAATTGGGGTTGGATTATACAAAAGGCACGTGAAGCACGAGTACCCCTCTAAAACTTAAGAGTGTCTCCAAAATGATTCTAAATGGGACCTCTAATTTACATTTTTATTCAATTATTTCTATATTTTTTAAATCGAGTTTATAATTTTTTTGGAAGAGAAAATTTGTTTTGCGCAAGACAAAAACCACACTACTTCAGGAAACTTAGCTATCGGGGAATTCCGAATGTGATCGATAGGCTGTTAACCAATCATATGGCATCCTGATGTGTCGGTTACAAATCACCCGTGTAATTCTACATACAACAACTATATATACTACAAAAGTACTCTATCTATAATATATACAGGGAACATAAAAAAAGCTGTTTAATGAAATATTTATATATATGTAAACTACGCTAAGCCACTCCCGGAATAATTAATTTTGTTTTGGTAAGTTTGTATTTATGTGGAATTTATAAAACTTTTCCCGAATAAAAAAGGACCCTAAAATTGATACTGTACTTCTCTAGCTTCAATGTTTAATCAGGCTGTGATTACACTTTCAATTCTGAGTAAAACTTCCTGATTAACCCCCTCCCCTCAAAAAAATAAAATAAAAATAAATAAAACTATATCCCTATCTTAATTTTTTCTTCTCTTTAAGTAAAAAAGACGTAAAAAAATTCATCGAAATAGGTTAGTTATTTAAGGAGTTATTAAATTATAACTTTTTTAACACGGAAAAAAAACTCCTTTTTTTCTCAACATTTCTCTCGTAACGTATTGAACAAAAATTATCAACCTTCCCCATTCGAAATTCATCGAAAACGCAATTCACTTAAAACTCGAATTGATATCTGAGAAAGCACCGAGAAAAAATTATCTCTAGCAAATTCGTGACAGGACTCCGTGAAAAAAGATTTATATTTTGAAATGGTAAATATTAATATTTTTTTTAACCCAAGGTACCGTTAGAAACGGAAATAACCGTGAATAAGTGTTTTTGCAGTTCCCCCATGGGAAATGGGAAGAAGTGGCAGAGAAGCGGAAAAGATGAAAACGAACACGAAACCGACCTTCAAGAAATACATTTTGAAATAGTAAATATTAATATTTTTTTAAACCTAAGATACCGTTAGAACAGAAAAAGTACTCTGAATATTTTTTATATTTTTCTTGTATTTTCATCCTAGAAACCGTGATGGCAGCTTCAATTTGCAGAAAAAAACGTAAAACGTGAAAAAAAAAATCGGAAAACACGAAAACCAACATGAATTTGAACTTCAGAAAAAAAAATTATTTTAAAAAAAGTATATATGAATATATATGTATATTTTTTAACATACTTAGAAACGGAAAGGTACCCTGAATAAGTGCGTATGTACTTTTATTTATTTATATTTTTTTTATTTGTATTTTTACCCTGGATTCGTGGATTGAGGTTTAAAATTTCAGATAAAACGGAAAACGTGAAAACTTACACGCAATCAAGTTCCAGGAGAAACATTTTTTGAAATAGTAAACACTAATAATTTTTAAACCAAAGATACCATTAGAACCGCAATGGTAGAGTAAACATCTTCGTGTTTTTTTTATTTTTGTAACTCGTTAATCACGATTTAAAAATGCAAAAATAATGGAGCGTTTTCCGTTCGTCCGCTCGAAGAAGCGAGGAATGCCCGGACAGGCGCAGGCACAATCAGCGGCATTGCCATTTTGCGATTTTAATTAATATTTAATTAATAACTCGGCTAATTATTAAAAATAAAAAAATGTCAATCAAGTGCATTGGGACCTGTCTTTCTCTATTCTTATCCAAAGTTGCAGACCTCTGCGTACGATAGATTTCCCTAGCCATCGCCATGAGACAGACACACCCACATCTTTCCTTTATTAATATAGATTGCATTACCGTGAAAATGTACCCCTTTTACGTCAGTTTTATGATAATGATTACATAATGCGATTTTGCACTTCTAATAATATCATTTTTTATGATCTTTAACACGATTTTAGAAAACATTTTATTTTCTCATTCTTTCTCTAATTCCTTGAGTTTACATTTCTTATGGTTGCTATTTTTTTTTCTTTCACCCTTAAAAAAAACTGCATGTTAAAATGTTTAATCTTTTGGCTTTCAATTCTTGAGTACTGAAATTACCTCAGTAAATTTTCTTGTGGATCGAAATTATTCATTTTATTATTCAAAGCAATATTCTTCTCGTTGACTACAGATTTGATGGAATTTTATTTCCTTTAATAAATGTTTTTAGTAATTTAGAAACATGAAATTTTATTTAACGTTACTGAACGTGGAGAGCGTTACAGTAATATAGGGCACCGCATACTGTTAAAAAAATCTTTTCATGAATGGGAACCTGAATCTACTGAATTTCTTTTAAGGTATACCACTACGATTGATATTCATCTTTTTTAAGATAAGGAAAAAAAAATATTGCTCATTTCGAAAAGATTCGTATATAAAATGGCAATTGTTATTTGTTATAAATTATTTTGATGCAATCTCTTTCTAATTTTTAAAATTTTAAGGAAAATAAGGCAATATTTGATTGTTAGCAAAAATATCCTCACGCTAAAAATAATGATAGTTTGCTGTTTTCTAAGAAATATACAGTTTAAGTTACTAAGAATATAATGAATCTAAGCGATATAAAAGACAGATAGACTCCTCATAGGCACCCTTCCATTGATAGACCCATTCAAATTAACTTTTCATATATTTGGTGTACGTTAATTTGTAAAAACTGCGGTAACATTTTAGGAAATTCTCAAATATTTAAACTGATAATTCATTGCACTCACAACATAAAATAAGTTGCAGGTGATCCGTTTATGTAAATATAACGATGCTGTTTGGTGCTAGAATGCTTTTCGTAATTGATTGTGCATAAAAATCTTGTTTTTCAGAAAAAGCATTTGAAATTTTTACTTCTGATAATTTATTAGAAATATTTACTGCAATTTCATAAAACTTTCCAGATTTATATGCCGTACCTTCCGTAATCTTAATATTAGAAGATCGTGTTTTATTTGAAGCAACTTAAATACACATTTTCGGTTATTTAAACATACACTTTTTGGTTTAAGAGTTGAAACAAAATGAGCCATATAAGAACACTTCTAATAACCGCATGAAGAAAATAATAAAATAAATTTGTGATTTTTACCCAAAATTGTATATTTAAACGTTGTGAATACCTTAAGTATAATTGTATCATAAAGAAATACGTATGCATGACATGCTCAAATACCATGTAATGTACTACATAAAAATAATCTTGCTGATAAACATAATGTCGTATTACTCCATTTTACATATTATGGATTTCAAGAGAAATTGTTTAATAAATGTGTGCATGAACGATTCGGAAGTATTTTATAGACTAGTTTGAAGAACAAAAACTGTTCATTCCAAACATCACGAACAATATCATATTGCGGATATGAGCAATACGTGTATGATTTATCTGGTGTTTAAATCGCTGACCGCAAGACAAGAGGTAACGGGTTTCTCGAATCCCTTTTCAGGTTTGGATGTGGGGTGTTTTCTACTTTGAACGGACATCCCTGTCTATTTAACCCTTGTGTACAAAAAATGATCACAGCACTCCAAAACAATCAGCCACGTAATGACTATATGTGTCTCGTTCTTTTTTTATAGTTCAAATTAAGTGGTATACTAAAAATTTGTACGTGTGTTTCTCAAAATTCAAACTTAAATAGTTGAAGCTGAGAAAATAGTAAAAAATGATTGCATTTTGCTTAATTTAGATACACATTTTTAACAGTACAACAAAACCGCTTTAAACATTACTGAGCGAGAATTCTTTCATAGGATTATATGAAAAGCTAAAAAAAAAAACCATATTTCTACTATACTTCGTTTTTTGAGAGAAATGCTAAAGAAAGAATTTGTTGTCACACCCAGTTCTCGAACAATAAACTTTATTGAAAACATAAATATACTTACAGCATGACATTTTGTTTACATGAGTAGATGGTCGAAGTAATTTCTGCACATATTGAAACATACTTTCCCGTGCCGTTAAATGAGTAACAAAATGTGATCCAACAGAGACTCCTCTATGTGCTATTGTGTGCCGTATTCATT
This sequence comes from Maratus michaelseni, assembly GCA_963931845.1. Taxonomy (NCBI): domain Eukaryota; kingdom Metazoa; phylum Arthropoda; class Arachnida; order Araneae; family Salticidae; genus Maratus; species Maratus michaelseni. Next base: position 249,593,116 of record OZ007599.1, read on the forward strand.
CGTCGACCATTCCATATAGCGCTCCAGCATACTTCAATGTGTGCGGTGGTCATTTTGAGACCTGATAACTGTCATCACTTGAAATCTGACCATCATGTATGAACTGAAATGAATTATATCATGTTCTTTTTTTTCTCATAAAGATTATTTTCGGTGCACCGACATAATATCAAGCTTTCTTTTTTGCATATTTCTCAAAAGCTAAGGACTGTAAAACATTGATTCATTGGCTATTTTTAATACATTCCTAGCAAGGATCTTTGCTCTGTAGAATTTATGCGAAGAAATTAGCAAAACGTTCTGATAATATCATGTTGGATAAAATTTTCAAGCTACACTATATTTTTCTGAAATTGTATATACTCATATGATAAAACTAAAATATCTTGTTAATTTAGTTCATACATTCGAAACAATATTTGGTATTTAAACTACAATCCAAATAGAATTTGGCTGTAAAATTATATTTGATGTTCTTTATTATATTATACAGACCCCTGATTTTGTGAAAAATATCCAATATAAATATTATAGACTTTTAAAATAAATTTAATAAAGGGAGAAACTAATGAATTCTCTTTTAAATATGGTTTAATTTCACAAAATTCAAATTTATCCATTGATGATCCGTTAACTGTTTCATAAAATCCATTGACAAATCAAGCTCCCCAGTTTGTGTTTTGCCCCAAAAATTCATGAAGCGTCAGATGTACCGAAAGATTAATTTTGTGTAGACATTGATACTAAATTAATATTGCCATAAGGATTATTTATTAACTTTTGTTGAAAATATCTATAATGCAATATACTCATACCTGTCACTTTGCATTGTTATAATTTAAATATAATAATAATAATAATAATAATAATAATTATTATTATTATTAAAATAGTAATAAAATGTAATAATTATAATAAATAATAATAATAATTATTATTATTATTATTATTATTATTATTAAAATAGTAATAAAATGTAATAATTATAATAAATAATAATCATAATCATAATAATATTAAAAGTATTTAAGTGAAGGTATTTATAATGCAATAAAAATATTACGTTTAAATTTGACATTATTTAAAGCATTTTCATTTCATCGTAATATTTTACCAATTTTACCATAATGTCATTTTTATCGATAATATTTTAATATCATTTTAAAATGTCGCCAATAATAGGTAAAAACTGTTAAGAAATAGTGGATATATATTTATAAAAATTCATACATTTTAATATTTTTTAATACAAAATGCACTCAGTATTGCTTCGGTATAGGTTTACTGCTATAGAACAAAACCTGTGGATTTTTTTGTTGTTATTGTTGAAAGTAAAGGAAAATATGTATCAAAGAAAATTTGACTAAGTTCATTGGGTGCATTTCAGCGATCGCGACGGCCTGGGAGCTAAAAGTTTATGCTGGGCCAAATCAAATATGAGATAGTAATACTAAGTATAATATACAGGGTATTCGTAAGCTATTTTTAAAAAATAAGATGATTGACAGTATCAATGAAGACGAACAATATTTAGAATTGAACTTAGGGAGAAAATCTACTTGCTCAATCAAAAATACAGAGTGTATCACTCTATCCAAACCAGGAATTTTGTTCATAACTTTACTAATAATGAAAATATTCTAACAATATTTTTAACAAACATAGTTCGCTTTCTGTTAAATATGATGCCACCATAAGAAATGCTGGAAGTAGGCATTATTTGTATACAAAAAAAGTCGAACTAGACGGTACATTATTTCAGAATGTAAGTGACAGCACATACGGTATCACTGACCGATTTACAGTGTTTTTTCAGAATTTCCCGTGATGCATCAGATTCTAAAAAAAAAATCAAAGTTTGTGTGTTAAAAATTTCATAAAAATATCTTTATTATTGGTAAAGTTATAAACGAAAATTTGAGTACGGCTTGGAGTGAATCACTCTTATTCTTGACTGAATAAATAAATAGCGATCCTAAGCCTCAATGTAAATGTTGTTCATTTTGATGGATACTATCATTCCTATTATTTTATAAAACAGTTTGTTATCCCATGTAAATAAAAATTCATTAAAGAACGAATATTTAATTAGATAAAATATAATAAATACAGGTAAATATACAAAAGAAGGAATACATGCTATTTCCCGACAACTTTCAGTAATAGAGAAGAGTAGTGAAACCAATATTCATATCGTCACTTGTATATGTTTATTTGAATAATGAAATCAGTTTGAAAATGTGTTAAATGAAAAATGTAGCAATAACGGTAAAGCAATTAATGATATATCTTTGTTTTTTTCTAGGTCCATGAAGCCGTTGCTGTACTTTGTAACCTGTTTTTTAGCAACTGTGACAAAGAGACGAAGGTAATTGTTTATTCTTATTTTTTTTAAATAATTCTTTTAATTGTCTCATTAGCATGTGAAGCTAAACAAGCAAGCAAATTAATGAAGTGCAATGCGACTAAAGTATAAAAATAATCCGAAATACGACATTATGTATAAGTTATTCCAATAAATTACAGAAGCATAAACTACGAGGAGAAACAATTTTAAGTATTAGTCAACTAGGCTCTATAAAATTGAATATCTTTTAAAAACAGTAAAATGGGCGCCGTTTTATTTCCATTAGTAAAAAATCTCTTCATTCAAACAACACGCAAAATATAACTTTTAAGCCCTCATTCTTCAGTGTTTGAATTGGCGTTAGATAATACAGCTTCAGCTGCTTGGAAGAAATAGTTTTTATTCATGTCCAAATACTGTTAGTAGTAATCCACGCTGTTAAAAGTAGGTTCCTTTTATTGAGATATTTCTTATTTTCAAGCATATCATGTACTCCAAGGGAAAACTACTTAAATTTGAAAACCACATGTTTTCATTTTTGAGATATCTCTTCTTAAAATGATTCAACATGTGCTCATTTTTTACACTTTAATCTCAATATTGATTCAACATGTGTTCATTTTGTGATACACCTTCTTCTTAAAATTGATTCAACATGTTCTCAGTTTCGATTAAAGAGCAATAAGCATTTGTTTATTTATAATATATGTATTATTGTTCTTAAATAGTCGCAAAACAAACTCTCTTAAATTATCAACTGAACGTTGTCATATAAAATTTTAATGTATTACGACTAAAATAAAATAATATCTGTCATTTTTGTATCTATGTAAGTTTTAAATACGTAACAGTACTTAAAACTAAGAAGAGTGACTGCTCATTTTTGAGTCAAAGATACCTGAAAAATAAAACAGGTTCTTGTTCTTATTCTCAAGGACATTCTTTACTTTACATTAATGCCCCTTCAACGGTAATATTTTACCTGCTCCTAGTTGTATTTAATCGTATGATAAATTATTAAATATCCACGTAGAAACTATTCAGAAATAAGCAAAGTACTTAAATGCGACTATGAGAATTTGCGTCTTTAACCGTATATTGTCAGAAAAAAATTGAAGTGACTTCACTTGGCTTTTCGAACACAGGTGTACGTAATCGAAAAACATTATACGTATACATATAAATTTCTGACAAAATGAAATTGGTCGGATTGGAACGCTGGACCTTCCATTTTGAAATGGGAAACGTTAACTCTACGCTACTATATTCTATGTAATTTCTATTGACTTCTAAAGGACATCCGTCCTTTCCACTCCATCCCTTCGTTGTCATGACAATAGAGGACGCGAGCCCCTGGTCCCGATTTTCCCACTGCTATAATCTAGATAAGGACGAAGCTTTCTTCTGACCTGAAGTAGAGTGGGAAAAATAGTGGTCAATCAACTAAATGCGGTGTTACCATACTTACCGACCTATGATAAGGACCTGGAAGCTGACCTTGAGAAGCCAATTGAAATTACATAGAGTATAATGCCTGATTACATTGCCGCAATATTTATCACCTATTACTCTGTCACATTTAATTGGTGATTTTCTCTATAAAATTGGTTGCAAAAAGGTTTGAAAATGGTTTAAAAAGGGATTTAATATCTACGAAAATTTATACAATTCTTACGACAGTGGTTTATAACATATTTTCCAAATAGGAGCTCAATCAGAAGTATCGTTTAGGAGTTATCGTGTTCACTCACTACATGCACAAATCATGGTTACAATACTTTACTTACACTGTGTGTTCGGAAAGTAAAAAAAGAGTATATCAGAGCGGAATCCACTGCAATTTGGTTCTGACAGTTTTCGCCATATATAAAGAGAAAGCTTTTTAGGTACGTTTTGCTGTTAATTTTCAGTAGAAAATGCTAGAATTCAAATTGAAGATTTCATTGTGATGTTTCTTCGTTTTTCGGTGCAGTATCAATTACTGCATCATATAAAATTTATATATAATCCGTGTAAACACTAAATATCCACGTGGAAAATTATCCACTGGATAACTAAATTGGCTAAATCTGACTAATGCAGAGAAAGCTCATACATTTCTCAGAATGGTTCAATAAGCATATTAGACTTATTAGAACTTATTATTATTTATTTATGTAATAAAAAAGAAATTAATTTCTAGTAATTTTTAAAACAGTTTTGTTTGTGACAAAAATGCTTTAAAAATAGTTTCAGGTGTTACTCTTAGTAGAATTTTTCCTCATTAATTTAATGTTGAAAGCATTTTCAAAACCATAAACATGGAAACTGCTTATGTTTACAGTTGCTTAACCGAAGACATAACACTCCCATCATCCAAATGTCTTTTGCGTTTTTTAAGTTCAGCTTTAACATTGAAACCTTCGTAGCACTGTTAAGATTAAAAAATAATTTTTAAAATATTTTTGTTTTCGACTAAAATGCTTTTAAAAACAATATTTTAAGAGAAAATATTTTAAAAGTATGATAATTCCAAATTTCGAGAATAAGCTCGCAAAATATAAAATTCGTTGTAGAAAAATTTTCAAGAAAATGACACAATCGAAACATTATGACAAAATGATTGATTTTCACTTATGTAATCAAAAAGCAGGTAGTTTCTAGCAATTATTAACACATTTTCGTCTGTAATTAACATGTTTTTACATAAAAAATAAATTTAATGCATTGCTAATACAAGATATTATTAGTTTATATTCAGAGATATTCTCCCTGTTCACTTTAATGTTTTAAGGATTTCCAAGATCATAAACGGATAAAATGTGCATTTGCATTGCGTCCGAAGACAAACTCTCATGGTCAAAATGTCTCTTTTGTTTTCTTATTTCAGCTGTTGTATTTACAGCTTTTGAAGCACAACTTTAGCTCAAAATTAATTAAATATATGTTGTTGACAGGGCTCCCACTATGGCCGCTTTTTGAATGCAAGTTTTTAAAACAAAATTCTCCTTATTATATTTCTCTTGCAAATTTTGTAGAAACCTGCTTTGTAGATTATTTCTATTGCAAATGTAAAAACCTTCCACGAATTTTCTCTCAGGAAATACTGGTATTAAAAAAACGAACCAGTAGGAGCACAGTGTTGAATATCAAAGATTGTTATAAAATATGACAAATGATATGAATGCTTCTTTACGAAAATATTTTAAGAGTATTATAAACTTTACCTTAGAGTTTTGGAAATTCACTCTGGAAGCGTAAGTTTCTTCATGTAACACCTTTTAAGAAAAAGGATTTATTAGAGACGCTGAAGCAAATTTATTAATATTCATTTATGTAATCGTAAAGAATTTACGGAAAGAACTTTTTGTTTCTAACTAAGATATATTTAAAAACAAAAGAGATTTGATGTGTTTCTCACGAGAAATATTCTTTGTTAAGATTAATGTTATAAAAGATTTTCAAGATTATAAACAGGGAAAGATGTATTTAGAGGTTTGCATCATAAGATATAAAACTCTCATGGTCAGAAAGTTTTTTCCGTTCATTAATTCAGCTTTGATGTTATAACTTTCCAAACGATGTTAGTTATGTCTTCAGATCAAAATTAATTAAATATATAGTGTTGAAAATCAAAGGAAATTATTAAGTATGGTAATTGATATGAAGAATTACTCCATGAAAGTTATTTAATAGTACGATAAAATTATCCGACATTCTTGCAAATAATCTCTGGAAAAAAATCTTCATGTATCCATTTTTAAAATTTACTTTAGTATGCACATTAGGATAAATTTATTACTATTTACTAGCTTTTACCAACGGCTCCGCTCGCGTGGAAAGAACTGTAAGTTTTGCAATTTAAAATGCAAATTTTACATATAATTTTTATTTTTTTATTTACGATTTATCTAAATAATAGTGAAACTCCCATGAAAATTCATTTAGTAAATTTTATTTAAAAATGCTAATCTTTTATAATCGGGTTCACGTAGTTATAAAAATATCTCCCATGGCTCTATTACTAAACAACATAGAACGGTGTGTTATAGTGTAAAATCTTGAACATATAACTGACAACTTAAGTCCATCAAAATTGGTTTAGCAGAACGTGAGTTATAAGCGTTCGGAATGAAATTCATTTTGATAATCGGGTTAACCTAATTATAGAACTTTCTTTCATAGCTCTATAAATGAGCAACGTAGAACAATGTATTATACACTAAAATCTTCCCCTTAAAATTACCTAACTGACAAAGTAAGCTCCATGAAAATCCATTTAGCAGAACGTGAGTTATAAGCATTCGGAATGAAATTCCTATTTATATTTTATATAATATACTGAATACAACTTTATCTCATAATTCTATAACTAAGCAACGTAGAAAGATGTATTATACACTAACACATTCTCTCTAAAAATACCTAATTGACAATGTAAGTTCAATAAAAATTAGTTTAGCAGAACATGAGTTATACGCGTTCGGAATGAAATTCCCATTTGCATTTGATATAATACAAGGTGAATTTGACCTTGTGTTTTAAAGAAATATGGGCCTTTACCTGAGTTGGCCTTCCTCTTTTTTGAAAACAATACAAACGCTATTGCGCTATAATGTATTCTAATGTGTCAGACAAAATTTCGACTGTTAAAGAACAACTCTTTTAGTTTATAATTTATACTAGGATATTGTAAAGAATGATAGAACGATATGCAATGTACTAAAACCCTCCCTGAAAACTTATCTAAAAGTTCAAGTCTTATAAAAATCCATTCTACAGAACTCAAGTTATAAGCAGCCGAAACGAAAGTTCCATTTGCATTATATATATATAGTATATATAAGGAAAGGGCATGTTTATAAACAAACACATGCATTAACCAATCTACCACTACATTTTTGTCGGAACGATCATTGCAAGAATCGTCACGGCGACGTACGCCTATCATATTATAGACCACTTTAACGTAGACCAATCAAATTTTCCCATCTCATGTGTACAGTAGGAGTCATAAAGAACGGACAGGTTTTTCCCGTTATCCAACAGTAATTTAATGAAGAATTACGTCAGCTGTCCTTTCCTTAAATCTTTCATAGTTGCGTTCACCTTTCCCAATAGCGCTATAACTAAGCAACATAGAATGATATGTTATACACTAAAATCATCCATGAAAAAGTATCTAACAGTGCCACTTCCATCAAAATTCGTTCGGTAATTTCTGTTTTAAAAGGTAATCTTTAATAATCAGGTTTACCTAATTTTAGAACTTCCCCTGTAGCTCTATAGCTAAGCAACGTAAAACAATGTGCTATATACTAATACCTTGCCAAAAACATTGCATAACTAACAGTGCAAATCTATCAAAATATTGTAAACAATCGGATTGAAATGCGAATTTGCTTTATACATATACTAGCAAGCTACGCCCGCTACGCTGGTCAATTTCTCTTAACGAACCTTTAATCAAACAAAATATTGACATCTCATAATTCACTTTTATATTTTAACAGAATAATAAGGCCACTATAATTTGTGACTCGTGCTATAGCCAATATACACGTCAGGACACGCCGCCCTTATCATTATTTTTTTACGCGTGAAAATTTCGCTATGGTACTCCATTGTGAAATTTGGTAATTTTTGAAATTCAATATTTGAAAAATGGCATAATCATTAGATTTGAAATTTATATTAAGAAATATACAATTTTTTACCTTTCAAACGCAGTTTGTTTAATAATTTTCTGACAAATACTTTTCGAGCTATTTTTTTTCAGTAACTTCAAATGTTTCATTTTCCGAGATTAATCTGTGGCAAAGATTAGCGAAAAACCCAGTCGTCAGCAACGCATAGCTTTTTATTAAAGAGGATGTTGGAGAAGGGATTGTCACCATCACTTTTGAAATCGGTTCTGTAGTTCCAGAGATTCCATAGAAATTGAAATTTAGAATGATTTTAGAACGCTTTTCGCTCATTTCACACTTTTAAATTTCCAATTTTTTAAAATTTATTCTTAGAGAGCATTTACATCTTATAAGTAACTGCAATGCCAAATTTAAAATTTCTAGCTCCTTCAGTATAAAAAAAGTCGCAATTTTCGAACATTTTTCACTCATGCACTCCATTGGAGTTAGTGGCACCGACATAAAATATAGCCTATGTTAGAGTAGGGATTGTCACCATCAATTTGCCACCATTACTTTTGAAATCGGATCTGTGGGGTTCCAGAGATTCCATTGAAATTTTAATTTAGAATGTTTTTAAAACGCTTTTCGCTCATTTCATCCTTTTAAATTTAATTTTTTTTTTTTACTTTGTTCTTAGAGAGCATTACATCTTATAAGTAACTACAACGTCAAATTTCAAATATCTAGCTGCTTCAGTATAAAAAAAAAACTAATTTTAGAACGTTTTTCGCTTTTGCAACCCCCTGGGATTAGTGGCACCGACATAAAATATAGCCTATGTTGGAGCAGGGAGTGTCACCATCAATTTGCCATCACTTTTGAAATCGGTTCTGTAGTTCCAGAGATTCCATAGAAATTGTAATTTAGAATGTTTTTAGAACGCTTTTCGTTCATTTCACCCTTTTAAATTTCGATTTTTTTAAATTTTGTTCTTAGAGAACATTTACATCTTATTAGTAACTACAATGCCAAATTTCAAATTTCTAGCTTCTTCAGTATAAAATAAAATGCAATTTTAGAACGTTTTGCGCTCCTGCACCAAACTGGGATTAGTGGCACCGACGTAAAATGTAGCCTGTGTTGGAGCAGGGATTGTCATAAAAAATTTGCCATCATCACTTATGAAAAGGGTTCGGTAGATCCAGAGATTCCATAGAAATTGTAATTTAGAATGTTTTTAGAATGCTTTTCGCTCATGTCAGAGTTTTAAATTTCGAATTTTTTAAAATTTGTTCTTAGAGAGCATTTACATCTTGTAAGTAACTACCATGCCAAATTTCATGTTTCTAACACCTTCAGTATAAAAAAATCGAAATTTTAGAACGTTTTGCACTCATGCACTCTCCTGGGGATAGTGGCACCGGCATGAAATATAGCCTATGTTACAGCAGGAACTGTCACCATCAATTTGCCACCATCACTTTTGAAAACAGTTCTGTAGTTCCAGAAATTCCCTAGAAATTGTAATTTAGAATGTTTTTAGAACGCCTTTCGCTCATCTCACCCTTTTAAATTTCGATTTTTTTTAGAATTCGTTCTTAGAGAACATTTACATCTTAGAAATAACTACCATGCCAAATTTCAAGTTTCTAGCCCCTTCAGTATAAAAAAATCGAAATTTTAGAACGTTTTTCGCTTTTGAACCCCCCCCCCCCCGTGGTAGTGGCGCCGACAGAAAATATAGCCTATGTTACAGCAGAGCTTGTTACCATCAATTTGCCACCATTGCTTTTGAAAATAGTTCTGTAGTTCCAGAGATTCCATTGAAATTGTAATTTAGAATGTTTTTAGAACGCTTTTCGCTCATCTCACCCTTTTAAATTTCGATTTTTTTAAATTTTCTTCTTAGAGAACATTTACACCTTACAAGTAAATACCATGCTAAATTTCATGTTTCTAACACCTTCAGTGTAAAAAAAAAAAAATTCAAAATTTTAGAACTTTCTCCTTTCTGCACCCCCCTGGGAGTAGTGGCACCAACATAAAATATAGCCTATGTTGGAGCAGGGACTGTCACCATCAATTTGCCACCATCACTTTTGAAAACGGTTCTGTAGTTCCAGATATTCCATAGAAATTGTAATTTAGAATGTTTTTAGAACGCTTTTCGCTCATCTCACCCTTTTAAATTCCGAATTGTATTAGAATTTGTTCTTAGAGAGCATTTACATCTTATAAGTAACTACCATGCCAAATTTCATGTTTCTAGCTCCTTCAGTATAAAAAAATCGAAATTTTAGAACGTTTTTCGCTTCTGCACCCCCTGGGAGTAGTGGCACCGATATAAAATATAGCCTATGTTGGAGCAGGGATTGTCACCATCAATTTGCCATCATCACTTTTGAAATCGCTTCTGTAGTTCCATAGATTACCCCCTACAAACAAACAAACAATCTTTACTACTTTATAATATTAGTATAGATAGTAAATGATTTTCTGGAATAGGATTTATGAAGAGTTCGCTTCAAACATAAATAATTCTTTCAACAATGTATTTAATACACCAATTGGCGAGGTATCCGATTACGGAAGATTAGCCCGGAATCCTATGAACAACTAGTCAAAGAAAAGGGGATGACTGAAAATTGAAAACCAATAAAGAAGTAATAGACAATAATAAACAGACCATCGAAACTTTATTTCAGCAAGTATGATGTAGAGATCATATATATTTGTAATTTTATTAAAAATTTATAATTCCTTAATATTTTCTAAAAGTTAATTTATATCTTTATTCAAATTCTATTTGTTCTAAATTAAATGTCATAGCTATCCCGTGCTATATGCTATTTAATCATATACACGTAATCTTTCATTTATTCCGCATAAAGGTTATTTCCCTTCTAAATTAAAATGCTACGACGGTTATTTTAACATGTACATTGATTCTCTGGTATTCTTTTAATAGCAATATCCGCTCCATAAATCTATTAAAGATTACAGATGTTTTACATCTGTAAAAGCCTTTTTCTGTTAATCTTCAATTGTCTGTTGTAACTAGAATGCAAACTGTGCATACTTCCCAACTACCAGTCTCGCACTTCTTTTTAAAATCTATTCCCATCCTAGATTACATTTTCCGCTGTTCTCAAAACATTCCGCAGGGCTGCTCTTTTAAATCATGCTATTTTGATAACGCGTCTTTTATGGCATGCCTGCTTTGTATCTCCCACGCAAAATTAATATTGCTATCTACTAAACGGCCTTAAAATTCCGAATGACGATTAAATTGATGCACGTGTACATCTGGTGAAATTGAGGATGAAGTCTGGCGCACATGTGCACCGCAAAAATTGGTTAGACTTCACTTAACCTCTGCATAAAGAAGTTGTGTTTGTTTTTATGTGAAAGGACCATCTTTCAAATTTTAACATCGTTGTCAATGTCTGAATAAAGATGAAAACCTTGCAAGCACCCATGGACTCTTCACTGTTGCTGTCTTGCATATCTACTGATTTCTTTACAGGAAACTTTCCCTAGGTTTTGCAAACAACGAAGCCGCGCATCCAAAACTTAGTATCGGTCACAAATGCCAAAACATCCGTACTCTGGCCATCAACTCCTTGATATATATAGAGGAATTATAAATTTTGAATAAAATGACAAATATATATGATCTCTACATCATAGCAAGTAATACGTTTTATTTTAAAATCGTGGCATTTATGGATATAATACTAATGCGTAATTGCATAAATCTCCGTAAGATTAATGTTTAATTGCTCACTTCTGAATCAGTTAATGTTTCTATCTGTAAAAATGGCACTATATTTAAATAAAACTTAAAAAAAGATTTTGTATTAAAACATGAAACTGAAAACTGGCATTATTGAGTTTTTATTTAATCAAAATTTCCGGTACATCTTTTCTTATTCGGGTGTAAATGAAAATATTGTTTTAATTGCGATCTTTGGCAATGAAAAACATTTTTAGGCGGTACCAACATTAATTTCATATTTAAATTAACTATTTTCGTTTTATAATATCATTTCTCATCAAAACATTTTTCTTTGTATTTTAAATAAAATCAGTAACAGTTTTTTTAAATTTTATTTTTCGAGTTGTCTGTATATATATTTTCTAATTGATATAGCCGTTCCTTTGCTATAGTAACTGATGTTTTTTAGAAATTATCACTTGTATTGTTAGAAATTTTGAGTTTTGGCGACAAGGACAAATTAGAAAATGTGCAATATCTTACGTACGATTGGACTTAGAAGAATTTACTTGCTACCATTCGATTCAGTATGCAAAAATACAATATAATATGCTATAATTTGACACATAACTGTAATATCCGATTTTTAATCAATACTTAAAAATTTCTTCATCCTTTTACCCCCTTAGGGGGGAATTTTAGAAAATCCTTTCTTAGTACTCGCCTATGTCCTAAGAAGTATTCCCTATTTTCATGTTTATAGATTCAATAGTTTGGGCTGTGCGTTGACGATCTTTCAGTCAGAACGTTCTTATACATATATAGATTTATGTAAAACTGAGAATTTAGTTTCTGCAACTTTCAAAACATTATTGTTTCTAACTAAAATTCTTCCAAAAGAAGTTTCATGAATTATACTTACATAAAGTATTTTTGGTTAACATTGCTTTTGAAAGACTTTTTGAGATCACAAAAATTTACTGCATATATAGTAGTTTGCATCACATGACATAAAACTTGCATGGTCAAAACGTCTATCCAGTTTAATTCATCTTTGATGTCACATCTTTCTAAGTATTGTTAGTTAAAACTTCAGATCAAAGTTAATTAAATATACGGTGACGAATATCAAAGGGAGTTACAAATTATGGCACAGGATATGAATAATTCTTAAAAATTCATGAAAATTATTTAAGAATATGATAAACTTTATCTTACAGTTACAGTTTCGGAAACAAATTCTGAAAATGTAAAATTTGCTTTACAACAATATTTCAAATGATGATGAATTTGTACAAGCTTTTTAATATTAATGTATGTGACCTGAAAGAATTTAGTTTTGTTTCTAATCCCAAAACGTCATTGTTTCTAAATAAAATGATTTTAAATAAAAAGAGACCTTCACGGGTTGTTATTACGAGAGAAATGTTCCTGGTTAACATTAATGTAGAAAGCTTTTGCGAAGTCATAAACAGAGAAACAGCATATTTACAGGTTTATATCCGTAGACATAAACTTCCATGATCAAATGTGTATCCATTCAGCTTAAATGTTATAGATTGCGAATTGTTGCTAGTTAAAACTTCAGCTTTAAATGAATTAAATAGTTGAATAACAATGATGGCGAACGGCAAAAGATATGAATAATTTCTAAAAGTGGTGAAAATTATTTCTGGTGCATAAATATTGGTGTAGAATATGTTGAGAACTCAAAATAGTTTTGAGGTGAATACCATTGTAAGTTATTACTTAATTATCTTTTGGGACTTACTTAATGACTTTCCCTCGTATAAAATATTTGGTAATAGTTGCAGATTTTACCTCTTAAAAAAACACAACTATCAGGTATTGTCAAAAGTTTATTATGCTATTATAAACAACATAATAAAAGAAAATAAGGTTATATAAATTTCAAAAATTATATTTTCATCTCTTTAAAACATTTTTAATTTCAGGTTATTTCATTAAATTCCATTTTATTATAATTTATTAAATATATAATATAATTTTATATTACTAGAAACAAAAGTGGTGGGTTTGAATTTATTAAAAAAAATTTTGGGTATGTGTTACGTGTCAAAATCCTGATATTTCAAGTATTGCAGAAACATTTATTACTCGACACTGGCTATATTTATCATAAATGTATAAAATTTTAGGAACTAAGCCATATAAATAGTATTAAAACCCTTATGCATAGTTAAAATGGTTAAAAAAATGTTTTTTGAGTATTTATAACTCACTAATTCATTAAAACCCGTTTTTTTTTTTTTTTTTTTTTTTTTTTTTTACAGATTCTAAATTTTCATCTTTTTCATGATTATAAAATGTTCCATGCAAATTTCATTTGGCTTAATTGTATTGACATTTCTCACTGGTGCACCTTATATATGTTAAACATAAGCTACTAAAAATAATGGCATTTAATGTTAATTAAATTTAAAATTATCAAACGAAATATAAATGTTGATAATTTTTTAATTAAAATCTATAGAATTCAAATTAAGTTAATTTTTGAAAGCTTTCTTTCTGAATTAAACAAAACAAAACAAAACAAAAATAGTAATTATTATGGAAGAATGTTGAACCTGTGTGTAAAGATGGAGTATTTTACAGAATGTTATTTATTTGGGATTTTAAAAAATTACATATTGATTATTTTGAAAACCTTTAAAAATATTTTTACCGAAATATGCATACTGATATCTAATAACACTACAAACATTTGCTGTAATTACAAAAAATCATTGGTAAATAAAAAAAGTTCATTTTGATGGTCCACTCTACCCTTAAATAACATAAAACAATTTAGTTTCTAGTAAAGTTTAAAAAAACAAAAACATTTTGGTTCAAACTAAAGCGTTATCTTTACGAGATAACGCATGAAACTTTATTGATGATATTCTTGGTTAACATGTCAAAAGCTTTCGCGACATCATAAACAGAGAAACAGCTTATTTCTAGGTTTGTATCCGTAGACATAAAACTCATGGTCAAAATGTCTTTCCTGTTTTATTAATTCAGCTTTGATGTTAAAGATCACGAAGCGTTGTTACTTAAATCTTCGGATGAAAATTAATTGTATGTATGATGCTTAATAATCAAACAGAATAATAAATTATGGCAAAGGATATGAAGAAATAAAGAAAATAATCATAAAAATTATTGTAAAATACAGGGTGGATATAAATTAGCTGGGCAAAAAGAATGGTTTATTAGGTTTAATTATACATACAAAGATGACAATATACGTGATTATAAGATAGCGAAACACATAAAGTTTACCTTTTTCACAAATGTTCGATGTGACCGCCCTTCGTTACCCTGCAAATGTACCATCGGTAATTAAATTATTGCTATGATGTGAGCATAATCCCGTCAATCAAACCAAGTGCTATGCTGATTGGTAATTGAAATTCAGGAATAGACCTATACACTGAAACAGAAATCTAGGACGAAAAAAATTGGTGATCGTGGTGGCTGAGGAATAACACTTCTGTGACCGATAAAGCTAAGACAATATACAGGAATTGATGATGAGAAAATGATTCAGTACCTGGATAAGAAGTATGTACGCAAACTTATATGATACCTGCGATTGGCATTTCGCAAACTGTTTAATTACGAAATTGTTCAACTAATTTGTGTTCACCCTGAATAAGTTTTAACTTACTGTTTTGAAAACTGAAAGTATAAAATTCGTTTTTCAACAATATTTCAAATAATGCCAAATTGGGTCAAATTTATTAATATTAATTTGTATAAATTAAAACAATTTAGTTTTGTTTCTAACACTAAAATATTTCTATTTTAAACTAAAATGATTTTAAATAAAAAAAGATGTTTCACGCTTCATTATTGAGAGAAATATTCTTGGTTAATATAAATGTAGAAAGATTTTGCGATGTCATAAACAGAGAAAAAGCCTATTTCCAGGTTCCACGGTCAAAATGTCTTTCCTGTTTTATTAGTTCAGCTTTGATGTTATAGATTTCGAATTGTTGTTAGTGAAACTTTTAGCTCAAAATACATTAATTGTATGGTTCTGAACAGTTAAATATCAAGGGAATTATAAAGTATGGTAAAACATATGAAGAATTCTTTAAAACTCATGAAAATTATAATAGAAATCTACCACAAAGATTGTTTTTAAATAGCGTTTTATACAGTTTATAATTAAACAAAATAGTTGACTGTGGCATTCCTCTATACAGGTGTACTATTGGAAGTTATTGGACCCCTCCAATAGTACGCCTGTATAGAGGAATGCCACAGTCAACTATTTTGTTTAATTATTTTATACCGCTATTTACAAACAATGTTCGTGGTAGATTTTTAGTAATATTGGAGGTAGCTTATTGTTGTTGTTGTTGTTGTTGTCGTGTCCATGGATATGCAAAAAGTCAATAAATAAAGGATCAGATATGGTTAAAAGTTCGCAGGACCACTGCCGCCAGCCCTGGTGCTTTAGGACTGTAAAGAATCTCTCGAAGTGGATCCATTAGCGGTAACCAGCCGAGTTTTAAGATATCTGCGGTAATGGATGGGCACTCGAAGATGTGTCTCGGTGTGAGCTGAGTTTCTGGGCAATTCCTGCACATAATATAGGTTCTTGTCCCATCAGGAAGGATCTTCATTCCTTTATAGTGATTTGTTCTTAATCTAGCCAGTGTAGTTGCTACATTTCTAGGGCAATCAAAGTCAGTGATTAAAGGCTTCCTAGAGGGCTGATTAAAAATCTACATCTGGCCACAGCATTTGCATCTGCAAGTGTGATGATGGAACTAGGTTGGTCAAAGATTTCGTGCCTCTTTGGCTAAAGCATCCGCACACTCATTACCCTCGATGTTTACATGTGCAGGTATCCATTGCAGCACACAAGATTTCCTCTTGCAATACAGCTGATCAAGTAAGTCATTTATAGAGGAGGTGATGTTTGTGTCTCCGTTTCCAATGGCCTCTAAGGCTGATTTAGAGTCTGAGAAAACAACCAGTCCTTCAGCAAGATCCATAGCATGAGGATTAGTCAGGTAATAAGTTAGGGCTTCTTTGATTGCCAAAAGTTCGCTGGTGAAGTTGGAGGCAATCAAACCTGTGTTAATTTTAAGATTGACTTTTTCACCACTTGGAAGAATGAAGAGGATGCCTGCTCCACCTCTGTTGAGGGATTTATTTGAGGAACCGTCGGTGAAAGCAACTGCCAGGTTCTCCTGGGAGAGCTTTTCTTTAGTTTCAAGACCCTTTTGTCTGAGTATTTTGGGGTCCTCTTTTTTAGAGCAGGGTTGGAGCAAGTTCAGATTAATCTTAGTGTTCGCCGGTGGTGTTCCTAAATATTGCACTATCCATAGAAAGGGGTTTGCCATTGCCTCAGAGAGTTTGGACTTCTACCTGTTGGTCCGCGGAAGGTATTTTATTTCCCTCGTACCACCCAATGGTAAACCATTGGAAAATGTTAGATATAGTGGTAGACTAATTAATAGAAAAATAGTCGCCAGTGGTAGCCCTGCGTGTACATACTATTTTTCTGTGACCTAGGATGTATGACTTTATCTATGAGCGATTCTCCCATAATTTTGACTTTTAAGTCCCTTAATAATTAATTGTATTTTAGTACATATTCTTGGTTTTCTTTTATTTCTTTATTGGAAAACATGTCATTGCATGATTTTAAAACAATATTAATGAGATAAATAAGTGTTGAACAATTGTTAGGTCCAAAATGTAGCATCAGATTCCTTACCGTCCTTGTCCCTCATGCTGATTTTTAAGTTTGGAGCTGTCTGGATAAAATGGTTTCAAGAAAAGTGATTCTATTACATTTTTTACCGGAACTGGAACGATTGTTTTATATAAATATGTAACAAAAATTTGACTGCACAAATTTTTACAATTATTATTTTTTTAAACACTGTCCTGGGATTTTAGATTCCTCACCGTCCCTTTTGCTAAAATTATGCTTACAATCCGTCCAGATGAACCAAAGAGCCTTTTTCAACTTTTTTCTCATACAGAACTATGTTAGAGAAAAAATGGGTCTAGTTCTTGGATAGGAAATTCTCTGCAGATTTTAAATCAGCATTTAAATATTAATTTCAAACATTGTGGCATTATTGGTAGTTTTACCGTCCCAAAATTTATTCCTGAACTTTTAGAGATAAATTAAAAATTTTCTGTTAGTTAGTTCAATATAAATAACTGTCGCTAAAAATCAATGAACATTGTGGCTATCACTTAAACATAACATGACTTGCCTAAAAATAGGAGGTAATTTTCCTTACCGTCCCTGTTCTATTTCACTATTAAATGGATGACAATGGTCTGAAAGGGATAGTAAAGTAATAAATATTAATTCTGAACAAGAACAGGTTTAATTATAGCAACAAGAACAAAAGAGTTTAAAACTTGAAGTTTCAAAATGTTATTTTATTAAGTTTAATTTCACAAGTTAATAATGAAAGTTAAAATTATGGGAGAATGGCTTATATATGTTTTCACACTTTATTGCACGAGGTATAAATGCCAAAAAGTGTCATCTATTAGCAATATTTTAACACTTATATTCATAAGTAGCTTGCAGGGATGCAGCAGTTTACAAAATTTCGAGCTGCTGCACTATTTTTCTTAAAAAACAGAAAGATCCTAACCCCCACTCCATTTGATGCTACAGAAACGCATACTCCTGGAAATATTAAGAATATGATAAAATTTGTCTTAGGATAAGCAACTTAATATTCATTTAAATAACCTAAAACATTTTAGTTTCCAGTAAAGTTCAAAACAATTTTGTTTCGAACTAAATAGATTTTATGAACAAAAGAAGTTTCATGCGTTATTTTTACGAGAAATATTCCATGTTAACATGTGGAAAGCTTTTGCGGCATCATAAACAGAGAAACAGCCTATTTACATGCTTGTATCGTCAGATATAAAATTCTCAGTCAAAATTCATTTCAAGTTTCATTAATTCAGTTTTGTTGTTACAGATTTCAAAGTAATGTTAGTTAAAACTTTACCTTAAAATTAATTGTGCGTACGGTGTTCAATATAAAAGGGAGATAAAAATTAAGGCAAATGATATGAAGTACTTTTTTTTAAATTGAGAAAAATTATTGTAGAATATGATGATCTTTATCTTACCGTTTTGGAAATAAACGCTGAAATTATAAAATTCGCTATACAGCAATATTTCAAGGAATGATGAATTGTATAAAACTTATTAATATTACTTTATATAAATAAAACAACTTTGTTTTGTTTCTGACTAAAATGATTTTAAATACAAAAGATCATTATTGGGATAAACACATTTTGTGTTAACATTAATGTCGAAAGCTTTTGAGACATCATAAACAGAAAAACAACCTATTTACTGGTTTCTATCCTTAAACATACTCTCACGGTCAAAATGTATTTCCTGCTTTATTATTCATCTTTGATATTACACATTTCGAAGAGATGTTAGTTAAAACACTAACTTAGAATTAATTAAATGTTCGATGTTGAAAATAAACGAGAGCTAAATGCAAGTTATTTAAGAATATGATAAATTTTATCTTAAAATTTTGAAAATAAACACGAAAAATATAAAATTCGTTATACCATAATTTTGAAAAAAAAAATACTTAGAAAGCTATGGCTGATAAAACAAATATTCATTAATAAGTCCAAAACTTGAGTAGATAATTTGTTTTAGAAAAGTTTTGTGAAGGACTAGAGAAAAATTTTAAAAACCTTAGGAGTTTGACAAAAATAATGATTTTTAATTTATATACAGAACGATGATAAATATTTGAATGCATGGGCTATTTTCTAACATTTTGTGCAGCTATTTTGTGTTCGGGTGTCACGTACAACCAAAGAAAAAACAAAAAACATCCCATACATTTTAATATCCGAATTGTAATATAATAAAACGGAAATTCGACTGGAAATTATGTCGTTTTTAATTTATGTTAAAAAAAAGACAAGCTTAGGGATTGTCTTCGTACTCAAATTGTATCAAACTCTAAAATTATCAATACGAAAACCTAATGGTGATATCACATTTGATTTTTTCGGTAAATTTTGTAATATGATATTAAATGGGAAGTCATTCGGTCAAGAAGTTTAGGAATCATGAAGGTTTAAAATATATAGAACGCCTAACTTAAAATTTGTTTGTAATCGTTGCAAAACAGATTGGATGTCGATAGTTTTTTAAGCATAACCCAAGAACTACTTAGTGGAATGAGCTGTAATTTTGGATTCAGATATTTTAAGGTTGTAGAAATAATTATTTTTTCCGACTGTACATATTAGTTTTCTCAAATTATTTATAGTGAAATATCAGAACAGATGTTCTTAAGATTTCATTGTAACAGCTACAAAATAAAGCATATACATATTCCATTAACTTTGATCAACTGGTTAGAAAAAAATTATTATTATAATTTTGTCCGATAATCTTTATCTTACAGTTTCAGGAATAAACTCTGAAATTATAAAATTCGCTTTACAGCAATATTTCAAAGAATGATGAAATGTGGCAAACTTATTAATACTTTATATACCTAAAACAACTTAGTTTTGTTTCTAACTAAAATGATTTTAAATACAAAAGATCATTATTGGGATAAACACATTTTGTGATAACATTAATTTCGCAAGGTTTTGAGACATCATAAACAGAAAAACAGCCTATTTACAGGTTTCTATTCTTAAACATAAAACTCTCATGGTCAAAACGTCTTTACTGCTTTATGAAATTCCTCTTTGATTTTATTTTTTCGAAGCGTTGTTAGTTAAAACACTAGCTTAAAATTAATTAAATGCACGTTG
This sequence comes from Maratus michaelseni, assembly GCA_963931845.1. Taxonomy (NCBI): domain Eukaryota; kingdom Metazoa; phylum Arthropoda; class Arachnida; order Araneae; family Salticidae; genus Maratus; species Maratus michaelseni. The sequence goes on from OZ007599.1 coordinate 249,613,607, forward strand.
TTGAAAATAAAAGAGAGTTAATGGCAAAGTATTAAAGAATATGATAAATTTTATCTTAAAATTTTGAAAATAAACTCGAAAAATATAAAACTTGTTATACCAAAAGTTTGAAAATAAACTCGAAAAATATAAAACTTGTTATACCAAAAGTTTGAAAATAAACTCGAAAAATATAAAACTTGTTATACCAAAAGTTTGAAAATAAACTCGAAAAATATAAAACTTGTTATACCATAATTTTGAAAAACAAATTCTTAGAAAGCTATGACTGATAAAATAATTATGCATTAATAAGTCCAAAACTTGAATAGATAATTTGTTTTAGAAAAGTTTTGTGCAGTACTAGAGATAAAAATTAAAAAACCTTAGGAGTTTGACAGAAATAATGATTTTTAATTTATATACAGAACGATGATAACTATTTAAATGCATGGACTATTTGCTAACATTTTGTGCAGCTGTTTTTTTGTAGTGTCATGTACAGCCAGCTAAAAAAAAAGAAGAAAAAAGACCATCCCATACATTTTAATATCCGAATTGTAATATAAGAAAATGGAATTCAACTGGAAATTATGTCGTTTTTTATTTATGTAAAAAAAGACAAGCTTAGGTACAATTTGAGTCTTCGTACTCAAATTGTACCAAACTCTAACATTTTCAATATGAACTCCAGAACACATAATTTTGATATCACATTTGACTTTTTCGGTAAATTTTGTATTAGAATACTAAATGGGAAATCATTCGGTCAAGAAGTTTAGGAATTATGAAGGTTTTAAATTCGGAACGCTTAATTTAAAATTCGTTTGTAATCGTTGCAAAATAGATTGGAATATCGATAGTTTTTTAAGCATAACTCAAGAAATACTAAGTGGAATGAGCTGTAATTTTGGATTCAGATATTTTAAGGTTGTAGAAATATTTTTTTTCCTACTGTACATACTAGTTTTCTCAAATTATTTATAGTGAAATATCAGAACAGATGTTCTTAAGATTTCATTGTAACAGCTACAAAATAAAGCATATACTTATACATGTTCCATTAATTTTGGTCGACTGGTTGGAAAAAATGATTATTATAAGTTTGTCCGATAACCTTTATCTTACAATTTCGGAAATAAACTCTGAAATTATAAAATTCGCTTTACAGCAATATTTCAAAGAATGAGGAAATGTGGCAAACTTATTAATACTTTATATACCTAAAACAACTTAGTTTTGTTTCTAACTAAAATGATTTTAAATAGAAAATATTATTATTGGGATAAACACATTTTGTGATAACATTAATGTCGAAAGGTCTTGAGACAACATAAACAGAAAAACAGCCTATTTACAGGTTCTATTCTGAAACATAAAACTCTCATGGTCAAAACGTCTTTCCTGCTTTATGAAATTCCTCTTTGATATTACACATTTCGAACCGTTGTTAGTTAAAACACTAGCTTAAAATTAATTAAATGCACGTTGTTGAAAATAAAAGAGAGTTAATGGCAAAGTATTTAAGAATATGATAAATTTTATCTTAAAAATTTGAAAATAAACTCGAAAAATATAAAACTTTTTATACCAAAAGTTTGAAAATAAACTCGAAAAATATAAAACTTGTTATACTATAATTTTGAAAAACAAATTCTTAGAAAGCTATGACTGATAAAATAATTACTCATTAATAAGTCCAAAACTTGAATAGATAGTTTGTTTTTGAAAAGTTTTGCGCAGTACTAGAGAAAAAATTAAAAAACCCTATGAGTTTGACAGAAATAATGATTTTTAATTTATATACAGAACGATGATAACTATTTGAATGCATGGACTATTTGCTAACATTTTTTGCAGCTATTTTTTTGTAGTGTCATGTACAGCCAGCTAAAAAAAAGAAGAAAAAAGACCATCCCATATACTTTTAATATCCGAATTGTAATATAAGAAAATAGAAATGCTACTGGAAATTATGTCGTTTTTTATTTATGTTAAAAAAAGACAAGCTTAGGTACAATTTGAGTCTTCGTACTCAAATTGTACCAAACTCTAACATTTTCAATATGAACACCAGAACACATAATTTTGATATCACATTTGACTTTTTCGGTAAATTTTGTATTAGGATACTAAATGGGAAATCATTCGATCAAGTAGTTTAGGAATTATGAAGGTTTAAAATTCGTAACGCCTAATTTAAAATTCGTTTGGAATCGTTGCAAAACAGATTGGAATATCGATAGATTTTTAAGCATAACTCAAGAACTACTAAGTGGAATGAGCTGTAATTTTGGATTAAGATATTTTAAGGTTGTAGAAATGGATTTCTATTTCTTCTTTTTCTTTTTTTTTTGCTGACTGTATATATTAGTTTTCTCAAGTTATTTATAGAGAAATATCAGAACAGATATTTTTAAGATTTCATTGTAACAGCTGCAAATAAAAGCATATGTTCCATTAATTTTGGTCGACTGGTTAGAAAAAATGACTTCTATAAGTTTGTCCGATGATCTTTATCTTACAGTTTTGGAAATAAACTCTGAAATATAAAATTCGCTTTACAGAAATATTTCAAAGAATGATGAAAAGTGGCAAACTTATTAATACTTTATATACCTAAAACAACTTAGGTTTGTTTCTAACTAAAATGATTTTAAATACAAAAAGATCATTATTGGGATAAACACATTTTGTGATAACATTAATGTCGAAAGGTTTTGAGACAACATAAACAGAAAAACAGCCTATTTACAGGTTTCTATTCTGAAACATAAAACTCTCATGGTCAAAACGTCTTTCCTGCTTTATGAAATTCCTCTTTGATATTACACATTTCGAAGAGTTGTTAGTTAAAACACTAACTTAAAATTAATTAAATGCACGATGTTGAAAATAAAAAAGAGAAAAAATATTTAAGAATATGATAAATTTTATCTTAAATTTTTGAAAATAAACTCAAAAAATGTAAAATTCGTTACACCATATTTTTGAAATAAATAAATTACTTAGTTAAAATAAATGACTGATTTTTCCTTAAAATACATACATATGTTTATTATGAAAGTCACTTAAAACAGTAAAAATTATATTGTATATTCTGTTTTACTTCGACGACGAATGGTTATTTCTTTTAAGGGGACAGATATAAAACACAATTTCATCTATCTCTCCATCGTTCAACATATTAGTATTAATGCGTTATTTAATATTGGACACAATATATAAATATATGATCAACTGGCTTACCAAAATAGGAGCTGAAACTTTGAGAAATTAGTAAAATTATGCTTTGTATATTTTACTTTAATAAGAAACGTCATTTTTTATTTTTGGCATGCGTGGAATATTAAAAAATATATCTTTTTAATTTTTCGTGCTTTAAAGTATTTTCTTAATGAACAAAGGAATATATTTTATGCACTTTTACTTTTATTTAAAATAATTAAACGCCTGACTCAATCATTAAAACTAATATGACATTTAAATTTCAAGGATTTACTTAAATATGCATATAGAAAACGAATTAAAACCACAAAGTAAATTTGAAAACTAAACATTTTAGGTTTTAAACGTTTCGGATCCTCATTAATATAAATGTTGACTATTATTTTTAAAGTTCCGGTATGATCTTCAAAACAAAACTACAAATGCTGCCCTGAAAGCGGAGATTTGCAGATTTTTAAACCGTCCTTCAACAAACATTCTGCTTTCATATTTATTAGTTATATTTAATTAATTTAAAATTTTACCAGACCATAATAAATAGTATAAGATATTAATTAATTTAATATCCTACCAGACCATCTAATGGAACATATTTTAAGAATTATAATTTAATTAATTTTAACTGTAGTAGTTTCGTGACCGATTAAAAATTATGTGCTTTTAAATTCCATACAAGGGTCAATGTATAAACACTGAACCTTGAAAAGTTTTGCTAACTCTGCAAAGTTCAATACTTGTTCAGGGCTTTTACCCTCTGTGCATCTGAGGGCTTTCTCGCATTTTTTTAAATGCACATAAAATTTATGTTTACTGATTTTTTTTTCGTGGTCGGTGATAAAAACCTGCTATATCCGTTCATCTTAGATATTTTTAAATTTATATTTAAAAACTGTTTTTGTCTACAGCCAATTTGATTTGTTTAGTATAACAGAAATATACTGTACAGCCACTTGGAGGGTTAATAATTGAATAAATTAAATTGGAGAGTGTAGAATTTTCATAAATTTTAAACTGATTAGTGAAAATGATTGATGGAAGCTTCACTAATTAGGAAACTTGATGCTAATCAGAAATTCCAGTTTTAAGCGTAATAATTGTGTCGTCATGAGCGCAAAAATAAACTGAAGAAGATACGCTTATTATGTTATGGTGATTGTATACCAGTTTCGATATTTTAGATGCAGAAATTCTGTATGGCAATTAGTATCAAAAATTTTATTTTATTTATTATTAACTATTTATTAAATATATATAGGTAGTGTTTACTGATGGCACCGATGGCGCCTGTTGCCGAGAACCGTTCGCACCACCCTTGCTTCATCTCTGTCATATTCCATTGGTTCTTTACACTAACATTTAATTTATCATCGTTACAGCACCGTGATCTATGTATTTCTTACTAGAGGTGTATATTTCATAATAGCAGTAAACTAAAATTTTCACTAAAATGAAGTAAAATAAATTATAATGCTTATAATAAAAAGTACATTATATTTTTGAAAAAAAAACTCAATGTGTTCAGATGCCTTAAACTCATTTATAGATTATTGTTTTGTAACTACACTTTCTTTAACTAGTAAATCTGCGGATCAGAAGGCCTTAACGCTAATTGAGAATATTAGTTTTCTTTTGATCGCACTTTATATAATATTTAATATCTCGCAATCCAAAATCTAATTTTTTTACTTTATTTATTTTTGTAAGCATATAAGATTTCCCGAAGATTCATGAAATCTAACGAATAACAAATATTTCATTAAGCTTTGTGCAGCCGCTTTCCTGTAATTTATCGCACAAGTGGGCGCGCGTCGTACTTTTTACGACACAAGTGTTTTGTTTAGTTATAAGATGTTATATAAAAGCAAAGTATTTTATAATAGTAATAAAAGAAGTGAATTAGAAAAGCAATTATACATATAAACGGAGAAAGTAATTAAATTTTAGTGTTATTTACGAGCAGAAAAAAAATATCCAGAAATAGTCGCTTAACCCTAAATGGTTAAATTCGCAACATTCTGAAATGATTGAATGGCACTAGGATTTATAAGCAATTGAAACATTTGATTACAATTTGAAAACAAGTAGTAAAAGCTTTTCTTCACGTACTTAATAAAAGGAAAATTTTCATTACAAAATTCTAGTGACAGTGGGGCATTTAGGGATTAAAATTAATTGGTTCAAAAATGAAACACCGTACTTCGAGGATTTAAAGATGATAAGAATCAATTATTAAAAATAAAACAATAAGAAAATTTCATTAATATATATATATATATATATATATATATATATATATATATATATATATATATATATATATGTATATTTATATATATAAAGCACTATTTAATGGAAGAAGACACAGATACTAAAATCTATTATTAAAAAAAGTACTATTTTCAGACGATGATCCAATTTTATAATTTAAATATTTTGAAAATTGTTTATGCGAGGAAGAACTTAATTTCACAATGTACAACTCTCCGTTTTCGAGCTCTTGTCATAGTCTATTTTACTACATTTTGTATTCCTTTCTTTATCAGTATCAACTTTTTTTTAGCTATATCAATTGTCATAAGATATGTTGAGTGTCTTTTCATTTTTCCAGTTTTGAAGCATAATTTCAAAATTTCTACTAAATATTTTTAGTTTCACTATGCAAAACAAAAGAAAAAAACTCAGTATAATAAAATTATTACAGAAATAATTATTAAAATACGAATTAATTAATTTATCTATTTGCAAAAACGTCCGTGCTACGCAAATTTTGATAAGTTTGCATAATGCTACATTGGAAATTCGAGAAATTGGTTTTATTCTGAAGAGAAGTAATGCATTGATGAATATCAATGACTTTCAATGAGTTTTGGTGCCATATTTGAGAACTATTTAATACATTTAATATATTTCCTATATATTTGACTGCAGCTGTTAATTTTTCAATTCTTAATCGGGTTGAAAATCGGAATTAAATTACGCTAGTTGGCGTGTAACCTGGTAACGGAAGATTAACGCATTTCGTAATGCATATGTGCTGAATTGTATTTCCTGAAACTACTTGTATTTCACTAAGCTAAATCAAATTTTTAATACATCTGATATGAGAAAATCCATAGTACATACCTGAAATCAACCAAGCTAGTCACCATAGGCGGCTGGTTCTATAATATATAGTATATATATCGATTTATCTATTGTATATTATTTACGTGGTTCAATGGTTATTATTTACAAAAGTTTTATATATATATATATATATATATATGCATGCTAACATACGAGAGATTCAGCAGAATTATGCAAATTAACCCTGCAATAAAAGACCGGGATGCACGAGGATTTCTCATTCGCTTTCAGAATGTTATCATCACCCGATCGAGCGTTGTTGGTAAATTTGTTATATTTGAATGGAGAGTTTCTGCAATTCATTCCGACATGTTGCATTCAGCTGTAACGGGCATTGTGAGTCGCCTTAGTTGTGTCGTACCATGATCTGGAGGTCATGTTGAACAATTGTTATTGCAAGAATAAATGGATGGAGCGTACTGTTATTCTGTTCATTGTGTTTCGTGTCGTCAGCGCCCTCTACCAGTGACATTTTTGAATATTTTTTTCTGCTTAAAAAAATCCAACTATCCCCCTGACTGAGCCCTTTCTTGCAAACAGCCCTTCTTTATCATAATTTCTTCCTTTTTTATGATTTTAAGTTTTAACGAACTTTTGGCTCACCCGGTATACATACAAGGCTATATGTATATATATAGACGTGTGTGTCCCTATATTTCACTTTGCAGCCACAACTGGTGGTTGCATGTGGGTAGCTGTGGCGGTATGGGAGATATGGGAGATATAAACACGATTACAGAAAAATTCCAAAGTATGTAATTTTTGGTAAATGCTCTATTGAAAAGATAAATGTCAGTATAACGTAGAAAAAAGTATATGAATATCCTTGCCATTCATGTTGGAAACTCTAGATACAGTAAAGAAATTAATGTACAATGACTCATTCAAAACCTAAAATTATCGGCAGCATGTTATTGAGAATAACGTTGGTATATGTTTTGCCTCAGAGGACGCACATTTCAAAGTTCTTCTTTGAATATGACCACAGTACTTTTATATAAAATGATCCAGTACTTTTATATTAGCCGAACGCAAATCTTACAAACAGCATTTTTTTTCTCGCCAATAGCAGCTTTTATTTCTCGCGTGTAGGAATTAGAAACAATAGTTTGATGATGAAATAAAATAGTCTAATTTATGGTATTATTTCTTATTTCTTACTTTTCTGCATTTTCACTGAAATAAATGACAAGCATATATTTTAAAAGTATGTAATTTATGTATATTTAGTGAAAGTTATGTAGTTTAAATGAAATTTAGGTTTATATTTTAAATGAAATGAATGCAATATGAATGATGTAGTTATAGATGGAAAAATATATGGCTATTAACACCTGCGCCCGGCTGACACAAAAGCACCAATGATCCATGATAATATGCCATAGTTTTTTCTTATGGTCTATTGCGTCAATATAAATTAATAGATATGCCACGTGTGTCTTTTCCTACGGACGGACGTGGACATACATTTCCTACATATTTGACTGCAGCTGTTAATTTCTCGATTCTTCTTAATCGGGTTGCACATTGGAACTAAATTACGCTAGTTGGCTTACAATCTGGTAACGGAAGATTAACGCATTTCGTAATGCATGTGTCCTGAATTGTATTTCCTGAAATTACATGTATTTCACTAAGCTAAATCATATTTTTAATACGTCTGATATGAGAAAATGCATAGTACACACTTGACTCTCCATCTCTCTCTCTCTCTCTATATATATATATATATATATATATAGAGAGAGATAGATATATATATAGACGTGTGTGTCCCTATATTTCACGTTGTAGCCACAACTCCCAGCACCCACAACTGGTGGTTGTATGCCGGTAGCTATGGTGGTGTGGGAGATATGGTGGTTGCATGCCGGTAGCTGTGGGGGTGTGGGAATATAGTGGTTGAAAGTGGTCGACCTAGTGCATTTTCATATACACGTATGTATTCATATTTTTCACTTTGCAGCCACAACTACCCAGCGCAGACCACTGATGGTTGTGTGTGTTAGTAGCCTCGAGTCTGCCATCATGTCCTAGGATGGTTGCGTGTCGGTAGCTGTGGGTTGTGGGAAATATGGTGGTTGAAAGTGGTCGACCTAGGGCATTTTCATATTTCAACCAAAGTGTTCTAAAAAATATTTGGAATCTTCTTCAACAGGAATTGGTTCATTCAACTTAATATGAACTAATTAAGATATAGACAACTAAGTAAGATGATTTCGCGTCGCTTGGCGGGTGGAATTTGAAACTAAACGGTATTGCAGCGCGTGCGTAGCACAACTGCTATACAATGCCGTGGGCAACGGGGACGAGTGCCGGAGTTTCGTTGGGAAAGAGTTTTGTTTAGAACAGAATGCACGCCGAAAATGACTATTTTTATCGGAACCGCAAAAGAAAGTTACTGATTTCCGGACAACGCTGGACGGATCAGCTAGTCTTTAAAAAAATATTTTGTCTAAAGGAATCCTAATCTGTTTTGAAACAAGAATCATACCAAATTTCCTCAAAAATAAGTTTTTTAAAAAATAAAATGTTGTAATTTCAGTTTATATAGTAGTCAGTGGCAACCAGCTTGGTCATACCTAAATGTATACTATACATTGCAATACGATACTTGAATTTTTAAATCAGTATGATTACTTAACGCTCCACCAAGTCTGGAGAAACCTAAAAGGATAGCAAGATTACTCTGCCTACATGGCAAAAATGTTGTATACTTTTAAGTTAGTATGCTTTATTTTATTTTTTCAGTATAGAGCTTCACAAAAACTGCTAAACTCACTCACTCACTTCAGCAATTATGCTCCAGAATGTCTACTTGTATTATAGTTGCTACACGTGTTGTTATGTGTGCAGACTTTTAAAATTTCTTTATTAAGGCGCGATCAAATACAGTTGCTAGAAAACTGTAAAAAAGGAAATACGTGTGATGGCAAAATTGTAAAAATTTGGAAATAAAATGTTTTATATTTTTCTGTCAGAAAAAACAAAATTTCACTAAAAGTTCAGCTATTTTCAAGTATCAGATAAATGCACTGACAAAATTTGAAACTTATCGGTTTAATTTAAGTCCATTATAACGTAAATTTAGCATGGATAATTTAAAATTTAAATCAGTTATCCATATAGGCCCCATTTTTCAGCAAATTATAAAATTTTAAAATCGTGTGAATACGCATACTAAAGTATTAAAAAATAAATTGTTCTATATTTTCCGAATGAATCAATCAAATTGAAATATAACTTATACACTATACAGCTTATTTCGAATACTTCAGCAACTTATCTACCTAATTTCAATCTAATTGGAGAATTTTTGCGGCAGTCATAGCGGAGACATACATACAGACAAACACCAAAAGTTTTTCACTTCTCCACAGTAAGTTTCCACTAGCATTTCGGAAATCAGACATTAAATATACTCTAATGCCTCTCGTCATTTCCTTTGTTTTTCATTCAACCTGCTCAGGTTGAATGAAAAATAAAGGAAATGACGAGAGGTATTAGGGTAGTGCCACGGTTCTCAAATATCTTTTTAATATCAAAATTACTACTGTGGGCAAAAAATAGTAAGATTTTTTAATTTAAATTTCGCGCGAAAACCCATTCGTCGAAATATTTTTTTTCTAGGTTGGTATGACTGTCAGCAGACCTTCCAAGTCTCCGGCTTTTTGGATACCAGTAATTTAGTACAGAAAATGTTGTTTTATTTAATCGGAACATTTTCCGATTTAAAAGAACAACATTTTCTCTAAACAATTACTGATGTGCAAAAAGCCGGAGACTTGGCAACTCTGCTGTCAGTGACATCTGTGCCAAATGTTACATCAAAATAATCATTAGTGTTTAGTATACGCTTGTCTTTCTGAAGTACAAAAAGTGCATTCGGCGATTTTTACAATGAGTGAAATTATTCAACAAAGAAGTTCCATTAAATTTTGTGTGCGGAATCAAAAATTTCTGGTGCCGAAACGTTCAGAATGTTGCAAAAGGCCTTCGGTGATAATTGTTTGTCGCGAGCAAGTGTTTTTGATTGGTACAAATTATTCAAAGAGGGTCGAGAACGCGTTGACGACGAACCACGTCCAGAACGGCCATCAACATCAACTGATGATCAACACGTCAATAAAATCAAGGAATTGGTGCTTGAGAATCGACGATTAACAGTCAGAGACCTTGCTGGCATCGTTGGAATATCGGAAGGATCAGTGAAAAACATTTTGAAAGATGCACCGATAATGCACCGTCGCATACTGCATTAATTCTTCGTGAGTTTTTCGCCAAATTTTCAACCAATATCGTGCCGCAACCACCGTATTTACCTGATTTAGCTCCGTGTGACTTCTGGCTATTCAGCAAACTCAAACGACCGCTCCGGGGAAACCGTTTTGAGTCAATTGAAGACATTAAACGTGAATCGCTACGCGCATTGAAGGCTATTCCTGAAATTGACTTTAACAACTGTTTCGAGGATTGGAAGAAACGTTGGCACAAGTGTATTGGGGCCAGGGGGGATTACTTTGAGGGGGACGAAATAGATTTGGAAGAATAAATTAAGAATTTTAAAATTATGAACAAAGTCTTACTATTTTTTGCCCACAGTAGTATATACATTTCATGGAATACGCTTGGAAAATTTTGGACCAGTCCAGCCCGGTTGTTAGCTGGTTCCCAGTAAGCTTTCTACCTCCAATTATAGGGAATTCTTTATCGACATTCAAAGCTTCGTTGCCATGCGGTCCAAGCGGGATGGTTGTGTAAGGGGGATTTGTGATGCACCGAAAGGAGATTTGGGGGTATTTTCCATTCCGTACACATTATCCAAGAGGACCCCCCCCCCCCCCCCCTAGCAGTCCCAAGTGTGTGTTGTTTAATTTTTATACATGGACCAAGTAGCACAAATCCTTGGCATAACCTTGCGATACCCTTGTTTTTACCTTTTATAAAAAACAAAGTTGTCCTAAGCTTACGTGTTACGTTGGGCTCACGCATTTGAAAATACTTATGATGTGCGAAAAGTATAACGATATGAAAAAGGGAAGTGTTATGCGATTTGTTTTAGAAACTCTATATACCGTATAAAAAAATTTCCAATAAAAATCAAAATTCTCGTGGCTTTTACAATGTTAATATTTAAAATGAAATACAGAAAAATGAAACTGAAAATAATGAACATCTAAAATAATAGTTTCAAAAATTATTTTTTTCGAAGTTGGAAATTTGAAACATATCTTGCTGTTGAATTTTTCCCATTTTCTATCTTTAAAAAAAAAATACATATAATAACATACCGTCGAAATTCACTTCCATCTTACCTTCGACAAAAAGGTAAAAGGAATTAAAAGAAAAACTGGGAAAGCATGAATATAATTCATTTCGTTTTGAAATTAGAGGTTCACTTTTTGTGCTAAAAACAAGAGAATTTTATTCTGTGTTATTAAAATATGGTATTAAAAATAAATGAGCAAAACTTTTTCCCCTAAGTCTATAAGAATTTTATCTAGGAAAGAAAAGTAATTATTTTCTAGATGTTTTGTTGGATATGAAACAGAATTAGCTATTTGTGAATATTTTCATTTGGTGGATTAACAATAAAGGAATAAAGTTATGTTTTAAAAGATTTCTTTTTGTTTGTTTGAAGTGTTGTATAAAACAAAATTTATACTTAGAATTCTAAATGCATTAATCATTACTGAAAAGTATACTTTGTTCGATATACATATTAGATACCTTGATATCTATTGGATATATCATATTACATCTGTTTTTTAAAAAGTCAAATAAGCATATTATGAACCAGAAAATTTATTTAGTAAATGTATCTTGTATCTATATTGTACTATTTCGATATCAATTATAACGTAAAATTACTGTTACAACGTATGTTAATTTGACACTGACAGAAAGTGGAAGTTTAAGTGCTATGAATCAGAGAGTACATGTTAAGGAGCGTTACTTGTACACATATTCAGTTCAATATAAAAGAGGAAAAAAGAGAAAGAGTTACGTATCAAAGTACCTTTATTAGGAAGTAGTGGCATACGTACAGGACACAGAATCAATTCATTGTTATTGCCCAAACTATAAAAACCTAATGTGAAGTTAAATATAATAGAAGAGAATGTAAAACTAAAGCTCTTTAACGTGCTTTACAGCAGTGCTTTAAAGTGAAAATACGGCATTCCACAATAGTTTCTGTCACTGAAGTGCTTAAAATTTGGCAGTCTTGAATACAGACATTTTTTTCGGGCAGGGAATTTTGCAGCTCCATCGAAGGGGGGCAGTATTAAGTTCCATGGGGGAATTTGCACTTTTAGGCTATACCAAATACAAATTCCGGGGGTGGGTTGATGCTCCGGTGGTGAAAGTCCCTCTCCTCGTCAACCACTAAATTCTCTCTACAATTTTAGTAATTTTTATTTAACTCATTTAATTTTAGATGAATCTAGAAAAAATGATATGCGATACTTGCGTCTAAAATCGAAAGTCTTCACTTTTAATTATCAAACTCGCAAGTTCATTAATAGGCAACTTGAGGTAATTCAATCTAAAAATTACCTCAGGAGTAAAACAAGATTCCGCTAGTATTAATGTTATCAGCAATTTATTGACCACTGTGTTTGTACCGGCTGTATATTAGCCAATTTTTCCTATATCTTGGCTATTAGGTGGATAATATTAGCATGAAATATTGCCACAACATTGGCGTGTTTACATTTTGTCAATATTGGTACAATATCGGCAAAAAATAGTTAGTCATTTCGTTGCTATTATTTCCAATGGAAAGCAAATACGGTAGAACCTCACTCGTTGAATGCCCCACTTGTTGAACAATTCAGTTTTCAAGAAAGAAATTTGAGCGCTCTTTGAATAGAAATTCGATTTTGGCCAGTGAGGGTATCGTCACAACACTGTCAGAATTATAAGATGTAGCAAAATCGACCGAATTAACGTGTTTTTGCTTTTGTTCTAATCTTTTGGTTTTTTCATGAGCTCAAACCGCACATACATAATCAAATTCATGCATTTTGAGATTACTGTACGGCGAGACTACTGAATCCATTCATTTTTTTTTTCTGATTTTCTCGGGCGCGAGACAAAAATACATATGATATAGTAATCCTGGTGGTCACGAATATCCTGGTGGTCATTTTGAGGTTTATAACAGAGAGACTACTAGAACCTTTTCATCCTAGTCGTCTAGAAATGTAATAATTTAAACTCTTGTCTTCCTCTTCAATCTCAATCCATCCAAAGGCTCATTAATAAATGTATGTGCACGATTTTTGTTCAACTTTATTAAAATTATTATAAAATTATCATTGTGTTGTTTAATGTGCAGTAATTTAATATATTTTTATATTTTACCGTACTGTACTGCACAGTGTTTTGTTTCAAAAAGTTAGATACAGTAACTTGGGCGGTGGGGACTACTAATAAATTTCACTTTCATTGTATTTTGAGGGAAAATTTTATTCGGTTCTCAACTAATTATTTCGTGCGTACTGTGTTCGAAAACCAAGATACTACTGTATTTAACCCGTGTTGGTATTTTATTGGAAGTATTTTTGATGAATGCAATATTAGCACATTATTGGTTTGCTTAATAGGCTAATATCGCACTGAAATTATCTCTGTAGAATATAAAGTCGTAGCTATGGAAGTCTTAATTTTTTACATAACTTTTAAATTTTAATTAAAATATTTACTTTTAATATAGTTTTACAGTATTTCTTGTTTAATGTTAAGAAGAGGAATTAGCTTTGAATGAAATGAAAAACAAAAATCGATTTTTTTTTTTAATTAAGGGATATGTGTTTTCTTAAGAATAAAAATTAAAAGAAATCTCTGACAAAGAATGTTTCTTCTGAGTTAAATCAAGCGGTGCTCATTGCATAAAGTATTAAGTACTGTTGTCAATTTGCCAGGGTAATCAAGCAGAAACATCAGGATTAAAAACAAAGAGTGATTTAGCGTAGCGTAATCTAATTTTGATAATAAATCGTGCTCTGAAAACATTAGCATCTAATTTAACAATTTTGCTTTCGAAGACGAACATAAAGATTTTTTTATTAACTCGATTATTAGATTATCCTTCGTTAACAAATATTAGATTAAGCATTCTACGCTAGTATTTTTAACATTTGAAATTAGTTCGAATTTATTTCATTCTCTGTTGGGACATAAATATAAACAAATTTACGTAATTATATATGTAGCATACTTATATTTGGTCGGAAGATTAAAAAAAAAAATGCTAAAAATCAAAGTTAAAATCAGGATTTTGGAAAAGCAAATGGTGTCATTTTGTTTAAATTACAATATCATGATTTTAATAAACAAACTAAAGAGGTATTTATCTCGGAAAATACGGATATCTTGAACTTTCGGCTGATAGCAAAATGTTTAGTAACGTCATTAAAAATTGTTTGAACTTAATTTCATGGGGTTTTATAATTTTTATTTCGTATTTCTAGTAATATAAGTAAACTATCTTTTTTAGTATGAATTAGGTGGCTCAAAACATATCAAGAATAAACACTGATTTTGCAGTTGGTAGTAAAGGAAAGTTTTTTAAAATTGTGTAATATGTCATGGTATTTAGTCCTACTTTTCTTTTAACCACATCATAATAAGTTTAATTTTATTTTTTTTAATTTAAAACATAAATATATAAAATAAACCTAAAATATATTTTGAATGTCACACCGCAGAACGGAAAGCCCTCCTCCCCCAATCTTAGAACTGGTCATTTCAATTTTGGAAAAGAGCGAAGAAATATATGGATGCAATTGAAAACCATTAAAAATATGCCACATCTGCAGATATTCATTACGCACTAGAGCACAGTTTAAAATTGTAACAGTCTAGTGGAATTTAATTCATTTTACAAAAGTTGTGATTTAAATAGCACATGACTAATTTGCATTAGTAAACTATCCAGTTTGACCAATTCCATGAGTATGTTTGTCAGTAACCACACATGACATTAGTATACAGGAAGCTGGATTCTTCGAATGATCCGGTGCCTGGCAGTAGACGCCGCGATGATATGTGTCGCTACCTGTATTTTTTAACATATTTGAATATATAGTAGGGTAAGTTATCAATTATTGATATTGTCAAAACATAGTTATAATAAATTAAGCCTTTTTTTAAAATTAAAAGTGATGCAACCGCAAAACGTAGCACTTGTGTTTTCTATAATAACTTCTCTTATTATAACATGCTATACCACGTCATAAAAAAATAGTGCCACAACTTTAAAACTAGACTTGTAAACTATTAAAATTATTAAAATGTCCTGCGTAAAATCGCGGGTTTATACTTTACGTTATTTCTTTTTCCGATTTTTTAAATTATTTTCCAATTTCTTATACAATGGTATTTTTATAAGTAGGCCCAAGTCTTCGCATTCGCAACCACAACATTTATCCTCTATTCCAAAATAAACGGTGATATGTGGCTTACAATGTGGTGTTATAGAGGGTGGCCCCAAAAAGTTGAAATGCGCTTTAATTTTTTACCTGTTGGAGATGATAAGGCAATATAAACTACAAAAGTGTTCAAAATAAGATAAGAAAACGTTTATTTTAATGCAACAGTACACTTTTAAGGGGACTTGGTACCCTTCATAATCCTTCTATGTTCTGAGACTGACTAATGTGTAATCGGATTTTCGGATGCTATTAATTCTCAAGTAAACATTTTCCGCTTCGTAGCTGCGTAACAGATTTTATACATGCAATATTAACAAAATAATATAAATTTTAATGTTAATGCTGTTAATTTATCATATTTGTTGAATATGAAAAATGCTTACGGGAGAATTGATAGCATTAGAAAAACCGATATTTCGGGTTGAAAAAACTGATTCATACACTGTAAAAACTACTCGGAAATGTTTACGAAAATTACAGGTAGAAAAAAAAAAAAAAAAAAAAAAACTTTTCTTTCCGAAATGTTTCTTTAAATCTCGGAAACTTATGGGTTTGGAAATATCTTTGTTTCTAAGGTTTCTGAAGATAAAGGAATGTTTTCACAATCGTTCGTAACTCGGAATAGATTATATTTTCCAAACCTTAAGAAAGATAAGATGTACATTAAGAAACATTTGTCTTTTTAAAAATGTATAGCTAATAATGTATTTCACCATATATTTATCTTTTGTAAGTTACAGAATTCTGCCTGTATAAAAGTATATTTATGAAACATCAGATCAACATTATAGTCACTGATGCCTTTTTTTTCTAATATAAATCTGAGAAAACGAGAATATTGTCCTTTGCTGGAAAATTGTTTAATATTATATCAATGCTCCACAAATATAAGAATTATATAGAAAATATTTCTATACTATTTATTAATATTTTCTGTTACTGGAAAGTAACAAAACATATAAATAACTGTGATAAGCTTTAAAAAGAAATGCCAATGCATTCCATGTAGTCACACACAGATTCGATACATGCGCCATAAGAAGTAGTTTGTTCAGTTTTATTCTTCTGAGTATTTGGATGAAATATTTCCAAACTGTACGGGCGCATTTATTAAACAATTTATTTTTAATCTATAATATGTGAAATGGAGTCATGCGATATTACACGTATATTTATCGACAAGATTGTTTTTAAGTACGTATGATTAGTTAAATTTGAGAAGTCATGGGTTAATTTTCGATACAACTGTACAAAATAACTGCAGGTTCTTTATCTCATATTTTAGATTTTTTAAACTGTGTAATGAATAATTTACGATAAATAGAAATACAATTATAACATGATTAATCTCTCTTCTATAGATAATATTTTTTTCGCCATTAATTTCTTTTTTGTAAGTTACAGAATTCCCCCTGCGTCAAAGTATATTTATGAAACATCAGATCAACATTATGTTCACTCATGCCTTATTTTTCTAATATAAAACTGATAAAACGGGAATATTGTCTTTTGACCAGAAAATTGTTTATTATTATATCAATGCTTCACAAATATAAGGGTTACATAGAAAATATTTCTATGCCATTGATTATTATTTTTTTTTGTTATTGGAAATATAAATAACTGAGATAAGCTTAAAAAAGTAACACCAATTTTTGTGGTAATAAAAAAGAAAATGATCTAATGCTGACTTCGGATCTTTTTTTATTGCAAGCAACGTAGGGAATTCATTAGGAAGTTATTTGATTATCTCTACGTTTCTTTTTCAGTCTCCAATAAACTTCCAAATATTTATCATCTATGTCAGAATGGATATCCATTTGTTTGATTAATTCTAATTTTATTTTGTTCTGAACTTTAGAATATATAAATACGCAAAAAAATTTATTAATTAATAAAATAGAAAAGTTGTTGTTGTTGTTCGTTTGGTAGCTATACATTTTTAAACATACAAAATTAGAGCTGTTAAAAAAAGCTAATATTACTTAATTAGAAAATTTTGTTTAAAAGATAATGCTTAATATATTTTTTTTTTCAATTGGTCAAACAGATTATTGGATAAATTTAATACTTTCGAACAAATCTGTAGAAATTTTACATGTGAATTCTTAATACTAATTTTATTTTCCTCTCAACATTTGGAAATTAAAAAAAAAGAAAAAGAAATAAAAATCTTTATCAGTTTCTTGGTTTTACAGCTACATTCTCAAACAATGAGAATTAGAGGAATTAAATGAAACTAATCTTATTTTAGCATTTATTTTTGTGGTTCTGTTTTTTTTATGTTACGAACCAGAGGAACTTTAGACTTTTTGAAAGAATCTATGAATTTTTTTTTGAAAAAGAGACACATGTGAACAACATCCAGTTATTCTAATTAACACGAGGTAAAAATATTTTAAAAATCGTCTATAGTTGATATTACTATTATCAATTATTGGCAATTTTTAAAAGATTTTTATGTGATGTTAAAGAGTAAAGGAACGTTGTTTACATGTGTCCCATTTTTCCCTACATGTGAAATCTGACTACCTAGTGGTGCATTCTTGAAAGTTGGTGCCTCAAAATTAGCAAAATTTCCTCATTTTTGCGTATTTTCTCAGCTTACAACAGCTCATAGTATTTAAGGGTGTATTCAAATCCAAACTGCTTATTTTGAGACACATTTATAAATTCATTTTTGCTCTAAAATGCATCCAATTGCCAGGTTCTCTTATTCAGAAACTTTATAATGTCCGTACTGTCTCGATTTTTTGATAAAATTAGAATATATTTCAAAAAATGCTGTCAAAGTGGACATTTTGAACCGAATTTCTCGAAGCGATAGCCCTGGAAACAAAAAAAAAATTATCCTACTGTGAAAATAATTGTTTGTAAATCAATTTCTAATTAACTGAACGAAAAATAAAAACATAGGGCCCTTATAAATCTCTTCATAAACATCGCCGCCAAGTTTCATGTTTTTATTTTTAAAAATGAGTCTGTAAATGTGTCTCAAAATTTTGAGTTGTTGAGCGTGGAAAAATATTATTTTTTTGAATACCGCCTTAAGTTCCAATTTTTAAAAATATGCATACTCAGTTTTTTAGTATATAACTTTCATAAAACTTTGCTTTTACGAATATAATGAATTTCGTCCATGATAAATTACTCAGCTGAAAGAAAGTTAAATAAAAAGACACGTATATCATCACACGCAGCATCGTAGAATTCTGCGACTAAATAAGGCAAAAATTTCTGCACAGTATTCAAAATTCTTAACTGTTGGCACATATACAATTCTGACACAGCTTCTAAATGAACAATTTTATTTAAAGTACTATATGTCGAATGAAAAGAAAAATGTACTAATTGTTTTGTAAAATGTATTTTAAAGTGTGAGTGATACAACAGCTAAAATTATTAAATAATTATCTAACAAATATTTGTTGCAGACGCGAATATCGATGTTCATCAGGAAATGTGTAAATATATGGTTGATTTGCTCCTACTTTGTGCTGATGAAATTATTGGAAAAGGATTTTCATTTTTGTTCTAAAGAACACTCATAAAAATATAGGAACACATAGTTTTAACGAAATTATGTAAATAAGTCTACTGATAGCTAGCTCAAAACGAAACAGCCACAGTCTAAAATATAGTAGAAAGCAGAAGAAGAATACTTCTCAAGATATCGAAGAATAACGATTAAGACGTTATATGTCAGAAAAAGGATATAATATCTGAAATCGCGATTTAACAGATACTTCTTTTTTTCACAGTCTTTTGCGTAAAAAGGCAATTGTTCCAAGTTTTGTTTTGTGTGAAAATTTGGATTTGAAAACATAACAACAACATGATTTATCAGAATCCATAGCCTGGCGAATTATCGAGAATCTGGAATACAGACACATACAATGTAGTGTAGCGAAATTTGTTAGAGCGGCAAGGGGTGTTATTTCCAGGGTATAGAATCGATTTCAAGAAACAGGGAATGTTAGACGTCAACCAGGACAAGGTCGCCGATATACTACCACAGCGACTGATGACCGGTATCTGATGTTAACAGTTCGTCAAAAACAGAACTTACGACGCATATCAGCTGAAAGGCAACAGGACGGATGGTGTAAAGCCAAACAGTCCGAAATAAGCTTCACCAGAGTGGCCTAATGGTATGTAGGCTAATGGTATGTATTCCTTTGACTTCAGTTCACCGTGTGATCCCAAAGAAGTCGGACTACTGAACATCGATATTGAACGCAAGGTAACTGAAGCCAAGTGCTTTTCACTGATGAGTCCGATTCAGTTAGGAGTGTGACATCCGATGTCTCCTGGTATGGAGGGAAAGGAGCATCTGAAGTAACTCCACTATAGGAAAGATCACAATACAGACGAGGTAGATTAATGGTATGGTGCGTAATCAGCTTAGATGGAAATACGGTCCTGCATGTTATCTGGAATGGCCCTTTGATAACTCAAATTTATACAGACGAGATACTAAGATCTCATGTCGTACCTTACGCTGAAGTCATTGACGATTACTTTCTGTTAATCAATAATAATAATATTAGATTGTATACAGCTTGACTTTTGTCAAACATGCTTAAACGGAAACAATACAGCGTGTGGAGTGGATAGCATGCTTTCCTGATTTAAGGCCGATCGAGCGTGTCTGGCCCACGCTTGGACGACGCATTGCAGTGAGACCAATGTTTCTTGAAGATTGCACTTCTTCTTTCTTTCTATATAATTCCTTAAAGTTTTACCTACAACCTCACCGTATCAATGAAAAACATGTGTGCAACACTCTTAGCTGTTCGAAAGGTCTAAAAATCCTCCATTCTGTTCAAACAACACTTTTTTGTTGTTTACAAGTATCCAAATTGGTGCCTTGAAGCGTCTCTTCATGTTCTTGACAACATTTCAAAAAATTAAAATTCCCACACATGTTGTTTTGGTGTCTTGTTTTCTGTATCAAGCTTTAATATTATGTGTACTTCCCATACTCATGCATGGTTGTCCCGCAAGTGATTTTCTCCTCTTTTTTGCTGTTTCCCCTATTTTTTTTAAGCAGCATATGATACTTAAATTTGTCAATTTTACATATTTGCTTATAACTGCATAACTAATGACCAAGAGTGAACGTAAATCTATTTTGGGTTTTTGACCTTGCGGATTATAATAGTAACCAAAAATGCATATGTTTCTATTTAGGAATTTTTAATAATAGCATTATTAATTAATAATTAACATTTCAAAATCTGATTTATCCACAATATGCATGAGCTATTTATTCAGCACACTTTTCATTGCAAGAAACATTTTAATTTTAATCTAAATATACCCTTATTACTTCCTTTTTTACATATTTTCATATTATATAAAAATTTAAGGTCAGAATGGAAATAATATTTTCTTGCAGTTTTTTGGCCATGCTGATTTGTAAGGAAACTAAGAAGTGCATATTTCTGTTTATGATTTCTTAATAAGTGCAATATTAGTTACTAATTAATATTTCACAAATTAGTTAATATAAAATATGCGCATAGTATTATTATATAAAAAAGTAATGAAATATATAATTTTATTATTTAAATATCCAGCTGTCTTTTTAACATCGATTGCTTCATTTTTTAATAATTTATATATCAATAACTAATCATTAAAAATTCATAAAAATTTGTAATTTTGCATTTTTTTGGCATATTGAATTTAAATAAGTAAAAAAAAATACGACGTTTTTCTTAAACTTTTAAAAGTTATGTTCAGTTTTAATATGTAGATGACTCCAAATTGCAAAATAAACTACATATCAGCGGGGAAGACCGAGCAAATCTCGGTTAAAATTAGCTTAGTGTTCAACTCGATTTGACAGTAAATTCTCGCTGTAATATTGCTATGAAGTATTTTATTTTATAACAATATTATTTACAGAAACAATCAGTATTAAAACTGTCATATTTCTACATTTTACATTACTGGTCTACATTGTACATTACTGTTAGGGATATTTACAACGAAAGGGTATCGTTGAATCATGTATCTCGGCTCCTATTGGGGATTTCTAGAAAATTCCTTCAGATTCTGAAAACCATTTTTTTTTTTGCCAAATGCCGTTAAAATTTGGCTAAAAGGGGCGAACGTGGCGACATTCTTTCCTTTGGCGCCAATCATGTGTTGTGGCACCGATAATCTTGAAAGTCGATTTATTCGCCAATGTCGACAACATTTGGCCACATTTAATCAAATATCACCAAATTTGGTGAAATGTTGCCAAATTTGCGACTTCCTTTTAACGTTCAATAACTTAATAACTATTTCAACTTTCATTCTCATTGAAATGCATTGACCCGTAGCGATCCTAAAAGGAGCCACTAATCGAATTTCCTCGAATATGTGACCTAGCCCAATGATTTTCTCTGTACCCTAAAACGATTAGATACAGAATTTAGTCATAATCATTAAAGCTGTTTTTTAGAAAAAAATTGCATATATATAATATATATATATATATATATACACACACACAAGATTTGCTCGTATTATAATATATGCTATAACAATAAAGGACTTTCTATGGATTAAAACGATATTGTTCTCTTCTTTAACCGATTTCTAACTAAGGAGGAACAATTCCTTTGTGTGTTTATTTTATGTATATCCACGCATAACTTTTTAATTAATGTTCTGATTTCCATAATATCCTATTGGAAAGATCTCATTATATATTGGTTGTCTCATTTCAATATCACTAGGATCTAAAAATGCATGTTTTCTGTTTTTTTTTTTTTTTTTTTTTTTTTTTTTTTTTTTTTTTTTTAGTAGGCTTTAACTTTAGTTCTGTTGAGTTAGGGACGGTGTCCGGCGCAGTTTTGACTTTTGTAGGTCTGATTTGATAAGCTGTTTTTTTCCAAAAGAAAGTCCACAATATGTTTTTAGTTAAAAAAGACAAATTTGAATATAAATGTGCATATATGTATATGTTTATACTTCTACATAAAAGATTAAATTTATATTAGACATATAGTTATATAGTATTTTTACATAATTATAGAGGATATTTCACATATGGATTTAATTTCTTTCATTTCAGTGTTTCGAACGGATTTGATTTGAACTGGGTAAGGTTCTAGTTGGGTTTCGCATGGATTTCGTATAGAATTTTTAGGTTCGCGATTTGAATAACAAAACACGATTGCCAGAAAACACGAAGGCAATAAACGATTCCCTGAAGTCGCTTTTATTTTTTATTAAACATTACCTGTTCTTGCATGAATTGGAATTAAAATTATAACTCACCTTAGTTATTTTTTTACATAGATGTAGACATATGCAGATCTTATGTTCTGATTAGGGATGTTTCTTTATAAATTCCATTAAATGAGATCAAACAGTTAAAAATAGAATGCTTTTTTCTTCTTATTTGAAGAAAATCCCGGAAGTGATTGGTTTTAAATTCTTTTGAGAGATTTTTATTTTAAATCATTTTGAATTTTATTTATCATGTTATTGAGTGAAACAGATCTACAAAATATCATTTTATGGGAAAGAAACTAATGACAATATGTACGTACAAAATTCTTTCGTGAACTTAATAAAAAAGGTAGACATTCACTAAATGGATATTACTTTTTTATCACTGTACGTGCCGCTTTTTGAGGACTTTATATTTAATGAACGATGAAATCGAGTATCGATTCAAACATAATCGTGCTGAGTACCCATAAATAAATTTTAAAGACATAAAATCACAGATACATATCACGTCAATGAATTTTTATTAACCTAATCCATATCTGCCATTGTAAAGGAACATTTTTAGTTACAGATCGATTCTTTTATACTATGATATTCAGAAATGATCATAACCTTAAATTTCTTCGAATGATATGGTAGGAATAATCTCCAATACAATTTAATAATAGTATAGATATGTAGAAAGTCGTGTTAAATCTGATTGAACAAAGAGTATTGTGTTGAATAGGTAAAATTTTTGTTTTTCTGTCAGCTTCAATATTTTATAAGTTTTTCTACTTTGGACTGAACACTGTTGAAAATGCATATTTAAAAATTAGAATAATGCATTAATTTTTTATTATTTTCTCGCCTTATAATGCCTTTTTGTCTCTGAGTATTTAAGTCTAAGTTTTTTAAGTTATCTATTTCCACGCAGAGAATGATATGTGGTAAATGTATATTTTCATATTTTTAATCTAAAAAAGCATTTAACACTGCTTATTTTCAAATAGATTTTCATATAATATGAAACTCAAAAGATCAGAAAGGAAATAGGATTTTTTGGTATATTTCAAATATACTGATTGCAATGTGAACTAAAAAGTTGCCATTTCTTTTTTATGAAATTAAATAATCACATTCTTAACTAATGATTAATATTAAAAAAAAAAGTTGAATCAAAAATATGCCTGCACATTGTGCTTATGTTTTTACAAAGAGTTATATAAAACAAAAATAGTGAAATACGTAACATTTTGTTCGCGTACGCATTATTTACGAAATTATGTACCAAATGTATCAGAACTTCTCGATGTTTTTCTTGAGAGAGTGGATATTTGTTATAATGATTGGGCCACAATGTCTCTGGACCTTATTTCCATTGAGCATGTTTAAGAACAACATACTCGAATTAACACCAAACAATTAATTGTGGGTATTTACAGTCGTACCATGACGCCAACCTCTTCCCAGGATTCTCCAGAAGTTAAAAGCGTTCTTTTACTTGAGTGAAATATGTTGCCGCAAGCTGTCATCAACAACCCTTCTAAAAGTATGGAGGGCTCGTTTTACAACTTGTATTGCTGTACAGAGTGGCCGAACTACACATTAGCATGACTGTTCTATAGATACAATATGTAATATGTTTTGATCATTTTTAATGTATTGTTAGGGACGTAGGAAGAATTGCCGAAGGTTTTTAAATTACTGATTACTCATGCCAGTTACAGATTATTTATGCCATATATAACGTATTTCGCTAACCTCTGTCCCGAGCTCCCTCTTGGGGATTCTGTCTAGGCTCCTTTGGTGGAGAAGATGACCGAAAGCCAGGCCTTCCGCGGACTCTCCGCCAGGTTGCTCCGAATCGCCCTTTTGAGTAAGGAAGAAGACCGGACTCTCGACACATGGATATGTTTCGTCGACACGAGGGAAGCAGTAGCCGACGAATCCGTCCCTCATCGTGGTGGGGCAGTGGGAAAGCAATGTCTGTCTAGCCGGAGATGCCGATTCTACTGGGTCTCCCCCTCTTTGGGGCCGGTTCTCGGCTGCAAGAGCATCAGGCCGTCTTCCCTTGAGGTTCTATGTGTAGAGCCTTGGCTTAGTGCCGTAGTCGGTTCATTACTGACATGGGTACGGGACTTGTGCTCTACGGGAACTCGGGATGACAAGGTGGTGAAAAGACATTCGCGTAGACCGAACCCTCGTGCCCGGAGCATTTGCGTCCTGGGGGGGGGGGGTGACGCGAGTGGCAAAGGTTAAGCTAATACGGATCGGGCGGCTGCAAAACTTATCTATGAGAAGACGATGGTTCGGACGGGATCTGTTGAACATGGATTACAAGGGATCAATTGTGACGCCCGACGGCAGGTGAGACGGCACGACGCAACTCTCGGTGTCGTGCAGGCGGTTGAACGTAGACGGTCAATGCGGGTTGGTCTCCGTACGAGCGTCCCTTATGATTCCCCTGTAGCTGGATCGGTTGGACGTCGCCCTCGAGGTCTGGATTGGATCGAGGCTGCCCGTTGGGACCAGATGCGAAGTGACGACACGGGGGCACGGCACTCAGCCTGCGATACGTGACTCACGCCGATTTTCTGGGAGGGGATTTGTGCTTCTCGATCCGATCAACCACGAGGAACCGGACCGGTGGATTGTCAGTAAAATGGCGACGTTCGAACCTGAAATCAAGTCATGGGCCGAAACCCAGTCCGACATGTCTATGTGTAGCCAGGACTTTCTGCGTCTGGCGGGCGGATGAGCAGTAGTCCTACCCTAAGTTTAATTCAATATTAATCTCGATCGGGCCCGCCTCTTTGGCGCGTTTGGAGGGAGTTTCCACGTCCTCCAGAGTCCGATAGTGGTGCCTTCGTATCTTCCGTTTTTGTGTTTGTACTTGTGTTTGTGTTTTATATGTGGATGATCTGGAGAACGGAGTCGATCGGGGATCTCCTCGTATTCCGCTGCGAGGGTTTGCCGAATGCAAAGCCGTTCGAAGGGGACGACCAGCCGAGTCACGTCTGTGTGAAAGGACCGAGATTCCTCGTGGTCCTGGGTCAGCGAGAGGCTCCTACGTCACACGTAATGACGACCCACGGAAGAAGAACAAGTCGTTCGTCCTTCTATACGCTCGATGATCGGACGCCATGGGAAAGCAAGGGTCGTCGGGAAGCCTGGCACATGACTTAGGGATCGACTGTCCTTATGGTGTTTCGGCGACGAGGTCGCTGGGTTGTTTCGACGGTTCATTGAGTGTCTGTGTGGAGTTCTACTCTGAGATGTGGGATCCTCCACGCACCGTAACGACCTATGTCGTCGCATGCTGGGGTAATGAGGTTTGGAGGTTCCGCAAATGGCGGTCGTCCGGACCGGCCGGTGGCGCACTCGGAGAATCTGATGTGCGCGTGAAAGGTCACTTAGGACCTGGATCCGGTCGTCGATTGACACACCGGGCACTCCTCCGAGCGCAACCTAGTTTTATTTCGCTAACCTCAGTTGTAGGTCGCAAGGTTACATCCTATTTTAACGATTTTGTTTTGCTTTGAAGTGAAGTGCAGTGAGCTCTAAAAATTATATTTAACAATCTTTGGTTTTTAATGTTTTAGCATTTTTGTAGCGTATAATTAACTCGGACTTTCCATTTTTTATTCACGTGTAAAGAAAAAATGCCTGATCTGAGTCTCTAAAATATCTTATGTTTGATATATTGGCAGTATATGTTGCTGTAGTCTTGTATCACTGGGATGATGCGTGTACATTTTTAGATGAGATGGATGTTAGAAATCAGCTCGCTTGTATAGAATATTTTTTCAAGCATAATGACTTCTTCAAATTTTTCTGGCTGCTCTATCGCATTCATTAGCAATACAGCTTACAGAGCTTTATCTTAGATAATTCTTGACAGAAAACCAACTGTACTATTTCCATAGATGTTTTTTTCCATACTGTGCAGTCAGTTTCTATCTCCTGTAAATGTCTGTCAAAAAACAAATGCAACAAAGCTTAAACGAAAATTTTCCTGTTGATGTATACCCAAAGGAATGGGTGGAAGTAATAGAGAGCGAGTTAAATAAAGCTGACCAATATCTTATTAACAGTGCTTACCGAAGATGTGTATAGTTGTGCAACAGCATTTTCTAGGCAACAAGGTGGTGCATTTGAATTTGGAACTTCAAAAACTCACCAGTTTCCTATATGTCAATAAATTCCAGAGAATATGCTTAAAACCAGCCTCTACTCAAAATATTTCTTCAGAAATAGTTTTTGTAGATGTTGTCAATTGTTTTTAACATTCTGGAAGATATGGGTTTGAAAGTGTATCAGAAAACTAGTGATTATCCACTTAAAAGATTTTAAATGATCATCAATGGAGAACAAGTGAGTTGAAGAAAAGAAAAATAAACAGATGAGATTAGAATTGTATAGTATTCATCTGAAAAAAAAATGCTCGAACAGCGCAAATATATATATATGGGGAGGATTGTATAGGACAGAAAATTTCTTAACTTATAGGCACAGTTGAAATTAAAATATAGTAAACTCTGTGTAAGATGGGACCAAGAAGCATTTTCGTCGTAGATAGTATTCCGCATTAGATAGAGTATACTGTATTGACAATCGTTCTGTGGTACATTAAACAGATTTCTGTCTTCTTTAGACAGAGTGTACGGTATAGTTCCAACCAATTATGAATAATTTGAGAAAGTTACCAAACAAGTGTAAAATTAAGGTGATAAAGGAAAAGTTCTTAAAAAATTAACAAGAACAGCAAATAAATAAATAAATAAAAGGATTTCTAAAGTCTAAAACAAGACCTTACATTTTTCAAACAAAGAGAATTAAATTGGAGAAAAGTACCGAACAATTTAAATTAAACAATTATATTTATATGGCTATAATACCAGAGAAGTTACAGATATTACTTGTGATATAAGAGCTGTGATGAGTTGAACTGCTACATTTACTAAAAATACAATATCAAATTTGCTACTATATTTTAGGATGAAGAATGCGGTGATGAACAATTATCAGAAAAGGGGATCAAGATACTGGTACAGACACAATAAAATACATGAAAATAATTAAAAATTATTCTAATTTTTATAGGATATAGCCTGTATAAGATGATGTTTACAAAACTAAACTGGAACAAACTCTAATTATTTGTTCAATAATAGGATGTTCTTTCTACAAAAAATATTATTTTCATGTTGTCCAATCATCTTATAGTTAATAGTATTGCTTTGGAAAAAAGTTAGTTTAACTTACATTTATGTTAACTTAGACCGTAAAATGAAAAATTAAAGAATACTACAATTCTATTACCTTCTTAATGATACATATTTTCGAAATAAGGCGTAAATTATTGAAAAATAGCGCTAATTTGAACATATTTTAGAGTATTCATGTAAAGTGTGAGATGTCATATTTCTTAACACAATACAAATTAAATAGATTCAAATTTAAATTCCATAATTTCTTTCCCAAAGAAATGTTTCCCCCACCCTTCTACTACTGTGTACATTACAAAAAATTTATTTTTTTTGCTTGTTATATTGCTATATGACGTCTCATAGTGTGAGGTTTTCATGTATAACATTTCATGTTCTTTTGTTGTATTTCACATATAACGTATTTCATGTAATTTCATGTTTTTGTTCTGCAACTTGCTTATAAATTTGATAAAAAACTGTTTCCTCCTTAACTTTTGGCGAACGGTGAATTTCTATAATTCGATATCTATCAGCCACATGAGTAATTTACCTTTAAGATCATGAGCACTAATTTGCTTTAAAAAATATCTGTTGACATTAAGTTAAAATCAAAGTTTTCTTTGTGTAAAATTTAAAAAATAGATTTATATTAAAATGATATCGCTTTTATCTAAAATATTTTCGATGGTATAATTCACTCTACACTTCTTTGCTTAGAAAGAAGAGTTAAATCAAAAACTTCGTGCTGTTTTTAATTTAGTTTGCAGTGTTTCTAAAATGTTACAAAGCTAAAATCAATACTGTAAATATTTTTCTATGAATGGCATTATTTGAAATATATATCTGTAACATGAGTATTGCGTGTTTTATTTCTAAGTGTATTTGGCATACACTTAGGAATAAAAATGCACAACCGTAAATAAGCTGGGGGAATAAAAACTATTTGAAAGGGAAATTATAAAGGCTAACTAAGAGAATGTACTTATTATTATTTTTTTTTTTTACTAAATAAATCTTGTTCAGCATCATTAAAGGAAAATGGAAAGCAGCAGAATTTATCGATTTCATATGCATTTCTCGCATGAATATTATTGATTGCTGTGTTTAAAAACACTCTAGAATTTTCAATACATTTTGTCATGGGTACTGTAAAAGGCTGAAGTTTTTTTTTCGACAAGAGGTTTTGTTTCAGTTTATTTGTGCAATTAAACAACTGTTTAAATATTTATTAATATGAATTCACTTATTTCGTGATCATTAATTTTACTTTGAAATGAATGCATCAATATTTTTTATTGTACTGTGTTTATTTTATCACAGTATTTTATAACATCGGAACAATATAAAACAATATAATTGATAATTTTATTAACAGACTGTGTAAACAAATAAAATAATAATAATAAAAATAATTAAAAGTAGTAATAATCGCATTATCTAATGATGTTGTCATCAATGGTTCCAACAGAACATATATAAATGCAAAAAGGAAAGCAGCAGGTCAGGACATCTGAAGTATCGAACGAGACATACACCGCAATGTAACAAGTACAGCGGTAACCGCAAATCCATGACATCTACGGAAAACTTGTGGAAGTGTCAAACCACGACGCATCGTAGTACTACTAGACAAAGAGTCTAAAGCCACCCGACCTACGTTATAGTATCAAACCTAATATTTTTTTCTATGGATGTATACTATAGTAGGAAAAAACAGATGGGTTTTAGCTAAAATGAATCAGGGGTATTTTGGCAGGTTAAAGGTACAGAAAATGTTTCTAACCTACGTTAAAGTATCAAATCTAGTTTTTTAATATGTTTAATGGGATGGTGTTAGAACCCCGTATTCACTGTTGCCAGACGCTATCTGTTGGTCATAACTTTTGCCAGACGCTTTAAAGCTCCATAAATAATCGGGCAACCGTCATAGTATCAAGGCCACATTTTACATATGTTATTCGGATGAATGTTTTATGATATTTTCTAAGCAGCCAGACCATTCCGATTACTCTAACACTCTTCCAGACGCTTTTCGCTGGTGATATCTTTCGAAAGGCACTTTAAAGCTCGATAAATATTCGGGCAACCTATGTCATAGTATCAAGGCTGAATTTTACATATGTATTCGTGCTATTGGTTTATGATATTTTCTAAGCATTTTTTCTGATATTTTCTAATTTTTCTAAATATTAAAGCTTATTAAAGAACATAACCTTAAATACAAAGACCTTGTTTTACAGGTTGAAGTGTTTGAAAGTGGTTATCATAGAGAGTGTTTTTACAGGGCTAATGAAAAAAGTATTTGAAATGCAAATCTATGACTGCTATTAAAAAAATTAATTAACATGTACAAAAAAGGATTCATCTACAGCTACTCCATCGATATCCGAGTTAACTACACAGTTAGTTCAACAACAGCCATCTTTTTCGGTATCCACGCAGAATTTGGGAAGATAAATGCTCCGTTTTTCATGTGAGCATTATCAGATCCTCGCAGTATAAATTGGTCTGGAAAATTGTTAGAATAGTTATCTTTCCATAATGGTAAATTATTTGTTTTGAAATTTCTTACATTTTTCTTGCTGAATGCTTCATCTACATAAGAAACTAAAACTGCGTATGTGCTGATGAATAGCTAAACTCGAATATCACCTAAATTTACTTTCCCCACCACATTGTATTACATCACACATAAATTTTTGTTTGATATCAAATATATTTTTTTCTCGTTGTATCATTAAAGAATTTAACACCGTCTATATTACCTTATGGTTAGTTGGTGGTACTGGTAAGACTGACTGATGTATAGAAGGGTCAATTAAGGTAATTGTGAACGAATTTTGGCATTTTCAATTACTGACAGCTTTTAGGAGCACTTGGTCTATGTAAAAACTTAAATTGAATATATTGTTTCACTCCGATACTTCAATTACAATTAGTTAATGCGGCCGTGAGATGTAATTAAGTTATCTGAAATTGCTTGTTCACAATTAATTCAGATGTTTATAATTTCCCCAAAAGCTATGGGGCAATTGTGTACATCTATTTTTGTATCGGGTTGATATAATACAAAAAATGCATCAAGTTCATACACAATTTTTGTTCAATAACAAGTTGTTAGACACATTATTCTACCACTAGCTGACCCGCCGGCGTTTCCAGAGTCCGTGATAACAACATTCAATATACATACAATTAATGTTAAATGATTTTATATTTTTAAACGAAAATCTTCCCAAACGAATTTAGAGTTGCCAATGGCTTGAGCCGCGTATACCAGGCATGCAATGCTACGTATGCTTCGATCTATTTAAAATTTATATTTTTTTAACGAAAATTTTTCCAAAGGAAAACCTAATGTTGGGACCTCACTGCCTTTGGCAGCGTATACCCTCGACTTTGTATAATTTTAAATTTTTAAATGAAAATCAAACGAACCTAGAGTTGGTTGAGGATGGGGCTGCCTTCGGTACCGTACATTGGGCGTACTACGCACTCCCCAGTTTTTTTTAAATTTATATTTTTAAATGGAAATCTTTCTAAATAAACCAAAATTTGAGGATCCGTCTGCCTTATATTTTTTAACGAAAATCTATCCATACGAGCTAAAGGGCCCCCTTATAGTGATTTCAAATTTAATTTATGATATTTAGATATATCAAACTTTCAATACGAAGCAAAAGTTCCTCAGGAACACTAAAGAACAGACTTAACATAAAACATGTCATAAATCCGGCGTGTTTCTTACTATACTAGTTCTCATGTTATGCAGCACGATATCAATGATTCCATAGTTCTAGAGACATAAAATTTATACAATAACCTTACGTTCATCTGAATCTCATATGAGACTCTTAACTAAATGATAAAAAGTAGTTTTTAAAATCGTTTTTGACTAAATTTTATTTTGAGTAACATAAAATAAAAATACAGGTCTCATGTATGGTATAAATAATTTATCTTTTACACAATCTGGAATAGCGTTGTAATTATGGCAATACAAAGGCTGACTTTTCCCAAAATTCGTGAGCAGGAGCGTTACAGTTGGAGTTTTCTTTAATAAAATGAAATTATACATTTGGAAAATTTCTTTAGAGTGTTGGAAATGATGTTGAAACTATGACAAGAAAGAATATTAAATAGTAGTAAAATTAAAACTTATGGCAAAAATATATGAATTTCACATACAGAATGATAAATTGAAAGACGAAAAAATATGTTAATAGACTTGAATGTCGTGCTATACTATTAAAACAATTACCTTCATTAACCCTTTGATTACGTTTCAGGACTGGTGATTATTATTTTATTTAATCGTATCAAAATTTACAAACATCTTTCTTTGTGGTAGATTTCTCTTAAAAATATCCTGGAATAAGTGTATGGCAGAAATTATTTTCGAAAGGTGGTACAAATGGAATAAAAAAATAGCGCAATGGGACTATGTCCCGACTCGTAGACAAATGGCTATAAGACATGGTCTTTACCG
The DNA here is from genome assembly GCA_963931845.1 of Maratus michaelseni. Classification (NCBI taxonomy): domain Eukaryota; kingdom Metazoa; phylum Arthropoda; class Arachnida; order Araneae; family Salticidae; genus Maratus; species Maratus michaelseni. Next base: position 249,646,297 of record OZ007599.1, read on the forward strand.
TCGCACAGTGGGGCGTTTTGAGGATCTAGGTGGACAAAATTATTGCGTTGAAGTTTAGTTAGGTTTTTGCTGGGTTTTCGAATCTATCAGTAATAAAATAATCAAACAACGATAAATATTTGGCTTATTTAATAATTTATATTATTATTATTATTATTATTATTATTATTATTATTATTATTATTATTATTTATATTATTATTTCTTTATATATAATATTGTATTATACTTGAAACTACACATGTATTCAAAGTTTCAGCTCAATCGGATAATTAAAAGTGGTTTAAAATTGACTTGCAAGATTTGAATTAAACACTCAAACACACACTTCAAGTTAATATAACTTAATGATTCGCAAATTTTCGCAGGAGCTTTCTTAAGTTTCCAATACTTTAGGAATGGTACTTGATTTTAAAAATGCTTATTTCTTAATAATGCTTAATACTGTATTAAAATTCAAGATGAAGTTTGAAAACAAGATGGCGCTTATTTTCAAACAACAAGAGGTTAAATCTTGTGACAAACATGTGACATATGTCCAGTAAACTCCTGTTTTCAAACAAAACAGAAAAGTCACGACTTGCTTTCGAACTTACAGAAAAATAATGCAACTGTTGAAACTCCCTCAAACCAACTGCCTTCTTTACGGTCGTAGTTTATCCACACATCGGATTTTTTCGACAAAACTTGACAAAACTCGACAGAAGAGACGTTCGGCTACCAGTATACGCGGTCTTGTTAAATTCCGAGATAATCGGAAAAATGAATTTTGTCCACCTAGATCACCAAAATGCCCCACTGTGCGTCGTTTGTTTTCAAACTTTTGTAAACACATGAATTCCAAGTACGAAAGCCCCTTACGTGCAGGTCAAGGTAAATGGTCAAAATTTAAACAGATTATTAATATTGAAATTGTATTTTTGACTGAAAAGAAATCCGATTTTCTAATTTTTTTATAATGGATTTCAAAATTGTTTCATTTCTCGTGTATTGCCACTTTTCTTGAAATTCATTTCGAATCACCTCACTTCAAGGGGAAAAAGTAACGTAATTGCTGTATTTACTTGTGTATAATACTTGCTCTGTTATTGAGAACGAAAAACGAAAATAAAATTATATCTCGTAGATAATATGCATCATGATATCTTAGCATTCCGCTGGTAACATGTTTGTGGCATCTTTAGTTAGGTAACTGGGCCTGGGATGAAACCCCTCTTACCATCGGAAGGTTAATAATCCGGAATTTTTATAATTTGTTTTAGAATTCCTGAATCAACATTTTGTTTTCTCCGAAACTAAATTACTGTATTCACTTGCGTATATTTCGTCCTGTGTTTAAAATAGCATAATATTAAGGTTTCTGCAATGTGTACTCATGAAACTTCGTTTTAAAACATTTATCGACATCGGAAATTGATATCACATATTTCTTCATAATACACGAACTACAACAGCCTGTAACAGTAATATTATTTCACTTATTTTGCTTACTACTCCTGTATTCGTTCAATCGGCAATATATATACAGAATACCTCACACATTCCAATGTTCAAATTGTCACAGAGAAAACACAAATAGCCATTCGATTAGAAATTAAGTCTTTTTTTAGTTTATGTTACGAAAAAAGTTTAAAATGTCCTGTATTATTATAGTGTTAGTAATTTTTTATACTACCCATGGTACTATCATGGTATCCATGATATCTTTGTCTCATTTTTTGTCCAAAACGTATTGAAATTTCCATTTAAACAACTTCTAATTATTTTTTTTTCTAGTTCTAAGATATCAATTGTAAATTTAAAAAATCACATTTAGTATTTTTGAAGAATATATTTTTTTTAATTATTTTTTTTTAAAGTGGGACCAAGTCACCCTGGCTTGAGGTGACTTTATCTTATATCTAAAAAATCATTGAAGAAGCCTTTTAAGTCTTGTAAGACAATGTAAGCCCACTATTATGATATATAGTAATTAAAGATAATAAAATAATGTCATTTCGTCATTAAAAAAACACAAATTTTGTATGCAAATTAACGGAAAAATGAAATTTTATTCAAAAAGGACCATTATGCAAAACATTTAAAACCAATTAACAATTTATACATGGTAAGATTAATGTTTTACAAGAAACAAAACTTTAGATATAATCACTTATTTCAGGCACTGAAAAATATTTCTTTTAGAAGAAATAGGTCTTGAAGGGTTAATTTTTTTCAGGACATTTAGCATATACCTTAAAATAGCGATTGAAATTGAATATTTTTCAGCGACTTTTTTTTGGCTTAATACATGTTGTAGAAGAACATCTACCACTTTCTGCAGCGTTTTATCAGTATAATTTTTATAATTACGACTACCTAAAGAAGTTTTTATAAGTACGAGACATTATTACACCAGCACCTGTACAAAAAAGATAAATATAGACTACTACAACGTTTATATTTGAAGTAGATGTTTGCTTTTATGTTTAAAGTTTCAAAAAAGTTAAATCTATAAACTAAATTTGTGGTGACTTTGTCCTGAGACAATCTCACCCCAAATTGGCATTCAGAATGTCGGTTGTGAATAAAGTCAATGTAAAATCTAAAAATATCAAATTATAAAATCTCATTGCTTTATTAAGAAAACATATTAAGAAATGAAGAAAATTGATTACCATTTTACATAATCAGGTATAAATAACTTTTTCAAAAGTTTCCCCACAGTGAAATCACGCGCATGAAAATAAACAAAACAACTACGGTAGTGATGCCATAATTAATTTGTAAAATGCTGAATTAAATAATTTATGTTTAAGCAACTGCTCCGCTTGATCAGAATTCGGCATTACTAATTCGTTTTATTGTAACAAATTTTATTTATTACACGTTTTGTCTTAATCCGTGGCGTGGAACAAAGTCACCCCGGTTGATGGTATTGTAGTAAAATGTTTTATAACTATACTGTAAAAAAACTCAACTCAAAAATGATGATCTGAACCTATTCCTTTTTTTAAAATGCAGTTTTATCATAAATGAATCAATGACACATTCAAATGTAAGTAATTATCCGTATTTAAAAAAATGTATAGATAAATATAACCTAGTACTAACTCTATTTCACATAACATATATATAAGAGAAATTGCATAATAAAAGTTCGTGTATGATTTTGAAATACTTTGCCCGAATAGTTTGAAGCATAAAAGTTGTGCACTTCAAACTTAACGAATTGTATCTTACGATGGGCGAATCGAATCTATATATGACTATGTGTCTTGTTTATTTACATTTCTGGTAGGACAGTGTTTTATTTTGTTAACATTCGTAAAATTGAGATCACATAATAACGAAGATATGTAAAAGCGAAATATATGTTAAGAAAATAAGTACACTTGTTTTACAATAATGTAATTTAAATATTCGGAGATATTACATACTTCGAGAATATAGTAAAATGTTAACACAGTTTGCTTTTCTTAAAAAATCCTTATTTATGCTTATATTTAAGTATATTTTCGAAAAATGTCTGATTTCTCAACAATATTTGAGAAAGTAGCAGCGAAAAATAATTAAATATTTTTTTAAGTAAAACTTTTCGGATTTACATATACAATTTACATTTATGGCATTTCTATAAAATGTTCTCATAAAAAACACCTTAATTAGAATGTTTATTGAAAGAAATGTAATGATTGAATTAAAGAAAAAAAGAAGAGTAAATTAATCATCATTCACGCGATCAGATCACGCTCTTCACTGTTTAAAGAACTTAAAAATGAAGCATGTATTCGGCGAGAAATTTTATTACAGCAAGAAATACAAAACTACTGAAAATTCTTGTAGCATACAACGAAATTGAATGTATTTTTAGATCTGTTAAACTAATTTTGAAGAGAGAAAATATTTTAGAATAATTCTTCATGCAATGATTCATCTAAGGTTTCCTGAATTAGCAGGTTTATTGAAAGAAGTGTAATGATTTAAGTAAAGAAAAAGCTAATTAATTCATCATTATTCACATTCTTAGCTTTTAAAAAAACTTAAAATTGAACCATATCTTCTGAGAGAAAGTTTGTTACAATAACAAAACACAAAGCTACTTGAAATTCAAGAAGCATACAACGAAAATTGAAAGCATTTTTCAGATCTGAGAAAATAATTCCAAGTGAAAATATCATGGAAAATTCTTCATGTAAGAACTTGTATATGGACACCTGAATCAGAATATTTTCCGAAAGAAATTTTTTGATTTAAGTAAATAAAAGTAAATTAATTAATCACCATTTACGTTTTTATCTTCTTAAAGAAGTTAAAAATGAAAATGTCTTCAGAGAGACAGTTTATTAGAAAAACAAACGCAAAACTGCTTAAAATTCTTGTAGCATACAATGAAATTAAACTTTTTTTTGAGGTCTGGAAAAAACTCTAAAAAATGTTATAAAACAATTATTCATTTAAAGTCTCATATACGGATACTAGAATTAGAATGTTTATAGAAAGAAATGTAATGATTTAAATACGACAAAGCAAATTTAAATATCATTATTCACGTTATAAACTGTTTTAAAGAACTTAAACATTAAAAATATCTTAATAAAGAAACTTTATCTCAAAAACAAATACACAACTAGTTTTAAGTTTTGCAGCATACAATGAAACATAACGCATTTTTTTATATTTGGGAAAATAACTCTGAAGAGAGAAGACGTTTTAGAAAATTTTTCCACTGCAAACAACTTAACCATTCTTGTTCGAGCTAAATGAACTGACTAGTTTTCTCACCACATATTTGATTTAGTAAAAAACGGTAAACGTTTCATTTATTCAGACAAACTGTTAAGGTTTTATTGATGTCACATTTCTTCCATGAAAACATACATTATTGATGATATTATAATATTTTTATTAGTTTTAAAACAGTAGCGATTGTTTTTAAATTTGAAAAATTCTCAGGTTGTGTGTAAGGCGTTTTTTCTTTTTATGTTACTTTAACAAACGTTTAAGTTGCGGCTTTTCTTTCTTATAAACCTTGTAACTTTAAAAGTGTGAATATAGGAATCAACCGATTGCAAGTTTTTATGCAATTATGAAAGAGGTCGTCTCTTGTCTCTGGCACAAAATATATCGGAAATTCATAAAAAAAATTGCTGATTCGATCTCGGCTTTTGGAAGTTTGATATTCTCTCTAAATTTGCAATCGTTCCTTTGTAAGTTTATATTTTAGTACACTGTATATTTTAGTCAGCAGTTGGTGTTATTTTGATCCATAAATTCATTTGTCATATAATAATATGCTGGCAGAGTGTTTTGTAGCACCCAACTCAGGTACTATGTATTAAGATTGTGTAGAATTAAGAGTATATATACGTTTGTGCAATCATTTTCGAGTTATCTGTTCAAGAAACGATTTGTAAAGAATAGTCGTGTGATTTTGAGATCAGCTAAAATATGACTCAAGAAAGCACTGTCTCAAGTATTACAATGTTACAAAAGTAAGTTTAAAGTACTCGCTGTACTACAGTCTGTCTGAAAAGTTTAGGCACAATAAGAAAATGTCGTTTATTAAATCATACTAAATGAAACAAAAACGTATTAATTACTTATTAGATTCTGTAAAATTATTTAAATAAAACATATGAAAATGAATAAATGCGTACATTATTATAACTTTAATAAAAACTCATAAAGAAATGTAACTATACAGTACCTCAAAAGTTTAGGCACAATGGAAAAAATACATCATTTAACACTTTTGCACGATGCTATTTATTAATAGTAGTTTCTTTGTTTGTAAAAATTTCAAATAATGGTGCTTTTCTTGAAACAACTAGTTTTTGAAGTATTATTGGTGGCAAAGAAAATTTTTCAATAACCTCTTTTAATTCTTTAGTAGAATCACATTGCTTTCCATTCTTGTATGTTTCGTGGGTTAGGATATCTCAAATGTTCTCAATTGAGTTTTTGCCTTGACGTAAACCCGGGCAATCTAAAATGTTAACATTGTGCGCATAAAGCCACTCTTTTGTACTATGTGCGTTGTGGATTGAACCATTGTCGTGCTGAAATCTCCACTCTGAACCTTCTAAGATGTCATCAAATGGCAATAGATGTTGCTCAAGTGTCTCTTGATATTTTGTTGGATGTTGTGTCCCATGCAGAACGGCCAGAGAGGTTTGGTTATTAAAGCCAATCGCTCCTCAAACCATCACAAACTTAGCACCTTGTCGTCTACGGAAGAAAGTATGCAGCTGTTTCGCGAGGTTATGCCAGTAACAATTCCAACTGTTAGGACCATCCATATTTAGTTTCTTTTTGTGACTGAATAATACAGCGAGCCACTTGTTCCCTTATGACGTGTACTTTTAATCCCAATCCTTTTGGCATGTTTATGGTGGGATTTTAGGCACATTTTGCTAGACTTTTTTTTAACAAAGTGCTTGCATTCTCTTATGCGGCTATATATTGTGTCCAGGGGTCGGAAAAACTACTTTTTTATTATAGCGAAGTACTTTTACAACTACTTTATCGAAAATGTAGTTAACTACAACTAAAGCTACTTGTTTTAAAAAGTAGCGACTACAAACTACTTTTCAAAAGTAGTCATTACTTCGCTACTTTCAGATTTTGTCAAAAGGTTCCATTTACACTAGAAATTGAAGACACGAATTAAATAATAAAGCGACCCCTCGTTATATCGCGTCTGCCGGGATATAATTAAATAAATGCAACATGATCGAGGGCATTAGAAAAAGATAACATACAAGAAAATGTTTTGGGTTTGTCTCCAAAATGTTAATTTATACACACATTAAATTTCGTCGCAAAATTATTTGAGAGATTATAATCTAGATCTAATAATTACAGAAAAACAACTCTTGATGGAAATAATAAATAAATCTGCATATCAAGAAATTCTGAATATTAAGAAACCGGCGTTAAAACATGAAGACTTAATAATGAGGGAATAGACAAGTGTTGCCAGAAAGAAAATTAATTCATTTGGTGGATTAGTACTTGATTTTAGCAGCAAGTGTCAATGAGGAAAATCGATCATTTCATGCGATACGTTGTTATACGTTGCAGCTGAGATTCGCAAATTGTTGAGCAGAACAAATTTTGCACAAAAGAAGCAAATTTCGGGAACGTGATTTACAGAATGGTACATTTCCCACCCCTGAAGTAGCGTTAAAAGTAGCGTTGGTTCTCGCTACAAACTACGTATTTTTTGTATCGCGCTACTCACTACACCACATTATTCAAAATGTAGTGCCGTTACACTACAAACTACTGTAAAAAGTAACAGTTACAGTAGTTTCGCTACTTGTAGAGCGCTACTTCCGACCCCTGATTGTGTCCTTTGAGACATTGACGCCGGTATTATTTTTAATTTGCTTTATGGGCATATTTTATTTTGACATTAATCTTCCAATTTTTTGATCAGTCTGAACACTTGTTACACGTGGCCATCGCTCTTTTTTTTTCGGTCGAAATTCTTATTTGTGGCGCAAACTTATTATATTCCTCGCTTTTAAAGTTTATTGTTTGAGAAATTTCAATAAAGTGCTTAGCTTTCTATTTCAAATTAAAAATCTTTAATATTTCCACTTTTGTAACATATGTAGACTTAGGCATCATACATAACCAACGGAAATTGAATATTTGCTATTATACTATTTAGGAAAACCAGTTGTTTAGTTGGAATGGTTAGTTGGTTAGAACCAGTTAGCATTTTTAACATTTGCAGAATATGCCTAAACATTTGAGACAGTGGTTTTGTAAAATAAATTTATAAAACGTCATTTTTAAATAAATAGTGGTAATATAACCTTTGTTATATCTGTACTATGTTTTATTTCCATTACCTTTTGAATATTTGAAATTATTCCATATATTTCTCCTTCCAATTTTATTACCATATCTTAGTGTGTGTGTATAAACTTTTGAGACAGACTATACATATCTTATGCACTACAATAGTGATTACAAAAGTTTCAACTTCAAAATATAATGGTGTACAAAACAATAAACTAAAAATAATATTCCCACCTAACTAATTTTTTATTACTCGGCAATGCTCAGCATAAAGACAAAATTGGATAATAATTAAGATCTGAATAAGAAGTATCGATAGTCTTTTCAGCATTTAAATCATATTATTTTCATTTTAAACATCTGTGTTTACCAGATATTATCATCAGAATAATCTCCATACGGATGGGTCCGATTGAGCTTTAGTACGAATTTTGCATTTCTTAATATTTAGCAATATTTAATGGGAAAGAAATCTGAATTAATAACGAAATGTTACGCAATATAAATGAAGTATTTCCAACAAATTGTCCAAAAATCCCGAAAATAAATTAAAACGTACTACTGGTGTATACAAAGCTGTGAAATCTTTAAAATAACAAAAACTATCATTTTATCAGGGGAGATAATGTTCATTGTCCCTTAGAACCGAAGCTTGTCGAGACCCGTTTTTCAGTTTTTCTAAATGGTGAATTTTGAACAAAGTTTTTGTTAGGACGTCTTTATTTAACCCTTAACTGGGGAGATGCTGTCTCTGTGACCGCATTGTGCTGCGATATTTGAGGAAGAAGACATGCTTAGCTTGTCTTCCCTGCAATAATTATTTTCAAAACTGTTTTTTTTTTTTTTTTTTTTTTGGCTTTTCTGTCCTAAATGGAATGTTAAAAATACACATCTGTACAATTTCATACTAATATTTATGTACAAAAGCTTTATTAGATCTATAAATAAAGGAAATCTTTGAAACTGCACGCCTCCTGTAATGTTTAACTTTTTCATTTCCCCCTGTTATTGAGTAGACTTTAACTGCAGTTAACGGTTTCACAGACTGCAACTTTTTCGATTCTCACAAAATCGGCCATTTAACTAGACACTAGGGAAATTTTGTTGCGTTTGGAGCCCTAGTACTATCGTAAGAGACGTCTAAATAATTGAATTTTAATTGAATTATAAGAATTCTATACATAAATATTGGTATAGAAACAGTATTCTATCAGTTAAGAGCTTACGCTAGTCATGCAACGACAGTAGTAAGCTTGTGTCAAACCTATGGAAGCCGTCTTTTAAATTTTCGTGTTTGCATTTCAATTGTTTTAAATTATTCTTTTTGCATAGAATATCTAAGGTTGATGTCTAACTGGGTATCTTTTTTACAATTTAGATTTTGGAATGCAATAATACAAAAAATGAATACATGAAAGGCAAACCAGAATTGTAAAAAGAATGCTCCCATAGGTTTAACATTAGCTTGCGAGTGTCGTTTCGTGACTAGCGTAGGCTCTTAAAGCCTTTTATTCATCGTTTAATCAAGCAGTCTCAAAGACCTCCCATATTGTGCGCTCAATTAAGTATTATAGTAGCTATGAGATAATTTTTGTGACAATATCCTAAAGTTACAATTATGTGTTATAAATTTATATTCGAACCGTATGATTTCCTAACATGATATGTACATCATAATAAATAAAATTTATACTTATAAATATACTTGAATAGATGTCTGGAAGTAGGGTCTAAGTTACAAATTTTGGGAAGTTGGGTTTTTTGTTGGAAAAGGGCCTATGGGGAATGACTGATGAATACCCGTTGTTAAAATTTGCAATTTCATAATATACAAATTTGTTTACTTTAAATAAAAAAATAAAACAATCAACTAAAAATAATATTATTACTTTCCTTACCCACCTGACTATTTTTTTATTACTCGTCAATGCTCAGCAGAAAGACAAAATTGGAGGATAATTAAGATCGGAAGAGCGTATGTTGCACCAGGTGTTCAGTACATCGCTAATCGATGGCATTAATAGTTTTCTCCTCATTTCTGCAAAATTTTAAATTTGTAGTATAGATTCTTCATCCAGACACCCATTTATTTACACTTATATGTACGTAAAATATTAAAATTCTGCAAAATTTACAAAGTTTTAACTATAAAACTAAATATTACTAAATATCATATACTATTAAATATTATATGTCGGAGAGAAAAAGAAAATAGGAATGATAAAACGGTTGTTAAATGATTGGAAAAGTTCCAACATGGCTGATATACATAAGCTATCAACTAACATTTTTGAAAGTATCTCATAAATCGTATCAATATCAATCATTATGGTGAAGTTTCTATAACAAAAGCGCATGAAACAACAAAATGGACAACAAATTCTGTGTCACGATTTTATATTGCTATTCAGTAAATCATTTTTGCGTAAATTCTTGTACCTGAGACAACATATTAGAGTAAATCATATTATTCGTAATTTAAACTGCATTTAAATTCATTTAAGTGCAGAATAATAAAAAAAAACACTAACAATATATGTGCATATTTAATTTTTACATTTTAATGAAATGCATTAAAACTTTTAATTTTCTTTTATTATGAAAATATTCGAATTCTAAAATTGCTAATTCAAAAATCTACAATATTTTAGAAGTTTTATTGCCTCTTTTATTAAATTCACTAAATTAAGCCACATAGATTATGTTATTAAATCCTTATTTAACGAAATTAAGAGTATGAATTTTTGTAATGAATGTTTCGTCGACGAACGTGAAATATTTCACACACACACACACACAAATAATATGAGATAATGTATAATAACAATGTTTCTAACTAAAGTCGAAGCCCTTAGCAACTAACTTTATGTTTAAAATAGCTCACTCAGTGCAACGTTAAATAAGTATGTATGAGACGACCGGTTGTCAGAATAGAGGCTGGAAGCGAAAATCTGCTTTCGAAAGTTGGAAAAATATTTCTAAAAGAAATCATTACAGAAATACTTAAATGTGATGTTAAACAACACAGTACTAATATGTCAGAATGTATAATGCTGCAATTTCTCCATAAACTGTGATTTTAGTCTTGTTTAGTAAATAAATAGCTGAAACAGAAACTTCAGAAAATAAAGATTTACAAAAACGTATTTATAATATCTGGATAAATGGTAGCGGACATGGTTTAGTGCATTTTTAATATAATCGTCTATAGATATATATTATTCCATTAATTATGATAAAAAAATTTATTTGGCTAATTTCCATTAATTCACGGAAGATTCTTCAATCTAAGGTAAAGAATGACAGAAAAACAAATCTTCGTTTTAGTAAAATCACGCAAGATTTCCAGCAACTGAAGCTATTCGTAGATTTTACACCGTACGGGCAAGAAAGGTTTACTTACTCCGTCACTCAAAGACATTGGATACCACTAAATTTTAAATGTAAACTTCGCTTTATTTCATGACAGAAATATTTCAATTAAATAAGGCAAATATTTTAGTTCAGAAAAAGTGGTGTTTACCACTCATTTTTATATTTTTGAATTAAAAAAAGAAAGTGTTTAGTGGTTAAGTGAATTTCAGATTTGTCCCTTTTCGCTCAATTCATTGAAAGTTTTCTAATCTAATAAAAATGATCCAAAATGCTCAGACCAAAGCAGATTTCCATAAAATTTCCAGCAACTGGGCTGTTTGCACTTTTCCCCCTTTTTGGACAAAAAAATAATTCCGAAACTATATAGTTTTCGAAAATAATTTTCGAAAAAAAAAAAAAATATGAATTGTAACTGATAATAATAAAAAAACAAAAAATCGATTTCTAGAAGCTTCAAATATGCAAATCCAAAATTACAGCTCATTCCGCCCAGTAGTTGTTGAGTTATGCTTAAAAAACTACTCACATTGTAATGTGTTTTGCAATTGTTAAAATTGATTTTAACATAAGGAGTTCAAAAGTTTAAATTTGCATAATTCCTAAACGATCGAATAAGTTTGATATTAAAATGATGTGTTAGTATTGCAAATTTTAATGTTTGGTATAATTTCTATATGCAGATGACTTCTCGAACAAAATTTAAATATGACATTTATTAGTAGACGTTATTACTAATAGATTGGTAACAGTCACATTTTTATACGATGATTTCCAGCTGAGTTAGTATGGTGTGGTCTCTCTCTCTCTCTCTCTCTCTCCCTCTCTCTTTTGCCGATTGTACATTGTACAAAATAATTTAAAAAATATCACGCAATTTCAGTACTTTATTTACAAAAAGATAGTTTGCAAGTTCTTAGCTCAGAAACTTTAAATATAAACGCATAAAACCTGAATTACTAACCACTTTTAAAACTGCTAGATAAGATTACTCGCATGCTTATTGTATTTACTTCTTATTGAAAGTATCGTACACACTTAAAATTAAATATTATGTCAGACTAATTTCTCTAAAACAATGCAAATGGCACTAGGCACAAGATCACCAGTGTACCAGTTGTTAAACCCAGGGTCATTCCCGGATATTTTTAATTTACACTGCATAATACAACAGAGAGATGCATTAAAATTTTATAAAAAAAACACTCATCATTAGAAAACACATGAGTAAAAAACCCATGGTTTAAAATAGGTTTAAACTTGCTTTTATTTAAAGGTGGTAAAATAGCTCACAAATAAAAATATCACAAACCCACCATATAGGAACTATGTAAACTTTAAAAGTTATCCAAAATTCAAACAAGTAAGCTATCTATGTAAAATAAAAATTCTTCTTTCACGAGTTATTTTGCATTGGAATTTCAAATTTTATCTAGGACCATGGATCTAAGTGCAAGCTAATTATGTCGCCCTCGGTACAACCTGGTGTAATTTCACAAAAATGGGCTCTACTTAACATGTATAGGTGATATGTTCGTTATCGTATTTAGAACTTCTGATAACAATTAAAACTAGGTGTTGTAATTAGAAGAAAAATATTTTTCTTAACTTTTGTAAAATAATAAAACAATTCAGCTGTAAAATTTTACTTTTGTGCTTTGAAAACAGTTTTCCATCTTAATTTCTCAGAACTTTATTCTCCTGAAATTCAAAATGACTATAATTAAAAAAACTGATGTTGTCACGCACCTAGATGAATAATAAAATTTAGATCCATACATTAATTAAAAAAAGGCAGTGGTCCAACGTACAAAGGTATCCCCTACTCTTTCTATGGACAGCTAAAATTTATCATTTATCGAAAACATTAAAATCACAAGCTTTCCTCTTTAGATCTATGCTGAATCAACAGTATAATAGTTTTGTACCCCGAACACATCTTAGACGCCTTTTCAAATTCTCACACGCATCATATTTTAGGCAATCGCATTTGTTTGGATACACTCTAATTACAGTTTATTTTGTGTTAACGTTTTATTTGATCATTGTGTTCTAGGAAATGCACTGATCGCATTTTTTAAAAATAAATTCATTCTCGCATGCATAATCTTGAAGCAAATTTTTCAAGAAATGTATTATAAAATCTACAAAAAACATTAAATTTCAACGTTTTAAGGAAATAATTTATTCGCTGCCAGGCAGCATTCACTTCAGTACTGACACGCAGGCTAGACAGCCCTACTCTAGAGGATGAACCTGAATCTTTAATCCCCTGTTAGTAATTAAACATTTAAAAAGTGTATATTTCTCAATTTTATTTTCAAAAAAATCTAATATATATTCAGCAAATCGGAAAATATGGAGTGGGTACAAAATAGTTTGTCAAAAGGAATGGTTTATTATGTGCAGTTATACAGTCCAATATGAGAGTACAAATAATTATATAAGATAGAGAAACTCAAAGTTTACTTTTTTGGCAAATTTGCAATTTGGCTGCCCTTCGTTACTATGCAAATGCCCTTTATGCAAATAAGTATGTAAATGCCCTTTTGTTTGTGAGCATGTTCACGTAAATCAAACCAAATGTAGTGCTGATTTGTGGTTTCAATTTAGAATGGATTTTTGTAGCAACCACCGGAAACCTGATCTTTAATAACCCCATTCACTGAAAACTAAAACACTAAAACACTAACTAGGGGAGAAAGGACTAGTAATCATGGTGGCCATATAATAACAACTCCTCGACCAATTTTAACTGAAATTTCAGCACTGAGTTAAAAAAGTATATCTGCAAATTTATAATACAATGTTAGTAATCTGTCATTGAATCACCTTAAATAAATATTTTTTAAAATTTTCAATTAAGAAATTGCCCATTAAATTTGTGTTCACCCTGTATTTAATATATAATTCGTTTAGAGTCAAAGTGGATTATGTCCATAAAATATTATGCCTAGATATTTGGAAATACAATTAATGGGTTTTCATAGATTTCGTTCAGAATCATAAGGGAGTAGCTCATTTGTTGCTCCCATTTTCAACCTAGGAATTAGTATTTACGGCGCAGAAAAAAATTAATGTATATAGAACAAGAAGTCATCTCAAATTCGGAACTTAAAATGTACTTGATACACTTTGGTTCTGTGCGCATCGTATGACGATAAAACTATGAATTTAGTTTTAAATCCTTGCCAAAAAGAAATGTCCTTTCTTTTTTTTTTTCCTTTATCTTTTTTAGGTTATTTATTTCAGGTGTATTATGATGATTCATAAAGTGTTAAAACTGGCAACACGTTTTTAGGACTTAATTATTAAGGAGGATTCATAAAAAGATTTAAATTAATAAATCTTTCTTATTAAGTATTTTTATTAATAAATAATCAATTAATAAATCTTTCTTAATATAATCATCGTATTTTTCCTAAATTGTGAGAATTATTAAACAAAAGTTCCCAAGTACTAGTTTTCGTGACAATAAATGTCGCTGGAAAAGAACTTATCGTTTACGGAAAGAAAAATCCTGAAATATATCCAGAAATCTTTCAGAAATTCACGATGCAGTCGTCGTAAGTTTTATTTTCTTTCCCCATGATTTAGCATTCTGTACATTTCAATTCTACTAAGAAATGACCCAGCCATAAAAGAAGTAACAAACTTTCTCGGGCCGGAAATCGTTGGATTTATATCTAGAGAAAAATTAGAGGGGAATAATAGAAGTTAAGTTGCAGAGAGTTCTTGCAAACTATAAAAATGATGTTTTGCGATATAAAGTAGATATATTCATGTTAGGGAAGACAAAACATTTCTATTTGCTTATAGTTAATGTCTAATTTACTTATGAATAAGTGTTGATAAAACTTCAGAACAATAATTAAATTTTAAACGCCATCATCCCATTCGGTATTCAGAGAACTAGTTACTAAGTCAGGAAGAGCAAAGTTTAAATAATAATTCATGTATAATTGTTTGTAATAGTTGGTAATTCATTTTAATCGCAGGTCTTGGTATAATTAACCGTCATGTACTTAAATTTCCCGTATAGCACCATAAGACCAATAAACAAATTAACCCTCATCCTATGGATGAAATCACTCAATATAAAAAGATCAATCCTAAAATATTATCAAAACTACATGATTATTGAAAATAATGTAAGTAAATTCTTTATCATTACATTGTCTCATTCTAGTGGATCCAATCAGATAATTAGTTAGTATGTGGAAAATAAATATTAGGAAATAGGTTGCGACGTCGCCAAATTCGAATCTGTGTGAGACGAACGAGGTGGCTATGTGAGATTTTGCTTGTTTCGTTTAACTGAAATAATTTGATTAATTTTCCCTTCTAAAGTATTCCAGAAAAGCATCGCACCTTAAACAGAACAACAAAAAGTGGCTGTTGCATAGTATCATACAAGCTTCCTAATTTATTCACAGTCATGGTGTTTCCACTTGTAGCGCGTAAGAATAATATACTTTTTCAGAAATTAACCAAAGTTCTATAAGCCTTATATATTTAAGATTTACTGAACAAAATGACGAAAATGTAGCCTGATTAATATTTCCCTAACTGCTGAATCAACAACAATTCAAACTTGAAACAGAAAATTATGTCTCAATCAAGTAACCACTTACTTTGGAGCTTATTCCCAGCATAGCTGAACACACGTGAACGATTTCAATTTCTATATTTGTTAGTTAGTTTACATATATATCCATATTCTTTTTAAAAAATATCTCTCTATATTAAAAAAAGTAACCACCGCCGCCGCAGCCACCGCTGTCAATGAAAATTTTGTGCCTTGAAGTATTTCTGGACTAATATCCAAAAAACTATTGCATATAAAAATATGGAAATTGGTAGTTTTATAAAGAAATGTTCGATAAACATGCTGAAGTAAACAGTTTTTAAATCTATGAATTATTTAAAGATATATTTAATATTAAAGTTGGTCAAAATAGTCCCCTTAAAAAGTTTTATAGGAACGAAAACTATGCACAGGAATTTAACCATAATTTATAGGGATATAATTGACAAGCTTGCAGTGTGCAGACTGCAATTATTTTTTTTAATTTAAGTAATTTTTTGAGGTTATATTTCAATTTTTTATTCAAATTTTCATTATTTTGATGGAGATTTATTTCATATTTCAAAAAGTTCATTATTTGAATTGTTGTCAACTAAATTACTAAAATGTGTCGTTTATTCTTGGTGATTTAAAAAAATTACGTTTTATTATATATATATATACTTTTTTTTGTGCAACCACATTTTCGGCTGATAATATCAGGCAACAGAAATCTGTAATCAAGAAGCAGAACATGAAACGCACTGACCGGAAGTTTTATATGCCACATTTGTAGAATTGGATGTTAAGAACTCAAAATATATTATCGGTAACGCACAGCAGTTTCTTTTTAATGTCCATGTACTGTAAAGTTCAACATAAATTGCTTTGTATTTTTTGATCAGTTTAGCAAAAATGACTGCTAATGGCAAAGTCGCGTGATCTGTCTATTTAAATGCTCAAGCATTAGCGTAAAATGAACTCCGATCTGCACAAATGTTTTTGCGATTTTAAAGGAAATGTCTATACTTCAGTTGTTTTCTTTAGTTTAAAATAGCATGTTAAAACATTTCTCGGATTATATTTTAAAAGATCGTTAAAACTATACTCTGTTTTTATGTATTTATTTTGCTTTTCATTTATACGGATATCAGTCTAAATATGATTCTTCAATACATTAGGGGTACAAATTTCATTCTGTCAAAGTATTATGCTATGGATTTACATGTATTTTACAAAAAAATGTGTCATGTTATTTACACTAAAATAACATATTTGAACATTTCTTCAATTAATAATTCACAATATATCATTTGAATTGTTAATAAAATACTCTATTTTAGAGCTCATTTATTTGTTTAACTTCTCATGTAAAGAAATGTTAGATGTGTAAATATGTAATATTTTTAGCCCTTAAAGATTATTAACCGTAATTTCTCAAAATAAAAATCTATGCTAAGAATTTAAGGACATTTGGTAATTTATATAATAATTTATATTGTTTGCTTTAGTTTGCTTTAGTTTGCTTTAGTTTGCTTATAATAATTTATATTCCTTGCTTTGCTTTGTTTTATAATAATTTAGATAGTTAGATTTAGATTAAAATAACATTTTAAAAACATTTCTTTGGTTTGTAATAAACAAAATACTACTTGATTCATTAATAAAATTCTCTGTTTTAAAGTTATTAATTAATTATTTATTTAGAAAGGCTCATTTATATAATTCTTTGTTTATTTAAATTGTTATTCACGCGAAAACAAGAAGTAATATAACAAATTTTCAACAGTTAAAGAGAAGCATACTAATTTCTGAAAAAAATATAGTTTACTGACCTTTTGCATATATTGATTTAAATTAGTACGGTAGTTTAAAAAAGTAATTTGTAATTAAAATTAACAGTCACACAACTCGAAATATTTGTCTGTTACTGGGGTCAAGCAGCAAAAAGTAAAAAAATCTAAATTTTATTCTAATGCTAAAAATATAAGGTATGAAATAATATCTTTTTAAGATGATCCCATCTTGAGTTAGTCATAAAGGAACGCCCAGACTACCAGACTTACCCGCGGCTTCTCTTTTGGGGTTTTTCGGACTCTCTGATGTTTTATAACTTTCTTAACATGCCTAAAGTCAGAGGTCATAAGCGGACGCCATTTGCAGGTCGAACACAACTTCTTTCATTTGTTGACTCTCCTTTCTTTTGTTGATAACCACAAACCCTTTGCAAAATAATAGGAAATCGTAAAATTTATGGGTCTTCAGACAGACTTGTATAAGGCTCGAACAGTGCGTGAGACTTAAGGTTCTCTTTTGCGGTTTTCAGAATCTTTGATGTTTTATGATTTTTTCAGTATGTCTCAAGATGGTCTAAAGTTCAGCTGTCAAAACGGGAGCACTTGACAGCTGTTTCTTTTGTTGAATCTTCCCTTTCTTTTGTACCTGGCCACAAACTGATTTGAGAAGAATGGGAAGGGATTTGATTTATGCCCATCTCAGGTTGATTGAAGTTTTGCACACTAAACTTAGCTTAGACTGTAAAAATAAGCACAGCTTAAAATCTAGCGAGAGAGCAAGCAATAACACACTGCGTTAACTCTGGCTCCCTTCACAGCTGATGCTGTTTTCTCCTATTTCATTCCCTTTCAGGAAGTGCTCTCTAATCATTCAACCACTCTTTGATTGCACGACTGTTAAAATGCTCTTTGATGAAATTGAAATTGATCCTGAAGACAGATTTGTAGTCAGTAGAGTTGTTTTTTGGAATGAATAAGAGAATTTGATTTCAGGAGCTGATCGTATGAGAGCTAAATCACTTTCCCAATCAGAGGAGCTAGTTGTTTGGAGTGAATAAGTGAACATGATTTCAGGATCAGGTAAAATGAACCACCGCCCAATAGGTTCCTTTTCTGAGATCGTGGGAACCAAGGACGGTTTCAGAGAGGCAAACTGGGAGGAGAAATGACAATTTTTTTTCTGATGATGGGAATTATTTCGTATTGGCATAGGTATCGGCAGAAAAGAATACAGGGAGACAATATTTTGAAACAGATCTTCCAGTGGTCCGCAGACTAGTCTTTATTTTTTTAAATCCAGAATATAAATATAAAGTAAGATAAACTAAGAATTCTTTGTCAGAACTCCCTGCATAACTCCCCTTGAAAGACAATTTTTAAATATATCGACATAAAAGAAATATAGAAATGGGACAAATAAGAAATATTAAAAATTCAAAGCAAACTTTTACCGAGTTTTTCAAAACACAAAATTGAAACTGTTCTTCCCTTTTTTCGTCAGGAAAAAGAAAGGGGACAGAAAAAAGGAAGATAAATATCAAATTTATATTTAAAGATATTATAAGATTGTATTGAAGATATTATAAGATTATATACAGGGTGTACGAAAAGTCTAGAAACTGTCTAATAACTTGAGAAATATACATCGGATTGAAAAACGGAAAAATGCGCGGTCAGTATTTTTGAAAAATGTATTTATGGATATCAAAGTTGCCCCCTCAACTCTTGGGTCTTTCCTAGGGAATCTAGCCCATCTTTACGCAGCGTTCTATTGCCATCTTAATTTATTATACTATATTATTTTTATTTTAATGTTTTTTTGTTTGTGTGCATATGTATGTGCGACAAACATTTATACTTGGATTTACACATTTGCCTCTATGTTGTAATTATATAAACCATGTTTATATAATTTTCATTTGACTATAAATCACTTCATCTATCATTATTCAACTGCTCTCATACAATTGGAACCACATTATTGTCAATATCGCGCGTGTTTGACTTCAACCTTGGCTGTAAACCCGATTGCGTAGACTTAGCCAGTTAATTTGCAGCAACTAATTAATACTGAAAGTTGGGTCAAGTAACAGATCTGTCAACTTTCTCACATGTGAGCAACTGATGACTGTTAGTCCAAGTGAGAGTTATTTTCTACCAATGTCCACAGCTGCCGTATCAAGTGTAAGTGCCTATGATCGATGAATACTTATGGCATATGCCAGAGATACAGGATCGTCCACAAGATTTCCATTAGGACTTTGACCTTTAATAACTCAAGGCACATATCAAATTACAAAAATCCGGCCACGTTATTGTCCATGTTTTACTACTATGGTTTATTGTAAATTAAACTGTAACTGATCAAGCCATTGCCGAGTAATCGTGTTATTGTCATACTGGAGTGCTTTGCTCACCTTCGGCTCGCAGAGCTTCAGTTTACTTAAATTTGAAAAGTAATTTAAAGAAATAATAATTGTGAATAACAAATTAGTCATATAACTGTATTTATCAGCTATTTGCAAAAATGTGAAAAATAATTTCTAACAAAAGTTAAATAAAATGAGTTAAATATATAATAATTTAATAAAATGTTAAATAAGGTTAAATAAAAGGAATTTTCCGTATTTGCGCAGATGTTTCTGTGATTTTGAAAGAAAATGTCTTTAGCTCATTTTATTTTAAAATAACACATTAAAATATTTTTTCGACTATTAATGTACATTACCCCCCCCCCCCCCTCCCAGTTTCCTTTAAAACAAATACGAATGATGGCTATATCTCCTGCGTAACGTGTAAAAATAAACTAAAAGTACAGTTTTAATTCGTAAGTTCTTTATAATTCGTATGTGGTTTATTCCGTCATGGGTCATCTACAAATTAAAAATTGCTCCAAATTTCTTTTTTCAAATGGTAACTCCCACTTCTGATACATTATTTGAGTTGCTTGGATCAAAATATCTCGGATAAAAGTATAGTTTATATACTTTTTCTTTTCATATTGTTAAAAGGGGTGAAATTTTGAGGATGCTAGTGGATGCTTGAGAATGATAATTTACCTGACAATCTTTAATTTATATCTTCCCAAAAATCACCTGATTGAAACGTTTCTTTTATAATGAGATGCATTGAATGCAATCAAATATAATCTAAGCGATCTATTGATTCAAAACCATATTTTTAAATATGAAACTTATTAATCAATTCATATTAGAAAAATTATGATTTGTGAGGTACATTAATTGTACACAAGAAGTATCAATGTGGTTCAAATCATAGTTGTGAGCTTGTACAACTCATTCTTATCTTATAGGGGAAAATTTTACTTTCTGACGACCTAAGGGGACCGATTTCCGTTATCATTTATGTCAACAAAATAGAAAAGCTGAGAAAATAGCCAGAAAAATTCTATAGATTTTTTTTTTTTAAACAGTTAATTTATTTTATATATAAAAATAAAACATTTCTGGTGACTAATTGAATGCCGGCGGTATTTTTCATTGTAAGATCTTAATTTTATTTTTATAAATTTATGGAGGAATCCCTAACACATTTTCTTTTGTAACTATATGACTATTTAAGAAAAAGTATATAAACTATACATTTTTACAGTTTGCATTGATCCACAGAACTGAAATATGGTGTCAAAAGTTTGTTAATATTTTAAAAATGAAAGTCGCTGCAATTTTTAATATGTAGACGACTCCACATGACAAAATAAATTACATAAAGAACTGCATACGTATTGAAACGGTACTTTTTGTTTATTTTTACATTAATTAGAACCAAAGTTATAGCTATCATTCGGTTTTCAGGGAGGATACTGTAAAAGATGTAATTTGGATCGTTAGAAAGGTGCTTTGTTTCAGGGCTCATTTATTTAATTTCCAATTTATACGAAGATAAGTAGAAATATAATGAATGCTCAATACATAAGGTTATAAAGAATTAATTCTCCAAGTACTATACTAGGAATTTACAGAAATATTACATATATTTACTTAATTTAAAATAATATATTAAAACATTTCTTCGATTAGTAATGGCGCGATATTATTCGGATACTTAACAAAATATCCTGTTGTAAAACTCATTAACTAACTTCCAATTTATACAAATAAGAAAAAGAAATATATGAATTTTCAATGCTTAAAGATTACCATCCTTAATTTATCAAAAAATAATAAGAATTTATAGATATTTTACATAAAATTATTTAGTTTAAAATAACATTTAAAAAATTTCTTCGATTATAATGAATTAGATACAATTTGAGTTGGTAAGAAAATACTCTGTGTTATTTAACTTTTCTCGTTCATAAGAAGATAAATAAAAATAAAATGATTTTGCAATAATTAAAGATTATCAGTTGTAATTTCTAAAATACATATTAATAATTTATAGACATTTTACACAATTTATTTAAATTTTAACGGTAAATTACAAAAAAGTATTTCTTAATCTTTTGATTACGGCCCGAGAATGGCTGCTATTTTTATATTCATTCCTACCACAAATTACAAAAAAATTCTTTATGGTAGATTTCTCTTGAAAATATCCCAGTATAAGTGTGTAGCAGATATTTCTTTTCAAAAATTGGTACGAAAAAATAAAAAATAGCCGCTGGGACAACATATGTTCCGACCCCTTAATCAAAATGTTAACTTAAAAAAAAGTACTCTTAAAACTCGAAACTAACCCGCAACACAAAAGCAATATATATATAACGTATTTTAATGTAATACTTATATTTCTAATTGTTGAAATGATATACACTGAAGATAAGATAGGCTAAGCTTTATCCTAAAATCACCCAACGTGAAGGAAACCTGGAGTGTATATAATTCGTTGGAATATATAATTATTCTAAATAAGAAAATTATCATAAAGATTTAAGCTTCTCTGGACAAAGCTAGTAAAAAGAAGTTAATCTTAAAAATATAAATATGGATTTATTAACCTAATTTTAAAAAAAAAAGTGCTTAAAAGAAGCAATAGTACGGTGTTGTGTTGTTTTACGATTTTAGCTTACCTTAAAAGAAATAAATTGATAATTCGCTTAAGAAAAAGCCTTTTTAAAATTATCTCCGCTGATATGCTAATAGAATTATGTTTAAGAATGCTAATTGAAAAGACATTATATATTTAACATAATTAGTTTATTTACAATTATACATATTTACACATTTATTAAAAATAAATTAAGAGAAAGACCATTAACTGATTGCTTTAAGTTTGCTACCATTTTGCAGCATAATTAATGCTATGTCAATTTTACAATTATTAAATTTTATCTTTTAATGGTTGGAATTCATTTTTTACAAAATTACTATTAACACAAGAATACACTAAAATCAGGAAGAATTTTCAGCCCTACATGACACACACACATATATATATATATATATATATATATATATATATGTATATCATATATACAGTGTGATTCATAAATATCGAAACAATAGGCTATCTCCTTAAATATTGCCCCTAGGCACATACTTCCAATTGCAAAGTTTCTTAAAAAAAGGTGCAAATTTTGATGAGATAAGTTGCAACGCCATGGGGGGTCTATTTGAGAAAAAACAAAAATTAAATTTTTATACGGCCCCCGTAGGATGAAATTTCCAATTAGGAAATTATTCCTTATCCATTCCTGAATTAAACAAAAAAAAAATCCATCTTGATATCTGCAAAATTCACAGAGATATTAAAATCCAAAAGTCGTGACTTACACCACTTAAGCATACCTCTGAGAGATGCGATATCAGTTCATTTGAAATGCAAGTTAGGGATCGACCATAAATTTACACATTATTAAAAGTCGATCTAAGACAATGCCTTAACTTTTAGATATGAAATAACAGCGTATAGATTTTTACGTTAAACTTGCTTGAGAAATATGCTAGAGGTCTGCATGAGGCCGAGCTTGGCCCCAAGGCCGTAATCGACATGGCCCGCTGACCGGACCGTGTCTTTATTGTTCTTAGGACGTGTCGGGAAGGGAATAAGTTTTATAAAAATAGTAATAGCGATAATGAAACTTCTGTTAACGGAATCATTGGAAATATATTTTATAAATTACACAGAAATATTTTCAAAAATCGACTTTTTGTTATACAGCTTCAAAAGTTATGATGTTTTAAAACCTATTTTTCATTTATTCCAAACGACATTGTTTTTTAAAATAAATCTTTATTCGAATGTAACAATCTCATAGTATAAATAATCATTAACGTTGCTATTGCGTATTTTTTTAAATAGATGCCAATCTCCCACTAATCTTCCGTTATAAGTGTGTTTATTTGACTCAGGTTTAATACGTTCGAACCAGAAACTCTTTTAAGAAATTCAATTGAATGAAGTAATGATTCAACTTAAAACATTTAAATTAAATAAGTCAAAGATTCATTAAACAAATTTTCTAGTTTTAGAGTGGTTAACTGGTTCAATTTAATCTGCATATTACGGTGGATTAGTGAGAGGTTTGGCAGCTATGTTTTTGTCATGCGAAAACATAGTAATCTAAAAGATACTGTAAAATTTTCTTATAAATATGTATGAAGTATTCTTTAAAATAATCTTAATTGTATCTTAAGAAAAATGGGAATTTTTTGTACAAATTTCGACTTTTGCAGAAATCTAAAATATGCACAGACACCTGTCTAGATAATGAATTTAAAAAAATTAAGTGCATCGCCCATGAAAATGGTTTTTTTCGCATCATATCAATAAACCCGACCTGAAACATAAAGTGCATAAAAGAAATTTATATCTCTAATAAACTTAAATTTTGTAAATTTCGCTGTATACCAGATTTGTGAGACTAGGGTATGCGTTAAACAAATTTAATATCTGTACCCGAGAGCCAAACTATCGTAATCAAAAACTGAAGCTACAGGAAGGAGTTACTTACTCACCTGGAAGCTTTTAAAAAGCATTTACGTTCTATTAGGACCCAATATTTGTTTAAAGCTTTAAATGCATTTTTCGGCATCATAAGTTTTTTTTAATCATTTTTCATCTTTAAATTGATATAAGTCAATAACCGTTAAAGATAAATGGTTCAAACTTGTAATATATCTTTTTTAAATATTTTACTTAAATTTTAAATCGGCAAATTTGAAAAAAAAATTCACTTTTGAAAATATGATGTTTGAAATAAGTTGCATCCTTTTTTTTTAAATTTCTATTTTAAATATTTTTTTAATTAATATTTTTCAAAATGATGAATCCAAATTAAAACTTACATATTTCTGTTTAATTAAAGGAAAAAAATTCAATTCGACAAATAATATTTCGAGTTATAACAATTTTAAATTACTCTGCAATTTTTGAATTAAAAGAAATATATTTTGTAAGAAGTCTTATGATGTGACTCTGTATACAAATTATATGGCTAATCATCACAAAAAATTCAAAATTCTAACTCTATAAATAAATAAATAAATAAATAAAATGTTTCCTGGACACCTTACAGTAACACTGTTTCTTGAATTACACGCATTTCAATTTGCGTCTGATCCCTTGAAACCTCACGAATTATTAAAACGGACATATCTTCCTGAGTTTTGCAGATATCAAGATGGAATTTTTTTTGTTTAATTCAGGAATGGATAAGGAACATTTTCCTAATTGGAAATTTTATCCTACGGGGGCCGTATAAAAATTTAATTTTTGTATTTTCTCAAATAGACCCCCCATGGAGTTGCAACTTATCTCCTCAAATTTTGCAGCTTTTTTTATGAAACTTTGCAATTGGAAGTATGTGTCTAGGGGCAATATTTAAAGAGATAGCCTATTGTTTCGATATTTATGAATCACACTGTATAACAAACTCACATAGTAGGATGCACTAGTAAATTGGTGATATGGCATACTTTGCACTTTGTTATTGGCTTTATGGCACTTTGTTATTGGCTATCTAAGGTAAAGCTAGGAGAGTCTGCGCACAATTCAAAAGAATAACAATAAAAATCTAAACATTAATTTTTTGCTAAACTATCCATGAATAATTTTTACTTCATTTGTTTTTTTATGCATTTCCATTGCTATTTTGTTGTTATGTTGTAATTTGATAGAATAGTTGTAATAAAACCAAGAAAATTATTTTGCGCAATCTGTCCTTACAGGGTTGGTGTGATTGCGCACATGGGTAGGAGAGATTGTTACTAATAATAACTACAATTAAATTGTTAACAATAATAATTACACTTAAATGACATTGTTGTAAGGTTTTTGTGAACAAATATTATTGTATTAGGAGTGAATATTTCAACCTAATAATTAAAGAATCAGAAAAAGGAAATAGCTTTAAAAACGATTAAAAAATGTTAATTAAAGAAAAAAAATTAAAGAATCAGAAAAAGCAAGTTCAGATACGATTACAAAGTAACATTAAGTTACTAGATAACACGTTTAACTAAAAATTAGTCCATTTTCATTTTTACTTTCTTTTTATGCAAATTTACCAATAAGCTGCGTAATCTCTCCTAGCATGGAAACTAATGGGAACAATGCGCCATCTCTCCTAAGTAGCAGATGCGCAAACTCTCCAATTTCGGTAGGAGAGATTGCGCGGCCTTTTATTTAAACATAGCCGCTACTAAAACGAACCGTTGATGTCCACACTGTTTGTCTAGATTAGTAGCTTATGAGAAATCGTTTAAGTTAAAAAATATTTTGTACTACTGACATTGTATAGAAATTCTGATGAACAGCTATGAAAATTCAAGCACTTACCTCGGGAAAACAAAACAAAATAGCAATGCCTTATCTTAGACGCTCAAAACAATCACTGTGCACTTTCAAGTAGACACTCCACTACTGCTGTTGTACAACTACCTGGAGTCGCTGGGCTCTCACTCTACTCCTTCCCCCGAACCTCTATGGTCGCAATCTCTCCTGACTTTACCTTAGATGGTTTCCGGAGACGTCAGAGGTCCTATTAGAAATTCCAATGCATCGATGGTTCACAGCACAATTATGGACAAAAAAATTTTCTTTACTATATTTTCTGAGGTCCGCGCCTCTTAAAAGCAATACAGCACATCTAGCTGCTTTTATCCATTTAATTTGGAGCATTCTGTCAAAAAAAAGTAAGTAGATTTTCTACCTGAGGGAAAAAAAATATCTGCATGAGAATAAATTTCTATGTCTGTCTGACATGAGAGAAAACTAACATATTTCTCTATATGAGTAAAAGACGATCTGTCTTACATGAGGAAAAATATATCTCTAACTGAGAAAACTTTTTAAACCTCTCTACATGAGAAATCTTTTGTAATTTGTTTACACTGTTAAAAATTTGAAGCAAACTGTCCAGTCTTTTGACCATTTTTATAGAAAATAGTTACAAAACCGTAATTTAACTCTATTCTGATTATAATATGGCCAATAATATGGTCAGCTGGGTCAGAGTCAGCTGGGTGGGGAGGCCTAACAAATGGCTTAAGCACTCACAAGCCCCGTCCAGAAGCTGGTCTCTTAATTTTGAACCAATTATAGATGAGAGACCTGGATTGGCACCCCCAGAGGTAACACTTATTCTAAACTTGGAGGACATTGGAGCCACGAACAGATTTTACATGCACCAGCTCCCATTAACGTACACGGTCCCACAGCAGCGGCAGTCGAAAGAGGCTGTCACCTCCCAAGAACTGACCCCGGTGATGCTGCTTCACTTTCGGTGATCTTACGGGAATCGAGCTTATTCGCCTGCGCCACTGCGGGACTTGAACGTTTTTAACAGTGTAGAAAAAAAGGCTTTTTCTCTTTACTCGAAAAGGATGGGGCTATGCACTTATATTTAATTGCATCTGCAAGTAATTTTAGTGGCCAGCTCATTTGAATGGGCGCTCTCAGCATTCACTGAGATAAACTTCAGAACCCACCCACTTGGCTGGGTGGGTCTATAAACAGTTTTACTGTAAAGCAATACCCCTACTAACCTGGTGGTCATACATAAGCCAAATTGCAGTTGTAAATAAACGGTGACGTAAGTATGAAACTGCACTTAAATGTTTTGTTGGACCAGCGACTGGCTTGAAGTAGACGCAGTAAAAGTTTATTGTTGTCCCTGGAATCTTGTTTAAAAAATAAAATACTAATTATTGCAATAATTAAAATGATTAAAAACAAATAATAGATTCACTATTGTATTTTTCCTATCATTATTTTGACAACATGTTTTTGATTCTCAGCTTATTTTAAGATGAATTGTTTATTTTTTTTTATAAAGTTTTTTGTATATAAAGTTCAATTTTTTAAAAAAGAAAATGATGGACCAAAATCCCTCCATCACTCATATAAATTTTATCCATTATATAGAAAAATGAATATATAGAGGGTGATTATAAAAACTTTGCCGATATATGAACCCCTAGCGACCGTACTGTTCAAGAAAACAGATGCCATTTGAGATGTGGTTATTTTATGGCATGGGCTCGAGAGTGAGATAAAGATCAACAATCGAGGTTTCACAGCTACGGTTACAGTGACAAAATTTCAAAAAATTCAAATAGAAACACCCAATTATTTTTCATCTCAATATGATGATTATGATTAAAAACCATAAATAGTGTTAAAAAACTAGTTTTAACTTTAGAAACGGTGACATAAAACAAACGCAAAGAAAAGCAGTGAGAAACACTAATGCGCTTACACGGGCGAGAAGAACAAATAATTTTACTCAGATTACAAAGTTTGTAAGTGTTTACGTTCACAGACGATGACCCATCGCATGCGGTAGACTATGGACAGCAATAAATTATGACATGAATGCTGTAGAGAATCTCACGTCATGGTGCTTTTATGACAAACTCACTTAGCGGATGTGATGTGTATGCCTAAAGTTTTAAATACCCCAAGATATCAAAACCAATTGAGGAGTATTCGGATGACCCTACCGACAACGGCAGCGCGAAATGGCGGTAGATCACAATGCCACGAATTTGCTCTTCTAGCATATATGGAGCACGATATGGTCTTCTTTATGTTTGTTTTATGTCGCCATTTCTACAAATAGAATTAGTTTTAACACTATTTATGGTTTTCCCCCGCAAGCACGATTTTGTAATGAAAAAAAAATGTGATGTAGCTATTTGAAATTTTTGAATTTTTGTCACTGTAACCATAACTGTGAAATCTGGATTGTTGTTTTTTACCTCATTATTGAGCTCATGCCATAAAATAACCACATTCCAAATAGCATCCCGATCCCTTGAATGCTACGATCGCTAGGGGTTCATATAGCGGCAATTTTTTTTATACTTTGTATATTTACTTATTTATATTCAAATGCTAAATAAGTTTTTCATCTTAGACAGTATTGTGAACTTTCTGTTGAGAAAAAGGGTTACCACAGGCCTGATGCAGCACTTAACACAGATTCATTTTAAATGTAAATTTTGTTAGTATCGCTTATTTTGACACGCAAGAACAGGATGATATTTTGGAATTTCTGAGGTGTCCCTGCAAAAAACTGTA
This sequence comes from Maratus michaelseni, assembly GCA_963931845.1. Classification (NCBI taxonomy): domain Eukaryota; kingdom Metazoa; phylum Arthropoda; class Arachnida; order Araneae; family Salticidae; genus Maratus; species Maratus michaelseni. The sequence continues at coordinate 249,675,313 of OZ007599.1, forward strand.
CTTGATAGGACTACTATTTTAAAAGCGTGAAGTGGTACTGTATACCGTAATACCATTCTCAAAATTCGCGACGATTGGTCAATTTTTACGTTAGTTAAAGTGTACAAAGTCAAAAAGAGACAGACAAACACCATTTTCAGATACTAATGATATTGAAAGACAGCTATCTGCAGAAACAGAATTTTCCAAAATGAAATAAAACGAAAATCGGACCATCCATTCAAAACTTATGACTTGACATGCATAAAAAATATATACAAACGAATTCTATAACATTCTTCGTTGAAAGTCGATTAAAAAATATCTTTCTTTTAAGATGATTCAATGTTGGCTTTTAAATTTTATTAAACTTATTTCTGTTGTTGCGTTGGTTTCTTTAACTTTCTTTTTGAACATTTCTTTAATTAATACCGAAAAAGATACTACATGAATCGTTACTAAAATACTCCGTTTAAAAGCTCATTTATTTAACTTCCCATTTAAACAAAGATAAGTAGAAATATATTGATTTCCAGTACTTTAAGGGCACTAGCTGCAATTTCTTTAAACTAACTTTCTTTAAAAATTTATAGAAATTTTATGTAAATTTATGTTGTTTTCATCAGTTTAAAATAACATTTTAAAACAGTTCTCAGATAAGTAATGTATAAGATAGTGTTTAGATCGTTAATGAAATGTTATGTTCTAAGACTATTTATTTCCCCTTTTGTTAGAAATATGACGATTTCTCAATATTTAAAAGAAAGCCAACCAATTTTTCTTCAGAAATTATGCTAAGAATTTATATACATTTCACATAAATGTACTTAAATGTAGACGGTATATCATAATAAATAATCATGAATAAAAATATACTCATACCACCATAAGTATTTTACTGCTATCCACGTAAATGTGCGAAATACATAATTCACAACAACAATTAAATTATGTCGATATTTTGTTCTAATTTAAAAAGTTTAATTCATTGAATTTAGATTTGAAACTAGATGATTTCTGTTTTTTAAAGGGATTACATTATGGTAATTTAATTTTATTAAGCGTATTTTCTGTAGTTTAGTTTCTTTCATCAGTTTAAAATAACATCTTAAAATATTTGTTCGATTAGTAACTGAAAAGATAGTACATGGATCGTTAATAAACTGTTTTAAAGCTCATTTATTTAACTTTCCATTTAAACGAAGATAAGTAGAAATATAATGATTTTTCAATACTTTAAGGATACAAACTGCAATTTCTGAAAACTTTATGCTGAGAATTTCTAGTTATTTTACATAAATTTACGTTGTTTTCTTTAGTTTAAAGTAACTTGTAAAACGGTTTTTCGATACGTAATGTACAATGCATTAAAAAACCCCTATATGACTATAACTGTATTTCTAAAGAGTGAAATAAAAAAGAAAAGCGCCGTTTTAATTCGTATAAAGTTCTTTTTAATAATAAGTGGTTTATTTAATCATAAGGGATCATTTACATATTTAAATGGAACCTAACTTTTAAAAGTTCAACTGCAACACTATATTTTTTTTTGTATATTTAAATTCTCATGATACTAAAAAAATGTCTGAATACAAATTGGAAATTATTTTAAATGATCAGTTAGGGACATATAAATTATTGAGAAATGAACCAATCGTTGTTAAAGATAAACGGCTGTTATTTATAAATAACTCGACTAATAATTTATATATTTCACATTTTTTTTTGTTTTATATGATACTTTGTAAAAGTCCAAATATAACGGGCATGCATATTTTCTATAAATATGTTTTTGTACCTTTAATTATATATTGTTAATGCGATTATAAAAAAATACATAAATAGAATCATGTTTTTTTTCGCCACTATTAGCATCCCCATATTTGACCCACCCCCCCACCCCAATGTAATTTTTATTTCACTTCTAACCATAAGTTGTCAAGTTTCCAGTAGATATGTAAAATCAGTAATTTAAGGTGCTATTCCTAAGAATAAAGTTGAAAATCACTCTTCCGTAATTTCACGCACGCTAAATATAGCAAGTGAATGATATATTGTTACTATTTATACAAATTATTATTACATATATATTTTCACACCTTTTGACAGAATATCATGAGTATGTGTATAGAACATACCAAGGTCTCGACCGAGTTCGTTGGCCAGCTTCATCCACCATCTTGTTTCAAAATGGCGGCCAGTTAAAAAATTTAAAATAAAAAAAAATCATTGATGTACAAAAAAATTATAAATTGAAAAAAATTGTTTCTTTTAAGTGTTAGATCGTAACATAAGGATTCCGGAACATTTTTTGTTTTGGCTATATTTTAAAAAATGGCTGGCAGTTTGAAATTCTAGGGTGGCTGACATTTTGAAACAATCTGATATTTGTTATGCTGTAACTCTCATGCTGAAATTTGCATAAATTCAGTTTTAACAAAAACCGGGATTGAATCTTCAATAATCGGGTTCCAAGCATTTTAGCTTCGGGTGTTTGAGTAAAGTAGGTTGAATTTTTAAAAACATGAACTATGAAAGCTACCTTTTCCTCCCGGTACAGGCCGGAAGGACTTTTTCATTATTGACACAGTCTCCGAACATACTTTAACTCGCATTTCGCGTGTTTTTCAAGTAAAAGCAATGCAAATTTTCATTCGCTAAAATGTGGCATGAAAAATTGGAAGAAATTAAGAAATATTGCACTTCGCAATACGATTTTACAATTTCGTATAAAAATAAATATGTGTATGGCCTTTCAAGAAAATTTTACTGTAACAGGTTTGTAGAAAATCATAAAAAAGAACTTTCGTGCAAACAGTTTTTTTTTAAAACTTGCTTCGTGTATGTAAAGATGGAATATTTTAATCAATTTTTTACCCGTTTCCGGATCTGTACAAATGTGTATTATGTACAAATGTGTATTCTTACTGACAAAACAATATTTTGATATTTTCAGAAGCTAATTATCATTTAATATATTAATTTTAATTAAAGTTTGCTTACACATTAGAAAAACAGCTTACAAATCCTAGCTTGCTAAAATATTTTTTAAGCATAATCTTTTTCAATCTATTATCCCGTGATTCAACAATAAATATTTGTGTGTTACAATAATGTAAGGAGGTAATGCAACATTTTCCGCAATTTAGCCAACGGCAAATTAGAAAGGTACGGTAATTAGCCGTCATGCTTTCTTTTTTTCCTTTTGACATATCTTAAAAAAAGAAACTAAATAAAATTTAAACTGTGTTAATAAATTCACTAGATCACGCTTAGTACCACGCATAAATAAAAGAGCGGTGAATTTTCCATAATCGATGTCCACGCCAAATTCATGTGTTTTAACGGACATGCTTTGGAATCCTTATATCATGAAATTGGGCTTGATTTTTTAAAAAGAAAAAATGAATGCTTGCAAACCTGTTTTTTTTTTTTTTAATAACTATTTTTACGTTTTTTAGCCCCCTAAAGTCCTTGCCACCCTCTTAACTTCGGAACGGCTGCTGCTATATTCGTAAAAGTGGTGTCTAGGTATAATAAAGTAGCAATGCACTATTGAATGAAACCGCCTACGGCGCCACCCGGTGGAAAACTACGGAGTTAGCATTTCTATCTCGAAAATGGAAAGAGATATGGAAAACAAGTGATTTACAAAGTTTTAGAGCATAATCGATTTAGTACAAAAAATCACCTAGGGGACATTAATGTGAAGAATAGAACGGTTAAAACGCGCATTTGTTTTTTCGTGATTTTCTACACTGTGACAATCTTAGAAAGAAAGAAACAACCAGTTATGAAACGGCAGATATATGCGACCCCTCCACAAACATTGAAACACCTTAAACGACGTATTACGGACGCTTGTGCCAAAGTGTCCCCATCTATGCTCCAAAGTGTGCAACGTGAAATTCAAAAAAGGTTCCAAATATGCATTGTAGTTGATGGTGAGAAGTTTGAACATCTAAAATAAAGGTATAGTATTATAACTAGTTGTTCTTTTCTTTCTAAGATCGTTTTGTCACGACAGAGTGTAGGAAATCAAGAAAAAAAATGCGCGTTTTAACCGTTCTATTCTTCGCATTAATGTCCACAAGGTGGATTTTCGTACTAAATTGATGACGCTCTACAACTTTGTAAATCACTTTTTTTCTCTATCTCTTCCCGTTTTCGAGATAGGAATGCTAACTCCGCAGTATTCTACCAGGTGGAGCTGTAGGCGGTTTCATTGAGTAACGCATGGCTACTTTACTATACCTAGACACTACTTTTATGAATATAGCAGCAGCCGTTCCGAAGTTAAGAGGGTGGCAAGGGACTTTAGTGGACATACTGTATATTTAATCTGTTACAGTTTTAAAATTATAGCAATGGCAATCGTTCAGATCTTTTTCTTCCTTTTACGTACTGTACAAGATACTGTGTGGATCATTAATAATATTTTTTTGCTTAAAGGATAATATATTTAATTTCCCCTTTATATGAAAACAAGTAGAAATATAATGAATTTTTAATATTTAGAGAATTACAACCGTTATTTCTCCAAAAAGAATGCTGAGAAGTTCCATATATTTTACATAAACTTACTTAAATTTAAACGATAAATTATAACAGTAATCATGAATAAACAAGAAAGAAAAATCATGCGACAAGTATAGATTATGTTTCTCCAACACTCCCAGAAAACTTTATGAAACTTTACTGTTTAATAAGGTAAAAACGATATTTAAGTAAACAATTTAGAAAACGCATAACACATTTGAAAACTAAATTTCAGTACCTACCGCCCATAGACGGAAATATACTCTAATTCTTTTGTGTAGCCATGCACTTGATCTATAGAATTGCATATATTATACATAGTATACTAAAATGTAATTTAGTTAGAAAACGCATAAAATAGTTGAGAAATTACCTTCAACAAGTTTTGCCAATAGATAGAAATTTACTAGACTTCTTTGTATAGTCCTGTATTTTATCTAAACATTTTTTACACACCACATATTAATCTAACATTTAATTCAAGCAAAAAAAGGGCTTAAATCTACTAAAGTCACATTTCCAGAAATTACCATCCATATAGCCGACAATGTATCCAGTTCTTTGCGCAGCCATGAATATGAATTTAAATTCTATAAATTTTTTAGTATAGTAAATATTGTTCATCTTGAAAATACACAAATTAAAAACCACATGTAAGCAATTCATGTCCATAATCAGTAATGCTTACAAATTCTTTTGTGCAGACATGTAATTGATCTATACAGTTTATGCACAGGACGCGGTATGCAAAAATTCAGTTAAATTTAAAAACACATATTATAACTGAAAAGCGCTTACAGCTTAATATTATCGCTAATAGACAGTACTGTATCCAACATCTTTTGTGTTTTCCTGTAAATGAACGATAAATGGTATGCATATCATACTTTACAGCAATCATCTTGTAGTGAACCTCAGTAATTTATATCAATTTCATTAAACATAGTTAAAATACGCTTCAAACATTTTTTTCGTATACCATTATATAAGTGAATTCTTCGTGTGACCCTGTAAGTGATTGATAAATGCTTTGCACTCCCTATTCTAGAAAAAGCATGTTTTAGTGCACCTCTGAAATTCATATCAATTTGATTATGTTTGTAACAGGGTATCATCATTTAAGTACACCGCAAATGATTTCCCCTTACAGATAATAATATAGCAGAATTCTTTTTAGTGTCACTGTAAATGTACTATAATTGCCCCACACACCATATTCTACAGAAAGTATATTATAGTGCACTTAATTTTTTTTTTTATCAATTTAGTATGTTTGTAACAGTGTAACAATATTAAAATGCACCGAAATCAATTTTTTCTCATAGATCATAATGTAAAATAATTCGTTTGAGTGTTCTTTTGTAAACGAACAATAAGTGCTACAGACTTTGTTATCAATAGAAAATGAACCATAGTAAACCTTAATAACATATATCAATTCATTACATGGCAATCCGAGTATATTTACGAGAGTTGGAGTACGGGCAGACAGACAGACAAACCAAATTCTTAAACACTTTTCAACAATGTTGGAAAGCGTTAAAGTAGGATCATATAACTGTAAGCAGGGTTATCCAACATGGTGCCTTCGGACGCCATGCTGCCCTTAGAAGGTTCTCTTCGCGCCTGTTCAAATGTTTTATTTTTCTATATTTGTTTAAAACAAAAATCCATTGCCAAAGCTACTTTGCCTTAAAATAATTAATATTTTCATTTTTTTTATTACAGATGTTATTAAGGTTTTTTGATTATTTACTTCCAAAAGTCTCTAAGAACCACCCCTCCCCCTCATACCCAAACCTTAGAAAAATATATCGTTAAATTAACTATGACATTTCTTTGTTAAAATTTTTAGATGATCTACCTCCATCGTAGGGTGCCACTGATTACAACTGGGAGATACATGTGTATTCTGCAGACGTGTAATCACTGCTAAAGTTAGATAATATTTTTGCTTTGTTCGAATCATGTTAATAATGGCACCTTTTATTGTGTACCACAAACGAAGGTGCTCCCTTGCTTACAGAAAGGTTGGACAGGCATCACTGTAAGTATGTGTCTGTTATTTATGAAAATGTGCGGAATACATAACTCATAACAACAACAACGAAAGAGTCTACATTTTATTCTAATGTTAAAAATTTAAGGCATTGAATTCTGAAAGGAAAATATTTGTTTCTTTTAAAGTGATTAAATAGTGATATTTTAATCTACTTAAACGTATTTTATAAGAGACAAAAATACGCAATTAATAATGATGAAAATACGTGTTCTATGAGTCTGGGCAACTGATGTAAAAAAATTTTATTCATTTTCTACTGAGGTACATCCGTAAATGCAACTAACCGTAACAATGAAACTACAATATGGTATGGTGCCTCATGCTGGATCACTCTCTGCAGCACACTGTGTCTCTATTTCTGTAATTAAATTATTAGAAAACAAGAAACAAAATATATTTGTGTCGCAACCCATATTACATATGTACGACACTGAAATTTCCTTATCTGAGACAGTGTCACAAATGGGGCGACATGTGTATTTATCACTTCATGATAACTGTTGAAACCGCATCTATCGAATAAACTGTTGTTGAGTTATAAAACAATAAAATGTATCTCGAATGTTCTTGGATCGAAAACTACCTCTATATAAACTTTGTTGTTTTTGATCAGCAATTGAACAGTTGATTTGATACTGAAGGTTTTGAAGAAATGTAATAAAGTTTGATAAAGTAGAAAAAATATATTTTTTTATTCTGATATAATCCAATAAATGTATATAATATGAAATATTATTTTAATGCATAGTTTACAACAGAATATAACTATTATACGTCATTAAGAGGAAATGTCAGTATAACGCCCATTATATTATAATCATTTTTGCAGGTGTTTTGGGGGAAGAATTGCAATTTATTTTCAAAAGGCAATTGCAGTTAGATTACACGGATATTAAACAACAATTTTCATAAAAATAAAATTTACCTGTTCACCAAGAAGCAAAGAACAAGAAAATAATTTTTAGTCTTCTCCACGGGACACTTCTGACTGGTTGGCACTGGTACTTAGTAATGGGGGTTTTGAACCATGAAAACTAGTGTTTACGTATATTAAGCTGAATGCAGGAATCTGGCCTAACATTCATTCATTTTCAGAAAAAAATAATATTGTTGTTTATTATTTTATTTTTAAAGTCAAATTTCGGGGGAAAAAAATGCAAGAGATCTATTTTGAAGCTACGTTTGTCAAAAAAGAGGAATAATAAAGAAAAATTTAATGGTTCGCCAGGTAAGAACATGCCTCATGTTACTTCACTCCAAATTTGAAGTCGTTAGCTTAATTACTCATTTCTAGTTCCAAAAGAAAAAAAAAATCTTTCGAGAAAACCTCATTTAAAAAGTTTCTAAGAAGTATTGAGGCTTTGGCCAGACGACACAAACAAAATCTTGTAGGAGCGCTGGTTTTTGAATTGAACACTGAATAAGGCGGAGTTGTAAAAAAAATAGAATGTTTTAGATTACAAACAAAAATACTACTTTTAAGGTTTTACACTGCCTCCCTCCCCTTAAATGTATCCAATGATGAAATCAGATGGCGAGCGACATGGTACAATTTCTCTAAGTTACCTCATTTTCAGATTATTATATTAAAGGAGCGATAGGGAAAATTCCTTCTTGTAACTTCGCAATGTACCCCCTCCCACCCCCCCAAAAATATATATAAGTATTTCCATCTGAGGGAAAAGTTGTAAATTCAATGCAGAACTCTTATGTATGTGAGTTGTAATTTTCCATATATTCGAATTTTACAATGTACAACTCACACACAAATATATATATATATATATCGTTCAATATATTTAAAATAAAAAATGTTGTTTTCATCTCTACACGATATTAAAATTTCGCGCCATCTAGTGCTTTTTGCGAATGTTTGATTTCAAATGGGCCGATAAAATAAACAGGTACATAAGCCATCATTTGGATCCTAAAAGTATAATGACTTCCTTAAACTAAACTATAATTAAAATAAATAAAAAAGAGTAGCTGAATAAATACAATAAATTTTCAAGCAATTTATACGAAATTTATAGATAAAATTTATATTAAAATATATACATTGTAAAGATTAAAAATTTTCTCAAAGCATTTATACATTGTGCGGTGAATGAAAACTGTAAAAGTCCGAAATTAAAACGTCAAGATCAAATAATAGAGGAATCCTTCGAAAGAAAATATACAGATACACGTTACCAAAAGTGCAATATTGTGATGGGATATTATTTTGACAGCTAATAAAATAATGTGTTTGTATTTTTAGATGTTTTACTTTTATGATAACATTAACTGAACTATATATATATACATTGTATATGATTACCCTGAACACCAGTACGGACCCGTCAACGTTTTTCCATTCTTTTAATGGTATTGTCGGTCATTTCTGTGGGTATCATTACCTACTAAACACGTAAGGTAGCTTTGAGCCTTTCCAAATTTTTAGGAGTTGTCCTTAGAAAAACAACACGCCTCTCGAAAGTATTGTAGATATGCGTCACGGAATTTATTTAGAAGGACGTGCTTGCTATTCCATCTAGACTACTACTTTTTCTTCATGATACCGATACGGGGGACGAGCGGTACGAAAGTGGGTTTTATCTTCCTGCAATATAAAATGAATGGCGACTGTGATAAGTGGTCCAGCAATGCACTATTACAAAAAATCAACTCAAAATAAGAACCTGATTCTACTCGGTTTTTAAGTACAATACAATTGCATCATAAAGGAATTCATGCTATGCTCAAATATAAGTAAATATACGTACTTTAAAATTACTTTGTCATAAATATAATGTTGTACTATTCTATTTTACATACTCTATATTTCAAGTGATATTGTTTAATAAATGTGCATGTGCAATTCAGAAATATTTTGTCCGAATAGTTTCAGACTGAAAATTCCACACTTCAAACTTAATGGACTATATCTTGCGACTGATGTATCGATTATGTTTTGATTATATCTGTCTCGTTTTATTTGCATTTCTTATGGTGAGTCTTTCATCATGGATGCACTTGTAATAGAATATATATCTTGGGATTTTAATTATAATTCAAAAATATGAGTATGTGTGTTTTTCAAAATTGAGACCAAAATACTTAAAGCTACAATAAACTTAAAAATTACTAATTACATTTTGCTTATCTTTAAGTACTCAATATCTATCAGTGTTACGTTTTATCTTAAAATGTTTATTCTTTTCTTGTAAAAGAGAAAGAATAATAATCTTGCATTCATTTAATTATTTTAAATTTCCAAAATCAAACTTATTTCGGTTTCTGTTGGCAAATCATTACTCACAGTATCTCTTATTATTCCGTAGTTTTCGTGCATGTGGGTATTGTTCAAATCATGTTTAATAAATTTTTTTTCTTTTGGCCTTTGAATTTATCTTCTAACTCTAACAGTCTTTATCACAAAATCTCTAGCAAAATGTTTCGAAGACGTGATTTTACTCTAAAAATGCTTAAAATATTACAAAGCGCAAAGCTTGAAAAAAATGTTGTAGCGTAGGAAAGTATTAAATAATAAAATATTTTCCTAACTAAAAAACCCTTTCGTATCGTCATTTCAAAAATATTGATTTTTCTATATTTAACTCACCTCGAACAATTAAGATTGGGATATATATTAACGACTGTTAATAAATAAATATGACAAGGAATTTTTATATTGCGTTAAAAATTATAATTACAGTATGGCTAATGGTTGTATTGATGTTTTAAAATTTCTTAAGTTTTCGAAATGCATTTGTAGTTAGATTAAACGTGAAGCAGTACTTCATATAAGATTCTTTAATAAAATATTTGCATTTTGATCTAAGTAAAAGGTGGGTTTCATCTATATAAAACTTTATTTTATTTCAGGTTTATTCCTCAAAATATTGTAACATAGAAAAATATAAAATAGTAAAATATTTTCCTAACGAATAATAATAATAATAATAATAATAAAACCTCTTCGCATCGTTATTTCAAGACTGTTGATTTTTCTATATTTAATTTACCTTTAATAAATAAGATTGAAATATATACTAACGACTGTTAATAAATAAATGAGAAAAGAAATTTCTATATTGCGTTAAAAATTTTAAATGCAGCATATCTACCGTTTATGCATGTAAAGAGGTTTTAAAAATTTCTAAGTTTTCGGAACTTATTTACAGTTACAGTAAATGTGAAGCAATACTAGATAACATCCTCTTTCACTATTTTTTTGCTTTTTAAGTGAAAATAGGCCTTTATCTACACAAAAAATTCTTTTATGATACATATACACTGTTAAAAATCTGCAGATAACTGTCCAGTCAATCAACCATTTTTATAGAAGACTGCTTCATAACCGTAATTTTTCTCTATTCTGACCAATGAGAACTCTTCATACTATGGTCAAGTAACCATTATCTATGAAAACAGTTGAATGACTGGACAGTTTGCTGTAGATTTTTGACAGTTTATATCTTCTTGAAATGTTGTGCTATTAATCTGGCTCATTTTGAAATATTACAAATCGCAAAACTGTAAAAAAATATTAAATAATAAAATATTTCCCTAACTAAAAAGGACCGTTTGCATTGTCAATTCAAAAATATTGATTTTTCTATAATTAAGTAACCTGGGTGGTATTTTCTTACTGCACGAGGAAGGTATGCTGAATGTAGAATTCCCTTCGGGGTGTTCCTACTAAGGAAATATAACCCTTGCTTAGGGGAAGGTTCGAAGATAACCATGGAAAACTCCGAACGGTTAGGCAGAGGAGTGTGACATGGGCTCGAATACAGCTCTTCCCACCGTCCACCACCTATAAGAGCGGAACCTCTAGCCGCTGGTAAGGTTTTAACTTACCTCGAACAATTAATGTTGAAATGCATACTAACGACTGTTAATAAATAAATATGAAAATAAATTTTTATTTTTAGTTAAGAAGTATAATTGCATTATGCCTACCGATTATGTATGTATGCAGAGAGTATTTTTTTTTCAATTTCATTTACAGTTAGAATATCTGTGAAGAATTACTAGATATGAGACTTCTTTCATTAAATTTTAGCTTTTTCATTTAAGTATAAAGAGGCCTTCATCTATATAAAATTTCTTTTTATTTCAGGATGACTCCTCGAAATATTTTGCTATTCATCTGACTCAGTTTAATCAGTTTTCGGCTTAATTAAGTGTTGTTTACAAATACGCATATTTAATGCATTTGCTTTTAAAAGATTCAATCTTATTTGAAAATAATTAAAATTTTCAATTTAAAAAAGGCAAGAGAGAATTTTTTCTCTTAATTTGAACAAGCTAGTAAAATTCAAACTGATTAATATATTTTAATATTTAATATAAATAATGAAATTGCATAAATTATAAAACTACTACGCAGGATTTTAAAAATTTAAATGCAAGTTTAAAATACCTCTTCACATTAATGAACATAAAGATAACAAATAATGATTTGGAGAAATCATGTAGCACTTATATGAAATCCATATCATGACTTTTTAAAAATTCTTTCTTTGTATATTTAATTAGTGTAAAATTTCATTTTGCCTGAGTGAAATGTTATGTGTATACGGATAAAAAAAAATTGCTGATCCCTTGAAAGAAAAAGGGGGGTGGGAGTTAAAATTTCATGAAAATAATTCTTCTTTTCCATTAAGTTTTGTGAAAAGTTCTTCAGCGTGATTAGTATCAATGAGTGTGCAAAGTTAAATTAATGAAAATACGTTTTAAACGCTTATTCTTTTATTTGTCAAATGGATGTTAAGGATTTTAACCATATTTCTATTAATTTTACCATCCAGAGCTGCAACTTTTCAAAATAAACTAAAATAATTTGATATACACTTTATAGCTTTAAGGGGACGAAAATGTCAATTTACCAACCTTTTGCTTAAAATGAATTTCAATATTCGTAGTATATTCTAACAAAGAAACGAAGGATCGTAAAAATTAGATAATTAAAAATATGCGAAAAAATATTTTTACATGATGTATTTCAATTTAAATTATTCAAAGTTGCAATCTTTAATTTTATTTTTCTCAGCTTGTGTTTCTTTACTAGATACGTATGTTCTAAGTGACAAAACTTCAAATATTTTTCAATTCCCCAATAATGTTTTTTTTTTTTGGGGGGGGGGGGGGGTGAGGAGTATGCGGGGGGCAATATTTTAAGGTGCATTTAATAAAAATAAGGATTGGATTTTCAGTAATATAAATAGTCTATTTTTGTAAAATAGAAATATTACGAAAATAGTCAGTTTTGCTGTATTTTATACATACAGTGTCTCACATAAGTGATGGGACACTTGTGCTTTACAAAAGGAAACTAATCAAATAAATTAAAAAAACATGTACACATTTTTTTTGTGGGTGTGTTTCATACTTAAATTTAGTAAAGATTATTACATAACATACATTTTGTCAAAATATTAAAATATTAATTTAATAAAAATACAAATGTTTAGAACGGAGCAAAAAATAGCTCACATAAGTGACACCATTATATATGCAACAAAAATCGCCTGAAATAAGCAATAAAAATATTTTTTGGGGTTTTATTTTTACTTAAAAGCAATTGGCAATAATTTATAAAATCGTCTGCAGTATTTCTCTCCAGTTTGTTTTGGAATTTTTGTGTTTTTTAGCTCTGTGTAGTCATGAATGCTAAACGAAAAGAAACTTCGCCTGAAATTCGAAAATTAGTTATTAATTTGCATATTGAACGTGGAAAATCTATTAGAAAAACTGCTGAAACAGTTAACTTGAGTCGTTCAACAGTTTTCAATATCATTAAACGATATAAAAAGAATCATATGATTCAGGATAAAAGAAGACCTGGCTGACCATCAAAGCTATCCAATGGAATAAAGCGAATTATCGTTCGAAATATTAAAAAAAATCCAAGAATTAGTGCTTCAAAAGTTGCTGCTGATTTACAAGCATTATATGGAATAATTGTTAATCCTGAAACTATTAGAAGGGTAATTCGATCTGCTGGATATCACGGTAGAGTAGCCAGGAAAAAATTCTTCGTAAGTGAAAAGAATAGAAAACTCAGACTAGCTTTCGCAAAATCCAACATAAATAAGAATTCTGATTACTGGAATAAAGTTATATTTGCTGATGATAGTAAATTTAATATATTTGGTTCTGACGGTAGAATCTTGGTGTGGAGAAAACCCAGGGAAGAACTTCGCAAACAGAACTTGGTACCAACAGTAAAACATGGTGGAGGAGGAGTTATGGTATGGGGGTGTATGTCGTCCGCTGGAGTTGGTAATTTTGTTTTTATTGACAGTATAATGGATCAGTACAAGTATATTGATATTTTAAAGCAAAATTTGAAATCTTCAGCACGAAAATTGAACCTTCATAACGATTTTAAATTCTACCAGGACAATGACCCCAAGCACACTGCTCTGAACGTTAGACTCTGGCTGCTATATAACTGTCCTGAAATAATAAAAACACTACCACAATCTCCAGACTTAAATCCCATAGAGAATATTTGGCAAGAATTGGAATCAAGAATTCGCAAACACACCATTTCTTCAAAACAACAACTAAAATCGGTGCTTCAAGAAGAATGGGGTAAAATCACTCCAGAAATCACAAAAAAAATAGTCGAATCCATCCCAAAAAGATTAAATCATGTTTTAAAAGTAAAAGGAAATCCAACAAAATATTAAAACCTTTTAAAAAGTAAAATTTGTGGATAAATATTTGATGGAAAAGTAAGTGTCCCATCACTTATGTGAGCCATTTTTTGCTCCGTTCTGAACAATTGTATTTTTACTAAATTAATATTTTAATATTTTGACAAAATGTATGTTATGTAATAATTGTTACTAACTTTAAATATGAAACACACCCAAAAAATTTTTGCACATGTTTGTTTATTTATTTTATTGCAGTTTCTTTTTATAAAGCACAAGTGTCCCATCACTTTTGTGAGACACTGTATGTTATGATATTTTATTTATTTTCTCTTAAACTAATTATTTAATTTCTCTTAAACTTTGTGGAAATCTGATCCTTACAGTTATAGAGAACATATCTAAGATATGTATGCAACAAAAGATGTTTCAAAATGTTCAGAATTGAAAAAGAAGGGCAATATTAAAAATTTCTTAATTTTTAACAAAAATTTAAATGTTTAAATTTTACTACAAAAGATGCATTTCTGATTTATTAAATAACTTTTTTCATGAAACTATTTAATATCACATTGCTTGAATTTCATAGCGGGATGACGGGATTCATGCCCAAAATTTTGAAATCCCGCCCAAAAAATTTCACCAATTTGCGGAGAATTTCGCTTTTTGAAACGACGATCAAATGGGCAAATCAATCCCGAGAACAATGTGAAACCATGAAAAACACAGATGTAGAACATTCTTACGTATGACAGCTTTTTACACGCAAAATATGACATCCATTCAATAAAATAAAGATTTTTCCCGTGACCGAAAAACGAATTTCGCGATATTTTCCCGCAACGGATCAACGAATTTTTCGAATTTTTTCCCGCGACCGATTAGAAAATCTTGTGATATTTCCCGCGACCCATTGGTGAATTTCACGGTTTCTTCCTGGTACAGATTGACGAAAATCATGATTTTTTTCCTTGCGTCCAACAGAAAATTTTCGTGATTTTTTTCCGGACTGACTTTTAAATTTCGCAATATATTTCAGCGACAGTTCATGAATTTTGTGATATTTTCCAGCGATTGATAAATGAATTTTGCAAAACTTTCCCGCGACCGATCGACGAATTTTGCGATTTTTTTATAGAGTCAGATTGACGAAATTCACGAGTTTTTATCCCCGCGACCAATCTCCCACAACCGATTGACAAATTTCCCAATTTTTTCCGCGATCGATTGCCGAATTTTACAAATTCTTGCGGCAGATTAATGAAATTCACGCTTTTTCCTTGCATCTGAAAGTTTCACAATTTATTTCCTATGACCGACTGACGAATTTTGGAGTTTTCTCCGTAGCCGACTGACGAATTTCGCGACTTTTCTTGCAAACGATTAACGAATGTCGTGATATTTTGTAACGACCGATTTACAAATTTTGCAATATTTTTCCGTGACTGATTGGTAAACTTTACAATTTTTTCTTGCGAATGATCAACAAATTTTGCGATTTTTGCTCACGGCACATCGACGAATTTCGTGATTTTTTTCCCACGACCGATCGACAACCGGTTTTCCCATCAAACTATCCACGAAATTCACGAGTTTTTCCTACGACCAATGGTTCGTATTTCTCGATTTTTTTTCTCGGGAAATAAAAGAGCAGTAAGAGCTATCAGGTGTTTTGAAATGATAAATTGTCCTAGAGTCAGCAGTAAAAAAAAATATATTAGAAGAACTGCAAACATCTTGTGATGTACATGAAGAATTTTTTTTTCGAACTTCAAGGAAATATATTTAGAAACAAAAAGCTATTTGATAATTGCGATTCGCAGAAATGAGGAGTTTACAGTTTAAAGTCAACCGAAACTAAGAAATAACCGAGTCAACCGAGAAATAAATCGACAGTTTCCCTCTAAAACTTTGGACATGGGTTTATACTTTCAATGCATAAAAACTAGTTCTTTATCAAAGAAATACCTGAGATTCCGATGTCGGCTATAATTTCATTAATATAACAATTTTATTCATAAATGGATATTGATTATACTATCTCCGACTATACATTGCTCATACAAATAGTTAAAATTGAAGGCACATCACAATTTGCAAAGTTTTCTGAAAATTTTTTAATAGAGCATAACCATACATTTCTTATAATTTTCAGAGTTATAAAAGTTGCTCTTGTGCTGCCTGTCACAAGTGTACATTGTGAAAGAGGTTTCAGCACCCGAAATTGAATAAAATCTAAATTGAGAACTTCATTTAACAACTCAATTGTTAAGGGCCCATAATATTTGGGGAAAGTTGAAAAATAGAAGTTGTATGTATAAAGCTTGACTTTTCTTCCCTTTTAAATAAAAATAAACATTTTGAATAATTATTATGATTTGTTGATTTAAATATTTTCAATAGTATTTTGTCATGTCTGTATTAATGTAATTATTTAAATAGCTCGTAAAATAACAGTGGGGTTAAAATATCTTTTTTCTTCCTCCCAAACAGTCCAACTCCCCTCCATTTATAAATGTTGGGAGAGAGACCCCCCCCCCCCCTAGGAAAAATTGAATTTCAAGCCTTGTAATATATCAGTAAGATATTATAAGATACTAAATAAAAAGAAGTTCAAAGGATACCGAGTCCCTAATAAAGTCTCCAGACCCCGTTTTTCACAAGGTGATTACATTTAAGCTGAAAGGAAGTCAGGGGCATCAGGTGGTGATTTGGATCGAGATACGCACATGTAACTTTGCGTATATACATTTCAGATGATGGAAAGTAATTGTTAGAAGAGGAACAAAGCAGTTCAAAGTTTAAACAGGAGAGAGAGTTGTTGAGCATTCGGTAATGTGATTTAGCTATATAGTCGATGGAGAGGACTTCCAAATTGAAAATATGATTTTATAAACATGTTTTGATTCTTTGAATACATTTTTGGCGATTTTTTATATCATTTTCATTGAGTCTCACATTTATACTTGGTGATAAAATTTGAACTAAATTTTTTCCTTCATCTCATTAGCATGTACCGAAATTTCAAGTTGTTCTGTTGGTTAAAACCAGCTGTTAGAAACTTCTGACACCAGTTTAATTAAAACCATCTTGAATGCCATATAATCTTCAAATAAACTAATTAAATAATCTCAAAGGAATTAAAGTCTCCCTGATATTATAAAAGCATATACAGGGAAACCTGTTTTCGTACTGTGGATAGGCACCGCATAAAAAACCGTACAAAAAAAACCCCGAAACATCACAACTATAATAATTTTTCGCAATATGTTTAATTTATTTTTATGCGGGACCGCTTAAAAAAAGTTAATATAGAAAATATGTCAAAGTCTCAGGATGTAGCTAAAAATTACATTTCATAACAAGTTAACAAAATTAATCCACACATGGGAACATTTTTAAATATTTTATTTACTTATTTTAGACATGCAGATTTTTTGATGTACATATTAAAATTCATTCTTCGTAATCAATAAATTTTCTTGTGATGAACTTCTTCAAAATCTCTTTCGTCACTTGAAGATACTACAGTTGATTTTTTAACAATTCTATCTTTATCAAACGTAAAAAATTTCGCACATAAACGGGTTTGACTGTAGATCAAATGTAATTTATTTTATAATGCCAATTGTGCTCAAAACTGCTCGCTTTACTTTCTGTAATGTATCAGATTTCACCAACTTAATCAGACTAATTTTAACTCTCTATCGCATGGATTGTCATGTGTTGTTATATTGTAAAACATTGTTGAGAATAGAAAAAAATTTCCCCTTCTTTATTACATATAAAACTATTATGAAGTTCAATAATGCTTATGGAATACAGTAATAGATAGCAGAACAGTTTTCTTTTCGAATATTCACAGGGAAAATTCGTATTTTTCAATTTTTTGCTTGTTCTGTATGAGATATGATTTCTCGAAGTAAATTTAAGCAAAATATAAGTAAGAAATAAGCCTTTTTTTTACTACTTTGTGTTAATCCAATGTTTAAATTATCACCAAAAATATTTATTAGCTATTAATAATATTTTTTGATTATAAACCTCATATGATGTTTGTTTTGTAATTTTGTAATAAATGTAATATTTTTCAAAATTCAATATGATTTGTTATATTGATTTAATTAATTGATCAATTCGCAATTTGATTTTGATGCAAAAAAAGCATCGCCCTCTTCTGAAAGATTTTGGTACAGTGAGTGAGTTGCTAGTTTTTTCAAATTTATGCATCAGTAAATATATTACAATGTAGGGAATTAATCATACAAATCCTTACATTTAAACAAATATGCCTAAATGTATGATATAAATACATATTCTTTCTCACAAAAGCTTTCTAACCTTTTTTGAATAAAATATTAAATAGGTCAAAGCAAAGATTGCAAAGACTAACTTTCACCAGTATTTCCGAATATTAATTTTAGCTTTATGTATGACAGAAATTCTGCCTTTAAATAAGCCGAAGATTGCAATTCAAAAATAGAGGTGGAAATTTCCTCTTCCTGTAATACTTCCTACTCTTGGTGGAACAAAGAATTCAGGATACTCCCTTACTAAATAACGTCTAGTTACATGGACACGAGTATACTGATGACCGGTCAACAAGGCGTTAAATATCCATTTTTATTTTATTTTAAATGCAAAATACATTTTATCCATTAAAAAATAATGTATGAATGATTAATCTCAAAATAAATTCGTTGAACGTCTGTAAAATGAAGTTTGGAGAATATTAAGTTCGGGTAGAATTTATAATGTGCTTAATGGCAGTTATTTCAAAGCTACACTCCCAAAAAATGTCTAATGTCTACACCATGTCGTAACAGAAAAAAATATATTAAAAAATGAGAACAACAGATTCGACTGCATTAACGCTCAGAGTTTTTCTTCTCTTCTTTTTTCTATACGCTTTTTTCATTCATTTTCTACTTGATAGTTTTTTGAAGTTTTGTATCGATTTTGATTTCTCGAGAGACTTTTCTCATATTTGTTTTGTTTTTTTCATTTCTGTTTGGAGATTTTAAGTTTGTATCACTACTCTTGTTCCATTTAAAATTTTTACGGTTCACTTACTATAAACAATAGCTTTACAACTTTATTTTTAAAAAGTCTAATTTTAAATATGGATTAAATTTGTTTGGATCATTATAAAGGATAAAAAAAAACATTTTTAAAGATAGATCAAAATACAAAAGAAATGAAAAGGCATGTTCACAATAATGTATTTAAGTATTGAATTAGAGTATTATTTAAATATATAAAATAATTTACTCTTGCTAAATATTTTCTCGCAAATAATATTGTTGAATATTTATAAATTTTAATGGCACAAGTAAGCGTTTACTATTTGGGATGTCTGTGGAATTTGCAATTCAGATTTATAATATTTTTGCATTACAAAGGAAATGTATCTCATGATTTTAAATTTTTTATAATTTCTTTCCATTTGAAGTTGTGTTACTTCTTATGTACATAATTGTTACAAGTACAATCCTTCAGAGAAAATAAAAGTTTAGAATTTATTTAATTATCTGAATATCCTGTTGGTACAAATACAAAGAGAAAACGTCATTATTAAGAATAAAAAAAATAATAAAAAAATAATAAAATTGGAAGATATTTATTTTATCAAAAGTCTGAAGGTCAAATCTAAAATTGTAAAAGCATAATGCGCTGAAAACAATATGGTAAGGAAATATAGCCGCAATGAAAAAAAAAAAATAAAAGTTCTAAACATTCATTAAAAATTTAAATATATTATCAATTCATTCAATGCTATATAATCTCTATTTCTTTGTTTTATTTTTTTCCATTTTTGAAGTGAAAGTGATGCATTGCATTGTTGAAATAAACACATTCATTGTTATGTCATGGTCTTTTCTTCGTTTTAATCTTTCTCCAATGTTGAATTGAATTAGATCGATGCGTATAATCAAAATTTAATTAAAATGAATTAGTTAATTGGTAAATAAGTTTGCGAAAATATTTAAAAAAATGTTTTGTCCTTGAGAACACACAACTTCATATTTAGTTAGAACTCAAGCACATCAAAAAATGTGTAAAAAATCTATTACAAAATTCCATCTTTACAAACATGAACCAAGTTCAGTTAATTAAAAACGCGCAAAATATTCAGCATATTTTAGCAAAACACAAATATAATCGGAAATGAACCTCCAGAAAACTACAATTCTAAAGGTACAAAATAGCTGCTGGCTTTTACACTTTCTAATACTACTGTTATTTAATAGTAATATGTGCCTTTTTTAATTGTTAACATTCTACTATTAAATAAAGCAAAAAGTGCTAGTCACAACTAGTGGTAAGAAAAAAAGCGTAAAATTTATAATTTATGTTTTCAGAAGACACAGACGGCAGCTCATCGGTGTAAAAAAATGAATTGTTATAAGCTAGTTGTTAGCTCATTAAAGACTAATCTCTTGAGTCTTAGCGATTAGTCGCATTATTTTAATTGTATGCCGTTCTTTTTATAATATGAATAGATATCAGTGCGTCGTTAATGAAATATTTGCTGTGAAATATATTAAAACGCTGTTTTTAAGATTGTTATTCTGGCGTTATTCGTGATATCGGAACCTCGTTGCTTCTGGAAAAGAACATCCTATACAAAGTTTAGGTGCTACCATAATGTTAGCGCAACAGCTCTTCGTTTTTAAAGAATCCGTTTCAAACGGGTATCACAAAAAAACCAAACACTGACCACAGACACGTTTGTTAATGGCCGTTCTCATGGAACTTCTCACTTTTTGCCCTCTTTGAAAAGAACAGAAAAGCGGTTGATAAGAGGGTTTCGGTGTTTCTTAAAAATGTCACCGACACACGCCTAACTAAGCTAAATCTACAAAAGACTGCAATCAGTATTTTCAAATAACGTTTACTATTAGCGTTTAAAATTAATTTCGAAACTTATAATATTTTCCCAGTTATTTCATATTTAAGCAGAATTTCTTCTAAATTTTGGGTATTTGTGCTAATATTTATTTAACAGGAACATAAAGTTTTAATTTTTATACCATTTTATAGACTAGAAAAGGCTTTTCTTATGATAGCTATTAAATATTTCTAGGGTAGCGTGTGAATTTTTTGTTATTATTTTTTTTAAATTCCTTCCTTGGCCAAAAAAAGCAAATTTCATTTTTGTTTTCTATTTTCTAAAAAAAAAAATACTTGTCATTTCACTTTGAGTTCTTGACAACAGAAAATATAAAAATTTCACTCTTGTTTAAAAAAGATTATATCAAAATATCTTTGTTAGGCATGTTTGGATAACCCGACAGCAATATCAACCCCTTTAAAATATCTTTTCAAAGGCGCGCTTCTGAGAGTCCGTTTCTTTCTCACTGCCTTCTACGGGCAGTAAAGTCTTCGTTGTTTACACATAAAGAAAAAATACATAAGCGTGTTCATATCCAGATCTCATGTTTTCAATCGACTAGTTTAGATGAAGCAATTAAAAGATATTTATTCACTTAAATACCTCAGCCTAAGAACTAATTCGTCAATGTTTGAATTAAAAAGCTCACCAGATATATTTTTCGCTTTTAAATTTCTCTTGATGGTTTTCCATTCTGTTGAAATAACAAACATCTACAGTTCCCTAAATTTAATCTTCCATGAAGAAAAACTCTTTCTCACACGATTGTGAAGTTTTTCCTTGCTGTTTTATATACTAACTACAATGACTTTACGGTAAAGTGGCTCCTACAAACGTATGTTGAGATTGAATTTTTTATCCAAATTATGGCAATCCATATTACAAAACTTGGTGATACTTGTCTGGACGAGTTCGTACAGTTGGATAAATACAGGTAAGTTACATAAATAAACAAATATTAGTTTACGATCAGTGTTGCCAATTAGCCAAATCACAAAGCTACCGCCATTTTTGAATAGCGGTAGATATCGAGATCTCATGTTTTCAATCGACTAGTTTAGATGAAACAATTAAAAGATATTTATTCGCTTAGATACCCCAGCCTAACAACTAATTCGCCAATGTTTGAATGAAAAAGCTCCCCAGATATATTTTACCAACATATATTTTGTCTTATCATATCTATTTCGCCTTATTTAATGACAATTAAAATAAGTCAGTTATTACTATTCGGGATTACGGGTAGATTTTTGAATAAAAAATTCTGCTCAATTGGTAACACTGTTTGCATTAGTGACAAGTCTAAGATAATGGCCGGTCCGACAAATTTATGACCAAACTCATATCGACCCTGTCTTGTAAAGACACTGTAATTATAATTTAATATTCTTTTAATGATTAGAGAATCTTTATAAGATAGTAGTGACTTATGCACTAGACATATGACGAGATTCGACTGATGCATAAAGGGATTGATATATGTAGGTAGTCTACTAGTACTTGTGTCTGTGTCGCGACTGCACATCAGTACTTAAATTCCCATCAACCTGCCAATTAGTACATATATTCAGTGCACAGGTAGTAATCATTTACTCATATTTATTGTTGTTAATTTAAAAATATTTACTTAATGTGAATTTGGTAATTTACAAAGAAATAATGATTTCATCAAACATTTCTTTCTAATTATGCGATTTGTTCAGCCAAGTAATATGCAAACCTTTTTAAACAATTTCTAAAGTTGGAATTATGTGTTAAATATTTATTTGGAATTCAATCATTTACATGAATGCCCAATTATTAGTTCTCGAGGAGTTTTTCTTTGCAAAAAACAGTCATACTAAGAGAAAAATAAGAAATTCTGAATATTTTAATATTTCTGAAACAATATTTCTAAGCCCGTTTTTAATATTCTGATAAATTGATCTTTCACAGCTTCTATATTACGAGCATTTAGTTATTGCAATTCCGCAAAGTTTCCAATCCCACGAGATTCTCCAATTTTTTCTATTTATAAAATTCAGTCATAAAATAGGACATTTTAAGAGTGTTTTATGTAAATTATTTCTGTAAATTAAATTAAATTAAAAATAAATAGAAAATAAAAAATAATACTACAGAAACTATTTTTAATTTTAAAATTTTCTTTAAATTCCCCAAAATTGTCAGCTAACATTCCTGTAGATCTGAAAGCCCTTAATAAACATTGCTCATACGGGTGCTTAATTTTGAATACTAGAAATTTGGAAAAGTAATTTTCGTCTCATTTAATAGGATATTTATGCGATTACATACAGCGCATTTTTTTAAATATAAATACTGGTATTCAAAGGAAAAAAAGTAAGTGGAAAAATAAGCACCCGGGTACAAGCTCTGATAAAAGAAGCCGCTTGATTTATACACTGTTTGGGGCTTTTAAATTATGTGATCATACATAATATACAAATAAAAGCCTTTTATTCCACTACCTTATTATTTTGTCATTTGATTTTTTAACATGTTACCAAATCTTATTCCCTTTCACTCTTTTAAAGTCGGTATTTGTTACTTTTTCTTTTTCTACTTGCATCTCCAGATCTTCATACATTGATAACTTTGTTTGAAAATATTTGATGTTTTTTGGATTCAGAAGTCGCAATCTCTTCAATTTCGTGATTTGTGTTATGTATTGTCTTTTTAAAATCTGTTTCATTATATTCTTTATTTTATGACACTATAATTTTTTTTCAGAAAACGGAAATGTATTATCAGTAATTTTAAATCTTGCTCATGTTTTTGAATGGAAACTAATACTACTTAAAATAAATTTAATTAAAATATTAAAATTAATTTAAATATAAATTAAATAAGTAGGGTAGATTTATTTTATTTTCCCTTGAAGAATAGTAACTAAGTCAGCCTTCACAGCAACTTCATGTAGTTTATCCAACTTCTCAACTGCCAAACAAAGCTGCATTCGTGGTTACAAATGCAGAATATTTTCTACAGAAAAAAACTACTGGAAGATATCGGAGCTGAGTTTACCATTGATTTTGGTTCACAGTTAATTTTATCTGATGTTATATGAACGTGAACTTTGCTTATGAACATTCTAAAATTATAAAAGTGTCCAAACTACACTGCTCAAAACAATTAAAGGATATTGCAGTTTTAGGTGGATTTTGTATCTGGGAAACTTTTTAGCTGATTGATACATGGTCGACAGACATAGTAGGTTATATGAGAATAAATTACACATGTTTGGCAGAAAAAATGCATTTTATTGCGCATTTGTGTACAAAAGGAAAAAAACACAATTTGTGCATATGAGAAAAAAAGAATAAGAAAAGGTGTTTTCTTCAAAGAAAATCATTTTCAGTAGGGGGTATGGTTTCCACGAGCGGCCAGCAACGTTGAACACCTTTGAGGCATGGACTCAATGAGGCTATTAATGATGAGTTGGGGTATTCTGCCTCACTCTTCCAGAAGAGCTCTTTCCAGTTCTTGGAGAGTTTGTGGGGGTTGTTGGCGGCCAGAAACTCGTCTTCCTAGAGCGTCCCAAACGTGCTCGATTGGATTCATGTCTGGAGAACACGCTGGCCATTCCATTCGAACGATTCCTTCCTCGAAAAGGAAATCCTCCACCAGGTTTGCACGATGTGGCCTGCAGTTATCGTCCATTAAAATGAAGTTATCTCCGATTGCTGCAGCGTAAGGGACTACAATAGGTCTGAGGATCTCATCCCTATATCGGCGACCAGTCAGAGCTCCATCTCGAATGATGTAGAGGTCAGTGCGCCCGTCAATGGAGATGCCACCATACACCAACACTCCTCCACCGCCAAATCTGACACTTTCGTGCACGAACGCAGGATTATTCCTACTGCCACGGTCCCTCCAGATGAAAATACGCCTATTATCCGGATGCACAGAAAAACGGGACTCGTCAGAAAACAGAATATTGCTCCATTCATTTCTCCTCCAGTTGACATGCTCGGTTGCCCACTCCCTGCAGTCGCGACGATGCCTTGATGTTAATCTAACACATACCATCGGTCGGCGAGCATACAGACCTACAGCATGGAGCCGGTTTCGGACAGTCTGAGTTGAAATCGTGGTGCCTGTAGCCGAGCGAAGGTGTTGTTGAAGAAGAGTAGCGTTCATGTTTCGGTGTCTCCGAGCTGTTAACGCTAAATACCGATCTTCATTGGGCGTTGTTGCCCGTCTACGACCTTGCCCTGGTCTTCGGCCTGCACATCCACTCTCCAAAAAACGGTTCCAGATCCTGGAAATGACACTTTGTGACACTCCAATGGCTTGCGCTACTTCGGCTTGAGTTTGGCCCCCTTCTAACCTATCAACAATTCTCCAAGCTTCTGAATCTGTCAAATGACTTCGCTGAGACATCGTACTCATCGAAACAAAGCAATCACTGAATGCCGAACATCCCTGTCTTCATTCTCTTTTATCCAGTTGAAAGTCAAATTTCATTCGCTGCCGCTGAAGCGACGTTTTTGACGTCGAACTCAAAATTTGCATACTCCACAGTTTGAAAACCAGAAAAATTTGCATTTGTGATTCTTTTCTTCTATTTTCGGCAAAAAAATTTTCGTTTATATCTTTATTTTATATAAAACTTCAAATATCCTTTAATTGTTTTGAGCAGTGTAATAAGTATGTTGTTCCAGCTCATTCTATATTCCAAAATGAAACTTAGGTATTTGCCTATTTCTTCTGAAACATATTTTTTTAAAACAGATAACATTTCGACTTGTTGATTTTTAAAGACTTAATTTTTTTCCTATAATTGAAAATGAGTCTGCTAAAAATTTATATAAATTTATACAAGTCTTTACTCAAATAAATAACATTTTTAAGAATTTTGATCAGTCACAAACAATAAAGTACTGTTGATTTAAAAATTATAAGAGTTATTAGTTTTCAAAACAAAATAAATAATGTCTGGTATCTTAATGAGGGTTCACTTGAACCATTTTAAAATTCAAAGATCTATCACTTGAAAACCATTAAAGTTACAGTTTAATTGAGCTGTTTAAAATTTGGGTTTGCCATTCAGCTTTATATATGCATAGAAAAAATAACTGCTATATTATTATATTATATATTATGCAATATATTATTATGCAATTATATATAAACAAATCTGAGTGATTCAAGTAACACCATCCATTGGCGTTACTTGAATCATATGTATAAAATCAATATTTGGCTGAAATTGGATTGCTGCGGTGTGACAAAAGTCATACATAGGTTAGTATATAAATACACAGATTCTCAAGAAACATAAAATTTACTATCAAAATGGTAAAAAAAGACACATCATTTGTACAAAGTTTACGTAAATCAATCGAATGTATGTGTTCATCTTCAATCATGTTTAAATATTAATTCTGAAATTTAAAGTGAAATGTATACTGTCCCCTAAAACCTTTAATAGGTTGTACAAATAGAAATAATATTTTGAATGTCGTCATCATCTACAATGAGAAATATGTAACCATTTTTTGATGATTTTGAGCTTGGATTTTACTTGCACTTTTTTCATTTGATATAATTTCGGCAACAATACCAATAGAATTGTTTGGACTTTCCCTTTTTATTGTTTTCACTGAAGACAAGTTCAACAACGATGTAGACGTTCGCCTTAAGCCTCTCCATTTGCACGTTTAGTGCATTAAAGTATTCTTCAGCATCATAATTTCTATTGCAGAAAAGGTCAGTGCCAATAAAGTCACTTAAAATCAAATCAGAATGTGAGTTTTGTAGTGAATATTCATCAACATCACCAATAGGTAACATGATGCATTTTGTTGTAGCTCATGTTAGCGCAATAGTAACACAGACGATAACAAAAAAAAAAAAATAAATAAAATAACAAATGCAAGTGTAATCTCAACAGAGAATTGGTGGGGGGAAGAGTTGGAAAAAAGTTTGAACTTCAATATTACCATTCTTAGAAATAGAGTAGTAAAAGGAAAAATTAGAAATAAATATTTGAACTTGCTTGTAATTTCTACAAATCATTAAATGGTACAAACAAGTTATTTGAGCGTAACTGTTTACAATGGTGTAACTAAGAGCATTACAACTGGAAATAGTGATGTCAAATCAGCAGTAAAAATATTCTCACAAAGATGATCAAGCTACCCACTTGGCTCAAATAACCCTTGGTTACGATACTTTAACTATTCATTATTTGTGTATAAAATATTCGTCATGTCGTATTTCTGATGAAAGCACAAATTATTTTCATTTCGTTTGTTTCATTAACACAGCATTTGGGGAGATCCGCCCGGATCATTCAGCCAAGAATCCACGGTATCGAAATTGCAGGATTCTACCAAGAATAAAAAAGCGCAGGATCCCATATTGCGGGATTACAATCCTTACTGGCATTACATTTAATACTTTTATTATAAAATGTCCATATATTTGTAGTAATCAAAACCATTTTCAAACATTAGGCATAAAATGAAATTAAGTTACACCAACTTTCCAATTAAATACTAGGTTATTCAGTAATCGAAAAATAAAATACACTTTTCTAGGAAATTCATGTCATTTAATTTTTTTCAACATAACTAGAGCAATATTGGACCAATATTGTTTTTTTGTCTGAACCTTGGTCAATACTGGCACAAAATATTCCTTCTGCATTCAAGTGTTTACGTTTGGTGATATTGCAGTAATATTAAAATGTAACATTTTGCTATTTTATTGCCAATATTTTTAACAGGGGTCTATTTCAGATCAGTAACAAATTTCACTGACTTTTCCAGATCTTCCATATCAATAAAAATCACCAGGTACCGAGATTTTGTGATTTTTCACAATATATATCTTAAAAATTGCGAATTTGAGAGTAGAGCTTTCACATCTGATTCTGAAGCACAAACTACAGATTTTTTAAACAAATTTTTGCAAAATTTACAAATTGTTAAACACCAAGATATTATTTCATGGTTAACGATTGCTTGACGCCCCTATATTTCTTAATGAGAATATTTTCTTTTATATGCCAAATATTTTGCAGATACACACTTTTAGCATCAGGTTCTATTTATTCTGTCCAATCAGGATGGAATTACTTATCACATCTGTCACAGTTAAATACAGATTGCTTTGACATAATTTAATACAATATATATATATATATATATATATATATATATATATATATATATATATATATATATATATATATATATATATATATATATATTATACATATATTATTTTATAAGTAATATATCTGCTCTGTAATCTGTAACTAACCAATTTTAAAATTAAAAATATTCAATAAGTTTAAGCTAATAAATGTTCAGGTCCGGAACAAGGATAAGTAAACAGACTGAATGGTCGGATCAATCGTATAACATTCCGTTCAAAGATTCAGTGAAGCTGGAATTGAAAATCTGTGAGTTAGGAGGAAGGACTGAAGGGTAGAATAACTGAATTGCAGGGGAGGTTGAAATACTCTTTACAATAGTTTTGAACAGCAAAGTTAATTTTCCAGGCGCTGAAATTTCAAATCCTTAGTTTTATAATCAGACATTTTTTCCTGTATTTTTCTTTGAATTTATCTCAGAATTTTCAAATATCCCTGTCTTTTTCTCAGGAATGGTAAATTTCCCTGACTGTCTCCTGACTTTTCCAGTCCATATACATTTCCATGACTTTTCCAGGTGACCTTCTGTTTTAACGTAAAGCCAATATATGACAACAATAGTGGCGTTTCATTTCAAATATTTTCAATGTACTGACAATATTTAACCAGTATTGGTATTTCATTGGAATATTTCTGAAGAAAGTAATATTGGTACATTATTAGGATTCAGTATAAATGATACAGCCAATACTGTTTTGCTACTACTACTGCTTTTCAAACACCAATGTGACTAAATGTGATCAAAACTAAAATGGCAAAAATCACACTTCAGGCAATTTTATTAATTTATTTTACCTCACACATTTTAATTGTTTTTTGTATCATCCATAAATCCCTAAACTGTATTTTAATTAATATCTGTGAAATCGAATCATTTATGTCTTCAATATTCAGATTTGAATAAATTTTCTTTCATAAGAAGGAACTCTTTCTAGAATGATTAATTAAATATGCATTATTCATCTTTTCGAATTATTCAAACGTCTCGGATTAGCAGGATTACTGTTATAATACCTTTTCATTTTTAACATTTTCCAAATATGCTCTGATTGCCCTGAAATTTTTATATGTCATTGTCGTTATCTATAGCATGTTCCTATTTCAACTGAAGTGTGTAGCACTTACAGTTTTTTACAGGGACAGTCAAAAATATTCCGTTACATTACAGTCAATGGGGAATAATCGTTTCAAGAGCATTTTGATGAAGCTGCGTCATTTAAAACATAGTGAAATTAATATATAATTAGGAAGCGCCTTAGAACATGCTTTTTGTAGAATATGGGGTGCAAAGCATTTATTATTCATTTACAGGGTCAAACAAAAGAATTCTGTTACACATCGTTCTATGGGAAAAAATCGTTTGCAGTGTAATTCAGGGATATTTCACTATTTCAAACGTATTGAAAGTTATACGCATTACTGAGGTGCACTACAAATTGCTCTCTTGTGTGCATTGCGTTTATTTACAGGGGCACACAAAAGATATTGGTTACAGTACATGTGCGATATTTACAGTCTATATGTGATAAGTGCGTTTTCAAGTTTGGTTTGCGTTTTTAAGTTTAACTAATTTTTTTCATAGTACGTGTGTTTTTATGAAATCGGTTGTTCATATACAGGGCTACACAAGGGAATCCGTAAATATTACAGACTATGGGAGTGAATTGCTTAAGGGTAGTTTTTATTTGTGTTTACGCATTTTCCTGCTGAACTATATTTAGTAGACTAATAGAAGTTTGTGGAATATAAATAAATTAATATACAGGGCTACGCAAAAAAAAGATACATTGTCGTTTACGTTTGGTAATTGCTGCAAGTGAGTTTCAAGTTGCCTTTTATCTTAATAGGTGGTGTGTACAAAAGTCTTCAGATAATATACACGACTGTACAAAATATTTGGAGTGCATTTCCATCGATTGGCGAAAATCGCTGAATGTGAATATTCTAACTGAACTAAATTTTATCATACTATATATCCACATCTATTGATCATATATAGGGCTGCACAAAAATTTTCGACTAATTTTTTGACACTGGAAGGTAATTTCGAAAACTGTGTTTTTGAATGTGTTGCATGTTTTCTAAATTGTTTACTTACATATCTTCTTTCACCTTATTTAACGGTGAAGTTTCGTTACAGTTTTCTGGCTGTGTTGGAAAGTGTTTCATAAACTATGCCTGACGCATGATTTTTCGGTCTTGTTTCTACTTTACTTTAAAATGAAAAAAAATTATATATATATACATTTAGAATTCAGGGAAATCATACTGAGCAGTAATAAATAAACATAATACTTCGTTTATTCTTACTGTCATAACTGCTGTCGTTTATTCTTACTGTCATAACTGCTGTCGTTTATTCTTACTGTCGTTGATTTTTTGTAGATGTAAGAAATTATTTCTAGAATTATGCTAACATTTCGGGTCTGATTATTTTTTTCATTCTAGTGAAGCATTTATTTGTTGTTAAAAAATTAAATTTACTGAAACTTAACGAATATTACAGTTGTTATTTTTTCAGTAGTTATCAGTAGTTATACTAATAATATGACAACAGGCTATGAATTCATTTTTGATAACGTTTCGAAAATGTTGCATTTCAGCACGATTAAATAAACATAGCAACTTTCAATATCTTTTCATTTTTTAATTATAAATTATTGGTTTAGATAAGTAGACCTTATTTTTAAATTTAAAAGATGATACATATGTTTGAAATAAAAATATCAGCAACGGTGTATGGAATTTTAATCGAACATTTCTGCTTTATTACTAAATGCTGAAACAGGAAACATAAATGAAGTGATAATAGAAAATTTAAAGACACACACTATTATTACTTCATGCAGGCTATAACAAAAGTAATTGTAAAGACAAAATAATAGTCAATGTAAAGACATGTACTATTATTAGGACGCCATACCTGAAAGGATCAAACGCTTGCGCACCTGCTAACCTCCCAATATTTCCCCCTGAAATGTGAGTTAATTGGACTCGGGTTAAACATGTTTTGAACCAAAAAAAAAAAAAAAAAAAAGAAATAAAATCAAATAATTTCCACACAGGAGCAGAAAATTAAATAAGTAATGATACATGAAATAAATTTTCTGGTTCCAAACCTATTTAATCTGAATCAAATTAGCCCACTTTTACGAAAGAATACACTCATGTTCAAAATTAAGAGACTTTCAGATTTTTTCGATTATCTCTAGAACTAGTGGAGAGATTTTAAGAAAATTAGGTACGTACATAGGTTGATATAATGCAAAAAATATAACCATTCAACAGTTATAATACACACCAGCGTCGGAAGGTAAAAAAACAGAGCTTACAACATTGAACAAAAAGGGTTATGGTCCCTCTTACAGTTACACAGCTCTCACAACTTGAATTCATTAGTTTCATCAGTTTAGAAGTCTCTGTGGCAGTTGGTCCCACCCCTCCAACAATGCTGTTTTCAGGCCCTGGGTGGTTCTGGGAGGTGGAATGAGAGTAACAGTTGCCCTCCCCAGAGCGTCCCAGACATGCTTTATGGGATTTAGGTCTGAAGATTTGGTTGGCCAATTCATTGGCGAATATCCTCACTTTCCAGAAATTCGTCGACCAGATGAGCTCTATGCGGGCGCGCGTTTTCGTCCATTAAAATGAAATCAGAAATGAATGCACCCCTGAAAAGGCGAACGTAGGGCACGAAGATATTTCCGCTATACCTCACACCACTCACAGAGGCTCTGACAAACACATGAAGAGATGTGCGCCCATCCAACGTGATGCCTGCCCAGACCATCAAATCTTCGCTGCCACAGTGGTCTCTTTCTCGGACGTTGGAGGGCTGGTAGCGGGTCCCTGTTTCTCTCCAAATGAAAGTACGTCGAGAATCAGTGTTTAGGCTGAACCGAAACTCATCAGTGAATAGAACGGTCCCCATTGATCCCTAGTCTAAAGTAGATGAAAAACCACCATGCTAAACGGGCTCTGTTGTGTGAAGAAGTGAGCAGGACGCAAACAGCAGGCCTGCTTGGAAGCCCTCTATGAAACTATGTAAATGTTGAATTTAATGTCCCTTTTATTACCTTAATAAATAAAAAAATAAACTATACTCAAATTTCCCTGTGAGTGGGGGAATTTATGTATCATATGTATTAAAGAAATATGTGTTTGATATTCTAACTAGAGGTAGTTTTAGGTATTTAAGAAATGACATGAAGCCATATTAGAAGACTCATATTTTTACATAAGCTTAAAATGATAAAAATAGATTAACAAATTTTCTATAATTAATTTTTAAATAAAGACATCATCAATTAGAAAGTGAAACAAGTGTCTTGAAACTGAAAAATTAGAAATTTTTAATGATGATACAATTTAATAACAAAAAACGTCCTCGTTTTTTTTTTTTTTTTTTTTTTTTTTTTTGTTTTGTTTTTGGCATTTTAATATTAGAAAACTAATATCCTAAAATTTGCAGTCTTAAATGTTAAAATTTGTGGTAACGTAATTTATTTGTCTTGCGGCGGAACAATACGCCTTACGTTTAAATTAAGAAAAAAAATCTTAATCTCTTCCTATAAATATTGTCTAGTATTTTCAGCTGATTTTATGCTGATTTATCGCATGTATACGTTTTACTAGTAAGCCTTTAGGGATCGTTCGTACATGTTGCATCATTTATATAACTTGAAACCGTTACGATGTATCGTCACCGCTATTTGCGAATAGTAATTTTCGCCTCGTCGGATATTTTTTTATTGAAATAGTGGAGGCAAAAAATCAAAGCAATTGGCCGCTGTGCATTTAACAAAAATATTTTCTGTATTCGTGTTTGTATTACAAATAAATATATATAATAATGGTCATATCTTCTAATGGATGTATATATATGCATAGTACAATGATTGTATAAATATGAATACGAGGGTGGTATGATAAGTTCTCGGCTTAACAGTGAAAGCAAAAGATTATTGGCATAAATTCATATTATTTTTCAATGTAGTCCCCCTTCAACTTAATACATTTAAGACTCATTCTTGTGTGTGAATTGTTTAGTGCAGATTGTTTAAATATTTGTTTTTTCAAAAATGAATATCATTACCAAGATATATTAAAAAGTACTTTAAAAATAATAATAACGTTATTATAATTATTTTTGTATTATGAAAATATTGCTACTAACATATTATTAACAAACAAACACAATAAATAAACCATTGCCCCAAAAAAAGAATTTTTTTTGCGAAGTACTGAAATGTATGAGTTAGAACTTTGTAATTATTATAGTTTGAATTATATTATTAGGAAATAAATAAAATTATATTTACCTGCAAAAGTTTTCATAATTTTGAAATACATTTAGCAGCCTAAGCACAAAAAATGACAAAGCTGTTCCATTCGAACATGTTGGAGAAGTTTGGTTGTATTTGGAAATAGCTTCGGTTTTGGAAAAATTCCAACTTAACTGAAACAAATTCTTGAGACAGCTAAAATTTTATTTGACAGCTGCTATATATAGTGAAAATTTATTATCCAAGTTATTGATTACATCATTTTTTTGAGTTTTTAGATTCATCCAAGTAACTCATGGAACACAAAGTCCGTCTTCCGTAGCTATTTAATATTATATAAAAAGACCTTTAAAATTTTTGCATTATCCACCTATGGAGTACACAAAATTTTGTATAATGGGAATTGAAAATTTGTAATTTTGCTTTACGAACAATATGTTGTCTTTACATTTTTTAAACGCATTATTTACAATATTATAAGAATTTTTTTAATTTTAAGCCGTTTTATAATTATGTATATTTTTTCTAAAAAAGTGTTTATTTTTTAACTTAACATTTGATTTAATTAATTTTAAAAATATGGAATTCTTTCTGGAATGGTGAATTAAATATGAATTAATCATCTGTTGTAAACAGCGTCGCCTTTCATAACTTCCAAATGTTCCTACGTTTGAGCACCACTGTTTTTTAATAGAAATATTAATTTTATTAACTGACAAAAATTTGCGATTAAATTAGACAAAAATTATTATTCAGAAATAGTGATGCTCAAAAATCGGATGGTTTGGCAACTATGTTCTTTATACAGGTAGGTTAGCGGGATCCAGCTGAAGAGCTTTGCTTTATTCAAACGCCCCGGATTAGCAAAAATAGTGTTATCGTAATACATAAAAACAATGTTTATAACACATACACACAAAATGATCTACTAAAATTTCAGACCGGTTTTGGCACTATTAAGTTTACCGTCAACAGTGCAAAAATGACAGAGGAATTTTTTGTATATATATCCGTATATTGTAGGATAAGAGACAGGGTTATGTCGACTAATGAAATTCAGAAAATTAAGAGAACTAACCATAAGAATTACAGGGAGAGAATATAGGAGGCCAGTACGAAATTACGCAGGTAGAAATTAATAAAAATGTTTGGTGAAACAATCTCACAAACAAGGGAAAGAAATGCTAAAATTAAAAATATATATACAATGCTTATTGATGTGATGTATGTTTCTAGAATATTCAAATGAAACGTGGAAAGGAAATTTATTATCTTCATTTTTAAATAACTATTTTCGTGAATGTAAAACTTGTTTTAATATATTACTGTGTATTCAGTGTCAAATCTCATCTCATTTTTCACATCGTGAGTATGCATAACATATGTAGTCTTTTGAAAATTAAAAAAAAGTATGGTCAGTCCAATATTAACCTGAGAAAGAAATATTCAATATATAAATATTAATTCGATCTATAATAAAATATTCTATACGATATTTTACTTCTATTTGCTATTTTTTGTTATTCAAGATATAATGTTTATTTTAATAATTCTATTGCCTTGTATTTAAAATTTATTATTCGTAACATATTATTTGTAATTTATTTGTATCAGTACCGCTTTTATAGGTGCCGAATTAACGGGGCAGGCGGGGGCAAACCAGGCGAACGTCCACCACTAATTTTAAAATGTTATTTTTGTCTTAATTAATCACAGTGATTCAATAGGACAAAAATATTTTTTAAATTAGTGGTAGATCTGTACCCGATTACTTATTTTGCCTGCGTGAAGTCGGTGCCTATGGCCATGTTAACGGGCAGGACTGTAAGGCCCGCGCCCAGGGTCCTCAGGTACTGTCTTCTTAACGCGTGGGGGTTCCAGATTAGTAAAATCAGGCTTAACAAATAAATTTTTGATTTTAAAAGTATGAAGTCATGTTGAATGAAAAATGCAAAGCTTAGGAATATTTTTCTGGAGTAGGAGGGGGGGGGGAGAGAATGATATAAATTCTTAATACATATAAAATAAAATTTTAATTTTACATAATCGAGTATTAATAAAATGAATTTTCATTCCTATTTTTGCATTAAAAAATCGTTTTTGCCGGTACTAACTAATTAAAGATATTGTTACCACTTCTTATTTGACATGAAGTTTTCTTTGCTTTATAAATAAAAATAAAGATGTTAAGAATCACCTGACTTTATATTTACGTTTATATTTTACATATACGTTTTATATGTTAGCTTTAATTTACTAAAGATTTTTCTAAAACCGAATGTCCCTTTATTAACCATTTGATAGTCGCGAAGTTTCAAAAATAAAAATAAAAATACAATATTAATATACGTCTGTCCGTGTTAACTAAAATTCAAATGTGTAAATAGAAGTTTATTGACATTTTTTCAGTCATGCTTAAACTGAAATTATACGACATTAATTCCGTGTGAATCTTGTATTTATAATCAATCTTCTGATATTAAATATAATAATAGAAATGCAAAAAAAGACAAAGAAGATGCACATTCAAAAACTAGTCACTGAGTAAAATAAATTCAGTAGCTATAATTAAACACTGAGCAGGTTTAAATTACCTTCATTCTTTTTCTAATAAAAATTAGAAAAATAATGAAAATAAATAACATCTAATTAAATGAAATTCAGAAAGAGTAACATAGTATTTTTTTTGACATTAATAACTATTATTAAATATTGCTTAATCTTCTCCTAATAATTAACTAGCATGAGAATAACCAGCATGAGAATATTCTATAATAAAATGTGGGGGTAAATACTTTTTTATTCATTTTTAAATTCCAGCGTCAATTTCCAATAATTTGTTCCCTGGTTTAATCCCGAAATTTAAGTTGCTTCAGATATGTTGGCAATAACTTCAGTTCAACCTTAGCATTTCTATTGGAAAGCGAATAATTTATTACAGTGAAAATTACAATATCGAAATTGTCGTTTGTTAATGACCAACTTTAAATTAGCTTCTGTTTCATAAATAGGGCTTTCTACAGTTTAAGGTATATAGACGACTCTAATTTGACACTTTATTGCATTTAGCCGCAGTTTAGAAATCATAGACTTAGAAATTTTTGATATAAATTCCAGACACCCAATTGCCCTTAAAGATTAAGTACGATAATAATTATTACCATTTAGACTCTGAAAGTAATTTACAATTTTAGTTATTGAGGCATATTTTCATTTAGAGCAGAAATAAATTCAGTTTTTTTTTTAAATGTAATTATAGACTAGAACTAGACTATTATAAATATATGGTAGGAACTATTTTTTAAAGATTCTTATTGAGATTTAAGTTATCGCTTACGTTTAATTATTCTCTTTCTGTCTTAGACGTAAATGAATGATGTATAGAGTGTCCTAGTAAGGTTGAAACGAGCTTTAATTTTTTACCTGTTAGAAATTAGTAGACAATGAATTGGTCAATTAGATTTTTTTCTTTTAGCTGCGACCATATCATTACAGAAAAAACGAAAAAAACTTCACATCCACATCCTTAAATTTGAATGAGTTATGTGAATGGGGACCACATATAAAATTAGAAATGTAAATTTTTAAGATATTGTAAGAAAAAGGAAACACGGACAGTAATACGTATGAAACTGACTTAAAATAGAAGCTAGTCGATAATTGCAGCAATATGGCTGGCGAAAAACTTTAAAGTATTTACAGAAGCATTATTATAAGAGCTCAGATGTGTATTGGAGACGAGAGAAAACATTTTGAAAATGCTTTGCAAATTTCGTTTTTAAAATTATGTTTCTAAGATTTAAACTACATTTGTCTTTTTACATGATCTCTGCTTGTATAATACCTTATTTAGATCTATTTGTGATGCAATTTGTTTCACACTTGTTGAAATAATTTTAAGTTAAAACACGAGATCATAAATTTGTGAATGTTTCCTATTTTTACTAATGAAATAACCTTTTAAATGTTATGAAAAAATGGCATATCAGCTTTTTTCCCTTCTATTACAATTCAGTTAATTCTAAAATTACAGGTATGAAGTGTTTTTGTAATAATATTTTTGAAGCAAAAGAAACAATTTTCTAATTGATCAACTTTGTCTAAAGGAGACCATAATGTTTTTCAATTAACATAAACTTATTTCCTATCATATTTTGAATACTTTGCCTACCTATCTCCAACAGGTGAAAAATTTAAGCGTGTTCCAGCCTTTTCGGGATATTATATATATATTATAGGAAAAAGAAGAAAACATTTCACAATCATATTTTCCTTTTTAAGTTTCAGTGACATTTTCCAATTATTTTTTCTGCTTGAATGACTTCCAATTGAAAATTGTTTCAGATATGTTAGATATAATTACGCTTCAAGTTCAGAATTTCGATTTGGAAAGGGATGACTTTTATTCAAAATTTAAGTCATGATCCACACCATGCGAAATTCATCTAAGCACCAAGATCCATCTGATTGATCACCATCAACGGTAGGTGAACGATGGCATAAAGTATATCGTAAGAACTACAAGACACTCTGCATTGGTTCATTGGTTGGTTCACAACAATTGTCATTTGTAAATGGTCAACTTTAAATTCTGGTTTTCTCATTAGGGCCTTCATAGATTAATATATATATTACACAAGTTTATGACTGTATTTTGATTATTTATTGTAACTATAAAGAGTTTAGGAATTATAGATTAAGACCTTCTGATATACATTTCATACACCTTAATTACCCTTGATGTTGAAATAACATGTTACGCTTACAATTTAGATATTTAAAATAGTTTATAATTTTATTTAATGAGGCAGATAATAGTTTAATTTCTGAAAAATTTCAACATTTTAGAATTTAATTATAGAAAAAACTATTATAAATACATGGCAGAAAATATTTTTGAAGACTCTTATTAGAACTTAAGTTATCGCTTAACACTTTGTGACGAGCGCCCTCTATATTTCTTATAATTTTTAGGTACCACGTTTTCTTAATAATATTTACTGCATTATTTAATCGGTGAAAATATGTAATTTTATAATACATAAATTTCTACTAAAAATCACTGTTGTTAAAATTCAAGTATTTCAAGCACCCTAAACGTGCCGCCCATCACGAAGTTATTAAGGGAAATATCAATTCGACCGATTCAAAATTTCGAAATTGGTTTTCGCTTAAAGTACTCTTTATAAACATAAAAATCATGCTTCTATAGCAAGCTTTTGGACTAAAAAACCTTTTTTTGTTTTATAGTTCTAGGTCAAATGTACGATGGGTTAACCTGTCCAACACGTGACCATTTTTTTTGAAGTGGTTCTTCACATTTCTATAAAAGAATTCTCGAGAAAGCCGTAAGGTTTAGTATATCAAAGTGGTGTTACCCTTTAATGAATATTTTTCTGTCATAGACGTGAATGAATGACATAACAAAATCTTACAATCATACTTTTATTTTTAAATTTCAGTCAGATTTTACAATAAATATTCTGTTTGAATAACCTCGAAATGAAAGCAGTTTCCAGATATGTTGGATATATTTACGATTGAACATTATGTAAAATTATAATTTTCACCCAATTACTCTTGATGTTGAAATACGATATTACGATTTAGATTTTGAAAGTAATTTAAACTGTTATTCATTGAGGCAGATTATTATTTAGTTTTGAAAGAAATTAAATTTCTTAAAATGTAATTTTAGAAAAACTAATAGAAATACATAATGGAAAATAATTTTGAAAGACTATTTTTGGAATAGGAATCATTGCACATTTTTATTTTTAAGTTTCAGCGAGATTTTCCAATAATTGTTCAGGTGGTCTAACAACAACTGAAAACTATTTAAGATATGTTAGAAATAAATATTGTTCAGCTTTAGCATTTCTATCTGGGAGCAGACAATTTATCGTAGTGAAAATTATAATGCGGCAGTTGCCGTTTGTAAATCGTGAACTTTAAAATTTACATCTGTTCCCTAAATAAAGCCTTTCAAGAAAGGTCTTACAACGCGAAACACTCAATTTCGCTCAAAATATTACTGGCAAAAGAACATGCACAAATTTAGCCAAAACATTAGAATTAGCTGCAAAAATAAAACTGGAAAGATATTTAAAACCTGCGCCAGATTTCCAGAAATGATGCTTTATCGCCCATTGGGTAATGTTTTGTCTTGAATTATATAGATTTTAAAGAGAGAGAGAGATTATTTTTGCAGTATGGATTAGTTGTTAGGATAAGAACGGCCATAACAGAAGTAAAAAAGGACACTTGCCTTCCTTTGGACATTCAGTGTCATTTATTTAACAAAATTACACGACAACTGGCGCTTTTATGTAACTTTTATTACTTTTGCATTTTCTCCCACACTGAAAGAATTTGAGAAGCAACTCATAAGATTTGCATTTCACTGGGATAAGTTAGATGGATATCTATAGTTGGAATTATAATAGTAGCTTACATTCAAATGTATAGATTTGTAAAATATGCTCAATTGCTTACAATTTTTTTTTATCAGTGTCAGATGGGTACTAATTCTAATATACATTGAGCATTATTAATTATCAGCAATATGCATGAATTTGACAGAAAAGCTTTGCACCTGTGTTATTGCGACCAATTTTCTGCATTGTGGCCCATTTCTGTACGCAGGGAGAATGCAGGGAAATACCACCCATTTGAAATCTTTGAAAAAAAAAAGAATAAAAAAATCAAACTGAAAGAAAGTAAATATAAAAAGCTGATTGTGATTGAACAGATTGCTGCACAATTGCAATTTTATTTACAGCAATTCTGTTTTAAAGGTCTTATTTATACTTCACTACAACCGAAAACCGTAATTTTATTTTAGTTTGCCTCTGTTAATTCACTGACACTGCTTACCATAACAATTGAAAATTTCCAATTTTCTGATCGAATCATGTTAAATAATAAAAAAGTCCAAAATTGTAAGCCTACAGCCGCCAGTTTCTTTTTGTTTCTTTTCTTTTTTTCTTCTTCTTTTCTTCTTCTTTTTTTTTTTTTTTTTTTGTTGTGAGGAGGAAGGGGATACTTCAAGATTGTTAGCTACAGTGCCTTTATTTTAAATAAAATTATATGAAAAGATCGTTTGCTAGATACTTCTGGAAGCGTGGGGGGGGGGGGGTCTTGAGCTCGTCCCCTCCTGCAGTGTCCACGATATTGATAAAATTAGATATGTTTCAAAATATTGTTAATTTTTTCCAGAGGTAATGCATGTTAAGTTTGGATTTTTACAAAATATCATATAAAAATAATAATATAAAAATATATTGTTCAAGTAATGTCTAAATAACGGAAAAATTCTTTAACATTGATTGATTTATTTTTGAAAAAAATATATCTCGCTAATGTATTATTCAGAATCGGTGAAAATTTGTATTTGCATGATTTTCGGCATACGGAACTTAAATATGCAGCAAAAGTATGGTGTTACTTACTGGAATTTTTAGCAGACGACAGACCGACCACAAGTGCTGTGATCTGCCCTTTATAGAAGATGGTAATAGAAAATACTTAAAAGATTGGAAAATTTTAGAGTATAAAACTTAAAAATAACTAGTTGATTTGTTGGTCAGTTACTAGCATTTTTTAATTGGAACTAATGGCCTTAAATATGATGATGTTAAAATTGTAATAGTGAAATTACATTAAAGTTCATGCACGGAATGGAAAACGGTGGTTTGGCAAAAGAGTGATGCTGTGGATCAAAAGGGGCATCTGTTTTCCCCATGTTATTAGCAGCTTCGCATAAAAATAATTAAAATGTCATTCAGAAGGTATTATTTCTTTTTATGACCCTTTAAATAACATGTCTCTACCATGCACAATTTCTGTTTTTTTTTTTTTTAAGGAGCGGTACTGACACGCGATTGTTATGATTCAAATGAAATATATGCCATAATAAAAGAAAATATTCCATTGTGTGTAGAAGTAAATGAAAACCAGCACTAGATACTGCATATCATATGAATTATAGAAAAAATTTGTAAAACATATGAGGGTCAATATAAAATTCGTCGAAACAGAAACAAAATTTTCACCAGCTATATCTTCCAAATTTCACTCAGCGTACTATATTGTTTCACTGAAATATGAAATTGTTAGGATTTTCAAAATACCCACGTATTTGTGTATGAACATGCTAACTATGAATATTTCTAAAAGTCACTATAACGTGGCATGGAAAACTAGTTGTGTTTGTTGAATTGCAGTTTGAAAATGTTACCGTTATACTTGTAAAAAATAGGATGTAATTCGTTCAGTTATTTTCAGTTATCAGAACAAATTCTTGATAAACATCCAAAATATGGTAAATGGACTAATTCTTGACATTTTTTACTTCACAAAAAATCTATTCTCAAATACAAATTTAAGGAGTTTTTAATATAAAAGAGCAAAAAGGTTTAACCCAACAGTTGTTTGAATCTTACAGCTCGTAAGACTTGTTATCATACAAATAGGTAATAGAGGGTGTTTCACAAAGGATCCCCAACTTTAAAAATCAATAACCCGGAAACGGTGATAGATAGAAGCATGAAACCAGTGGTATGTTTATTAAAAAAATCGTAAGAATCTTATACATAAATCTCAAAATTTAGTTAAAATAGCACCGTTAGATGGCGCTGAGAGCGTTAAGAATCCTTCTAAAGAGAGTTCAGAAGCATAGAAAGACTAGCCGTCGAAGATTTCGAGATTGAAATTTGACCGCTTTTAGCGTATAGTAAAAATAATTCGCATCGGGCAGGTTGCCTGTCTGTTGAACTTTTTTGAAAAGCTCACGTATTGTTTTCCTATCTGGGCCTTTTGCGACTTGAAATCGCGTTTGAAAACTCCTCCTTGTAGCAGTAGGACTCTAATTTACTCCG
Organism: Maratus michaelseni; assembly: GCA_963931845.1. Classification (NCBI taxonomy): domain Eukaryota; kingdom Metazoa; phylum Arthropoda; class Arachnida; order Araneae; family Salticidae; genus Maratus; species Maratus michaelseni. The sequence continues at coordinate 249,717,769 of OZ007599.1, forward strand.
ACACAATAAACACACGATCCGCCACGGTATACATCACTTTCGGAATTATTTTCACTATACGCTAATAGAGGTCAGATTTCAATGGCGAAATCTTCAACGGCTAGTCTTTCTATGCTTCTGAACTCTCTTTAGAAAGATTCTTAACGCTCTCAGCGCCATCTATCGGTGCTATTTTTAACTAAATTTTGAGATTCATGTATAAGATTCTTACGATTTTTTTAATAAACATACCACTGGTTTCATGTTTCTATCTACCACCGTTTCCGGGTTATAGATTTTTAAAGTTAGGGGTCCTTTGTGAAACACCCTGTACATTGAAATCGATAAAAAAGTTAAAATCTTCTCTTACATTACCCACAAATTGTGAAAATTTTTCAAATTTAAAGAAATAAATAGAAAGATTTAAATTAACAGACTAATTCTTCTAAACGAATAATGCATTTGTCAGAAACAACTGCCTGTTAAGGCATATCTTTTATCTTGAATTCTAACTAAAATCGCGCTCGATAGTGTTGGCGACATTTGTGTATTTATCCACCCCATAAGATTACATTTTATATATATAGATATTTTTTTTTGTATTATTATTTAACAGCTGATTTTTTACACACATACTAATTAATAGGAATGTAACCCATTCTATTTTTTTCAAAATATCTCTGTGGTTTCGCGTCTGACTGCAATTTGATTCTTTATTGCATTAAGCTATATTTTACAAATCATTTATTTAGAGTTTCTCTATAAATTCCAGATACCTTAATTACCCTTGAAGTTAAAATACGATAATTTTCTTTCTATTTAGATTTTGAAAGTAATTTTTAAATTTATTTAATGAGGCAGATTAGCATTTAGAAAGTAATTCATTTTTTCAAAATGTAATTATCGGAAAAAAACTATTTCAAATACATGTATGAATGTATTTTTGAAATGCAAGTTATTGCAAATTGTTTAGTTTCAGAAAGGTTGTCCAATAATTGTTTCGCTTGTCTAACCTTCAAATGAAAACTGTATAAGATATTCTAGAAATATACTAACTACGTTGCAACCTGATGTATTGCATTTAAATTGCATGGGATCTTTCGAGTCTTCGTGGGAAAAATAAATATAACTGTACATTTAGAAAACATTTATAATATTAATTTATTAAATATTAAGTGTAAAGTATAAAATAATGTTTACAAAGCAAGTTAAATTTGTCGCAATAAACACATTTTCAATGACTCCATTTGGGAAAACAAATGCTTACTTTCAAGATTTGGCTTCAAATTTCCAAGCTTGTGAAATACAAATGCCGTCATTTTGTTCATCTTGAACAAAAATGACGTCACAGTCACCATCTTATACAAAAATATTTTAGATTTATGAATTCTCCCTTAATCATCTCACTTTTAGGGCCTTTGTGACAAATTTTAAATGCCATCTGTAAGAAATAAACAGTTGAAAAGTCATTTTTCATCTTAACCGTTTGAGTGCTATGAAGCGCGATAGCTACGCAATGTATCTGCGGATCAAACAAATTGTGTTTCAACCCAGAAATTTTATATTATAAAATGTAACTCGCTGTAAATACTTCAACTGTTCAATAAAAATTAAATGATTTCAATTATTGAATAAAATTTCTGGGTTGAAACAAAATTTGTTTGATCCGCAGATACATTGTGGCGCCTATAAAGGAGGAGGGGGGGGGGGCAATAGCAGTTGGGAATTTGCATTTAAAACAAATGACATTGGTATTCTTTATTTTTTCGAGAAGTAGTGAAGCAATTTCAACGATTTTTAAAAATTGTTTTTGCAGTAGCTTTCGGAAAGAAGAAAAATACAATTTTAAATACGACTTTTTTAAATTAACATGACTATTGCATTTTTAAAATTTTAATTTCTTACCAAACTATCAATTTGTAGTTTAACTGCTGCCAAAACTATTAGAAAAATTTATTGAAATCACTTCAGTCGCTTCCAAGAAAAAGGCGAATCAATATCAGCTGTTTTACTTGTGATTTTGCAACTGTTTCTCCCCATTAAATTAATTTACCTTTATTAAATTGGATCTTAGCAGTTGAAGATACATATTATACAAATTTATGACTGCAATTGCATTCATCTATAGTTTAGGAACCATTGATTTATAGTTTCTCAATAAATTCCAGACGGTTTAATTATCTTTTGAAGTTGAAATACCATAACATCCCTACTATTTAGATTTTGAAAGTAATTTACAAATTTATTTAATGAGGCATAACATCATTTAGTTGCGAAAGAGATTGAAATTTTTTAAACGTAAATATACACTAAAATATTATAAATACTCTGTAAACAATATATATATATATATATTAATTTCTTATGGGAATTTTGATTAATGAATTTTGATTAGTTTAATCTTTTATTTAGTTTAAATGGATTACTATGATTTGACTCAGTTCAAATATTATCAAACTACAATTATTGTAGTTAATTATTTTTGAAACTGTTTCTTACCAAAATGTATTTGTGATATTGTGCTCATGTCAATTTGAAAACGGATGCATTCACATTTAGGAAAAGTTATAAATACTTCTCTTTTATGATAAAATTTATGAGTACATTAAAGGGGTAAACATTTTGGAAAGAAATTTATTTACAGAAGTTATTTTTTAAATGCCGTGAAAATTACCATTGAAGCTGCAGCTCAATTGTACATTAACCAGTTAGGTTTTAAAAGCGATTTTAAACTTTATTTAATGAAGCGTATCATCATTTGGTGCTAAAAGAAATTCATTTTTAACATGTAATTACAAACTAAAATGTTAGAAATATTTGATTTAAATATTTTATAAATATTTTTACTGTAATATCACTTAATTGTCCTTGTTTAATTTTACAATCAGTTTAAATGAATATTATAATAATGTTTAAGTGTTTACTATAATATTAAATATTTCAAATATAGTGGAACTTCCCTTTAACGAAGTCCCTATTTAACGAAGTTTTCTAATTAACGAAATGCCCCACCAGTGGCTGAGAGGTTGTGCTCTCGAAGCTGGTAGACGGGAGGTGCTGGGTTCGATCCCAATCGCGCCCGTCGGCCTAACCGTTCGGAGTTTTCGTGGTTTTCTTCGAGCCGTGGATTCATCCATGCGTAAATAGGGGTTAGGTTCCCTTAGAAAGACCCCCACGAAGGGCACTCCCCCCGTTCCTATATCCCAAGTGTAGATAATTGGCCGTCAATAATCAACCCAACCCAACCCTAATTAACGAAATTTTCTGCAGAACTTTGAATTTTAACACCATTAGCATGTAAATTAATCTCCATATTACGAAAAATATATTCTATATAACGAAGTTTATTCCACATTTTTACGTGTACAGCATTTAAACTAAGAGGTTGCTGTTGCAAGGGATATGCGAATTTATTTCAGTGGTTTGTATGGAAATGAACACATTTAAATAATTTCCATTCTGCTTGGTGCTAAATAAAACAATTTTTTTCACACTACGAAAAATACTTGTTATCATTACTTTCCCACACCGAGATTCCAGTGCTGACAGTTGGGGGAAGTCAAAATTCCCTTTTTACATTCAATGATATAGAAGATGCAGTGACGCAATGGCGTTAGATGCATGGAAGCAAAAAATATCAATTACAGTCAGACAGTTACCATTCTGACATTCCATTGCTGATAGACAATTGCTTTGTACATCCACAAGAATATGCTTCAAAATGCAAATCGAAGAACATCAAAGTTATTTTTGTTACTGCCAATACAACTTCTAAACTTCAGCCATTAGTCTAAATGATAATAAATAATCTCGAGTACATTATCGAAAAAGAGAGAAAAAAGACAATGTAGTAAAAACATTTGTTTGAGAGCCTGTGTATTACAGCTGATAAAAGCTTGGGAATGTGACGTGATTTCATCGACCGTACACGACTGTTTTGTAAAAGACGGCTTCATAATCGAAACTGAATCAAATGCTTCTGAATCCAATACCTGTTTGTCATATCTGAAGAAAAAATTTCATGAAGTTGATTTCTATTTAACGAGTTTTCTTCATAACGAAGTTTTTAAGTGTAACGATGAGACTTCGTTAAATGGATGTTCACTGCATAATTAACTACACTTTTATTAATATAGCTTATTAGTTTTGTAGATACCCCCCCAACCAAAAAAAGGTATTTATGATATTGTGCTCATGACAATTTGAAAACTGACACACTTACATTTTTGAAATTGAAAGTCTTTATTCATCTACTAGTCTGCCCTTAATGAGTAGGTTGTATCACTAGCAAATTCTTTCTATAATAAATCATTATACTATTAATATTGTTTGTTTCATGTGCATATATAATTTTAAGCATTTGTTGAAAGTCAAGGTTTTTTAGAAGATTTCTAATTTATCGAATAAAGAAGATCTTAGTTTTTTAAATACCAAATAATGTTAACACATTGACTGCCAACCACAAGATAACTCGTGATTGACAATCTGCTGGTAGACGTCCACCACGAGTTATCTCGTTTTCTCAGAATAACTTTTCGATGCTCACAATGAGTTAATATGTTTTAAATTCATAAACAGTTTGTGTGTCTGTTAAAGTTTAATTTAGAAAGTAATTCATTTTTTCAAAATGTAATTATCGGAAAAAAACTATTTCAAATACATGTATGAATGTATTTGAATAACCAGATGTAATAACCAGTATGTAATAACCAGAAGGCGTCAGAAAGAGGAAGTTTAAGCATCAGAACATTTTCAAAGAGCGCAGTAAAATCTTGCTGGGAGATTGCCGATCGTGAGATAATTTGAGAGCGTATTTTGTAAAAATAAATATATAAATAAATAATAATAAAATAAAATAAAAATAGAAAAATTTATATTTTTTGTTTAATTCGATACAATACACACACACACACACACACACACACATATATATATATATATATATATATATATATATATATATATATATATATATATAAACATGTCATGCAGACCATATTTCTAAAAAATAGGCTTGGAATTTAACGCGTTAAATTCTGTGATAAATATTTCATTAAATAATAGTTTACATTATTTTATATTGTGGAAACATTCACAACTTATTATCTCACTTTTGCTCTTGGACCATTGAGTAATAAAATTTCCATCATGATTTGGAAAGCGAAAATTTTCCTCTTTCTTCAAATGAGTGTTTGAATTAAAAGCTGTTATTAAAATCTCAATTAACGTATTCACACGAACCAAAATTATGCGTTCATTTTTAATGACCTCATTACAGGGAATAAAATGATAAGATAAATTTCATGATCCGAGAAAAATGCTTGAATCAAAATTCTGTTTAATCATGAGGCTATTCGCTTAAAGGAAATTATTATATATAATGTTCCTTTTAATTATCCCTGATGTTTACCATTTAATTACTTAGCGTATTTATGAAGACTATTCAAGTACTTTTATTGAATTTTTAATAAACACCACTTAGTTAAAAAATATATAAAAAATAATAGTTTTAATTATATATTCTATTTAATAATATTTTTGTTTGTTTTATTTATATCATATAACATTATATATTACAGTATAATGCTATAAATATAGAATGAATGGACAATTTATTATACACAGTAGTACCGAGAACATACAAATTCGCAAAAGAGTAATCTCGCACCTATAGTGGAAATATCCCGTAATGGTTCTATTGTATAAATATATATATAAGATTTTCGAATGTAGGATAAAGAAAACTGCCATGGATAAAAGAATCTGTTTCAGTGAGATCAGACGCAGGCAGTAATTGGCTCTATCAATGATGAATGGTCCATTGAACCGACCACCAAACTCTTGAATATACCCCGTAATACTCTAGCGAGTGTATACTACTACCTGTATGTGAAATTCGGTTGACCGAAAATATTGTGGTGACAATATAATGCAATAAATATAGATTGAATGGACAATGCAATGAACCAGCAATAAATGATCGAAGTCAATGAAAATTCAGCCACTTAATATATCAGAACTGAAAGGCGTTTTCACAACAAATAACTGCAGATTTAAATACAGTTGCGTCTACAACCACAAAGACTATTCGCTTAATATGGACAAAGCTGGGTATAACCGTTTCCGTCTTCTGACTAGATGTCGCTTAATTTTGAGGCAGAGGTTTTCAAATTCAACAAGTTATCTGATCCAAGTTTCCAAAAAGTTATCTAATCAGTTAAATCAAGGTTTCAGCTTTGTCATGCTGATGAAGAATCCAAGTATGACGGGAAACCTCACGAAGCGATGAATCCCTCTATATATGAATTCTACATGCAGGCGATGGCTGTGTAACAATTTCGGGTGCATTTCGGATGGTGTTCACCTTATGAGTTGTTGGGAAAAGTTACTACCTCATATCAAATCTAAGATATTATTCGATCACTGCCAAGCTACATTACTGCTGTTATTCGAGTGAAAGTAGACATACACGCTGTTAGCTGGATGTGTATAATAAATTCTTCTTTCAGTATAAATATACATTAATTTTATATTAGGTGCATGTATTGTATTTAAATATTATAGTATTACACATATTATAAACTCTGAATATATATTTATGTCATAGAATATTAATAATCTAAAACGATGAATTAAAACTGCTTTATTAAATACTTTTTTTACGTTTTCGTTTGAAGTAATTTATAACGTTAGAAATTAAGGTCTAAAAAGCCCAATTTTCCAAATGTATTTATCATATGGACCCTTAATGATTATTTTGTGTTGTCTATTAATGTCTATAATCTAATAAACATAACATAAACTCCATAATGAACTTGGTATTATAGCACTTGTAAATGACAATTACTTATGTAATTTTTTTTTGTTTCAGGAGATATTTGAATTGTAAGGATCATCCATAGTGAAAGTTTATGCAAGAACATTACATAGATTCACCCAATATCAGGTATATTAGGCGTTGTTTGTATGAAATTAAGAGGATAATTTATAAAGTTATAAAGTTCTTTGTGTTTCTGTAGACTACTTGCGTAAAAACGTATCATTTCAGAAGCAATTTCATATTGATAAACTACTTTATAAGTATACTATTAAAGCAAGTGTGCTCAATGATGAAAACATGAAACTACTCAACTTCCTAAGTATAATTGTATCATAAAGTAGCCAAATATGAGTAATCAAAAATATTTAAAAGAAACCTTCACGATAAATATAAATATAATCTCGTATTACACCATTTTGAATATTACAGATTTCAAGCAAATTTGTTTAATATAATCAGTTATTTATAATACAAAAATATTTTGTTTGAAAAGCTTGAAGAATAAATGTTGAGCACTTAAAAATTAACAAATTAAATCTTATGGTGTATGCATTGAATCCTTACATGACCATATGTAACTCATTTTGTTCATATATCATGTTCTACGGTCATTTATAAAAGTTATATAAAGTTAACGTTCATAAGAAGGAAGTACATGCTAAAAAATGAGTACTTGTATTTAAAAAATAAATAAATAGTCGAAGCTATTATAAGTTAATAAAATTAAAAATATGTGATTTTTGCTTATTTTATAGTCCACATACTTAACATAGTAATATGTAAATCAAGATCCAGTATAATGAAGCAACAATAGATTGTTTAATTTACAATGTCATACACATAATCGTATGTGACTTTTCTTTCCAGAAGCATCTTAGCTTGATATTAAAATGCAGAATGTAATAAATATACGCTATTATTCAAAAATTAAGAGTCAGTTACAGATGGATAAATTTCCTTCTACGTTAAGACACGTATTAAAATACAGGGTGATTATAAAAAACTATCCCGATATATGAGCCCCTAACTGTCATACCGTTCACAGAAATTGAATGAAATTCTGGCCTAAAATATTTTGAGGTATGCGCTCAAGAATCATGTGAAAAACAACAATTAAATTCTAACAGTTACAGTTACAGTGACAAAATTTCGAAAATTTCAAATGGCAACACCTACATTTTGTTATTGGAATGTGATCTTCATAGTGAAAAATCATAAAAAGCGTTAAAACGGTACTTGTAGCACGAAAATCGCCGGCGCTAGGCAGACTAAGAAGAAAAGTGAAAACAACCAATAAAAGACAGAGAAGCAACAGAAAGTAAAAATTTTATTGTTCAGTGCTATCCACCATCTGCCGCATGTACAGTGCCGTCGTGTGTGAAATGGAAAATGTATGAAACACAATAAAATGTTTTGTTTTCTGTTGCTTCTCTGTCCTTATTGGTTGTTTTCACTATTTTTGCTACAGGTACCGTTCCAACGCTTTTTATGGTTTTTCACTATGAAGATCACATTCCAATAAAAAAAAAGTAGGTGTTGCCATTTGAAATTTTGTCACTGTAACCGTAACTTTTAGAATTTGTTTTTCACATGATTCTTGAGCGCATACCTCAAAATACTTTCGGCCAGAATTTCATTCGGTTTCTGTGAACGGTATGACAGTTAGGGGCTCATATATCGGGATAGTTTTTTTATAATCACCCTGTACTTGCAGATAACAAGAATAGAGATTCAATAAAAGTCAATTCATATAGAATGATGAAATTTTAATTTTGATTCATACAAATACTGTAAACTACGAAATAGTCTCTATTTGTAAATCTGTCTCAAACTCAAAAATATTGAAAAATCATATAAATAAACACAACAACAAATAATAATATACCATACCATCACCACAACTAAATGTCTTCTATTACACAAGCTTTGAACTTAATTATGTAACAGACTGTAGTGGAGATTCTAATATTTCTGTTTAAACGATAGTTAGTGTTCTTGACGAGTATATAATATTTAGCGCTTAACCGCTTGGTGGTTCAATTTTGGACCACTTAATTTTAATCCCTAAATGCAACATTCACACCAGAATTTTAGAATGAAAGTTTTCTTTTTATTAAGTCCGTGAAGAAAAGCTTTTAATTATTTTTAAATAAACTTGTTTGTAAATTCTGGTGTTACACGATCATTTCAGCATTTTACGAATAGAAGTACTTTGTCCCTAAAAGGGTTAACGGCGCGTCGTCAAAGGTCATCCGTAACATACTCAGCTTGATTTAGTTCCGGTGATTATGTAGGTTAACTTAGTGATTTAACAGGCTAATCCGGTGATTGTGCAAGCAAATTTTGATTGCTTTCGTTTTTTTTTTTCAACACAAACTAAATGATAAAATCGAGCTCTGTTATTCGTAAATGCAAAATATTAACTTTCAGTAGAATCATGGAGATTACTCATATAGTGAAGGCCTTGTTGCAATATATTAAATAAATCATAGACCCTTTTCAGGACAGCAAATTCATTACGGTCATTGATTATTATAACGCCTCATACCATTATTTCACCACATCCGTACTGGTGAAAATCGAAAAATGTTTGGCATCATAAGTTAGTGCTACCGTCTCTTATTATATTTGTGATCTGAGAAGCGAGCAAGTTTATTCCTCATCAGTTCACCTGCAGTGGTGAAAGCACCATCTAAAATAACGTGTTTTGTAAACTGAGATAAAATGATCTTATTTAAGAAAGCTGAGTTTTTAATTCTATCCGATTTAAATGTCTGCTGCAATATTTACCTGTAATAAAATATTGAGCTTTGATAACAAAACTGTAGTTATAAGGAGATTTGTTTTCCCTATCACCAGCAAGAAGCAATTTTTTTTCTGTCATTATTGCATTTCGCTGAGAAAAATAAGTACGTTAATAAATATTTAGCTTAGATTGTTTCGCTCTTCTTTCTAAATGTGATCCAGCATTATCGATCGAGCAAAATCGACTTTTATTAATAAACGGATTAAATGAATTTTATATTATTTTTTCTTTAATGGTACTTAAAAGAATCACCGGAACCCAAAGAGTTAAATCGCCATAATTTCTAAACTATTTTACCGAATGACTTCTCGTTTCATATTCTAATGTAGAATTTACTGGAAAATTCAAATATGGTGTGAAAATGAGGTTTTCGTATTGGAAATTTCAGAGTTGGATACAATTTCTATATGAAGATGGCCTCCGGCTGAAGATAAATCGTACTTTACATTTCTCTTTCAACATCTTGGCTGATAACGAGAAATCAGCATAATTGAAATTTTATTAATAAAATCTCTGCATAGAAAGTAGATGTAAAAATTATTTTTAGTGCAGATTATTAAGAATTATGAGTATTATATGTTTATGAATTTTTGCATTGTTTAATTATGTATTATTGTTTTATATTTTAATGTTCTCTATGGGAATCTAATATACAGAGAAAATAAATTTATTTTCATCAGCGTCAGATTGTTGGGCTATAAGACTGGGGAGACAATACTCTTGAAGGTTTTACACACTGAATTTATGACAGAGGTGTAAGGTACCAGAAGAATGCTGAAGATAAATCGTACATTACTCTTCTGTTTCAAAATCCTGACTGATAACGGGGAATCAGCGTAATTGAATTAATAATATCTCTGCATAGAAAGCAGATGTAAGAATTACTTTTAGTGTAGATTATTGAGAATTATGAATATTATATATTTCTGAATGTTTGTATTGTTTGATTAAATATGTATTATTGTTTTACATTTTAATAATGTTCTGTATAGGACCCTGCGCTTTATTTTTAATTTCATTGGCGCCAGGTTGTCGTGTTATAAGGCTGAGTACACAATACTCTTGAGTGTTTTGCATCTCTGGATTTATGACAGAGGCGTAAGGTATCAGAATCTCGAGGCCAATAGCTTCGGCTAATAGAGGAGTAAATACACAGGAAGCCCAACATCCAGCTTCTAGGGGCGTGTGGAGATTTTCCCCGCGCTCTTGAAAAGTGTTACATAGAGAGGCAGCACTATACATACAAGGGGCAGTCAAAAATATCCCGGAATTTCAATGTAATTCTTTTTTACCACAATTTAGATACACATTTACTTAATCGTCTTCAAAGTAGATTCCGTCAGAACACACACACTTGCTCCACCGCTCCTGCTATTTCTGGAAACAACGATGAAAGTCCTGTTTTGGTTTTTTCCCAAGTTCAGCCGTCGTGTTAGTTTTGATGTCTTCTACGGTGTCAAAACGGTTAGTTTGAGGCACATTTTGACCTTGGGGAAGAGCCAGAAATCCGATGGTGCTAAATCTGGTGAGTAGGGAGACTGGTAGTGAAGTGAAAGGGTCTTTTTTGCGAGCCATGTCTGCACAACAATCTATGCGTGGGTGGGAGCATTGTCGTGATGCAGTGACCATTCTCCTTGCCATTTGACGGGACATTTTCTTCGGATTTGCCTCCTTCAGTCTTTTCAAAAATTGCACTACAAAGGGCCATTAACAGTTTGTCCAGCTGATAAAAATGCATGGTGCACCACACATTCGTTGTGGGAAAATCGTTATTTCAACCAATGGCAGCAGCGGTGGAGCAAGTATGTGTGTTTTGACGGAGCCTACTTTGAAGGGATTAAGTAAATGTGTTCCTATATTTTGATAATAAAGCGTTACGACGTAATTCCGGGAACTTTTTGACTGCTCCTCGTATATATACATGATGGGAATTTCTTGAGCGATTTTTTTTAAAGAGTTATATGACGAATTTTTATGGTGACGTTTTAGACCAGTTAGAGAGAAAGAGTTGACAGACTCGAGATGGAATACGCATTTGTTTTGACTTGATAGTCCCATCTTCGAAAAGCGATATTAATAATTGCCTATGCCCCTCGGTGTCAAAATAATAATTTTTACGGAGCTATTCAAGAAGATAGTGCGTGACACTTTACGAGAGACCCAACCTTTCCTTGATGACTGGAGGTTCGACAACCGTATCGTGATGTTTGGTGATGTGTGTCCTCAGCAAACACAAAGGTAGAGATTTTTCATTTTGGTTCAAGTAGAATATATAACATATCCACTTTTATGATTGGTTTAACGTATTAACCCGTGAAGCGTGTCAAGATCCTCAAGGTTTATTTTTATTATTTTCTTATTTTAATTAATCGAGATCATACTGTACTTAATATTATCATTTTCTAATTATAATAAGAATAAATCATGTGAAGAATTAACGTAAGGTAAATGTGCAATTTAACTAATTGTTTGAATAGCAAAAGCTTTTAGCGTTGTCTTATGCAGATAACACGAATTTTCTTCGTTAAGTATGATTTTGTGTCGTTTGTAAATATTTTTGTAAATAAACTTTTGTTAATTGTTAATTTTAAATTTGATTTCTTTATCTTTGCATCATGTGTTAATTATTATTTATTTAATGGGTCAATTTACTGTCTGAATTATTTTGAATATTGATAACCCTCAGGGGAATTAATTTTTAATCCTCATAGATTATGGCTTTCATCGAAATTACACAGCGCTTTGTCTTTTTAATTATTAATTATCCACCAGAGGTTTTATGATAATAAAACTTGCGGCATTAAAGTATAATCTAGATGTTGGGGATAGTAGTATATATATATGTAACCCATTTTGTAGTGGTATCTAGTTTCTCCCCAGCACTTCCTAAGTTAATTTTTTAAACATAATCTGAAAGGAAACATATTTTCTGTTCGATTAGCTATTTCAGTTTTTTTGGGGGGGAAGGGGTATAATTTGATGATTAAAATGTATAATTGTTCCCATTTCGGCCAGCTTTAGATGCCATGTATGTAAAATCGCACGTAAAATCTGTGGTATGGAAAGTGGTATCTTGGCGAATGCTGGGTGGGCAAGCAAATTGGGGTACAAGTGTCGCCCTTCTTGTAACGATTAACATTATGGTTAACCTCTGCATTGGTGTAAAATTGTTTTATTTCTGTTAGTTTACACTTTGAAAACAAAATTAACTACTACTACTACAACTATGCCTTCAAATGTATAATACATGAATACTTATTAATACTGCATGAAGATTTACGCGAAAATTATTCCCATGCTACTTTACCATTAGCATATTAACTACAAGTACCAGGAACAACCCATCAGTGAAATAAAACTTAGTCAAATATTTTAATTATCGAATGATGAAAATTAGGTAAAAAATATCTATTTTAGTTGGCTGCAACTAAACTAACACGTGTACGCAATGGAAATTTTTTTTTCTGTTAGATTACATTTTAAGAGCAAATCTAACTCGTGCAACGACTATGCATTCAAATATAGAAAACACGAGTCTTTCTATAACTGTATAAATATTCCTTCGAAAATTATTTTCATGCTACTGCATCATTAACATTTAAACACAAAGTACAAAATATAAACCACTTTTATTTAAAATTTTTATTCATATACAATTTTCAATAATTAAGAAATACGTTTTAAGATATTGGGATGCAAACTTATTCGGGCGATTGAGTAGGACATGACGAAATCGTAATGACGTCAATTTAAATTATTGAAGTGACGTAAATTTATCTCCCATTAGAAAAATATCAAGAATTAAATAGTTCTTACTAGTAATAATATTTTCAAATCCTTTCAATATTTTACTCATTAAAGATAATGAGTTAAAATTTTTAAACATGCGTAAAATATTAAAAATAAGGAAATTTCAGAGAATTTGAATAAAACAATTAATTTTCTTTATTGTAGTGCAGCTATTCACGAAATTATAAACAAATACTAAGAAGTTATGTCTAATTAGTGTAAGAATATTTTCATTTGTTGTAAGCATCTAGAGTATAATTTTTGCTAAATTGTCAAATTATCAAGCACTGTTTAAATTTATTTATGTGTTTCAATATTTAAAATATTCAATCTTTTACAACCCAGCAGTCCGATAGTAAATCTACTATTTCTGTCTTCAGTTATAGTTTCTTAATTAGGTATTACGGAATCCGTCGAAATAATCAAATCGTAAATTTTAAGTAATCCACGCGGTGATTAGAGGGTTAAATGTTGAATTTATTTGTACGTGTTTTTAGATCTTGTGCAATTAACTTTAAAGTGATAATAAATGATGTTCAAATAAATGATGTTCTAATGAGTCTTTAATTAACCAGAAACTAATTTTAAAAATTAAAATTCTTTCTACGAGATGTCTTGAACTGTCGAACAGAATTTGTGTGATTGGTGTTGAATAATTTGTAAATTTTAAGGGAAAAAAATATATAAGGTTTTTTTTACTCTGATTAATAATAATAATAAGAAGAAGAAAGTTAAAAGTGCTTTAAAGAGCACTTGTGCAGGAAAAAGCAAAATTTCATTTTCTTAATTATTTATGATAAGCTAATTATCTTCATTATTCCAGTTTGTCATATTTTTGCTTATTGGATTTAAATGCATAAAATACAAAGATAATTAGGCACAAAAATTGATTCAATAAATTCAATCACTATGAAGCTTTTTTCGAAAATGTAAAATAGTTTTACACGATTTAATACAAAAACAATAATTTAAAAAAGTTATAGAAAATAATTAAATACCTTAATTGTAATGCAATTATTCCACGGAGTTATAAACAAATAAAGATAAACAGTCATAATTAATTAGAGTAAAACTATTTTTATTCTTTGTAAACATCTACGGCATAATTTCAGTAAAGCTGCCATGTATCATATTTTACTTTTTAATTTATTAACATGTTTTAGCTCTAAAACTATTCAATCTTTTAAATTCAAGAAGTTCGATAGTAAATGTTCTATTTCGGTCTGCCGAGTTATTTTATTAATTAGGTACTACGTTTTAGGTAGGAAGAATCAAATCGTTAGTTTTAATTAATCCATGCAGTGCTTAGAGCTCTCAATGATGAATTTATTTATTTTTTGCATTTTCGGCTTCTGTGCAATTCTTTTTCTTTCACTTGAAATAAATGATGTTACAATGAGACTTTAATTAATGATAAGCTTCTATATAAAAAGTAAAAAGTTTTCTACGAAAAATCTTTAAGTTTCGGAAAGGATTTATTTGATTTCTATTGAAAAAATGTGCTAATTGTAGTAAGAAAAACTATTTTAAAAATATTTGCTGTATTTGTGGAAAAAATATTTAAACACTTGCGCCGAAAAAAGTATAATTTAATTAATTATGATGAGCTAACTATCCTCCCTATTTCAGTGAATTAGCTTTTTGCTTATTAACTTTAATTGCGTAAAATACAAATAGAATTAGGCTCAAAATTTTATTTAATAAACCTTTTTATTATAAAACATTTTTCTGGACCATAAAAGAGTTTTGTATGATTTTATTACAAAAACAGAAAATTCCCATAGTTCCTATAAAACAATTGAATTTCTTATTTATAATGCAATTGATCCATAAAGTTATAAAATAATAAGAAAAACAGTTATAACTAATTAGTGTAAATATGTTTTTTATTTGTTGTAAACATCTAAGGCATAATTTGAGTAAAGCTATCGTGTCAGATTGCACTGTTTATTTATGTGTTTATGTTCTTAAAACACTTCAGCTTTAACATCCTGCAGTTCGATAATAAATGCACTGCTTCTGTTTGCCGAGATATTTTCTTAATTAGGTATTACGGTATAAGTAGATAAAATCAAGTCTTGAATTTTAATTAATATAGTACAGTGATTAGATAGCTCAATACTGAATTTATTTCTACGCATCTTTAAGGTTCATTGCAATTAATTTTGTTTCCTTTGAAATTAATGATTTGAAACGAGTTTTTAATTAACAAGATCTTAAAAAAAATTTTTTTCTAAGTAAAATCCTAAAATATTGAAAATGATATCTTTGATTATTAACGCATAAATTGTTAACTGTAGCGGAAAAATGGATTAAAAAAAATATTTTTTCTATTTTACGTAAAAAATAGTTAAATCCTTTTCAATAGAACCTGCAGGAAATAGCTTGCAGAAAATTTGCAGGAAATAGCTTATCACAACTAATTAAGAAATGAAATTATACTGTCTTCAACATTTCAGTGTGTCAGCGTTTTGGATGTTAGCTATTGGCTATTTCATAACTTACAAAGACAAATATGATCAAAATTTCATTTAATGAATCTGGTCACCAAGAACGTTTTTACTAAAATGAAAATAGTTTTACACAAAAACAAAAATATCAGTGAATTCTTATGGAGCATTTGAATTTTTTAATTGTAATGCAGTTATTCCTTAAATTTATATAAAAAAATAACGATACACAGTTATGACTAATTAGTGCAAGAATACTTTTATTTGTTGTAAATGTGTAAGGCATAATTTCAGTAAAGCGAGCGTATTATTATATTGCGCTGCTTAAGATTATTTGGTTTTTTATTCCAAAAGAATTCAGTTTTTTAAAATACAGCACTTCTATAGTATATATTCTATTTCTATTTGCTGAGATATTTTTTAATTATGTACGTTATAAGTAGGAAGAATTAAATCGTAAATTTTAATTCATAGCTCAATGATGAATTTATTTTTGTAAATTTTTTAACTTCGGCGCAATTAGCTTTGCTTCCGTTGAAATAAATGTTTCTCAAATGAGCCTTTAATTAATGAGAAGTTTCTATATAAAAAATAAAATGTTTTTTTTGAAAATCTTGAATTATCGAAAAGGATTTGTTTGACTGTTCTTAAAAAATTAGCTAATTGAAGTGACAAAAATGATTAAAAAAATATTTGCTGTAAGTTTGAGGGGAGCGGGGGGGGGGGAGTTAAACCAGCTTGCGCATAAAAAATTATGATAACATTAATTAGTTATGATAAGCTAACTATCTTAAATATTTAAGTCTGTAAGCTTTTCGCTTATTCCTTTTTAATTGCATAAAATACAAAGATAAATCGGCACAGAAATACATTTAATAAATCCGATCATCATAAAGCTTTTTTCGATATTGTAAAATAGTTTTACACGATTTTTTTTTACAACAGAAATTTCAAGGAATTCGTATGAAATAATTAAATATCTTAATTGTAATGCATTTATTCTATGAAATTATAAATACACATAGCGATAAACAGTTATAACGACTTAGTCTACAGCTGTTTTTATTTATTGTAAACATCTAAAGATTTATTTCAGTAAAGATGTCGTATTATTCTACTTTTTAATTTATTAACGTGTTGGAACTCTAAAACCATTCAATATTTTAAATTCCAGCAGTTCGATAGTAAATGTTATATTTCTGTCCGCCGAGATATTTTATACTACGTTTTAGGTAGGATCGATTAGGTACGATTAGGTAGGTTTTATACTACGTTGAGGTACTACGTTTTAGGTAGGAAGAACCAAATTCTTAATTGTAATTATTCTATGAAGTGCTTAGAGCGCTCAATAACGAGTTATTTTTTCGCATTTTTTTTTAGCTTTGTGATAGTTTTTTTCTCTTAAAATAAATTATGTTCAAATGAGACTGTAAATAATGAGAAACTTCTATATGAAAAATAAATGTTTCCAACAAAAAGTGTTTAACTTTCTGACAGGATTTGTTTGACTGCACTCTAAAAACGACATTTTCAAAACTGAACAAAAAATACTAAAATCTGGATGTGTCACATAGTCAAAATGGCTCCGAATCAAAATTACTCAAGTTTGAAACATGTATATACTCATTTATGAAAACATGCACACACTCAAGAATAAAACATCATGTGCTCATATTTGAGTATATCCATGTTTCAAAAATGAGGATGAACTGACCCTAAACATTTTTGAGCCCTTGTTTCAAAAATGAGCATCAACTGACCTCTATGTGATCAGTTTTGAATATGTCCATGTTTCAATATTCTGAGTATTTCTGGTATTTCAGAATTGAAATCACTGGATCGTCATATTTGAAACAGAAAATTTCATAACAAAATGAAAACATTGATTTACTCAGATTTGAAAGTGTCATTTTTCTCAGTGTGCTGTTGAAAAATTTGCCAATTGTAGTGAAAAAAATTATTCAAAAATTACTTGATATATTGATGAGAAAATATTTAAACACTTACTCCAAAATTTTTTTATTTTCGTTTCTTAATTAGTTATGATAAGCTAACTATCTTCATTATGTCAGTACATCAGTTTTTTGCTTATTAACTTAATTTCAAAATTAAAAGAGAATTAGGCTTAACATTTAATTTAATAAACCTGATCATTATAAAACTTTTTTCTGGACCGTAAAATAGTTCTATATGGTTTGATTACAGAAACAGAAAACTCATATAATTTGTATAAATCAATTGAATTTCTTAATTATAATTCCACTATTTCATAAAGTTATAAACAAATAACGACAAACAGATTTAACTTATTGGTGTAAAGATGTTTTAGGTAGCTTTCAATACAAAAAGCTACCTATTGCAGCCGTTCGGAGGAAAGCATTTCCAAAAACTTTTGGTATATTTTCACCGATCATGACCCCCAGACCCGCAAACCCCCCCTCCGTTCAAATGTTGATTTTATATATATATATATATATATATATGAGATGTATGCCATGCTGTAATTCTCTTATTTATGAACCGATTTGGATGTAACTGAATATGTGTGTAGGAGATACCAAGGTCTCGACCGAGTTCGTTGGCCAGCTTTATCCGCCATCTTGTTTCAAAATGGCGGTCAGTTAAAAAATTTTGAATTTTAAAAAATTCAAAAATATGTACAAAAAATTATAAATTGAAAATATTTGATCTGTTACGTGTTAGAACGTGATACAAGGATTCTGGAACATTTTTTCTTTTTGCTATATCTTAAAAAATAGCTGCGATAGGGCAGTTTGAAATTTTAGGGTGGCTAAGATTTTGAAACAAACTGATATTTGTTATGCTGTAACTCTCGTATGTATGAACCTATATGAATGTGTACAGAACATACCGAGTTCGTTGGCCAGCTTCATGCGCCTTCTTGTTTAAAAATGGCGGCAAGTTATTTTTTTTATTAAAAGAAATGTATAAATCATTATAAATTGAAAAAGTTGATTCCGTAAAGTGTTAGATTATGGTACAAGGATTCCGGAACATTTTTTTGGCTTTATCTTAAAAAATGGCTGAGATATTGCAGTTTGAATTTCTAGGTTGGCTGACATTTTAAAACAATCTGATTTTTGTTATGCTATAACTCTCATGCTGAAATGTGCATTTAAATTCAGTATTAGTGAAAACCGGGATTGAATCTTCTATAATCGGGTTCCAAGCAATTTAGCTTCGGGTGTTTGAGTAAAATGAGTTGAATTTTTAAAAACATGGACTATGAAAGCTATCTTTTCCTCCCGGTACAGGCCGGAAGGACTTTTTATTTGTTGTAAACATCTAGGAACATAATTTGAGTAAAGCTACTTTATCGTTTTGCACTGTTTACTTGTGTGTTTATATAATTAAAACACTTCAGCTTTAACATCCTACAGTTCAATAATAAATGTACTGCTTCTCTTTGCCTAGATATTTTCTTAATTATGTATTGTGGTATAGGTAGAAAGAATCAAGTCATGGCGTACGTACGTGTCAAGTCAGTACGGAATTTATTTTTACGCATTTTAAGTTTTTTTCTGTTAATTTTGTTTCCTTTGAAATTAGTGATATTTAAATGAGTCTTAAATTAACATTAACAGGAAGATTAAAAAATAATATATCTACGAAAATTCCTAAGATATCGAAATGTCCTAAAATATCGAAAAGAATATCTTTGATTGGTAACGTATAATGTGTTAACAGTAGTGGAAAAATGGATTTAAAAATTATTTCTTCTATTTTAGGTAAAAAGTAGTTAAAATAATTTTTAATAAAACTTGTGCAGAAAATAGTATAATTTCACTTCTTAGCAGTTTCATTAACTATCTTCAATATTTCAGCGTGCCAACGTTTTGGTTATGGGCTTTAATTTCATAAATTACAAAGAGGGCTAGGCTCAATTTTATGATTCCTGTCAGTATGAACGTTTTTACTAAATTGTAAAATGATGAGCACGATATTACTACAAAAACAGAAATATCAGTGAATTCATAAAAAACAATTAGATTTTTTTTTAAATTGTAATGCAGTTTCAATTAATATTTATTTATAAAGTTATTTATTTATAACTTTATAAATAAATAAGGATAAACAGTTATGACTAATTAGTGTAAGGATATTTTTATTTGTTGTAAAGGTCAAAGGCAGGGGTTCTTTAACTGTGGTCCGCGGACCCGAAGCGGTCCGCAACGCATTTTTTTGGGGCGTCTTCTTCGAAGGCGTCATGTTCAATGTGAAATTTTTCAGTTATCTGGAATTAGCGATCTGGCGAAAATAATGAAAGGAAAAGCTTAAAATTACTGTTTAAATATTCTGTATAACTATTCTATATATTTTATTCTATATATTAGTCTATGTATCTTGTATTTGATATACAGGGTGAGTAAGGTCTTGACTTTTGAGCGCAACTATTTCTGAACAGTAAATTTGTCTTATTTAATCGCAGAAAACTGTTACACTTTCTGTGATTAAATAAGGCGAAACTTACTTTTCGGAAACAGTGGTGTTCAAAAGCAAGGTTCGTACGCATTCTTGATATATTAGTGAATATCAGTAACTTCAGTTTTAAATCTTGGGGTGGGGGGAGTGTCCGCGAAAGCACGGGAAATACGAAAAAGGACCCCTGGTAACTAAGTATTTAAGAAGTAAAGCTGATGTTTTAAGCTTGTACTTAAACTTTAAACTTATTCACGTGTTTGAATTCTAAAACCACTCTGTTTTTCTTATTCTAGCGCTTCTATAGTGAATGTTTTACTTATTTCTGCTGAGATGTTTTATTAGTTATGTACGTTATAGATAAGGAAAATCAAATCGTAAATTTTAATTCTTCCGTGCAGTGCCAGAGCGCTCAACAGATGAATTTATTTTTGCGCATTGTTTTAGCTTCGGTGCAATTAACTCTACTTCCCTTGAAATAAATACTGTTTTTCAAATAGCCTTTAACACGTTGACCGCCGTAAAGTTCAAAATAATTCTGATACCCAGGCCAACTTCTTTTTGTTTTTCAATTAGCTAAAAGTGACATCAAATAATCTTAATTTATAATTTTTTATTCTATTTTATGCAGCTATATACATTTATTAAGTGTGAATAACGTGTGCCTGATGAGAACTTTTCGTGTGATGGGCCGCGCTGTGCACACGAGATTTGCACTTCAGAGAAGTTCAAACTTGCATATGAATAAATCGTGAAGCTTGAAAAACAAATATGAATGCGAAGCAAATATGATTAACGCAATGCATGGAAGAAATATAGTGTGAACTGTATTTGATTCATACGACGGTCAATGCGTGACGATCATCCCGATGGTCGATAGTCAGTTTCTATATAAAAATAAAATGTTTTCTACGAAAAGTCTTGAACTATCGACAGGATTTCTTTGATCTGAAAAATTTGCAAACTGTTGTAACAAAATTGATTGAAAAAATATTTGCTCTATTTTTGGAATTAAAAAACAGTTAATCCCGCTTTAAATAGCACTTGCGCATAAAAAATATACTTTCATTTCCTAATTAGTTGTCATAAGATAACTATTTTAAATATTTAACGTGTCAACTTTTCGCTTATTGATTTTAATTGCATAAAATACTAAGATAATTAGGCACAAAATTTGATTTAATAAATCCAATCGTCATAAAGATTTTTGTTCTTGTTTTACATGATTTATTTTTACAAAAACAGAAGTTTCAAAGAATTCATATAAAATAGTTTAATTTCTTATTGTAATGTAGTTATTCCAGGAAGTTATAAATCAATAATGATAAATAGTTATGGCTAATTAGTGTAAGGATATTTCTATTTGTTGTAAACATCTAAGGCATAATTTGAATAAAGCTATCGTATCATATTGAACTTTTTATTTATATATTTGTATTCTTAAAACACTTCAGTTTTAAAATCCTGCAGTTCTATAACAAATGTTCTGTTTCTATTTATCGAAATGTTTTTTTAATTAGGAATTACGGTGTAGGTAGGAAGGATGAAGTCGTAAATTTTAATTAATCACACAATGATTAAAGCACTCAATGAGGAATTTATTTTTAAGATTTTTTTTTTTTACATTCTGTGCAATTAATTTTGTTTCACTTGAAATAAATGATGTTCAAATGAGTAATTAACGAGAAGATTTTTTTTTTTTTTTAAATAAAGATGTTTTCAACGAAAAGTCTTTAAATATCGGAAAATACTTATTTGATTAGTAACGCATAATTTATTAATTGTATTGAAATTATTTGAAAATTATTTGTTCCATTTGAATTTAAAAAAAAGGTTCAAACCATTTTAAAAAGAACTTTGCACAGAAAAATGTATAATTTCCTTTCTTAATTAGTTACGATTAGGTAACTCTCTTGATTACCCCAGTGTGTCATCTTTTTGATTATTGATTTTAATTGCATACAATGAAAACAACATTAGGCACAAAATGTGATTCAATAAATCCGATTATTGTGAATATTTTTTTCTAGAATGTAAAATAGTTATATACGATTTTATTACAAACTCAGAATTTCCAGAGAATTCCTATGAAATATGTGGATTTATTAATTGTAATGCAGTTATTGCATGAAGTGATAAATAAATATAGATAAATATATATGAATAATTAGTGTAAATACATTTTTCTGTTCTGTAAACATCTAAGGCATAATTTGAGTAAAGATGTCGTACCATATAGAACTCGTTATTTATGTGCTTATAGTCTTAAAACACTTCAACTTTAAAATAGTGAAGCTCGATAACAAATGTTCTGCTTCTGTTTGCCGAGATAGTTGTTCTTAATTAGTTATTAAGATATAGATTGGAAGAAGGAAATCGTCAATTTTAATTAGTCTGTCTAGTGATTATAACGTTCATTGATGAATTTACGCTTTTTTTAACTTCTGTGCAATTAATTTTGTTTCACTTGAAATAAATGATGTTTAAACGAGTTTTTAATTAAAAAGATATACCAAAAAAAAAAAAAAAAAAAAAAAAAAAAAAGGTTTTCTACGAAAGTCTTGAAATATCTAATTGTATGTGTATTGAATAATTTGTTATCTGTAGGAAAAAATGTATTTAAAATCATTTGCTCTATTTGTAGAAATAACTTCAAACCTTACTTATACACAAAATATAAAATTTTATTTTTAATGAATTGTGATGTGCTAATTAGTTTTATTATTCAAGTATTTATCAACTTTTATTATCGGGTTTAATCGCATAAAACGCAAAGATAGTTAGGAACAAATTTTCACTTTATAAATCTAATGACTGAGAAACTTTTTTCTAGAATATTTAGATTCTTTTACACCTTTAAAGATTTACGTGAAAATTATATTCATGTTACTCAATCGCTAGTATTTAAACACCACGTTGCAAAAGTAAACTATATTTTCTCATTTTTACTCATATGTAGTCTTAGACTATTGGAAAATAAATCTTAAGATATTTGAGATGCAAAAACGTTATGCGACAGAATGAGATTTGACGAAATCGTAATGCTGTAATTTGAATTATTCAAGATAAATTAATTTCCTCGTAAGTATAAACGTTTAAAAAACTTAATAGTTTTACGAAAACTAGACGTATGGAAGAATATTTAGAATATTTTTAAACAGTTTTAATATTTTACTCATTACTTTATTATGAATGTAAATTTTTGAAATTATTTAAAATAAGAAAAAAAACACCACCCAGATAATTTGCATGACAATTTGAATTCCTTAATTGTAGTGCAATTATTCCATGAAGTTATATTAAAATAGTGGTAAACAATTTTCAGTAATTAGTGTAAGACTGTGTTTAGTCGTTGCAAACATCTAAGGCCTATTTTGAGTTAAACTGCCATTTCGTACATAATTGTTTAAATTTATTTATGTGTTTATATTCTCAAAATATTCAAGCTTTATAAATCCGATAAGAAGTTTTCTATTTCTGTTTGTCAATATATTATCTTAATTAGCTATTATGGTATAACTAGGAAGAAACTGGTGGTAAATTGTAATTAAATCCATGCGGCTCAATGGTGAATTTAATTTTTTGCATATTTTACTCGTTGTTTCCGTTGAAATAAATGTTTTTTTTCAAATTATACTTTAATGAGAAGTTTGTATTTAAAGAAAAAAAAATGCATTCTACAGAACGTTTTGAAATTTATATGAGAGTTTCTTTGTTTTATATTGAAGTGTTTGTTAATAATGGTGAAATAAATTTCCGAAAATTTATAAAATACGGAAAGTAAAACAAATTTAGAGAATTCGCATAAAATAATTAAATTTCATAAAATTAATGGAGTAATAAATAAATCATTAGAAACAGCTATCATTAATTTAAATGTATTTTTATTGCAAACGTCTAGAGATGGATTTTAGTTTATATTCTGTCGTAGCATATTCCACCGCTGAAATTCATTTATGTTTTTAAAATAATCAAACTTTAAAATTCTACAGTTCAATAATAAACATTTTGCTTCTCTTAGTCGAGATGTATATTTTTTAAATTATGTATTACCCCATAAGTAGGAAGAATCAAGTCGTAAATTTTCATTAATTTTTGCAGTGATTAGAGTGTTTGATGCTGAAATATGTTTTCTCGCATTTTTCAACATGTGCAATTCCTTATGTTTCGCTAGAAATAAATATTGTTTAAAATATCTTTTAAAACGAACTCATTTTTATAGAATAAAATGTCTTCTACAAAAAAGTCTTTAACTTTTGAAGAGGGTTTCTGTAATTGATAGTGAATCACTTGCTATTATTAAGGAAATAAATTTCCAAAAATTTTGAAAATAGAAATTTTTTGAAAAAACCCCCTAAACAAACAAAATAATTGAATTTCTTTATTTTTATGGAGATATTTTACGAAGTGTTAAACAAATCGTGCAAAACAACTACGAATAATTAGTTTAAAGGTATTCTTATCCTTTGTCGAAATCTAATTGTGAGTTTAATTTGATTGAGCTCTCATATTAAGAATTTATCATATTGCACAATTTAAATTTATTTATGTTTTAAAATCTTTAAAGCACCCAAACTCTAAAAATCCCGCTGTTCAATAAAAATCGTTCTACTTCGATTTGCAGAGAGATTTTCTTTATTAGTTATAATGCTATAGGTAGAGAAAATATAGTCGGAAATTTTAATTAATTCATGTGGTGATTACAGATAAGGTGACCAAATTTTATAATGGTTTTATAACGGGAATTTTTAAAACTTTAAAATTTTATAAAATGTAAAGTTATGAATCTTTGTATATTTTTCCGTCCATCGAATTTATCACTTCCTTAAAATGTAATAAGTAATTAAAATAATAATAATAATAATAATAAAAACAGCGGGAACTGCATTAACTACGGCCCCCCGGTATGAGTACGTCCTTGAATTTCGAGGACACTTGTTCACCTTAATTACAGCACTCAGCGATGTATTTATTTTTACGCATTATTTTTAGGTTTTGTGTAATTCATATGTTTCGGTTAAAATAAATGGTGTTCAAGCAACCCTTTAATCTCCCGATCTTTCTTAAAGAATAAAATTTCTTCTACAAAAAATCTTGAACTGTCGAAGATAAACTTTC
Organism: Maratus michaelseni; assembly: GCA_963931845.1. Classification (NCBI taxonomy): domain Eukaryota; kingdom Metazoa; phylum Arthropoda; class Arachnida; order Araneae; family Salticidae; genus Maratus; species Maratus michaelseni. Next base: position 249,743,171 of record OZ007599.1, read on the forward strand.
TTTTAATTAGCTTCTTTCATTGATAGTGAATTATTTGTTAATTCTAATGAAATTAATTCTCAAACATTTCTAAAATAATGAAAATAGAAAATTTTATATAGTATAATCTTTTTATTATTATTATTATTATTATTATTATTGCAGTACAATTATTTAATGAATTTACAAACAAGTAGCGAGAAACATGTATAGCTTATTAGTAAGTGTAAGTGTACTTTTTATTTCCAGTAAACATCCAAAATGTCATATTACATTGTGTAAATTTATTTACGAGTTCTTGTGCATTTTTCACTCAATCTGTTAAAATCCCGCAATACGATAATAAATATTCTACGTCTGTTTGCAGACAAAAATGACATTATTAGGTAAAAGCGAAGTTTCGCTCGCTTCACTAGAAGGTTTTTATCAAGCGAACCTCGAAATAAACGAACCTGCTTAGTGGCTCTATTAAATTCCGTAACATACGCTCCCTTCGGCAGCGTACACCCAAGCGTGCTACGTCAGCTCGGGTCTCGAATTGATCGAACCTCCTTAGTAATGCTTTTAGTTTTATAATTTTTTAATACGTAATAAATGCCCAAACTGGTAAATAACTATTTATAGTTTTATCTAGGGTGAAATAAAAGGAAGGGGATAACAGGGGATAACTATTTTGCAGCGCGGTTTGTTTTAAATTTATTAAATTTGGCTGTATATGTCGGGACATAAACGTTTAATACGATTACATTGACTTAGAAGAACATTTCTGTAAACTGAAATATCTAGACAGGAATTAGAGTAAATTAATTACTTTAAATGGAAAATCATTTCTTTATTTATAAATTCTAAATGTGAAAGTTTTATTAGGTAGGATAGTAATATTAACTAGTAAAATTAGTTAAATTGGTAGTACTAAGTTCTAGATGTTTAGGATAAGCTATAGAAAGAGACAAAGGTTAATTATCATTGAGAGAAAATAAAATTATATCATCCATATATTTACATAACTTACATGGAACACATATTTATGAGAATGGTTTGTGTATGGATTTAATGATTTTAAAGACCATACATTGAATTTTCTTTTGATATTTTATCAACCATCTAACACGAGTATTCAGTAAATTATACTGATCAGCAAAGAAGTATTTTCTTCTTGTATTATGAAACAATTAGACAGCATCATTAGTTATGCATCACCCCTTTGTTTAAGTATAGTATCTCGAAAATTATTCATGATACGTAAATTTTCTGGAATATTTATTACGTTTCGATTATTTTATCACTATAACACTTCCCCAACTTCTCATATCTATTTGAGTTGGTAAAATACGATTACGGTGCTGATTAATGAACATTTTATGGAATGAGTGCATAAATAGATAATTTGTGATGACTGTCTTTACTCAAGATTAAATGTCCTATGTTTTTACATGCTTTCTGTTAACTTACATTTCATGTCATGTAACTTACATTTCATGTATGTGTATTTCATGTCATGTAACTTACATTTCATGTATGTGTATTTCATGTCATGTAACTTACATTTCATGTATACGTTACTTACATGTATGTGGAAGTCAAATATTGTGACTCATTTTTTATTCACTTCCTCTTGGCATAGAGCTTTGAAATTTTGAATATATATGTATTCCTAAGGGTAACACATGAATTGGACATTGAGTTTTTAAAATTCGATCCCTAAGTGAGGGCAAAATAGGCCCAAAACCTGCATTTGCCCCAAAGAAACAACGTTACGATTGTTAAATATTAATTAAAAAATAGCTCCATTGTTGCAACATTCATCCATTGTAAACGCTTTGTTGCCCGCATCATTATGACGTCCGAATTCAGCAAAGCACCCATTTGTACTTTATAATATAAATTGGCATTTTTGTGAATTTTACTGAAAGCATGTTTTTTTTTTTTTTTTTTTAAACATTTAATTTATTCTTCTAATAATTTCACTTTTTTATAGCAAAAACAATGAAAATAAGTAATTACTTGGGTCATGTATATTCGTATGAACTTAATCAATATTAAATGATTTTATAGTAAAACCAGAGAACACTAATGCCCATTGAATTTTCAGCAACTCTTACAGTATGTGCATTACTATTTTAATATATGATTTTTGTCCTTTTAATTTAACAATCTTATATGAGGTAAACGAATAAAATTTTCTAATATATAAAATATATATTCTTTATGTTTGCAATTTCTGTTGGTATTCTATAAATGCCTATTGGGTTTTACATTATCCTACATTTTAATTTTTATGCTTAGATTTTGAGCTATCCGGTGTGCAGAAGAACATAGATAATTACCCAAAAGCCCAATATCACAGTTTTCCATGATAAATGCGATTCATAGTCGTTGATTTTGGAAGTTTGTTTACACTGGATTAAAAGTTGAATGTAAATGATCAATCTAATATATACAGATTTACGTTTCTTTTAAAGTAAAACTAGTATATTTCTGAATGAAACCTGAAAACTCCAGTTCAAAAGGTTTCCATGGAAAGCCAAAGAAAAGCCATCGCATTAATGGTAATTTCAATGGGGCTTTTAGATGTAGCTACTAATTCGATCACATTAGCTTGAAATTGTATAGTAAAGTCACTATCTAAATGTATAGCTTGAAAATTAGCGGCTTATAACTTGAGTTGTTACTGATTCATGAAAATAAAACACTCCATAATTTTAACACATATTTATGTCCCCCTGCCAGGAAACAGTAAAAGTACACATTTTCATTAATTTTGAATGATTAGTAAATGGGATGTAAATTATTGAAAAATGAACGCCAATTAATTTTGAAGGGAAACGTCGGTTATTTAGACTTAATTTTACATATTGCAGTACATTTTGCTTTATATGTTGCTTTGTAAAAAGCTCTAATTAATGACAGGAAAAAAGTATCGTTTTATTGCGTAGAAAGTTCTTTGTGATTTATTGTATGTGATTTATTTTTCCATAAACAGCCATCTACATACTAAAATAGAAGAAAACTTTAAAAAGTGCAATAGAAACTCCATAAAGTTGCTACATATTGTTCTGCATGCCAATAAACGTTGAAATACACATTTTCATAATTTCAAATGATTTGTTCTGATATTTGAATTATTTACTTCTGAATAGCAGAAAATTTGAAAAGTAATTTTTGCCTCATTTAATTGCAAGGTTTTGTGATTACGAACAGTGAAATTTTTTTATAGAAATACTGGTATTCAAAAGAAAAAAAAGTAATTGAAAAAATAAGCATCCGTACGAATTATGGTCATATATGTTTTGCTTTTATTTATAACCTGTACACGATTGTTACTTTTTAATATGCAAGATTTGTATATGCTCAAAACGTAAGCTTGTTAATTAAGTAGGGTAGTTTGGTGGAAGTTTTCGCATCTGTTTAAGAGTTTCTCATAGGTGAATTTTAAGGAGTTAGGTTCATTAAATAATGTATCTTAAATAATAGCATAACTTTCTCAGATTTATGAAATTTACAAACATTTTGCATGCTCTAACGATAATTTTTTTTTTGCATAATTTAGTAGTTAACTTTATAGTGCAGTTTATATAAGAATACCAATTATATATCGAGAAAATCCAAAAAGTTATCAGTGATATAGTGAGCCTAACTTCAGTTGTTTTATAAAAGTAGCTGGATGATAAAGGATTTTCCCCAAATTCTCTTTTTTTATTAACTGATTTCCAAAAAATAAGTTTTATTTAATATATGTCCACGTGTAGCTTTGGAACGGATGCTTCGATTGTCATAACACTGTTTTTGTTGGAATCAGCTCCATTTTCTGATTCTTCAAAGAGAACTAAAGCTTCAGTAGAAAATGAAAAAAAAAATTAAAAATGACAATTTCTGAAAATTTCTTTATCCTTCAGCTATTTTTAGAAATTAATTGAAATGAAGCTCACTATATAATGGATAAATTTCTGAATTTTCACGATATTCAACTGGCCTTTTTTATATGAGTTGCCCTGTATGGTTTACTACTAAATTATGAAAAAAAAAAAAAAAAAAAAAAAAAAAAAAACATTTTGTTATCGTTAGCACATGCGCATTTAAAAATGATTTCATACAACTGCTCATATTTCATCGAATATTTTATATATTCATATTCTAATTGCAATATGTTTTATCTACTGTAGTTTGTCAAGTTTTCCGAAAGTGGTGTCAAATTTAGTTGAAAACCCTGCAGGCTATAAACAAAAACCATGCAGAAATTTCTTCAATTTTATAAAGAAACTATTATATGTCCATGAATGTAATTGCTATTCTTGCACAAATAAACACAAATGATGTACAAGATCACTATATTCAGGTTCTGTAACTACAGACCATTTCGAAAATTTTATGTTGCAGGGTGATCGCAAATGTTATCCATAATTTGTGTGTTGGTCCCCTAATTGTCCTTATGTTCAAACCTTCGCTGGAAAATATGAGGTTAAACATGTTCCTTATATTCCTGAAGTGCCAGAAAAATTTGTCAAGTATTTTTCTAGATATTCGACAAAGTGTCAAAAATCGAAAGTGTTCAGCGACTTTTGGCGATGTAGTGTATTTCGTTAAGTGTAAAATACGCAACTTATATACATCAGACTATTCGGACAATATATTTCCGAACCGCGGATTCCCACTTTTTAAAACAATTCTCTCTTTAGTTCTATATTTTGTAAAATGAAATAATACAAAATTTTATTTATATTTACAGCGTGGGATTATATTTATGTACGCATGGTTAGATATATTTAAGCATGTCATGCATTTGTTTAAGATAAAACTATACGTAGAAAAAGGTAGTGGTTTCAGTTTTTCATTTTTGTGTAGTTTTTTTAAACACCGGGTGGAGGCATAATTTTGGGAGCTTAAAAAAATATTACTTTCCGAACATGTAGGTTAAAAAAGTATTTAAATCATAATTTGTGTGTGTGTATGTGAGCGAACACGATACCTCTGATACGGCACTTCCATTTCGCGAATATATTGTAGACTACTCTCGCAAGAACTATATCGATTTTTTTTTTAATTGATCGACGGATGATTGATCGACGGACAATTTAACCCATTTTCAAACCATTTTACAACCGTTTCTGCTATAGGAAAATTAATCAAGGAAATGTGACAGAGTTTAACTTATAATTATTGCGGCAATGTAATCAAGCTTTAGTAACTCAGAGGTAACGTTTTCAGTTTCAAAACGGGATGTCCAATCCAGCGATCTAGAATTTATAAAAATCAGAAATTTATAAAAGATCCACCTTTTTTACTTTCTGGATATGCATCACTACAGTGTTCGTAAAGTGGAGTGGCTTCACCCCAGATTTTGTTAATTGTGTAACCCTTATGCAGTAATTTATCAAATTAATTTTATTATTTCTGAACTACTTGTCTAAAATTCCATGAACTTTGGACAATGGAATAAATAGAGCGCGTTCACGTATGATGATACTAAGTAAATTGCTGTCCAAACGAAAAGACTTTTAAAATGAAAAACAACATAAAATCTTGGTGATGACGTTGATTACATTCTGAAAATAAAGAAATGATGCAATAAAATGAATGAACGGTTGGATGAAACGGCCACTATAATATTCATTTATTTTGCTAAATATGTCGAGTGAAAATAATTCATTTTCATAAATTACTTTTTTTTTTTCTACCGACGGATGACAAATGACTCTTTTAAACTTGCCGAGTCTAAAAAGTCGTTATTTTAAGGGAACCAGAAAGGTTTGAAATGACGAAAATTGATCGAAATTTGGTCGTAGATAAGAAAAACTATAAAATTAATTAGGCTATTATTATTATTATTATTATTATTATTATTATTATTATTATTTTACATTCCGTTGTTTGTGTTTCATGGAAACAAAAAATATATGTTAAATTGTAAAAACAACAACAAAGGTTTTAATATTGTACGACAAAATTCATCTTGGAAAACTAGTTTGCCACTATTTTGAAGTCCAAGTTCCATATATTTAAGTCGTTATTTTTTCTTTACACTGCTTATGTTGTCTCTCGATTATAGATTTAAAAAAAAAAAATCTTCAAATTATAACAACAAATGTGATCAATTTTAATGGATTTTGAAATCTGTATTATAATATTTTTATTCTTTTACATTTTTTTCTTTCTTTTCAGGATTTATTCAGAGGCAACGTAGTATGCAAGATAAAGAAAAAATGACTCGAAAATATAAAACCGGGATTTCAAAATCGTGGCAAAAGTAGTTTTGCAAGATTAATTTTGTCGTACAATATCAAAACCTTTGCTATTATTTTTTACAAATTAACATATACTTTTTATTTCTATAAAACATAAATAAATGATGCACAATGAAGTAATAGTCTAAATTAATTACAGACTTCTTAATGAACGATTAAACGTCAGTAAATTTTCATCGTTTCAAACCTTTCTGATCCTCCTAAATTTCTGAGCGTATAGTACTATACTATAGTTTACAAATGAGGAATTAGTATAATATGAAAGTATTATCTTTACCCACATAAATTATTACTCATATTATTCGATAATTCAGCGCATCTAATGTTACTACAGATATTTCAAAATAATAAACTTTTAAAATATTTTACTGAATTTTCTTTTTAAAAATCTAACGTGGATTTTCTAAAATTTAGTTTTTATAAATAATGACACAACAATATATCAGATTTATGAAAAAATAAATATTCTGTATTTCAATGAGTATACAAATTTAAGTTTATCAGAACTAGTATGCAGTACTAGTATATTTTGTAAAAATTAAAAGCTTTTTTATTTGCGTAATCATGACGAAAAGACATCTCAAATTAATTTTTTATACTAAACAATGAGTCTAAAATTCCATCACCTTCTGACAATGCAATAAATGAAACGCATTCCCGTATAATAATGATAAATAAAATTACCCTTTAAAAGAAAAGCTTTTATAAATGGTAAATAATACAGAAGACCTGGTGGGAACGTTGATTAGATGTTAAAAATAAAGTATTGTGACAATAAAAAAAAAATAAACGGTTAGATGAAACGGGCAGTCTAATGTTCATTTATTTTGCTAAATATGTCGACTGAAAAGAGTTTTTTCAGCAGTATTTTTTCTTCTGTTCGTTGGAAAATTGCACTTTTAGACTTGTTTTCTGAAACACGTTACTTTAAATATTTGAGCTCATTGTTTTTTGTTAATTTTATTTTCGTATAGTTTAAAAAGTGAGGTATTAGTGCAATATTTTAGTACAATATCAAGCCATTTTCTTTTAGTTCATTAGTGCAAAATCAAGGTATTTTCTTTGGTCAAATAATTATTCTATAAATGACATTTAATATTTGTATGTGAGTATATATACAGGGTGTTTGAAAATATGAAACAAATTAAGGGTAGTAGAGCACTCTACAACAAACAATTTTTCTATAGGAAAGTAGAGTCGGAATCCTTATTCGGTCAAAAAGGTCTCGTTTTAATCCGAATTTTTTTTTCTCATAATATTTTTTTCTCATATCAACAATGAAGATAATTTGCAACTGATTTATTTAGGTGTGTCTGAAATGTGAAGATACCATGAAAAGTTTTGGAAGTGCACAAAAACTTGGTCAATGACACCGCATATAATTCCAGCTATTACAATCCTAACCTTGGAGCATCTAGTTTATAGTTACTTATATGCGAATGATGTATACCATCCACACTAATTGTGACATCGTAACATTTCACAAAAAACATATGTAACTCTGTTTAAAATTTCGTTAAAAGTCCTTCATTATTGTAAAAGTTGTGTATATGGGAAACTTAATGTAGAAATTTCCTTTAACAGTTAAATATTTTTAAAAAGACCCTCAAAGCATGTAAAAAGTTATTTGGTAGATTTGCTTCTTTATCAAGAAAAAGCACATGAAACTACTATAAAAAACAATAATAAAGTAAATAAATAAATCAGGCCTACTTCTGCATTTCAAAATATTAGATCATTTAATATTTTAATGAAAATTTTATTTTTCTAAATAAATATGATGGAGGTTTTTAATAAAGTAAATTCTTTCTAAAAATAATCATAAAACCGTATAAAAAGTTAATCATTTTCAAGAAATTTCTAGATTTTCATCAGGTTACAAACCGTGAAATCACTCACTACAAGAGAGGAATAAGGACTCACAAGAAAACTATTTGAAGAGAGAATTTCATATTTTTTTGAAAAATTTATGTGGAAGCTAATTTCAATCGCACTTAATTCATATTTTAAAATTTAGTCGCTGGATTGCAATAGAAGAGTTCTAAAACAAAACTATAACCCTTGAGAGTTCAACGGTAGTTATTATAAAATACTTTGCCTATATGTGAGGTCCTAGCGAACGTAACCTTAAAGGAAACAAGATGAAATTTGAGATATAGAATATTTTAAGGAATACGTTGGATAATGATATGTCGAACAATAATCGAGCTCTCACAGTTTCGATTACAGAGACAAAATTTCAAAAACTTGAAATAGAAACATTCTAAAATGATCTATTTAGTTAAAAATTATACTTAAATTGCGTTGAAATGGTACTTGTACTCTTAAAACAGCGACATAATAGAAAGCCAAAGGAAAGCAATGTGTGTTTCAAGTGCGCTAAAAGAGCACTACAGTGCCATTGTTATCAACCGCCATTTTCATTTCCGTGGTTGTCATATTCATTCGATTATACCCCCAAGGGGTCTCTGTCACATGGGGTATTTAAAATACAAAGTAAACTCATTGAATCCTCTAAGTGTGTCTAACATGAAACATATACTATTAAACGTGAGAATCTGCACATTCTTCATGCCATGCTCTATTGTTGACCAGAGACATGCGACGTGTCATCGTCTGTGAAGACAGTTATTTGGAAACATTGTAATCTGATTAAAATGTTTTATTTTTGTCCTCTGTCTGGGATCATTTGTTGTTATTACTGCTCTTCTTTGAATTTATTTTATTTCATCATTTTTAACGCTACAGACTGACACTGTATTGTTATGTGCGTCAGTCTCAAATGATATAGATGCTATAGTAAAAGGAAATATTCCATCTTATTTGAAAATAAATGGAAACTAACGTTAGAAACTGCAAAACATATAAATTATGGAATAGACGTATCAAATATAATGAAGATCGCTAAAGAATTTGCTGAAAGAGAAGCAAAATGTGCACCAGCTACATCTTACAAATTTCATTCCATTGCAAATCACTAAAGAGCAGCGTAATATGCTATTTGCTTTAAATATGAAACCGTTCAGATTTTCGAAATATCTAGCCCTCTGAGCGTTTTGAAAAAGGGTAAAATTGTAATGTTGTTTTCTCTGCGTTTTGTTTTAAAAGTTAAAAAAATATGATTCTTTCAGCATTATAAATAAAACTTACACACAAATATGAATGTAACCCTTGAGAGTATTAATCATTCTCCAAGGTTTTGAAAATTCATTAAATCTATAGATTTATATTATCTTAAACATTGCATATATTGCAGGGAAACCTGGAGCTTAGTGAACGGAATATTACGTTCCACACGCTTAGAGGGCTAGAATGTGTATTTGTATATGAGCATGCAAAACGTGAATATTTCCACATTTTAAATCAACGTAATAAAGAAAACCACTATGTGCGATGGATTGCAATCTAAAATTGTCGTCCCTTTGCAAAAATAAAGTGTAAATTATTCCGATATTCGAAATAAATTCTTTATAAATCATCCAAAATACGATGAATAAAGTAATTCTTGATATTCTTTATTTTACAAAGGAACATATTCTCAAACACAAATTTAAGCAGTTCCATATATAAAAGAGCAAAACTTATTAAAACTACAGTCGTTTATATCTTACAACTCGCAAGAAGCTTTAACATATAAACAGTCAATAAATTGAAAAAAAAAACGCGTTGACATCTTATTTAAATTAAACTAGTTGCAAAATGTACAAATGACTTTTTAAAACAAATAAATAAAAAAGTTAAATTACAATAACAAATCACAAATTACAAATCAATAATGCATCTGTCAAAAACGACTGTTGTGTGTCTTGTATCTTGAACGCTTGTTGAAATCGCGATCAGCAGCATTGTGGGCATATTGATCTCGTTATTCGCCGATAAGGTTATATTTACGATGAAAGTCAAATTCTTTTTGATTTGATATTAGTATATAGCAGGTGATTTTTTACGCATTTGATAAATTAATAGAAATACGACTCACTGTATTTTTTCTAAAGCATCATCAGTGAAAATAGGATTCATATACAGTCATTGACAAAAAAGGATCCCCCCATACTAATTCTTCCACACATCATCATATAAAAATATAACTGGTACCAATCCATTAGTAATTATGTCTACTAATTATTGCTATAATTTACATTTTGCTTAGGGTGTTGTCTACATATAGAAGCAACTGTAACAAACATTGAAATATTGAATACTGACACCTAATTTTGATACATTTGAATTCTTCGGTAAATTTTACTTTAGGCTACGTAAATGTCAAGTCATTCGTCATATAGTTTAAGAATTATGAAGGCTTAAAGTTTGGAATTCTTAATGTTAAATCAGTTTTTAATAGTTGCAAAACAGATTGCAGTGCAGATAGATTTTTAAGCATAGCTTAAAAACTACTTGGCGAAATAAACTATAATTTTGAATTCGTATATTGAAGGTTCTAGAAGTCGATTTCTGTTAAAAGTTACATTTCAATTTTTTTTCAAAAAGTAATTTCAAAATGTATGCAATATCAAAATTAATTATAGAAAAAAATGATAAATGTAAACTATTATTTTTTTGAAAGGAAAATATTTTCTTGAAGCTTCAAATATGCGAATTCAAAATTACTGCTCATTCGTCAAGTAGTTTTTGAGTTATACTTAAAAACTACCCGCATTGCAATCTGTTTTGCCACGATTAAAAATGCATTTAACATTAGGAATTCCAAACTTTAAACCAGCATAATTCTTAAACTACTGCACCGAATGACTGCCCATTTGTCTAAAAAGATAAAATTCAACGAGGCATTCAAATATGATGCCAAAAATAGGTGTTAGTATTGATAATTTTAAAGTTTGGAACAATTTCTATCTGTAGACGACCCCTTAAGCAAATTTTAAGTATTCCACATTTCTACATGACGATTTGCGGCAGAGTTAGTTATGATGATATCTTTTTTTTTTCAGAATGGTGTTATGATGATGGCGTTGTTGATTGCGTTTTATAGATCAAACATGTGTGAACAAGTGTTTGCATCACAAATACATCTAATTAAAGAATTAATCAGGCAGAGATCATATAAAGAGACAAAAGTAGTTTTAAATCCTATAAAAAAAAATTATAAAAATTCAGCATTATGAAATGCATTCAGCATTCAGCATTCAGCAATGAATAGCTTTCTCACAACTAAAATATATAACAGAGTTCTTCTAATAATACTTTTGTAAATATTTCGCCACTAATATTGTTGCAAGCATCTATCACCCTTTGCTTAACGGCGTATTGCCGTCTATGTTTCCGCTTTCTTAAACCATCTTATAGATTTACACTTCTAATTCATACATGGTCCCCATTCACAATGGTAAAGTTTAAAATAAGCATAACTGATTTAATTTTAAAGATTTTGTTAAAATAAAAGGAGAACAACTTTCTAACTCACAAATTTTGTCTATGGGGACGGTATAAAATTAAAAAAAAGTGTAACTTTTTAATAATTAATGGCAGCAATATTTCCTTAACATAATCTTATTTCGTACCTTAATTTGAAGAGTTTTGCAATTTATATTAGGTACCAATTAGATTAGGTTACCAACAGGTAAAAAATTAAAGCGCGCTTCAAAATTTTTGGGACACACTGTATATGTACAACCATTTTAAAGTATACAGGTTTTTAATCTAAAAGAATATTTTGGTCTTTTTTTTTTGAAATATCACGTACATACGGGCCCGATCTTCAAAAACAAAATCCAACCCAAAACCGACAAATTTGAAGCCGATGTCTGAAAAGAAATCTACCCAATCTAAACCCAACCCAGAACAAAAAGTAAAACAAACCCGACCAAATGCAGGACTCTACAGTGAGCTATATATAATTGAGCTTATCTGGGTCTTATTATCCATGTGATTTTATATATGGGTTCGAATCGGGCATGAAAAGAAGCTAATGGTCTACATCCCATCTAGTCCCAACCCAGAATAAAAAGATAAAAACAACTCAACCCAATGCATGACTCCACAGTGATATATGTATTGATTTTATCTAGGGCTTATCCTCCACCTGATTTTATATATGGGTTCGAACTGGGCATGAAAAGAATCAAAAGCTCTAAAAAATGATATGAAAAAAAAAGGCACATTGACTCTTTTTTTTTCAATAATATAATTAGAAGAAGGTAGTGAAGAAGTGATCAAGATAAGAAACTCAATAGAAAGAAATAATTAATTTATGATGACCGTATTTAATTAAATTTGTAGAGACCATCAGCAAGAAAATTTTGGGAGAAATCAGCCCACTTATCCGTGTTTAAATCAGAAATGCAATCATGTAATTTATCTTATCACACTCTCTCATTTAATAAATGATTTTCGAATTTATTATTCTTTAAGTTTCTGTCACGTTAAATTTCTATTAATTAATGCAAATAGATTTAAAACATAGTTATCCTATTAAGGTTCTATCAAATTTTATGTGAGAATTGAATATTTTATTTAAACGACTGATATTATCTGAATATTTCGCAAGCAGAGAACATTTTTCAGATATCAAATAAATTAGATAGAACAAAGAAATTTGACGTTGATGTGGTTTTTAATTGCTACTTGGTGCAACATAAATTAAAAAGGGATCTTTAATTAATTTAGCGGAATTAACATTATATTTTTATTAGAAAGGTCTAGGTATGAGATACAGTGAAATTAAATGAAAATAATAAATTTGGTTGAAAAGGGAATTTGACGTTGATATGGCTTTTAATTGCTACTCGTTAAAACATAAAAAATATTAAATTCATTTAGACAAACACACATAATATTTTTATTAAGAAATTTTAGATGTAATTTGTAATAAAAGTGAAAGCAAAGAGAAATTATTTGCAAATTTATTATTCTGAATAAATTAGGTCGATAAAAGACATTTTCTATTTGCATATTTTTTACTGGGTAGAAAATAAATTATCAAGGATTTTTCATATTATTTAGAGGAACTTACATAATATTTTTATTAACAAATACAGGATACATGATGCACTGCAAATGGAAGAAAAGGGATATTTTTCGCAACTTTGTTAGAATTACTAGCTAACTCGCTCGGCGTTACCCAGTCCATCAAAAAATAGCATTAAACACGAAAAAACTCTGAAAATAAAATTAAAAATTTGCGAAAAATATAATTGTTTCATGAATTTCGAAGGAACTTTATTGAAACGAGAACAATATTTGCTACATTGGGCTAAAATATTGAAACCAGATTACTTTTACTAATGTGGAAAAATCACAGCGAAACGCGAAAACATTAAAAATCCCACAGGACAAAATTTGCTACATTGGGTTAAAGGATTTAAAATAGGATTTCTTATACGAATGTCGAAATATCTCCGCGGAACAGAAAAAAACTCTAAAAATTGCATAAAAAAATTCTCGAAAAATCACAAATTGCTGTACGAATTCCGAATAAATTTTATTGAAAAGCGGACAGAATTTATTACAATGGACTAAAACATTTAAACTGGATCCATTTTACTAATGTAGAAAAATCGCATAAAATATCGCTAAAAATGAAAAAATAAGCAAAGTTTATTACAGTGGGCTAAAACATTGTAAATAGAATTCGTTCACGAATGTCAAAAAATCGGTGCAAACTCGAAAAAATCGCAATGAAACTCGCGAATGATGAAATGAACTATATCAGGCAAAAAGTTGGAAACTGATTTCCTTTTACGAACGTCAAAAATGGGGTACGTCTAGAAATGGTACAAAACGCATTGGGTATCACAGAAACGTCCAAAATCGTGGAGTACAAAATTTACTGTATTACGGTAAAAGTTTCACAACGAATTATTCTTTCAATGCAAAATAGTCGCGGCGGATAGCAAAAATTGCACTAAAAATCAGTCAAATATCAAAAATAGCAGAAAACGCTAAAAATCTCATTGAAAATTGCATTAAAAATCCCTAAAAAATTAAAACACGCGAAAGAAAAAATTTCATATACATGTTTGAAACCTAATTCCTCATACGAATCTCAAGAAATCGCAGCGGAATGCGAAAATACGCTAAAAAATCCCATGAAAAATCGCTAAAAATTCGAAAAACGCTGAGAATAAAATTTTTCTGCATAAGATTAAAAGTTTTAAACTAAATTCCTTTACCGCATGTCAAAAAAAATTACGTGGGAAGAAAAAAAACCGCTAAAACTCTCTGAGAACAGAATTTACTATATTAGACTAAAAGTTTGAAGCCGAATTCCTTTTACGAATTTCAAAAAATCGCCATGAAACGTGAAAAATGCTATAAGTCGCATTAAAAATATAACATAATTCTCGGAGGACAAAATTTAATAAATTAGGCTACACGTTTGAAAAAAATTCCATTTTCAAACGTAAAAAAGTTATAGCGAAACCCGAAAAAACGCAAAAAATCGCTAAAATTCAAAAATCGAGGGAGACCTAATTTACTATATTAGGCTAAAAGTTTGAAACAGAATTTCTTTTACAAATGTCAAAAAACTGCCGCGAAACCCGAAGAATCGCACTCTAAATCGTTAAAGATTCAAAATTCATGGATGACTAAATTTACTATTTTAGGCTAAAAGTCTGAAACGAAACACATTTTCCGAATGTCGAAAAATACCCGTAAAACCAGAAAAACGCTTAAAATAGCATTATAAATTACTAAAAATCACAAATCAAGGAGAACAAAATGTACTGCATTAGGCTAAAAGTTTTTAACACAATTCCGTTTACAAATTTAAAAAAACAGCCGCGGAACCCGAAATATCGCTGAGAATCGCATTGAAAATTGTATTGAAAATCACTAAAGACAAAATGTATATTAGGTTAAAAGTTTGAAACCAAATTTCCTGTCAGGGTGTCTGAAATCGCCGCGGAACTCGAAAAAAAATGCTAAAAATCGCATTAAAAAGCTCTGAATATCAAAATTCCAGGAGGACAAAATTTACTATATTAGGATAAAAGATTAAAACCAAATTCCCCCCTTTTCCGAATGTCAAAAAATCGCTGCAAAACTCAAAAAACCGCTAAAACACGTTAAAAATTGCGTTGACAATCGTATTAAAAATCGCTAAAATTCAAAAATCGTGGAGGACAAAATTTACTATATTAGGCCAAAAGTTTGAAACCAAATTCTTTTTACCTATGTCAAAAAATTTTCGCGTGATGCGAAAAAAACTTTAAAAATCTCATAACAATAATCGGAAAAATTCAAAAATCGTTGTAAGAATTCCGAATAAACTTCATAGAAAAGAGGACATAAATTTACCACATTGCGCTAAAAGCTTATAAACGGATTATTTTTTTAATATAGAAAATTCGCCTCGAAACGTGAATAAACGCTAAAAATCACATTGAAATCGCATTAAAAATCGCTAAAAATGAAAAATCCTGGAGGACAAAATGTACTATATTACACTAAAAGTTGGAAACCAAATTCCTTTTACGAATATAAAAAAAAAATGCCGCGGAACGCCAACAAATGGTACGAAACGCATTGGAAATCACGAAAACGTCAAAAATCACGGAGGACAAAATTTACTGCATTAGGCTAAAAGTATAAAGCCGAATTATTTTTTCGAATGTCAAAAAATCGAAGAGGGTCCCGAAAAAACGCAAAAAATTGCTTTAGAAATCGGTAAAATATCAAAACTCAGAAAACGCTAAAAATCGCATTAAAAATCCACATTAAAAATCGATAAAAAATCAAAAAACGCGAAGGACAAAATTTTTTATAATTAGCTGCATGTTTGAAACCGAATTCCTTATACGAATCTCAAAAAATCGCATTAAAAAACGCTAAAAACGCTGAGAATAAAATGTTCTGTATAAAGTTAAAAGTTTGAAACCAAATTCTAATGGGGGGTAATGGGGGATTATCAATAGGCCAAGTAGGCCATGGCCTGAAAATTTTTTTATCACCCATCATTTTCCACATAATGATGCTATAATTTCAACATAATGCCACTTAACTAAATATCTTTATTCAACATTATTATTATTATTTATTATTTTTGTTATGTATATTTCATGCATTTTTCATTTATAACATAACACATACACACTACATCGCCTACACTGTGTAGGCGGCAGTTAATATTAGGTTACAGGTGGCAAACTTTCAAATCTGCCACAGGGTAATTGGTCTGCTTTGAAATGTCTCTCCATGGCATTCCAGATCTGCTCAACAGTATTAATACCTGGTGAGGGACAATGCAGAAACTGGAACACTGGAACACTCCTGACATTAATATCGTTCAGTGGGACTTTCTGACAAGGAGCCTTATCCTGTTGGAACACTCTACTTCTGGTTGTGAAGACATGAAAGGGTGCACCCATTCAACAGTGATTTGCATTCAGTCCACAATTTTTTAAGACCGGCGACCAACCCCTACCTGCCAGGTTTTCCTAGCTTAAACAGGTTTAGTGCCTGGTACCGGGGCGCACACCGTGTAGCGGCTGGCCATTACTGGCAGGACGGCTATGTGGAGGTCTTTGTTTTGTTCCTATTTTTGTTTTGCTGCCAATTCATGTTATTCTTTTTGCATGGACCTGGGATTGGCATCACACCAGTGGCGTAGCCAGGAAGGGGGTTCAATTGCTCTGAATACCAGTAATAATGTAAAGTTTTCTTCGCATTGGTTATCGCAGAAAGTTCTCCGATTAGATAAGTCAAAGAAAACTTTATAATATTAGTGGTATCCAGAGCATCTGGACCCCCACCCTGGCTACGCCTCTGCATCACACCCATACGTCATGCCATCGCTACGCAAGTTGGTCTCGTAATTTACAACCTTGATCAGGTGACGAGACCTTCACCTGACTAGGCACCTCCAGAGGCATAATTCACAGGAAACTTGGAGGACTTTGCACCCACGACGGATTTTACATGCACCGGGCGCCATTAGCGTATATGAAACAGTCCACAACTTTAATGGCGTGTTGTACTAGAACCACCGCACCGTCTCAAGACTCCAATAGAAAGGTTCTTCGAATACATAATACCTCCACTACCAGTATGAGTACGGTCCTCTGTACAAAAGTGGAACACATATCTGCCTGGAAGACAAGATTTTCTGACACGGCCATAGAGGGGATGCAAATAGAATCGGGATTCATCGGAGCAGATAAATGTACAATAACCTACTGGATACTCAAACGTACATGACGTTGCGTTAATAAAGGAAAACGAGAGAGGAATCTAATAACGCATCCCATATCTAATAGAATCTGATGCAGTGCGCGCTGGAGATAGATTTGTGCTTTGACTTGTATTGTATTGAACTGCGTGTTGAGCTACGACCATGCGCATATTTGATATCACTAACTTACACAAACTGCAACATTATATATTTTTAAAAACAGTGATTTTATAATATATAAAGTAGGAACAAAATTCTAAAAAAACATGTATTGTACACAAGAGATAGCACAGAGTTCAACTTGTTGGCTATTATCTAGAGAAAAAGGGTATTCTAAGTCGTTGGGATAAAATCTTATTGAGCATATACGGTATACAATAAGAAGAGCAGTTACATGATGCCAAGTTTCTCCAGGTGTTACATCCTTCCTTTTAGAAGGATGTAACCACAATTTATGAACAACAGCAAGCTCATTTATAATTTGAGGGCTCGTTTTGCAATTTGTGAAGTTTTGCGATGCGACCACAATTCTTATCAGCCGTACTATTCCTGGAAACATAGTATATAATATTTTGGGTAATTTTCTCTAATTTTCGTATTGTAAAATATATATTCATTTATTTTATTATGTTAATATTTTATGTCTCGTCGCATATTAAAGCTGTCTACAATTTTCTATTATAATTAATTAATTATTTTTTAAAGGTATAATATGTTTTGTGTTTGTAATCTGAATTTTGAGTACCAGTGTGTTTGTAATACATCATGTTTCATTAATCTGTTATGTTGACAAATAAATAACAATATTGTTTAGTAAAAGAGCACTTTTATATTTTATAATACTACTAAAATATTTTTTCTTTTTCAGGTGATATGAAAGAAGAGTTTAAAAGCTATTTCCATGTTATAATGATGCCTTTGTGGCGTCGTAAATATCTTCTAGTCTCAGGATGTCTCGTATGGGCTACAGTTTATCTGTATCTCCACTATTCTACCTCATCCCCGGATATCAGTAACTCTGAAAATAAATATTTTAAGTATCCTGTTGATACTGCAAATCAGCATGGAACTTCAGCGAAACTAGTGTCCAGAACCAAATCTTCTACCAAGTCACCACTGCTACGAACAGACATTTCTCAGGACGGTACGAAACAAACTTTCATTCCTTCAAATGATTTTCCAACTTCGCATCTTGAGCATCATCACAATCATAATTCAAACAATGACATTTACACAGCCGAAACAAGGGAAAAACTACAAAAATTGAAAAAACAAAAATCTATTAGAGATAAATACATAGAAAAAGGGATCAAACCCACATCATTTCTTGTTAAATCGAAGCAAAAATTTTCTATAGAAGATAGTGGTAATGTATCAACGACAGAAGCCACAAAAAAACTTCATTATATTCCTCCTCGCCGCCTTGTGCATTTTGATTTAAAAGGTGCTCCTCCAAAAATTTCTTATTTTAAATCTATTTTTCCATTAATCAAAAGTGCTGGTGCAAATGGAATCCTTATGGAATATGAAGATACTTTTCCTTTCTCAGGTGCTTTGTCTTCAGTTACTGCCCATAACGCATACAAGAAAAAAGAAATACGTTACATTCTCGAAATAGCGAAAAATCATGATCTGCAAGTCATTCCATTAGTTCAAACATTTGGTCATTTAGAATTCATATTAAAACTTTCGGAATTTAAAAATCTACGTGAAGTTGAAGAGATACCACAATCAGTTTGTCCAACCAATAATAACACTCTTGTGATGATTAAAATGATGATTGACCAAGTAATGGCTTTGCATCCTGATGCTCAGTGGTTACACATTGGTTGTGATGAAGTTTATCAATTAGGTCATTGTTCCAGATGTTCCCGATATGATCGAAACAGTTTGTTTTTAGCTTATGTTAGAAAAATTGCAAAATACGTAAAAGATCGCCATAAAGTGACGCCTATAATATGGGATGATATGTTGAGACACACAACTGTACAAGAGTTAGAGAAATATGAAATGGGTAAACTCATAGAACCTATGGCATGGTCCTATGTAGAAGATGTTTATTTATTCCTTCCAAGTAGTCTTTGGGAAAAATACAGCCAAGTTTTTCCTTACATCTGGACAGCAAGTGCCTTTAAAGGAGCTTTTGGTGAGACCTTGACCGTTCCAGACGCTAAACGACATTTAGAAAACAACAAAGCATGGCTTAGTGTCATGAATGAACAAAACAGCAGTTTTAGTGGTTTTCGAGGCATTGCTTTGACAGGATGGCAGCGATATGACCATTTTGCATCTTTATGCGAACTTTTGCCAGCTGGTTTTCCATCGCTCATGCTTAATCTCTTGACAGTATCTCAAGGGCAATTTGACAGTAAAGTATTTCCTAAAATGCAAGAGCTATTAGAATGTTCCTCCCGGATGCATTATCATTTGGATCTAGAACACGATCCTAATATGTGGAGAGCCCTAGGAGTATGTTTTTTCCCTGGGTCTTCAATTTTTAGACTTACACTACGTCATTATGATGTCGCAAAATCTTTAGATAAATATATTTTTGATATCACGACACACAAAGGCTGGATGACAGAATACAATGTCAATCATAACTTTTCCAGTCCTTTGAGAGTAAATGAAATGTTAAGAGATTTTGGATATTACAATTCATCTTTGCAAATGCTCCAAGAAGCAGCGATCAAAGCACTGAGAGAAGTTTACGATGATGATACAGTTAGTGAGTGGATTGAATTAAATATATATCCTTACGTTAAAAAAATGAACGAAGTTTGGAAGCAAGGCAAGATATTGAAAAAGTATCAAATATGGCCTCGGCGACCTTTACCAAGGTTTGTCGAGTTGCCGTCACCACCAATAGATTTAGGATTTGTTACATCCTGAAAGATGGCAGTATTATCATACTTATGCTTCAATGTGATCGGGCTCTTTGTAGTCTTAAAACTTATTAAATTTAAGGGAAGATTTTCTTTACAAAATGAAAATACTGTATGAACTACTTTAAAGAGTTCATACTAAATAAATTTCATACGCATTTTCGCGTATAACTACGTTTAGGCTGTTTTACATTGCACCTTTGATAAGTGTGAGTTGCACATTGAAAATGATTTTAAAGTGCAGAATGTCCCATACTTAAAATTTTATACAACAGCACACCATTTTAAAATTTGTTTTCTAATTGATTAAAATCATGGTGAATCTCCATTTTCATAAATCAGTATTGAATATAGAGGTTTATTATTTAAATTTGTCTCGGTAATTTTTACAAATGGTTATATTATAGATATTTTTAATAATGAAATAGAAGTGAACAGAGTTTTCCTAGTCGTTTTAAATATGTTTTATGGTTAGTATTTTATTTTTTTAAAATAGAAATCAAGAAAAACATTACAAAAATAAAATGACAAATTTTGTTTACATTGAAATTGTAGCGTACTAGATTACTCAGAACCTAGTACAATATGCATTTTAAAATCTCATAGTATTCAGTTAAATATTTCATTACAAATCTCATTTGTTACTTGTTGGAAATTCTTTAAATCAAAAAAGAAACTTACCCCTAAAATCTAAATACTAATATAAAAATAATTGGGAAACACAGGTCTTATTTAAGAATTCAAAAGCAGTATGTACTATGCGGTGTAAAATTTGTTTATATTGTGTTATTTAGCCGTTTCAGTTCAATGAAGTAATTGAAAAATCTCGTTGAAAAGTACCAAACGGCTTAATTTATGTCGAAATACACGTTTTAATAGTAAAAAGTGATAGAAATGTCATTTTCATTAATTAATACTTATGGCGATGTCATTTTTAATAATTAAAAACAATTATATCGTAATTATACACTTTCAAAACATTTTTCGTCACAAATACAGGCAGCAAGTTGCCGGAATACCCACGTGATTGGAAGAAATTTTTCTATTATTTGAAGAAATTTCCGTCTTTTGACCTGAGAATTTCAAGAAATTTTGAGCTTCAGTTCGCGAATTTTTCGCGTATTGAGAGAAAAGTGACGTGCGTAAAAATTACGTTGTGTAACAGGTAATACAGTTACCGGAACATCCGTGTGATTTTATGAAAATGTAGCTTTAGAATGGAGGATTTCAGGTAATTTTTTCATTAAATTGGTGATTTTTCTGTATTTTAGGGGTAAGTGGGCAAATCAAAATGGAAATTTTCGCGTTTTAACGAAAATAAAAGAACGAAGATAAACCTTCAAATCGCGGTTTTTTAATAAAATGTAAACATAATGGTAAACAAAATGTATTATTTATATGGTTTGCATTTAAAAAGATAGTAAAAATGGTGTGAACAAAAACTGGTAACGCTCAGCATGCTGAATGCGAAAGAATAGAAACGCATCCATATTTACAAATCAAATGAAATATTGCTCTATTCAACATGAAATCAGAAAAGTGCCATAGCACTGCGTGAAATGAAACGGTTAAGGTGAACGTTCGGTGAAAACTTTTTTAAATATTTAAAATATGATTACTTGATATGCAGTATACTATGCAGGGTGCAATTGAAAGTTCTGTCCACCCCCATTAATTTCATAAAAGCGACAGCTATAGTCATAAACATGGTGTCTTCATAGTAAAGTGACTAAGCGTTACGTGATGGTACCACTTACAGCGCGACCTATTGGAAACCTTTGGAATTAGCGTTCCTATTTCAAAAACGGTGCGAGATATGGGAAAAAAGTCAAATACAAAGTTGTAGAGCGTCTTTGATTTAGTATGAAATAATGTCTTACATGAAAAAATAACCACCATAAATGCATTACTAATTGCATGCAAGTGTGGCATTATACGGCAGACGTATATTTACTGAAACAAAAAGTAAAGTACAGTTTATTTTAGTAAGAAAAGCAAGATAAGTATGCTACATGTATTCCCCATTGGTAGCAATGCATCATGCATTCTGCATGAGTTTCGATGGTGGACAAATTTAGCATACTTAATTTGATTTTCTTATTAAAATAAACTGTACCTTGATTACATGTATCGTTCACATGATGTGAAGATATAAACAATTTACAGTACAGGACTTCTAACAAAGTTATTTCTACATGTAAGACATCATTTCATACAAAATGGAGAACGTTCTACTATTTTGTATTTCATTTTTCCCCATATCTTGTGCCGTTTTTGATGGGAACAATAACTATCCAGTTTGTCCCTAGGTGGCACTGTAAGCGATCCCATCGCGTAGCGCATACTCACTTTACTATACCTATTCACCAAATTTATGACTATAGCTACCGCCGTTCTGAAGTTAATTGAGGCGGACAATACTTTAATGGGCATCCTGTAGAAATTGTCTAAAAAATTTCTGAAACATAAATAGAGGTGATCAAAAAAGCTAAGAAATTAGGCGTTAATGTTAGGTCAAAATAGAATATCGATTTTGAAACGGAAAATTTATTTTTATAAATAAGCGGATAGCCTAAAATAGAAAATTATGATAAAATCATTATGTCATGAATATTAATTTTAATTGAAAAAATAACTAAAACACACGAGATGTAGGGGAATTTAACAACTGATGTTTTTCATTTGAAATTTCAACTAAGATATTTCGAAATGCATTACACTGTTATGTACTTTAATTCGAAGTTAAACCATTCGTTGATGTAAATTAATTAGATTGATCAAAATATCGCTTTTCTTAATTTTCGAAAACTTTTCATCCTGATTATACCTCGAAAATTGTTCCAACCCGCCCTTCCTCCCTAAAACAAAATGGTGATCCAATCAGAATAAGTCGTTCTATGCACTCTCAATAGGTTGCTTTAGAGCACGAAAGTGTGAACGTGTTTTTCTGGTGACAAGAACGTTAGAATGCAGGTTCAGGCTTCGGTGTTCATAATGGGCAGTTTTTCCCTTTAACCATGGGATGAAAGAATCTCTCTTATCTCCTTCATTGGAAGTATTAGAAGTCATTTAGACTCCTCCTTGAAAATGGCTTTTTTCCACATGCTAGCTTTTTTATAGATTGTTTCAACAAGTTCCAGATATTTTAAAGAGAGAATGGATGGCTTCAGGATAATTTTCTCCCTTAATTTAGACCAACAATGAGTCAAAATGACTCATTCTTCCATTCTCGGGTTAAACAAAGGTTCCGGTTAGATTAATACTTGTTTGCAAAGGATAATGGTACATACTATATGGTTCACTATATTTTACCGGTTAATGGTTCAATCTACAAAATTTTATGGTCCCCATTTCATTGTTCATGTAATGTACCAAATTATGATCAATTTTTCCACCATCTTATAGTTTCAACTGCTACAACACCTAAATTTGTTTGAACTTAACAGGAACTTTTTAATAGCGTACAGGAAATAGTGATACTGAATGAAAATATTTAGTAAATTCCCAAAAAAAAGAAATCTTAGAGGAAAATACATTGAAAAATAGTTTTAATACGTCAACAATATTTAGTTTAAATTTTGAAAATGTTATCCCACTAGTCATCTTCATTATTTTCTTTTTATATAATTTATATATATATATATATATATATATATATATATATATATATATATATATATATATATATATTTTTTTTTTTTTTTATTATATTTCAGTAAGTATATCAGTCGTACCGGTTTTCGTTTTGTTGATACACAAAACTAAACAATAAGAAATTGTTCTTCAAAACTGGGGTCATTGTTGCAGTAGATTCGAGATGTGTTTTAAGACTGTTGACAGAATTTGTAAAATGAAGTATATTTTATACAAGAGTTACCACTGTATATATTTATCTGTTGTATATATGCCTATGTGATGTCAGAATGAGTTTTCAATTGTATAACTACATGAAGAAGTAATCTTTTGAATACTTCGATATTAAAACATGTGCCTAATAATAGGTCTCGTGTTTTCAATGACATCAATAATAGAAAAATTGTTGAAATGCATACAAAATTCACTGAAATCTTTAAATTACTATCATCCTAAATATATATTTATTTACGAACTAATTGTCATATGTTGAACTGTATGATTATATACGAAATTTATTTTAATACTTCAGTATTGAAATATGTCTGATATTTGGGACCGTGTTTTTAAGTGACATGAATAATGTAAAATAAAATGTTACAATGCATATAAAGTTTACTGAAGTATTAAAGTTATGATTAAGACAGAAATATCATGTTTTCAGAATTAATTGTCATGTTCATTTTTATGACTGTATCAGTAAATTTTGATTAGAGTTCATTGATATTAAAACATGCGCCTGAAATTTGGGCCAGTGTTTTTAAATGATATAATAATATAAAAAAAATCAAAAGGCATTAAAAATGACAAATTTATTTAAATTACTATCATCATATAACTATCTTGACTTGACCAAATAATCGTCTTATTAAATGATATTAAAATTATATTTGATAAGACAGTAATTAACTTTTAAATGCGATCTTGTTGCTTGAAACATATATTAAAATATAATACATTTTACTGATACCTGTGCTGGTTTGCTTTAGCACAAAATGTAAACATTTAGCATCAGAATAAGTAGAATAAATATTAGTATTTTTTTAAATCAGCACAAATATATCACAAAATCATGTTTAATATATAGTTAATGTTGCATTTAAAGCATTTAGTTTTCACGGCACAAATGCGCTCTATTAATTTTCGATTTATTATTACAATTAGAGTGAGTTAAAGAATTCATAATTAGCTAAAGCTGGACATACTGGACCATGTAAATTTTTCTGCCTTGAATATTTTTATGAAAACTGCTTATGTGCATTTATATGTAAGCGATTATTATTAAAATGAACGCTCTAATGATTTTATGAACATGTGTACACTGGTCCTATCAATTTAAAGATAAAAAAACGAAAGATCATTTGGAAAATGGTGAAACGGTTGTAAAGTTATGAAGCATTTTCGTCAAGGGTTGGATCAGTGAAAAAGGATTTGACATAAATTTTTATATTTTTGAATGGAATCAAATTAATATGTGATTTTATATTGACATTGTAATGCCATTCTTCCAAGTATTTATAGCTAATATTGAATACAATAAATATTATATATTGTAAATATTATTGTAATCGTACATCAGTTATGCTTTAAAAATTATTTTGACGTGTATTTTGGTGTATTTGTTAATGTAAAACCATTAAGATTGGTAATCACGGGTATTGCCAGTAAATTATTGAATTTGCCGGAGCAAGGTAATATATTTTATCTTTTTTATGATAAATTATACACTCAAAATAAAAATAAAAGTTAAAAAAGTTAGTACACATATATTTTCGTTAATCTTGATCGATTATTTTCCGTTTTGAGTTATGTATTGCTCCTCGATTTATTAGTACCTCATTCTAAACATTGAAACAGGGAATAATAAATTTCTATGAATTATATTGCTAATGTTAAAAAAATCTGGTAAAATTATGGTAACTTGTAAATTATTATTGCCAGTACCATTCCTTTTAAAGAAAATTTCATTTATCAGCCTTAAATGTTTAGACCAGTGTACATATGTTCATGTATAAATATATGAATTAAAGTCATTAAATTTACATATTATTCTTCATATACTTCAATGAAATTCTGTGACTTGTATTTTATTAGTAAAGTGAAGCTTGGTAATATAATATAAACATTACTGATATCCGAAACAATTATTTTGAAACCCTTCATTTGTATAAGTTTTCAATGTTCGTATAGGAGAAATTAATTAAACACGTTGTATTAAATTTGAAAACAATTATTTGTGTTAGATATATATATTTTTTAACTTGGATAATTTTTCACCATGCGTTACTTTTACGTATACTTTTACGAAAGTCTATTTTCTACTGTTTAAAAAAATTATAAACCCTTATGACAATCTGCATTACATTTATGTAATATATCTTGCAAACTGCTAGTATAGTGAAAATGTCACGTCAAAACGCGAAATCAATGAAGAAAAAAGGAGCAGTTATTTTGCATTATCTTCATATTATGCGATTACAACATTTACTTTTTTTAATACAAAATAGATAGGAAACCTGTGAGATCTCTTTTTTATAATAGATTCCTAAATTTAAGAGTGATAATTTATTCTCATTTCAAAAATTTATCTACGGGAATTAGGTAATTTCATCATCATTTTTATAATAGATAAAAACTGAATCCGATAAAATGCAGCAATATGATTATGTGTTTTTTCAAGTCTTTTTCTTGTCATAATAAAAAAAGGACTTTTCCAGAAATAAAACTGGCATTCTCAAATTAAGATAAAAAGGAGAGAGCGATGTGTATTTAATACCATGTGTGTTTTTTAAGTGTTTAAAAGGTTAAGAAGCCATAAAAATGTTTAAAAATTTGTAAAGTAAGCTGGAAAAATTATTAGTATAAAAAGTAAAAAATTGATCAAAACTAATAATAAATTGTTTTATGAGTATATGATTGAAACAAATTGCTGGCATTTTTTACAATGCTGAAAAACAAGTATCATTTCTAATAAAACTCAGTAGAATTAACAAACAAGAAATTTTGAAATATTAAAACAAGTATTAGTTCATACAAAATTTTCTAGAATTTGCAATGAAGAATTTTTGTGTGAAAGTACGAGTTTCCATAGAAATAATTAGTATAAAATAAATTGAAAAGGGTTATAAATGTTTTTTTTATGAGTATATGATTTTAAAAAACGAACTTGCTAATATTTTTTAACATCATCAGACGCAAGAAAACCAATCAAGAACTTTTGAATGCACGCGCATAGAACTTATAAAACAGAAATTAAGGATCAATTCCCTGTTAACTGTTTACATATTCATTGAAATCGTTTTTCTAAATATAATTGCATTTGTATATTACAATAACTAATTTTAATGTAATACAATATCTTAATGGATATTTTATTACAATTTTTTCCTTAAAAGTCTTTTACTAATATATATTATTATGTGACAAGTAAAAACGCAGTTTCATTATATGTTATTTTAAAGATAAATTCAATGTCTTTTTTATAATTTAACTACGAATATTCGTTTTTGAGTCCATAAAAATCATTGAAATTATTAAAATTCTGTATATTATTCATCAAATTATGCAGATGTTTGGACTGATACGGATGTTTGTCTTAGATATCTTGAGGTTTCAAGATCTTTTCTTAGATATTTTAAAAGTTCCGCTATAGTTGCACTGCGTATCATTGAGTTATTCATTAAAAAAATATTAACAGAGTTATTAAACCTATATGCGCATTAATGTGTTAATAATAATTATGTAATTAAATATAAAACAATTTATATTTTGCTTATATTTCACTCCAAACTGAAATGCAGAAACAACTTTCGAAGTTGGCCGAGTCACTTATTTTAATATTATAATTTTTTAATTTTTTAAATCAAAAGACTAAATTTTTCCATTATTAAATCACAGTAGTTTCACTTTACTATCAGTTTCAAATTGTATATTTCATGTACTTTAAAGCACATACTTTGTACAGTTCACTAAACGGCTGTTTATAATGTATTATAAAAGGCTCAATGTATTAAAACTGTACATATAAAATTTACAGTATTTTGGGTTTGTAAGGGAAATTCGATATGATATTGAACACCGAAACGAATCAAAGAAAAGTGTAAAGAAGAGAAGGATATTTTTGTTTTAGTATTACATTAAGTGTTCTTTTTATAGTAACAGCATTAATTAAAAATTTGCAACTTTGAAACAGTTTAATTAACTAACAACACTTTTAATGATTTAGCTTTAATCTTGTGTAATCGATTAAAATATAAGCTTATTGGTATAAGGTTAATTTTAATTTTGTAGCTATCACGAAATTTTAATGTCAACAAAAGATTGTATACGACATTTTAGCATTTCGTTTTAACCTCTTTGCTCCCTATGTCCACATATGTAGACCTCCATTCTTTCCTATTTTATTAGTCATGCTCAAACACAATTGAAATTTCAATCTCAGAATGATATGCTTTGATGTCTAAGATTCTCGAAATATATTCCATATAGATGAAAACTCTTCCTCTGAAGTCAAATTGGAGAAGAAATAATTCAATAATAACCAATATTGCATTAATACTCAGTAGCAAAGAGGTTAAGAAACTGTTAATTTAAAAAAAAATATTTTCAATGTAAACTTTACAAATTTTGTGAGTTTTATAATGTGTACTGTAACATGAAATTTATAAACACTACTATTTATTAGCATATATTTTGAAGCGCAAGAAATCAAGTATTTCCTGTTCCACTTCAATTTTTGTTATATTTTGTATTAATTTCTGAAATTGTTTACACAATAGTCTAACTGAGAGATCTTCAAACAACCACGACCAGCAGAGCCCTTCTATTCGGGAAGATTCGGAATCTGTGAAAACTTCCGACTTTCCATGGAATCATGTGATAAGATCATCATAATATTGATACTTCTCGATAAAAACAATGTGTATAGAGAAATATATTCTAAACACACGAATGACAGAGGAAAGCACGCTTTTCAATTTAGCTTGAGATCACGATAGTATGCGTTTCCTATATATCTACTTTTTCAATATTATAATGATTCAGTAGATCAATTTGCCTATCGATTTGCCAATGTTTACAAATTCCGTTATAACATTTTTGGAAAAGCATTCCCAGTAGAAAAACATTTAAAGTTATTCGTGAGATATTGAAAAATCTGAATAGTTTTATATTGTTACAAGAATTAAAAACAAGAACAAAAAATGAACGACAAATGATTTTTCCCCATAGACAGCAATGTAACGGAATTCTTTTGAGTGTCCCTGTAAAACAACTATAAGTGCTACACACTTCCGTTGAAATAGGGAACATGCTATAGATAGCGACAATAACATATAAAAATTGCAGAGCAATCCGAGGATATTTACGGGAGTTAGAGCACGGCCAGACGCCCAGACACCCAGACGGCAGACGGTCATACGGCAGACGGCAGACGGCCAGACAAACCGAAGTCATAAACATTTTTCAACTAGGTTGGAAAGTGTTGATAATGAAAATGGTCTGAAAGTATGCAAGTGTACATGGAAATCTAGTGTCCCAACAAGGAATAAATATAAAGATGAAATAAGTATCATGTTAGTAAAGTAGCTGGCTCATTTTGTAAATAGTGATTTTAGAAGTAGTTCACATTTTCGGCAATAATTGGCATTGTGTTGGCGCCAATTGTAAGAATTCTCAAACTAACGTATAAGTTTGGATGTAAAATCAGGCAGATGTTACTCTTCATTCTGTTTAGTTGATGAAATGCGAGAGAAAGTATTTGCGCTTTGGAGTTAGTTTGAGCATTCTTACAGGCTTACATAGCGTAGAGCCATCTATTGACTAAAATATATATTTTTTAAATTACTGTATACAAAATTCATCATCTATGTTATAAATATGTTACTTATTTCATCTTTATATTTAAAATAGTTTGTTAATTATTCGATTTTAAAGTTCGGGTATTCGTTTGGAACATCCTGTATATATATTTAGGTATGGCCAATATAAGCAATTTCATTTATTAATATAAAGATATATGATTCAAATTAGGTTCAAAGAAAATATAAAGTTTAACAAAAGGTGATTTTTTTTAAAAAACAAACTGACGAATTTCCATAAGGAATAAGAATGATTTAAAATATTACTTTAAATGGAATACTCCTGCAAAAGATGATGCGACGGTGTCCAAGGGCTCTGCGAAGTACAGTTTGAAGATCTCTTATCTAAATTACGTGCCTGAGATTGTGTACTTACACAGGGTGCAGAAACATTTTTGGTGCATCTGATTTCTGTCCAATCAGGCTGGTGCAGACGCCTGCAAAAAATCCTTTATTTTAATTGAAGTACAATTGTACCCTTGACTTTATGGTTTGTTAAAAGATGTATTCGTAATATTATTTTTTTTATTAATTTGTACAGCAGTAACAAGATAAACAAGTAGAGTTTTTTCATTTGACGCTACGCCAGCCACACCACTCGAAAGCATAACAGAAGTGGGATGTTCAAACCGTTCGATAGAAACTAATAACCTGTAATTTTTCATGTTACATGATTGTTGAAATGTAAATAGCTTTTCAACTGTCAACAAAACATTTGCGTGCGTGTAATGATCTATTCTTTTATATTGAGTTTTCGATTTATGCTTCTACACAATGTAAAAAATCTGCGTAATGTTCCTGACGTTTACTGTGTAACATTCCTGGGTTTTTCGGATTATTTCTGTTGATCCGAGAATACCGAGAAATCGGGTGTAACATCTTTCACAATGTTGTGTATCTTTTCGGAATACTTGAGAAAGTGGAATTTACTGATCAACTGTAAAACGTTCCATATGTTTTGTGTGTAACATTCCTTAGTTTTCTCTGGTATACTTTTGAACTTTTGTGTAACTTTTCGGAATTATTGTAAAATAGTGATCGGGATCTGTGTAAAGTTCCATATGTTTTGTGTGTAACTAACTTGTGTAAGTTTCCTGGCATTTCTTTAGTGAAATTCCTGGAAAAACCTATGGCAGAAAGGTGCCACAAGATTTTTCAGGAACTTTACACCAAATTTTTTACTGTGCATAACAAAATAAATCAAATCAATGAGCCCTTGAAACACATAACTAAAAACCTACAACGTCATATAACATCAATGTATTATAAATATTTTAATATCTAAATAGAAGAAATGATATTTTTCTGATGCACCAAAGCTTTTTGTGCACCCCGTGACAACTATGTTTCTGTACAATAAAAGATGACGCATGCATATTACAGATGGTGCCGTCAAAGATACAAAATGAACTGTAGAAAACTTTTTGGAAGAATTGTAAATAAATTGTATATATAATATTTCATTTTAAAATTTTGTATCTGAAGGAAAATATTGAAATAGTTTATTACTGTTGCATTGTAAAATAAATTAGTTTTCTAATTTCACCTAATTGAGACCAGGCTCTGAGGACCACATAGCGTGCAATATACTTAAATCAAATAAATCTAGTTATTATTATAGTTGATCTGTTTTATATTTTCTACGCTGACACAACAACAGGAAAAGTAATTTTAAGTAAATTTGAAAAATTAAAGTTTGATAAAATTATATATATTTTTTCATATTTTACTTTTATAAGGTGCCAAAAACCTAAAATACTTTCCTGAAATCGATTTTTCCATTTGAAGTAAATTTACTGATAGACAAAATAGAGAAAATAAAAAAAATATACGTATATAAATAAATAAAATTATAAACAAATAAATAGTACAGTTGTCCCTTCTAAAAAAAAAGGAACTATATAGGTTTCATATACTTAAATCTAAATATAAGCGTTGGAGCAATCTCTTTTTCGGCCAACTCTAATTTTTTTAAATTATTTTCGTGGTAGATAACCACAACAACTGCAAGAAAAAGCTGATGAGAGTTTCTACGGCATTTGTAAAAGAAATCTAAAACGAATATTTTTTAAGGGAATAATGGTGGTAAAAAAGACCGCTCCAAGGCCGGAAATAATACACCTATAATGGATTATCACATACAATTTTTATGATAGTTTTAAAATAATACGTATTGTATACATTGTGGAATATTGATATAAACATTTACAGTGCTAGATAAAAATGGAAACACGAAAAGACATTTTCGCTATCTTTGTTAACAAAACAGAAAATTTTATCATGAAAAGCTATTTTGTCGACTTTTGTCAAATTAAATTGATCTTTACGTGTCTTCCATACAAATATCCAGCTGTAATCCGCTAACATATATTCATTCCCTTTGCCCTTGTATCTACGCTAACGTTTTCTACAGTTTTATTTATTCACTAGCTAACCCGCCCGGCATTGCCGGGGCCCAAGATATTAATCATCTGTTCTATACGAATATGACTGAAATCTGTAAGACTGTCGAAATCAAGTCCAATAAGGCAAACCCCGTCGTAATCGGGCTCATAAAACACAAGATCGGAAAGCTCATCCCGGTGGTCGAAAGTGCAACTAAAATATTTAAGCTATAGATATAAAGTCGAATGAGCCAAACTCCGTCGTAATCGAGCACATAGAACCAGAGATATTCCTATAGTTCCACCTTCCACCGCCAGAGGGCGCAGTCTGTTTTGGAAGAGGCCTTTTCAGAACACTCGACCCAACCAAATTTCCTAGTAGAATTGAAATTTAACCGCAGAAGTAAACATTGCCAAAATAGCGGAAATCGCGAAAGCGGGTTACGTAAACGATCGGTTTCGAAAGGGTTAATGTAGATATTTTTTTAAAACCCAACGATGCGTTTTAAAGAAAATGAACGTATCTATGATCTGGAGTCTACTGTTTGTCCGTACTCACATTTCCCGAGTCGATGCCGATATATATCTGGACCGAAAAACGAAAATCGCGCGAGTGAGTTTTGGAAAGGATTTTTTTTCGGAGAGTTAAAATTAAATTTTTTCAAAACGGATACCAGATTTTAAGAAACAAAGGGATGTAGATTAGGCGCGGTATTTTTAGTTTTTGAAAACTTGTTTATAAACGCCAATTCGGATTTTTAAAAATAGGAGAAATAGTTAAAAAAGCGAAATTGACTTACGGTAAAAAACGTTTTCGAAAGGGTTAACGTGATTTTTTTAAAACTAAATATTTCTCCCTTAACCCGATAGAACGTAGATGTCCTTAGGTGTGTTTGCTTTATGTTTGGTTATTTTAGAAAGCCGATGCCAGATTTTATATATCGCAGAAAATCGGAATTCGCAAAAGATAGTCCTGCGCACGAATTTCTTTTGAAAGGTTAATATTCGTATTTTTCAAAAACAAATACAGATGTCGAAAAAAGAATAAATGTAAATAGTGTCTGGTATTTTTAGTTTTTCATACCTTTCTCTGAATCGCCGATGCGAATTTTTAAAAATTGCCAAAATCGCAAAAATCGCAAAACGGCATACAGAAAATATAATTTTTCGAAGAGTTAATTTTGTATATTTTAAAACCAAAGGTGGTTTTGAAAAGAGCAAAACCAGGTCTTTAATTTGGTGACCTTCGTTTTTCTGTATATTTTGTATTCCGGTGGATT
Organism: Maratus michaelseni; assembly: GCA_963931845.1. Taxonomy (NCBI): domain Eukaryota; kingdom Metazoa; phylum Arthropoda; class Arachnida; order Araneae; family Salticidae; genus Maratus; species Maratus michaelseni. Next base: position 249,776,560 of record OZ007599.1, read on the forward strand.
CAAGGCTCGGAAAACGGGAGAAAATAAAAAAACATGAATTCGATGCTTTTTGATTATTTTTTTTTGAAAGGGTTAAATGTAAATCTTTTTCCAACCAACCAGATCATTTGAGACGTAAAAGTATATTCTTTCAGAATATGTAGACGGTTTTTCCGTATTTCTAGCTGTTTGCCCATGGCGAATTTAGAAAAACTTTAAAAAAAAAAAACCGGGATGTCTTGTGCTTTCTTTCTTCTATTCCGGAAGATACGGATATTGGTTTCTGAGCATGTGCGAGCTAGCTTCAGAATAATGACTTTTTTATTTGTGATCTTTGATAAGTTTTTAATTATAACTACTTTAATTTTCAAAATTTTAAAATTCTGAAGCTCAGGTACACCAGGAGAGGGTTTAGACTACCTAAATCTAAAATTACAGGCTTCTAGGTGGGATAAATTTTGCTAGCCATCACCAACAGACACACACACCACACACACACACAGACAGACAGAGCGAAACTTTATTTTATTAGTATAGATTTTTATTTACATAATTGTCAAATATGTTTTATTCAAAAATATACTCTTACAATTTTAAAAGCAATTCTTTTCCCGAAACTACCATATTTTAATTTTGTAACGCGAAATATAAACGAATCATCTATTATTTTTACGGGGACGTGTTTTGCATTATACTGACCAGCAAAAAACAGAAGATTCTACTAATACAAATACAGGCACGTAAACTATTTGAACAAAAGAATATGAGTCATAGTGCCCATCAATTATCAACACGAACATTTTTTGCACAGAAAACCAAGGTCACGATCCACTTATGTACAGGGTGTCTCATTCCAAACTCGGATTTTTACTCATAACGTTCCCAAAAATTGGTATTGTAACGCGATTTTCACCAGACTCACGTTCCTTTATTTTAAATGTGATGACGACACGGATTGTGTAGTAAATGTCCACCATTTACGTCAACATAGACTAAGTCAGACGCTGCAACAATTAGAATGTAGCTTGTAACGGCTACTTTCGATAGCTTAAAAAAAAAGCCATAAAACAGTTTAAAAAAAAGTTTATGTAAAATAAATATAAAGCCGGGTGAGCAGTGGAACAAATGATTTTAAATAGATGGCTTCGACTAAACAATACGAAAAAATAAGAAGGAAATTCTTTTCCCAACTTGCTAAATTTCAAAGTACTTACTTCAGTTCACAAAATGTCGCTACACATATCCTTCACTATAATACCAAATCGCACTTAATGATAATTTAGATTATCGATAGACTCTGTGTGTCCAACTACTCTTTATTTGAAGTAGATAAATCAACTTCTTACCAAACGTTCACATCCTAGCAATAATTTATCAGTTTACGCTCTAAACAGAGCTACATTTCTTAACCTGAAGGAACGCTACTCCGGTAGCACGTGTATGACGCGTTAGAAATCCTAGAAAGGAGAGACCCACTGCAAATACGAATTGTCTTTCTAAAACTTCGCTACCTATATACACTACACAACCACAGTTACTAATTAACAGATGTTCGCAAAATACTAATGACAAGCAAATTGTGGATATCCTTCCGCACATTGTGAAAGTTAAAGAAAGATTGAATTGGTTCCTCACTCAGCCACAAATGTTAGAAAAAAAATCCCCAACTCATTCTCCCGCTAGTGTACCCGTATAAAATAGTAACTAGGAATAGGGATGCTCTCATAATTCCAGAAGCTGACAGTGTACATTCTGTGTAAAACGTAACAGGAATTATTAAATAAAGCACAAAAAATTAATTTATTAAACAAAATTTATTTTCTCGTCTTTAGAGTAGGCCCCATTGAGTCGAATATAACCATATTCCAGCACTTCACCCAATCCTCCATATGCCAGGTGATTATAATTAAAGTTCAACTTTCAAAACGCTGTAAAAAAAAGAATCACCTGAATGACCTGAAATTTGACCTCAAGATACGCAAAGAAGGCGGAAATGGTATGGCATAAGAAAAAAAGTAGTTTGAAATTTTAGAAATAGATGGCGCTTTGTTCGTCATAATAGGCAAAACAAAAAGCGTATCATGCGCACCGCATATTGCATTTGTTATAAAAACGCGTGATACATGTCGTTTCCCTTATATTGCATGGGAGAGGCTCGTCATGACTCTCTCAATAAAGGATCGCGCTCTGCTTGTGAAGCTGTTTTACAAGAACGGTGACTGTGCGGCTCTGAAGAAGCTCTGAAGAAGTACCAAACTGTAAAAGGAATGAAAAAAGGCTGTGGTCGGATGTCTGCCAACGGTCTGGTGAAAAATATTAAGAAATTCGAAGACACGGGTTCATTTGAAGTGAAATCTGGCAAGGGGGAAACCAATTGCTTCGACGGCAGTAGAAGATGTGGCCACAGTATTGCAGTAAAAAACGAGCAGTGATATGGGAAGCTTTAGTGCACGGGGAATTTCCCCATTGGTAGATATGCCTGTAAGCACGGCGCATAAAATTTTTCGAATCATCCTGAATCGCTATCTATTCATGTTCCCATGTTCACCCATGTTCACGAGCTGCAGACCTGCTAGTACGTCAAATTTTTGTTTTAGAATTTCTTCTTCGCTTGGAAGTGGGCAATGAATGGTCGTGGAACATTCTATGCACAGATGAAGCCCATTTACATCTACAAATTTATGTCAATACTCAGAATTGCAGAATATGGGCAACAATAAATCCATTCGGGCTTGAAGCAGCATCACTCCATTTTGAAAAGGTAATTAATTGTGTGGTCCGAGTTTACGACATCGTTTATCGCAGGGCTGTTCGTGTGCTATCGTGTGTAGCATGCTCTGCCGAAAGAAGTGGGGCCCTCAACTTGGATAGGCCCACAACACAACTTTGTTTGGATAGATTTTCATGTTTTGTAAATATATAAAATCATTCAACATTGAATTTAGGTATATTTAAGGTTATTATCACCGGCCCCAGCAACGCCGGGAGGAACAGCCAGTCAAGCATTGTTAAAAGTATATTAAATATTTTATTTTACAATAAAAGTATATATCATTCTTTAAATAAATATGAATGTCAAATTAAGTTTCCACGAGAAAAACGATAAATATTCATTTCGTGAAGAAATGGTCGATACAATGGTAACTCAAATTTCAAATTTCTTATTTTACACACAATTCTGTTCCCTTAAAATGTTCTAGGAAAATGTCTTATTTTGAATAGTTTATCGTAAATTTTTGAAAAGTTTGTTGAACTCTTAAAAGCTTTGTTAAGTTAGATTAATGAATTCAACAGTAGACGGAATTTCATAGTTGAAATGAATTTCATTTTATTAAATATATTTATTAGACATTTTGGTTTTACTAACGACAAAAATTCTATTTTTAAAGTAAGGTACAGAAAGTGTAAGTGCATATATTAAATTCGATAGTGAAATTTTGATGTTGTGTAAACACATTTTTTAAAGCGCATGAGATGTGTGTAAATGTACTTTAAACAAATCCTAGGAAGACTGTATTACTTGAATATATTTTTTTTCTAAACAAAAATACTAAAGAGATTGCACTCAGCTCAGCAAACTTGCTCCGTGATTTTGCATTTCACATCAGAGCAAGTGTACACTCGTGCCTTTTAATTGATTTCTTCAGAACTTTTGTTGTTTAAAAAATTCAAATGAGGATAAAATAACAATATTTTTAATGAAAACATACATTTAAGGAAATGCACAGCCTTTTATTATTAAACTCGTCAAAAATAAAGAAATATTTCTAGTAGAAATCAGTTAGATGTAAGATTTCACAGCACATTGACACAGCATTCGCCTAGATCAATGGTTTCAAACCTTTTTTTGGCCGCGCCCCACGTAAGGACCTCTAAAAGCATAATTGCATTGTTAAAAGTACATTAAGTATTTTATTTTACAATAATAGTATAAATTTTTCTTTAAATAAATATGAATTTCAAATGAAGTTTCCACGTAAAATCATAATGATAAATATTCATTTCGTGAAGAAATGGTAGATATAATTGGAGGTCAAATTTCAATTTTCTTATTCTCCTATCTATTTTTCTTTTGTCCTCTCTAACATATATTTATTATTATTTAAAATGTGAGTTTTTGCTTCCATCGGAGTTACCAGTTTGTATTCCCTTTTTATTGAGAAATTCCGAATTCATACCGTAAAAAAAATTATGTAATCGCGATATGTTTGTATTAAATAAAGGAAAATTGTATTCAGGATTTCTGGTACAAATTCAGAATTTCTGAATGAAAAAACACATCAAACAAGAAATCTTGATTCAGATGGAGGAAGTCTAAAAAAGGCAAATCCAATGGCAAGTATCTTAACATATTTTAGAACATCAATAAGGAAAAACTTTTGTCACAAAAATGTTTTTAACATAAATTCAACGAAGCCATACATCATTGCCTTTATATCTTGAAGATACAAAATCGGAACAGGGTAAATAATTTTATCTACAGAAAATTTCTCGAATCTACTCTTAATTCGGTATTAAATTTGATAGCATGAATAAATTTTATAAATGATTTTAGTACCTCATCAAGAACATATGGAAACATTTTGGACACTAAGGTATCTCTATGAACATCGATCTATTGCAGGCGTTCGTTTGCGTTCATCGTTTAAATTCAACAGCCCTAGTGCAATTGCAATAAATTCTATGTTAATCCGTAGTCACTGTTTTCCCATATCCATCATTTATTACTTACACCCCTGTGACAAATGATGTATCGAATTTGTACTCTACGCAAAAAGGATTTCAGGATTCTTAACTTAGTAATTTATCAATTAAGTAGCCATTTTTCTTTCGCATCATAATTAATGTCTCGGTTAGTGGATTCCCCTTACCAATTCTCCTCAGTTGACCATCATGTATAATCTGATTTTAAATTTTAAAATGTACATTTTATAATGTAAGTTTATATATTTTTTATTATTTTTTATTATTAATTATTTGTTGAAATGCACACTACAGACGAATCCATTTGCAGTGTTGCAAGAACATCATAAGAAAAAACAAAACATACATATATATAAACACATATCATATACACAAATACATCACGTACAACACGAATACAAACATAAATTAAAAGTTCAGAACATTTATATTTGAAGACAGAAAAGGACATATTAAAAATATCAAGATGCACAGAGAATTCATTAAATATTTTGTAAAATTTATATAAAGAGAAATTACCAACAAAATTATATTTAAGAAATGGCAATTTAAAAAACTGAGTAGATCTGGGGGATCTGTTCGGTACATTGAAATCAATAGAATTAAGTATATCGCTGCAATCAATCATATTATTAATAACCTTGCAAAAAAATAAAACACAAAAAAGATCCCGTCTAGATTTCAAACTTGGAATGTTAAAAATACTACGTAGATAGGAAGAAGAAATATCATAAGAATATATATAATTACTTTTAAACAATAAATAACGTGTTAATTTAGACTGTACTTGCTCGAGAATTTTATTTTTATTATTATAATGAGGATCCAAAATAAGACTGCAATATTCAACATTACTACGTACCAAAGCAAAATATAAAACTTTTAATGCTTGTTGATTGGAGAAATACTTAGTTTTACGCTTAAGGAACCCTTTTTTATACGCTTTAGAAACAATATTATCAATATGGAGTGAAAAATCAAGTTTAGTATCAAAAGTAATACCCAAGTCTATTACTATGCTAGGACGACATAAGGCTAGATTATTGATTTGATAAGAATAAATTAAGGTATCAGTTCTACGAGAATAACTTAAAACGTTACATTTATTAATATTAAGGAATAACTAACTGTAAATGCACCAATTATACAAGCCATTGGGATCCCTCTGCAAAAGTGCAGCGTCAGTAACAGAACGTACTTGCCTAAATAATTTTAAATTGTCAGCAAACAAAAGATAATTAGAAAATTTCAAAATAGAACACAGATCATTGATAAATAAAATAAAGAGCAAGGGCCCTAAATTAGAACCTTGCGAAACACCAGATGTATTGGTAAATTTATGAGACACAGCACCATTGAAATAAACATAAAGCATTCTATTATTTAAGTAAGAAAAAAAGCTAGTCAGTAAGATTAATATGAAAACCCATACCTATTAACTTGTTCAGAAGAATACCAAAATAAATTGAGTCAAAAGCTTTTGAAAAGTCAGTATATATGACATCAAGTTGATACTCATATTCAAACGATGACATAATGTTATTAGTTAAGCAAAACAAATTGGTAAGCGTAGACAGTTTGGGAATAAAACCATGTTGATCTGATGAGTTAAGTGTTTTACTTACTGAAAAAACTTACTATAGATTATAGTTTCAAATATTTTTGAAAAAGTTCTCAAGATAGCAATGGGACGATAATTTTTACAATCATTAGAATCACCTTTTTAAAAATTGGAATAATCTTGGTTTGCTTCCAAACATCAGGAAATACATAATTTTTCAAAGAAAGATTAAATAAAATAAGAAGAGGATAAATCAACGCATCAGCTCAACCTTTTACTATAAACTAAGAGACATTATCCACCACAAGTGTCAACGAAGATTTCAACATTCTAATTGCTAAAATGACATCCATATAAGTAACATTTTCAATCTTAATGATATCGCTCAAACAGCAGTCAAGGATACCTGTAATACTGTCATAATCAGTGCTAGATTTATAGACAGAACTAAAATTGTACGCAAAAATATTAGCAATGTTATCATCACCATCATAGGATATATTATTGTAAACGATACTATTAGGCAATAAATTATGCTTATTCAAGTAGGACCAAAATATTTTAGGGTTAGAAATCACATTATTTTCCGAAGTAAGAAGCACAATCTTTACCAATATTGAGCTTGACAGAAGATCTTAAATACTTGAATTCCTCAAAGACAATTGGATTCCCACTATATAATGCCAACTTACGAACTTTATTTTTATATTTAATCAATTTGATAGTTTCAGTTGAGTACCAAAAGAGGAACTTATTATTAAAAGTCTTCACAGGAATAGTTTGGTTAGAAACCTAAACCAAATATCCATAAAAATCACTAACCGCTAAATTAGCATTATCATAAGTATTCAGAAAATTCCAGTCAATTTCAGAAATTAAACATCACATAGTTAAAACATCAGCTCTATTAAAATTATATTTCGCAAATTTGGCATTGGAACTAGCACGTATAGGAATAAGACTAATAACAATTTACAAGGATGATATTTATCTTCAGAGACTAATGGTCTTTCACTGCGTTTAACGTTAATATTAGAAACATCAATATCATATAAAATCAAATCTTAATACGTGTTATTACAATTAGGTACAGCATTAAATTGGTTCAAATTATAGAGTTGTACAAAGTTAAATAACTCTCTTATAGTAGGATCTAAAATATTATCCCTATACCACTCATCAATAATAGACAGGTTAAAATATCCGCAAACAAAGATAATTTTATAAGAATTAAACATTACAAACACGTCAAAAACTGTACATAGGTATCAATACTTGTATTAGGTGGGTTATAAATTAAACCCTAAAGCAGTTTACTCCGACATCTCAAATTCAAGGAGATCCAAAGACATTCAAGTTCCAAATCAGGAACGTCAATCTGGAAGGCTAAAAAACAAATTTTAATTGCAATTACTACAACATCAGTACGCTTAAAATAACTAGTTGCGGCATTACGATCTTTACGGAGGAAAATATAACTGTTATCAAATAAGTCAGAAGAATCAACATCACTACATAGCCAAGTTTCAGTTAATAAAATAATATAAAAGTTTTCAGAAGCTATTGAACAGTATATATCAGAAGCTTTTGTCCGCAAGCCACGAACATTCCGATAAACATGGATAGTCAATTCACAGTCTCAATACTTTGTTTCAAGGAACTGTCCCCATCACCAAAGTCCACGGTATGATCCAGCAAAATTTTATCCCTTTTCAGTCTACCAAAAAACTCAGAAACAAGACACCCCTCTGGCCATATAGATGCATCCATTAAATGATCAAAATCAGCCCCATTCACCTTTACCTGAAAGGAAGAGTAAGTTTGAAATTTAGTTCTGAGCTTACGGCATAGAACAAATTCAAATTCAGAGGGCTTAAAAAGTCAGTAACATCTTTCACATATGTACCTGGTCTTAATCTAGGCAGAAAAATTGCTTTGTTTCTTGGCAATCTATTCACACTCTTTAAGTTTGAATTTTTCATAACTCCATTAACAACTAATTTAGGTTTATGTTTTACCACATTAACCAAGGGGGTATTTCTACCCCGACTTTCTCCAGACGATAAAGATGGGGCAGTCTGAGCAACTGATGCATAACTAAGACTATTTTGAGTTGTGTCCTTGATTTTATTAGAATATTTGTTCTTATTATCTTGTTCAGGAGATGGAGAGGTAGTCATATGATTAACACCAGACCGTTCAGTTAATTTTACTTCCAAAATCTTATCAACTATTGGACAAATATGTTCCAAAATGCTTTCCACTGTTTTAGAAATATCCATTCGAAACGAAGTGAATTCAGCCTTCAAATCATTAATCATAACTTCCAAATTACGAGTAAAAGAAGGTTCACTCACGTTACCTCCGATAGATGGCACCACATCTTTCAGTTGATTCTCGGAAAGGTGCTCCTTCTGACAAGCTTCCCGCCAAATAGATGATTTAATACTCAAAACATTCTTTAGAATTAATGATTTTCACTCAAACAAAGCATTTTTGGCTTCCTCACGCACCTTCAGGTTCGTGTTACAGTTAAAATTAATGGCCGTTTTCACTTTTTTATAACATAATTCAAGAGCCCCCAAAAAAGCGTCTTTACTCGGATCCGCCATCTTGAGTGAAAACCTATTGAGCCCTTGAAAGCCCTTGAGTGATATTGTGTATGATCTCGGCATCAAAGCCACAAGAAATTCATATATTTTGCTCTTAACCTTCCGGATTTTTTTCAAGTCAAATAAGCATATAAACAAGAAACGAAAAATCATGCGTCAATCATAGATTATGAAACACTTTCCAACACAGCCAGAAAACTGAAACGAAATTTCACCGTCAAATAAGGTGAAAGAAGATATGTAAGTAAATAGTTTAGAAAAAAGTACCACATTGAAAAATACAGTTTTCGAAATAACATTCCAGTGTCAAAAAAGTAGTCAAATTATTTTTTGCAGCTCTGTATATGATCCATAGATGTGAATATATACCATGATAAAATTTAGTTCTATTAGAATATTCACATTTAGCAATTTTCAGCAATCGATGGAAATTAATTCGAAGTCTTTTGTACAGCCCTGTATATTATCTGAAGACTTTTGTACAGACCACATATTAAGCCAAAAGGCAACTTAAAACACACTCGCAGCAATTACCAACCATAAACGACAATGTATCTTTTTTTTGCGTAGCCCTGTATATGAATTTATTTATATTCCACAAACTTCTATTAGTATACTAAATATAGTTCAGCAGGAAAGTGCGTAGCACAGCTAAAAACTACCATTATATGTACTTCACTCCCATAGTCTGTAATACTTACGGATTCCCTTGTGTAGCCCTGTATATAAACAACCGAGTTTATAAACACACACGTACTATGAAAAAAATTAGTTAAACTTAAAAACGCAAACGAAAGTTGAAAACGCACTTATACAGACTGTAAATATCGCATATGTACTGTATGTAACCGATATCTTTTGTGTGTCCCTGTAAATAAACACAATGCACATCACACTTTAAAGAGAGCAATTTATAGTGCACCTCAGTAATATATATAATTTTCATTATGTTTGAAATAGTGAAATATCGCTAAAATACACTGAAAACGATTTGTCCCCATAGAACAATGTGTAACAGAATTCTTTTGTTTGACCCTGTAAATGAATAATTAATGTTTTGCACCCCATATTCTACAAAAAGCATGTTTTAATGCTCTTCATAATTATATATCAATTCCATCATGTTTCAAATGGCGTAACATCACCAAAATGCACTTTAAACAATTATTTCCCATTGACTGTAATGTAACCGAATACTTTTGACTGTCCCTATAAAATAATATAAGTGCTACACACTTTAGTTGAAATAGGGAACATGCTATAATAAACGACAATAACATACGAAAATTTCAGAGTGATTCGAGCATATTTACGCGAGTTAGAGCAAGGACAGACGGACATACAAATCGAAGTCATAAACACTTTTCAACAAGGTTGGAAAGTGTTAAGAAGGGAATTTTATTTCATAATTAAATCGATATTATTTTCAAAATCCATTTTTTGTTGTAGAGGTATACTTGAAGGTAGGACTACATGTATACATAAAATTACATAGATGTATTTGCTGCCATTGAAAATTGTCGCTTACAGCGAAAACAACATTAGTTAATGACAGCATCAAGATATATTCAATGTACAAAATACACCGCTCGGGAAGTTTTCATGTGTGAATTTGAGCGAGTATTTTAAGAATTAACATGTAAATTATTGATGTCTATTTTGTCAAATACGAAAAAATAATAATATCTGTTTTTTTGTAATATTTGAAGGGCACTAAATAACAATGATTGCAAAAACAACATAAATGCAAAGGCTTTCATATGTTATTTTTAAATTTAATTTTTATACAATAAATAACTGATAAGCGACAAACATATTTAAAGATTGAATAAATATATAGAGTGCACAAAAATTTCTTAAGACATCTAGCATTCGTGTGCTGCACAGTTTTTATTGATTCCTGAAAAATCTTAAATCCTGAAGTTCTGCATTTTTTGAAATCACTGATTCAATTGAATTCAAATTGTATTAAAATGACTACCACTTAGAAACAAGACGCATCCTATTAAATAAACTTTAGAGGTCAAAATAAGTATTTTTGATTAATGAAACCTGAATGTTGACAGCTACGCACTACTAATTCATTTCATTCTTTACTTCCCTTTTGTGGATTTATTAATTTTATAATTTGGTAATACCTTTTTAAATATTTCAAATATTTTTGAGATTCAATGTGTTGAATATAGTAATTTTTAGATATACGCAGCAGTAGTTTCATGAGTAAATGTGTTTTCAAATGACATAAAAATACAAAGCTCATTCAAAAAGTTGCACAACAAGTTTTGCAAAATTCTAAAGTACAAAATTCACCAGAAAAATTCTAAAGACTTTTTAAATAGATTTAAAAAAAGGAAAAATTATTTAACTTAATTATTATTGTAAATTCTTTATTTTTAGTTTCTAATTGAAATCTTCTTTAAAAAATAAATAAAAGTTTTTCAGGCAGTTATTTTTAATTTACATGAATAACTTTTTTTTCTAGTCTACAACATTTCTACAGAAATAAATGTCAGAGAATTGGTTTATAATAAATCTTGAATTACCCCTTTAAAAAAAATTGTCCCCTTGTGGGACGTACGCCCCAAGTTAGGAACCACTGGACTAGAGTGATAACAATCATAAATTGTTTCTTGACCATAGATATTTCGGGCTGTTTGCATCCTAATATACAAATGAAAAAAATAGGCTCTGGTTCAAATAGATTCTGTTTTGGTCAGAAAATTAAATTATCTGTAAAGTTAATAGGAAAATTAATTTGCAACTAACACAAACTCTCGTATTTAATTATTTCCATTTACGAGCATCTTGCGTTTCGAATCTTTGCTCGGAACACTTTGTTGTAGTTTTCACTTCTGCTTTAGGATTTTTCTATGGCTTATTACAAATTATGTTTTTGTTCATAATTTTGACTGTTTGGTACGATATTGCTACTTTAACGTCCGAGCAAATTCTTATGCGTTTTGTAGGTTGTGGCGAAGGACTAGTGTTGAAGTAAATGAGAAGCATTTCTTCAGAAGATTTTCCATATGAAAAATACCAACTTCTTGTACGCCGTTGTCCACATTGCTTCAAGAGTTTCCAGAAATTTTCTTCAGGTCCTTCCTTGGGAGACAAAGATGGACTGTTGCTATTTTTTTATCATTGTTGGAACCGTTTAAGCTTTTCAATTTTGAATTTTCCTGCTTTCAGTAAAATAAGAATATTTCTATCTTCTGAAACGTCTTGCTGATATCTTTGTTAAGTTCTTCCGATACATTCCAGATTGAAGAGGACACGTTTTCTGTCTATTTCTTCCTATAGTTTTCCTTTGTAATTTAATTAGGGGCACGTAATATTTTTCCTTTAGAGGCTGAAATACGACAGACTCACATGTTTCAAAATTTTACTTGAATGATAAGGGAGCTGTAAAACCAAGACTTCTTCTGCATTGCTTTCTGTAAGAGTAACAGAGAGACGACTGGGAAGAATCTCCATCGAAGATATAAACAACAGGTTTTAAACATATGTATCTAGAAATTATATTAGAAAATACTTGGCAAACGTAATTTTTTCTATCCATTCATTGGTCGTTGAAGTTTAGGATATTCCCGGTAAATTTTCATTGGACGGTGCTATCCACATATCCCAGACGATTAGCGGTGATTGTTTCTTGTATGCAGCGTTGGCGCCTATCAAAACAAAAAATTATTTTGTTCAGGATCAACAGTCGTTTTAATTGCCACCGTTTATTTTTCACATACAGTCCGAATTCGAACAGGGTACGCACAAAAATGGCTTTTATCTTTGTTTTATATACTCTCGGGGGGCACGTTTATAGTGACATTTTCCAACAATATGATGTACTTGTTTTTAGAGTAATTTCCACAGCCTGCAGTTTCGTATATGAAAGGATGCACCGACTTTTGGAACTCGCGAAGTATTTGTATCTGCAAAAAACGTGTTCAAATTGTTTTTGTTGCCCAATTTTTTTTTGATAGATCAAAGTCCTATTTGTCCATAGTCTTGATGCAGTCAGTAAATTTTGCCTCGACTTTATGAAGTAAGATCGTAGTACATTTCACACCCTGCTGTCCTTTTAGCCAATGTCGTCGAAGTTGTCCGTAATAGTGGGAAGCCTTTGTTAAAATTATATTGTTATTATTTTTAGCTGACAATGCATTTAAATTTTTTTTTTCTGGCGTGTAGGCCAGTTTTTTTCTAATAATGACTATTTACAGTATATTTATATACATATAAGGCATTTTACTTGAGACAGTCTAGAGTTTTTTGCGACATTAGTATAAATGACATTATTTCAACAATACAACACGCATAAATGCATTTAAAACAGATAAATTTGTTCAAGTGTTTACATAAACACAGTGGAATAAGCCAAGTGTATATTAAATTAATGTTTCAGATTCATGGACAATGATTAATTTATAGTTGACACGATAAAGTGCTTGAAACATTAATTGGGTTATTCTATCTAAGTGTACACTTATCTGCAGCTTGTAAAAAGCTGAGACAAGTGTACGAAGTGATTTGACTCTAATCTGTACCTCACCAAATACGCAGATTAAATAATTGAAGTATAAATGTTTACATATCATATTAAAATATTCCCAAAACCTACATTTGGAACAGCTTGTCGATCACTGACCTATGAAACGCAATTATAGAGTAAACACTAACCATTCTCACATAGAAGCACAACAGCACACCTTGCGGCAGTATAATGAAATAATACTGCTTAACAATTTTAAAGGCTTGCTAACCAAATTATATTCCGGTTAGAGCGTCACTTTTATACTAAAGGCCTGTGCTGTAGGCACGTGTAGATACATTAATATATATATATAATACACTTGCCCCTTGTATTTTATTTCAAATTACTTCACACTTTCAGTGAAAAGTGTTATCATTCGGGACATAAGTGGCGCAAAAAGTACAGTTTACTTACTTGCAGGGGTGTGACTGATATGATACAAATTCATACTTACCAAGCTTGCTGCTTTAAACGTTAGAAAAGATATACAAAGAACCAAAAAAATATTTAATAAAATTATTTAAGTACGTAGATCTGTTCTCATGTGGTACTTATTTGATTTCATCTATTAGTTAAAATTGCTGGTTCTAAATATGTTTATTTCTCTTAAAAAACAGAAGGTTATATCTTTAACATTAAAAAATAAATTTTATTATTAACAGATGATTCACAAATGTCAAAATGAATGTACACCATTTAGAATAATAATACCATCATATGTACTATATTTGTGTCATTTAATGCATCTGATTGCCCCAATTGTGCAGCAAGGATTACATTTTCAAAATGCATAGCATATGGTGAAATATAGCATTATTGGCATGCATATGTATCATATGTGATACAAAATTCAGGGAAAGACTAAATACAGAACATTTAAATTATCATTGTATGGGAGGAAATTCAAAATGTGCATTTGAACAGAATTTCTAAAAAATACGACAATTTAGGCTTGGAACGTTTAATAAACAATACGTAAAGTTTTACACTTAAGTATGTAATACGAAATACATATTTATACGTAAATGTTCTCCTAGCAATAAATTGTTTTGGAGATAATTTCAGGACACATAAAAGTTTAATTCACATTCATTATTTACGCTATTTTATATGTACTGTCAGGCAAAAGAAAAAAAAAGAGAGAGAGAGAGAGAGAGAGAGCGAACACCCCATACACTTTAATTACCAAATTGTTCAAGTTAAAAAAACGGAAATGGACATTCGAGTAAAAATTATATCTTCTTTAAACATACGTTACAGAAATAGGTTTAGGGAGTAGACTTCACACTGAAATTGTCCCAAACTCTGAAACTTTCAATACTAGCATCTGGTTTTGACATCATATTTGGTATTTTAGTAAGTTTCCCTTAGGATACCAAGTGGGCATTTATTCGGTCAAGTAGTTTAGGAATTATCATGGTTTAAAATTTAGAATTCCTAATGTTAAATTTATTTGCAATCGTTGCAAAAGAAATTGTAATGCGGGTAGTTTTTTAAGCATTACTCAAGAACTACAGAGCAGAATGAGCTGTAATTTTCGTTTCGCATATTTAAAGCTTTAGAAATCGATTTCTGTTAAACAATTTATAAGTTTCCATTCATATTTTTTCCGAAATGTAATTTTAAAATACATATATTTTCGAATAACATATCCCATTTTTTCTGGTGATTAAAATGAATGGTGTGTTCACTTTCTTTTGTCCGACTGTACTTCTTGTTGTTGAATTATTAAATACCATATCCACATAAACATTTATTGTAATAATTGAATCTTACTTTGAATAATTTTAGTCTGAATATTTAGGAAATAACTTTTTTTTTTATTCAGGAATAAATTTTACAGTTTTTCTGATTACTTTCACGTTTAATTAAATTTTTACTTTCAATTTCTTTTCCAGATAATAAATTGTGTCTTCAAGTGTTGCAATTAAATTGCTTGAAATATTCTTACATAACTCTTCCTTAGTTTAAAGTCATTTAGCGCTTCATTAGCCAAATCACTTTCACAAATTCTATTAGTTGTGTGTTATTTCATTCTAAATTAACTTTAACACAAGTAGAGAATGTTCTAAAATCTTTGTAAATTAAGCATTTATATATATTATTTTTAAATGGGACTAAGCATTGGCAGGGCAGATTTAGAAAATACCGCTCCCTTTATATATATGAAGCTAAATAAAGGGTTTTGATAAATTATTGAATCCATTTGAATGTCATGCGAATAAAGAAATCACAATAAACAAATCAGAAAATAACAACTGTTAATTAATAATAAAAATCATGAAGTTTTAATATATCAGGTAAAAGTAAAGTACCTTTATTTATTTTAGAGACAATATATGCGCAGAGCAAATGCTCAGATCAAAGCTTTTTTCCTAACAGTGGCAATATACAGGGTGTTTCAAAAATGACCGGCATATTTGAAAAATCAATAAAAACTAAACGGGCAGCGATATAAATACATCGTTTGTTGCAATATTCTTGGGACAACAGTAAATTTTCAGGCAGACAAACTTTCGAAATTAGTTACAATTTTTAACAACAGATGGCGCTGCAGTCTGGAAAAATCTAAACCACGATATTTTCCACATATCCACCATGCGCAGCAATAATATGGCGTAGTCTCTGAACGAAATTATCAGAAACCTTTGTAAACGTGTCAGGCGGCATGGCTTCACATGCAGAAGAGATGTACTGCTTCAGTTGTTCAATTGTTTCTGGTTGTGGCGGTACACCTGGTCTTTCAAGTGTCCCCGCAGAAAGAAGTCACAGGTTTACAGAGGTTTCTGGTTATTTCGTTTAGAGACTACGGCATATTATTGCTGCACATGGTGGATATGTGGAAAATATCGTGGTTTCGATTTTTCCAGACTGCAGCGCCATCTGTTGTTGAAAATTGTAATTAATTTCGAAAGTTTCTCTGCCTGAAAATTTACTGTTGTCCTAAGCACATTGCAACAAACGGTGTATTTCTATCGCTGCCCGTTTAGATTTTATTGATTTTTCAAATATACCGGTCATTTTTGAAACACCCTGTATTTTACAGACCTTTATATCCACTTGGCCGAGTTATACAAGTAAACAGTTAATAACTATGTACGTTTTTGTCTAAAATTCACTAGACTAATCATATTTTATTGTCCGTATGCCACTACTCTGACAAATAAAGGTATTTTAGATAACAGTAGTTGTCCACGCATTAAAAATGATAATGAAAAATCATGTTTTCCGATACATTCATGTCTTGCCTGGTTGCTCTTTAAATTTTTTTTAAATATTTCTTCTGAATTATTTCTATTGCGTCACTCGACATTTCCTGTATTGTTGTGTTAAATATAGTATTTACAGCATACGAGCAGGGAAGACCGAGCTATGCACGGTCAAAATTAAATTTGAGTTCAAATATCATGACCCATGACCAAAATGACCCACTAATTGAATTTTATCGAACATGTGACTTAGCCCAACAGTCTTCTCGTGCCCGAAAACCATTGGATGCAGAATTTAGTGTAAATTCATCCGCTTTTTAGATCTTGACCCACAATGACCCAGAAATGACCCACTAATAAAATTTTCTCGGACATGTGACCTAGCCCTATGATTTTATCGTGCTCGAAACTCGTAGGATACAAAATTTAATCAAAATCGTTAGAGCCGTTTTTAGATAAAATTAATTTGACCCGCTTTTACCCAAAAATGACCCACTAATCGAAAGTTCTCGAACATGTGACCCAGCCCAATAGTCTTCCCGTGCCCGAAAATAGTCGGATACAAAATTTCGTCAAAATCGTTTGAACCGTTTTTTAATACAATTAGCTTGACCATGAACAAAATGACCCACTAATTGTATTTTCTCGAACATGTGACCTACCCCAACAGTCTTCTCGTGCCCGAAAACCATTGGATGCAGAATTTAGTGTAAATTGAGCCGCTTTTTAGATCTTGACCCACAATGACCCAAAAATGACCCACTAATAAAATTTTCTCGGACATGTGACCTAGCCCAATGATTTTATCGTGCTCGAAACTCGTAGGATACAAAATTTAATCAAAATCGTTAGAGCCGTTTTTAGATAAAATTAATTTGACCCGCGTTGACCCAAAAATGACCCACTAATCGAAAGTTCTCGAACATGTGACCCAGCCCAATAGTCTTCTCGTGCCCGAAAACCATTGGATGCAAATTTAATGTAAATTGAGCCGCTTTTTAGATCTTGACCCACAATGACCCAGAAATGACCCACTAATCGAATTTTCTCGAACATGCGACCTAGCCCAATGATTTTCGCGTGACCGAAACTCGTAGGATACAAAATTCAATCAAAATCGTTAGAGCCGTTTTTTAGATAAAATTAATTTGACCCTCTTTGACCCAAAAATGATCCACTAATCGAAAGTTCTTAAACATGTGACCCAACCCAATAGTCTTCTCGTGCGCGAAAATGGTAGAATACAAAATTTATTCAAAATCGTTTGAACTGTTTTTTAGATACAATTAGCTAGACCATGACCCAAAATGACCCAAAATGACCCACTAATTGAATTTTCTCGAACATGTGACCTAGCCCAATGGTTTTCTGGTGCCCCAAAACGGTAGGATACGAAATTTCGTCAAAATCGTTAGAGCCGTTTTTAAGATAAAATTTGCATATATATATATATTATAAACCTAAGTTACATACTAAACATCTTAATTTCAACATATTTTTATAACTAGGACACATCTCTAACATTTCACATCTGCTATATATATATATATATATATATATATATATATATATATATATATATATATACACACACATGGTAATGTCTCATTTATGGTTATATACATATATATATTATATAAAACATGTCACTGAATTTTATCAAGCTTAGTGATGATCAAATACAGAACTTGAATTTCCATTCATTTACAGTGGATTAAGAGGGCAAAAGTATAAAGTTAGTAGTTAGTTTATGACAGTTACAGGAACACAATCAATAAAAAGGCATGTATATTAAATGCTCTAAATGTAGCACAATTTTCACAAGTTTTGAAACTCTAGATAACATTAACATGTCAATGTCACTTATTAGACCTCTAAATCAATTTGTAGAGTTATCCACAAACCAGATTTTTTTAGACGAATTTGTAGAAGAAATCGTAGGGAATATTCAAGAAAATATTTTTTGAGATTCTTATATATGATACAGCATCTTTAAAACTCCTATTTGAAATTTTCCCTTGTACTTATCTTTAGAGTCTATTTTGTGTTACATACTTTTATACAAGACCTTTCAAACAGTATATTATAACTTTTGTTTTAATAGGTTAAAAAATTAGCGACTGATTTAAATTTAAACCAGGAAATAAGATTTAGTTAAGAAGCGATGCCAATGTGAAACCTTAATTTTTTTTTAATGTAGCCAAAAAAAAAATCTACTTTACCTTTCATTTTCGATGCCGTCTTTATGAGTGATCAATTAAATAAATCCACGCTATAGTTCTAGCAAATGCCTCTTCTAAAAATTTTTAAATGCTTTTCTCTCAAAGCGGTCTTTTTGGAAAATTCAGTAATCAAGCTATCAATTTTCAATATGGAATGAAGCTCTGTGAGACATGTAGTACTTATCTGGTGAACATTTAAGTGCCTTTATAATTTCTATTATTATATTTTTTGACAAAAGTAGTTTCTGAGATAATATTTTGCACTTCCCCCAAAATTTTGCTTTAAAATAAAAATAAAGATATAATTTTACTTTGGAAATTTAAAATTTTGTCAAATTTCTACAGTCAGTCAAAATTGTTAAGATTTTGTTTGTTTCAGAACCACTTTTTTCAAGCAGTGGTGCACATCAGTCACAAGGGAGACTACGAATTATTTACTTCTTCTGATCTTCCTGATGTTCAAGTGGATTTTATTTTTATGGAGTTTGTTGTTAGTCTGATTCAAAAGTCATATCCGAATGAAGATAAATTGTCATTTTTTTTAGAAACCTCCACGAAAGATGTCAACGCAAAGGCCGTTACACCGGGATCCTCCCTGTTAATACATTTTAAAATGTACCAATTTACACTCATTTGTTATTCAATTTGCTTGTCTTCAAACAGGATTTCTTTTAATAATTAAAAAATGACTGTGTGCTTTATATTATAAAATATGGCAAACAACATTGAATAACGCGTAATGCAGCTGTATACATTTAAATATTTAGAATTTTTGTCCCCAAATACACATAGAAAGAAAATAGCAAAACATTTTACGCAAAACATCAAAATTCATTTAAATCAAGATATTTTTAACCTGCAAATTTTTATATGGTAACTGGAAAATCTTTCAAAGAATGACACACCCTAATAATTGTAATCGTGTTATTTGAAATTGTATACAACTTAACGTTTTAACATACTGAAAAATGTCCAAAATCTGTGCCAATCTAGCAAGAATCAAAACATTATTTGAAAATGTTATAACTATATTCTTTTTAGAGATTGTTTTCTTAAATTAACATTTTTAGAAGATTTTAGAAAAGCTTCATAACATAGTTTCCACAAGAATATATACATATTTTGCATTATGGTGTTGCACTTTAAAACAAAATGCTAAAATCTGTTTTTTACAAAAAGCTAAATCTATAATTTATTGCAACCGATTAAATTGACAATGATCTAGAAAGTTATGAAACGATAACTTTAATATTAGATCAAAAATAGGAAGTCGACTTTTTGACCGTAATTTGCTTTTATTGTCAGTCTACTACTTTACGAGAGCCCTTCATAACTATTATAATAAAATAATGTAGTTTTATATAAAAAGTGCTGGATTTGTACCAACTTTTTCCTCTGACACTTTTATTTTTATTTTTACTTTACTTTAGTCATTTTTTTTCTAATTTTACTCATTTTAGATCGATTGAAGTAATTTCCTGTTTCATCTTTTTTGGGAGTCATAATTGCAAAATTTAATTCACATCTTTAGCCAAATTGAATCGCTAAACAATTTCCTTTAAGATTGTATAAATATATTTTCGTGCTATAAAGTATCAAATACTAGCATCAAATGATGTAGAAGGTTCAATATGTTTTGCAAGTAATAATTTTTATATTTAAGTTACATAAAAATTATACATTATAAGATAATATATTAAATATACAGTATGTTATAAGCCAGAAGATAATATATTACGTAGTGATATTAAATATTGAAAATAGTTTAATTATTATTTCATAAAATTACTAATAAGGTATCTTTTACATTCAGGCAAAAATTAATGGAACGAGAGAAAATCCAAAAACTAGAATAGTTTAAAAAGAATGATATTTTGCAGTTTTCTCCAAGAATTTATATGAAAAGGAAATCACGAATAATATTCTTTACAAATAAAGTAAGTTAATTTGGTTTTGCGTTGCAGCGTGAAGTAATTCTCGACATGTTAATGAATTTCTGCAATGCTCCCCCCCCCCCCCCAAAAAAAAAAAGTAAAGAGATTTATTCATATCTTGTGACTTTTATTTTAAACTAACCATCTTGTGGATAATAAAGGAAACGAATTCTTGCATAATTACGCATATGTTTAGCAAACATAACGACAACTTTCCCCTTTTATACCTGGCATACGCATTTTCTAGCTTATGCATAATTTATACGAAGTCAACCTATGCTAAGTTATTCAATTTTCAGGAAATTACAGCTTAACAGTTTAGTAATTTTTGTTTTCTAGATTTGGAATATGAACGGAAGTACAGCAGTAAGACGCAGAAATCAGATAAACGCCATAAGAAATATTCATATATTCACTAACTGTTCTGTATATTATTAGACTATTCGATCATCGCTACTTCGCGGAACAGAATTCGGAGGCGGAATCGGAGGTTTCTTCCCTTCAGTTACTGACCGGAACAGTAGTAGATCCGATGACGGAAGATGCCACCGAAAAATTTAAATGTAATACACTTATAAGTTTAAGACATCGACTATCAACATTTAATAAATCATTAATTATTGGGAATTTCAATCCATAATATGGAGCGTCAATCTCAATGTGTTGTCCTGTGGATTTAGTCATGTCCAGTAATTTTAACCATTCTACACAAAACAGATAAGTCTTTTCAAAATTCGGTTGAAATGTCGTTCTTATTGATAAAGATATGAACGAAAATTCGAACTTTTGATACAAGGAAATCAATCAAAATCTGTAGATAAAAAATCTGTTTAAAAAAAAATCTGTTTAAAAAATCTGTAGATAAGTTTAAACCTAAATACACAGCACCTTACATTGTAGTACATAAACATTCTTCAGTCTCTGTTTCCATCAAACGTGTACATGCTCCTGATGACTCTGCTTTTAGAGCACAAATAGATAGATTAATCATTGCTCAAACAAGAAATGATAATTTATTTTTTAGTCATGATAGTAATTATAATAATAACTCTTACAATTTCTCGAGAAAATATAAATTAAGACACAGAAATTAATTTCTAATTATACTTTTTTATATTATTATACAAACATGATGTATTTTACACTTGTGTACATTTGCGTACGGAATGTGCTTATGTTGTGTTTAATTTTCCTTTGCGAGAGTTCCTGGCTGGTCCGCGTTCCTTCTCACCAAGGAGAACTTTAACATTGCAATCTTGTGGTGAATTATATCTATATGTGGTGTTTGCAAATATAATCTTTTATCTTACTGTTTCTAACATAACTCTTTCATTAATCATCAGTCAATGTAAAACTTTACGTTAATAGTAATAAAAAATAATTAACTAAATTAATTATTTTTATGTTAATTAATTTAGTTTGCATTTAATTTTTTTTAAATTTCAAACTGCCCAACCTCATGACTTACAGTACATTTTACTGATTTTGACAAACCGTCTCGCATTGCTCTAGGACTGGCTTTATATTTAGATATATACAGAATATATATATCTTTTTTATATTTTGTTTTACTGATATTTTGTTTTACTGTGTCCTTCGAAGAGATGGTCTTCACCAAATTATTACCCATGGGATCTTCCACTGCATTGTGATGAGAGACAACTATGAATTGGTGCGCCAAATAATTTTCCCTACTTCCCCTGTCTATACGATGTATCAAAGCGGGCCCTTTTTTGAAATCACTTGATTTTCGGGGAGAAGGGAGTCCATATTGTTTTCAGAAATCGCTTCGATGTGGGCTCTTTTTATATTCCCTTCTTCTGCAGGTCAATGGCCTTAAACCAACCTATATTGCCAAAGGTGACCAGTCACTTGCGATTTTAGACGTTTTGTTAACTATCTAGAAAAATACATGAGGAATTAATCTGAAACTGCAGGTGTATAAACAGTATAGTATAGGTTATATATTTCCGCGAAGTTTTTTTCCCGAAACCCCATAGGGGACTGTCAACAAATTGAAAAAGAACGAATATCTTTTGGATCACCCTGTAAAAACTAATGTAGGAAAAGCGTTCAAACTCGAAATTATTAATAAGTGGCTTATTGTAATATACTGTGTTCATTTTTATGAGGATAGGCATGCATACTCGATGAAAAATTAAGGTTTTTATAAAAACAGTCCCAAATTTTGCCAAGTTATTTGCTTATAATTTGCAGAGTAGTTAATATAAGAAAAAGTTATTTTGAGAAAATATGTCAAATAACATTGTACATAATACTCTGCAATCAAAATTAAAAAACAATAAAAATTGGATGAAAAGTGAGCAGGTTTACTAAAAAATGTTTCACTGCGCATGCGCAATTGCAATCAAAATATAATATGCATAATGTATTAGCTAAGTATATAGTGCAACTTTTGTGAAAGTCTCAAAATCATAGCTTGAAAATTCTGAAAATTATCGTTGATAGAATAAGCTCGAAATCCGTTGTTCCAAGAAAAGAAGCAAAAAGATGAGGGGTTGTATCAAATATCTGTTGATTAGTGCCAAGATATCGTACACAATATTGCACGTACTACTATATTTGAATACAACTCCCTTTTTTTCTTCCTTTTGGGAACAACGGATTTCGAGCTTATTCTATCGACGATAATTTTCAGAATTTTCAAGCTATGATTTTGAGAGTTTCACAAAAGTTGCTGTATATACTTAGCTAATACATTATGCACATTATATTTTGATTGCATTCGCGCATGCCCAGTGAAACAATTTTTAGTAAACCTGCTCATTTTTCATCCAATTTTTATTATTTTTTAATTTCAATTGCAGAGTATTATGTACAATGTTGCTTAAGATATTTTCTCAAAATAACTTCTTTTTATATTAAGAACTCTGCAAATTATAAGCAAAAAACTTGGCGAAATTTGGGACTGTTTTTATAAAAACCTTAATTTCTCTTCGAGTATACATGCTATCCTCATAAAAACGAACACAGTATATTAAAATAAGCCACTTATTAATAATATCGAGTTTGAACGCTTTTGCTACATTAGTTTTTACAGGGTAATACAAAATATATTCGTTCTTTTTCAATTTGTTGACAGTAACCTATGGGGTTTCGGGAAAAAATCTTCGAGGATATATATAACCTATACTATACTGTTTCCACACCTGCAGTTTCAGGTTAATTCCTCATGTATTTTTCTAGATAGTTAACAAAACGTCTAAAATCGCAAGTGACCGGTCACCTTTGGCAATATAGTGTACTTGTCAGTACACAAGATTAAGGGCAGGTAACTTTTTCTTTTACGGATCGTGGGTCACTTTCTTTTTTTTCCTGTCCTGTGTGAATACACGAATTTTAATTTCATTCAAAATACATTATACAATTTTATGTTTTTTTCATACACTTATTACACTTAATATGTATAATTTGTATTGTATTCACATCTTTTATATTACTCTAGTCCGAACTTTTGTTTGAAAGTGTTCCATTCGTTTATCATATATTTCCATAGAAATCTAAATGAAAATTTTATGGAATACACGAACATATAAAATCTTGCAAGTGAATTCATATTTGTATTATGCATTAATACAGAGTTCAAGTGTAACTTTCATTGAATGAATAAAAGCATACAAGAAGTTAGAAGTCAGAAGAGTTAGAAGTCATACTCTGCAATTCTGAAATTGCATTAAAAATAATTTTGAAGCTCCATCTATATATCTTCAAGTGAATCCTAAAATTATAGACTTTGTTCCGGAACGACTTCTCAAAATTTTCAAACATTTTTGTAACTTTGTGGACTATATTTGAACGTTTTCGAATGGCCAGGTATTTACAAAATTTTTCACATAGATGTGTTGTATGTACTGACTTATAATATTACTTGTAAGTTGACATTTACAATAGCATTTTAATTATTTCTATTATTGCCTTATTACATGTAATCTTGGACGAGAGTGATCCCCAACAGCAAGAGATAGCGACTAAATTTCAGCCTATTATAAGAATTGTCGGTGAATGAACGGCAGTCATGGAGAGAAGATTACAGGATATCGTCCCGACAATAACTGTCGAATTATCTAGTTATAAATCAAATGAAAGCGTCGACAGTAAATAAGATTAATGTCAGAAATAAATTAGTCGGCACATACTGTTAAGTTTGTAGCCTGCCGATGTTTGTAAATGATTCAAGGTTGAATCATTTTACTGGGAGCATATTGTCTCCGCGGTAATCCTGACCCCCTGCAGTGAAATGTGTCACGTGACATAAACCCACCAATATCCTTCACGATCTTTATCACAGAACCCCTCAAAAAGCGGTTTTCACATTTCAAGGACAGATCAAACCGCAGTTTTAAACAGAAGACGATAAAGACAGTACAAATAAAGAAAGTCAAAAATACTTCCAAAGGAAAATGTTTCTTGGTGAATATAAATAATTATTTATACAAATTAGTAAACCCTAATCTGATAAAAATTTACCGTTAGATAGTGATGTAAAAGAAATTTAAAAGTTTATTTTATTATTTTTTAAAATAACAAATACTTATAGTCAGTCATAATTAAAAGTGTACTTTGATAAATGGAACTTAATAAATTCACTGATAGATATTTGTAATACGCGGTTAGAAAGACTTTCTGTTTTATTGCTTTAGATAATAGGCCAGTGAAAATAGAATTTTACTAACCGAAAATTCGCGGTAACCTGAAAAATGTTTTATTCACTTTGCTTTACATCCAAATGAAGAGATTTGAAGTTTGTCCCCTTTTTCCTGGTGAGCTTTAGACGTAGCATCACACAAACCTAAAAAATTTCGGACTTTTTTCAGTATTTCGCAAATAACTCAAAAACCGTTCACTCTACAGGAAGCATCCTTATTCACACATTATAGATCATAACATTCTGCGTCGATTGAGCACTACAGACTAAAAATTCCACAAATAGTAATTGAGATATGATAAATCAAAAAAGTACATTTTTACAAATTTTTCTAAAAAGTCTCATAAAATTGGTGTTTTGAGTGCGAATGATCGGTTAAATAAATCATTTCGCTTGAAAAACAGTATAACTGCATAAATCGCCGAATAGTACTTTTAATTAACAATTTCAAAATTTAATTTCATCCATATTGGATTTTCACCAACTTTTTCAACAGATGATTTCACTTGAAATGCAACCGATTTCCCCAAATTAATTTTAATTTTGTCGTTTGTAAGCAAAGTATTTTTTGAGGTGCATAAATGATTACATTTTGAAAATTCAATGAAATGATGAATATAACGGATAGGTATTTGAAAAATGAAAGAATTGTATGTGTACTTAAAGTTATGTATTTTATAAAATGTTGAAGAAAATATAATAATAATAGAAAATCAAGAAAAATTTAAAAAAATTAGTATAAAAGCAATGGTAATAAAATCAACTCAAGTTACTTGAGGGAAATACAGGGTTATTGAGTTCAGAACGTTTTTCTTTTGCTGGACTTTGCGTTGTCCATTCTTTTTCCTCTTCCTCTAGATGGAAAGCCTCCTCGTCCATATCTCCTTTTCGTCGTATCCGGTTTGTGGGTCTTCTTCCTCCGCGGTATTTGTGCACGACACACCTTTACAGTGGTAACATATAATTGAGCATTTAACCCCGTTCTTCCTACAAGAACATAAACCACCTTTGCACAAATTTTCACATTTGCATGACAGAGTGTTTAAGAGTTCTGGTGGGGCAGCTACAACGTTCGTGGTGACTGGAAGTATACCATGCCTGAATGACTTCCAATCCCAATCAGTGGGATTCATCACCCTTCCATTCCAAATATTGATCTGAAGGAAAACTCTGAATGAATGTTGTTTGGTTGCATCCTCCGTTGACGGCAGAGAAGCGAGGTTAAATTGGGTCTCCATAAGGTATTTTGCAAATATGTTGTATCGCAATTTGTCCTGTCCAGTGTTGTTGCTTTGTCGTACTGGGGATTGTATAAGGTGGCAATAAATTTCTGCCCCGCAGCACTTACTTTCTGAGGCGTAGCATATTGGTTATTAAAGACAGTTGGAACATCCTGTAGGTGAGCATTTTTTCCAAAAGCTTGACAAATTTCAGTTTGCCCTGCCTGAAGAAGGCCGATGTAGAATCACAGCCACTAAAAGCATGCAGGAATAGGATTTTATTCTTCACAATCGGCGAGTACGTGAAACTTAATGGTGAGTACAAAACATTGCCTGACTGTCCTTTCCCAGGTTTCAAGAAGTACATCGTGGATGAGTTTGGAGCAAATGCAGTCAAAATCACAAGCAGATCAATATCTTTCACAACTATGATGACACGTTCTGACTGCTGATCAAGTTGGATGGCTTTCATGACGATGGTAGTATCCGCATCCTCGGCAGCTTGCTTCAGAGTAAAATTGTCTTACTCCAGTTTTTCAATGAGCATTTTTATTAAACGGAGTTTGTCGCCTTCATTTTCCAGGGAGTGCTCTTTTTGCATTGTGAGCAACATAGTTTCGTCAAAGTCAACACTTGCTGCAATGTATTTATATTTTCGACGGAAATGCTCAGCAGACTTGGTGGCATGGTCTCACGATTCTTCTGAGTAACCATCAAATACAATGGTTGCAGCTTTACCATAGTTCTTTTTCAAATATTAAACGTATTTGGAAATAATTGACGAGAACTTTTCTCTTGGCTCTCAACTCACTCGATGAAGCAGGAAGCCACCATTAATCACATGGACAGTTTGTATGGTTTGTTTAAAATCATCAAGGGGAGTGAACAAATCGTAAAATACCGACTTTCACGTTTTCCTCATCCAAACGTTATCAAACAGAGAAGTCGGATATAAAGCCAATTCAAATTCAAAGAATTTTTTAAGTTCTTCTTCTGATTTCTTGTGGAAAGAAATTCGGCAAAAAATCGTCTTTGGATAGACGGATACCTTCTAATCATGTATTTTTACAGTACACGTGAAGCTTTTCATTGCCATTACTCGATTGGATCTTTTGAATTTCACATGGCCAGACACTTTCAGTACTTGCAACTCCAATCTCTTTGGCTAGATGACAATTTATTTTATCGTCACCAATCACGCCTTTACTCAGACACATCACGTAGTCACATAAGGGAAATGGGATGTGCGACAGGAACCATGAAACAAACTTATACACATAGATGATGTCCCTTGTGATTCTGGATAATATCAAATCAACGTGCTGATCTTTTGTACAAAATGACACCCCACAGAACTTCTGCACTTGTTGGGAAATATCCAGGATTATGGGCATTGTAGCAATCCATTTAGCCGGGGTGATGTCGGTCAGTCCTCTACCACGAGAGAGACCTCCAGTACTTCAACGATATTATCAGGGTCTGCTCAATAGTCATGTCTGACCATATCCCAGACCAAAATTTGTCTGATCGTCTTATTGTGAAATAATCTTTATTTACATAAAGATCATATTGTTCCGGAGTCAGACACGATTCTAGTTCCACCATGTCAAGTAAATGTAAGTGTTAGGACTTCGCATAGAGGAAATGTCCGCTTGAGTGGAAGTAGGGAAGCTTTTCTTTGATACACTGAAGATGTAACGACAAATCACCACTTCGTTCAGCTGCAACGGAAATTTTCAGAATAGTAACCATGTTCTGGTACATGACCCAGAGTTTTGTTGTTGCTCCCTTGTTTTCCAGCTCGTCCAATTTGTTATTGAATTTCTTGAGGAGACTGGCCATTTCGGTAATAACTATGCTCTGTGATTTAAACTGGCTGTTAAAACACACAAGGATCTGCAATACTGCTGATTCTTCCTCTGTAATTTCAATCAGACTCAGAACCAATTTGGTCAAAGCTAAGTGAACCAAAATGTGAGCTTGGGCTCTAAGGTTTCAAAATTGTAGTCATAAACGCAAATATATGTGTGATTACTTTTGGTTTGGTTACATGAGCACTTTTTGAGTTGTTCAGAGTCAAAAAACCGATTTTATAAGTTTTCTTAAAAAAATTTTGGAAAAATGTACTTTTTGATTTAGCATATCTCGCTTACTATAGGTGGATTTTTAGTCTGTAGTGCTCAATCGACGCAAAATTTTATGCTCTACAATGTGTAAATAAGGATGTTGTCTGTAGAGTGAACGGTTTTTGAGTTATTTGCGAAATACTGAAAAATGTCCGAAATTTTTGAACTTTTTGTGGTGCTATGTCTAAAGCTCACCAGGAAAAATGAGACAAAGTTCAAATTCCTTCATTTGGATGTAAAACAAAGTGATTAAAACAATTTACAGCTTTTCGCGAATTTTCAGTTAGTACGACTCTTTTTTTAACTAATTTTATTGGCCTATAAATAAACAAAAAAATATTAGAAAATATCTGAAATTATAAACTACAAATTATTTTCCCTAATAAATGCATTTTTAAAAATATGAGCTAGAAAATACTGAATTAATAAAGTACTTTTTTTTTAGAAATTATTAAGGTAAATTTAGGAATTAATAAAATACATCGCTAGAACTGTATTTAAATGAAATAGGGCATTTTAAAAAAATGATAGTTTTTGAGATTTTTTTTTCTAAAAATAGTGAGTTTTTTAATTTTATGCTTTTTTTTAAAAAAAGTTAAGAGAATATTTTCCTTATAAAATTAATAAACTGTATAATTAATCAAAATGTATAAAAGTTCGTTTTAATTCAAATAATAAATTTTACTAAATAGGAATAATTGTCACTATAAAATGCAAAAATATTTACCTATCGAGTGTGTAACTAACTAAAACTTAAGAAATTTAGTTTTGTTTAAAGACTAAACATTGCTGTTTAATGATTTTACAATAAAAATTATATTTAATTACAACTACAATACAATTACAAATACAACTGATGTAAATTTAAATTACAATTAACTTTTATTTGTAAGATGCAAAAATATTTATATAGCAATAGTATAAATAACGAATAAGAAAGAACGTAGTCTTTAATTTAAAATATGTTATTTGCGTTTTACAATGGAAAATTAATTGCAATTTGAAGTTTAATTGCAATTAAATGTAATTTTTATTGTAAAATCATTAAACAGCAATATTTAGTTATTAAACAAAACTAAATTTCTTATGTTTCAATTATTTACACACTCGACAGATAAATATTTTTGCTTTTTATAGTGGAAATTCTTCCAATTTAGCAAAATTTCTTATTTGAATTAAAACGAACTTTCATACATTTTAATTAATTATGCAGTTTTTGAATCGTGCAATGAAAAATATTCTCCCAACTTTTAAAAAAAGCATAAAATAACATTTCTCTTTATTTTTAGAAAAAAAGGGGTGATTTACTGTATAAAACAATTTACTTCATAACATTTAGAAAATAAAATCTCAAAAAGTATCTCATTTTTTAAATGTCTTACTTAATTAAGTACAGTTCTAGCGATGTATTTTATTAATTCCTAAATTTGCTTTAATAATTTCTAAAAAAAAAATTAGTTTAAAAATTCAGTATCTTTTAATTTATAATTAAAAATATATATATTTAGAGCAAATAAATTGTTGTTTATAATTTCGAATATTTTCTCATATTTGTGTACAATTTTTCCTATATAATATTGTTAACTAATCGGCAAAATATCATATGATATTGTACTGCACTCTGAAAAAGAATACAAAGTGAGCAAATGATCGAAAACTAATAGGCAAAAACTTCAAAATTGATTC
The DNA here is from genome assembly GCA_963931845.1 of Maratus michaelseni. Taxonomy (NCBI): domain Eukaryota; kingdom Metazoa; phylum Arthropoda; class Arachnida; order Araneae; family Salticidae; genus Maratus; species Maratus michaelseni. The sequence continues at coordinate 249,807,007 of OZ007599.1, forward strand.
AATAGTAGTGGTAATGCAATGGTCGAGAGGGAGGGTTGCTGGTCGGACAAGAAGCCTTTTCTGCCGACCTCAGGGAGTGAGGTAGTCCAACCAATAAATTTATGAAATAATAGATTGAATATGAAAAACATATTATCTGTTGTGCCCGTTATCTATACTAATAAAAGAAAGTTTCGCTCTCTCTCTGTGTGTGTCTGTGTGTGTGTCTGTTGGCGATGGCTAGCAAAATCTAGCCCACCTAGAAGCCTGCAAATTTAGATTTATGTAGTCTAAACACTCTCCTGGTGTACCTGAACCTCAGATTTTTAATATTTTGGAAATTTGAGTAGTTATTAATTGAAAACTCATCAAAGATCGCAAATAAAAAATATGTCGTCCGAAAAGAGCTCGCGCATGCCCAGAAGGCATTTATTCGTTCCTCCGTTTAAAGATTAAACAAAGCGTCGATAATTCCATTTCTTTTTAAGTTTTTCTAAATTCGCCATGGGCGAACGGTTAGAAATGCGGAAAAACCGTCTACATATTTTGAAAGAACATACATTTACGTCTCAAACGATATGGTTGGTTTGAAAACATTTTACATTTAACCCTTTCAAAAAATAATCAAAAAGCATCGAATTCATGTTTTTTATTTTCTCCTGTTTTCCGAACCTTGCATCCATTGGAATACAAAATATACGGAAAAACGAAGGTCACCAAATTAAAGATCTAAGTTTGTCCTTTTGAAAGCCACTATTGGTTTTTAAATATATGGAAATTAACCCTTCGAAAAAGTATATTTTCTGTATGCCGTTTTGCAATTTTTGCGATTTTGGGAATTTTTAAAAATTTGCATCGTTCGATTCAGAGAAAGGTACGAAAAACTGAAAATACCAGACAATATCTAAATTTATTCCTTTTTCGACATCTGCATTTGTTTTTGAAAAATACGAATATTAACCCTTCAAAAAAAATTCGTGCGCAGGACTCTTTTGCAAATTCCGATTTTCTGCGATATATAAAATCTGGCATCGGCTCTCTAAAATAACCAAACAAAAAACAAACACACTTAAAGACATCTACGTTCTATCAGGTTTAAGCAGAATCCTTTAGTTTAAAAAAATCACGTTAACCCTTTCGAAAACGTTTTTTACCGTAAGTCAATTTCGCTTTTTTAACTATTTCTCCAATCTTTAAAAATCCGAATTGGCGTTTATAAACAAGATACGAAAAACTAAAAATACCGCGCCTAATTTATATCCCTTTGTTTTTGAAAATCTGGTATCCGTTTTGAAAAATTTTAATTTTAACTCTCCGAAAAAAAATCCTTTCAAAAAGTCACTCACGTGATTTTCGTTTTTCGGTCCAAGTTTAAAAATCAGCATCGACTCCGGAAATGTGAGTACGGGCAAACAGTAGATTCCGGATCACAGACACGTTCATTTTCTTCAAAACGCATATTTGGGTTTTAAAAAATATCGACATTAACCGTTTAGAAACCGATCGATTACTTAACTCCCTTTCGCGATTTCCTCTATTTTGGCAATGTTTACACGTGATTAAATTTCAATTCTACTGGGAAATTTGGTTAAGTCGAGTGTTCTGAAAAGGCCTCTTCCGGAACAGACTGCTCCCCCTGGCGGTGGAAGGTGGAACTATAGGAGTATATCTGGTTCTATGAACCCGATTATGACAGGGTTTGGCTCACGTTTCGTATAGAACAGATTATTAATATTTCGGGCGGGGCGGGCGGGCGGGTTAGCTAGTTTATTCTAAAATAATGCTGACGCCATGGGTTTCATACTCGTAAATATGTCAAGTTGAAATCATTTTTTCATTTCTAAATTACTCCCTTGTTTTGGCAATAATCTATACGAGCTAAGTGCCCCAATATGGTATTGACAGACAATGCATTTTCAAAATATTAGATGCTCTTTTAAAAAGAATCCGTTAAATAATGTAACCTTTAGCGTTTTTTTGGATTTTTGAAAGTTTAGACAATGTCTAGTTGAGACATACTCTCTACTCACTCTTTATTCAGTACTGTATGAATTCCCCCCATCTTGATGTCTCGTCTCATTCTTAATATAAATTCACTATTTACCGGCAAATGCCCGGTATATATTAAACATTGAAATATGTTACTTTCCTAACCTATTGAACTATTTTTCGTGCATAAATAAAATATATTCTGTCAAACCTGCTGTTAGTTGCCTGGGATTTTTTACTTCATTCTAATATCTTATATACCACTATACAATTTTTCTATCTTTAGATAAACTCAAGTCTTCAATACAAAAGGGATGCGTGTAATACAATTGGTATATTTAAAAATCGAAAATTTTAGTCTCAGATTATAAATGCGCATTATACACCGTTATACACGGTAATTAATTTATTTTGTAGAGGAAATATAGATTTTTAAAATTATCGTAGAAATATATTCCATACTGTCTCGAAAGTTCTTCAGTTACAATGTAAGATATAACGGCCACAAGTGCAGCGAAATTTGCGGGCAGTTTGCGTGTCTATTTTGCTGCAAAATACTGGCAAAATATTCCTTAAATTTTTCATCCTTTGAAGTGTTTTTTGCATGAGCAGTTATAATTATGCTAAATTTTACATATAAAAAGTTCTCAAAAAGAGTTTATTACATTCTACTGTAATTTTCTTCCCTTTATTTTACTACAGTGCATGATAATCCTCTCATAAGCAAAATTGTACCATAAGATGATTTGACGTAATCTATGTAAAGTTATTCTTGTCTGAAATTTTAAATTAGAAGTTTTAAATTCAAAATAATGCAGTTGTTTCAACTGAACTTGATTTTAAATTCAGAATAAAATTATCCTAAATATATTTGTATGATTAAAAGTAAATATCAGTATAATAATTCCAATCTCGTAATAACAACACTCTCCAATCGTTAAATCTATTATTTCATTTCATTGTCTAATAATTATTTCTACAACGGAAATTTCTATTCGTGTCCCATTAAAATAGAAAAAAAAATGATTGTATAACATAATTCGCATACTCGACTGATTTTCCTTCCCTTATCGAATGCGATACAAACTACTTGTTTGATGGCCCTGCTACGAAAATATAGAGACCATGTATAGTTAGTTAAAACTTCCGGTATTCACTCGTTGTAATTTAAAACTAGGAAGAGAGTAATAAATTTCAGCAGTTTTTCTTGTGATCAATAAATATTTTGGATATAAAAGGATATGAAATGTTCTAAAGGCTTTTTTTAAAACTTTGCAAATGAGACAGCGGATAAAAGTTTACTTAGGATTTCAGGTAAATGTTATGCTCTTTTCAACATATGAATAATTATTTCCGAGCTTGTACATCAGTAGGAAAAAGTAGGATAAAACCGCATAACTTATTATTAGTTGCTGCTTGAAACCAGAATTTTCAACATAATTTAATGTAATTTTTCATACATACTGTGCAATTATTCTTGTACTATAATATCATTTTAGATATGTGACTAGTTTATCTCATTTTTATTAATAAATGATTATTATTATAGGTCAAATCATCTGGTGTTGCCCGCCCCGTGGAGTAAAATCGCATGGAAATGTTAATCTTAGAAGAACTGAAAATGTTTAGACTTTTTTTTAAATCAACACTGCTACATTTTATTTTATAACTTTAATAAAACTAAAAATATTCCAATTATAAGACTAAAGATTTAATATTTAAAACAAAAAAATAATTATCTTTATTACAATTTTATAAATATCAGAAAAAATGTTCACCTCATTATTAGCTTTATAAATATAATAATAACTCTTGTCCATGTAGTTTAACTGGGTATCCTGTTTTACCCCAAGAGAAGGAGGACAAAACAATTAATAAAATTGCACATATCAATGCTAGCAACTGATTTATTATGGAAAATAAATACTTATTAAATATTCTAAATCTATTAATATAAAAAGTTTCAATAACTTTATTTATTCATATTTAAGAATTTTGAAAACTATCAAACATATGTATAAGGATACATTTGCTGACAAAAAATGATAAACATAAATTCCAATATGAAGATACCGTTATGGCTTCTCTTTCTTCTTGCCTACAACTAAGTATTATAACCATTAGCCAATAGAGAGCCGCTCAAATAGAATGAAAATGAGATCTCCAGTTTTTACACGACTAATGCAGTATTATCATACCTTATGAAGTCTATTCCCATGAAAAATTTATGGTAATAAAATACAAAGCTAAAAAACACTCCTGTAAATAGTACATTAAAACGCAAGTGCGGATCATATGTTACTTTATAGTGCTAAGAACACCATATAGAGACGAGTTGTGTATTTCATATGCAGGTGTTTCATAGAGAACTTCATTATTTCAAAATTCAGTAACTCATTAAATATAATAAAAATAAATAAGAAACAATTTACATGTGTTATCAGGTCACTCATAAATTTTTGCATACAGTAATTTTCAAATGCTTATAAGGTAATTCACAAGTTTTGTTTAGAGCAATTTTGAAAATAGTTTAAATTTCTGTCAATAGATGGCGTTGCGCTATTTCAAACTATAAAATTCTACAAATTAACTAAAATTGCACAAATATTTTTTTCGCGCTTCAATAGTTAGATAATGCAGTACTGGTTCACACGTAAAAGTTCCTATAATATTTTTGCTTAAAACGATAGGCACATTTGTGTGGGCCTCTTGCATCTCATTTTTTCTCACTAAAAAAAATTAAATTACACGTTAAAGTATATATTTTATTGTTTTAAATTCGCATTTTCTAAGTGCTGTTATTACAAAATCATAATCAAATATTACATTTACCTTACTTTATTGGGTAAATACAGCAATGTATTTATATTTTTTACGTGATATATTTAAACTGTTTTACATGTAATTTAAATGAAATTGCCTCTTGTTCGATAGTGTATTGTTTTGATGTTGTTTGACAATACATAGGAAATCTATAAAGTTAATATTTAATGAAAGATCCAGTGTCTGACAGTTTAAACAAGCTGGAAATTGTACGTCAAGCGTGACAAATGAGGTGAATTCGTACTATGGCTAGTTATATAAATATTCAGATCTTGATGGTTTTTAATTCTGTGAAATGAATTATATCGTCTGCAGATTAATTTCTGTAATAAAATAAGTATCTCAGTCGCTTGACGATTAAACCTCGGAAGCTCCTATAACAAAAAGGCACCAATTTAAAGAAAAAAAAATAAATTTTTTAATAAATGTTTTTATTAATATTTCCTAAAGTTTTGATTCGATTTTCATAAAATTTGAAATGTCTCGACAAAATTCTGCAAAGATAATATATCTTAAATTTCAAACCATTCGGTTGGGTAGTTTTTGCGTTGTTATATGCGGACGGACGGACAGACAGACGGACGGACCAGACGACGACAATAGGTGCTACGTATTTATATAATTACGAACGCACCTAAAAATGACACTTGCATTTACCCCACTTCAATTCAATTGAAATCAGGTGAAAATATATGTATATTAACCCTTTCGTATTTCTCGTTCTAATAATAGTACGTCTTTACATTTACTATATCTCTGTCTTTAGAATTACTATTGTTATTAGTTGCATGTAGTAATGATAATACATTTATTTACACATACTATTATCACTTTATTTATGTTTCATCTTTAATAATACATTAAAAAATAGTACGATTAAAGGTTCTTACACTGTTGTTGTAACTTTTTTTTAAATATATGTTCCATTCTGTTAAAATTAAAAAAGGGCTGTACTTTTCCGATACATATAATTGACAATAATTTATGATAAAATAAGAAAATAGTACTATATAGTTGTGATGTCCGTTTAATCCTGTCGTTCTAAATAATATAAAATTTTTAAAGTCTTCAAAATGCTTCCATTGTATATTTTCATTGTTCCAGATAATTCACAAAACACCTTTTTTGCCAACACATGCGCCCTTTAAGCTCTTTTGTCTGAACTGAAACGAAATATTCTGTTTTTGTCATGTAGCTTCGATGTGCTTGCTGCGTCGCACAGTGGGGCGAAACTTCGGCTTACCAGCAAAAATTCCGCAAATCATCCCATCTTTTAGGAAACTCATTTCTGACCACTGTTTTCAATGTAAGTATTTGAGAGGAATCAAATGAGACCATTCGCGGGTCGATACAACCAATAGTTTACGTGTTTTAACCACTTTTTGTCGATATTTGTTAAATTAAATTCTTGATTATTTCTGGGCACTAAAATGTATTTCCTTATTAAATATTTCAGTGTCGCTTCTTATGTAATTTTTTCTGCTGAATCGGATGGAGCCATCCACAGGTCAATACGAGACATAGCTATTGAGTTAAAACGAACTTTCTGCACACATTTGACAACTTTAAGTGTCTATGACTAAGTTGAAGAGGATGCGACGCTGGAATTCGGGCTCTAAGCATATATTAGTTCGAAAAACCAAATTTTGCCTCAAAACTTGTATAATCCATAATATTAGCCTTATTTTATCACAAAAATAGGGTAAAACTGATAAAAAAATACTGTGATGATATAATATGGCCAATGTATGTAATATGGCTAACCCGCAATAATGTTATCAATTTCAGTGAAATCCAAAAGGTGGCGCTTGAATCAGAAGAACATAGTTTAGTACCACGTTGCCCGCAATCCTTGATCACGTGCACGGGAGAGCAGTAATTGTTGATTTGTTGTTAGTTGCATTGGCATATTATAAATTTGTCTCTGAAAAGTTTGTTACTTTTCTTATTTAAACAGGGTATTTGTATTTACAGTTATACATAATATTTTAGCTAGTTTAATGGTATTTTTAACTGTATAAATTATCAGTACAAAAACCCTTAACGGGTTAAAAGTGTTGACGCAGCACTTTCTTTTGGCTCTATGAATTTTAAATATGGGTCTTAAAAGCAATGATATCAAATTTAAGTGACGCTATGTTAATATTTTTTTTTAAAATCATAATTTTCTTTTTAGTTTTATTTATGTTCACAGGTGCAATTATTATCTTAATATGAAAAAATATATAAAATTTATTCACTGATGCTTTTTCATTCACATCTCTCATGAATTCAAAATATGGGTTTTAAAAGAAATGATATCAAATTTTGAGTGACACCTTGACGTTAATTTAATAGGACTCTTTTAAAATTCAATTTAAATTATTTTTGGTTTGTCTTCTAAAGTATATTTACACATACAAACAATACTTTTAATTTTTCAATACACTTTTAAATATATTACTTTCACTGAGCCTATATTATGTATTGAAATGTATTTATTTCAATAAATTGATTTATCTTCTGTGCCACGCTATCCAAAATCATAAGTAAAATTTATGTAAATGATTATTTTGCGTCATATTATCCACTTGAATACATTTCCCTTTGTTTGGATACTATGACGCAAAATAATCATTTACATAAATTTTACTTATGATTTTGGATAGCGTGGCACAGAAGATAAATCAATTTATTGAAATAAATACATTTCAATACATAATATAGGCTCAGTGAAAGTAATATATTTAAAAGTGTATTGAAAAATTAAAAGTATTGTTTGTATGTGTAAATATACTTTAGAAGACAAACCAAAAATAATTTAAATTGAATTTTAAAAGAGTCCTATTAAATTAACGTCAAGGTGTCACTCAAAATTTGATATCATTTCTTTTAAAACCCATATTTTGAATTCATGAGAGATGTGAATGAAAAAGCATCAGTGAATAAATTTTATATATTTTTTCATATTAAGATAATAATTGCACCTGTGAACATAAATAAAACTAAAAAGAAAATTATGATTAAAAAAAAAATATTAACATAGCGTCACTTAAATTTGATATCATTGCTTTTAAGACCCATATTTAAAATTCATAGAGCCAAAAGAAAGTGCTGCGTCAACACTTTTAACCCGTTAAGGGTTTTTGTACTGATATCATTACTTTTTTAAGGTTATTGATGAAAATGTCAATTAGTCGAAATTAAGTATAGGGTATAAATTAATCATTAGAATAAAATTTTAAAGAAATGCTAAAAAAGACCCCTTGGACCCCAATAAAATATGAGGGTGGTGGCCCAGGGAGAGGAATCCAAGACTCAACTTTTAAATTATACAGCGAGAGAGTAACACAATTAGAAGGATGAAAATGCATGGCAAAACCCGTTTGTTCCATCTTCCTCCGCCAAAGGGCGCAATCTTTTCTATACAAACATAGCTGAAAATTTTCAGGCTGTCGATTCCGAGTCAAATGAGCCATACATCGTCGTGATCGGTCCCATAGAACCCGATAGGGAAGTGCCCCTGGTGGTGAAACTTGGAACTAAAATCAATATATCCTGTCGATGTCGAGTCAAATGAATCAAACTGCATTGTGATGGGACCCATAGGACTTGAGATAGCTGCAAAATCCGTTAGTTCCATCTTCCACCACCAGGGGGCGGACTCTGTTCCATCCAAACATAGTTGAAATCTTTGAGGCTGTCGATTTCGAGTCGAATGAGCCATACCTCGTCGTGATGGGACGCATAGGACCCGAGATAAGAAAGCGCCCCCTGGTGGTGAAACTTGTAACTAAAATCTATATATCCTGTCGATGTCGAGTCGAATGAATCAAACTGCATTGTGATGGGACCCATAGAACTCGAGTTAGCAGCAAAATCCGTTAGTTCCATCTTCCACCACCAGGGGCGCTCTCTGTTCTATACAAACATAGCTGAAATCTTTCAGGCTGTCGATTTCAAGTCGAATGAGCCATACCTCGTCGTGATCAGGCCCATAGAACACAAGATAGGAAAGCGCCCCCTGGTGGTGAAACTTGTAACTAAAATCTATATATCCTGTCGATGTCCAGTTGAATAAATCAAACTGCATTGTGATGGGACCCATAGAACTCGAGTTAGCTGCAAAATCCGTTAGTTCTATCTTCCACCACCAGGGGGCGCACTCTGTTCTATACAAACATAGCTGAAATCTGTCAGGCTGTCGATTTCGAGTCGAATGAGCCATACCTCATCGTAATCGGGCCCATAGAACACGAGATAGGATAGCGTCCCCTAGTGGTGAAACTTGGAACTAAAATCGATATATCCTGTCGATGTCGAGTCAAATGAATGAAACTGCATTGTGATGGGACCCATAGAACTCAAGTTAGCTGCAAAATCTGTTAGTTCCATGTTCCACCACCAGGGGGTGCACTCTGTTCTATACAAACAGCTGAAATTGTTGAGGCTGTCGATTTCGAGTTGAGTGAGCCATACCTTGTCATGATCGGGGCCATAGAACCTGAGATAGGAATGCACCCCTGGTGGTCAAACTTGAAACTAAAATTGATATATCCTGTCAATGTCAAATTGAATGAATCAAACTGCATTGTGATGGGACCCATAGAACTCGAGTTAGCTGCAAAATCCGTTAGTTCTATCTTCCACCACCAGGGGGCGCACTCTGTTCTATACAAACATAGCTGAAATCTTTCAGGCTGTCGATTTCGAGTCGAATGAGCCATACCTCATCGTAATCGGGCCCATAGAACACGAGATAGGATAGTGTCCCCTAGTGGTGAAACTTGGAACTAAAATCGATATATCCTGTCGATGTCGAGTCAAATGAATCAAACTGCATTGTGATGGGACCCATAGAACTCAAGTTAGCTGCAAAATCTGTTAGTTCCATGTTCCACCACCAGGGGGCGCACTCTGTTCTGTACAAACAGCTGAAATTGTTGAGGCTGTCGATTTCGAGTTGAGTGAGCCATACCTTGTCATGATCGAGGCCATAGAACCTGAGATAGGAATGCACCCCTGGTGGTCAAACTTGAAACTAAAATTGATATATCCTGTCAATGTCAAATTGAATGAATCAAACCATGTTGTGATGGGACCCCTCGAGTTAGTTCCAAAATCCATTAATTTCCCCTTCCACTGCTAGGGGCGCACTCTGTTCTATATGAACATAACTGCCCCTGGTGGTGAAACTAAAATCAGTAAGTTCTATCGAGGTCGAGTCGAATGAGCTAAACTGCATCACGATTAGGAATGCACAACCTGTGGCCCGTGATGGGTAACTGGTGGCCCGCAGAGACCATACATGCCAACCTATCCAAAAATTTCGAATTTCCTTAATAATTCGTGAGAAAAATGCGCAAATTTTGTCCATAGATCATAGGAAAATATGAATTTCATCGATCAGGTGCATAAAATTATGAATTGCATCGACTGGATGCAAATTTTGTCGAATGGGCATGGAAAAATCACAAATTTCGCCATTTTGTCGCTAGAAAAAAAAACGCAAATTTCAATAATCGGTCAACAGAAACCAGAGATGCCAAAATCGGTAATTCTGGAGTTGTAAATTTTGTCAATCACTCAAAATCTTGAATTTTGTAAATCAGTTGAAAAAACCTGCAAATTTTGTCGATAAGGCACTTAAAATCGCAAATTTCATGGATCGAGCAACGAATTTCATCGAATGGCATGGAAAGATCGCGAATTTCAACGAACAGTCGCGGAAAAAATTTGCAAATTGTCCATAGATTGTGGGAAAACATTATGAATTTTGTCTATCGGTTCTGCAAAATTATGAATTTTGTCGATAGGCATGGAAAATCGCAAATTTCGTATATTGGGCGTGGAAAAATCAAGAATTCCATCGAATGTTTGTGAAAAAATTGTAAATTTCAACAAACGGTAAAAAAAAAAAAAAAAAAAAAAAAAAAAAAATGAAAATTTTGCCTAGAGTCTAGAGAAGAAAAATTGTGAATTTCATTAAATGGCCGACGGAAAGCATATCAGTTGAAAATCACGAATTTTGTCAATCAGGCACAGTAAAAACATGAATTTTGTGGATCGGGAGAAGGAAAATCATAAATTTTGTTGAACGCATGCATAAAAATCATGAATTTTGTTTATCGGGCATATAAAAATCATTAATTTCGTCAAACGGATCCATAAAAATCAAGAAAGTCATCAATCGGGTGCGTAAAAATCTTGAATTTCATCGATCAGGCGTGTAAAAATATAGGACAAAATTGCCATTCGTCAATCGGCGAGTAATACTGAAAATTTGGCGACAGACTTTACTGCCACCACTGGTCAAACTTAATAGTCCCAATTGCGATGATTGAATGGAAAAAGATTTTTTCCCCGCTGTCGCTCGACAAATTTCAAAACCCTTTGGCGAATTTCACGATTTTTTCCCCGAAATTATTTGACGGATTGTGACTTTTTTTCTTCTCGAAGCCATTCGACGATATTCGAAAAAATTTTCCCCTGAAACCAGTTGATGAATTTTGTGATTTTTCCACTATCAATGAATTTTGTGATTTTTCTGCTATCGATTGATGAATTTCGTGATTTATCGACTATCGATTAATGAATTTCACGACTTTTTCCATGAACGAACAAATTGTGCACTTTTTTTCCACTGCTATTCGACGAATTTTGCAATTCTGTTCCACGATTGTTAGACAAATTTCACTATTTTTCTCCCGAGATCATTTGATGAATTTTGTGATTTTTTTCCCCCGAACGTATTTGACGAATTTCTCTAATTTTTTCACGACAGTTAGACATAATTAATTTTTTTCCTGCAATGCCTGATTTCTTTCCCGAGACCATTTGACGAATGTCGCGATTTCTTTCCCAACACTATTTGACAAATTTCGCCGTTTATTCCACAATCGTTTGACAAATTTCTTAAATTTTTTATCAAGTATTTGTAAATTTGTTATTGGTCATTGCTGAAAAACAGGAGTAAAAAAATCCATGTACTGGCCAGTGGTCACTGAGTAAAAAAGTTGAAACCTATACATAAAAGTTGAACCTATACATAAAAATCATGAATTTTTTAGAACGGGCACATAAAAATCACAATTTTGTCAAGTAGCCGCATAAAAATCACAAATCCATCTAGTGGGTGCATTCTTCCAAATTTGCAACCGAACAGTGCTGTATGTATGGATAATGCTAATTATCCCCCCCCCCTCACCCAACATCTCCTCGAAACAAAATTCTCTCTGTGCTACTGATGGTGGTCCTTGACAACCCAACAATTTTTTAAGTGGCCCTTCGCCTAAAAAGATTGGGCACCTCTACTATCAATTAACAATAAATTAACCTATCGCTTGTGTCATGTATTCATGAGCGGTGATTGCAATGCAAATTCTTGTTTACAAGAATAAGACTCATATTAGGTATTTTATTATTTATTTATTGTTTGTTTACTTATTTTGATTTGATTTTCTCGTCCTTTTAGAAATTGACTTTAGATTGTTACTTAAATGGTGAGATGATTGTCAATTACCTGTTTTATCGATAAAAATGATACAAGGTAAGGAAATTGCATCGTGTCGAGTGAATATTTAGGAAATATTTTAAAACCCGCAGACTAAAGAAGATTTGTGTTTTACTTGTTAGCTATATTTTGCAACTCTCCAAATTACTGCAATGTAAATATAGTATGAAGTTAACTTTCCTCTGTTGTATAGCTAATTTTATTGGAAAAAAACCCTGAAAATGCATTGTTGTAGTAATCAATTATTTTTGCAGTTGTGTAAATTCTGTCATAACAATTTTTAACTAAGGGAAATCTTACATTGGACATTTAATCACAGTATTTTAAATAAGAAAACTTAAAATATTTGCAAATTAAAGAAATGAAAAGAGATTTTGTTTAAAATTACATCTAAAGATTTTTTTTTTTTTTACAAAAAATGCAAAATTCGCCAGTCATTTGGGAAATTATCACAAAATTCTACTAATAAAATGGGACTGTAAACAAACCGGTTCAAAATGTGTCCTTTTTAAAAATTAAATTCCATCCCAGCAGCCCTGTTGTTATGTTAGTCGAGCACTAGCTGATCGACAAAATTTTTTAATCTCGCCAACCTTTTTTTTCTGACCAATCTTTAACATAAGCTAATAAAGTATAGCCAACATTTTAACATTGCTATATAGTATCTTAAAAAACTTACTTAAAAATAGCTGAAATATAATCTTGATAAAATACGTAAACACAAACATATGAATACAAATAACAAAATCTCATGTAATCGGGTAGGGGAGACCGGTACACAGTGGACCACTTTTTCAGTTAAATTTTTTTTTCTCTTTAACAGACTGACCAATCTGTATGAAAATATTTTTGAATATTCCTTAAACCTTCTTACATCCATCATAATTTTCTCACAACATAGTTTTCAATACATTAAAAAAAAATATATATATACACTGGTCCACCCACCAGGGTACAGTGGACCACTATTAGGTATTATCTAAAATATAATATAAATCTATTTTTCATTAATCTAATTCTTTTTTGTTGCCTCTTCATTCGCGAAATAACATAGTAATATAAATTTTGAAACAAAAACAAAAGGCTTAGATGCTTTACACTCACGCTAAAAAAAAAAAAAATTAATTGGTTAAAAAAAAGAAAAAAGTCGCCAAATTTAGGGGATTTTTTCCTTTAATGGCAACCTAGCCATTGTATTAAGTTATTCGTTTGGCGCAGTCTTGGAAATCGCGCCAACCAAACAGTCGCCAATCTTTTGTTTACATTTTAGCGTGAGTGTAACACATCTGTTCCAAACAAAAAATTAATTATATTTTGAAAATAATAACAGATTAATACAGGAACAATTGCAATTTAGTTGAAGTTATTACTTAAGTACAAAAAAAATCAGCTCACAATAAAATTTGCAAATGAAATTCCAAAATACTTATCAGTAAGATTGAGCCTGGAATTTTCAAGAAATAATTTTGGGTCTGCGAGCAACATTATGAAATCATTGACATCAACAGCAGATTCATCTACAGTTTCGGGAGAAATAAACTGATTTCCATTCAATTTGCATCTCATGAATCTTACTTGAATAGAATCATCAACAATTAGACTACAGTTATATTTATCAAAGGCAGTAAATACAAAACAAAATATTTCTTACTATGTTAAAAAAATTGTTATTTTTATTTGTTTACTTTATTTTACAGTTAATTCTACTTTAAAACAATCTTTCTAAGAAAACAATTATTACATATTTTGAACATTCTGCATTAGAGGAGCAGAGTGGATTGTGGACCACTGTGCCCCAGGAGTGGGTGGTCCACTGTACCACATGTTGAAGTTCAATAAATAATCATATTAATATTGTTTATAGCTTTCTTTTAAACATAATAACTTTAAAGTAAAATAAAAACAAGTATCTTAGCTTTTCAAAAAAGCTGTTTTATTTTATTTATCCTAACCTTTAATTACTAAAAAAATAAAAATATGATTATGAAAAATTTTACTTTTAGAAGCTCAAAACAACAAAGCAGGATAAAATAGTTCAATCTGAGCTAAACATACTTTCTGAAGGCTATAAATAATCATTGCAGTGCTGTTGTCTATTAGGATAGAAGAGAAGCTTAAAAAAAATTTAAATAAATAAAATATTAGGGGGTGGTCCACTGTGTCCATAGGTTCACTGTGTACCGGTCTCCCCTATATTAATGATAGGCTTAGTCAATAAAAAAAATGTTAAAGTAAGCCATAACATAAATTAGAAACATTGTATTTCATAATGAAAACATCGTATCTAATTTTATTTACATAAAAGTGAAAACTTACGTTATATAAATTCCCTATATAATATACCAAAGTTTCATCACAATTAAACGTATTTCAATCACACTGAAATAAAAAGTTTTAGTTATTAAATTTGTGTGAGGTGAATGATGGGAAAGTTTGATTTGGAGAGTTGGAAAATATAGCTAACAAGTAAAAAACCAATCTTCTATCGTCATCAGATATTTAAAAGACTTCTTTAAAAGATTCACTGATTATTTTTAACGATAAAACAGGTAATACTATTGACAATTATCTCACCATTTACGCCACTAAATCAAAAGACAATTTCTAAAAGGACAATCTAATCAAAATAAGTAAACAAACAATAAATAAATAAATAATAAAATACCTCATATGAGTGTTTGAACTTTGAAGGGGGGGGGGGGGGCTATGAGACCTATAGCGGCAGGGCTGTCGTCTCGAATGATCCAAACCATATGAGTGTTATTCTTACAAAAAC
This sequence comes from Maratus michaelseni, assembly GCA_963931845.1. Classification (NCBI taxonomy): domain Eukaryota; kingdom Metazoa; phylum Arthropoda; class Arachnida; order Araneae; family Salticidae; genus Maratus; species Maratus michaelseni. The sequence continues at coordinate 249,822,066 of OZ007599.1, forward strand.
AACATTCGCGACTCGTTGAAAACAAACAGATGATTGATTTGTTGATTAGAGGCTGTTTCAAATTAACTGATAAAAAAAAAAATCTGAATCTTTTTTTCCTTTAAAAAATGACAAATTAAATATATAAATAACAATTAAATTGTATATATATAATTATAAAATATTTCAATATTTTAATCAAGGAATCTAAATATTTTTCGACTTAATGAAGATTTTGAAATAAGAAATTCTTTATTATAACAAAAAAGAAAAATATACAAACAATAATTTAATTTAATACATATATATTACATATTAAAAATTGCATTAAAAACTGTTTTCGTATTTAAAAAAAAAAGAATCTAAATAGTTTTTTAGCGATATGGATATGCTTTAACGTTTAACTGTAACCGTAATAGGCAAGAGCTTCCTTATTGCGCAGTAATAAAAAGTAGTGAAAAGGCTGAAGATCTGTAATGTTAGTCTACCAGAAAAAGCATAAGAAAATAGTCCGATTTTAAAAGTGGATTATATTGAAAACAAGAGTTTTCCTACGTTAGCGCAATATCTTAAACGCTTCATCTAAAACTGATTAATATAATATATTAATTTTAAAAAAATCGTTCGATCCATTTTCGAGATAACAACTCTGTGCCCATTACACCATTACATTTTCCATTTTCGCTTAAAAATTGGTTTCCAGATCTCAAAATCTACTGCATGTAGAAATCTATAAATTTCAGGATAGAGTTAGGCCATAGATATAAGACTAATGTGAAAAAATCGAAACGGTATGCCTCATATTTACTGAGATATTAAATGTCGGCGTTTCGATTTTCCTTTGATGTCCTGCTAGCTGTATATATGAGAGTGACGGAATCTTCGGTTTTGGGCTTACGGTTTTCGGTTTTTCGCTGCGTCACTCAAGAGACTACCGTCTCTTATGATTTTCAATATTTGAATACTCAGACAGAATTACGAACACTTTTTTAAAAACCATTATTGTTGGCAATATGCCCAAGCAGGTGGGCATATTACCTACACGTATGTTCATATTATATTCATATAAATAAATTTCTCTAATTTATTTATTTATTTTATTTATTTATTTATTTATTTATGTACATAACCAGTTAAAAATTAATTACACTACTGGCGTTAAATAACAAATCAATAAGCTTTTAAAAATTTATATTACATACCAAGTAAACACAAGAGAAATCAAATATAATAATGTTAAAACAAATTAGATTACATAAAATGGAATGAAGGTTAGCTTCTACACAAGCAGTTTTACGCTTGCTGATGTCGATTATCCTGTTATGTCAAAAATCATTAAACTCTGAGTTTTTAAATTTTGCAATGAAAATGAAATAACCAACAATTTCTCATTTGAATTCTGACAGAGCAGCAAAGCTCAATGAATATATTTTTGATGATTGGTTTAGTAAATTACGAAAGGTTCTACTTAACAATATTCACATGACCTCCCCAGAACGAATATTTAATATGGACGAAAAAAGGGTGCCGTCTCTGTTTGCATAAAGATCTAACTGTTTACGTTGAAAAGGGCTCAAAAAGAGTGCATTTGGTTGCTAAAGAGCATGATGAAAGTGTTACAATTGTGTCTTTCGGCAGTGCAATTTGGGCTACTATTCCCCCTATGATTTTGTATAAAGGTAAAAGAATGGAACCAAATTGGGTAGATAAATTACCTGTAGGTTCTACATGTGAAATGACAGTAAAAAGAAGTATGACAACACAGATCTTTGTTAAATGGATCAGTCATTTTCAAATTTTAAACCACAAGGACGCTGTTTTCTCATCTTTGATGGGGTCAAGTCCCATCTTAATTCCTCAATTGCGGATGGGCTGCAAAAATGACATTATTCCACCTTGTTTACCTTCTAATACAACCCATGATCTGCAGCTTTTGGATAAATCCTGTTTTGGACCTTTTGAGCAATTCTGGGACCAAGAAGTTATTTTGTTTTTGGAACAAACCAACCATGACAACATTAGAAAGACTCGATTTGGAAGAATATTTTCTGCAGTTTGGGACAAAGATATGACACCTGCCAACGTTAAAGGTGGCTTCAAAGGGAAAGGTATCTATCCTTTCAACCCAAATGTAATCCCGGAGGAAGCTTTTGCTCCAAGTTCTGTTTCTGAAAACTCACCTCCAACAAGGAAGAGTGCCAAAAGTGGAAAAGAAATTTCTACCCCAGGGACATCTTTGGGAAAACAAGGTCGTCATACTCCTCTTCCGTCAAGTACTCCTGGATCTTCTTCATACTCCATCTGTGATTCTTCATCTGAATATAATGACAGAAATGGTGCCTCTGTTCATGACCCATCATTTAAAGAAATACTGCCATCATCATAGACAAAACGTAAAACAACTCATGTCATAAAACCTGAAATGAACTACCATGCTCTAATTTTGAAAAAAAGACCTCTTTCTTAAAGCTTCTCAAAGTAATACTGAAGACACTCAAACATCACAACAGCAATTTAAAAAAAGAAAAACGTCAGTCTCTGAAGAATAGTGGAAATACGTCCCGAGCAAAGAAAAGTGATAAAGACAGTTGGTTTTGCGGTATTTGCAACAAGGAAAAAAGTTGTGGATAGGAGATTCTGTATTGTGTGTCGTAATTATGTGCACAAGGAATGTGTCGGACTTACCAAGAAAGATAAGGAAGTTTTTACTTGCCCTATATGTGAAGTTAAAAACATTAAAATCATTTTTTACCGTAAAAATTTGAAATTGCTTAAAACTTTGCTTAACAATATTTTCAAAAAAATTTTCTTACTTATCTTTACATTATTTTTTGTAAAGTTTCAAAAATTAAATTTGGTTTTGTAAGAATTGATGTTTTTTATGCGTTAAATATGAATCTTTTCATTATATTTAACCTATCGGCATATTACCTTCATCAACGAGACCCAAAAAAAATTCCTCCAGGTTTAAATCTTAATTAATTTATATTTTTAATTATTTTCCAGTACTAAAAAGAGTCTGCTCTTTTAGACAATTTTTTTTTTAAATCAGTTTATCGCTAAAAAATATCTATACTTAATGTGACTATATTACCTGCAATTACCTTAATTAAAAGTGAAAGAATATGTTGACTAGGCAAATAAATACTTCGGAAATTAATTAAAAGTTTTAAAACGACGCAATATTACATGGTTTAGTGTTGTTTCAAATTATTTTACTCATTTCGTGTGCGGAATCGAATAAGACTGGTCCTATATTGATACGTCTAATCATTCTCGTGAAAATTTTAAACCCTGTAATGAAATCGGGGAATGACAAAAGGTGGTACGAATGCTACAATTGCAGATAACAGCAGCTGAAATAAATATATGTTTTACTTGAACGTATGTAGATGAGAAAAACTGCCAAGAAACTGCCTCTGTCGGAGGCTAACGGGAAGATTTTTTTGAAAGCTTCGACAATCAATTTTACTCGCTATTTTATAATGTCAATATTGTGTACTTTATTTTTTCATATGGTAATGAAATATTTGAATGGATGAATTGTGGCTTCTTGTTCTCTAAATAAGAGGTAAATACCCTCAAAGTTTCAAAATTTTATCTATGAAAATAAAAGTACCTGAAGAGGAACAAAATTGACCAATTTCCAAAAGTCTAAAAAACCCCAATTTTAGACCCCTTTGTACAGACGCAATTTTTTTTCATGAAAAATTCAAGCAGGGCTTTATTCTTCAACTATCAAACAACTATCAAAAATTTTACTTCTATAACTTGGGAAAAACATCTCTGAAATTGCATTTTCTTTTTTTCAAATGAAATTTTTCGAAAATTCTGGTGTGAATACATTTTTCACAGAAACACAATTACTTGCCCCTGAAAGGGTTAAAAGAGGAACGCCCTCTTCCAAAAAACAAAACGATCTTAAATTTAAATGTGTTTCTTGACGAAGATGAACTGTTAAGTATCGGTGGATGACTGAAGTTTTCTAATGTATCGGAATCTCAGAACCAGCAAATACTTTTACCAAAGTCTTACTATTTCACTAAACTGTTAATTGAATATTACCATAAAAAGTTTCTACATTTGAGAACTAACACTCTTTCTATTAAAAGTAAAAATTAAAATTAGATACTATCTTGCCAATGTCAAGTAAGAAGAAATATGAATACACGTATAACCTGTCTTCGAACAAATCGTCAGGCTATTCAACAAATGATGGTTGACTTCCCTCGAGACACAATTGCACCATCTAGACCATTTGAGAAGACTGGTGTGGATTTAGTTAACCCTATTATAACAAATCCTAACTTAAAACAATCAAAGATAATATTAAAGGCATACATTGCTATATTTATCTGCTTTTCTACCGAAGACGTTCTTTTAGATGATGTTTCAAATTTGACCACAGAGGCCTTTCCAGCCTGTTTAAGAGGATTTGTCTCACGACGACAGAATCCCTGTATTATATGGAACCATAATGCGACAAATTTTAAGGGTACATGTGCTCTTTTGAATTGTTTTTGTCAAATTTGTGCTTCGAATGAAGTTCAGAAATTTAGAGCTGAAGAAGGAATACAATGGAATTTCACACACCCTGCACCTCCACATTTCGGTGGACTATGGGAAGCGAATGTAAAAATAGTGAAGCGAATCCTATTGAAGATAACTAAATATCCCATCTTAAATTGTAACACTTGTGATGCAAACATATGCAAATGTGAATTCACGTCTGTTAATGCTCTTGGTCCACTGATATTAATGCTATACAATCACTAGCACCTGGTTAATTTCTTGTTGGAAGTTCTATTTTAGGTATTCCTGAAACTAATGCTGTTTTAGATTCTTTACCTTTTTTTCAGGTGGACAATTGTTCAAATTAAATAATTTCTAGCAGTGCAGGAGCCGTGAATACCTGAGTAAACTACAAGTCCACAATAAATGGGAAAAAGCTTTGCCAAATCTCGAATTTGTTCCGCTCGTGTTATTGAAGGATGGCAGTTACAAATCTCAAAGTTAAAAATTAGCCAGAATTCTGAAAACATATACAGGTGAGGATTGAATTTTCGCGTCATCGATTTTAAGACGTCCACAGGTAAATTATGTAGAAACATTACTAGAGCAGTGCCTCTGCCATTTTATGATAATGTCCGACATTCGGCAGCGCAAACAAAATATTCTGTCCTTGACATGCAAAGTCTTAAATGTTTTGCGTTGTTCCATGGCGTAATATGTATTTTCCATTTTATTAAATGTTTGTACTGTTAGAAGAGATTTATTGTTTGTAGAACAACATACTGAACCAAATCTCAGACTTTGATATAGATTCTAGACTAGTTTTTTACATAAATTTTAGAACATATAATAGAATATTCCATACCAGTCATATTATTAGTACGAAAAATAACTCCTGACATATTTGTTAGATTTCAGTAAATCTCAATTTTTACCTTTTAGCTGGCTAGTTTGAATTTTTCAAACTAAAAAGTAATATAGTATGCAACAAAAAAAAATGGCAAAATTTATTTTATACAAAAATCAAAATTGTAAATAAATATTGCAGTTACCATTTTGCTTTTTAATATTGAAACACACTACATAAGCAAACTTAATGACAGCCAACAGCACTTTTATTTTCGTGAAAGGTACAAAATTTTTTTATTTCAGACCTGAATACACTCAAATTAATAAAATAGACCCAACACAAATGGAAAAATTACTCGGGACCAGGGCTCGAACCTGGGTCTACAGCTTAACGTGCTGTTGTTCTAACTACTGAACAAACCCAGCCGATATCCTAGTTCGGCAATTTCTCACTATTAATTTGTGTTGGGGAATGTCACTGGCAAGCAAAGAGACAGCACTGGATGACGGAACAACGATGAATTACTATCCGGCTAATTTTTCACCCATGTTTCGTCTATTGTATTAATTTGTGTATTTTCAGGTCTGAAATAAAAATTGTTCTTTAAGTGTACCTTTAATAAATTCAGACGTTAATTTATGTGATTTAATAAATATATTTTTTGTTATAAAAGTATAATTACTATCAAAATGTTATGAAAATGGAAATTCAAAATAGACTCTATTTTTCTAAGCAAACCTTGTATTAGGCTTATATAAGAAAAGAAAAAGAGGTTAGTTTGAGGGGGATACCAATAGAACATGCAATTGAGTAATGGTAATTTTAAATAGGATGAAGAGAATTTTTTAAAGGATAGATCACGATTTAGAAACACCTTTCATGCTAATGATCGACATAAAAATTATTGCAAGGGTTGGAAATACAAACTTTGCTTTGATGGCTATTGGTAGAATTTTGAGAGATGCTTGTTATTTTAAATGGCTCTTCCTAAAACTACCAAACACTAAAATTTCTTGAGAATCATGGAATTAAACAATTTAATGGTCCCTATACTTCCTAAATTCAGTCGTATTAAAATTCAACGGGTTATTACTAAATATAACTAAATAGGATTTAAGCAGTAGGGTAGACCGGGGCACATTTACGCGGATTTTTTTCAATGAATTTTCTAATTTTTATGTTTTAACTTAGGAAATTTTAGACACTGTGGTTTTATAAAGCAGTTAATAAAGTCAAAATTTGTGTATTCAGTTGTGTCCTATTTGTGTTTTTAACCGTAAAAAAAAGTGTTTTTTAGGTCCAAGTCCCTTGCGTAAACGTGCCCCGGGAGCGGGGCACGTTTACGCATATTCTAAATGATACCAAAGAGTAAGTGAAATAAATATTTAATCAAATTGAGATGTTTTATTTATAACTTAATAATGTCTTACCATCTGTAAAATAAAGAAAATTTATTACAGGCTGAATAGTCTATAAAATTAAAGCTGAACAGGTATGAAGACAGAACTATATGATTGCAAGCTATAAAAGACGAATCTTTTACTCAATTAAACATTAAATGATGATTTGCAAAACTAAATAGCCTGGAAATACTAAAAAGGTTTGAGACAGTACGGAGCAAAAAAGCTTCAGGGGACGTTTACACAGTAAGAACGTGCGTAAAGGTGCCCCGATGTCAATGCGTAAACGTGCCCCGTCGCCATGTTTGGATTTATTTTTAACGTACAACGAAAATTAATAACATTTCTGTTCATACAAATACATTTCTCAAAAAAGGATAAAATTCTGCTAATGTTCATATATTTGTTTATCCTCTACAAAGTATTATTAGTTCACAATAAGTTCCAATAAGTTCAACACAAAATTTACTCACCTTTACAGAAAACATGTTATCCTTTCTGCAGGCTAGACCGAAGCTCGACTGACGCTCAAAATCTTGTGAGAATACCCGCTAGGGTCATGAATCTGTCATGACCGATGACGCGCCAGTTATAACTCGTTTCGGAAAAAGTGCACTGCGTAAACGTGCCCCATGCGTAAACGTGCCCCGGTCTACCCTACTATGTAATAGAAACTAATTGTTGTGAATTTATGGGATAATAAGTATTCATTATTTTTGGATTCTCTTTTTCATAGGTGTAAAAGAGTATTACAAGAGTATTTCCTAAAGTGTTGAAAAGAAAAAATATAAACGATTATATATTTCGTAAATTAGAGTTTAATGAACAAAATAATGTAAGCTATGTTATAATTAAATATTTTCGTAACATAGTTATGTATATTTATATGTTTGCCAATTTTTCTGCTGCCTATTTACTACCCCCCCCCCCACACACATAATAATAGGGATCAAAGGGTTAAAACAAAGTGATCAAAATTCTACGAAGAGGAATGCAGCAGTTTTCGAATACGAATAGTTTTCAAAATCTTTATGCTAGCAAGACAGTTTTTCACTCTTTCTAGCAAGTCAGAAGGCCAGACAGGCAGACAGATAAATATGAAAATCCGATGAAATTTAAACACTAATCCTCACTGACGTTTCGAGAAATATAACGATAAAAGAATACGTATATGCCTCTGTTAAAATTAATGTGGAAATATGAAGAGGATTCGGTAAATTTAACAGTTTCATAAACTGTTTCATAACAGTTTCATAAACTAAAAATATGAAAAGATGATAAAGATTTTCAGAATTTTTGAGCTTATGGAGAGAAAAAATATGGTACATAAAATTTTTCAAAATACTAATCTCATCGACAAAAAATTATTTTTGACATATTTTAAGTATTACAAAGTTAATATATTTGATATCCAAAATTATTAATTTAAATAGTAGAATAAAAACAAAAATATTAGAATTGATTTTAATCTTCTAAAAATGGAACGTTTGTATTCGATGATTGAAGAGGAATTCGATATGTAAAAGTGAAAATAGTATGGATAAATATTGTAAAAGTGTATTCTGTCGATAATAAAGTTGCAATAGATAAATGAAATCGAATATACAAATAAAAATCTTACGTGAAATATATGCAATGCACTTGAAATTATCTACTTCCGATAACTTTATTATTGTTTGGAGATGTGACTTTTTAAAGAGATGAACTAATCAGTGAAGCTTGCGTTATATTATACACAGATAAAGAGAACAAAGATTTGAATCTCAATAACAGTATAATAAAAATAGTAATATTTCAATTGATTTCTTTCTTCTAAAAATCATATTCGATCAATAAAGAAAAATTCACTATATAAAAGTAAAAATTGATTGGGTCTAGAGATCTAAAAGTAAACTGTATCGATAATAAATATTGCAACAGCAGTCAGAAATGTAAATTGTTTTTTTTTTTAATGCAATGCACCTGAAATCATGTATACTTCTGATTTTGTTATTACTATTTTCAAGATTTGAGACATCATCAGGCTAACTGCAAATTTGATTTGTCAAGTCAACAACCTTTGCATTATACCCGACAGAACAAGCCTGCAATCTTAATGCAAGTTTGAATCAAGCATTAAAGTTTGAACCTGTCAAGCTTCTTTTTAACTTAACATAGCAAACATATACATCTCGTGTGCGGTGTCAAACTTTTAGCAAGCTAGGCAAACAAGCATGAATCTAGTTTGCCATGTCAAGTTAAAACAATCTGGCCAAGTGTAAACTTGAATGCGTGATCTAAACTTGCATTAAGCTTGCAAGCTTAATCTGTGAAGTTTAACACTAGAACCGTGGGAAATTTTACTCACGTTTTATAAAAATATTTTACACCAGAATTTTTATTTAAAACTAGTTAATAAATTAGCTTATTTTTGTGCGGCTTCTCTTTAACTCATTTTATGAAGAAATTTCTGGTTCGAATCGACACTTATTCATTTGGAACGTGTCAAAATGACCCGTCATCGCGGTTCTAGTGTTAATGCAAGTTTGTTGTTAAAGCATGTTGGTCATTTGTAAACTTGAACGATTGAGCTTGATTTTCATCAAGCTTGCACTGTCAAGTTTAATGCAAGTTTCTTGAATTGACAAATCAAGCTTACAGCTATCATAATACAAGCTTTTCAACCATTTTTTTTTCAGATGTTTCTCTTTAGCTAACACATTCTCACAAATAATATTTCATAAATGTAAATATTAAATAAGAAAATCTTTTTACATTTTAAAATAATAATAATAAAATTAGAATTTTGAAAGTTACAAAAGTTTTTTCTTATCCAATGTTAACATTTATAAATTAATATTTGGGAGAATTTGTTAGCTAAACAGAAATATCTGAGAAAAATGGTTGAAAAGCTTGTATTATGATATTTGTAAGCTTGATTTGTCAAGTCATCAAACTTTCCCATGTAAACCAACTATAAAAGATACACACTTCATTTTCAATAACGAACATGCCATGGTAATCCCCAATAATGTATATAAATTACATGACAATCCAAATATATTTACGCGAGATAGAGTGCAGACAGACGGAAAGACAGATATGCTGTCAGACAAACCAAATGCATAAACACTTCTCAACTATGTTGAAAAGTGTTACAAAAGCACATAACACAATAAAAATCCGTTTTCAGCATTTGCTGTCCACATTTGGCAATGAGTGCCGATTTATTTCTGCAGCCTTGCATATGATGTATAAAATTTATACACACCTCTTAATACACACAAAATTAGTTAAATTTAAATATGCATACCACTGCTGAAAACGCACTTGCAGAAAGTATCGATCATAGTCAGTCCTGTAACTGAATTTTTTGTATGTTTCTGTAAATGAACATCTAACGCTATGCCCTCCATACTCTATAGAAAACATGTTGTAGTGGACCTCAATGATCCTTTTCAATTTCGTTATGTTTGAAGTATCGTAACATCATTGAAATGCACTGCAAACGATTTTCCCATTAGATCATAATATAATAGAAATATTTTGTGCTTCTGTAACCCGCTCAATGTCTTGTATGGCTAAAGAATACCGTGAATGGACCGTTGACGGTTAGAATAGTGCAGAGAGTGATAAGTCTCAATTACGACTGCGTCACACTGGGTTAGACTAAGAATATGGTGTCAGGTTCATAGAACCATAGATCTAGCATGCCAGGTTGGAAGTATATATGGTCATGGCGTCTTAGGGGTGACCGGAACTGTTTTCTCTTGGTAATGTTTGAGACAATGGTACTTGTATAAAGTATTCTCTTTGCCTGAAAGCATGTAGATATAATCTGAACTATCACTGTCCTCTCTCTTTTTGCTTTTCTTCCACCTGGGTAGAAAATAAATTTCAATCAGAATAACTGCTCCTGCCAAAGGTCCCGCAATCACTTGGTTCCAGGAGAATTCCACTGAAGTCGCCATACTAAAAGGACCATCAAGAATCTCCGATTTATATTCCTTTCAACACCATTGAGATATTCTTGAAAAGGGTGTGCCAGCACTTCATCCCACCCCGGTGTCTTTAACTCATTTATGGGAATTTCTAACAAATGTCTTAGTATATGTCTGACATGCCATAACTTCAAAACATTTCCGTAGACTCATATAAATCATTCCTCATCATGTGGCATTCGTTATCAAGGTAAGAGCAGCAGCAAATCTTTTCTACTCACGTGTCTCTAAATCAGTGGCACTTCAGTCTATTAAACTACAATAGCGTAGTTATACAACATCGCTCGTGCATGCGTTAGTCGCTAAGATGGTATAGTTCTTGACATGTATTTCATTTTTTTCTGTTTTAGAGGGATTGGTTACTTTTTTTTGCAATTTTAGCAGTCTCTTGATTATTTAATAAAATTCTACTAAAAACTATATAATGAAAATTCCAACAACCAATACAAAAATGCTTGAGGATAACGCCTTCTGTTTTTCATTAGAATGTTACTTTATATTTCTTAAAATGTTCTTGCAAAAATGAAATATCAATGTCTGTTACTTTGTGAATATATATATATATATATATATATATATATATATATATATATATATATACCCACACACACATATATATATATATATATATATATATATACAGGGTGATTATTAAAAAAACTATCCCGATATATGAGTCTCTAACTGTCATACCGTTCACAGAAACTGAATGATATTCTGGCCTAAAGTATTTTAAGGTATGCGCTCAAGAATCATGTGAAAAACAACAGTTAAATTCTATCAGTTACGGTTACAGTGACAAAATTTCGAAAATTTCAAATATCAACACCTATTTTTTTTTTTATTGGAATGTGATCTTCACAGTGAAAAACCATAAAAAGCGTTGGAACGGTACCTGTAGCACGAAAATCGCCGGCGCTAGACAGACTAAGAAGAAAAGTGAAAACAACCAATAAAGGACAGAGAAGCAACAGAAAGTAAAACATTTTATTGTTCAGTGCTATCCACCATCTGCCGCATGTAAAGTGTCGTCGTGTGTGAAATGGAAAATGTATGAAACACGATAAAATGTTTTGTTTTCTGCCGCTATTATTGGCGTTTATTACGTCCCGCCAGAAACATAACTATAACAGTAACATACAAAACCATTGACAAAGAATTGTGAAGCGAGTCGTACTGGTATGTTTTAAATTTTCAGAGTTTTACCTTCCCGAGAATATTCAGTTATCAGGTTACACGGACGAGGTATTCGGAACGGCTATTGTCCGAAGATGGTGAACGCGTAACGAATGTGAAGTCAAGTGAATGTGTAACCTTTTTGCTTATGTATTTTTGGCATTAACCCCTTAATCGTCGCGCCCGAAAAGCGTAGGCTACTTTTTTAAAATTCAAATTGCTTGATTGCCACCAATTTTTTTTTAAATAGAAACATTCACATTACTTAATGGCAGATAAAATAAAGCGAGCTTAAAGCCAATAACACTATTTTAAAAAACTGGTGGGAATCAAACAATCTGAATTTTAAAAAAGTTGCTTACACTGCCCGTGAATGTATCGGGCGCGACCATTAAGGGGTTAAATACCAGTGTTTGGCGACAGTTATTTTTTACAGAAAGTGATCGACGGGAAAATAGTACCAAAATTTCCAATGAATTCGAGCTATAGTATATAAAATAGAGTGATACGAGATTATTTTTATCAAAAAGTTCTTTTTAAAAAACCGCATGGTTACTTACATTTGAGCATATGGTGCACTCGGCCTATGGCGAGTTGCCGATTCTGGCGCTTTTATTTGTATAAAAGTACACATTAGGCGACTCGGTTTCGGAATATGTCAGTATTGTCTTGCGAGCTAACCTATGTGACTGAATGTGAATACTTTTCTGTCCCATTTTAAATTTCAAAAACTGTGAAAAGTATCGTTGAAATTGGAGTATCCTTTAGTAGTTTACAAATTTATGATAATTATGATTAGATGTAAATTTTCGATTTTGAACCCATGTTTTGAGCACGATTCTTGTAAGATTTTTTGATGACCAAGTGCGGCCATCGTGGAACATCCTGTTGGAGTGAATTACCTATTTTATTTTATTTTGAAGATTATATAATAAAGGGTGAGAGGAGTATGTCCATTAGTAAGTTTTAAAAGCCTTGATTTACGTGAATAAAGTTATTTTTTAGGTTTCATGAGACTTCATTTAAGATATACATTTTGAAAATCATTTGATATATGTAAAGTGGTAGTTGCATGTGCAATTTACAGTTATTAGCGTTTTAACTTAAGAAACGAAATAAGTCGAACTATCCGTTCTGCCAAATTTAATTAGGGAGTGAGAAAACTTTTTAACGTTAGTCTCTTTTGACGTCACAATTTGCAATTTCCTTGTTGCGTTAAATGAACTGTTTGTTAATACTTTAACCCCTTCTCAACATTCATAAAATTTTTAATCTTTTATCACCGATATTTTTAAATAGAAATGTCTGGTTAGTTTAATTTCAGAAATGTTGTAATTTGAATAAGGAAAAATTTACCATGCCAAATTACTGGTGGGAATAATCAACGATTCTGAGCACTTTATCCGTCCCGCATACGGCCTATCGCGAAGAGGTTGAAATAGAATGGATCTTCATTTTCTGCTAAAACATGGAAGAACGGGCCTGCATCCCCTTTACAGGTTGCGACACAGTTGTGTTTACAAATAAGTAGGTTCATATTTCCATTTTTAAGTAATTTTTTAATAATGTAAAATCTATAGAATACATATTTTTTAATAACTAGTATACGTGAGATAATTTAACACACAACGTGTGCTTTGCGCACGAAAGTAGCAAGAAAATTAACACACATATCAATAAAAATACATTAAAATAAATGCTCTTGAAAGGAAAAACACCTTAAAAATAAAAATATGATTAAAATAAATATTATTTACTTTATTTAATAAATTTTGCATGCATTAATTACTAAATAATACATTTATATTAAAATTTTAACAATTCAGTTAAAACTATTTTCATGGAAAATGGCTCCAGATGTCTTTTACCTAAAACTTTACTAAATCAGCGAAATAATCGTGTTCCATTTTAGCATGCAATGTTTCTAAAATATTACAAAGCTAAAATCAATAGACTAAATGTTTTGTCATGAATAATATTACGTGCAGAAATGAGTACGTGCAACGGGAGTATTGCGTGCAAAGATATATTGCATACACAGAGGAATAAAACTGTATAAAAATAAATATACTTTTAGAAAAATCACCCGAGACAAGTATAGAATTTAACTAAGTTAATGCAGTTATTTTCTTTGCTTAATTCATCATATATTGCATGCATTTACCTACTAAATATTAGAGTTATAATGAAATTATAATCGTTTATTCAAAAGGGTTTATATTAAGAATAAACTCCGCTGACGTTTATCTCTTTGAAGGGTGGTAAGGTATTTTTTTTCAAACTAATATTAATCAAGATTTTTACCAGAATTTTTGAAAAAAAATTTACTTTTTTGACTTTTGTGGAAAAAGCTGTAAAATTGTAATTTTTTATTTTCAAATATTTTTTCCGGAAATTAAAGTGTAAATGCAATTTTAAAGAAGCACAATTATTTGTGCCTCAAAGAGTTAAATAAAATTGCATTAAATCAACGTAATTATTCTTTTCTATGTTAGACTGAAACGTTTCTAAAATTTTACAAAATTAAATCAATACAACTAAATATTTTGTCCAGAATAATATTACGTGCAAGAATTAATATGAGTGAGTATTGCGTGCAAAAGTATTTGGCATACACAGAGGGAATAAAAATGTACAAAGATAAATACGCGTGGGATCAAAAATCATTTGAAAATGAAAGCGTAGAGTTTATCTATGAGAATATTTCTGTTTTTCCTTTACTTCATTAAATGAATTTCACTCAACATCATTAGAGGAAAATGAAAAGACGATGAATCTATCGATTTTATATGCATTTCTGGTATGTAGTATATTATCGATTACTGTATTTAAAATCATTTCTGAATTTAAAACATTTCAATATAAGTACCGAAATTATTTTTAGAATTGCATAGAAATGCTTTAATGGAATTTAATGGGTTTTGAAAATAATTTAGAAAATGCAAAATTATACTATGTATTTAAAATATGTTCTCCTAAGATTAGAAAATGTTTTAATAACTTATGCAAGATTCATAAAGTATCTATTTTGTTGTAAAGTATAAAATCTTATTTTCCGTTTAGATGTAACGATATTTACACAAATTAACTAACAGCAAAAATTTTTTGTACTCACAATACTGTGAAACCGTTTAAGTAAAGGAACGACACGTATGTTCCTTATAAGTGAAAAGTGAAGTGAATGTTTTGGTTGACCATAGAAACAGCGTTTGTCCAGGAGTTATTTTCCTCTTTCTAAAAATCTTGAATTTTGTACATGTATTGTTTTTGTCGGAGCCCCTCAATTATCTACTGTCTTTCATTTAATATGCTTTATTTATCTCAGGTGATAAACAATCTCCTGTTGGATTTTAGCGACAAATGATTAACCCCTTGGGGACGAGCGACACGTATACGTGACGCATAAGATGCTCAGAATCTTCGATCATTCCCACCAGTTACTTTTTATTGCAAGCTTTGCAGCGTGACAGCATTTTTAATGACAGCATTTCTGCGATTCAATTAGGCAAAAATTTCTGTTTTGAGAAACCGGTGGTAAAAGATTAAAAATTCTGTAAAGGACTTTCGTCGCAAAGGATTTAATGAAGCCAAACTATTTTTAAATATACAACTGGTTTCTTTTTTCATAACAGATGTTTTACTTCTATTTTCTTATGAAAAATCCTGCTTGAACTGCTCTAGTATGGTTCCAATAATTTGTTTTTCGTGGATAAAACTTTAAAAACAATTTCAAATATATTTATACGAAAAAGTAAAAACTATTCTTAATTAATATTTATATTTTAATTGATTTTATTTTCGAAATAAAAAATCACTATAGTGTGAAACCCCCAGTTATTGACACCTAACCAGTAACTGACACTTGAGCAAAAATCTAACTCAAATAAGAGTTTAGTTGTAAAATTCTGCAAAGTAATGTCATCTAGTGATAAATGAGACACGTATTTTCAGTTTGGAGTCAATTTATTCACCACTAGAGGGCAAAGAATATATTCAATGAAGAAGAAACTTTTGAGAATACAAAAAGTGCCATTTTGAAGCAATCCTCTTATTTCTAAAATTAAGAAAGTGTTTTTCTAATCTATTTGTAATGCAAACATCCTGAACTTTTTTCTTAAAGTTATACTAGTATAAATTAGTTTAAAGATGCATGTGATATATTAAGGCTATTTTTTAGGGTTTATAGTTATTTAATTTAGCTTAATGGGGGAGTCAATTATTGGTTCCTAGAACTTCATTTCACCTGTCTGTGACAGACGTGTTAGTTATTGGTTATATTTAAAAAAGTAGAAATATATTATTTGAACTGTTTAAAAATGCATAATAATAAATTAGATTTATCTTGTAGTAAACACCATTGAAATTTAAGTTGTTTTACCAGTATCTGACACCAGATATCAGTTACTTTGTTCATAAATGTCAGTTATTGGATATCTGCATTTATAATAATGCTCTGCTCCACAGAAACAGAAGCTAGTATTTTAACAAGGTTGAATTAATTGTCTTTACTGCTGAGTAAACAAAAATAAAAATAACTCAAATTTTGGACTTTATAGAAAGTGTTCCTAATTCTTTCTCCATCTTAAATTTTCCATTTATACATTATTTGAAGTGTGGAAATTTACTAAAGAGGCAAATAACTTCAACAAACAAATTTATATTATTAGAAATTTAGTTGTTCTTTCTTCGATTTTTGCTTCATATACTTTTAACTCTGTAGCAAAAGCGTAAATGACTACAGTGGAACGATGAACATGTACGAATGAATGTCGTTATATCATATTTTCTAGTGAATTAGATGTATGTATACAGCATCATGATGACCGTATTCTCATGTGCAGGTATGGGTAATAGCAACCAAAATGTTGTTGAATGTTGCATTTGTCAACATCATGCCGTTCCATCTACTGAACTTATTGTATACTATGCTTTTAGGTACATATCTCTGGATTACCTCTTGCATTGCAAACTACTCACCGTGGCATTACAGGTTTATTACATCCCATGGTTGTACCATATCTTCTCGGGCCTCTATGACACCACATTCTCATAAAACTATGTAAATGTACTGTAATTCACATACACTGTCTAGTATTTGTTCAACTGTCAAATTTATTTTTGAGAAAGAATACACCAAGTTTTACTAACCATTGTGTTTCTAGTCGACAGCTAATGTTCTTCAAACACTGGGAAAAATGCATTTTTAACATTTCATCAACTTTATTTGTATATTTTAAAGACACTATAGCGAGCACGTGGGCTTATCGTCACATGGTTACCAATATTATTTCTATGCTTTGCTTCCAAGTTTATGTTTCCCTTTCACTGAAAAATATTTAAGAATATTAAGGCAGTTAAATTAATAACAATATTAAGCAATGTTTATAAAGAAGTATTGAAAGATTTCTAATAATTTTCCACGATGTCTGTCATCTTGTTCTGAAGATATCATTGAAGGGCCCGTCAAGGGCGGTTGTCTTTGTTGTTGTGTTGTGTTGTGGCTTATCCCCCAACTGTCTGACGAAGTCAAACAAGATCCAATAGACCGTTAATCTTCAGAAAATCAAGAACCAGAAGGGGGAAGAATATAAGTCCTCCCTGGAAAGACCCAAGCAGTCCAGGATGTGTTCTGAAAAGGCCTGTTGAGCTTGACATTTAGAGCAGACTTCAAAGATCTTTCTGCCTTCAAAGAACGATCGACTTTTCGTGTGTCCACTTGCCAATCTTGAAATTGTCGTTCGAAAGGCTCTGTCACAGTTGATAGCGAACGAAGAATCCGGCTCTTTGCCCGCGTACCAGTGGTGGCTGGGAGGGACCTTCCACTACTTTGAAATTTCAGATTTAACTCTAGGTTGATGCTTTGAGTCTGAAGGGCTGAAGAGGAAGATATAGATTGACAGCAACCCTACTTGGCCAAGCTATCATCTTGCTCATTGCCATAAATGTCTACGTGGAATGGAATCCACTGAAAATAAACATCATGGAGCATTGAAATAATTTTAAGTTTAAGAAGGATGGATATACTAGTTTTATTTCCAACTGTAATACAATTGCGAAGGTGTTGAAGGGAGCTGCGACTGTCTGAAAGAATCCAGAGGTCTCCGAAGTACCGCTCGCTGAGAATAGCTTCAATTGTAATAGAAGACTGAAGAGAAATCAGGGTTACGGAGACTGATGGGCAAATTGTTTCCTGGTTTTTCAATGTACATTCTACTACCAGGGTGGTCGTCCAGTTTACTGCCATCCGTATATAATTTTATGGGGATATCATTTTATGGGGATTATCAGGGATATCATTTATAACGTCTAATGCCAACTGCCTGAGATGAGCTGGTATAAGGTCCTTCTTAGTGACCGGAGCAGAAAAGCCGAAGTGGAAATGGACTTTAGGGAGTCCCCCTGAGGGACTCAGAAAAGATTTTAAGGAGTGGGGCTCAACCCCACTATAAGGCAAGTGCAGGAGTTCAACATGGCTGAATGGGCGGTTTTTCTTCAGTCGCTGATTATTACGCCAGTTGCTTAGGTAAAGAGAGGTTTTGTTATGTTGAATGGCTGTCCATATACCAATCTGACTGGAAAATTTCGTTGCTATAAAATTTGAAATATTCTCTACCAAGGTTTCAAAAGACCTATTTATGTACCTCTCAAAACGTACTATAATGTAAAAAAAGACAAATGTTTCGTATTATTTTCCTATTCTAGGAAAATATAATATACTCACGAACGATAATATGTAATAACTTCCTCCGAGTTACCCATGATTCCGAAAATCATTCTTCATCATTACAGACGTCAGAAACGATATGTTTTTGAGATTTATAGAAGCATTTGTAAAACCAAAGTTTCTTTTGCTGCCACTGATTTTCGTCCTTGTAGTTTTTATAGTGTATTAATCAGTTTTTTTTATATAGCAATCAGTTTTTATATCGGTTTATATCGTTTTTTAGGATGCTATTAATTCTCAAGTAAACATTTACATGTTCAACAAACATGTTTTACAGAGAAACATGAAACATTAACACCATTTACATTAAACCTAAAGTTAATATCTTTTTCTCACTCCAGCATGTAAAAATTCAGTTTGCAGGCAAAAATGTTTACTTGAGTACTGATTCATACGCTATAAAAAATCTACTCAGACATGTTTTTGAAAATCAGCGGCAGCAAAAGAAACTTTGTATTTATAAATGCTTCTTTAAATCTACAAAATGTAATGGTTTCTGAGGTGTCTAACGATAAAGAATGCTTTTCAGAATGTGGGTAAAGGTTTTCGTTCGTGGTTATATTATATTTTCCTAAATTAAGTCTTTTTTATAGTATAGAGTTCAACTTCTGGTGGAAATTCTCACTTTTCCTCTATCATTCTGCAAAGTTATTATGGTAAAAGAAAGATGTTTCTAGTTTAAGAAACGGAATTTTGTTGTCTGTTGGGGAAGATAAATTACAGAGGACCATCCCTTCAAATTGCCTTTATTTTACATTGTTTTATTTTCGTATTATTACTTATAATGAAAGTATAGTAATGAAAATTTTCAATCTTAAATCCTACGGTCGAAGCAGAATTTTATTTTATTTTAGAAGAAGCTTTGTTTATTGCTACGAAAGTAACATTTTGCTGTATGTAGGGAGATAGAGTATGTTGGGACTGTAAGGTTTTACTTCTTTAGAATTTAAAATTTTAGTTAATAAGATTCGAAATTTAGAAGAAAAAATCAGTTCAAGTTTAAACAAAGGCCACTCATTTATTGGTAAATGTATGCAAAATTTGCGGTTTTATATCAAATAAATATTTTGGAACATTTTCTTATTTCATGTATACAGAGGGTATACATTTGATCACCTCAAAATAGGGTAGAGTGGACCACCGTTTTATACAGACTTAATAGTGAAATTTGCAATTTGAAATTCTTAAAGAGTTACATCGTTTCCTTTTTTCATTTAAAATAAAAAAAATGCAGTTAACAAAATGTTCTAGTGTATTTTGTTATGAAATATTTAAAATAAATTACTTTGTGCTCAGTTAAATGTTAATATATTGAAGAATATGGCCACTAAATCATAGTGATAAAAAAAAATTTTGGAAGTTTATTAGCTCATTTTCTTTATCTTCTTGTATTTCGAGAAAATACCAATTATACCACTTAAGAGATAAATAGCTAAGTATAACTGTGTACTTTTTAATTTGCTGTAACTCAAGATGTTGCAAAAAACATTTCTCTTGAAATTATGTCATTTATATAATGTTTTACCCATTTTAAATAATTTTCATTTAAAATTAAATATCTAATTAAAATTTTGATAGATATATTTATGCATACAGTGTAATTAGCAAAAAATGTCTTTTGTTTTTATGCAAGTAAAATCAATTTATTGTTTTGTTCTGCGCATTGAAAAATATGGCTAAAGATTTCTAATAAAGTACTTTGCTCTTTAAAATGTATTAATATTGTAATTTATCTTTCACTATGTTCCATTTGGTGTCCCACTGCACCCTCGACATGGTATACAGTGGGACACATTTTTAAACCTTAAAAAGTACATTTTCTTTTAAAAATTATTACGACTTATGCTTTGAAAAAAAGTAATAATTGAAGATAGGGAACTATGGTACATTCAGGTATATTCATGTTACAAATTTCAAAAGAAAAAAAATTAAATTTTCAAAAGCGGACCACTGTACCCCATCTTCCTCTAATATCGGCATAAACCTTTTGTGTCACTCATTGTAGATAAAATATGAACTACTGGTCACATAAATAATATGTAATATCCCATGACCTATGAGTGCCAGGATTTTAAAGGATTTATCATTTTCGGGATAATCAAGTTAATTCTTTGTTTAATTAAAATTTCTGCAGAAAATAGAAAACTATGTTTATATAATAATTTAAATAGAACAGAATACTTTTTGGTTATTCAGTAAAATTTATCACATACATGTGCTGTGATAAAGATGTGGGACTATTTTTTCCAAGCGCAGAAAAGAAGGTAAATGTACAATTTTCTTTTTTATTTATACACCCAGAAAAAGGAATTGATTAAAACTACAAAACATATTTTGTTGAATACATTTTGGTTGTTTTAGCAAAATTCAAGTAAAATTGAATCATTTTACTTGAATTAACAAAACATTTTTTGCTGACGATACATTTTTTTTTTTGGAATTGCAAAAAAAAATTTCTTTTTGTTGATCTAAACAAAATTTCCATTGACCTATATTTAAACAAAAAGTTTTGTTGGGTCAACCAAATTTTTGCTGATTCAACAAAACTTTTTTCTGGGTGCATATAATTAAAAGTATGGTAAAACCGTATAGCCTGGAGAAAACCAGATATATCAGCTTGACTGAATATGGGCAGCCCTGTAGTAGCTAATTGTTGAAATATTTATCTTTAGTCAAGACAAATCCGCAGCCATTGAGGTATCTCCGTAGGGGAAGATCGAGTAGCCCCGAACACTAGGATAAATTGCAAATAAAAACAAATGAATGAAATTTATACTTAATTTATACTTCTTTATTTTATACTTAATTTTATTTTTTATACATTATTTATTTTATACTTAATTTTATTTTTTATACATTATTTATTTTATATATTACTTTATTTTATACTAAATTACGAACTTCTTTAATGATTTTAATTAAACATTGCTAATAATATCGAATTATTCAACGAAATATACTAAAAATAGTTTGGCCTTATTTTTTTGACGTCACAAGAAACGGCGGGTAGCCCCGGACATATTAATCAATGGTGTCCCAAACGTTTTCTGGCCTTTCAAACATCACAATTATAATAAAAATCCGATGCATCTATATAAACACAATCTTCATAGGCCCAGTCTTTGCATTCCTGGCACTGAATCCAGTCTTCTTCAAATGTTTCTCCGCATATGATGAATTCTGTCTCGTTTTGTCGAAATTTTATTGACGAAAACAAAACACTCACTCACGATGAACTTACTCGGCGCCCACATCGCAATTAAACTGTATTTGTTTCGACTCTAGACGACGTTCATTTACAATAACTCTATCTACGCAACACTTTGAATTTCTTAGAAATTGAAATGTCCGCCGTTACCCTCCTTCCGCGGCTACCCGACTTTCCCCTACTTGTATTTGTTTAGTTTCAGTGTAGGAAACGTTCTTTTTTTATATTTTGTTATAATATTGGTCAAATGTCTTAAATATGGACATATTTAAAGTTATTGGAAGTTTTTATAATATTCCATGTAGCATATTTAATAAAGAATTATATCCCTTAATGAAACTGTTACCAGCATTTGTAGGTACAATTTTGTGACTTGCTTTGCCACATTCATTTTCTTGGAGTAAAACCGGATATCCTAAATGGGATAAAAAAGAAAATTGAAAAATATTTATTGAAGAAGTCGGAAAGAATGTTTCAAGAAAAGGAAGTCAAAACTACATGAACAAGAGAAACTATGATTTTAATAATGTTGATATAGAGGTGACCTCCTTTTCTACAATTTCTCAAAATGTAATGAAGTTAATTATTCTTTTGCTTTTAAATATAAAATCGTTAGGCATTTAATTGAAATTTTATTAGTATTGTTCTTCAGTTAAAGTTGTAAAATAAAATGGTGTGCTCTTTTTAAAAGAAAGCCTAAACTTTTACATTTCCTTTACGATTAACATATCCATGCGGTATACTGTATTACTCTACCGGTAGAGTAAGAGCAGATGATTTCTCGTTTTATAATAATCACATATTAATAAAAATGTGATGAGTTAATCATATATTTAAAACGATATTATGGTATAAACATAAGTGGAGATTATGTACGCAAAGTTATATTAAATTCTGTTGGAAATTCTGGATTCAAGAAGCAACTAATAATAAGTTATGCGGTTTTATCGTGCTTTCCCTTACTACCCCGAGGGAGTAAAATAACCTAAGGACTTTCTTTGATATTTTCTTGAGAATTCAAATAAAATGAAATAAAATCTCAACTCTCTTTAAAATGAGATTCTGGGAAATCATAAATGCTATATATATTCTTAGAGAAAAAAAATTGTTACGTTCATCTCATTTCTTAATGTTTGTATAAAAATATTTTTAGTATTTTCGGTGCATATGGAATCTGCTATTTCATATTTCATATTTTTATTGACTTCGAATGCACATTCTAAATTATCCATCTGTGCCATAAAAATATATTTAGCAAAGCGCTTAAATATTTTTGATTAAATACCTTAGGATAAATGATATTATAGTAACATTAATTAAAATATTAAGAAATTTAAATTTGAAAAAAATACTGTAATATACCTAAATAATAATTTAAAAAAAATTCTTTAAAAGAAAAGAATATAGCATCGGCATTTCAAAAATATTGATTTCTCTTTATTTAAATTCACTTGAATAATTCAGATTGAAACTAACAAAATACATAATAAATAAAAAAGAGAAAGGAAACATTCTTTTGTATTAAGAATGGCAGTTATTGCATGGTTACTTGTATTTTTTTATTTTTTTTTCTTTAGAATGAATGTAAAGATTTAATAAATTTAAACCTTTTTAATGAACTTTTTTCTCTTAAGAAATAAGATATAAATAAGTAGGTAAGTGTGATCGAAGATCGCTCAAAGGGTTTCGTTTAATATTCCTTTCAAAACACTTTATCATTTTTTTAATAAATCCAAGTAAATTTCATTTAGCAACAACAACAAAAAAAGTAATGTTTTTTATAATGTAAAAATTTACCGGTCTGTTTTTTCATTTTTTCGAATATCTAAAACAGCCCGATAACGGGCAAAGCCCATTATTATATTCTGTCATAATAATATCTGTCATGCGGACTAAATGCGATATATAAAAAAATAATTTCAAAATTAAACATGTTGTACACCTTCAAAATTTTAAAATATGCGAATATTTCCATAATCGGATTTTTATCATGTTTCAAAATGTTTCTCAAACTCATATATTTACTATTCTCTATATTACTCATATTTATACTCGCTTTGTATTATTCTCAAACATTTGAAAAATTCGTTAAACTTCCAATATGGCGTCAGATTTTCTTTTTAATTCTCTAATGACGTGATATTAATCTGCTTTGTGTACATACACTTACTCATACTCCTTGTATTATTGAGAAATCTTTGAAAATTTCCGTTTTACTACCACTATGACGTCAATCATTTTTATTTCATATTAATATTTTTTTCAGTTGGTGAAACTTTTATATTTCATTTTTCACGTGGAAATCGTTCAATAGAAAATTAATTATTATAGAAAGAATTTGATTGTGGATTTTTAATTTTTGGCAACTGCTTTAACGAAAAATGTTTAAATTTAATAGGAAAACGCTGTTAGAATTTTGTTTTTTTATCTCTATTTATTAAAATAATACGATTTTTTTAAATTTTAATATTTTGAGCTTCATAGCTGGTATTCACAAAGTTATATACACAAAGTTTCAACTCTGTAAGTTACATAGTTTCTGAGAATGGCTCTGTGACGGACAGACAACGGAGCGGGAGTAATAAGGTTTCGTGAGAAGAACGAAACCCTAAAAATGATTGTGTAAACTTTAAAAAAAAACTTTGACACGTAGATGCCACGCTATTTATATTTATGAACACAAGACAATTGAAATGTACAGATGAGTATATTTAATATTGTTTAAAAAATAATCTATATTATAAAGAAATTGTAGTTAGCGCGCGATAGAAAAGTAACAGAAAAGCTAACATTGAATAAAACAAAAAGTAAAGCCATAATAGACTCGATGTGGTTCTCATAGAAACGCACAAAAGGTATGGAATATTGTTTTCAGAGAATTTTGCTGTCAGTATAGTTAAATTTTCCACCTGCAAGTGGCGCCTCAGTTGTGTTAGTTCGAACCGTTTCCAAAAGTGAAAGTAGTCTCATAAAAAAAACTGCAATCAAAATTGAAAAAGGAAGACCTACCCCGGTTAGTGATCGACCTCAGGTATCCTATGCATAAAATAATTTTAAAATATTAAAATTCTTTTTAAAATAAAAAAACGAATTTCTTTGCGTGACTAGTTTGTCTTAAGAGGTGTTAGAGTGCACTGCAAAAAACTTTTTTATATAGGAAATTAGGGTCGCAATCTACTCATTCTGTCAAAAATACAGGGTGCTTCATTTCAGTCTGAGATCAGAGTTTCGGCGATAAACTTTAACAATAATAAATATATTTTAACAATATTTACAACAGACTTTACGTGTTGTGTGTAAAATGCGATGAAACCACGTAAAGTGGTAGAAGTGCACAGTAATTTCATCGTTGCACCGCATGTTCTGTCAATTGTATTCTGAAAAGTCGATCGTCTAATTTCGTACTGAGTGTTTACAGATAACGGGTATTTTCACCACATCTCGTTAGGGCGCCTCTATATGAGAGTGGCGACATACGGGATATAAAACTTGATTGGTTGAGAGGACTTTGAACAAAAATTTGGCAAAAATTTTGGCAAACATTGCCATTATCGTCAAGCTAATGTTTGTTAAATTTTTCACTCGTCTAATCGATCTCGTCCAGGCGAGTATTGCCAAGTTCAGTTATGTAGGTTTGCCCTAGTTTAGACCAAAAACGTCAACTGAGCATAGTCTGAGCATGCGCCACCTTCATATAGACACTAGATCTCGTGATATTGACTCATTGAAGGTGGTGGAAGTTACAACCATTCGCACCTAATCAGTGCTAATTTAGATAATCCACATTTCAGAATACAGTTTATTTTACATATCTTGCACCAACCAAATTAATGTGTACTGTAGGGGGCAAAATTGTTTGTTGTAGTGTTCTCTACTACTTTTTAAAGTTTGTAAACGTTATACTGAAACACCCTGTATATTTCTTAAATTTTCTATTTACTTGAAATTTTATTAAACAGTTCCAGATATAAATTAAAGCTGCGCTACGTTTTCAAAGTTATATAATTTTAAGAAAACATAACAATTAAGATAATATAACTTGTAAACCATTTCTGTCTAGGCTTCGTACTTCACGCTAAGACAACCACAGAATAATATAATTTTTAGTTCAAAATTGAACTCGATATTATTCTTTAACATATACATGAAGGAAACTTGTGGTCAATTGAATTTGTACTGGATTTTGTCACTTTTAACATATTTAATCTCTCTATAAGCGACTATTTTTGGCAATATATTATATACAGGGTAGCCCAAAACCTGCCTACTAAAATTAAATCTCAATACGTCTGTATTTGAGGTAATTATTTTATGTGTTCATTACATCACGGTAATTTGATTAACATACTTTTCTTTTTATGTTTTCGCAGAATTAACCTTTCCAAGAGTACGTTTTATCGTTGCATCCAGTATTGTGGAATGTGTATTTTCTTGAAAAAAGTTCATGTTGCGCAACAACCGGCAAATTTTTTAAATGCATTATCCTTACATGCTAAACATGTTCAAAAATTATTTTAAGATATTGCCAATTGATTGTACTAGACCCCTGATAATCCTCCTGTACAACGTATAGATGAGTTTTTATTCCTCATGTATTAAAGAATGAAGACGTATATATACGGGAATACTCGTTAGGTCACAGAGGGAAAAATTTATATATCCAGGTGTATTACTGTAAAGGTTAAAAGAATCATCAACTACACCATCGAGCAACGCGTTTTCGTCATCAAATAATGCATTAAGATCACCAGAAATCCGAAGAAGTGAGACTGGCTTTGAAAATGAAGTTTGGAGTGAAAGATGAACCAGATAGACACATATTAACTAAGATAGTAAACAAATTCAAGAGAACAGACTCAGTTCTGGAGGATCATGGGTCTGGAAGAAGGATATCCACATAGAGATGCCAGGATAACATTTCTAGAGTTCAAGAAACCTTTGGAAGAAGGTCAATAAAGTCCGCGAAAAATGATCTCAGGCGTTGCATATTGCACGTAGCAGTTTGAAAGGCATTCTGAAGTTAGATCTTCATTTGTTTCCCTACAAAATCCGGACCCAACAGCAGAACACAAGAGAAAGCAATTGCTATTTGTGTAGACAATGCTCACCAAACTCCAGGAAGATGAATCGTGTCTCATCTAGTTTAAAGAAGAAACACATTTTCGTTTGGATGGTTTTGTGAAGCTGTAGAAGTGTCGGATATGGCGATCAGAGAATCCACATGTTGCACCTGCTTCACGCTTGCACTAGAAGAGTGTAATTGCGTGTTGTGCTCTTTCTGTATATGAAATTATTAATAGTATGATCACACCACATATTATAGTAAAATTCACTTAAATGAAAACTGTGTAAAACAATTAAAAACGCATTTTCAAGAATTCCTGTTGACAGAAATTCAGTTATTCAAATTACTTTGTGTAACCTTGTGTATGATCATCATAATTTTATACACCAAATGATATATTAAACATTAGTTAAGCTTTGAAAACCTATAAAACATTTGAAACGCTCTTCTAGCAATTATCGCTTTTAGACGATAATGTAGTGAAAACTAGGGATGTTTGACAATACGGGGAATTTACCCACGATTTTTAATTTATTTTAAAATTATTTTTTGATGATAAGTACAAGCTTTAAGCATATATAAGCTTTTGTATTAGTTAGTATTATTTTTTCGTCAGTTACATTGGTAATAAAAAAAGAGCGTGGTATTTTGAAATTAAACTCCAAAATGTAAATTTTCCGTTTGCCATTCAGAACCATACATGTTAGTCGTAAATAAAATTATTGTTGTAATGTGTATTTCCCTTAATCAATTTAAAGATAGCATAGTTATTTAGAACTTGATATAAGTGTTCCATGTTTTTATATTTTTATTTTAAAATGCTAGGTGTGGGATGCTTGAACCACAGCAATTCTGGGTAGTTTCACTCGGGTGAAACCTCTCTAATTTTATATAGCATAGCTGGCCACATTAAAATTTTAATAATTTGATTTAAGTTTAAAAAACAATAATAAGAAATTTATTTCAGTCATCAATAGCGTAATTTATATTAATATTTTTCAAATATAACACAATAATTGAATGTTAATGTTTATATATAATACAATAACGGAATACAACAATGAGAATAAACTGGTAAATCTACAGATCAGAGGCCTCAACGTCAGCTCTATAAATCATTGTTCATTAATCTCACTAATTTTTAACATTATCTGCATAATATTTGCTATCCTTTTTTAAAGTTATTTATACATTTATAAGAATATAAAATGTATTGAAAGTTCCGGAAATTTTAGAAGTATCGCATTAAAACCAATGTTATGCAATGATAGGATAAACTACTTATTACTGTATTTTTTCAGAATAACAAAACATTACTGTGTACTCGATGTACTCATATTGAATTGAGTATGTTTCGATAAAAAATGAACTTATTTTTTTTTTTCAATTTTGAAACATCACATGTTATCAAACTTAAACGAAACCATAATTTTGTACTTTGTAATGAATTATTTCATTCATGGCGGCATGAAAGATGTCCATTAATAAGACAACTATGCTATATATTCCCTGGAGATAAGAGAATAAATAATATTACATTTTTATTCATCGGAAGGAACTATATCTTTCGTCTCCGTTATAATGAGTATGATTACATTGCGTTGTTGTCATGAGTGCTTCGTATATTCCTACGCAGTCGGTCGGTCTGTGCGCTGAGTGACATGGATATTTGTGAAAAGAAAATTATATTCAAGATTTCGCCGACAACTTTGAAAGTAAGTGTTCTCTGTTAAATATTCAATACCCTTTTTTTCTTATTTTATGTAATTAGCTGTAACTACTGCAAATATTAAATTAATGTACAGGGTGTTCTAGAAAGGACTCCCCAACTTTTAAATGACATAACTTCGAAACAGTGAGAGATAGAAATGTGAAACAAGTTGAATGTTAAACAGATAGGTCTGGAATTTGTTATACACGAATGTGAAAAAATAGTTCCAATATTGGATAATAGGTGGCATCACAAGCACATGGAACTTTAAATGGTACTCAGAAGGACAGAAATTTCATTCGTGCGTCTGTTTCATTGCTGACACGTGTAGAAAAGTTGTATAGAATTAGAGAATAATTCGGAATTCAAGAATATCATGCCGTATTCACCATATTCCCCGGATCTGAATCCATGCGACTTCTTTTTGTGGGGTTACTTGAAGGACGCTGTTTATTCTAAGAATCCCCAAACGTTGGAACAGCTCTAACAATTCATCTGTGAGGCATGTTCATCCATTTCAATAGAAGTATTGCAACAAGTGATTTCGAACGTTACCTGTAGGTTGCGTCATGTTGTTGCTGAAAAAGGTAACCATATCGAAACCATTGTAATGTGATTTTTATCTCAGTTCAAACAGCTCACTTTCAGGAACTATTTCAAAGACACAGCTTTGTGATTGCAGCGCCCTCTCGTGTCCAATATTGGAACTATTTTTTTTAAATTGATGTATAAAAAATTCCAGACCTATCTGTCTAACATTCAACTTGTTTCACATTTCGATCTCTCACTGTTTCGAAGTTATGTCATTTCAAAGTTGGGGAGTCCTTTCTAGAACACCCTGTAAGTAATAAATTATGCACAGCATTTTAAAATAAAATAAAAGTGCTCGAAAGCAATGGTATGCCATAAAAATATACTTGATTTGGGTATCTTGATAATAATTTTGCTATTTTTCCTAAATATTTATTTAGGAAAAATTGCAAAATTTTGCAATTAAAATTTGCATGATATATAAAAACTTTTCAGCAATGATGGAAAATATTAAATAGATCTATGCATGAATTTTAACCAAATGATGAACAGCGTGGTTTTCCGTATGATATACTTTTGTAATTACATTTTACAGCCTGTAAATGTTATATTGTACAATGTATATTTTTATGTTTTGTTTTCCTGAATATGAGAGTTTTGTTTGAAAATACTTAATTATTATTCATATTTAATTTTTAAACATTACGATTTCATTAATGTATAAACCAGTCTGTAATTACAGCTACATTAGCAGTAGAAATTAGAAAAAAAATATTCAGGTTCTTGTTTAGATCCAGCCACTAAATTTTTTGAGAAAATCTTCTCTCAACACGAACATAAATAAATTTGTAACAAATGTATTTTTTAACTAAATATATGAAGAGAAAATGATTCTGCTACCTATTGTTCTATTTCACAAGCATTATTGAAGCTCATATTTCATATGAGATTTAAGTGTTTAAAAGGAGAAAAAATAAAATATGCAAATTTCACTGAGACTTGTTTTTCAATCCAACCGCGTATGAAGTTAACATGCATGATATGGTTAAGTACTTCAGTCTAATTACTAAACATCCGAGTTTTTTTAAATATATTTTAATAAAACTACATATGAAGCTTTTCAAATATACTTTATTAAATGCACATAAAATGTACAACAGACTGGTGTGCTACACAAATAAAGGGAAAACTTATTGATAACTCCAGAAAATTAATACATGCGCAAAGCCTTTTGGAAGAACATTGTCTTTCTTCATCAGGCAAAAGGAAAACGTTCTACCACTTAGAAAGGAGGAGTAAGACTGAAAGGAAATGGGAGAGAAAAATACAGGTTAAATGAAACAGCCGTAGGATATCAGAAGGTAAAGCCAATAATACAGAGAGCATTAGCCAATCAGAAGAAGACAGAACAGCATGAGAAATATGGAGCCAAAAGACAGATTCATAAAAGAAAAATATAACAAACATAATAAACAAAGAAAAAAATAAATAAAATAATGATAACAAAGATAATAATAATAATTAAAAAAATATAATAATGATAATATAATAAGAATAATAATGATATAATAATAATGATAATAATAATAAATAAATATGATAATAATAATTATAATAATAAAATTAAACATAATAATAATAATAATAATAATAATTAATAAATAAAATAAATGCAAATAACATAAAGTTTAAAAAACTAAGATAAAGAAAGGTTATATGGTTGAACTGAACAAATTTTTCCAAGCTGCAGAGACTATAGTCGAATCAGCTTTTTCATTAAATATAGCATCACGATTAAAATAAATAGCTAAATTTTCGAGAAAGTCCAATTCAGAGGTGCAATTGGCATTAAAGACAAATTTAGCATTTTAAAAATAAAACTGTGGTCAGAAACCGCACAATGCTTTGCAAAAGAAGATTTATAAATTTTTTAATTAGACACAACGGTAGTGTTCTGTTAAGCGGGTTTCAAGATTTCTTTTAATTTGATTTACTATATAAGATAAATGAAAACTATTACAACGAACGTTATAGATTAACCATTTGTGAAGCTAAGGAACAGGAAACTTACCGGAAGGGAAATTAAGCTTATTGACAGGTTTAAAGATAACATTAAAATTGGAATGTTTTAAAACATTAGGTAATTTGAAACATAAAGAAGGATGGAAAGGCAGAACAATCAAATTATAAGTTTTGGTTTTGACAAATTTCGAAGGAGTAGATTTATTAGAGAGTCTGTTTAATTTATTAACTGCTTTATCAATAACAGAACCATTGAAATATCTTTTGACAGCAACAGATTTCAAGTAATGAAGTTCATGATTAAGAGAAGCAGATTTATAACAAATTTTAAGAGCACGGTTAACATAGATGTAAAATACACCGATTTTCTGGTTAGCTGGGTGATTCGAGAGAGTATGAGGTGATTAGAGACAGAAAAAAGTTTTCTATAAACGCAGGTTTTTGAAAAAAAAATTATATCACATTTATTAACTAATACGTCAAGGAAAGGAAGTTTATTACAATTTTGTAATTCAAAAGTAAACTGAATATGTGGGTCGATAGGATCGATAAAATTGACAGTTTGAAAAATATTGGAGATATCAAAAGAATTATCAACTAAGACAAAAGTATCGTCAACATATCGCATCCAACATTTAAAATTTAACACATACAATATTCTTTCTTCAAAATAATGTACATAAATGTATCAGAATTGGCGATAAAGGATTTCTCATTCTTAAGCCATCAATTTTTTTGTAATATCTGCTATTAAATTCGACTGTAGTATGAGTAATACACAGTTTAGTTAAGTTAATACAATCTTCAACTTCAATATCAAACTTATGAAAATCATGTAATCTAGTTTCTAAACAAGTAAGAGAACTATCCATTAGAACATTCGTAAATAACGATCTGACATCAAATGATAGCATAGAACGACTGACCGGGTTCATATTTTTCAATTAAATCATAAGAAGTTTTTACAGTATGTAAATTAAAGTTGCATAAAAACGAAAAAAACACCAGAAAATTATTTAGGAAAATTGTCATGAAATTATTGCTGTTTTCAAATATACATATATCTATGTGTATACATATTAGAGCTCTATATCATTGGCAGATTGATGCCTTCTGCTATCCTATTGGTTGTTTTCTTTAATATGATATTTTCTTTTTCATTTCCTTTCAGTCCTGATCCTGCTTTCTAAGTGGTAGTACGGTTTCCTTACGCCTAATGATGAAAGTCAAAGCTCTTTTGAAAGGCTTTGTGCATTTCTTAATTTTATGGTGTTATCAAGAAGTTTTTGCCTTTATTTATGTACACAGAGTTATATACTTAATATAAGTTTTGTTTCGAACATAAAACAATTGCACAAAATAAATCTTACTTCTGCGTTATGGCTCATCACATCATTACGCACAGCACATGATTATTTTATATGTTGAGTTTATTTTGTCCTATTTGTTGTTTTAAACTCATTTTCAACATTATATTCTCTTTAACTCCATATTAATTTCTCGAGAGACCATCTTCATGCTTAAATTTCTTTTTAGAATTTTGAGTTTTGAAGTGCGGATCGTTACTTTTATTGCATTTAAATATTTCACGACCCATTTACTCCAATTATACTTCATATGATATTTAAAAAAAATGAAATGAATCTATACTAAATACGTTTGTAAAATTTACGAATGATAAATAGAGCTTTTTCTACGAATTTGAAGCAGTGTAGAAGGAAGGGAAAGAAATACTTAAAAAATATATAAAAAGGTGTACTTTGAAATATAAATTAGAATAAGCATAAAGGATAAGGGTAAAATATGAATTAGCTATTGTTAATAAGTTTTAAATATAAAAAAGTTATTTAATATTTTTATCATTTGATAAAGATCGAAACTTATAGAAGTCAAAAATAATTCGGAATTCAAGTTTTAAATGTCACTGTTAAAATGTCAACTAAAAGATAAAAGCCTGCACTACTCGATTTTTTTAAATAGTGTTGTATAATATATTACTACATGACATGTGAAGTAAAAATACGTACGTGAAAATAAACTTGTCGATAATCATAATCTTGTATTCTTCTTTTTTCTACCGCTTAATCTCATATATGGAAGGATATAATAATACTTAATCATTCTTGATCCAAATTTACATGTTTGAGCAATCTCGCAGTTTAACACAGTGCAGCGTCATCTGTTGATGAAAACTTGAAATATTTTTTTAATTGCTTTGTACAAAATTTGAGTTATCTTATAATGCTACATCAGTAATATTTGCCACCTATCTAAACTGCTGGTTCAGCAAGAAAATTTGGCCTAAAACTCAAATGGTATTCACGCAGATCGCGATCGAAGTCCAATAAAGTTAATGCTAAATAATATTATTTGAACGTTCGGTCGAGCTTTTCACGCTTAAATGGCAGTTATGGTATCAGGAGAATACGAGCCTTATTTGATCATATATTTAATATACTTCACGAAATATAAAGTTTTAAAGTTTGAGTGTCTTTTATGGAACACCCTCTATACTTATACATGAAGATGGGATTGCGGGAAAGAAGGGAAATCTATAATTTAGTATCGGCCATCCTCGGCAATATTTCTGAGGTACAATTAGGTTGCAATTGTTTGCAAAAAATTAAATTAAAAATCTAATGCTGAATAAATAAATAAAATTTGTATTGTATTATGTTAGATAAATTTTGTATAATGCATGTTTTTTTTTTTTAATATTTGCGCGTTTAATGTTTAACATTATGTGTAATCTAGATAGGTAACCAAACTTGAAACTTTAAATGTTAGTTCATAAACGACATTCTTATTATTATTTCCCTTCAAAGCATATTTATTTTTATCATTGAGATTCTTGAATTCTTGAATTGTTTTAAATATAAGTTTCCGAAAATCTAATAATTTACATGCATTTCCAACATTTCGAATTTTTAAAAGTGTCTTTTCAAAAAGAAAAATAGTGCTAGAATTTGAATTACACATTATTATTCATCTGTTGTATTCTCAGAACAAAATTCACCGAAAAATGTATAGCTTACATTTAAACATTTTTTATAGTATGAGTTTAAAATGCACACGGATTTTCTAGATTATTCATTATTGTTCAGGATATGTAAAAGTTCTTGAATAACAAAACGATTTGAAACTTTTGGGAGTGTTTTATTTTTATGTACACGATAACGTGAAAGTATTTTTATTGTAAGCGATAAAAAGATATATTTTTACAAGCATAAGTAAAGAAATAGATAATTTTATAATTTGGCAGCAAAATAACTTCAAAGAGAGCCAGTGGAACCCTTCAAAGATAATCAAAACCATTTGAACAATTTTCTCAACTCAGTTTTAACTCTGTTTCAACTCAGTACTCACATAGGATCTAATACAGTATTTTTCATTCTTCAAATTGATTTTAGTAATTTTAGTCTCTAAATATGACAAATATATTAATTTTAATGTTTTTTGTACCACAAACTGCAAAGTGCATTGGGCACTGCAGCAATAATTCCATGGCAATTTTCATACGTAAGACTTTTAAAACAATTATACAAACGATAAATCGTGAAAAAATGTCAATACTCAAATTTTACATGTCTTGATAAACACAAAACGTAGGCAACGTCGATTTGTCACTAGTCAAAAGTGCAGGAGAAAATTATGAAAGTTTTAAAAAGCTCCTGGATATAACAGCAATTTTTTTATTGCATATAAACACTATTTTTAGTTCCCAATTCAGGTGTACTGAACTTGACTGTGGATATTTCTTCAACAATTACGGAGCAAAAGAGGCGCACCTTTGAGGGTACATTCAGAACTTGAGTCTTAAGGCGGTATTCAAAAAAAATATTTTTCCACGCTCAACAACTCAAATATGTGAGACACATTCGCAGACTCATTTTTAAAAGTAACAACGGGAAACTTGGCGGCGTGATTTATAAAGACATTTATAAGGGCCCCATGTTTTTATTTTTCGTACAATTAATTAGAAATTGATTTACAGACAATTATTTTAAAAAGTACGATCATTTTTTTTGTTTCAAGAGCTATCGCATTGGGAAATTCGGTTCAAAATGTCCACTTTGACAGCATTTTTTGAAATATATTCTGCCTTTATGAAAAAATCGAGACAGTGGGGATATTATAAAGTTTCTGAATAAGAGAACCTGCCAATTGGATGCATTTTAGAGCAAAAATGAATTTACAAATGTGTCTCAAAATAAGCAGTTTGGATTTGAATACACCCTTAAACTAATGAACACGAATACTTTTGAATGGTTTATTTGTGTGGAGCCGACATTGTGAAACGTGCTAGAAATATTTTTGCAGAAAGTAATGAAACATTTAAAAGCTTACACATTCCAAAACTTAATAAGTAATAATCAAAACTTAAAAAAATAAGTTATAAATATGTTTGAAAATTGTCGTAGATTATGTTATAAAACGAAATTAATAACAGTTTTCCTAGAATAACAGTCTTTCAATATATTCATCCATATGATTAAATATTTAAAAGTTTAAAGTTAACAGGCGATTTCGAAAGTAGTAAAATTATCTTACATTGATATAATTTTCCCATAATTTTCATTTATACTTTAAAGCCAAAACTTCAAACATGACAAAACTGTTCGATTTCAGCACATGAGAGAATTTTTTTTAAGTAAAAATAACTCATGTTTTGGAAAACTTCCAACATACCTGGGATAAATTGAATTGCATCTTACAGATAGGTAGAATTTCATTTGTGTAACTTATAGAAACAGAACATTTGATTTAATATCCAGGTTTTTCTCATGTCAGTTTCGAAGTTCTTAGAATTGTGAAAAGTTCCTTCAGCGGAAGATTCTTCTGTATTAAGCGGGTGGGGAGGGGGGGGGGGGGGCACCAGTTTGAACGTTGGTAAAAAGGTCATACTTTAGGCATTTTTGTGTGTTTCAATAACAACGAAAACTGTTGGGGTGATTACAATATATTAAGTGATGTTTGGATAGTATTTCGAATATTTTTTATTAAAAATTCCAATTTTCTTCATTAGTATCCCTGCAAACGAGGGTGTTCTGAAACTGCATTGTCAGCTGGCCACTTGTACCGAACATTCTTGAAACATCAAAATAAAAAGTAACTCCTAATGAAATTAATATTTAACGTATTAGCTATGGCGTAACGTAAACTTTTAAAAAATTTAAAAAATTTGTAAAAATGGCGGCATTTTCAATGAAAAAATATTCAATTTGATCCCATAAGAATGGACTTAAGATGACTGCAAAAATCTAAAAATTAAAATAAAAAAATCCTACGTAGTGCATTGAGAATTTAATTCTGAACGTTTGTATCAAAATTTAAAAGAAATCGGTTAAGCAGTTCTCGAGCAATCCCAAGTGGCCAGGTAAAAAAAGAAAAAACTCGGTTTGTGAAAAATACGTTTCAAATTTAAAGTTTGGTTTAGCAACTTCACTTAGATCTTATTAGATCTTCACTTAGATAGTTACAGTGGTAAATTTGTCGCTGTAAGTTTAATAATAATTCAAATTTCAAAAAATCGATTTTAGCTAGACTTACCTCGTATAGCTTATTCTAGACACTACAAGGTAACATAAATTGCAATGAAAAAATCGACTTTTAGAATGTTTAAAACGGCTGTCTCCCCCACTTAAATAATAATAAAGATTTAACAAATTAGCAAGAACAGAAGACGCAAAACACCATGTGTTTCATAAACTTGTTCACATTTCAAAAATTCATAAAGATAGAAGAGAAAGGTATAATTTAATCTGGTTTATGGGAAACTTTTTCTATTAAAGATAGATTGTTTAATACGATTAACATTGTAGTTAAGATATTTTCCAGTAGCGGGCACTGTAAAATTAAAAATCAGATAACTATGTTGTAAAGAAAGATTATTTTCATTCTGGTATATTACGAGTATTTTACAACATCAAATGCTAAATGTGTCTACCACCACAAGGGGTTACGATTTAAAAGTGATTACGAGAATCTTTAATTAAAGCATGCAGCATATCTCGATGTATGCAAGAAATTGTGTGACGATAAAAATTCCTCAATGCATTAATTATACCAGTGGTGTAATTCCTTCTGGTAACAAATATATTCCGAAGTTGGTGTTATAAAATATTTACTAAGTTTCGCTTTGAAACAAATAAACATTGTTTTACACAAAATCGTCTGATTTTAACACGGCACCACTATTGGCAAATATTTTAACTATTCTTTTAATCGTACTAAATTTCTGCCTTAATTAGAATTTAGCAGCGGAACTTACGTAGGAACCGCATGCCAAATAAATATCGCCAAAGAATGGCATATACAATATTAATTATACTAACCCTTAGATAATATATGTATACATAGGTGCCAACCTCTCATTAATATTCCGTAATATGTGGGTTAATTTGATCCAGGTTTAACAAGTTTCGCACCAGAAATTTTTTTAAGAAATAAAATTAAATAAATTCTACGTAGAAACCTGAAATTGGATAAATAAAGATTCATCCAATAATTTTTTTGGTTTGAAACGTGTTAAACCTGGGTCAAATTAACCCACCTATTACGGAATATTAATGAGAGGTTGGCACCTATGTGTATATTATGTATGTGCATGTAATATTTGTAAAAAATTGTAAAATATTTGTTGTATGTGTATGTAATGTATGTAACTTTATTAACCCTTCTATATACCGGTGTAACATACGTATATCTACACTGTTAAAAATTTGCCGCAAATTGTCCAGTCATTCGACCGTTTTTATCGAAAACGGTTACATAACCCTAATTTAACCATTTGCACTCGAGAGGTAAATCTCACTCACCACGGTGTCCTGTGTAAATCGAGGCTCCAAATGCTCTGGACACCAGTATTTTAAACAGATTTTTTTCGCCCTGTTTAATGGAAGAATTATCTAGGATTAATAATGGCGAAGTAAACTGTAATTGATTAGTGGTGTCCAGAGCATTTGGAGCCCCAATTTACGAAGGACATCTGGCAACACTAGTGGTGAATGAGAGTCACCTCCCGAGTACAAAGGGTTAACTCTATTTTGATCATAACATGGGAAATAATAGGGTCAGAATAGAGTTAAATTACGGTTATGTATCCATTTTCAATAAAAACGGTTGAATGACTGGACAGTTTGCTGCAAATTTTTAACAGTGTATATACATTTATTTACATATATTTTCATATATACTCTTTGTATATACGCATAAATATATGCAATTAAAAACATATATTATACCCTTATGTATGCATATATATATATTTGTAAATGTAGATGTTATGTATATGTATATATATAATCTATATGTATGTATGTATATAATCTTTATGTATGTATTTATTTTATTAATCCTTATATATGTATGTATATGCAATGTATGTAAATGTATGTTCTTTTGTATTAGCCGTAGCCAGAGGTTTATCGCCAACGAATGGCACAGATAATATTAATTATAGTAATCCTTAGGAAATTCATGTATATAATATGTATGCATGTACATGTAAGATATGTATAACCTATATGTATGTATGTATGTGCAATGTATATAAACGCATGTAACCCTGACAACAAAAATATTTGTTGATAGTAAAGATCTTTAAAGTTCGCCTTGGCATGCGGAGTACCAAATAAGCTTTTCGCAAACCGCCTTCAATTATACCTATTTTGTGTTTTCATTTTTATGATTTTTTCAGAGGTGATAGCATTTTAAAACAATGGGAGTCAAAATTCATTTTGTGGAAAAATATTATATCCATTAAAGTTAGTGTACCTTTAAATGAGATTAAGCGATTGTACAGGCAACAAATTTTGATTGTTTTAGCGAATTATCAAAAGGATTTAATTATGAACTCTATACGGCTCTAATATCGAGAAACATCATTAGTGTAGAAGATGTTGTGAAACGTAATGATACCATGGATACCAAAAGTTTTTCTTAGACATCAAAAATAGTGAGAGAGTTTAGAGTTAGTTTGCATGTCTTTATAAGGTAGTAGAAATATATTGTTAGTAAAATTATATAAGTCAATAGAATTTTTAGCTGAACCAGATGTCAAATATCAAAGACCAATCAGAATTGTACAGTGCATATTGACATGGTTGTTTTGCAACCCCAGCTGAGGGTACTGAAGATGTGTAATTGGTCTTGAGGATCTTGTTTGTCATTATAGTGCTTAGACTATTGGGCTAATTAAAGCATCTGCAGTTGGAAAACATGACTGATGTCTGACTACTGATGATGTATCCACAATTTTGTCATATTCACTCTAATTCTAAAAGGTCTTTGTCTAAAATCGTATATCTGCCATTGACACCTAGCTAATGTCTATTTACATTATTTCTTCATTGAACTATTTAAAGTGGCAATGTGATTTTATTAATTATGTTTTATATGGTATATATGTATCTTTATCACTTAGATTATTAAATTTAGTCCCGTAATAAGTTCCAAAATATCCAGGTTTCTCACACAGTCGATCCGAAACTAATCCGGATAACTTATGCTTTACATTAATTACTCGACCCAATTGTAAAGTGGAATGCATGCAGTTAAACACAGTATATTTCGTGGACTTTGATTGGTGGAAAATTAAAACTTACTACAAGAGTTCAATGATTTTTCACTTTACGAATGTGTTCTTTATCTTTAATTTTCAGATGTGAGACCTTGATATAATCATAGAAATAATATATCTTATGATCATTAAAATATTTCAATGACGAAAAAAGAATATTAGGTAAAATCTATAAGCAATTTCAAAACTTTAAAACTTGAACTTTAAAAATCTTTAAAGAATTCACTTACTTATTTTTTATTTTTCAACATGCAACAAATAGGACGTATTAAAATGAAATTAAAACTTTATAAAATGATTCTAAATCATGTAATCATACATTACATATAATTATTTCATGTAGTGAGTC
Organism: Maratus michaelseni; assembly: GCA_963931845.1. Classification (NCBI taxonomy): domain Eukaryota; kingdom Metazoa; phylum Arthropoda; class Arachnida; order Araneae; family Salticidae; genus Maratus; species Maratus michaelseni. Next base: position 249,862,154 of record OZ007599.1, read on the forward strand.
TTTATTTTTTTTAGTAGAATTGATTACTCTAAAACATTGTTTTGTAGTGTAAAATTGGCTAGCGATATTTTGGAATATACACAAAGTAAACACTTAAGAGCTTAAAATTTTCAAAACTTAAAAACTGTAACACTACGTTATAAAACAGACTTGATAAATGTCCGCTTTTCCAAGAATTTTCAATTTCTCAGTATAATTCAACCGTATGATTAAATGTTTAAAACTTTATAGTTAAAACGATATTCGTAAAGCAGTAAAGTTATCTTCAACTTTCCAAGTTCTCATAATTTTCATTTATACTTTGAAGCTAAAACTTCAAAAATGACAAATCTCTTCCATTTCAGCACGTTAGAGAAGTTTTGTTTTAGATAAAAATAACTTCTGTTTTGGAAAACTTCCAACATACCTGGAATGAAACTGAATCACATCTTTCGGATAGGTAGAATTTCATTTGTATTGCTTATACAAACAGAAAAATTGATTTAATATCCAAATTTTTGTTCACGTTATTTCTAATATTTTTTAGATTTTCAAAAAAGTTTTGATGAGTTTCTTTATCCGTGCTTGAAAGATTTTCTGTATTAAAGTGACTGCCTAGTTCAAAAAGTCGATTTTTGAAAACATGGGTAAATTTTTTTCAAATTTCCAAGAGAGTAAGTAGGTCATACAATTCCGTTGTATATTTTTTATATGGGTCCACGCATAATTTTTGAATAAATGCTCCAATTTTGATAATTATTTTTTCTTAAAGGACTGGCTTTGGAGTAGTTACCACTATAAATATCATCAGAATCCAAAAATTGTATTTGCCTACTTGTCCGTTTTCTTGCCTTTTTTAACTTTCTAGGGTGTATCTTTCGTAAAAATTTGGGAAATTTTAATTTGTTGTTAAGATATTCAGTACTACTTTATCTCTTCAAAATATTCGTTGTATCGGTATAATTCTTTTGTTCAAGAAGCTTTCTATCATTTTAGTTTTCTAAAAAAGATTTAATGAGTTTATTTGTCCGTGTTTGAAAGATATCCTGTATTGAAGGATACTGCCTACGTTCAAAAAGTTCATTTTTCATGATCTGATTTATGACGGTGTGACATGAGAGACATAGGACCGAGGAGAGGAAAACTTTCCATGAGGGGGGGGGGGGAGTTTTTCTAAGGGAACCTAACCTGTATTTACACATGGTTATTCGCAAGGTTCGAAGAAAACCACGAAAAACTCCGAACGCTTAGGCCAACGGGCGTGATTGGGTTCGAACCCAGTGTCTCCCGTCCACCAGTTTTGAGGGAACCTCTCGGCCACTGGTGGGGCAGTTTAAAATACGTGTCAATTTTTAACCATAAAACATTTCCAAGAAAGTAGTTCTGCAATTCGTTTGTATATTCTTTATATGGGTCCACGCATAATTTTTCAACGGATGCTCCAATTTTGAGAGCAGTGAAAGGACTGGTTTTGGGTCAGGTACTACGATAAATATCATCAGAATCCAAAAATTGTATGTTTGCCTACTTGTCAGTTTTCGTGCCTTTTTGACTTTCTAGGGTGGATCATTCGATTAAAAATCTGTAATAAACATAGAAGAATATTCTTTGAAAAAGAAAAAAAAACATAACTGGCATGTGAAAACAAAAAGACAATCAAAGATTAACACATTCTGATTTTATTTGTGGTGGATGTTTCAAGCTATAGGATAGAATAGTCTTATTACAGTCCCGAGCAATATCTCATACTAGCCCTATGCACTGTCTCACATTAGCGCATTGAGTTTCATTGTTTTTAAAACAGGCTACGTTAAACATATTTTAAAACGACACCATTTCAAACTGAATTAAAGCCTATTAGAAGTAATTATCTAAATTTTTACTTAAGTGTTGCACGTCAAAAGTTTTGAAATCTGACAGAAAGGTTTTTATTGCCAAAAAAGTAAGGTTATGTAATGTATATATTTTTTTCTTTTTTCTTTTTAAATTTTGAATGTATTCATAAAGGATATAAGTAAAATGATCTATTGCGTATAAAATATTCGCAAAATCAATTTTATTACTATAAAAATTTTATCTTCTTTTTAAAGGGGGGCGGCATTAGCCCCTTTTTTATGTGTGTCCCATATTATCCCCAATAGACCCTACATAGTAGAAATGAGTTGGGAATCTTTTTTCGGATCCGGATCCCCACCCGAATCCTAGGATTCAAAATCCGAGTCTCAAAAATGTGTGTCATCAAAGTCCGAGCCCGAAATTTAAAGTGCGCAGTATACAATAATTAATAACATTTTAAAATTGTTTCAAGAATAATTTTTTCATTTAAAAGTATTTTTTTACTTAGAAATAAGTACCCTCTCGTATGACAACGTTTCGTGATTTACATTTCCCTGAAAATCTGTTTAAAATAGGAATTTTTTATTTATACCCAACCATTAGCAGAAATCTGCAAAAGTCACAATTCTTATTATTTTAAAATATCATTTTACAACTGTGGCAGAGAGACATGAGTTCCGTTTTCCAGTAAATATGTTAAAAGACGTTTAACTGAAAGTGAAGCTAGATAAGGGTTATCCCATGGCTTATTTATGTTACTAACACTAACCTTGCTAAGACTTCAGAATCAGATAGAATATTTAGCCTTATATCCCTTCATCAGATAGAATATTTAGCCTTATATCCCTTCAATAACAATTCAATTTCCTTTCAAATTGATATTTCAACGATTAGAAAAATCTTTAAAGAATTTAGACTTTCTTATTTCTCGAGTAGCAAGTTGTTTCCTTTTTAAATTTGTGAATAAATAAAATGTCCAATTTGAGCCCAAGCTCTAGCCAAAAGACTGGTATAGAAATCCAGCCCGAACCCATTTCGGGACCGTTTTCTCATTCGGGCTGGCCCCGTCTCATCTCTACTACATAGTACAAGTAACTCATTAATTCGTTATAAAAACGTAGTATTTGAATTAAAATGTATGAAAACAAATATACTTTTAAATTTCCTCTTAAGTTGATTTGAATCTTAAGAAAATAACTTTTGAAATATTGCGATTAAAAGACAACAGCATTAACAGTAAGATTTCAGTGTAATTATATTGGCACAAGCATACGTTTGTCAAAATTGATCAATATTTCTGTCGTTTTAGAAATTTATACAATTTTCTAAATGATTTAATGTTTATTTTCTACTAAAATTACACTTTTCCGATGTTTTTAAATCCTTCTTCATGTTTTGTTCATTTGTAAAATATAGTAAATATTTATTTCAAATGTTGTTCAATATATGTATCTTTAATTCAAAATATTTTTTATTAAAGGATTCTATAGTAGCTGAAGTTTGTGTCAAGCAGTCAAACTGTTGTTGAAATAGTATAAGTTTCCCGCTGCTTTCTTATGAAAACTTATAAACCTTGTTCTATTTTGAATTAAAATGTAAGAAAATAATTTTTTTTTAAATTTATTCTTAAACTATTTTGAACCTTAAGTTGTTAACCCTCAGTCAAATTTTGGCATTTTTTGTTTTACGTTGCTTTGAGGGTAATAAATGAAGTGTTTTGAATCACATGTCTAATATTCTGTATTTGTACGTTCTAATGAAGGTCACTAACTACTTTAAGATCAGAAAAATTGAGTTAATTCGGTGCTAATGACGATTTTTTAACAAGCACCTGTCAGGCGCACTGCACCCGAACCCGAAAGTACCAGAGGTGCGCCCGACGGGGCGTTAAGAAAACAACATTTAAATTATTTCTATCCAAAGATATCACCACTAACATGAAGATTTCGGTATAATTAGATGGGAAAATAAGCATAAATTACTCAAGATAATTGAGATTTTCCTAATTTTCTAACCTAATGATTTAATATTTTTTAGTAAAACCACATCTTTCTGAATTATTCAAATCCGCCTTCATAAGTTGCTTATTAGTAAAAGATATTAAATATTGATTTCAAAAAATGTTTAATGTAAAGAAAATAATAAAATTTAGATTTACATAAACAATTTAGATTTCTCAGTTGTTTCCTTGAAGATAAAAATACTGCGAAATATGTATAACTATCTAATTGGGCAAAAATATATTTTCTTTTTATCTATTGTAAAAGCCAAGAGCGTTATTTGCATTAAATTGTTGTTTCGAATCGCTTTGCGTAGGTGTCTACATTTTGCAAATGCTAAATTTTTTTAATCATCAATTCGTTATTAACTGTTTCGTTTCTATTTGATGGAAAATTTTCTTAATAAGGTATTGCGTTACATGTAGAAGATAATTAAGTTGTAAATTTTAATTAACCCACTCGGTATTTAGAGAGCTCGATGATAAATATTTTTTTACATATTTCTGAGCTCCACGACAATTAATTTTGTGTCGCTTGAAATTGACGGTACACAAAATTCCTTAAAAGGTTGCACCTAGTCATAACTTTGAAAAATTGATTTTTTTTTGTGTTAGAGGATTTATCGTCTGAAGAGAGATTTCATTATGGTGCTGAAATAGATAATTCTATGTAAGTTAAAATAAAAATAAGTACTGTACAATAATTATAACACAAAACTTTATACTCATTTGATCAAAAGTACATTTTTCAAATAGGTGACCAAGATTACTCTACTGAATCGATTCGCTTCTAATTTTGTCACTTAATGTCTTAAGTGTCCACTTTTTGTCTTAATTTGTTCACTTCTATAATTTATTTTTCTTATATAATTATGCAGTGTTTGAGCGAAGGACGTTTCTTTTGTTTGGTTTTTTTATCATCAAAACACAGTCGTTTATTTAAGATAAAATTTTAATTTTCTGTAAGTCAAGTGAAAAAAAAATATGAAAAATCCCTGCCGGCTCGGCCGACAGGCACAGGTAGATTTCAAAGTTAAGTACTAATTTCACCAACAAAAACTAATTCAAGATTAGAGATAAACGATTGTTTAAATTAAATGAACCACACACTATATTTTAAATGCTGACGTTATTCTTATTACGATATGCGCATTTAATAATGCAACCATATATGCAGCATCTCTGATGGTTGTCAAAATTTTTTATCACGCCAATGATACTTTTTTATCGCCTTAGTGGCGGATTAACGGAGATGTGATTTACTTTCTTCTACAACCCCCCCCCCCTTTTTTGTTATTATTATTATTATTATTATTATTATTATTATTATTATTATATTTTTTTGCTGTAAGAGCTAGTCCGATCAAAAACTTGTCACTATAAAAGTTGTAGATAACAGTAAAAAAAATTATAACAAATTTACGTGGATTTGATATCTCGTGAATTGACGAAGTTATGAATTTTTTTCTTCTTAAACCCCTGTTTTTTCGCCACTTGAGGCAATTTTTAAATGCTATCAAAAATCTGTCATACAGAAATTTTTGGCTCTTTTCCTAGAAGTAATAATAGCTTTAAACTGATTCGATATTATGTATCATGATTAAAACGTTATGGTTTTTTTTTCTGTTTTCAAAAAAACCCTCCCTATTACCACACCCTTTGTCTGATTTGCTCATTAACGAACGTGACCGAGATTTTCTGCCCCTTGATTTTATTTATCAGTTTGGAAAAGATTTGTGCAGAAGCATGGGAGTTATCGTGTCCATAAAAAATGATATATATATATATAGATAGATAGCTAGATAGATAAAGTTTTGAACTGGGTGTGGTTTTGGGTTCTAGGGGTCATGATAGGCGTAGATATGCAAAAAGGTTTCAGAAGTTCCAACATAGGAGAGAATGTAATAGGTAGTATTTCTTACGAAATCTACATAAAACCCCATTTTTTCTATTGGACGGCTATGTGTAATCCTTTAAATTAATGAACACGATTTCCTCTTTAAAAAGCAAATTGCTTGCACGAAAAATATGAAAATAAGAAATAAATATTTCTTTGAATAATCTTGTATAATTTAGTGTTTATGTGTAACAAATGCTTACAAATAGTTTTCCGTAAGTCCAGAAAAGAAGTATTAAAAATCATTTGGAAATTTAGTTGTGTGTAAAAGAATTTCGTTACGTTGATTTAGAAGAATACAGAATTGTAAATTTTAGTTAATCCTTGCGCTAGTTAAAAAACTCGTGATGATTATTCTGTCTTTTTCCTTACTTTTGTTTTTTGTTCTTTTTTTAGGTCCTTTGAAATTACTTTTGTGCATTTGAAATTAACGTTATTCACTCTTTTTTATTAATTTATGAAAATTCAAAGACCTCGCTACTAACATTAAGATATCTTGATAATTAAAATAACACAAATATAAACTAGTCAAGATAATTGAATATTTCAGTCGTTTGAAATATTTCAACAAATTTCTAAATTCACAATTTAATATTTTTTATTAAAATCTTTTTCAGAATTATTTAAATCCATATTCATATTTTTCTCATTAATGAAAGACATTTAATGTAATTTTCAAAAGTTGTTCAAGATAATGAAAATGATAAAATTTTACAGGATTTACATAAACAAAAAATATTATCCCAAAGTAATTTTATTTTGTATTTCATCGAGAAGACAGAAATAAAAACTGCAAAATAAGTATGTATCTAATTGGTTTAAAAATAATTTTGTAATCTATTGTAAAAGCCTAGATAAATATATGCATTGAATTATCATTTCAAATTGCATTGCTTAGGTATCTATATTTTCAAATGCAAAAGCTTTTAAATTCCCGCATTTTGTTAATAAATATTTCGTTTCTACTTGTTTGAAAATTATTTTAATGAAGTATTATGTTACATATAGGAGGAAACGAAGTCGTAAATTTTAATTAATTCATGCAGTAATTAGAGACCTCGATGATGAATTTTTTTTACGCATTTCTGAGCTCTTCTGCAATTAATTTTGTGTCGCTTGAAATTAATGTTACACAGAATGTCCATAAATTTACGAGCACATTTTCTTTAAAAGTAAATTGTTTCCTAGGAAAAATGTGAAACTATTAAATAAATATTTCTTTGAATAATGTTGTACGATTTAGTATTTCTGTTTCAAAAATATTTACAAACGATTTTTCATAGCTAAAAAAAATAAGAAGAAGAAGAAGAAGAATAGTAATAATAATAATATTTAAAAGCACTCGGAAGTTTAGCTGCGTATTAAAAATTCTCTATGTCAATCGGAGAAGAGTTTTGAAAATATATATTAATCCAAGCCAGGTAGAAAGATCAGTGGTGAACGTCTTTTTTAATATTTTTTTTCAGATCTTGTACAATTAATTCTGTGCATATGAAATTAATTCTATTTAAACTGAACTTAACTGATAAAACTCTTTTCTTAAAAAAATAAATAAATAAATACTTGCTACAGAAGATGTTGTGTTATTAAAACAATATTTATTTCAATGATGTTGCACGATTTATTATTTCTGTTTTAAAGAATACTTATAAATATGTTTTGCAATTGGTATAAAGAAAATATAATTAGAAATATTTTGAACTCCAACCGTTAAGAGAAAAATGTTTCTTTATAATTTATGATATGGTAACAGATGAAAATGGATACTTACAAATGTTTGCAGAATAAACACTTTTTCGCGCATTTTCACGGCTTTTCGGAAATGCTATTAAGCATAGCTGCCAACTTTTAAGCTTTTTTGTTACCACTAAAATTTAATATTTTTTTTTACTTATGCAATCACATGATTTTGTCAATTTAATAAGATAAAATTTACTATAAAATTTTAGTGGTAGGAAAAAAGCGTAAAAGTTGGCAGCTATGTATTAAGTCTCAATATTAAGAAGCGTGTGTGTGCCTTTTTTCTTTTAGCATAAACTTAGTTTTTATATAACTTCGATACCTAACAACTCTTTTTTTTACGAATATTTCCATCATATTAAATCACAGTATCACCAGAAATGTAAATAAAACGAGGCACAATATAATCGCATACAAAAAAAAAAAAAAAAAAAAAAAAAAAAATTCTCATTTGTATGCACATGTATAACAATAATTCTCTTGAAGTCTTTAATATGTTAGTTTATCATCACCTTACAGTTATTATGCTTCGTTCCAATTGCTTTAATTTTCACCTTTAAGATAAGATTTTGAGAAAAAATCTTTTTTTAAATTTGAATTACGTTTTATTTTAATTCTTTTAGAAGCAACATGTCTCTATAAAGTCTGTGTGCCGATAAACACTATACAACCAAATTTAATATGTACGAAACGAGTAATACCACATTTTATTGACATTTATCGACAAGGGCGTTTGTTTGTTTGTTTGTTTATTGAGAACATACATCTGACTTGTGTGCTTGACATCAAGTGCCCGCTTATAAGTCATCGTCAATATACAGGGACGAGATAGCCACAAGAAAATTTTTACAACACCAGAGAGTTACATCCCGGAGCTCCACAAAGTGTGTGCAATGGAGCTGGCGGGAGTCGAACCCGCCGACCGACAAGGGCGTTTTTTTCCCCTTTATATCTTGTAAATAAATGCAGCATATATTGCACTCATTTATGATACAATTGTAATGAAACAAAGTTCAGGATTATATTTTTCTGTAGTTTTATTTTATTTTTTTAACAATGCGGCTTCTTCTAAAACAACATTAGTTCTCATATTTTAATCAATGGTTTTATGAAATAAAATAAGCTACAGATTTCATTTAATACATCCAAATAGTGTATGTTTTTTTAAAAAATCAAGTATGACATGCATTGATGCAATTTTATTATAACTCATACATTTTTATGGGCTCCTGCATGAATAATAACGAAAATTCAAATATTTAAATGACACGCAAAAGCTATCAAAACACGCAGGTTTTCTATTATGTGTCCTGGAAATAATGGCTCTGAAAGCCATTATTTCGTGGATTATTTTTAATTTTTTTAAGCATTTATTTACTTTATTTTTGGAAACGTAAAAAGATTACGTTGTACTTTCATAAAATTAAATAAATATATCAACTGTAAACTCAATAACCTTTTTTTAAAAAAAAATCTTAATATTACTTTTTATTTGAGTGATGTTGTTGCAGAATTTTTCATTTAATAATTGTTTTAATACTGGAAGGGCATTGAAGCAGATTTTCATCAACATAATTTATTTTTTTAATGCAGATGGTTATGCAAACTTTAATGATAAGAATAATGTTTTTTTACTAATTACAATATGATAATATATATATATATATATGTAAATTTTATGATTATAATGGAATGCAGGTTTTAGTAAAATTTGTTTTGGACAGTCTTGATTGCCAGTACATCCAGTAAAATTGTGTTAAACATTACATTATCTAAGTATCACGATATCAGTGTGAAAGTATGAAACGAAGCCCATGTAAACAATGTTTCGTAAATACAGTTTTGTTAATAAAACCAAATTTGTTGAATGGGGTTGCCGTTAAAATCCGTTAAGAACGCTGCTTTATGATTAAGATAAGGTTTTTTCCATAGTACGAATACTGCAACTTTTTATGTATATTTACATAATTTTCCTTATTTATAGACATATATGATAAATATTTTGCCTACTATTATTACTAGGGAATCAAACCCGGGCTTCCCTGGTTACGAAATCGAAATCACCCTCTCGTGAAGAGCCAGCCGTTAAGCATAGGAACTTTTCTCCACGAGGGGAAATGTTTATTGAAAATTCATATTTTAGATTACAGATGTTGAATATTACATTACAGATTAAAGTAAAATTAGTACAAAGTTAGTTTTTACAATACTGCTTGAGATCATAACATTTCTTAATATTATTTTTAAAAAATTATATAAGAAAAAGTATAAAAGAAAGTAATTTATGAAAAGACTACTTAATCATAGCACAACTAATAATTTTGCATGGTTCAAGCTGTAAGCAGAAATAGGAACAGTATGAGTACAAAAATGTGAACAGTATGTGCACTATAATATACAAATTACAAAAACAAAATATATTCTATTAAAAAGTACTTTATAAATGTAGGAAAAAGGATCATAGATCCTTTTTAATAAAGGAAAATGTTTATTCAGAATGTTGTAATTTTCTTTTAGTTTATCATAGTTTAAGGGATCAAACAGAGTTATATTCAGATTTTGTCTCACTGTGATATTTTTATTGAAATTGAAAGTATATCTCATTAGAGGACAATTACCATATATTTATGTAATGTACAACAGTTCCTGAGCTTCCCTGGTTACAGAACATAAGCGAAAACCAATTTTTTCTAATTCTAATAGATTTTTCGTCTTTAATATACATATTTTAATCTTATTCATTAACAAAGCCAAAAAGTATTTTTATAAGAAAATTATCAATAATATATTCAATTAAAATTTTGAAATTTAATAAAGCTATACTTTAGTATTAGCCGCATGCCAGGAGTTAATGGCCAAATAAATCGTCCAAGCATTCTCTGCTTACTGCAAGTTTTTTATTATGAAAATTTCAAATGTTTAAGCGCATAGTTAAGTAACATGTCTGTTAAATTTTCATTTTATTTGTATTATATTATTTATATTTTGATGAAATTTTAATTTAGTTCTGTAATATTAGCCGGGAATAAATGCGGAACTATTTATATTAATTTAAATGCAAACGGATTAATCTTTCGCAATCGGGCGGCACGTGATAGAAATAGATTTAGAAATAATCTATACTTGGAAATTATTTTAAAACCCATGAAAAATTTTTACATTCAAATACTGTTTTCAAAGTAATTGCATTTGTTTTCCTATTCGAAGGTGTAAAGAGTGAAAGTGTGCGATCTTTATAAGTTTAAATATATGCAGTCAAAACGAAATTTATTAGTCAATTCGTTGCTACCACCATCAAAATGACTTCAGCAATAATCAGACATGTGTTTGATTTATAAGATACATTATTATTAACATTAAACCATATTCTTGACAACACCATTTATGTGTGACATCATCTCTTGACATGAACATTACATAAGATTAGCATAAAATTGAATAAGAAAATTTTATTCTATATGTTTTAATCAAATATATGAAATCAAAATAAGTTTTAAGTTCACCATTTCTATCATATGTATATTTAAGATTTTTGAATGAAATATTTTCTTTTCAGCCTACATTTTTTTTTCTGTACATAGTTTAATATGTATATTTTTAGATTCCTCATTAACTGCATCAAGCTCCATATCGCATATTAATGCTTTATTTATCTATGCATTTACTTCAACACTTCATTGTGTGCAAAATTATTTTGATTCAAATCATTTGTTATAAAAACAATTTTAATATTTTCTTGAGATGTTACTCTGGATAATGCAAAGTATAATTGCCCATGTGTAAACACTGGTTTGGGCAAATAGATGCCAACATGTTCAAGTATTTGCCTTTGAGCTTTATTTATTTTCTTAAAAAAATGGTTTTAAATTGTTCCAATTTTCAATGGGATATGATATTGCTTGCTTTATATTTACAACGGAATCAGCGCTATAATAAATGATGAGGAATTGTCTTCTGTTAAAATTAAAAGGTTATTCAGAATCTGAAGGCATCAAAGTTATTCTTGGAATGCAATCTCGATTGCCTATATCAGTTCCTGTTATAGTTTAATTTCGATTGGGCGATTGTTTAAAGCCGTTACAACCATTCTCGTTCCACTGCAAATACCCAAAGAGGGATTGAGGTTTCTAAACCGCATAATTGGAACTCCGAGTTTAAGTCGTAAAACATATGGCGGGATACCACGTGGTTTTAAATTGTTCAAATATTCAATTGGATATGATATTGCTTGCTTTATATTTACAACGGTATCAGCGCTATAATAAATTCTCTGTTGTCCCGGAAATTGTTCAGTTATCAAGTTGTTAATTCATTCAACTTCTTCAAAGGGGTTAAAATGCATCTTTTTGTCAAATTTAATACTTACTGTGTATTTCCATCATTGGATATACATATTCAATGAAGTTTTTTAAGCTATTTGGTTGAATGATGAATTCAGTAAGTCTACATTTTGACCTTCACCAACTTGAATTAAATAATCAGAAAAGTGCATATTTTGAATTTGATTCACTCACATGTTAATTTTGAGATGCCTAATATTAACATTTCTCTAAATAATAGAAAATTTGAAATTGGACAAAACAATATCAGCTGTATTTCCATACTTCACTACAGGCAAAATGTGTCTAAAGTCGCCAGCAAATGCAACTACTATTCCACCAAATTACGTATCATTGTTTTTTATATCTTTAAGCGTACGGTCTACATATTCAAATTCTAATTTACTCATCATGGGTGCTTCTTCCAGACGATTAACTTCGTATCTCTTATTAATTCAGCAAGGTAAGATTGCTTACTAATGGCACATGTCGACGTTTCTTTCAAATTCAGCGGTATTTTGAATCTTGAATCTGCTGTTCTACCTTAATTTAATAACAAAGCTGCTATCCCAGAAGATGCAACAGTTAACGCAACTATATTATATGATCTCACCGTTTTAAAAACTGCATTAAGTAAAAATGTTTTGCCTGCTGAATAAACTAAATCTTAGAATTTTCATTTAAAACCTCAAGCGAAATTTCCTCATAAATGGATTTTTGATCGTGATTATCCTCGCGCAAACGATAAATATCCAAATATTGTTTGAGTCACAATTTTCTCATTGAAAAAATTTTGTAAGTATCAAAAACATTCATTTCGCATTTAAATTAAATAATTTCGATTTATAAAATTATCGCTCATCAAAAAGTTTATTATTATTAGTTTTATTATTATTTTTGTATGTTATATAAAATTGGTAACAGTTTCTTTTCTTTTACTTTTCGAAGTGTCTGTATTATTTTGTAAGTAATAATAGCCATTTCAGTTATTTAACCAATGATAATATGCGGTCGCCAAGGGGAAAAATTACAATGGCAAACATTAAGCCCGAAAAAAGTACAAAATACCAATATTTTGAAAGCCATAATAAATTGGTATATTAAGATACACTTTTCAACCAAATTGGATTAGAAAGTAGATTTTTTCCCCTATATAACTGTGTAAAAATTAGAAATGTGCGATGTTTAGAAATAAAAAAAATTGCTGTAGCAATAATCGCAAAAACGACATTTCATCATTAGGTGTTGCCATTCGCAAAATGACGTCAGCATTACGCACGGACATGTTTGTCCTTTATAATATAGATAAGTAAAGTTTGCCTGTTTAGAAGGTTCTTGAACCGATTTTATGTCTCCATACAAGACAAAATTTCACTAGTATATGGTGCAATCATTAGAAACTTTCGTAAGGAGATCTTCTTTTAGAAGTATTCAAAATGCTATAAGCTGAATTACTGTTAATTTGTAAAATTTTGGTAAGATATCTTGATTGGCAGTACATACAGTAAAATTGCGTTAAACGTTACATTATTTAACTATCACGATATCAATGTGAAAGTATGAAACTAAGCCCATATAAATAATGTTTCGTAAATATAATTTTGTTAATAATGCAATTGTGTTGAATAGGGTTGCCGTTAAAATCTGTTAAGAACGTTGCTTTATAGTTAAGATAAAGTTTATATATGTAAATATTTGTTTCGACATTAAAACTTTGCTGTTGATTTGCATCAGAACTGCAATTTTAGTGCTAGCGAATTATTAGTAAATCTGAAGCACATCAATATCCCCAGAGTGCACCATACACGCATATGTATCATTCAGTATGCGACGGGGATGTAAAGTTAGCTCCAATGCATCATCTTATTTTCACTGTAAAAAGCCTTCCGTTATCAGAGCATAGTAAAATCGTACGTATAGGCTGTCGTGTTTGGAATTATATTCCGAAACCAATTTGTTTCCAGTGTCAAAGATTCAGTGAAATTTTATTATCGAGGAAGCTGTACCTGTTATGTAAATGTTGGACAATTGTATTAAGACAATGAGCTTCCTACCAAAGAGCTGCAGTTGAAGTCATTCAGACAATTGATCTTGTGCAAAATGTATGTTAGAAGTAGAAACATAAGTTGTTTAATTCAAGAGACTACCTTTTCAAGTAGATACAGTGACCTCTCACTTATACGGGATACACGGAAATCATTTTTCAGCACCAGTTATTTTTAAGGTAATTTTCGACTTCTTAAATCGCAGAATTTGTAAATCGAATTTTACTGTTTTAAAATAGTGGAATTAAAAAATAGTTATTGAACATCGCGTATAAGTGAGACATCACTGTATTCGCAAGCCGTTTCGTATGCAGGAAATAGTACCATCGAAAACATGTTTTTATTCTCTACATTTCATTATTCAGCTTTGAAACCATGAACACTCGGGTACCAGATGTGCATTTTATCAGTTACTCAACCTAACGATTCCTAACAATACCTCTATATGCGAGTGAAATATCCTTTTTAGTAGATAGAAGCCAAGCATTTTAATTGCGCTTTTACCCCCCGCATGAGTTTTCTAATGTTTATTACGAATCAAGGGTAAATGCACATTATTTTATGTAAATGTAATTCAATAATTTGACTTTCTAGCTGGGAATAACGGTGTAGATAAACCAATAAAAAAACTTATACATGATTAGATTCTAAAGCCTTCACATATTCAATTCATTCATCACCCAATATTCATCCCATGACAGGTAATAAAAAGAAACACAGCATTAACTTTTTAATAGTTTATGAATAAATAATCGTTTAAATATTATGAAGCTTCTGAAAATGAACAGCTGTGGACGACCTGGAGAGAAATATGATGAAACCGGAAGAGCTCGCTGCATGAGATTTTTTCTTAAATATTCAAATTGAAACTTAGACATCTTTACAATTTTTCTCTATACATATTTATCAGCGAATAAAATATAAATAAAAGAAAAAATGATTTTAATAATGAATATCCTTATTAATAAAGCAAAAATAATGACGAATATTCGTTAGAGGCTGAGAGTTTTTCGGAATAACTAATAGTAACAAGCTGTGAAAAACCTGGTGTATATTCTGTTTAAACCGCAAGAACTCGTGGTGTGAAATGCTTTACTGACTTTTCCATTAAACTCACACGTAACTTCAAAATAACTTTCTTTAAAACTATTTTATGGCATGGAATATGTAATGCATAAGTAAAACAGTAAAATAATTGATTTTTTATTTAACTGATTAAAAAATTAAAAAAGAGGAAACATTCTTAGTTATGTTGTAAGTGATGATTGACCAAACATTAGAGGTCGTGAAAAACCTGGTGAACAATCTGATTACATCTGAAACACTCGCGGAGTGATATTTGTCGCTCAAAAATACAAATAGAAAGTTATATTCTCAATCTCTGTCCATATACATATTTATTAGCACACATTATACCGTGTGTTTTATAAGTGGATACCAAAAGAAAAACGTACTAATAAAATATCTATGGGTCGAAGAAACTTGCAGCTTGTAGATTAATATTCACTATTATACGGGATTTTGTATGGCATGAAAAAAGAAATTAATTCAAAATTTTGACAAAATAAAAGGCGCTATTGCATCTAATGGCATTGTAATGTAGTACACATTTAGCTTGCACAAAGCAAAATCAGGATAACACCAAAACAGATAGTGTAATTTTTGAATGTGAGGCTACTTTAACTAACGCGTTTAAAGAATATGAAAGAACTTTAAAACACCACACTGCAGGAAATAGCAGACATCTTCGCTAATATGCTATTTCATGCCGTATTAGGCGTAATATTGCGACTGTGAAAAGTACTGCGATGTCTTGGTGGACACAATGAACATTTGCTAGAATAAATCACGCTGAAAAAAGTTTATTATTTAAAGATTAATATCTTTCATTGTTTTCATTGCAACAGCTCCCTCTAGTGTCTATATTTAGAACTAACTGCCTTTTTTCTGCCATATAATATTCCATATCAAGTGAAAAATTAATGTGCAAATGGCAAGTCTCTTCGACTTTAGTTCATTGTTTATCACGTTTTTCTTTTGTCCTGGACTTTTGAAACACCCAGTATAAGTAAAAGAATAAAATTAATTCGTTTTATACCAAACCCTATTTTTATAATTAATACTCCTACTAACATAACAAAAATAAGAACTAATTTTCGTTTTATAATGGGAGTTGTGGCTAATTCAAACCTAAGAATAAAAAATTAAGGTAATAAACAGCTGGCTGAATCTGTCACTGCGACATTCATTTATTTTTCTAAACATGTCAACTAAAAATAATGGCTCTGAAAGGACGATTTATTTTTTCTTCCCGCTGGGTGAAAAATGACACTTTTATATTCGTTGCGTTTAAAAATTCATTTCTTTTAATCTTTGATTTTGTGGCCTTTTTGCCGTCGTTTTGCATATAAGCTTTACTATAGGGTATTAGTATAATACAAAGGCAATTCTATTATTCTGATAATTATTTAATGGTTGACAGCACCGGTAATGTAATACATTAAATAAATTTTGAAATGTTAAATATTTTTAATGTTTTATGGAAAATGTACATTTATGAAAATTAACTATGAAAAAAAATATTTTCAGTACTATCAAACCAGAGTGGTCTCTTTCCAGACGGATACATTAATACTTTTATTATATCTATGAACACTTAAATATCTGGAATTACATACAGGGTGTCCATAAAATGACTTCCAAACTTTAAAATCCAATAATTTACTAACTATATTAACTATAAAAATGAAATAAATGACATGTTTATAAAGTAACTAATAAATTTTGTATCCAGAATTGTTTACAATAGTTCAAATGTTAGGGAATAAATAGTACTTGTCTGTGTCAAATGAAAAGAACGTTCAAGCTTACTTAATAATGTCAAAACGCAAAATATATTTCGCATTTTAACCACTGAATATAAGGAAAAGTAAAATCTGTATGACATTTGATCTAAATTTACGGATTAATTTGAGCGTTCTTATGCATTGAGGTATCTTAGCGCCTTCTATTGGCTAAAATTTTAACTGTTTTGAAATTCACATAATACAAAATTTGCGAACTGTTTTATACATACGTCGTTAATGTCATCTTCATGTCTATTATAAATAATGAATTCTTGAATTTTAAAGTGCTGCTTCCTTTTTGGTTTCTCCTTGTATATGATTAATTTCTTGATTTTCACTAAGTATCCTGAATTATATTTTTGTCTTCTGTAAGGCAGTATCCCCTCGTTATATCACTCCTCGGTACATCGTTCAATCGGATATGTGGCTATTGTTACGTCTCTCCTGAAAAATAATACTTTCTACTTTAACCATACTACTACTGCTTAAACGCACTTTTTAATTAGCTTATTAGAATAGCTTATTACTAGCTCGATTAGAATAAGTGCAAATATTTCTTGTTTTTTTTTTTATTAAGAAAACTGCTGAATGATATATGTCAAAGTCAAATATGGACGACGCAAGAGAAGGAGAAAGAATTTAGACCGGGAGGCGGCAGCACAGACAATCACCTCATCGAGTTTATGGCTGAAATTCCAGAATTAGTTAAAACTTGATTCGCATATTAAAACGCAATCAGTCTGCCAAGTCATATCTTGGTGGAAAACACCCGAAAACCCGATTTTAGCGGTTGGCTCGTAGGTTTACCATTGTATGTTCCTGCTCCCAGGCCTCCATGTTTTCATACCTTTGGGTGCAGGAAAACATAATGGTAAACCTACGAGTCAACCGCTAAAATCGGGTTTTAATGTGTTTTCCACCAAGATTTGACTTGGCAGACCGATGGCGTTTTAATATGTGAATCAAGTTTTAACTAATTCTGGAATTTCAGCCGTGAACTCGATGAGGTGATTGTTTGTGCTGCCGCCTCCCGGTCTAATTCGTTTGTCGACTTCAAAACTCTCCATAGCGGACCATTGATATGTCGACTCCTCCTAATCTATCCCCCTAGGTGACAATCAATCTATGTAACAGGCAGTTCCGATCTCGCATATAAACGGTGATAATTCTTATTTATTCCTTCATATAATGGGGCCCCGCGACAGCCTATGTCATGAACATGATTTTTAGGTATGGTAAAGTTGCTATTCGCTACGCGATGAGGCCACTTACTATGCCAATTAGTGTAAAACTGTGCAGTTAGCGTTCTTATCTCGATAACGGTACGATATATGAAAAACAAAAGTCAATTACAAAGATGTACAACCTCAATAATTTGTTATGAATTTATATCTTAAACTCAAAAATGACTGTACTTGAAGCCCTGAAATGTAATGTTTAATATACAATCACCAGGTGAAATACGCCATTAACTGCAATTTAGAAGTGAAAAATTATAAGGCAGAAGCACATTTACAAGTAAACTAACACATCTAAGAAAGGTACCGTTTGTTTTAATACGAAAATCAAGTTAAGTTTCCTCAATGTGCTCACCATCGGCAGTGATACATAATGCTTTCTGCATGTGTTCGATGGTGGACACATTGAGACTACTTAACTTGATTTTCTTATTGGAATAAACTGTACCTTGCTTACACGCGTTAGTTTGATTAGAAGATGTGTGTCTGCTTAATAATGCCGTACTTATGCATGCAATTAGCGGGATATCAAACCTTGTAATTGGATATTAAATCTTTCATTTCAGGGTTTCTTCTAAAGTTATTATCACATGTAAGATATAATTTCATAATAAATCGAGGACGCTTTAGAACTCTACTATCTGATCCGCCCAGTGTTGCTCGGGCCCGTGATAATAAAATTAAAGAAACCTAAAGTTTGTATGATTTTATATCTTTAACCCGATTTTATATAAAATTATTTATTTAAAAGTACTTTGCACAACGATTGAAAATCCTTTATTTCCACTTTACGCCGATACGGGCATGCAGCGCACGCGCTGCGAACTCTTTTAGTTCCACCTTCTGCCGCCAGGAGGAGCACCCAGTTCCAAAGAAACCACCTTCCGAACAAAGCTCCAAATCGTGTCCCAGCTGCCCCCGGCACCGTATAGTAAGCGTGCTGCGCACGCGCTGCAAATCCTTTAGTTCCGCTTTCCACCGCAAGGAGGCACAATTTGTTCCATACGAACATCCAACACGGGTACCCGTTATATAAAGGGAGTTAAATGAACCAATTCCCGTCGAAATCAGGCCCATAGAACTCTAGAAAATAGTGCGCACCTGGCGGTGGAAGGTAGAACTAAAATCTGTAACACGAACGAAAACCAAGTCGAATCATCCAAAGGCTGTTGTGATCGGGCCCATAGAACCCGAGATAAGAATGCACAGTTAGATAAAGAAACTTATAGGATTTCCCGCCAGGGGGCACTTGGTCAAGTGCTCAACAACAATTCATTTACTTTGATTGTTGGTATCCATCAGGTATATACGGGTTGTGTACTTTTATTAGGAACATAAATTTAATTTTTACGAAAATCGTTATTTGAAATTCCCTGTATTATCTATACATAATATTAATAAAACGCTCCGTTAGAAGGCAAGGAGTTAACCCCCCCCTCCCTCCCCATACCCGCAAATATAACGAATAATTTGTTCAAGAAAACCACCTTCACCTACATTAACGCGATCATTAAAAAAAAGAATTAAAATTTTTTGATAATTAGAATACAACGAAGACGCTACGCTAAAATAGCGGGCAGATGACACCCCTTCCCATCCTCAATTTCAAATCTATATCTTATTTAGTTATCTAAATTTTTGTTCATTAATGAAAATTGGCAATTATTTTCTTTCCTTTTCGCAAACTAAATGGAGGGATCGGCTAGAGAAACAGATCTTTTTGTAGTTCAGTTCTTAATGAAAGCAGATCCCTGTCTGAAACTTTCTCGGATGGTTTTCACTGGTGCCGGCAGATTTTTGGCAGATTTTAGCATAAATAAAAAAAAAATACCGGCCGGATTTTTCAAAAATTGCATAGTCGGATGCAGAATTTTATTTACATATGCTCAGAAATTTTCAAATAGTTTCATTATACTTCATTAGTTTTCTTAAAATTCGCTAATTAGTAAAATACTTTCGAATTCGTTCATTTCCGCTTCCAAATCCAAAACAGCTGTTTTTTTCTTTAGCCATTTTAATTTAAAAAATGGCATTTTCGATACGACGTTTAATGAGATTATAATTAATATGTTGGGTAATTATCAAAATATTAAAATTCTGAGACTCAGGTGCACATGACCAGACCTTTGACTATCCAAACCTAAATTTTCAGACTTCTAGGTGGGCTAGATTTTGCTAGGGATCGCACAACAGACACACACACACAGAGCGAAACTTTATTTTATTAGTATAGATAATTGACTTTTTTCTCCTATCTCGTGCCGTTTTCATGATGGGAGCGATAGTGCCGCAGTTTGACACAAGGTAGCTCTTTACGCGTTCTCATCGCGTAGCGCATAGCCATTTTATTATATTTAGACACCACGTTCTTGACTATAGCTGTCGCCAATCTACAGGTAATGGAGGAAGTTAAGACTTTAATAGCTACTACCCTGTATACATTTACTGCATATATATGAAGATCATACGCTATAGAACTAACAGATAATTCTGATTTGACATAATTTCGAATTTCTAGAGATATTCTTGAGAAACAATTCAATCACGAATACATCTAGGGGATTAACAAGAAACCGACAATAAGAAAATTAAATAAGAAAACAAATATTTGAGACTAGCTAACCCGCCCGGCGTTGCCCGGTCCCTTGATAATTACAATCTCAGAGAAAGGCGTTAACCCCCTCCCTCCCCATACCCGCAAATATAATGAATAATTTGTTCAAGAGAACCACCTTCACCCACATTAACGCAATCCTTAGAAAAAGAATTATATTTTTCTGATAATTAGAACATAATGAAGACGCTACGCTAAAATAGCCGGCAGATGACACCCCTCCCCGACCTCAATTTCAAATCTATATCTTAATTAGTTACCTAAATGTTTGTTCAATAGTAAATATTGGCAATTATTTCCTTTCATTTTCGCAAACTAAATGAAGGGATCGGCCAGAGAAACAGATCTCTTTGTAGTTCAGTTTTTAATGCAAGCAGATCCCTGTCTGAAATTTCCTCGGATTGTTTTCACTGGCGCCGGCAGATTTTTGGCAGTTTTTTGCATAATTTAAAAAAAAATACCAACTGAATTTTTCAAAAATCACGCAGTCCGATGCAAAATATTTTTTGACATATGCTCAGAAATTTTCGAATTGATATCTCAATTAGTTTTCTTAAAATTCGCTAATTAGTAAAATAATTTCGAATTCGTTCATTTCCGCTTTCAAATCCAATACGCCAGTTCGTTTCTTTCGCCATTTTGATTTAAAAGATGTTATTTTAGAAGCGATGGTTAATGAGAATCTAATTAATATCTAGGCTAATTATCAAAATATTAAAATTCTAAGGGTCAGGTGCACCAAGAGAGGGTTTGGACTACCTAAATCTAAATTTACAGACTTCTAGGTACGCTAAATTTTCCTAGCCATCGCCAACAGACACACACACACAGAGCGAAACTTTATTTTATTAGTATAGATAATTTTCTATAGTAAAATTCTTGAAATGATCCGTAACTTTCACGGATATTTTTACTGGCTATGTACAAAATTTGTATGCATCTTCTTACGAATTGCACGTATATTCCCGAAGATATGATGGATTCTTTTTAAAATTTCATTCTTTGTTTGCGTGCTTTTTGCATATAATATGCAGATTTTCAATCAATAAAAAAAATTACTCCTACTAGCGTCTGAGAGGTTCTGCTCTCAAAGCTGTTAGCCTGGAAGTGCTGTTTTCGAACCCATGTGCCGCTCGCATATTCACAATACCTACTCGGCTCAGATCTAGCTTACTTCAGAGCCGTTGTGATTAACAAGCCAGATTGAGATATCCAGACCATACTGACTTTTAATATCTTGGAAGCGGTGATCGACTGAATCACGCAACGCGTATTTTTGATGCACACAATTTAATTATAACACAGTTTAATGATGATTCTGAATTGTTTAAAAAATACGCACATAAATAATTTACGTACGTTTATGAAATAGTTTTTTCAATTTCTACAAACACAATAAAGCAAATTTTGCGCCTCGGGTGCTGTTAATATGTCCGTATTGTTTGTGCAAGGGTTGGTAAACTTTAAAATTAGTGTTTTTTTTTATCATGTACCAGATCACTAATGCATGTATGAGCACTTCGAGCCTATGAAAACAAAATAATAACATTACTAGTGCATCAACCTCGTCATGAAGCTATCTAAAAAATGTAGAAAATTCATTAAAGCCGTGATCACCAACGAATGTATGAGCGCTTCGTGTCCATGAAAACAAAAACTTCACTGGATGCAGCAACTTCGCAGTTTAGCAATCACAAAAATTTCATGAAATTCGTTAAAGTTCCTATCATTATAACGAGTGTATAAGCGATTCGCGCCCATTAAAAAATGGAATTGCCTAAATTGTTGCATTGGAATCCCTAAATATAGGAAATTCGTTAATAATGCAATCACTATAACGAATATTAAAAAAAAAATACATTATATAAATTGTCATTATTGCTTCAAATAATTTGTGTAGCATAATTAGATATTCAAACATAGAAACTTTCCTTTTTTTACTCAAATTATTTTTTATATCTTAAATAAATATTGTGAAATAGAAGCTTTTCATTTTTTCATTCAAATTATTTTTTATAATTTAAATAAATATTGAAAAATAAAAACTTTCCATTTTTTCAAACTTGCCGCTGCTGGAATCCGAACTATAGTATACAGAACTGGAGACTAACGCCTTACCACATAACTACTACGCACTCTTTCAGAAACAGCTCCGAACAAAATTGTAATTTACCGATTACCACTTCTAAGCCATTAAAAGTATGTATGGTTTGGATATCTGAATCTGGCGAGCCAAACAAAACGTCTCTGAAGTACGCGAGATCTGAACCGAGTAGGTATTGTGAATATCCGTGACTCTTATCAGCCTAACCATTCGGCGTTTTCCGTGGTATTATTCGAACCTGCGCAAACGCTGCGCAAATATGAGCTAGACGCCCTCA
Organism: Maratus michaelseni; assembly: GCA_963931845.1. Lineage (NCBI taxonomy): Eukaryota > Metazoa > Arthropoda > Arachnida > Araneae > Salticidae > Maratus > Maratus michaelseni. The sequence goes on from OZ007599.1 coordinate 249,885,048, forward strand.
GAAAGACTCTTTTGGATAGCACTCCTACACACACACCTTCTCGGCTCATATCCCCTCATGCAGATAGATAATCAACCTTAAAATATACCAACACCAACAAAAAACTTACTGGAAGCTTGACGAAGTACAAAAAGAATATTATACTGATTTTTTACAATAAATACATTGAATATTCTATAAGTTATGAGTTATATAAGTTATGAACTTAATAGACTATGATTTTCAACTGCGCATGCACGAAATATATCAATTTTTCACTTTCATAAATTGGTAACATACTATATAGTGCAACAAGTAATATAAAACTTCCAGTTGAATACCATGATAACTCAAAAAGTTAATCAGTAATACAGTGAGCTGTATTTTAGTTATTTTTTTAAACAGTTGGATGACAAAGGATTGTTCATAAGATGCAATTTATATGATATAAAATATTGCAATTTATGAAAGGAAATTTATTACAATTTATGTAATATAAGTTACCTAATTTATTTTTGTGTTCGTCTGTTTTAAATTTTTGTAACGGTTATGTATATCAGTGTCACTATCCTTTGATTTATGATAAAATAAGACAATTTGTGGAGAACTGTTAAACCACTAGATATTTTTTAAAAAGGTTACTAAAATAAAGCTAACTCTATATCACCCATAACTTTCTGAATTTCCATGATGTTCAACTGGAGTGATATATATGGTGAATAATTAGGTTACTAAATAATGAAAGTAAAAATATTCTACTTTTCACATAATCACAATTATTTTTTCTTTCAATTCTCATATTTCATAAAATATTTAATGAGTTTATTTCTAAATTCAGTCAAATGGTTTTCATGGGTTTTGTCAAACTTTCGGCAAGTTTCATGAGATTTGTTTGAAGACTCCGAATGTTTTAAATAAAAACAAATGACCTAAATTCGATTTATTAAAGAAATCTTTTTCTTAGTATAGATATGCTATTTTTTCAAAAATTCGTACATGCATTTCACGAAACAAGTAAAATTTTGTGAGAAAGTTACGAATCATTTCGAGCTTTTTATGATACAGTGTGATTATAAACAATTTATCTCTTATTCAATTTGCTGTTAACCCCTAAACGCATCATAACTCAATCTTTGCATCAAAGTGTGAGTTTTAATATGCTCTTTATACATCACACGTTCAAAAACAACTCGTAATGTTCTTCTCCAGTCGTTTGAAAAAATGTCTAAAAACGGAAGTGTCTAATGAATCTTAGTGAATTTTGACTATTTAGTGTATATATATGTTTTGTAAAATAATTGAAATTACGTTATGTAAAATAATGTCAAAGAGAAGAAAAATCGTTAAAAGTGTCAAAGTGTTAAAAGTGTCAAAGATCGTTAAAATGTGGAAATACTTAAATAAGTAATTCATTATACAAATTAGCAAAAATATACTTTTTAAAAATTTGCTTTATTGTAATTTACAAAGTTATATTCTTTCTTTACGTAATCTGCATAATTTAGGTAAAAATGATACATCAAAAAAATGTTTAAAAGAAATAAAATTGTGAAAACTGTAAATTGCAGATATTTAAGTACAATTGTAAAATAAATATACACTCTAATGGTCTATTCAGAGTAAAGATATTTTTAAGATATGATATCTGTTAAGAATGTTATTATATCTTATTATTTCTCATATACTTTGCATAGCCAAGAAGCCCAATCTGTCAGAATTATATTGATCTCATCTTGGAACAACGCGTCAAATATTGAGCCGTCTTATGATTTCGATTTGATTACACTATAAAACTGTTAAACACGTTACAAATTATTCAGAAAAATGAGATTATACTTTGAAATATTTTTCCTTGGGTTATAATTTAATGAAGTTACAGAATGGGAAAACATTAAGATAAGAATCTCAATAACAGGAAATAATTAACTTATGACGCAAGCATTTTAATTAAATTTGTGAAAATATTCAGAGAGAAAAATTTAAAGAAAGTGATGCATATCAGAATATGCATCAATGATAAAATAAAGTTAATCAAAAGTACTGATATGCATTATAAGATTAAAATTATCGTATTTAACGATTACTTTTAGGAATTCATTATTTTTTAACATGATATTCTGTGAACGTTTCATTGAATAACTCAAATAAGGCTGTAACAAATTTTAAAGACAGAATTAAAGTTTGTCCCTGAAATGTAGAGATGCAAAGGCTATAAAAAACCCGGTTTAAACCTGGGAATAAACCGGGTTTTTTGGGAATAAACCAGTTTTTTGGAAATAAACGGGGTCTTTTGGGAATAAACCTGGGAATAAACCGGGTCTATTGGAAATAAACCCGGGAATAAACCTGTTTTTTGCAAATCTACTGAAATGAATAACATTTTGAAACGTCTGAAAACATATATTTTAAAGATAGTATTACATTTAATATAAAAATTTTCAATGATACTACTTTAACAATATTATCTGGGAATAGTTGTCATGGCACCTAAAAAGCTTCTAAGGTAATTGAGTTCGTTAACAAACAGTAAGTTAGTGAAATGTTTGCTTTCAGTTATATTAAATTACTTGAAAATTGCACTGTTTAAAAAGTATATACTAAAAAAATGAGAACCTCTATTCATTTCTGAAGTAAAGTGGTATCATAAATGAGTACATCAGATGCTCAAATATGAGCTCAAATAATCTATACATATTTAAAAACTAGCTGTTACTTGTGACTTCGTTCATGCAACATTAAAAAAAGAATAAATGCATTAATTAAGTACCCAAAAGTATGAAAACATGGAGAACTGGGTGCAGGAAAACACAATGGTAAACCTACAAGTCAATCGCTAAAATCGGGTTTTCACGTGTTGTCCACCAAGATGTGACTTGGCAGACCGATTGCGTTTTAATATGCGAATCGAGTTTTAACTAATTCTGGAATTTCAGCCGTGAACTCGATGAGGTGATTGTCTGTGCTGCCGCCTCCCGTTCTAATAGTCTTCCGCATTTACGATTTTTCTTATCATTATTTTCGAATAAAAATCTTTGTCTTATTTTATCTGCGATTAAATAAAATATTATTGAAAGGTATTTGTGGTAAAAGGTAACGAGATATCCTATATTTTATTGAGTATCTTAAGAGACAAGTGCCATTTGTTTATCACATTTTCGAAATAAAACTTGTTTTGTCATGGAACCGAACAAGTTATTGTATATAAAACAAGATTTTATCTCAAACTCGGTTGCACAGAAAATTGGACTTAATTCACTTTGATTCAGAACGTCTTATATCTTAATTTATAAAACTTCGTCCAAAAATTACTATGTAACTTTAACATTTATTAAATAATTACTCACTTTGTTGTTTCTTTTTAACATTTAATTTAGAATCTGAACACTTTGCATTTTTTTGCAGCAGATGGTTGAAATAAAAGTTATTTTGAAAAAAAAAAAAAAACACTAGTATTGCGACGGAAACCATATAGTGCAAATATTTTAATATGGTGAATCTTACCAAGATGATAATACGCAATTTAATCACCGTTTTTAACATTGGATATTGATAAAGGAACAATACAGTGTTGATTTTGAAAATAAATTGGTATATAAATATGTAAATATATTTGTATTCTATTCTGGATATAATACCACTGCTACTTTTATCAATCATGTATTTCATGGTAAAACTCAAAAGTGTTCGAATTTTAATTTTAAAAGGTAAATAAATGTATTAAGTCAAAAGTTATATTTAGATTTATTAAATATATTATAAATATATTAATAAATTAAATTAAATATGTTATTTAGTTATTTTTTATCCTATATTTAAAATTATATTTAAATTTGTAAAGAAAAGTTAAATTTCTTAAGAGTATGAAGTAGATAAATTATATTAATTTCACTCCTGAATTTAATAAGTAAAAAGTACTACATTTATCAGTTAGTTCTTTTTTTCTTTTTAATTGCATTCTGAATGCGTGCAGAGTCTAATTCAGTGGATACTTCTTAGAATTTTTTATTCGTTTCAAAAAATCAAATTATAAACGTTTTTAATTGTGATTTCATTTATTTCTTTATTTAATTCAAAGCCATAAAACATCATAATCATTAAACACAAAAATCTCAATTGGAAAATGACTGTTTCCTACAGTTAATCTGTAATATCGTGCGCGCTGCAAGTAATCTATGAATATATTCGTTTGGTAATTAACGGGAATCACTCTCATATACTAGGTAATTCATGTTGACAGATTACAGCTATTTTTTTTTATTGTTTTCGGATGCTTAGAAAAATTCACCTTTCTCTAAGTAAATGAGAAGCTTTCTTCAATTGCATTTTTAACCTTGTAACCTCCAGTACCTAACAGCTAAGGTGCCATAAATTATGTTACCAGTGGAAGGTCAATCAATCCACAGTCTGATACGATGGAATACTTATGAAAATCTTTTATTTCTTTAAATAATTATACAAAAACTTTTTTAATTCTGACAACATTTATTTCAAGAGAAAAACATTACAATTATAAAAGGTAAAAGTTTTACTGAGAAGGTGGCTATATCTTATATTGTAATTTCGTGCCCGCTGCAGGTAATCTATGAATAATTTCATTTGGTAATTAACAATAATCACCCTCATATTTCAGAGTATTCATGTTGACAAATTACAGCCTTTTTTTTTGTGTTTGTTTTTGTATACTTCAACAAGTTTACGTTTCTTTAAATGGATCAGCATATATTTTCCTTTTTTTTTCCTATTACAATTTTATACAAAGCTGTGATTTATTTTTCAGTAATGATAGATATGTTAAAATTTTCATATTCTTTGAAATTTTTTTCAACATAAAACGATTATCTAATGAAAATTTTCTAGAGTTCTCATTTTTTCATATTAAATTCATATTTCTGTATTTGTTGAAACAAATGTTTAATAGAAAGAAAATTTTTTAGAAGTTAGTTTGGTTTACTAATAAAATACTAAAGGAAAGAAAAGATTGCTAAGAATTTGAGACATATAATTATATCAGTATATAATCCATGATTTTATTTCACGAGGGCGGGAGAGGAGGGTCTGAGAACTGAGGACCTTGCGCTTACGTTGGGTTATGGAGAACCGCTAAATTGTGCCCATGATTAGGTATAAAACACTGATTTATGCCGAGGGCTGTAGCTTGCTCAGTACTCTCTATAGATACGCTTCTGAATCTGATGAGGGAAAATGAAAGGAAAAGGCACGGTAAAAAGTTTTTCACTAGTAAGAAGAAAATGACAAAGCTGATGAAGTGGGTCATTTTTACAAAATAACACAAAATAAAGCTTTAGGGTTAAAACACGAAATTTGTAGTGATTAAAAATTGTACAATGTGCTACTCAAAGTTCTAACATGAATGGAATTGTAAAACTGTAACTTTTGGTTATTATAAGCATTCAAAAGCAGCAATCTCAGAAACACTAAAAAAAGACACACTCAATTAATTCATTAACTCAAAGATTTCATCCAGTGTCTTACAGATCTCGGTGATAATTATGTACAAATTCCTAATTATTTTGTGAATAACTTACTATGTCTAGGCATAAGTATAAGAAGATAGAACGATGGGAAAGATAATTCATAGGAAGGAAATGGGAAGGGGGAGTTCCCATGAATAGAGGGAGGATTTTCCATGGATTTCTCATCCATAGAGGTTTGCAAAATTTATAATGGGTAAAAATTGTTTCCCTTCCCCAACGCGTTACTTTACTCAGCCAATGCATCAATGTGTAAGCGGAAGTATAATTTATATTAAAAGATAATTTGTTTTGCATGCTTTGCAGTACTATGACAGAAATGTTGATTACAATGTTTCTAATTCGGATGTGATACTAATTTTTGAGAATTTTAAAAACTTGTTTTAGATTCTACAGTCAAGAACAGCTGTAAACATGCAAGCTTGGCTAGGGATATTCAAGAAGAGAAATGGCAAATAATGAAGATGATTATCTACATTTTTGATGATCTTTTAAAAAATATATATGATTGTGATAAAAAAAACTTTTCTGTAATTTTGATACTAAAGATATAAAGGATGAAAAGATGTTTCTATCGTAAATTAAAAACTTATTGAAGAATACTTGGATGTTGAAGATGTGATGGAAAACAAAATCCATTTTTCTACATTAGCACATAGAAAGACAAAAATGTTTGCGAATATTTGTCCTTTGTAAATGACGAAGAAAAGGTGAGATTCCTTTTCCATCAATGATAATTTTTCGTAAACTTTATTTTTAAACAACTATGAGCCAAAAACAAATTATTGACTTTTTGTCCATCAACATATAAATAAGCGGAAAATACATATTTTTTTTTTCTATATTCAATCATGTTAGTTTTGATTTTTTCGCTTTGTTCTATATGCAAATTTATTTTCATCAAAATTGTATATCTCTATGCGTGACAACACGTAATATAAGTTAAAAAGGCTTCTTTCCGTCATACATTTTCAAATTTATATCGATATAGTTAAATGTGAGATCTAGAGTAAGTACTATCTGGTCAAGTCACGGAACGCTGCAACGGAATTAGACTGTAACAGAGAAGGATATTTAAAACTGAAAACTTATTTGTTTATACAGTATTTGTTTGTCGAATCACAAAATCTTTAAATCTATATTATAATGATAAAATGAATTTTTAATGTCTTCGAAAAAATATCTAAAGGATTGTTCTCAATAAAAAGACTAAACTTTGACATTTTATAAATAAATAAATAAAACAATGAAAGTCTCAGTTTTGGGAATCTTCATTCACAGATAAATGTTATTTTGCAGTTTTCTTTTTTTTTTTTTTTTTTTTTGCTTATGCTTTACGGATTTTTGCTGAAGTTACAAACACTAATTTATAAAAAAAAAGCAAGTTAAAAGTGGAAACTTTTTTGTTTGTTCCGTAAATCATTAACGACTAGTGAATAATTTATTAAATCTTTATGTAATCAAAAATGTGAATATCGGGTAAACACAAATAAAGATCTGAAGTATTAAAAAAAATAATAAATATTAACAAAAAGAAAACAAATTATTGATATTATATCACTGAAAGAAGTTTATTTAACGAAAATCACCTTTTCTCTGTACGTAATGATACCTTCTTTACTTTAAAAAAAAAATATATATATTTCTTTTAAATTCTTTATTGTATATTTTAAACTTATAAAAAAATAATTAACTCTAACAAAATTTGACTTGTATTTTAGAAATTTTAAAAGCTTTTCTTTTATAATAATCATATTTTCAAGAAATTGCATAACACCAAATTTAAACAATATTTTTTTTTTTTTTTTTTTTTTAACATTTACTCTTTCAATACCGATTTTAATACTGTCTTCATATTTCTGTAGGATAAAGCTTTAACAGACTAATCTTTGTATTTCTTTTCAAATTTTACCATTTTCATATTCACAGTTTTATCATTTACAATAATCTAATTAGCTATTATCGGATTAGAATTTGCAATTCACATTAAAACAACAAATACTTTTGTAATTCTTGTAATGTCGGCAAACTTAATTTTTGTGGTAATTTGAATTTTTGTTTATAGGATATATGTGTATAGTTTTTAATCAAGTACTCAGGGTAAATAGAAAACGCTTTCTTTTCATTTAGATATTTTTTAAATACGGAAAATAATTTAATAAGGTAGAAGATTATTGCTCATTTTATGTCTGTGGATAACATTAATTATTTATTTAATAACTTAAGTCAATAAAATTTGTAACTTCTTTAAAATTGAGTTTTTAATTTTATGAAATGACATGAAATATTAAAAATGAGCAATAAATAAATAAATAAATAAATAAATTCTCAAGGAATTTTCTATCTTTTTTTTAGGGGACAAAATAATTGTCATCATTAATATTTTAATTTGATATTATGAATATTTTTATTCAATTTAAATGAAATGAGAAAATCATTTTGAATAACTACATTATCATTAAGTTTCTTTTTGTAAAAAAAGTGTTGCACCACTAAATATATCAAATGTCATTAATTAGATTTTGCTCAGCGAAGACAATGGCACAGATTACAGCTAAAATAATCTATATACCGGGATGCAAAATGATAGGAACGATCATTTAATTGACTAAATAATAAATATAATTATAATAATCCATATTTAAACTATATAAATTGATTTTATCAAACTAAATGCTAGCCGTTTACTCCTCCCCTAGGACTCTATATTTGGACGCCGCGGGAAAGAAAGAGTCGTTGGGAGAGCTCGGCATATGGCCTAGGGACCGGTTCCTGTTATGGGGTTCCAGCGACGAAGCCGTCGAGTGTCTTCGGGCAATTCGTCAGGTGTCTTCGTGGAGGTCTCGTCTGATTATGGGAACCTTCGCGTATCGTAGCGACCTATGTCGTCAACACTTGGTGAAATCGGTGTGATGCACAGGTGGTGGTGCACCGACGGCCGTAGTGCATACAGAGAGCATCCCCTGGTTGTACGTGTTATATGTTTCTCAGGATATGGGTACGGCGGTTGAGATGCTGACGGGAGCCACTCAGGTGCCTAGTAGCGCAGCTCAGTTTTTTTTTTTATCAAACTAAATACGCAATAGAAACATAATGAAAACATTGTAAAACAAATGTTATCATTACAATATAATGAATTGTATTTTCACAGGCTATGCAATAGGAGCAAAATGCATGCAAAAAATAAGAACGTATGCAAAAAAATAAGAACGGAACAAATTTTTCTAAATTATAGAAACATTACATGTCAATTGTGCTTCCTTAGTGTTTAATAATTTCAAAGCAGCATTGTGGCATAGAGTTAACAAGGTTCTGAGTCACAACTTGTCGATGTGATAAAATACGCCATGCCCTACAAATGAGAGATTTTAATTCTTATTTTGAGTTAAACTGGAAAATTTGACCATTTTTTCGATAGATATTGCGCAGTATAATACCCGAAACGCTCTCCATGTGATTTAGGGGCGGACTGCTGGCCGGCCAATCAAGTGTGGGAGTCTTATTATCTTGAAACCACTTCTTTTTGTCTTTTGCAGAGTGAAATTGGGCATTTTCTTGTTGAAATATATAGTTAAGGGTAGCAATTTTTTCACCATGGTTCACAAAAGGCATTCTAACATGTGAACATACCGGGTGTCCCTAAAATGACTGATGGATTTTAAAATTCAATAACTCGCAAACGGTGACACATATTAAAAAATTCTTTCAGGAGGGTTATGTATGATATCAAGAGTTTTTTTACTGGTGTATCTTGATTTTAGTTCGAATTTCAAACAATAGATGGCGATGACAGCAATTGGCACTCAGTCAAAGCCGAAACTGACCTCACTCAGTATTGAGGTGAAGGAAGTAGATTAAGGCTATGGAGTGGGTCTCATTCGCCAGTACAATCTTGCTCTTAGGCCCTGATTCTGAACTCATTCGATATGATTTCAATGGAATGCGTTGTTGCCATGGAAACAACAAATTCTTCGATAGTGGAATACAGCGATCAGAACTGGGCATGAATTTAACAAGTAATATTCGAGTTTGCAGGCGATTTTACATTAATGAAGATTTATTTTCCCGGATTAAATTACTTTTTATGGTCTGATTTAAAGAATATTTTATGCATCGTATTTTAAAACTAGGTGAAGAGATTTAGTATTTTTTGTTGTTGTTAAAAATGTCATAATTTTTGTTACATTCTAAGAAATTTTAGATATTTTAAGGAAGTTCGTCAGTAGGTTTTTATGAATGTTTAAAAATAATCGTAAAAAATGGTTAATATTATATTGTTGTTCAAAATAACTATCTAAAAACAAATGTTAGAAATTGATTTGTTTAACTCTTTTGAATAAGAGTATTCTATCGTTGCATTAAAATAAATAAATAAATAAATGTTAGTTAATTCAAATTTCTGTGCAACTCTCACATACCAGCATTGTCATCATTTCGCGCAATTTTAACTAAATTTGCAAATTAATTGGATAAAATTCCCATAAATACTCATAAATGTAAAATCGATTGCAAACTCGAATACTGATTGTTATATTTGTGGCAAACCATTCGTATAGGGTTCTCTAGCTGCTGCTGCTGTGGACAATCTCTCATAAGCTTAACCTACGCTAGATCTGAGTACCAGTGGTAACCCATTCATGCAGTCACTCTAGCTGCTTCGGCTGTGGATAATTCTCACCAGCTCGACCTACTAGATCTGAGAATAAAAGCACTCTAACATCACATGACAGTAGACTTTCGAATTTTCGACGCCCTACTTCGATGTTATGCTTTTCTATGCGAATTTTCCGGATTGCTGAATCGGCATGGTTTATAAGATGCAAGATCTCTCGGACTAGACTCATCTATTAGTTTCTTTTTTGAATGGAAAAAAATGTAAAGGACTTTTATTTAAAATAGGATTTTCGTTGTAAAGAACAAAGCTTTCTGCAACAAAAAACGACATGTTTTAAGTGCTTGTTTTTCAGTGCAAGGCACAATATAATTGGGCCCAACGTGGCTGAGTGGTCAAGGCATCACACCGCTAATCGCTTGCGAGGGTAGGTGGGAGCGGATTCGAATCCCGCTGGCTCCATTGCACTCTCTTTGTGGAGCTTCCGCTGTATTTCTGTGTGTTGTAAATTGCCTTGTGTGTGTGCTCTGTCGTCCCTGTATATATTGACGATGACTTATAAGCGGGCGCTTGACGCCAAGCACACAGAGGTCAGATGTATGTTAATGAAATGTCAAATGTCAAATGTCAAAATATAATTTTCTTTCTACGATTCTCAATCTTATGATTATGAGGTTAATAAAGACGTTCGTTTAACCCACACATTTTGGTTTTCTTGGAAAACTTTCTATACGCAACCAAGATAAACTGTAGGAATACTGTTGGTGGTACTTGTTTTACTAACACGCTTTCCCCCGCATCGCCTGCATGTTCAGGCCCAATTCCGAACACTGTATTCTGCTATCGAAGAATTTGTTATTTCTATGGCAACAATACATTCCATTGACGTCATATTGAATGAATTCAGAATCGGGCTCTAAGAGCAAGATTGTAGCAAGATCTTTTCATCTAGTTTTAAAATACCATGCATAAAATATTCTTTAAATCAGACCATAAAAAATAATTTAATCCGAAAAAAAACTTCATTAATGTAAAATCGCCTTCAAACTCGAATACTTGTTAAATTCATGTCCAGTTCTGAACGCTTTATTCCACTATCGAATAATTTGTTGTTTCCATTGCAACAACGTATTCCATCGAAATCATATTGAATGAGTTCAGAATTGGAGCCTAAGAGCAAGATTGTACTGGCGAATGAGACCCACTCCATAGCCTTAATTTCCTTCCTTCGCCTCAATGCTGAGTGAGGTCAGTTTAGGCTTCGACTGAGCACCAATAGCTGTCAGCGCCATCTATTGTTTGAAATTCGAACTAAAATCAAGAATCACAGTAAAAAAAATGGCATAATACATAACCAACCTGCAAGAATTTTTTTAATATATATAGCTGTTTGCAAGTTATTGAATTTAAAAATCCATCAGTCATTTTTGGGACACCCGGTAGGTATGTTTATTTGGTCGACCTTCTAAAATTATGATTTTAAGATTACCTATTGAGGGTAAAGAAGCCCAAAACACTAGTTAGCCCTCACCTAGTTGACGCATGGAAAACACAGTCTTTACTCTTTTCGAAAATCATGTCAATAAGAATTAATACTATCCAGACCATTGAAATTAAACTTCTTTTCACCACTGAAAATAATTTTAGGCCAATTCATGCGCTAATATTGTCATGTAATATTATAGAAATATTATATGTCAATTGTGCTTCCTGATTGTTTAATAATTTCAAAGCAGCATTGTGGCATAGAGTTTATAAGGTTTTAAACTTGTCGAGGTGATAAAACACGCCATGACCCGCAAATGGCAGATTTTACTTCTGCTGTTGAGTTAAACTGTACCATTTGACCATTTTTTCGGTAGATATTGCGCACTATAATACCGTAAACGTTCTCCATGGGATTTAGGTGCGGACTACTGGCCGGTCAATCAAGTGTGGGAATCTTATTATCTTCAAACCACATCTTTTTGTCTCTTGCAGAGTGAAATGAGGCCTTTTCTTGTTGAAAAATATAGTTAAGGTTGTCAAATTGCGTTATTTCGCTGAGTTTTTGTCTTGTAGTTATCTTTACTTTTATCAATCCCTATTTTGAGGCTGTGATTACTTTATTCGCTTGGTTTCTTTATTTCAGTAAACTTTTTATGTGAATCCGCCCTTGGAGATCAGTTAATTGATTACGAATGACTGTTATCACAATTGGTCGATGCAACTTTTTGGCAAGCTATTTGAGTGGCTTGGTGCACTACCAGGTTGGGGCATGTTCCTTGGCCATTAGTTCGTCATATTGTTTATGATGTCTGTTATCACATGATGTCGTTGCTGTTGTACCACTTGTTGGCTTAATCATATTTGAGATTCTTCTTGTATTTATTTTCCTATATCATGTTATTACCCCGACATTCTTATCATATAAATTACGGTACAACGGGACAGTGTGAATGAGCTTTTGGCTATCAGTTTATCAAAAACGACTTCCACATCTCAGTAGTGCGATTTATTTGTTTTTTTCTTTTTTTTGCTTTTGGTGTTACTAAAAGAAATTTTCACATTTTGTTTATTAATTAATTTAATTTTTTCTTTTAATTTTTTAATCTGTAATAAGACAAATTGATTAATAAGGAGAGGTGTCGGCTGCTAGGAAAGTGGTTGTGTTTAAATGTTGCTTTTGCTTTATTGTGAAATTATGTTTTCTGTCAACCATCTGATCATTGTTTTGCCTTTGCTTTTGACATGTTTATAGTTAGCGAGCTGGTTATGCCATAATTGCTCGTTGTTTGTTATAATTTGGACCAAATGGAGTGGATGTGTTAGTTTGCGATCTGTGAAGTAATGTTTGGGGGTTCCCAATTCCCCGCATGGACAGTTTGGTGCGTCTTTGCGCTTAAATCTGTGTAAATAGTCAGGGAATGCTCCGTGACCAGTACATATTTGACTTACTAATTTGCAGCTCACTAGTCTGCTGTTTACCAAGTATTCATGTGCTGTCCTGCCCTTTAACTCATAGTCTCACTCCCCCAGGGGAATATCTTCTTCAGGTATTTACGGGTTTCGCGACACCGGATACCCGAGCGATCTTTCTCTTTTCCTGTCTTCTTCTCTTTTTAGTTGTCTATCCTTTTTTCTTTGCTTCACACTTTTTAATCTTCTCTTTTCAGTTTGTTATACCTCTTTGTTCTTGATTGTTATACTAACTTTTTTGTTCTTATTGTTCTTTGTTCTACTAACGTTGTTTTTGTTCTTTTGTTTAAAAAAAAAAAGAAAAAAAAATTAAAACGCTTAAAAAAGACAAAAAATACACCTTGTTCCTAAGTTTTCTCTCACATGACTTTTTTTTTATTCAATAGTGGATTTTTTTATTTTCACGTGAGAAAATCTGGGTGCTGAGGTTTTTTAATCTTTTCGACTTGGTTCTACCTTTTTAGGCTGATCTTGAGTCCCAGAGTGTAGGGCATTTTCCGAATTCCGGTTCCGTGATCGGAGGACGCCATACATTGTATGATGGCTGTTAGGACCAACCCCGGGAGACTGGTGCCTTTCGGTGGAAGGGGTTGTAGGTTGGACAGAGCTGTAAAGGCTTACTTACTGACTACCTGATTCCAATGTGCAAGAACTAGATATTAGGAAATGCTATCGAGTTTAATCCAACGTTCGAAAAACGTGGAGGTTTGTTGCTAATAGTTTTCGCCCTTTTGAGAACCTGCGCCCAGAAGTAAGGTTTAAGAAGAAGGGTCGGTGACCAGGCCCGACGCCTGGCGTTCTTTAAACTCTCTTTAATTATGGCTACAACTAAAAGAAATAAAATATGCGAAGTGGAAGCCCCACAGCCAAATGCGTCCTGGGCTGATAAAGACGAGGAAAGTTTTCCTTCCTATTCTGAAAATAAAGGTTCATCCTCTGATGCAAGCAAATCTTGTAGCATAGGGGAGAGAAACATGATAGATGTGTCCTATAAAAATGCTGATACTGATATAAATAAATCCTGCAATGCAGAGGAAAGATTTTTTGTTGTGAAACGTCCAGAAGGGAGTTTCGACAGGACTTCTCCTCTTCTGATAGATAAATCTATACAAGCACTAGTTGGTGAACCAAAAACAATAAAAAAATTACGATCTGGTGAACTTCTTGTTGAAGTAAACAATAGCACACAAGCAGCTAACTTAAAAAAGTGTACACATTTTGCTAATATCCCTGTATCTGTAAGTCCGCATAGAACTCTAAATACATCTCGAGGAGTTATCTCTGAACCTGACCTTATACACGTTACGGAAGCTGAAATAGTAGAGAACCTTAAGGAACAAAATGTGATAGAAGCTAGAAGGATAAAAATCTACCGTCGGGATGTACTAATACCACCTAATCAGATGCAAATACCCACCAAGCACATAATACTAACTTTTAATTCCCCTCATTTACCTAAGTCAATAAAAGCTGGATACTTGTCATGCTCTGTCAGAGCGTATATTTCAAATCCACTGCGATGTTTTAGATATCAGCGCTTTGGACACTCAAAAACATCATGCCGTGGTAATGTCACTTGTGGTCGTTGTAGTGAAGTGGGCCATGAAAGCGAAAACTGCAATGCCCCAGTTCGTTGTGTAAACTGTAAAAAAGAGCATCCATCCTATTCAAAATCTTGGGAACAGTGGAAAAAAGAAAAATATATACAAACAATACGTACAAAAGAGAATGTATCATACCCAGAAGCCAGGAAAATAGTTGAATCTAGGACACCCAAAATTGGAGTATCATATGCTGCAGCCGTAACAAAAATAACTCATAAAACTTTTCAAACTATTGCAACTCAAACTGAAATCTCTATAGAAACCACTTACCAATCGCAACAAAAAGAAAACAAAATGTCTACTAATCCCAGTCTGTCATCTAGATCAACACAATCTGCTACTCCTAAATTATCACAATCTGCTCCTCCTAAATCTTCACAAACTGTCTCTTCCAAGTCAACACAGCCTATCTTTCCCAAACTGCCAATTCATAAAAGAACTTCTCAAACTACTTCTAAAACACAGTCTTCAAAACAAAATCGTAGATCTGATGCTGAAAAGCATAACCTACCAACAATTAAATCCTCTGAGATTCAATCCCAAAAGAAAAAGAATAGAACCCCCAAAAAACCATCAAACCTGGAAACAGGTGTGAAAACAAATGAGCGTTCTATGGAGGATGCGGATTGTGTGCACCTTAACACTGATTCGGATTTAGAGGAGAACGAAGGAGATAGTATGTGTACTACCTCCGATCTCAATGACGTAGATTTTCACATCTAAAAACTCCCCAAATGACTAATATTATTTCGTGGAACTGCCATGGCTATTATAGTAAATACGACGAAATCCGTACTATTCTCTATCACCACCAACCATTGTGTTTGGCTTTACAAGAAACACATCTGAAACCTAGTGACAAAACTAAACTACACTCATATGTATCTCACAGAAATGACTTTACAGGTAATGGTAGGGCCACTGGAGGTGTAGCCTTTTTTGTTTCCCGCAGTTTACCCCATACTCGTGTGCCTTTAAATACTAACCTACAAGCTGTTGCAGTCCGTGTTCATATCAAACATCTCATCACAATCTGTTCACTCTATTTACCACCAAATCAAAATATTCAATCAAATCATCTGGATAATCTTTTCCTCCAACTCCCCAGTCCATGCATTATCATTGGAGATTTTAATGCACACAGCCAAATCTGGGGAAATCAAAATTCTAACTTACGCGGTCAAATGATTTAATCCTTTATATCTGACAATTGATTATGCCTGTTGAATAACGGTGATCACACCTATTTTCATGAGCCAACCCGCACTTTCCACGCAATAGATCTCTCAATATGCTCTCCATCACTCTATCCTTTTTGGAATTTCTGGGTCTCCAATGATCTACACGGCAGTGACCACTTCCCAACTTTTATTTCACAGACTACACCTGATGTATAGGTGCTAATAACTATCCCAAACGATACATATATGACAGAGCCAACTGGCCAACGTTCACAATGCATGCCAACATTACAAATAGTATGATAGAGGGAGATATTGACAAAGCACTTGATAACATAACTCAATGTATTATTAATGCTGCTGATGTTTCCATCCCAAAAACTTCATCTACACATAAGCACAGAAAGCCGTGGTGGAATAGGTACTGTCAAATAGCAAAGAATAAGCAACAGAAAGCTTGGGGCCTCTTCCGTAGGTATCCTAATAATGATAATTATGTTGCATTTAAAAAAGCAAAAGCCGAAGCTAGACGAGTGCGACGGAAAAGCCAACATGACTCCTGGATTAAATATGTCTCAAACATTACCTCTAATACTCCAAGCAAATAACTCTGGAAAAAAGTGAAAAATTGTATGGGCCAATACTCCGAAAGTCATATTTCAATTTTAAAACATAACGGTCAAACTATTACATCTCTTAAAAACACAGCAGAGACAATAGAAAATACTCTTGCTTCTATTTCAAATTCCAACTGATACCCAGAACCATTTTTAACTTACAAAAGACAAACAGAAAGGACTAGAATAAATTTTAATTCTAGTCATTCTTTTGCATACAATAAACCATTTATTATATCAGAGCTTAAAAACTGTCTACGTAACAGCAATTTATCTGCCCCAGGTCACGATGGCATAACTCATGTCATGCTCAAACATCTATCCCCACTCTCTCTTCATAATCTCCTCAAATTTTTCAATAGAATATGGATGGAACAGATTTTTCCTCATGCTTGGCGCAGAGCTATTGTCATACCTTTTCCTAAGCCAGGAAAGGACTCTACAAACTCCAATAATTACAGACCAATAGCAGTTTTTAGTAGCCTTTGGAAATTACTCGAAAAAATGGTAAATTGCCGCCTGGTGCATGTGTTGGAATCGAATAATTATCTTGCAGCCTTCCAAAGCGGCTTTCGACGTGGTAGGTCTACTATCGATAACCTTATTCACCTGGAAACTCACATACGGACAGCCTTTTTAAAACGCAACCACTTGGTCTCTGTATTTTTTGACATGGCAAAAGCATATTGAAAGCATATTATAAAGAACATGGCGATATGGGATCCTTCGTGATCTTTTTGGACTTTCGTGGGAACCTCCCGATTTTTATTAAAAACTTCCTTGCCATTCGACGATTTCAAGTGTGAATTGGGGGAATTCTGTCCAGTTTTTATGTACAAGAAGAGGGTGTACCTCAGGGCAGTGTCCTGAGTGTCACCCTCTTTGCTATTAAAATAAATGACATCATTAATCAACTCCCTTCTTCTGTGAAGGGAGATCTGTATGTGGATGACTTCCGTATTATGTGTATGGGACAGGATATGCGTTTTATTGAGAGACAACTGCAAATTGCAGTCAAAAATATTCTTAGGTGGACTAACAAAAATGTTTTTTTAATTTCCCAAGACAAAACTTCTTGTGTACATTTCTGTAGACGAAGGGGTCTTCACCCAGATCCTGAAATCTTTATTGGTTCATCTCAGATTCCTGTTATGGACAGTGTTCGTTACCTGGGTCTATATTTTGACAATAAACTTACCTTTTTGCCACATATTTTACACTTACGGACAAAATGTGAAAGATCGCTTAATTTATTGAGGGTACTTTCAAACACTTCTTGGGGAGCAGACCGTACCTCTATATTAAAAATTTATCGAGCTGTGGTTCGATCAAAAATTGACTATGCCTGGCAGAACTATGGTTCAGCACGAAAATCTGTTCTTAAAAAACTAGACACTGGGCACCATAGTGCACTCCGTGTCTGCTCTGGTGCATTTCGTACATTCCCGGTTTTGAGTTTATATGTTGACTGTGTTGAACCAACCCTACAGTATATACGTGAAAAACTTTCTTTAGATTTATTTTACCGTATTCTTTCACATCATGGCCATCCACTTCATACCTATATTTTAAATACAGACAATGATATTCTCTATCAGCCTCGACCATCTTGCATACCATCTTTTGGCGTAAGATTGAGAAACATTATTGACAATAGCCCACTGAATAATATTGAGGTGAGCCCATGTCCATTACAAATGATCCCTCCAGGGCAACCTGCAAATATTGTCTGTCTCCATCCCTTTAAAGGATATGATAAATACAATTTTGCTCCTGCTGTCTTTCAACAATTATTTGTAGCACATCGTTTAAATTACACCAATTATAATGATGTATATACAGATGGCTCAAAGAGTGGGGTTATTGTTGGCTGCGGTATTTTTCATGAAAATACTTGTTTTAGTTATCGGCTTCAGTCTTCTGTTTCGGTTTTTACAGCTGAATTAATTGCGATAGAGAGAGCCATGATGCACATATCTCATCATCATAACACATCTTTCATCATTTATACTGACTCAAATAGTTCTATTGATGCAATAAAATCATTTAAAAGGCATCCTTATGTCTCAGCAATCATAGATCTTTATAATCAATTGGCAAGGCGTGGCTACAGTATATTAGAGTATAGTATATACTATCTGGATGGGTAACCCATCCAGATAGTATTTCTTCATGTATTACTTTTATATTATTTTTTTAAGAATTCATGTTTGTTTTAGACACTGTATGACTATATCTGGATGGGTAACCCCATCCAGATAATTTTCTCATTGAGCTTTGGTTCCTTTCAGTTTTTTAATTAGCAGTACTTTTGGTGGATTTTTTTATATTTTTTCTTAATTTTTACTTTGGCGCCGCTTGTTCCCAATGGGACCTTGTGCCATTAAACTTTATGCAACCAACCAACCATAGTCCCACTCGAACTGCAACTGTTTTATTGTTATTTCTTTTAGTTTTCTTTTTTAAGTTTGATATTGGTATTTTTAAGCTATATGGGATTTCATTCCATTGATTTTGGGCTGCTTGTTTTGCTATTCGTCGGCATCCTTGTTTCCTTTGATGCCTACGTGTGATTTTACCCAGCTTATTTTTAAATTATTCTTTAAGTTTTTTACTGTATTATGTATGTTATCAAAGGTTTTATTACATTAAATGGTTTACTGAGTGCTTGGATACCTGACATGCAGTCCGAGTGGATACTGTATCCATTCCCTGTGCTGTTGCCCCATTCTGCCGCCTTTAATATAGTCAGTAATTCGGCTTGGAAAACACTGTTGAACTTCCTTAGTGGTGCTGAACACGTTTTGATTTTCTTTTCTTTTTTGAATACTACGAATGCCGAACTCGTGTTGCCTGATTCCACTTTTGAACTATCTGTGTATATTATTATATCTTTTTAGCTGTGCCCTAGTCTTTGTTCTACTGTTTCAGCTGGGTGTGTTTACCATACATTGATTTTCTTGTCGTAGTCGATTTGATGAATTGTTGCACCATGTACATTAACTGTTTATCTGAGTCTTGATATTGTTACGTATGCTGCTTCGTATTTTACTTGTAAGTGAATTGGAATCAGGCCAGCTAGAACCTGAAGAGCCGCTGTGGGGAAAATTTTATACGCCTTAACGATGGTCAGCAGGAAGTTCCTTTGGCAAGTTGTTAGAATTTCCTTGCTTCTTGTGTTTAGGTTATGCTCCCAAATTGGGGCGGCATAGGTCAGTGGTTTCTCAACTATAGTTTTATACCAAGTTTTCAGAATGTATGGTTTTATTCCCCAATCTCTTGAAACCATTTGGCTCATCATCCAGAAGGATTTCCTTACTTTGACTGTTTGTGCTTGGCAGTGCGTTACCCAATTTAGGTTTTGTGTATGATTATACTTAGATACTTTATATGTTCTTTACCTTCTACTTCTTTTTTTAAATTTAATTCCTTCAATTTTATATGCATCTGCTGTTGGTAGGTGTCTTCCCAACAAACACAAGATCTGTGGCCTCCTTTTGTAAACATTAAGGCCAAAGAGACTTGGGGCCATTTGTACCCAGCCACTGTTGTATTTTAAATGACACACCACAACATCCGCTGACCGCTGTTTCATTGATAACGGGTGAGCGAAAGCAAAAGTAATTGATTATCAGTGTCTAGCAGCCATTGAAGATGAGTTTCTGGCAAGGATATAAAAGTCTGGCATCAAATAAAAAGAAAAGGGCTAATGCCATGTATTTGATACATTGGTTATAAGATATAAAATATTTTTTCCTTCACTCTTTTTAACATAATTTTCGATATTTAAAATCTGTCTTTAGATGAAAGTCTGAAATGGGATGCGAGATATATATATATATATTTAACTTTTACGTATTTTTTATAAATTACAAGTAAAAGCGTCTTGAGTCTAAAATATGTATGTTATAAATAATTTTTATGAGCACATTACAGTGAAATGTAATATATGTTAATTTTAATTTATATATATTTTTAATTGCAAAGATAAATAGATACAAAAATTAATAGCAAACATATTACTACTTTTTCTACTTTGTATACACCCCAATTACAGCTCCGTTTTCCCGTATTATAATATTTTTAATTTGTTTCTAACATGAAATACGATTACGAAAAAGAACTTTACATGTAATGGTGATCAAATAATAATTGTTAAAAGAAAATAAGTACAGCAGAAAAAAAAATGGATGTTTTTGTGAGAACTGAAAATTGTATCAAGTTGTTTAAAAAGTCACACAGTATATCATAATTTTCCAAATGCCCTTTTAAACGGTAATAAATTCTGTTTAAGCATACTTACTATATAGGTAAAATTTTTAATGATAAATGTCAATTTAGTGATATATTTATTTTCAGTTTCAACAGAAAAATATTCACCCAGAAAGAACAAGTGGAAAGTAGCTACTTTTGTATCCACCCCAATTACAGCTCTTTTTTCCCGTATTATAATATTTTAAATTTGTTTCTAATATGAAATACGATTGCGAAAAAGAACTTTCCATGTAATGATTATCAAATCATAATTGTTAAAAGAAAATAAATACAACAGAAAAAAAAATGCATGTTTTTGTGAGAACTGAAAACTGTATCAAGTTGTTTAAAAAAAATCACACACTTAATTTTTCTTAATTTTTTTTTTCAAGTGACTTAAAATATAAAAAATATATAAGAATATATATCATATCATATTGAATCATATAGTCTAAAGAATATATGAATTAATAAAACAAAGTTATTTTTATTTATTGTACTAAGGCATTAGCTCATAAAAGCTGCCCCCCCCCTTCCCTTCCCAATAAAAAAAAATCGTTTCAGTCACAAGTAAGCAAGTTTTTACGCCTGCAACGGCTCAAGGTCAAGCCGATGTTGTGATAAGAGAGAGGGGGACTTTTCCTGGAATTTCATGTCCTGCTTTTTTTTGCTCTGTCATTCAGGTGCACGGTACGGAGTGGGAGCAAACGCTCTGCTCCATTTCGATTTCAAAAGCAGCAGGAAAATGTTGCGTCCATCTGTAAGTCTACATTTATGTTTATTCATTACATGTTTATTAATTTCAATATAATCTGTTTTTTGCATCATTTAGAATGTTTATATTTTACTTAATAACAATGCACAAGAATGTTTTAAACGTATTTTCATTTTCGGCAACATAGTGTAAAATTCAATTCAGTAGTTTATTATTATTATTGCTTAAATTATTTTTAAACATTGTAAATATCTATCAATTTATTAAAATAGTTTGCCTAGCTTTAAATATAAAAAATATTACTTTAAAAAGAGAATTACTTTGTTTTCTCCTTCTGGGTGAAGAAATTTACCCGTTTATACTCAAGAAAATTCAGTGACAGTAACAATGGAATAGAGTTTCTTATATGTTTTAGTTGCTAAAAGGCGTAAAATAAACAGTAAAATAAGTTTTATTAGACTGTTGACATGTTTCGGCTCCATCGGATCCATTATCAAAACAAATAAGAATATTCTACAATTGCACGTTCTTTAAAGTTATTATTTGAAAGGCCATTATTTAATATTTAACTTCAAAAATCGTGCAATTGTAGAATATTCTTATTTGTTTTGATAATGGTTCCAATGAGGCCGAAACATGTCAACAGTCTAATAAAACTTATTTTACTCTTTATTTTACGCCTTTTAGCACTTAAAAAAGTATATTATTACACTGTGTTATAATTTGTTATATTTTTAATGGAAAATTTTAAGAAAATTTAAGAAAAATGTTGTTGACATTAAAAATTACTGAAAATAATTCTCAGGGATTTTGTAAAGTTTGAAATAATGTATTTTTTCTAAAGTTTGACTATTAAACTGTGAGAGAAAAATCTAAATGTTATGATGCAAATATATACAATATGTTTCAGATTATATTGATTTAATAATATTTAAAAGAATAAACATAAATTACTGGTAACAGACTGTAAAAACCAGTGAAAGAAAAAATCATATATTAAGTATCATTTGTTAAATATAAAATATATAACAGATCATGTTACTATAATACACATAAAGAAAAGATTATTTAAGCAACAATTCAAATTTTACTCTGGAAAAAAGAATGCTTTTTAGAAGTTCATTTAAATGATAAAGTGTTTTTGCGTGGAAAAAAAATACTAATATTTATTTAGATACACTTTTTAAGAAAACTATAAGTTCAACTTACCTTGATTTTTTTTTTAATTTCCGAAACAGAATACTTGACGTATTGAATTAATTTGTTTATTTCTTTTAATTATATACTTTTAAAATTTATATGAAATGCAATAATTTAAAAATAGCATATGATATAAATTTTTAAAATATATAATAGAAAAAATAAACAAATACTTAATTCACAATGTCAAACATTGTATTTTTAAAATTTTTGAAAACAATCAAGGTAAGTGAATTTATAATTTTGTTGAAAAGTGTACCTAAATTATTATTAGTACTTTTTTTCACGCAAAAACAATTTATCATTTGAATAAACTTCTAAAAAGTATTTTCTTTTCTAAAATTAATTTTGATTTATGCTTAAATAACCTTTATTGGGTTACAGTGGCTGGGTCTTGGCTAGCTTACATTTATAAAAGGCATAAAAGGCATTTTTATGGGCATATTTGGGCTAGATTTAATTCTCGAAAACCACAAATGGCGTGGTTACGGCGAGTTTCTGGCTAGCTTTTATTCATTATGATTTTTAGTGGCCTAGCTATGGCTAGTTTCCATTAATAATGGCCATTTCAAGTATAATTGTGGCCAGTTTTAGGCTATCTATCATTTATGATTAACCGTTAATGGCCTAATTATGGGGATCTTATTGTATTTCTGGCCAATTCCGTTGCAGCCTCAACGTGACCGGCGGCGTGACAGTTTTTTTAAGTTGCCATTACGGCCAATGATAGCGGCCCTCCATCTGACAGTTTGGGCCAAAGCTAACGTAGCCATCAGTGGCCCGCAAGTTCTGTGTTCGTTGGGTTGTGTGTGTTCTATTAAGGTACAGTAGTTCTGTTTTGTCCCAATTAAGCCTTAAGTTATTTTCCATTATCCATTTATTAAATTCAATTATTATTTTGTTTGCTAGTTTTACTAATTGTTCTTTCGTTTTTGCTTTTAATATTAAGATAAAGTCGTCTGCGAAGGCCTGTATTATTACATTTTTACCCCAGTTTTTCTTTAGGGCTGTATCTGTTATAAGCAGCCACAGCAGTGGTCCCAGACAGCTGCCAAATGTTTGTTTTGTTACTTCAATGCCGTTTTCTTCTAAGACTACTTATCTGTCTTCTAAAAAGCTTAGTATCCAATTTGTTAAATAAGTGGGGCATGTAGATTGTTTTAAGTTTTTTGGCTATAATAACCCATCTTATATTATCAAATGCACCTTTTCATCCATGGCTATTAGTAAGCTTTGTGCCTTGTGCCATAAACTGGAGATAACATAAAAATGAGTAATAAACATGAGCCAAGATGGAGGGAGAATGAAAAAGAATGAGGATAAAAGAACATGTAAAGCCTTTTAGAATTGGTATGAATTCTGACAAATAAACTGACATTGGGGTAAATCAAGGTTAGATGTACCATCGGGTTAGTTGCTCTAGTTACTGCATTTCAGCTATTCGGTGTGTGGCAGAGCTAGTGATGTTGATCTACTATCAATCGTTATAAAAAAGCGTAGTAGAAGAAGTTACAGCGATTTAATTCTTCAAATAAATATTTTATCCATCAAAGAAAGGTAAGTTTAGTTTTTATTGTATGCTCTTGTAAGATAGAGACAGGTAGAAGATGAAATATAATGTACATACGAGAAATTTTTCATGAAATATTTACTGAATGTTGTTGAAACAAGTATCGATTAATGTGTTAGTTATAGGTTGCAGCCTTATTTGTTCCTACTTCCAGAGCTACCAGCTGGGGCATCTATCCCGGATTAAAAGGATACATGCCCAACCTGAATCGGGGATATATGCCTCTCTTGGGATTCGAGATAAGAACCCCATTTATATTTATCAAGTAACTTTGATGCATGAGAATATATTTTTTTAATCTTCAGGATTGTGGAAAGAAAATCTGTTACTTCTTTTGGTTGACCATGGTCCTTCTGTAAGAGCATTACCTAGTAAGTCATGGGGCGGTATTAGTAGTGATAAATGATCCATTTAAGCAATGATTGAAATATTTTCATTTGTTACATATCAGAAAGTTGGTTCAAAAGGTTCCAATTCTCTTACATTTTTAATATTTAAGTTTTTGGTATTTATAGCCTTGATCAAAACATTCTAATTCACATATTCCACCTTTTCCCCTCTATTTATATCAGAATTTATTCAGAAACACTAAATATAAATCTAAATACAAAATAGAAATCTAAAATACCTTAAGTATATCATTCTCACAGAAAATTTGGAAGGAATATACTGGGGCACCATATTAGACATGTTAGAGGTATAATCCCTCTTTATGCTTATTTTTTTATTTAAATAATATTTGTTTTACTGTTCAAATTACACAAGTTTAACCTTCCGTAGAATATATAAAATATTTTGAACTCATTTATTATGAAACGTAAAAATCTAACGCATTTAATTTGAGAACTTTAAATTTGCTTCCCAAATTAGATTTTAGAGTTTTCACATCGAATATAAAAAGGGCGGTGTAATCCCTCTCAGTTTAGATTAAACAAGTTTTGCCTTCGTTACAAATATCCCATTGGCTTCAAATTTTGTATACCATATTATTCGAAGAATTGCGAATAGCAATATATTCTTTGATGTGGAAGTGTAATGCAGGATTAATATACAGAACCCGTAGGTCAATTTTTTTCCAAAATAAAATCGTAATTTTGATGTAAATAGGATATTAAGTCAAATGCAAATTCTGATTTTAAATTTTATATGTTAATTACTTATGCACCCTAATCTTTTACAAATGGGGCATATATCCCGATCAAGTGGGGTCTCTAACCCTGAGGTCCGGGATATATGGCCAAAATCATTGATTAAGTTATTTTTATAATAACACTAGACTATGTTATATAGTATTTATACTACAGTAATATTTTTTTATGAAATTCTACATAAAATCGGAGTAGATAGGTTGCATCTGCACTGCAAAAATCATTACTATAAAAAGAAACATAAAGGGGTCTTAAGTAGGATAACTGACTGATATATCTGATGATTTATATCATATGTGATGATATATGTCATGTATGGTATATAAATGTGTAAGTGCTTAAACCTCTGTCTTTTAATATAAATGTTTTAATCTTTTTTAGCAATCACGACCTCAAACCTCCTTAGCGGCATTACGATTTTATATACTATACGTATACACACACACACACACACACACATAGATATATATATATAGTATATATGTGGCGACGCTAATTGTGCTAATTCGCCTTATTTGAAAATGGAAGAGGAAGCATAATCCATTTAAGTTTCTCCAGCGGTGCAAAAGAGCGTTCTCACATTTGGCGAAAGTTTGGCGGTTGGAAAGTTTTGCCAAGTATAGACTGACGGTGGATTCGACCGGAATCTTTGACACTTGCTCTTCGGCAGTCTCGAGTGATGCATCGTGATTTTAGATCGGCTGCTGGACGGCTATTAAACATTATATTTATTTATTAATTAATTATGTTTATTTGAATATGTTGAATTTTATATATTTTGTTAAACTAATAAAGTCGTATATAGTCAATTATGCCGTCGAATAAATAACCACAGCGCAACCTTTACATACCTACAAGTGGTGACCCGTATACACGCTTTTGGCTGAGGTTTAAAAGAGTAAAAGAAAGATTAATTCATAATGAGTTCTCGTCCAGTCTATTAGGATGTCTTTCAAGGATTAAGGTATGAGATTACGTACTGTTTATTTCCTTTTGCATGTATCCTCTGAGGACTTTTAAGATAATTTAAACTTGTTTTAGGTTCCAATGGTTGGATGGTTTCGATGTTGATATTGCTGTTTTAAGTGTTAAGATGTTTTAACCTTCGTTCAGTCTGGATTAAATTGTTGTTCAGTTCGGCAGTTTGAGATTTCTGTTTGTTTTTTGATAGTATAAGGGATGCCGGACGACAATCCTAGTGAAACTGTGAAAGGGGGGAGTACAGGATGCAATAGAGTGTCGGTAAAAATTCCAAATTTTTGGCCTAGTAATGCAAAGTTATTTTTCGTACAGCTAGAGGCTAGTTTTAGGTTAGCGGGAATCTCGGTCGAACAAACTAAATTTGATCATTTGGTGGCGTCTTTGGATGCGGAAACTTTATCTTTTGCTTCCGATATTGTGTGTAAACCCCCAGAAGAACCGTACAGTGCTCTTAAAGCGAGATTATTATCGGAATTTGAAGTTTCTCAGACTCGGAAGGTTAAGACTCTGCTGGAAGATTTAGAGCTGGGTGATAGGTCCCCCTCAATGTTATTGCGTAAGATGAGAGAGTTAAGTGAGGGCCATGTTGACGATGACTTTTTGAAAAATATATGGCTTCGGAGGTTACCGGTATCTGTGCAAACAATTTTGTCTGTCAGCTCTGAGGGTTTAAATAAATTAGCGGAGATGGCGGATAGGATTTGTGAATGTACGCAGGTTGGTTTTAACTCTCTGGAATCGAGAGGGGCTGAACAAACTCAGTTTAGTCAACAAAATAAACAGTTGGAGCAGTTACAATTTCAGGTTCAGGAACTTTCAAAGCTGATTAAAGCGGGTTCTTGTCCCAAGTCGCCTAGGAAATCTTACCGGCGGAACTCATTTAACTCAGGGGATAGGTCACACAGAGAGGGGTGGCTATGTTGGTATCATTTTCGATTTAAGGAAAAGGCTCGAAAATGTGTACCCCCGTGTGCTTACAAACCAAAAAACGACCTTCGCTCGCAGGAGTAGCGACGGCTACTGCACGTATGGGCTTGAGTCGCAGGCTTTATGTTACAGATAAGGTTACTCAATCCAGCTGTTTGATAGATACAGGCAGTGATGTCTCATGTTTTCCGAAGTCATTTTTAGTTAAAAGTACTAGAAAGGGGGATTTCACATTGTATGCCGCTAATGGTACAAAAATCTGTACTTACGGTACTAAACTATTGACACTGGATTTGGGACTGAAACGTAAATTACAATGGCCATTTATCATAGCTGAGGTATCTAAACCAATTATAGGCGCTGACTTTCTACAACATTTTGGTTTATTGGTTGATTTAAAAAAGCGGCGTTTATTAGACCCTGTAACTAACTTTTCTGCTCGTGGTCGCGCCAGACTGTGTGATGTCCCGGTGGTTAAAACTATCATCGGAAACACTGCATATATAGAACTGCTAAAAAAGTATAAAGAGATTACACAGTTAAATAATACGAATAAACAAACTGTAAAACATGATACAATCCATTTTATCCCTACTGTTGGCCCACCTGTGACAGCTAGAGCTCGGCGGTTACATCCAGCGCAGCTCCGGATAGCTAAGCAGGAATTTGACTACATGCTTGAGAAAGGTATCTGTAGGCCATCTAAAAGTAATTGGGCCAGTCCATTACATATGGTCCCTAAAGGCGTTTCGGATTGGAGACCAACTGGGGATTACAGGGCACTTAACCGAATTACTGTACAAGACAGATACCCCATTCCTCACATTCAAGATTTTACTTATATGTTAAAAGGTAAAAAAATATTTTCTAAAGTGGATTTAGTCCGTGCTTATCATCAAATTCCGGTTCATCCTCCCGATATCCATAAAACTGCTATTATAACTCCTTTTGGTTTGTTTGAATTTCCATTTTTAAACTTTGGGTTATGCTCTGCAGCGCAAACGTTTCAACGCTTTATAAATGAGGTATTACGAGGTTTGGACTATTGCTTTCCGTATCTCGATGACATCTTAATAGCGAGTGAAACTCACGCTCAGCATATGCAGCATTTAGAGGAAGTTTTTAAGCGGTTTAGAGATTACGGGATTATAATTAATGAATCTAAATGTGAGTTTGGCAAAGAAACTATAGATTTTCTGGGTCATACTATTGATAGCCAGGGCTGTGTTCCACACAAAGATAAGGTGAAAGCTATACTTGAATTTCCAAAACCAAAAACTGTTAGCGATCTTAGGAGGTTTTTGGGAATGGTGAACTACTATCATCGTTTTGTACCCCATATTGCAGCAATATTAAGACCATTAAATGTGTTCTTAAGTGGAGCAAAAAAGAGGGATAAAAGAGAAATTAAGTGGGATGCGGATGCAGGAAGCAGTTTTGAGCAAGTTAAGCAAGCTATAGCTAATGCGACTTTGCTTTATCACCCTTCTCAAGATGCGAAGCTTGCACTTATAACTGACTGCAGTGATTTTGCTATGGGTGGGGTGTTACAAGAAGTTACGCCTGATGGTCCGAAACCACTTGGATTTTTCTCTCGTAAGTTGTCCCCTACACAGTGCAAATATTCAACATATGACCGGGAATTGTTGGCGGCATATTCTGCGATCCAATATTTTAGGCATATGTTGGAGGCTCGGGTATTTACATTGTATGTAGATCACAAACCCCTAATTTTTGCATTTCAGCAGAAACAAGAGAAATGTTCCCCTAGAAGGCTTCGGCAATTAGACTTTATATCTCAGTTTACTACGGATATACGTTATTTGCCAGGCAAGGGAAATTTTGTTGCTGACAGTTTATCTAGAGTTTGTGAGATTCAATTTGCGTCACTTGCAGATTTTGAGTTGTGGGAAAAGTTGCAAACAGAGGATGAGGAGCTAAAGGCTATTTTGGACGTAAAGGCTGAGTTTAGTGGAAATTTAGCTAAAGTACAAATGCCGGATGCTAAGACATTATTGTATTGTGAAACTTCTGGTGATGTGAACAGGTTTTATGTCCCCCAGACCTTGAGATATAAGGTGTTTGAGTCAATGCATGGGTTGTCGCATCCAGGAATACGGGCTTCTAGGCAGCTAATCTGTTCGAAATATATTTGGCCAGGGCTAAATAAAGATGTTGCTGTGTGGTGTAGAGCGTGTATACCCTGTCAAAGGACTAAGGTACACCTGCATACTAAGTCTCCTTTGGTGAAATTTTTGGTTCCAGACGAGAGATTTGCTCATATACACATAGATACGTGGATTCAGATATTGCCTAACTATGATTGATAGGTTTACCCGGTGGCCAGAGGCAGTACCTATTGTGGATATGACTGCTGAAACTGTTGCTCATGCTTTTGTTCAGACGTGGGTTTCCCGTTTTGGTACGCCTCAGAGGATAACATGCGATAGGGGTAAACAATTTGAGTCCATACTTTTTGAAAGTCTCGCAAAAATGCTAGGCTCTGTTATAGCTAGAACTGCTTCGTATAGGCCCCAAACGAATGGTTTGGTGGAGCGACTTCATAGACCTTTAAAGCAGGCCTTAATGTGCTATAAGGTGGATTGGTTGGAAGCTCTCCCCCTGGTTTTGCTGGGTCTACGGACGACAGTACGTGCGGACCTTGGTGCATCTACAACTGAGATGACGTATGGAACGACTCTACGGCTTCCAGGCCAGTTGTACGAGGATAGCCCCTTCTCAGACCCACCGACTTATATTTCAAAACTACAAAAAATTATGTGTTCCTTGAGACCTTGTCAACCTTTAAGGCATGGGCAGCAAAAGATCTATGTTCCGAAAGAACTAAAGAACTGCACCCATGTATTTGTACGGAGAGGTCCTTTTAAGAGATCTTTACAACCGACTTACGAAGGTCCATTCAAAGTCGTAAAACGACTGCTAAAAGATTTTGTGGTTTCTATCGGGAACCAGGAAAAGATCATAAATATTGATCGTTTAAAACCTGCGTTTCTGTTGAATGAGGATGGTGAGCCTGATCCTACAACTTATATAACGAGATCGGGAAGGAAAGTTCGTTTTCGTCTCCCACGGGTTGTGTGAGACTGGCGGGGGAGTCATGTGGCGACGCTAATTGTGCTAATTCGCCTTATTTGAAAATGGAAGAGGAAGCATAATCCATTTAAGTTTCTCCAGCGGTGCAAAAGAGCGTTCTCACATTTGGCGAAAGTTTGGCGGTTGGAAAGTTTTGCCAAGTATAGACTGACGGTGGATTCGACCGGAATCTTTGACACTTGCTCTTCGGCAGTCTCGAGTGATGCATCGTGATTTTAGATCGGCTGCTGGACGGCTATTAAACATTATATTTATTTATTAATTAATTATGTTTATTTGAATATGTTGAATTTTATATATTTTGTTAAACTAATAAAGTCGTATATAGTCAATTATGCCGTCGAATAAATAACCACAGCGCAACCTTTACATACCTACATATATATATATATATAGAGAGAGAGAGAGAGGAGAGAGTGATTTCATTAAATAAAAAAATGGACATGTTTATATATTTTTTTGATTTAAAAAAAATATTTTTGTTTTTTGTAATTTTTTAGATTTTTTTTTTCAACTAGCCGCACCCATCCTATTAAGTATAATTTACAATTTTATAATTTTATAATACATAATAAATGCCTAAACTGGTAAATATAACATAATAATTTTATATCCACGATGACATATTTATTGTTTTAACCGAGATGAAATAAAAGAAGATGGATAATTATTAAGAAGCCCCGCGCCGTTTTTTTTAATTTATTAAATTTGGCGGAATATGTTGGGAAGAAAATAAACGTTTAATACGATTACACTGATTGAGAAGGATATTTCTGTACACTGAAATATCTAGACAGACACTGAAGTAAGTAAAATTAATTACATTAAATGAGAAAACATTTCTTTTAACATAAATAATGCCTGTTAAGGATTTATTAGGCATAATAGTAATATTAACATCCATACAATTATTAATAGAATTAGTTAAATCGGTGGCACTAAGTTCTACATTATGAGGATAAGCTATATGAGGAGATATAGACTGATTATCATTGAGAGAAAATAAAATTATATGATCGATATATCTATAAAATAAAATATTATTATTAATAAAATTTCTTTCATAAAAATAAAGATATTAGTCAGTGGCGCCCTGTGGTATTCCCTGATGCGAAATAAAAATAGCATTAATTTGGAAAATATAGTTGTAATATGTAGTTAAAATTTACTTAAAGATTTAAAGCAATCAATGCCAATATTATCAAGTTAATATAAAGATGAGGAATACTCTATAAATAATGCATTAATGGTAGCATGTAAATCCTGTAAAATAATATTATTAAATGAGGCCTTGAAATTATATGTAATAATATTTTGGGCGTTTTTTAATGCCTGTATTTTATCTACTAATATTCTATATCTGTAATTCATATTCTATCATCTGTTTTTTTAACAATGAGTGTTGTCTGTTTTAACAGTTAAAGGATACATTTATATGTATTACACACACACACACACACACACACATATATATATATATATATATATAGTAGACCATATTATGTAAGTATTTGGCAGAATCCACACCATATTTAAACATCAAGAAAAGAAAAAAAGCAAAACATCAAAGAAGAAAATTTTCACAAATCAAACCAGAACAAAATAACTAATCGAAAAGGCTGCAGTCCCATCAGAAGTGGGTATAATATAAAAATAACAGACATGTTTCAGAACGAAATTTATGCAGGATACATTAGTGCAAAAATGGCAGTGGGTTTCGGCCAGAGTATCGCAAAGCATAAATCAAATGCAAAAACACCCGAAAACATATTGCAAACACTCCCCCAACCGGACCTGATGCCATATTAATCAGTATATCACAGTCCCATGAAACAGCTAAATTAAAACTGATACATGTAAAATACAGTATTAAATAAGTATCATTTGTAGCCAAACCTGAGCCACGCAGCCACAAAACAAACCAAAATCCAATGTTCAACAATCCATCCATGTCTGTTATTTCGTGTCGTTGCAACACTATTGCAGGCATCATTATAAAACCGTCCGAGAAGGCTTTAAGCAATACAATTCATTGACTGTCAACTGCACGGCAATATATATATATATATATATATATATATATATATATATATTCTGCTGCGGTGCCACAAATGTTTCATTAATTCGTTTTTGTTTTTAAATATTTTCCTTCCCCCCCCCCCCAATATGTTTTATATTATCTTGGATAGATATTCTATTTTTATTTTTCTTCAGATTTTTTTTTCTGGATATTTTTCATATAGTTATGTTTTCATTTTTCATATTAATTTTTATTCCCCGATTGTTGTATGTTGTTTCTGAGTAGTCTTTTAACGGTTATATATATATAAACTCATAAACATGATGCACAATAATTGTTAGAACAAGTTGAAATTTAATAAAGCTGATCGTGACTTTTAATATAATAATTGAATAGAAAAGACTAGAAAATAAACACTCCATTCTAGTAAGTAATGATATAAAAATGACGGAGACATCATTGTAAATAATAATGCTTGAGAATAATGTTTTCTATGAGATGATATGCATGAATTTAGTGTTATTACATGCAACATTAAAACTAAATCTTTAAGTAATCTTCAACTATCTTTTGTTTTAAGTCGCAATATATTATTTTTTATTCAGTTTCCAGAAAATAGAAGCTAGTTTTGAGTGATTTGATTAACATTAAATAACTAATAGCTTCTAGAAAATCAGTCTAAAACATAAAAAATAAAGATAACAATTAATTAGACTTTGCAAAGTTCGATAAAGTTCTCTAATTTCAAATATAAAGTTTTGAGCTCCACATGCTATTTTCATTGAACATGTAATCAATTTAAAGTATCAGACTGATTATTTTTTACATATGTTTTAACGTGAAACTGAAAACAAAATAATAAATTATTGCATTTTGGTGCATTTTAAATAAAATCCTAGAAGCAAAAGTCTACAGTTGATATTATTCCTTTATTTATAAGTAATGTTTATAAATTTGAAGTTTCTACAAGTTGCGGTTTTCTTTCTTAATTAAAGGTAAAACATTAAAACTAAATCTCTGAGAATTCTCCATATTTTATATTAAAGGGCAAAATAATTCCTAACTTTATAATATTACTAACTTTCGTTTATGAAAAATATAAATTCAATTTAGATAAAACAAAAACAATAAAAAATGAATGATTTGGTTATCATTAAATAGATTTTTCCAAAAAAGCATTACTTAATAGTAATTAGACTACCCTTAAGTAATGTAACACGCATTGAAAAATACAAAAAAAGGTTTTCGAAAATTTAATATAACCTCTTCCAAGTTATCCACGATTTGGAAAAGAGTTTCTTTTATCTTCAGAAACCTCCTAAACTAATAGATTTTCGAGATTTAAAGAAGCATTTATGAAACAGAAGTTTTTTTTGCTGTCCATAATTATCAAAACCGTTACAGGGTAGATTTTACAGTGTATAAAACAGTTTTCTGAACATGGCATCAACAGGAAATATGAGTTTTTCGAATACAATCAATTCTCAAGTAAACATTTTCAGCTGTGTCACACAGTTTATACATACAAGAGTAACAAAAAAATTTTAATTTTACGTTTAGTATGTTTGTCTGATGAACATGTAAATGTTTACTTGATAATTGATAGCGTCCGAAAAACGATATATCGTGTTAAAATCGGACTAAGAAAACTGATTAATACTCTATAAAAATTACTTTGTTACATTTCCGATAATTACCAGCATCAAAAGTGATTTTTGCTTCAGAAATGCTTCTTTAAATATCGGAAATCTATTTGTCTCCAAGGTTCTGAACATTACGGAACGCTTTTATGTATCGTGGGTAACTCGGGAGAGTTTATATTATATTTTCGTAAACCTTCTTGCTAGATCAGGACGATCTAGTCCTCTTGAACCTGTTCACCTTCTAACCCGAAAAAAAATATTACTCTTCTTCTCAGTGCAATCTATCATATTACATTTAAAGAAATTGGATTTCGATAATATTTAATAAAAAATGTATATAAAATTTTTATACACTGTGTATAAAAATGTATCTAGCTATCTGTATCTAGCGTCGGAAAACTGTTTAATATACTACCTAATTATAGTGCATATTAAATGAGATCCTAGAATCTAATGTCAATAGATAATATTAATTCTGTATTCTTTATATATAAAGTTAATAAATTCCTAATTATTTACTTTTATTTTTCTTAATTAAATAACGCTATGAAGCATTAAAACAAAATCTCAAAGTATTTTCTCTGTTATATGTCCAAAAGCAAATATTCTAACTTTATTCTTTTTCTAACCTCATTTCATAAAAATTCTTAATCCAATTTACGGATAAAAGGATTTCATTTTGATTAGCCTTTCGGGAAAAAAAGGTACATATCCAAAAAAAAAATCAATTATAATTTAAAAAGTTTGATGAAGCTGTGTTTTTAATGACCATTTAGTTAATTTAATGTATAACTTTTATTCTTTTATAGATAGGATCACCAAAATTGGTGTCCCTGATTTTAAACATAAATTGCACGAGAATTATGCAGCCAATTGGTACGAAACCAACGTAAAATTTTAGAACATCTGAAGAAGTTTTGGTAGTGGCGATTGCGTTGATGTCGAAGTGACTGCGCTCATGGGCCGACGCCACTTCGTGACGCAATGCCATTTCACTCATCAATTAGTTCACAGAAATTATGGTAAAAACATCTCAAAAATATTATTTGTGCTGAAAAAATTCGGGATCTGTAGCAATTAAGGGAGAGAATTTATGCAGCAATAGCGACTTTAACCCCTGAGATGACTGAGCGCGCCTGAATGAGATCGACTACCACATAGATGTTTGCCGAGCAATAGAGGAATGAAGTTTTCTAAGTAATGTAAAAAGAAACTTACAGACTTTTCCAATCTAACATTGTAAAAATAAAAGGTTTATCTTTCATAAGACCTTGGTTATTTTAATTCGAAATCAAGGACACCTTTCTCGATGACCCTGTAGTTTTTAAAACTAGAGTCTGTAAACAGTTTAATTAATTTCCTAATTATAGCACATATTAAAGGAGATCCTAGAAACTAATGTCAATAGATAATATTATTTCTGTATTATTTATACAAAAATTTAGTAAATTTCTAATTATTTAAAATTTTCATTTTCTTATTTAATTAATGCTATGAAGCATTAAAACTAAATCTCAAAGGATTTTCTAATGTTATATGTTCAAAAGCAGATATTCTAACTTTATTATTTTATTAACTTCATTTTATGAAAATTCTTCATTCAATTTAAGAAAAAAGGATCGAATTTTGATTTGATTAATCTTTTTTTTTTTTTTTTTTTTTTTTTTTTTTTTAAAGGCTACATATCCAAAATAAGAAATAAATGCATTAATTGTATTTTAAGAAGTTCGATGAAGCTGTGGACTTTTACGCCTGTAAAATTTGAGTTTCAAATTGCAATTTTAAATGACCATTTAGTCAATATAATATATAAGTTTTTTTCTTGTATATAACTAGTCTGAAAGCAGTTTAACAAATTGTCTAATTATTGCATATTTTAAATGAAATCCTAGAAACTAATGTCAATAGGTAATATTAATTCCTTATTCATTATATATAAAGTTAATAAATTTATATATTTTTTTTAATTTCATTTTTCTAATTAAATTGATGCTATGAAGTATTAAAACTAAATCTCAAAGGATTTTTCGTGTCATATGTTGAAAGGCAAAAAATTCTAACTTTATTAATTTACTAACTTCATTTTACGAAAATTCTTGATTCAATTTATAGAAAAAAGAATCTCATTTTTATTTATTTGATTCACCTTTGGAAAAAAATGCTATATAGGCACAATAAATAAACAACAACAAAAAAAACATTAATTATATTTCAAGAAGCTCGGTAAAGTATGTAAAATTTGAGTTTCAAATTGCAGTTTTTAATGACCATTTTCCCAATACAATGTATAATTTTTATTCTTATATATACAGGGTGATTATAAAGAAACTTTGCCAACATCTGCACTTCTAGCGCCCGTTCTATTTAACCGATCAAGATGAAATTTTAAATATAGTTGTTTGAAGGTATGCGCTCGAGATTCTGTGAATGGCAATACAGTGGTGCTCACGGTTACGGTTATAGTTACAGAAACTCGAAAATTTCGAATGGCAACGCCTACTTTTTCCTGTCTCAAAATGTTCAGCGCATGCGAAAACCCTAAATAGCGTTGAAACGGTACCGATATGTCCAAAAACAAACGTGTTATGCATACACAAAGAAGAGTTCTGAAAACCGGCCAACAAAACACGATCTGTGCGCACGCAGTAACTTTGCATATGACACAGGCAAGATACCAATCACAGAACGCCGTTCGCCAGATATTCAGCGGAGGAAGCCTATAAAATACCAAGCGGGTATGCGAAGTCGTCATTCATGAACTCGCACATGCCGACGATATGACTCTTCCTGGGAAAGTTCGCGGTGAATTGATCAAACTCTATTATCTAAATGGGATGAACGCTGCGGAAGCCTTGCGTGTGTATCGCCGCAATCATCGACAACGACGTGGGCCATGTACTCTGCAAGCTGTGCGTGATTTAGTGCGCAAATTCGAAGATACAGGCTGCACCTGTGACAAACCGCGCTCCGGACGGCCAACAGTTTCTGAGGACGTTGTCATGGAAGTGCATCATACAGTGACTACAGGGCACACAGAAACTGCAAGAGGATTATCGCGCTTGTTGGATATTCCGAACACAACGGTCCGCAAGCTCTTGCGCTCAGTACTTCACATGTTTCCCTATCGATTTCAGCGCGTCCAGATGTTGCAGCCGGGTGACCCACAACAACGTCTGGACTTCGCAAATGAATTTTTATTACGATATGATGCTGATAACGACTGGCCACTTCGCATACTATGGACGGACGAGGCGCATTTCACCTTACATGGCAACATTAACACAAAGAATTGTGTGCACTGGGGAGAGACGAATCCTCACGCTGTGGCACCAGTACCATTATTTGACGCCAAAGTGACTGTGTGGTGCGGCATTACAGCTACATTTGTTCTCGGCCCGTTCTTCTTTGAGGAAACGACCCCAGCGGGTCCTGCAACATGTTCTGTAACAGGCTCTCGGTATGCAGCCATGCTGAAAAATTCTGTACTACCGGAGTTGCGTCGGCGGAATGCACTCAATGACGTTGTTTGGATGCAAGATGGTGCACCTCCACATATAGCGAGGTCAGTTAAAAGGCTCCTAGATCAGCATTTTGGTGATCGCATCATCTCACGCCATTATCCTATTCCGTGGCCTGCGCGATCCCCAGATCTGACGCCTATGGATTTCTGGTTTTGGGGATATCTCAAATCCAGAGTTTACCTGTGCAATCCGCAAACATTGTCGGGCTTGCAGGATTCTATACGGCGTGAGATTAGAAACATTCCTCGCGTCATGTTGCGTTCAGCGGTATTGTCCGTCGTCTCCCGCATGCAACGCGTAATTGCTTGTGATGGCACCCATGTGGAAAATGTTTGATGCCAATAAAGGTTTTCTTTTGTCTGATATGTGTTCTCATCATTCAGCAGTTTCTTGTCTCTGTCGAATGCATTATTGCTCGGTGCGCCTTAAAGAACGGTTTGTATGTCTATAACACGTCGGTTTTTGGACATATCGGTACCGTTTCAACGCTATTTAGGGTTTTCGCATGCGCTGAACATTTTGAGACAGGAAAAAGTAGGCGTTGCCATTCGAAATTTTCGAGTTTCTGTAACTATAACCGTAACCGTGAGCACCACTGTATTGCCATTCACAGAATCTCGAGCGCATACCTTCAAACAACTATATTTAAAATTTCATCTTGATCGGTTAAATAGAACGGCCGCTAGAAGTGCAGATGTTGGCAAAGTTTCTTTATAATCACCCTGTATATTAATTGGATCTTATATATATATATATTAATTGGAGTCTGAAAACAGTTTAACAAATTATCTAATTATGGCGCATTTTAAATGAAATATTAGACATTAATGTCTGTGAATAACGTAATCTTTATTCAATATACATAAAGTTAATAAATACGTAACTTCTTTAAAGAGCGGTTTTAATTTAATTAATGCTATGGAAAAATAGCAACTCAATCTCAAAATATCTTCTATCTTTTATTTTAAAAAGCGAAATAATTTCCAGCAGTTTTATTTTGTAAACTTGATTTTAGGAATATTCATGTTTTATTTTACAGAAAATAGAAACACATCTAGAATTATTTGGTTGCCATGTAATGAATTCAAAATAAAAAATTATTATTTTTGGTATATTTTATTAAACAAGATTCTGAAAAATGTTTAAAGAATTATGTAATTATGGAGAATTTTAAATTAGATCATATAATCAATTATGTATATTCATTTTGTCACCTGGAGTCTGAACACAATGTAATAAATTTCCTAATTATGGTGTATTTTAAATGCGATAAAAGAAACCAAAGTCAGTAGATTATATTAATTTTACATTCAATATACCTGGTGATCCAAAAACCATTAAAAAAATCATTAATTCAAAAAGATCAGACAGTAGTATGATACGGTTTTCCCTGAGAAATACAGAAAGGCATTGTATTTTTTCAGTAATGAAAAATTTAATACCAGAATAATTACATTTATGACCAACAAGTGGCGTGTCTATACATTGTACAGTGCCGCAGCTGAGATCACATTTAGGAATACAAATGTTTAATTTGACGAATGCCATTATAGTCCGAGAGGCAACGCCACATTTTCCCAACTAATTTAAGCGTCGATGATTTTGATATATATGATAGATTAGATGAGGCAGATAGAGATGAGGCTATAGCAGCAGATTCAGATTCAGATTCAACCAAGCAGGGGAGCCTACTGCTAGCATCACACACCCCACTTCAATGTGAAATGAATGACAACCCGATTACTGATGATACCCCCGAGTCGATGTAACATCAGCAAGCGGGTTGACTCCCGGACTATTAGTCAGAATAGCAATCATACGTACCAAGATACTCTGCAGAGCATCGGAAAGGATTTTTGTTGTGATTCCTGCAACACGATGGCTTAAATATCAATAGGCATCAGGTTTGGGAATACTACGGTATTAGTTGTCCGTAACAAATGCGTCTATTCGAGGAATTTGTTTCTATCAAAAATACCATATCTTTCTATGTATTTAAATGAAAAGTATCGTGCTACTGTCTATAATTTTGAATTGTTGAATTATTATTTCTTTTGTGACTTTTGAATCACAATGTACATAAATTTAATTAATTCACAAATTCTTTAAATTGCTGTCATTGATTGAATTAATGCTAAAAAGTTTAAACTAAATCTTAAAAAAAAGTATTTTTTTAAAGGCAAAATAATTTCCAACTTTATTATTTTTCTAACCTGATTGTATGAAAATTCTTGATTCAGCTTTCAGAAAATATAAACCAATTTTGAATGATTTGATTATATTTAAATTACTTTTCGAAATCATGACTTACACATCCAAAATTAGTCAAGACATATTAATTAGATTTTGTAAAACTTGTTAAAAGTTCTGGAGTTTCAAATATTTTAATATTTGAACTTCACATGGTAGTTTTTACTGATCATTTAATTAATGTAAAATAAAACATTCATTTTTTATATATTTTTTCAAGTAGAGTATGAAAACAATTTAATTATACATTGTATTATGGCGCATTTTAATTATATTACAAACCAAAGTCCATACTTAATATTAATTATTTATTTAATATAGATAAAATTAATGAATGCTTTTTTTTTTTTTACTTTCTTCTATCTATATAAAAATAAAGTATGTGATTCGTGATAAATTTCGTTTTTTGACGGAATTATACGTTTTAGAGGGCCCTGAACAGGAATTTGACTGTTTTTAGAAAGTGTCTGTCCATGAGTCTGTGTGTCTGCCTGTTTGTATGGGACAAAACTTTCGTGGGTGCTCTAACTCATGAAATACTGCGTATAATAGGATAAAAATTCATATGAAGTTCTATCCTTATGTGAACTGGTGTAGATTAGTTTTTGGGCAAAATATCCCAAGAGTAGGTGCAGCAAATCGATGATTTGATCGATTTATGTGATGCCTATATATTCACGTTATGTGCGCAAAATTCAACAAAACATCAAATTTAGAATACTCATGATAGGAATCGAATGTTATTCAATTTTAGCAGTAGTCATCTAAGAGGTGGTGCCAAAATTTGATGACTTGTTCGAAATATGTGAGGCTTATATCACCAGTTTAGAATATAAATGTTGGACAATTACATCATGAAACATTACTACATTAAAGACGTGAGTATAAAATATCACAAATTTACTAAATGGTGTATACAAATGTCAAATTTAAAACTTATACATGCATTAAAATTAAATTAAAAATATCAACGTTTCGACCAACTTCTATGGTCATCTTCAGGAAATAGTTCCTGAGGATTACCATAGAAGTTGGTCGAAACGTTGATATTTTTAATTTGATTTTAATGTATGTATAAGTTTTTAATTTGACATTTGCATACACCATTTAGTAAATTTGTGATATTTTATACTTCTTGTAATATTTCTCAGGAAATAGTTCCTGAGGATTACCATAGAAGTTGGTCGAAACGTTGATATTTTTAATTTGATTTTAATGTATCTTTAAGTTTTTAATTTGACATTTGCATACACCATTTAGTAAATTTGTGATATTTTATACTTCTTGTAATATTTCTCAGGAAATAGTTCCTGAGGATTACCATAGAAGTTGGTCGAAACGTTGATATTTTTAATTTGATTTTAATGTATGTATAAGTTTTTAATTTGACATTTGCATACACCATTTAGTAAATTCGTGATATTTTATACTTCTTGTAATATTTCTTGTAATATTTAAATCATTTAATCGATTTTTTTATATGGAAGAAAGTTTTGCTTTAGCCACAACATATTAATTTCAATTGTATTTTTCTAATTTAATTAGGGCTATTAAATTTTATTCTTATATTTCGATGCCTTTCTGTATATTATTTAAAATAATAAAACAAAACCTAGCTTTATTATTTTTCTAACTTGATATTATGAAAGTTCTTCATACAATTAATAGATAATATTAACTCATTTTGAATATGATTATCATTGAACAGCTTTTGATAAAATCTTTATAAATCCAAATTTAGGTTTTAAAAAGAACTTAATTAGATTTTGTGAAATTTGATGAGATTTTGAAGTTTCAAATATACAAAAATTTGGTAGTTTTTTCTGATCATTTAATCAGTATAAAATATAACATTGTTTTTAATTTGCCCTGTAATCAATACAAAGTAAAATATTAACACTTTTATGTATATATTTGTAAACTAGAATCTGAAAGAGAGTTTAATAATTTATCTAATTTTGGCGCATTTCATCTTAGATAATGTAATCAAAGATTTGTTTTAATGCATTTTTTAACTACAGTTTGAAAAAATTGTATTTTATTATCTAATTGTGGTGCGTTTTAAAAACATGCGTGGGTTCAAATATTTAAAAATTTGACCTTCAAATGTTAGTTTTTACTGATAATTTAATAACTATAAAATATAATGGTTATTCTTTTTTTGTACATATTTTTTGTACTAGATTATTAAATTTGTGAACTAGAGACTTAACTATTTTAAATTGTGGTTTTCTAATTTAAACAAGACTACAATATATTGAGTCAATGTTTCAAAGGGCATTCATTATATATGTCATTTTTAACAATAAAATAAATCCTAGCTTTTTTATTTTAATAAATTGATTTTATAAACTTTCTTGATTTATTTTACAGAATTTAGTAACTCATTTTAAATTATTTGATTTTTATTAAACAGCTTTTTTGAAAAAAAGAAAAAGTCTTACCAAATCCAAATTAGATTAAAATTTGTATTTGATTTTTAGAAGCTCTATGATGTTATGGAGTTTCAAATATGTTAAAGTTTGAGCTTCGCGTGGCATTTTTTACTGATTATTTAATGAATGTACAGCACAGAACTCATATATACTTTTCAAAAAAGTGTCTGAAAAAAGTTTAGTACTTTATATAATCTTGACGCTATTATAAAATTGGATCATATAATTAATGATTTATTCTTTTGTGTTCATATCTTTTAAACTGAAGTTTGAAGGCAGTGTAATATATTATTTAATTATGTCGCATTTT
The DNA here is from genome assembly GCA_963931845.1 of Maratus michaelseni. Taxonomy (NCBI): domain Eukaryota; kingdom Metazoa; phylum Arthropoda; class Arachnida; order Araneae; family Salticidae; genus Maratus; species Maratus michaelseni. Next base: position 249,927,579 of record OZ007599.1, read on the forward strand.
ATATGAAATCCAAGAAACCAAAATTTGTAGGTAAATATTAATTTTTTTCCTTTAATATACATAAAATTAATAAATTCTTATCTTTTTTTTTAATGCAGTTTTTGATTTAATTAATTCTACGAAACATTAAAAATAAATCTCAAAATAGTTTGAAAAGCAAAATAATTTTCGACTTTATTATTTTATTAACTTCATTGTTTGAAAAAATCTTAATTTAATTTACAGAAAATAGAATCTCATTTAAAATAATTTGATTATCACTAAATAGCTTTGTGGAAAAACGTATAAAAAAGAAAAAAATATATATATTAATTTGATTTTCTAAAGCTCTATAAAAATCTGGTGTTTAAAATATTTCTTTCACTTGGATAATCATTAAATATGTTTAAAAAAATTACACAACCATATTTATAAAATAATGATAATAATCATTCTAAACTCGTTGCAGTACTGGAATTCACAATATTAACATTTTAGCTTCTCATATTAAATTATTTCTTTTCTTTTTTATTTGTTTTTCCCCCAAATATACCATTAAAGACTATAAAGATAATTACAGTGCGTTGCAAAACGGTAGGTCCACACCTAGATTTTAAGATTTATATTGAATTACTATATTAGAATATAAATAATATTTTGTACAAATTATAAATCTCTTATAACAACAAATTGTCATAAACAAAATGTTATAAAAAATATATTTACAAAACTGAAAGCAATATAGGAAAAATAGGTATTGCAAATTGATATGTCCACCAAATGAAATTAAAAATTTGATTTAATAGAAACTATTTAACTCCTTTCTTCAGAATCACTTCGCAAATTGTTTTTGGTATTGAACTAATGCATTTCTGCAAGTGATTCAAGCCGATAACCCGTCACTGAAAAAAAATTGCTTGTTTTATTTCCCTTCTGGAATTGTACTGTTTTCACATGAACATATTCAGCTATTACCATTGTTCTTTATAGGTTTTGTAGAGGGATCAAGAATTAAATCAAGAATTAAATCAGGCTATTTAATAATGAGCATACCATTTTATATAAACCACTCAAACGTAGAATATGTAGTATGAATTTGGGCATTGTCATGTTGAAACATAAAACGCGGTCCTCCACTTTCTTCAGAAACTGGTAACAAGTGGTAATTAAGTACCTTTTGGTAATCGCTAGCATTCATTTAAAAATACGATATATATTTTTCCTTGCCATCAAAATCCTGCTAAAACAGTTATGGAATTATCTCCTCCTTGCCGTTTGGGGAAAAAAATTGTTTTTTTTTTTTTTTTTTTTTTTTTTTTTTTTACCAAGTCATGTCAGTAAAATTGCCAGCCATTTGATCCGTCTAAATTAAACCATTTTTCATCAATAAATATTACTGTTTTCAGATGTTTATTCCAAGACTTCTTGTGAACATTTTAATATCTTTACTGTGTGTTTTTCAATTACTTTAGAAAGGTTTTCTTCTTTCTGTACTTTAAAAAAGTGAATTACCTTACGTTTTAAGACAAAGCAGTCTAAGCGCGTAGAATGCCTTTTAATTTTGCCAAAGATGCCAAAAGAAGTTTAGCAAGAATTAACTTTCTTAGCGATCATTCTCATCTGACTAAAATATTATAATTATTTTTTTTTTTGCCTTCCATGTGAATTTCTAGTCTTAGAACAATTTTTTAATCGCAAAAATTGTTCACAACTTTGTGGGGTTGTTTCAAAATTCGTTTTATAATCGATTCACCACATTCTTAAAAGCTGTAATTGCGATTTAAAGTCAAGATCATTGAAGAGCCATGAATGACCTTGATTATTATAAAAAATTGCAAAAATCACTGAAACCGTGCTTTAAATAATAATAATAATTAAAATAAAAACTCGGAAGTAAACCTATCTTATTTGCAACACCAAAGAAGGAAAAAAATGTCCTTTTTAAAAATTTTAAATGGTATTTTTCTTTTTTGCTCTCGCAATTTCATAGAAGAAAATCAAGAAATTTCGGCAAAATATTTGCACGCTTTTCAGAAGTTAAATACATTTTTAAGGGTGCCCATATCATTATGCAGCGCACTGTACTTTGGTTTAAAAAATTCAGTAATATATCTTTATAAAATACGAAATTAATATTAAAAAATATTAGTTTTAGCTCATAAATATTTTAATAACACATTTATTTTTAAAAAAAAAATCTGCAAGTTTTTTTTTAGATATTATTTAAAAAGTTATGTTATTAATGTTAATCCCCTTTTACTTTAAAATGCAAAATAATCTCTAATTTTTTTTTTTTTTTTTACTAACTTGATTTTATGAAAAATGTTTATTCCGTTTAAAGGAAACAAATTCATTTTTATTTATTTGATTATTATTAAATGAATTTCTAAATTTAAAAAATCTTACACATTTGTCTAAAAAACAAGTTATTTTTAGAAAAAAATTAATAAAACCAAATTCAAGAGATTGTCTGTTACCTCCGTGTCTTTTTGGCAACCTGTATTTTGCAATCCCCATTATATTCCTTTACGTGTCGGGTATAACCAAACCCGGACCTGAAAGTTTTATTTGAAGTCAACCGGAATTAAAAGAAAAATAACGAATATTTTCATGCAATTTTGAAAAAAAAAATCCGCAATAATATCTATAATAACAATTTCATTTTTATGTAGAAACATGAGCTCATTTATATACAAATATATATATTTTTTTCATAAACAATAATGTGGGTTTTCTTTAGAAAAAATGGTTACCAAACTTAACCGCAAAGAGAGAAAACTCAACCCAAACTCGCTCTGACAGCCACAAAAGAATTGTTGCTAATCCGACGCGTTGTGTTCGAACTCGGGTAATGCCTGGTTGCACGAACTAACACAGGACTCTAATCCACATTCATTTTAATCTCCATATAGCTGAGTTTGAAGCGCAGTAGATGTTTATATACGAAACATTTTAAGGCGTCCCTGTTAAAAAAAATTCCACGATATACGACGACTAATTAAAAATACATAAACTGTATTCTGTATCTCAACGCAATGTTTAGAATTTGTGACGGTAAATTTTTACTAAATTTAATGGTTATAAAATTTTAAAACACACATGAAACAAACGAATACACAAATATATAATTTTTCGATCCGAAGAATATTGAAACGGAACCATATTTAAAAAACAGACCTTTCCAAATTTAAAAATATGAAAAGCAGACCATCCGTTCAAACGCTATGGATGAGCTACATATATAAAAATATATATACACAGACGAATTGTATAACCTCCTTCGTTAGAAGTCGTTTAAAAAAATTAATTAAATATGATGATGGTTTGAAAATTTAAATATTCTAATTTTTAGCTAATCATGTTAAATTGCTTTTAAATATATTATCATATATATTTTTAATATATACTTTTTATATAATACAAATGGTGACACAATAATTTGAAACATATTAATTGTAGCCCACTAATATTTTAATAACCCACATATTTTAGCATTTTTCGGTAGTAATTTTTATTCATGCTTAAAAAATGTTACATTTTGATAAACACTTTGAGATGATATCTAAGATAAAATATGTGAGAAATTTGTTAAAATAATTTTATTATAATAATGAATTTATTTTATAACAACTCTGTTTTAAAAACAGCTACTCATAAATGCATCATAATGTATAATAAAACGGTGCATGCCATGCTCAAATGTAAGTAACCATAGGCACTTAAAACTGTCCTTGTCAATAAACATAAATCTACTCTCCTATTACTCCATTTTACATATTTTAAATTTCAAATAAAATTGTGTAATATATGTGCATGTACAATTCCAAAGAATTTTATCCGAAGAGTTTAAAGAATAAAATCCGTGTATTACAAACGTACGTAGTATAACTCATCACCGAATGTACCAAATCCGTATTTGACTAAATGTCTTTCGTTTTATTTAGATTTTTAAGACTCACACTGCTTTGTCATGCACGCATTTGAAAAAGGAATGTTATATAGTAGCAAAGTTTTAAAAAAGTGAAGTATAAACGCAAAAAAACTGAATATGTGTGTTTATAAAAATTGAGATTTACATCCTCGGAACTATTAAGGTAAGCTAAGGTAATTGGATCCAAGAAGTATCTAGGCCATAGGCTATTTTATAATAAACCATTGTTGTCTTTTAAGATTTAGCAGTTGGCAACATTGCAGCGCTATTTGTACTTTTTAAAACAACGCGTGTGAACTCAATCGTAACTCTGCCTTTGCTGTGATAGGTTGCAGATTTTTTTTTTTTTATTAAGAATGTCGATTGGTTGAATTTAGTCGACTTTTTATCAAAATACGATTAGTACTTTTATTAATCTATCCCTTTTTCTAAGATTAGGCATAAATACATTAATATTATTAGGTATCTATACATATTTAGTTCAAGTTTTAAAGGTAAGACCTGTGTTGCAGTTACCCCATATTTTTTTCAAGAATAAGGTAACTGGATTCCACAGGGCCCAGTTACCCCAACAGTGATAAATAATTTTTTTGCAGTTGCTCTTTTTACAGAAAATTAATTTATCCATTGTTTTTTTCTTACAATAAAGAAAATTCTATAACATCTACAGTTTTTTAACTGAACACACGTTTGTCAAACAAAATTTCTTAAGCGACCTAGCCAAATCATGAAATTTTACGATACAGATGATAAGGCGTATATAAGACAAAGTAACATTATTAGAAAATTATCGAAACCGATAAAACATAATTCCGTACGATATAAAAACATGGTTACATTCTACACAGATTTAGAGGATTTATCTAGCATCCATTGAGTTAATAAAATAGAGAAAGAGATACGTAATTACTTACTTGTGTGTTTGTTCAAAGATTATTCTTTCTAATTTTTCCCTAATACACACATTCTGGTAAAACACTCTTTAGTTGATATATAATTTACATGATCTACCTGGCTTAAAATTTCTTAAGCTATTTATACATTTTGAAACAGGCCCTAATACCCCAGTTTAAAGAAAAAGAACGAGTATGACACACAGATCTACCTGGTTCTTTTGCCCCATTTTTAAGGGGCAACTGGACCTATGGAGAGGGAAAGATGAAATATATATATTTTTTTAAATTTTAGGCAGTAAGGTACAATTTTGAAAATTTTTGTTTGATAGAGTTAATATAATTGAACACATTTACAAAAGTTCAGACTTTAATTCAAAATGAACATTGACCTCTGGAAGCTGAATTGCCAGAAACTTCAGAGTTTACAATATAAAACCATGACCCAGTTGCATCAGGTAAACTTATAAGCTGAGTAAACCTAAAATATGAATAAGTTTAATTTTTTTACAGCATTCAACTGTGCATTAATATCTTTCATCAAAAGAGCAATGAATTTAAGAAATTTATAAAAAGGGGGTAACCTTAAATAATCACTTGTGTCTTATTCTGGGCATCAAGCGATTTTCCTTTTTCCCACTCTTCAACACAGATAAAGTTTTTATGATTTGGTTCGTCTATCTGTCTGTATATCCATCTATCAATTTGTCTGTCCATCCTTATATGAACTTCCTTAACTATACTTGGATTGCCATGAAATTAAAATATGTTCATAAGGTTCTGAACGTCGTGTTTCCTATGGAAAATAGTGTATGTAACATTTAAAGCTCTTTTACAGGCACACGAAATAATTTAGATAAATTACGGTTTATGGACGGCAATTGTTTGATGTGTATTTTAGGCGCTTAATACAATTTCAAGTACAACAGAATTAAGGACAAGGGTGTGGGAACTGACATTTAGTTGTTGTCAGTAAATATACAAAATCATCAACTTTAAGAAGCCGCACTTAAAGGTTAAAGTTGAAAATGTCTTTTCTGCTATTTCATACTTACTAAATATAGCAAGAAAAACATATATTTATGAATCAGAAGTAATTTTACTCACGTTAATAAATTATTGTTTCGTCTTATTTTAACAGTTTTAGTTGCAATATCACTTAATCTTACAAATGCGCATCCCAATATTGACGCAATCCACGAACACACTATAATTCATATTTCATGTGTTTTTGAAAATAAAGCAACGAAAAGGTGTATTTAGAGTAAATGCAACATGGCAAATATAAGGAAATAAAGAAATATTGCGGTTCGCATTAAGACTTTCGATGTTCTCATAAAAATAAATATGTATGCAGCCTCTCAAAAAATTTCACTGTAATAGGAGTGTAGAAAATCATAAATAAGGAACTTTGATGCAAACAGTTTTATTCTGTAACTGTTAGAAATGAAGTTGTGCCTATCTTTCGAATTTTTTTAAGTACTGTATCGAGAAATCAATTTCTGTTAAAACACTTATATATTATAAATGATTTCTTTTTCTTTTTCTTTTTCGATTCCCAAATATATATATTATTTGAAAATAATATTCAAAAATATATGAACTGTAACTTTTGGGCTGGGATAGGTCGATGAAAATTGCAGGTTACGATATCGTCTATTATCAGCCAACATAAAAGACCTCCAGGCGTCTTATTGGTAATTAGCATAATATAAAGACAATAAAAAAATAGTGCTCATAAAAATTAAGCCACTCTGAGCGAACTAAGATAGAACTAAGTAATTAAAAGGAAACAAGCAATTTTAGAATTAACCCTAAGTTCCCCAAGAAATTAAATGCTTGAATAGTAATTAGTACGGCGTTTTCAGGTTTCGACTAAGTAGTCGCCTTAAGAGCATTGCATCATCGCTTGCATGAATTCGTATTTTTAAAGAGCTCACTTTTAAATATATGCTAAATCACCTATATTAAAATAAATAATCACAGGAATGCTAAATGATAAGGCATTAAATCATAACATAAATAATTTATTTACAAGAACCATACTTGCACACTGATAAAAACAAACAAGAATATCATTCATTAACTTCAAGCGAGCTACCATTTGTAACACAGATATTATTATAGAATACAAAATTTTACCATTTTTGATTACTCAGAATGTTAAATTAAAACAGACATATTTTTTTATTTATTATATATATATGTATAAGACCGAGACGTTGAGATTCGAGACGATGGCGTTGAGATATCCGAGATCCCAACGCCAAGCGACCATCGGGTCATGTTGTGGGCATATCAAGGCCCACAACCTTCCCTAGAGACGCCATACGTCACTGGCGAAAGAGGGATTTGGTATGAGATGAATTCTCTCATGATCTGCAAGCTGCTGATCTGACCTCGTATGAGTTTGCGACCCCTGATGAGGGAGTTGAATATTTGGCATCGACTTTGACTCGGCTGTGTTAAGAACAAAAAGCGTCGGCCGGCTATGCGTCGGGAGGTGTGTTGGTGGGCAGCCCAGCTGTCCAGCCAGAGAAATCGGGTTCGCGCGCTCAGGCGGCTCTACCAGCGCATGCTGGAGTCGACTGAGAGGGTAAGACATGGCTCTCTCTACAAGCGTAAGCGGGCAGAATACATGAAGGCGATCTTGTACGCGTGTCTCGTTCCGCAGATTCATTTCTGAGGGACTTGCCACGGACAAACTAGGCCAGATAGTTGAGGTGGTACGAGGTAAGTGGAGAAGGGAAGCACCAGACATACTTGTGCTTCCGTCCGAAAAGGAAGTCTCGACTTGGAAAGAATCCCAGAACGAACTTACAAGATACCACTTCCTATCGGTTGACGATGTTTCCCAGGTTGCGATCATTAAGAACGGTGAACCAGATCTGTTTTCCATTCATGAGTTGGAATTTGCAGCGGAATCGCTGCCGCCTAACAAGGCGTCTGATCATGACGGTCTCGAGATCGCTCGTGAGGTCCTGAAGCACCACCCTCAGTTGTTGCTAGCCTTGTATAACCACTGCCTGAGAGAGTCTTGTTTTACGCGGACTTGGAAGCGGCCGTTAGCCGTGTTGTTTCCCAAACATGGCAAGAAGCGCAGCGACACAGCGACCTGCCGCCCGATTGGTCTCTTGCTGACCCTCGGGATGTTATTAGATTAATTGTGCGTAACTCGTCTGGTACTGTATTTGGAGTCCAATCGTTTGCTCGATGCGCGGCAGTACGGCTTTCGAAAAAATGTCAGTACGGTCGACGCACTTCATCGAGTGATGGAGTACATTGCTGTCTCGAAGGGTCGTGGAGAATTCACGTGCCTTCTCACGCTCGATATCATATCAGCGTTCAATAGTGTTCGACGCACAGACATCCTCCGATTCCTGGAGGAACAAGGTGTCGAGCACTGGCTCCTGGAGTTGATAGACGATTACTTATAGAATCGCTCTGTCATCCTGTCCGACGGGGATCACTACTTCAACGTTGGTGTGCCACAAGGCTCGTGTCTTAGGCCCTACCTATGGTTGGTTTTAATTGAATTTCTGTTGAGACAGTTGCAAGACGATGAGGAAGAGACCTATGTCATACAGGTCTTCGCCGATGACGTCTTCGTAGCCGCACGACAACGTGCTGTCATGAGGTTCGCAGAAATACTCGGCCCGGTTCTCTCTGAGATGCATCCATTGGCGACCGACAAAAATAAGTCGCCAAAACCATCGCCAACTTGGCGATAAACCCATTCCTTGGCGATATTTCAATAGACGTCCATTATAAAGATGAGGGTGTAAGGTTGTTTTCCTTGCAAACCATCTGAGGCCTTTAGCATTGAGTTACATGATGCTCAATAGGAAATACATTAATAATACTGCAATTTTCACAATAATCAAATAAAATAAATTTAAACAAATGGAATATTTACAGATATATACAAAATTCATAACATTGCCCCCCTCTCAAGGACTGCACCTCACAGTCAGCTTCGGTAAATGCGGTTACACGATTGTGAAGCCCGTGGGCGTGTACCAACACGCTCCGTGTATTCCCATTCTCATGGAAGGGAACAGGATTCGCTTTAAATAGCAGATCCTGTACTTGGACGTCACAATCGATTCTAACCTAAGTTGGATGCTTCACCTAACCTTGGTTCAGGAGAAGGCTTATAAGGATTTGAATAAAATGAACAGTCTCACAGCAGCCAACTGGGGCATGAGACCGAAATTCCGCAAGATGAACTATTCGATCATAGCAGAGAGAATCATTCTCTATGCGGCATCTATTTGGTACTCAAGCAAAATAATGATAGCGAACAGGTTGCTCAGCTTGCAGATGAACCTCCTCCTATGCGTTACAAAATGCTACGCAACGACTTCCACGGATGCGCTGCACATCTTGTCAGGTGTCGTCCCCCTCGACTTGCGTGTGGAGCTGGACTTAGACTACACGGCCATTGTCCGATGGAAGAAGAGCGTTGACGGTACCGGACTAGACTACGAGTTGATCGACCTCTGGAGGCCCACTCCCAGGCTTGAGAATCTTTGGCGGGTCCGTTGTACCGCGGATTTGACTCCGCGAACCACGTGCTCGTACTACACGGACGGATCCAAGCAGGAGAACAACACCGTCGGGTGTGCGTTCCTTGCCTTGTCAGAGAACCAGATAGTAGCGGAGCATCAAGTCCGTTTCACAGATGGTGCGGAAGTCTTTACGGCCGAGGTCCACGCGATCAACGAAGCAATCACCCATGCCCATCAAAGAGGTCTTGGGGAACTCGACGTCTTCTCTGACTCGAGATCGTGGCTCCAAGCGCTTCACGGACTTGTGCCACAGCACAGGGCCATTTTCGAGATTAGGGACTTGATAAAATTGACTGAAATCGAGGTTAATATGCATTGGGTTCGGGCTCATGTAGGTCACATCTTTAATGAAAGGGTGGATGCACTGGCTAAGGAAGCTACAACATGACAATCTGTCGATGTGGAGATTCCAGCCACGCGCCGTCAGGCCAGAAAACATCTCTTTGGCCGAGCCTTGTCCAAGTGGCAAGAGAGATGGGAGCAATCAGGGACCGGACGCAAGACATATGAATACTTCCCACGCGTCGGCACTCGTCGACTGCAGGGCGACTTTTACATAAATCAGGTCTTCACGGGCACGGCACCTTCGGTGACCACCAGGCTCGCTTTTTCCATCATGACTCCACTTGTTTTTGTGGGGTTACCGAGTGCACAATCAGTCACGTGCTTTATCGGTGATGCTCTGGAGGTCTACGCGAGTTCTTTCCTCGTGACTTCCGGGCGCGCTCACCGCGCGATCTATGTCTGGACGGCTATGCTAGAAAGGGGGTTCGGCTGATTATTCACCGTCTCCTCCTGCGCAGTCACCGAGCTCTTCGCGGTCAAAGACCGCGTTCGAATGCAATCCCAACTGCCCCCGCGACGCAGGAGGTAATGGTGCATAGAGTTCACAGGCTTGATACTCGCCTCGTAAGCCAGCACTTTTGCTTGTGATAATGACCTAGTCATGCTGTTGTGTTGATTTGTGCATGCTTTGAATTATATGTTGTTATTGTTATGCTTGTTGTTGTTTTAAAAGTTTATGCTTTGTTTTCTATGCTCTTGCCCCTGTTATGTTCACCGGGGGTGTCGACCAGCTACGCCGACGTCTCGCCGTCGGGGTTCTTTCGGGAGCAAAGCCAATGGGGGACCGGTTCAGGGGCACTGTTGTGTTTTAGTTTTGAAGTTAAGTTTTCTGTTTGCACTAACCCAATTTCTTTCAGATATTTATCACAAGGGGGAGCCGTGGTTACCTTTGTAGGTCTCCACATCCCTCGAATTATGGTAAAGCAAGTACGGTTCAGGAAAACCTGACTAAAGGCCCAGGACCTGGCTCCCTCATGGGTGTCCAGCTGCGTAGCTGTTGGGGGACACCGGCCGGTCCCCAAGTGTTTCGCGGTGGTCTCCTCTGATAATGGGATCCACCGTGTATCACAACGACCTATTTTCGTCCACACATGGGTCTGAGGGTTCAGGGGGTCCGCAGGTGGTGGTCCCCCGACCGTACGAAGCGCATACGGAGAGACAAATCCGGTCGAGCGCGTTATACGTCCCTCAGGACATGGGTTCGGTGGTCGAAGACGCGCCGGACGCCCCTCAGGCAGCTGGCGGTGCCACCTAGTTTTACTTATTATTAATTATGATTATCATTTTAAGCTAAATGTTATAGCTTAATATTAATACAGTCCCACCCTGAGCAATTGCAAACTCTGTATTCGTATCAAGATACATAATGACAGGATAATTACCCATAAATGTAATAAATGTCGTACTTAGAGTTACAAAATATACTGCTAAAAGTAGATGTGGAAGGTGCTGGGAATAATTAACATGCTTGTTTGATATCATCAGCTTGGAATCCGTGACTCTTTTGATCATGGAATTACATAAAGTTCTAAACTGAAGGTAAATAGTGTCTAGTGAATTTTTTTATTAAACATTATAACTTTTAAAATATACTTCTTAATTAAAATCTTGAAATCAACCTCTCTTAAGATACTTGCAAAAAAAATCTTGCAAAAAAAATCCTTAACATGTTAAAAGGTTTCGATGAGTGATGCTATCGCATCTCAAGGTAGCATCACTCACCTTGAAGTAATAATAATATAAGTGAACTTAATCTGTTGATATTTTCCTAAGAGAGATTTTATGTCATGTTGATACTAACAAAAGCAACCTAAGAATCCTGTTAGTCAAAAGAATAAAAACATCTTCAGCTGCAGAGAGTCTGAGGCGTCATCCAAATTTTGAATTACAGCATTTCCTTCTATGAATGGTGAGCAAAGTTAAAATGGACGTTGAAATCTATTTTCTAGTGCAAATTCGTCCGACCTTTTGATACTTCGTGCCATAACTCTCAGGACCTTTTTCTGCATGGTGGATTGCGGTATAGTTATAAAATATACCTTTATTGGGTCATAAAATATTCTTGACGTGAATGTCAAGTTTTCTTTCCTACTGTTGTCCCGCTCACAGACTGACTAGGGATAGAAAGTAATAAAACTAATTCCTGAAAGAGAAAACAGAAAACAACATATTTACAAAAGTATATACAAATAAACATAAATATGAGAGAAAATAATAATATTTAAAAATGATTAACACATTCATTTTCGTCTTCTTGAGAGCTTTAATTTGGCACATCGTTAGTAAATGCCCGATGTTTTTGAGAGTTTCTGTTGATTTAAATGATAGTTTTTTTATGAATATTGTTCCTATGTGATGGGAGCTGGAAGTTCTTATCATTAACCCATTAGTTTTTCAACATAAATCGATTTTTACAAGTTTCAAATATGTAAATCCAAAATTACAGCAGTCAAGTAGTTTCAGTTTTGCTTAAAAAACTACCGCACCGCAATCTGTTTTGCAACGATTACAAAACAATTTAACATTAGGAGTTCCAAATTTCAAAACTGCATAAATGTTTAAGTATTTGTCCGAATGCTATCCCATTTGGTATTCCATGGTAATATTTTCCGAAAAATCCAAATAGGATGTCAAAAGCAGATGTTCATATTCAAATTTAAAAGTTTCATTAATTTTAATATGAATACAGTCCCGTAAGCTTTTTTTTAAACATAAACTTAAAGAAAACACTAGTTGACCGGCCCGGCGTTGCCTGGTCCCGTGATAAAAGCTTAAATGAACCCCAAATAAAAAATACTGATAATTAGTGATAAAAGTGCTCTTAAGAAAACATAAAAAAAACTTTTGTTGTCCAAACTCTTTGAAATTTTTAATGGTTATAAATATAAAAGTTTTACAGCCAGTGTAAAAATTATATCAGAAATATTTTTATCTGGTTGTAAAATAAATATGTTTTCTTCCGACGAAATGACCCCTTTTCAAATTCTACAGAAAAAGAGAACTCCCCTCTCTCATTTCCCTTTCCATTTCGGCCTTCAAAAAAGTGCAAGCGCCTCCCTCCCTTTTCAATCCCTTCCATCCCCTTGCACTCCCAATTCCCTTTTGTTCACCCCTCTCTCAAACAAGGCAGGTGAAAGAATGGATGCTCCTTCCCGAAAGGGGAAATAAGAATAGAATTTAGAAGAATTTAGAAGGAGTATTTCCTAGCGGTAGGGTTGCCAACAGTGCAGGCCAATAGGCGATCTATTTTTTCTCCAGCCCTCTTGATTCTTCTTAATTCGATATCCTTCTTTATTCACCAATCAAAAAAATTGAGGCATGCACAATAAGGTTGAATTTGCACAGAAAAATTAAGAGTTTTGTTTCTCGTTTTAATATATAAGATAATTCCCAATCAAATGGCTATTTTCGTTCTTTTTCTATGCGACAATCTGTTGAAAGTGCGAGGTGCTTTCTTTTTTTTTTCTTTTTTAATCAAATGATTTTGTACTTCAAATAAAATATGGCCCTTTTTCGGAGTATTCTCTTACTTGGTTAAACACTGGTATTTTAAAAGAATATGTAAAATTTACTCGCATTAAAAGACTCCCATTATTTGTAAAATATTAATCGGAAATTTAGATAACTTTGCAGGTCTTTGAGATAAGTTTTATTTTCCAGCCATAAATTACGAATTAATAAGCATTTACCGTTATATGCTCCTATCAGTTTATCTTTATTAACTCTTGCTATCATATGATCATTTGTATGGGCAGTAAGTTTCGCTTAGAGTTATTAAGACTTGAATAAAATGATGATTTAAATATGGGAATAAACTTGTATTTTTGGTGAGAGAATTTTGAAAAATATTAAAATGAGGAATATAAATACGTTTATAGTTTTACAATATTTAAAACTTACAGATATTTAAAATTTCGGCGTATTCATTTTGGTTATTTATCATCATTGTTTGTAATGTGTGATATGAAAAAGTAATTTTTCATTCTAAACAAACCAACTTATTATAATTATAAAATAAAAACAAAATGCTCTTTTTTAAATTTTTTTTAGCTTCAAATAGAAAATAATAGTTAAAGAAACATACAACGCGAATTTGATGTTTCCTTCTGTTTCAAGTTATTATTTATTACAAATGTCTTCAGATACACGTGGGTAATTTAAAATACTTCCTTGTTGCTATAAAAAAAATACTTTTTTTGCAAAATAATATCTAAAATCATCGAAAAATCATTAATGTGCACTTTATTTCATATATCTTTTAAGATGTTTACATTTTTATTAAAAACATATTTTTTTAATTATATGAAAGATATGAAATAATTTTCAAGAATTCTAAACACACCAATAGTGAACTATTTTATACTTTTGAAAGGTTTTGTTTAAAAATTTGCTTCAAAACGGAAATATTTTCATTCCGGAATATAAAACAAATTAAGAGGACAAAAGACTGCAAGACGCGGTTATCTTTCTATCATAGATCGATATTCATATTTCATCATGTATTTTATTCTGTGTCATTTTCGGGCTATTTATGCGACATTTCTGCTATTTTCTTTTGTTCAAAACGGGAGGGTTTGATTTGTTGGAAACGTACGTTTATCTTGTAGTTTTTAAAACATTCGAAGCTATCAGGAAACGAATGCTTCATTAAATATGTTAATCATTTCCAATTCCTGAATGTGGATATATAGGTTTTAAATTAATGCTTAATCAGTGCATTTATCAGATCTTGTAGCTAATGAAGAAAAAATAATTGCTAAGTTAGTTAAGGAGGGAGGGATATCTTTAGAGACATCGGCCATATTCATATCGTTATATGTGAGATGCTTCGTTGAGGACTTTTGAAGGGAAAGTGACCCGCATTACTGATCCATTAGTGATCCTACAGAATAATTTTCTCAGAAACGTACATTTTCAGGGGTAAATTTGTTATTTAAAAAATGCAAGCTAAGAAAATATGAAACTGATTTCATATTGTTTTGAAGCTATCTAACAAAATGTCAGTAATTATTCAGACCGTGAAAAGATTTTATTAAAAATAGCTTATTTAATTACCTAAAAAGTATCTTAGTAACCATGATGTTTACAGACGTGGTGTTTCGTTCATAATATATTTGTAACGTACTTAATATATACAGATTTGAATGATGTTGCTAAATTAAGTTTTGTGCATGTAATATTTCATGTTATTGTGTTTAATGTTGCTATTTTATAATCCTTACTTGTGTTTATCTTGACCATGGAACTAATGATGATAGCAATCTTTAAGTTCAGGATTTCTTCAAATGTATTTGAAGAAAAATATTTTTACACAGATTAGGCTTGCAACGTATTTCTACATACAAATTGGCAAACAGGTTTATCTTTCATACTGAAGTAAGTGAAATGCTGTCTCCTGTTGAGCTTTTCAGAAGTTATTAATTTTCTGTCCATGGACATGATTCGGTTTATTTTAACCCCTTAATCGTCGTGCCCAAGACATTCACGGGCAGCGTAGGTTACGCCTGTTTTATTCAGATTGTTTGATTCCCACCAGTTTCTTAAAATAGTGTTATTGGCTTTATTCTTGCATTATTTTATCTGTCTATTAAATAAGACGAACATTTCTACTTAAAAAACTGGTGGTAATCAAGCAATATGAATTTTTAAAAAGTAGCCTACACATAAAGGGCGCGACGATTAAGGGGTTAAGATTGTTTTATGAAATAATATTATAAATACCCAATCTTATTCTTTGAAATTTAATTTGAGATTAACTTGAAAAACACACTGAATTAAAAATAAATTATTTATCATAAAAAAGAAACTTTATTTGTATATAGAAACAATAATATGTACATTCTAGGGCTGCGACAGTCCACGGGGACTTATTCTTCATACTCAGCGAACACATTATATTTATAAAGAGTTAATTTATTTTCTTGTTTTAATAATTGCGTGTATTGTATAATTTTAACACGTCACGTTTTTATTATTGCCTATTTCCAAATGGAATTATTTTTTTATAAATATATCATGACATCATTTTGTACGTTTCTAGTAGAATGACTTTACAAGAAAACACCACACCCATCAGCCACCCTCCGAGGCCATGCTGGTATCGAACCCGCGTAGCTCCCCAAATCCTTTATTTTGTGGCCTACATGCTAACTACTATGAAGAGTGGGGTCGCACTGTAAAAAAAGACAAAAGTACAGATTAGGCTTGCAACTTATTTCTACATACAAAGTTGCAAACAGGCTTATCTTTCGTACTGAAGTAGTGAAATGCTGTCTGCTGTTGAGCTTTTTAGAAGTTAATAATTTCCTGTCCATGGACATGATTCGGTTTGTTGTAAGATTATTTTGTAAAATAAAATTATAAATACCCAATCTCATCCTTTGAAATTTAATTTGAGATTAACTTGAATAACACACTAAATTAAAATCAAAATATTTACCATGAAAAAAAAAATCATTTGTATAGACACAATAATACGCACATTCTAGGTATGTGACAGTCCAAGGGGACTTATTCGTCATACTCTGCTAACACATATTTAAAAAGAGTTATTTTATTTTATTTTTTTATTAATTGCGTGTATTGTATAATTTTAAAACGTCACGTTTTTATTATTACCTATTTCCAAATGGAATTATTTTTTTATAAATTGTTTATTTTAAGGAGTGAATATAAAAGACAATAAAAAAACGTAAATTTTGCATAAAGAACTAAGTCTATCGGATAATTAGTTGCCGAGTTATTTGTAATCATAGTCTCCACATTCTTCGATTTTTCGTGACCCTGTATTTCATCCAAATTTTAATTGAAAGATATATTTTTATTGAAAATGAGACGCTTAATCTGACGCAATAAACCGTTAGTTAATACGATAAAAATTTTTGGAGTTATAAGGATGTTTCTTTTCCGCAATTCAGTAATAGAACATTTAAAGTTTATGACGTCATTAAGCCATGATTTTATTCGTATTGCAATGCACTTTATAAGTAGTTTACATATGTTTTATTTTCATATTTTATATTATGCATATCCATGATGGGTAAGCATTACGATGACCCCCAACGACTAGTTCTTCTTTTGACATCGAAAATAAACTGCTTTCTGATGTTGCTAAAGATAAAACACGCTGCAATCATGGGTAACCCAGAACAGGTTGCTATATATTTTCCTTCGCGGTTATGGTATATTTTTCGTAGATTAAGAAATATTTGTCTTTTTTTTAACGTGGTTGGTTGATTACAGTTTAAAACCGCAAGCTTCTAATCAGGACAAAAATGGAAAGCTCGGGATTGATAGTGATTTTAAATAAACCATTATGAAGCGCAAAAAGCAGGTAAACGCTAATAGAAATTTGGTCATGTAATGGAAAGTTTTAAACTAGAATATAAGATATTCACATTTGTCAAGATACGGTGCAGTGCAACGTATGGTCGTCAAGTTAAAGCAGGCATATTCAACATTTTTTTATCTCGCGGGCCGCATACATGTGTTTACGACGTCAAGCGGGCCGCAACACCTTTATAAAATCACAAAAAAAGAATAATTAAAATACTAAGATAACATAAATAGTAGAACAATGTAATTTCAGAAAATTAATATTATCAATAGCATTGAACATTTGTCGCCGAAGAAATGTTACAAAAAAAATTTTAACACTACTATTTCCAAACAACAATCTTCTTGGTAGATTTCTATTGCAAATATTATACAAATATGCCACCGAGTTTTGTTGTTTGGAAATAAGCACACCTGATTCAACCCTAACAAGCAGTATTAGCTATATAATAAATATAACACGTAATAATATAACAATGCAGAATTTCCAAGTTTTAAAGAAAAATAATCAGGAGATTTTCTCTAATAAATCAATTCTTTTGCCCAATGGAAAAACTTAATTTTTAATTGTAGAAATATACAGTGCAAATTTAATAAATGTGGAATCATGTATGATTAGTGTCGGAGATTAAGAAATATACACACCAATATAGAACAAATATAATAAGGTAAAGCAAGGAGAGATGACGCGGTCAGAGAGATTGCGCACATAGAGTTTCGGGGGGAAGGGGTGGAGTGAGAGCGCAGCGACTCCAGGTAGTTGTACAACAACAGTAGTGGAGTGTCTACTTGAAAGTGCACGTTGATTGCTTTGAGCGTCTAAGATAAAGTATTACTATTTTGTTTTGTTTTCCCAAAGTAAATGCTTGAATTTTCATAGCTATTCATCAGAATTTCTATACAATGTCAATAGTACAAAATATTTTAAACTTAAACGATTTCTCATAAGCTACTAATCTAGACTAACAATGTGAACATCAACGGTTCGTTTTAGTAGCGGCCATGTTTAAATAAAAGGCCGCGCAATCTCTCATACCGAAATTAGAGAGTTTGCGCATCTGCTACTTAGGAGAGATGCACATTGTACCCATTAGTTTCTATGCTAGGAGAGATTACGCAGCCTATTGGTAAATTTGCATAAAAAATTAAAAATGAAAATGGACTAATTTTAAGTTAAACGTGTTATTAAGTTACATAATTTTATTTTGTAATCTTATCTGGGCTTGCTTTTTCTGCTTTTTTATTTTTTTTTTCCTTTAATTAAATTTTTTTTATCATTTTTAAAATTATTTGCTTTTTCTGATTCATTTAGCATTAGGTTGAAATATCCACTCTCAATACAATAAAATTTGTTCACAAAAACCTTACAGAAATGTCATTTAAGTGTAATTATTATTGTTAACAATTTAATTGTAGTTATTACTAGTAACAATCTCTACTACCCATGTGCGCAATCACACCAACCCTGTAAGGAGATATTGCGCAAAATAACTTTCTTGGTTTTATTACAACTGTTCTATTAAATTGCAACATAACAACAAAATAGCAATGGAAATGCATAAAAAACAAATGAAGTAAAAATTATTCATGGATAGTTTAGCAAAAAGTTAATATTTAGATTTTTTATTGCTATTTTTTTTAATTGTGCGCAGACTATCCTAGCTTTACCTTATGCAAAAAGAACTTTTGAATAAGAAAAAATGCATTTAAGATGTTTTAAGAAAATTTTTAATTAATTATAAATAAAAGGACTTATTTTGTCTTCCCATGAAAATATAAGGAAGGTCTTAATACTTTTTATGCACATCTCAATTAATTTTATAAATATAGATTAATGACAATGTGTTTCTGGTGACCATGAATGGCCGCCGGACCATATGTGATCCGCGGGCCGCAGCATGGCTGAAACCGTATGGCTGAGTTAAAGCATAAAAAAAAAAAAAAAAAAAAAAAAAAAACATGTGCTAGAAATCTTCTTCAAAGTGAAAATATTGTTTTCCTGGGAGAAATTGCATGTATGTACAGAGCTGTCCAATCTCCGTAATGCGCAATACTTTTAAATGTACACTTAAACTCATAGAACTTACAATTTTATTAAGATTTGCCACATCAACGTAACGCATTTTTAAAGACAATTATCATATTATGTTTGGGAAAAAAGTACATAATATTTAAAAACACCGTGCGTTATTGTATGATTTTAACTCTGTATATGCATATGTGTACACACAGAGACACATACATATGTGCGTGTACATATATACCGGATGGTCATCAAAACATCATCAATGAATACTATATTTCAGAGATCTTTTAATGGTTTCATTTTTATTTAAAGAAAAGTTGTGCTTTATCATATGAAATATATTAAAATATTTTTTAAAAATGCTAAATACACCTGTTGTAAAATATTCTACATATGAGAAATTTTTTAGCTGTTGTAAAATATTTTACATATGAGACGTTTTGTACCCGTTGTAAAATATTTTACATATGAGAAATTTTGTTTAAATATTTGCTTTAAAGAGGAAACATTTATTTATTTATTTATTTATTTATTTTTATTTTATTTTATTTTATTTTATTTATTTATTTTTTTTTGGGGGGGGGGGGAGGGGTGGTACAAAACAAACGAAGACTAGAAAAGATTGCAGGCCACGAATTACTTTATGTCATTTGTGGACAATACATATATCATCATGCATTTCATTATATATTCATCTCAGGCTATTTATACATTTTCACATCAATTTGGGTAATTTTAGAAAAATATAAATCAAAAATCAATAATGAATATTATATTTCGCATATGTTTTAAAATGACTTCATTTTTATTAAAATCAAAGTTTTTAACTATCACATAAAACATATTAAAATAATTTACAAGAACACTGAATATTTCTGTAGTAAATTATTTTACCTGTGGGAATTTTTGTTTAAATATTTCCTTTAAAATGGAAATATTTTTGTTCTAGAATATGAAACAAACGAAGTAAAAGAATGTGTTACACGATTTCCCTTCTGTATAAATCAATAGATATATTTTAACATGCATTTTATTCCATATCATTTTCGGCTATTTATGCATCAACGTGTCTATTTTTTTTTTAATTCCGTGCCTCACAGAAATATATATTTTACAAAATTAATAATAATTAATGCCATCAAAAATTGTCAATGCAAATTTTATTTCACATATGTTTTAAGATATTTTTATGATGCTTTCATTTTCAATAATATCTAAGATTTTACTTATACAGAACGTATTAAAATAATTTTCAAGAATGCTATATACACCTATAGTAAATTATTTTACAAATGAGAACTTTTGTTTTTATATTTGGTTTAAAATTGAAGTACTTTTGTTCTGGAATATGCAACAAATGAAGACGACAAAAGACTGCATGACGCGGTTGCTTTTTTCTTACAAATCGATATGAATATTCCATCTTGCATTTTAATCTATATCATTCTCTGGATAT
The DNA here is from genome assembly GCA_963931845.1 of Maratus michaelseni. Classification (NCBI taxonomy): domain Eukaryota; kingdom Metazoa; phylum Arthropoda; class Arachnida; order Araneae; family Salticidae; genus Maratus; species Maratus michaelseni. Next base: position 249,948,115 of record OZ007599.1, read on the forward strand.
TTAAATTTTTTCACATAAACATGCCAAATTATAAATTTTTCCTGAGTGTCACATTTTTTTTTTCTTTTTCAAAATTAATAAGAAATAATGCTTCAAAAATCCTATATGAACATTACTTGTATTTCACATATCTTTTAATATGGTTTATTTTTTATTAAATTTACAATTTTACTTATCTTATATAAATCAAAACTTTCCTGTATTTTATATTATTCCCTATTATATTTAACATATTGAAATAAGTTTAAAGAACGCTGAATATATCTGCAGCAAATTATTTTATGTATGAGAATATTTGTTTAAATATTTGCTTTCAAGTGGAAATATTTTCGTACTAGGATTCAAAACAAATAAATAAGACAAATACGCGGTACACGATTTCCTTTTTGTGATAAAAAAAATGCACAAATTTGATCATGTATTTTGTTCTATATCATTCTTTGGCTATTTATACATTTTTACACTCTGCCGTAATTATTTATTTTTTTGGTACAATTAATAAGATTTAATGTCATGATAAAGCGTCAATGAATATTAAATTTCTTATATTCTTAAGATGGTAACAATTTTTTTTAATTTTCCGTTTTATAGAAAATACATTCAAATAATTTTCAAGAGTATAAAATACACACGTAGTAAGTTATATAAAAATATTGTCAAATACATCGGTGTAGATGTGGCACTCATACATCTTAATTAGCTGTGTATTTAAACGTTTTAAAGTCCAAAACTTTTAAATTAAACTTTTTTTATTTGAGAAAATTCAGATATACTTATCCTCTGTATTTATTTAATAACACTATTTTTGAAAATTAATTTTCCTTTGTTTTATGCAGAATTTCGAAGATTAAACAAGACAAAAGATTTCTATTCGAAAATAATGGTATTAAAAAATCCTCTGCAAATTTTGATTATCTTGATACTGCCAATCGATTTTCTAAAACATCATTTTCATACATATGAAGAAAAGTTTTCATGTGTGATTTTAATTCACATCTACCTACGTTATTTCACCATTTTAAAAAATAATACATACATACATGTACACATGCGCACATACAAGGTTTCCCCTCTTATCGTTGTCCCAACAGCTAATTCTTAAACCGTTAGTTTTGCAAGTATAGTTCAAAAAAATGTTCAGAAAAATGTTTCAAATGTTATTCTCCATCATATTATAAGCCACTTATGTCAAAATAGCTATATATATATATATATATATATATATAACTTTCTTTTACTTTTACAAGAAGAAAGTATTGCATTCATGAAAGATTTAGTCTTCCGGTTTTCGAGTTTTCGAGTTTTTGACGAACTTCGACGATTTGTCTGTTTTTAGAAAATGTCTGTCCGTGAGTCTGTCTGTATGTCTGTATGTGACAAAAATTTTGTGGGCGGCCTATCTGAAGAACTAATGCACAGAATTTAATAAAAAATTAGATTCAGTTAGACCTTGATATAACTCGGTGTTGATTAGTTTTGGGGCTGGATGAGGCTAATTTTCTCAACTTTTACAGAAGATTTTTGAATATTTCTCCATTTTTTGTGTTGTGCCATCAGTGTTACTCCTTTGTGTGTTTAAAAAAGGATTTCTTCAGTGTTCAAAAGGGAGAGAAATCATCAATATCAATGTGTTTAAAAAAACTATTATTTTAAAGAAATAGTTTGAGTTTTTCTCTTCCAAGAAATTTTGTTGTGTTTTGATAACAGATTTGCGCTACACCAATAAAAATTTCAGAGCCATTTAACTTATTAGGATTTTGTTTTCTATTTTGATGCTTTGCCTCAAAAGAAAGTGTGAAGGCATTTAACTAGCGATTAAGTGCATCAATGTCAACAGTGTACATCATCTATTTTGGAAATTTATTATCATAAAAAAATAATTTGCGTCATTCTGTTCCAAGAAATTTTGTTGTGTTTCGATAACACATTTACTCTTCTCAAAAAAAAAAAAAAAAAAAAAAAAAAAAAAAAAAGGTGCAGAGCCATTCAACTTGTGATTAATTGCATCAGAGACAACGAATGAAGTATGCTGTTGGTAAAATATACATTATTTCTTCATTTTTATGCATATTTCCTCAAAAAATTGAATCATATCTAAATGATGATGACGGGAATCTCGAATAAAAATATTCATCAATAAAAACAAATCTTGTTTTTTATGATATATTACATATAACATGTTTTTATACATATTTGTTCAACTTTGATAGTGCTTCAATTATCCCTTATCGAAATTAATTTCATAAATATAAAATGAATGTTTTGATATATATTTTTATTATTTAGTGATTTTCCTGTTAATATCATCTTCTATTTAATAACATTTTTTAATATGACTGCTTTTTTTATTATAGATATAAAAAGGAGTAAATGATGATGACTTCAAAAGTTCTTTATTAATTATATTTTTTAATTAATTTTTTAATTATATATTAATTATTATATTATTAATTATTATATATTTTAAAGATACGTTCTGTTTTTGGTCTCTACTCTCTACTCCTATCACAGACCAGAAGATAAGTACAATAAAAGTTGGGCAGAATCTAGGATAGAACAAGGCAATAAAACTGAAAAAAAAAAATAATAAAAAAATATATATGTAAATTTATATATTTATCTGGGAATGGAGATATAATAAAAAATATCTGTACTGCATATACCAGTTGACATCCGAAAGGAAGATACAAAGAAGAAAATATGTAAACCAAGAAAAATAAATTATTAGCAAGGACATAGTAAGCAAAGCTGTTGCATGAAATAACTCTTAAAAATACCATAAAAGCCGGGGAAACGCCATCCACTAATTGACAGAGAAGAAAAGAATGCGAAAGAAGACATATCAAACTGTACAAACATATGTGATACAACAAGGTAAATAAACCAAATAAAATAATTAAAAGAAACCATATCTATATAAATGGAGATCGATTTTAAGAAATAAAATCTAAAAAGATATAATATTTTGTACATGCCAGTAGTGATCCGACAATTAAGACAAAAACAAAAATATAGGTAAACTAGGAGAAAAATGTCAGAACTTGACTTCAAGGAAATAGACAAAGAAAATGTTGCATAACTATATATTTATAAATGAAATAAAAATCCAGGAAACAACATCCACCAACTGGCAAGCAGAAAAAAACACTGAGAAAGAACGTATATCAAAGTGTGTAAAAATATGGGATTCAACAAGGAAATTAAGCCAAAGAAATTAATCAAAAGAAAACTTTTTTATATAGATGAAGATTTATTGGGAAATGAAATGTAGAAAGATATATATTCTGGATATACCAGTAGCGATCCTTAAGACAGACAAAAGAAAAGGGTAATAAAGAAAAGACAGAACTTGACTGCAAGGAAATAAGATTTCGAAGCTATTACATAAAATATCTGTTTCAAACTTAAATAAAAACAAACCACCAGTTGACAGATGAGAAAAAAACTCCACAAACCAATGAATTAAAATCAAGATAAGAAGCATAAATCAAAATGTGCCAGAATCTAAAATGCAGCAAGGAAATTAAACCTAAGAAATTAGTCACAAGAAAAAAAAGATATAGAAATGGAAAATGTTACATGTAAAATTAAAAATGGATTGAGTCATACAATGAAGTACATAACTTAATCATATTCGTGAAACAGTACCAAAGTTTTGATTATGACACTGCATTTTCATTAATTAAAAATTAAAAATTAGTATTCTTATAAGTAGAAATCTAGAGAATATAAATCTATCCCTATTAAAAATATATTATAAAGAAGAAACGTTTGTTTGTTTGTTTGTAGGAAATAATCTCTGAAACTAACTAACCTATTTGAAAAATAATGGTGGGAAATAAATAGTGACAGTTTCTGTTACAAAGGTGACTTTTTATGATGGCGCCAGGCAGTGCTAGAGCAAAAAACGTTTTAGAATAACTGTGAGGTCTAAAATCTTGAGAAATTGACGTAATGATTACTTTTAATAAATGCTAACAACGTTTTATTTATTTATTTATTTATTTACAAAATCTAAATTTAAAAGTGTGAAATGAGAAAAAAACTTTCTAAACTCAAAATTACTCCGAAACAACTGAACCTGTCTGCTCAAACATTGGGTTATGGGTTATTTTCGAGATCTGTACTTTGAGGGGGGGGGGGATGTTTTAAAATTACAATTTCTTAGAAATTGTTTGGGTTAGAAATTTGAAATTTAACATGGTGATTGCATTTACGACATAAATGATCGCAGAGATTGTTTTTTTTTAAATAATCGAAAATTAAAAGAATGAAACTAGCGGTAAACGTTATGAAACCAATATTAATCTAAAATTTTTGAAAATATTTTAAAATATTTTTAGCATTTATAATGGTGACTATCCCTACTTATTCATTGGCTATTTTTTTAATCTCGGCACCCTTGCACCCAGATCCAGGAAGGTGCAAGAATTAAAAATGTTCTATAATTACAACTTCTTTAAAACTGTTAGGCTAACGACTTGATTTTTGAAAGATTGTTATATTTAAAGCGTAAATACTCACTAAGAAGAATTTTTTTTAATTCAAAATTTAAAAGGGTGAAATGAGCGAAAAACGTTCTAAAATTACCATTGCTCTGAAATTACCAAATCAATGTCAAAACTTCTTCCACTGTAGGAAAATGATTTGACATAATTTACAAATAGGCAACATTTTGTACGTTTTTGGTAGCTGTGATTGAGTTTCAGTGACGATTTTCTATTTTAAGTAGTAGTATTTTAGTTAGCATTTCACTTTATCTTAATGAGCACACAAAGTACATTTTAACAATATTTTCAGAAAATGTGTTCTATTTTCACTCGCTCAAAGCCATGGGCCTTGCTACTGGTAGCAACAAAATTATAACCAAACATATTGATCTACTTAGGGAGATTTCATTCAAAAAAGCACTGGCATATTTAACTTATTATGTGCACGTAACGATATGAAAAAGATATATAAAACCATGAAATGAAATGTACAATGAACTTTTTCTTTTTAGCTTTAATCTTCTTTTTTCTCTGTTCTCATTCCGTCCTCCATATTGATTAATCTTTATTGTATAATTTATATATATATTTGTTTATTGTAATTTATTATATTTTTAATAGTTTTTTTTTAGACTATGATATCTTAAACAAACAAACAAACAAAAATCCTCACAAGCTATGAAGTCAATTCATTAATAATAATAAGTATAAAGATGAGCAAGAGATATTTTTACAAGATTTCGTAAATTTTGCTTAGAATAACTTTTAAAATGTAATTCAAAACTCAACTGGTGGATGGCACTGCTCTGTCCCAATTTGCAAATTTCAAAAAGTGACATATATAGCTGTATCACAGGCCACTTAATTAATTAATTTAATTTATGTGCGTTTTAGAGACGTTGCTATTTATTTATTTTTACAAATAGAATATAGTTTTCAAAATGCATATTAACATCGGATTCAGCAGAATGAAATGTAGGTGGGAGACGATTTTTCAGAAGGTGTTTCGTGATAAGCCAATGTCATATAACAAATAAACACTTTAATCTTCGCTCATAAATTATTTCTCTTATTTACTTAATTATGTCACCTAGGAAAAATGAACTTGACTATTTATCCAAAATCATCAATTTAGACAAAATTTCAAAATAATTGAATGCAATGTGTTCATGACATTTTTTAAATTAAAGTTGATCGTCGAAATTTATTTTAAAAATAGAAATCATAAAGCAATTATAAAAATACAGTATACGCACTTTTAAAAATCTTTACTCTAACAGTAAAACTATTTTTTTAACTGCTTAGTTTTTTAAAACATTTTTTTTTTGTATGAAATTCTGATTGTAGTCTGCTTTCTTGAAGTAAAAATCCTATTTTATTACAAAATAAGAATATAACATAGAATTCGTTGAAAATTTTACACCCTTTTGTTTTTGGAATTCAAATTTAACGGCCTGATTCAGAAATTTTATATGCATTAGAGAAATGTCGCCTGAATAAAATTACATTTTTCTGCATATTTTTTCCATGAATTGAATTTTCAATATCTGTTGCAATGCTCGGAAATGACATTTCAGATATATAAAAATGGAACATTTTATCTATTGATTTTTTTTATTATTTCATTTTAGAGTGCGGTTAGGGGCTGGGATACGATACCGTGGTTGTCAGAACACGGTGGTCGGAGGATTGCAAGTTCGAGCCTCGACGACAGCTAAATGTAGCTATGCGCGCTTATGCAAGCTGAGACACATTAAATCCGACGTCTATACAAAGTCATCAGGTTTTTGAAATGCCAGTCTCCCGGGTACCTAACCAGACGAGGGTCTGGTCAGTTAACCTGGTATCCAACTTACTGAACCGCAAGAAGTCCACCCTTGTCAATGCTCAGGCAACCTTTCTTGGACGGAAAGTGCTATGCACTTTCCTATACACGGTAACAACAAAGCATGGATAATATCGTACGAACAATGCATGTAAGTAAGAAAATGCATATTGCTATTTTCGAAATTTTCGGCATGTCTTTTTAAATGTTTTGATATACAACAGTATTCGTTATTGTGTCAGAAAATAATTTTTAAAATATAAGAATAAATTACAATTTTGAAAGAAATGTAGAATTTTTTTAGAAATCATCATGAATCAGGTGGAATTATGGAAGATGTCTCCAAACATAACATACAAACTTTGACGACATATGAGGAACATCTATATGAGCCATAAACAAGCATGAGCGGAAACGCTACCCAGAAAAAATTGAACATACACACATAGGCATTGACTTCCCAGGGATGAAATAGGCAATCAGGTATACTTCTACCACTAATTTAAAAAAGTTTTTTCTTCTATTTTATCAATGTAATTATTTAATACTAAAATAAGATATTAAAATTAGTGGTGGAGGTTTACCTGATTTTTCACAGTCTCTCCCGTAAAGTCGACGTCTATGCATACACACATAAACATAAATAATATAATTAGTACGTGTAAAATAGGGTTTTCAGAGACAACTGATGGTCATTCAGAAAAATTTGGGAATAAATTTGCTATGGCCTTGGAAATGAAGATCCGATGAATTCCCCACAAAGAAAGTTCTTTTACAATTGTTTTGGTGGCAAAAGGAGGCATTTAACTCAGGGGAAGGGTAACTGAACTTTTTTTAAATATGTCGAGTGGGGTATTGTTTACCATGTAATTTTTAAATTATGAATAGAATGAATCATTCGCAAGTCGATGCAATCATTTGTTACAAAGTTACGGTAGGTTGTATGAATAAAGTGTCCAAAATCATACCTTATGAGAGAGCACAACTTTATGACATTTAGTTTACGTCCACAACTTTGATAAACTTGAAAAAGACTCAGATAACCCAGATTTTGATTATTTCTACTTTAAGGACATTTAATAAATTTAAGATTATTCAATATGATATAAAAATCAGGTTTTGAACGTAAAAAATATATAATAAAGTTGTGCTCTTTCATAAAGTATAATTTGACTTTCTTTTCATAAAACCTGTCGCAGCTTTGTAAAAAATTATTTTATCGACTTGCAAACGGTATCATTCGATTTAGTACTTAAAATATATGGTAAACAATACCCCAATCGATTAAAAAAAAGTTGCGTTCCTATCTCCTGAGTTAAAATGCCCCTTTTGCCCCTCAAACCATAGTAAAACAACTTTACTTTTGATGGAGCTATCGGATATTGAATGCTAGTGCCAAAACAAAGTTATTCCCAAATTGTCATGAATTGTTGCTGTAAAACCTATTTTATCTGTACTAAAGTATAATTTTCGACATTTTATTCATAAAACCTGCAGTACTATGTATAAAATTATCGTATCGAATTCCGGATCGTGTCATTCGATTCAGAATTTTAAGAAATGCATAATAAATTATATCCCACTTACTTTAAAATGTTGAGTTCCCTCCCCCCCTGAGTTAAAATGCCCTCATTTCACCCCCCCCCCTACAAAAAGAGGGTAAAACAACTTTATTTTTTGGGGACTGATCGGATCTTCATTTCTAGAACCAAAACGAAGTTCTTTCCTAAATTTAGTGAATGGCCACCAGTTGTCGTCTAATATTCAATTTTTGATCTATTTTACCGTACTAAATACAGAAAGCAGTGAAAAGTGCGTTATACGTCGAAATTTAACAGTATAATAGATCCTGATAATCACAGAATATGGCTTCAGAAGAGGTAGTCAAATTTACAAACATTCACAGTTATCGAGGCGTGACACAGAAGCCGCTGGATTGTCAAACATTCCCTAAGTTTCATTGACATAATTGCTGATGCCATTTCTTGCCACAAGGTAAAAAACATTCCGTAGACAGTAACTTTAAAAATCTGCGCCAAGAAAATATTCCTTTATTGATAAGCGAAGGGAATATAGAGGCCATGTGACTCATACAGCACTTTTAATCCTAACTCTGACATACTGACCCATCTGTCCGTTTTCAATCATACATTCCTATGTGAAAATGTTGTAATGATTCAGCTATTCAGTTTTGTAATACTATTCTTTTTACTGCTTGTATAATTAATAGTATTATAATAATCTTCTTCAGCTCTATATTTTTTATGTATTGTTGGTTGTGTTTAGAGAATTCTTGTGTGACAGGGAAGCCGCAATGATTCACGTATTTACTTTAGTAGTATCTTAATAATCGTTAATTATAATTAATAGTGTCATGATATTGTTTAATCAGCTAATGAATTTTGTAGTATCCCAACATTCTATTTATGCATTTTATTAACACGAGTTTTCACGGGGTTATGTTTTTATGCATATAACAAATTATAAACATAACTGCTGGTTTTATAGCGTATATGTTATTATGAAATGTGCTTTTAATAATACCATGAGTTATAAATAACACCCATTTTAAAATCTTTTAAGGATGTTTATAAATCTCGTATCAGAAGCAGATTCCTGTGTTACAAGGTATAAATTTGACGCTAAAGACTGTGTGTTAAAGTATCTGCAATAGTTTTTCAACAAACCAAATTAAGATGATAGAAATGGAATAAGACCGACGGTAATAGCGCCAGAAATTTCAATGCAGACTAGTTTCGACAGCATTTAGCATAAATTGCTCAGATATATAGGAGAGGTGTGGATTCAAGCGAAAGGTTTATTGACCAACAGGAAAACAGGAGACTCCGGGCAATAGCCAACAGGAAAACAGCAAAGAGGAATGGAACGGATTTGAGCGAAAGGTTTATCGACCAATAAGAAAGCAAGAGACTCTGGGCAACAACCAACAGGGAAACAGCAAAGAGAACGGATTCAAGTGAAAGGTTTATGGATCAATAGGAAAACCGGAGATTCCGGGTAAACCACAATAGGAAAACAGAATAGGGAATGGAACTGAAAAAATGAAAGATGCTGAAAAAACTAAGAAAAAGAGGTTTTTATGTAAAGTTTCCAACAATCAGTTAATGGGGGAATAACGAATTCACAATTACAATATTTCTAAATATTTTATAAATATGAAAGGCCTCAAGAAAGTTAAGTTTATGTAGAGAAGTAGGTTTAAAAATTATTTTTGCCAAATTGGAGTCAAAAGTATGATTCATCTCCCAGCAATGTTTTGCAATTGAGGATTAATTGGTTTCTTGTTTTTGAATATAGTGTTGATGTTACTTAATACGATATTTTAAGCTACGTACGGTTTGACCAATATAGCAATATAGGAGAGGCCGCTCTGGCAATTAATACTATAGATACCCCGTGAGATAGGTAACTCAATGGGATCATTAATGGGAGAGGGTAAGTTTATGGGTAAAAATATTTTGAAGTTGTATTGTCTAAGATATTTAGCAGTTGAAAAACTTGATTTAAGAAAGAAAGGCAACACAATGTTAATATTTGGAAGAGAAGGAGACTTAGGTGAGTTTGAGGAACGAGGGTGCTGAAGTTTATATAAAGCAGTATCAATAATAGAAGAGTTATAATTTCTGTCAACCGCAATGCTTTAATAAATTGAATTTTTCTATTAATATTAATAATAATATTTTCACTCTCCTATAAATCTGAGCAAATTTCCGCCATTCTTTGCACTGAGTACGGTATGCTAAATGCTATCGAAACTAGTATGCATTGACTTTGAAATTTCTGGTGCTATTAACGTTGCTCTTATTCCATTTCTATTACATTGCACCATGTATCATCTTAATAATTACAAATTAAGATGAATCATTGACAATTTTAGGGCAGGCAAGGTTTAAAAAGTTATACAAAAACAAAATGTTTTTAATTATTTTTTTTTCAGAAAATGCATCAGCTGTCATTTTATGGTTTCACTATTCCAAACATATAATAATACAGGCCCTTCTCTGGACAATAAGCTAATTTCATAACTATTAACACAATTTTGATTTCTAATATTTTATTCGAAAATTATTCAGTTCCAGTTATTTTTTTTAAATATTACATTTTGAATACTATTTAAATTTAATTTTCAGAAAGCTACATTTATTAAAAAAATTTCTTTTATGTATATTTTGAGGGGAAAAAATTTGGCACACATAGAACTTTTTATATAATGATATAAATTTTAAAAATCAATAAAATTGGTAATTATTCTTTGAACAACATAAGCCCTTAAATGGTCGCGGTATATTATTTATACCACTTATTTTTAATCAAAATCTGTACAAGAATTTTTCATGAAATTTTACTTTTATAACTTTAGCAAAAAAAAAAAATGTAAAATTGCCTTTCTTTATTTTCAAATGAAATGGTTTTAAAACTCTGGTGTGAATTCAGCATGACAAAAACACAATTATTTGCACCTGGAAGGCTTAATAGTTCCATTTTTATGACTAAACAGACTATTCTAGGGACTGAAAAAAATCTTAGAAGTTAGTTTTATGATTCTTTGTGAACTTTAAACTGTATTTTGTATAACAATAGTTTAATAGTTTAGGAAATATGATATTTTTACTAAAAACTTGGCATACATAAAAAAAGAGTCACGGGTGAAGTAGATTTTAGATAAAAGTACTCTGTGGCTTGCCTGATGATGGTAACAAACTAGTAAGTGGTTAAATGTGTTATTGTTTGTTACTATACGATCATCTTTATGTACTAAACTTGTATCTTACCAGAAATTTAAAAAAAATGTTTTTTGATATTCAATGTTGCACACCTGAACTCTACATTATCTATCCAAAAGTCAGGGAACACTTTCCATTTTAGACTTTTTACAAATGTCTAGAAAAATACTGGGCAATTTGTTCTTCAGTTTCGGCCATTTGAAGAATATTGATTGGTATTTTGAATTCACAATTTTCGGTAACGATTTAGTAACGAGTGCATTTAAAAGACCACACAAAACTAAATAAAATACATATACACATATATGTGATCATTCTTTACCCTAAAAAGGCTCGTAAAAAATACAGCCCCCCCCCCCCACCACACACACACATACACTCACACACAAAAAATAAATCGCTAATGGGAATTGAAATAATTCATATGCTACGACAAGCGAAAGAGACTTTAGAAAATCGCCGTGTGCAACACTAGAGTTTACTACGTTAGCAGCTAAATTGGTGTAGCGAATAAAGTTTAAAATAATGTCGATAAACGCGCATCAACATGGTGTTTTTCCCGGAAGAGTGTTGTTACACGATCAAAGCTTATTTTACATAAATTACATTTGTGAAATATCCCTTAAAATCAAACTACTTCTAGAGAAAAACTGAAATGGTACTCATTATAGCGCTGCTGTCTTTTTGAATTTTTATGATATTCCCGTGGATTATATTTATATATATATTACCCTATATAGTTGCCCATCAAATTAAAAAAGAGAAATTGTTATTTCCTTTCGTTAAGTTCAGTTCAAAATATTTTGTTTAAATACTCATAACATCGAATATTCAATGTAATTCAAATTAATGCTTTCCTTGTACTTTTCATAATTTTCTGAAAGTTTCGTAAAATTTAGTTGAAAAAGGAGCTTATTATATAAAAACAGCTTGTGAAAAAAAAAATTTTTAAAGAAACTCTTTTATCATGAATAACATTCAAGTTTCACGAAAATGCATACTAAACCTAACGGCTAAAATCTTTTGTGAAACTTACATATTATTCATTTTCAACTGTTAATAATACATTGTGATCACAAAGACTTGTTTTCTTTTTCAATTTAATGTTGGTCCATTAAACGCACTTATGTTCGTTATAAAGTAAAAAAGAAACTAGTCGTTGGGGGCCACCGTAATACTTACCCATCATGGATATGCATAATATAAAATATGAAAATAAAACATGTGTAAACTATTTATAAAATGCATTGCAATTCGAATAAAATCGTGGCTTGATAACTTCATAAACTCTAAATGCTCTATTACTGAATTGCGTAAAAGAAACATCTTATAACTCCAAAATTGATAATCCTATTAACTAACGGTTTACTGCGTCGGATTAAGCGTCTCATTTCCAATTAAAATATATCTTTAAATTGAAATTAGAATGAAATACAGGGTCATGAAAAATCGAAGAGTGTGGAAAATGGGATTACAAATATCTCGGCAACTAATTATCCGATCGACTTCATTCTTTATGCAAAATTTCTGTTTTTTTATTTTCTTTTATATTCCCTCCTTAAATGAAACGACTTCGAAAATTTGTATATACTTTTTATCAGAACGAATATTTCGAGAGTCCGCAAAAAATAGTTCCGGATAATTGAGGTTACTGAAATTCAATAAGCTTCTTTCCATTATTACATACTAAGTACACACCAAATTTCAAGTCTCTATCGCAATTTGTTTGGGAGATACAGCGTTTACAGACACACAGACCCACAAACGGACGGTAATTTTTTTTCTAAAAATATGTTTTTCGGAATCTCCAGTGTCTGAAACGTGTAAATCTGTCAATTTGTTTTCGATTTTCAAAACGATTACAAGACTTACCATATACTATATGATGGGAAAGTAAAAATATACTGGTTCAACAGCAAATTCACTAGGATCTGGTCGTCCAAGAAAGCTGAATGAAAGACAAAAGAGATATATCATTAAATATACTGGTTCAACAGCAAATTCACTAGGATCTGGTCGTCCAAGAAAGCTGAATGAAAGACAAAAGAGATATATCATTAAACTTCCGTTTCTAAGCATATGGGAATTGACTGCTGATGTCGCTTCATCATCGAGACCTATAATAGAACGTCAAACTATTCGAAATATTTTTATCAAGGAAAATATTGGAGGAAGAGTTCTTTGAAAATAAAACTATATATCAGTGAAACAAAAAGAAAAATGATTTATGTTTTTCAAAGCTTATGTCAACAAAGCAACGAGTTTTAGAAAAATGTAGCAAATGAAAGCAAATTTAATATTTTTGGATCTGCTGGGAAAAAACGGTTTGGCGAAAGCAGAATGCATTTCTCCAAACAAAAATTTTAAGAACAACTATGAAACATGGCGATGGACATATAATGATTTGGGGATGTCTTTTGATGAAGTCGGTGAAATGGTATATGTTAAAGGTAATATAAATGCCAAATAATATGTTACTATATCGTGAGATAACATTTCATAGATCATTGGAATTAGGAATTGGCGATTCAAATATTTTTAATGCACAACGATTCGAAACATACGGCCAACATAACGAAGTTATGGTTGTTACATAATGTGAAAAATCTATTGAAAATCACTCTACAACTGCCGGATTCAATCCTATTGAGAGTATTTTGCATATTTTGGATGTTCAACTGAGAGAAAGGAAAAAAAAACAAAGTTGGTTTTAAGCAAACTCTCGTGGAAGAAGGGGCAAAAGTCAATGAACAAAGCTGTCAAAATTAACAGAATCAATGCTCAGAAATTTATGGGCTATTACTGATGCAATGGATATGCATACCAAGTATTAGAAATATTTGTTTATTTTGGCATATTTTCCATTTTTGAGTGATCATTGCGATGTACAAATACTTTTTGGCATCAAAATGTTTATTTCTGTATATTTTTTCACATAAATATTGAGTAAAATATTTTAAAAAGTTATTTGTTTGTAAATATGTTCTACATTTTTTTTCGCAATTTCTTTTGTGTTTAGTTATGCCTTGTGAATGAAAACTAACAAGGTGTGGAAATTATATTTTTACCCACAGGACGGCTCTAGAAACTTGAAAAAAATAGCTAAATTCTAAAGTGCGCCGTGGTTTTTGGCTGGTAGGAGTGATATCTTTCCAGCTTTTTTTATCAGTATGAAGGAACCTAGTTAATCCTTGCTTTATCTATAAAGGGGAAAATGTATCTTTTATATTTCTTAGTCTTTTCTTTTAAGACACGGATAAAAATATACTTTCTCCACTTTTTCTATAGAATCTTGGAACCCAGGCAGGCAAACTTCTACTTTTTTAATATGTTAATATAATGAAACTTTAGCATTCGTGTAAAGTAAATAATAACAGCATAAATATTTGTTTAGTAAACATAATTTTATTTATTTATTATTTATTTCCTATATCACTCTTTTATAAAGAAGTCACTTTTATAAACAATAAAAGAGGCGTAAATATTAAAGGTATTTAAAATAAATAAGCATAGATGTTCTAAATTTCATTTTCATTCTAAAATTAGATTAATTTAGATTTTAAAATAATTTATTTCTAATATAAAATAGAAATGTTTTCACAATGTCACGGCGTTGTTTCCGAAAATTAAATTATGAAAAACTATTAATAAAACTTCTAGAAATCGTTTGGGAAAACTAACAAAAGAATTGACGTCAATCATACATTCTAATACGAGCATATCTTGTGTGTGTGTGTGTGGTTATGCAAATTTTATCTTAAAATCAGCTCTAACGATTTTTATGAAATTTTGTATACTTCCGTTTTGGGGCACCAGAAAACCATTGGGCTAGGTCACATGTTCGAGAAAATTCGATTAGTGGGTCATTTTGGGTCACCATGGGTCAGCGTCAAGCTAATTATATCTAAAAAACTGTTCAAACCATTTTGACTAAATTTTGCATCGTACCATTTTTGGGTACCAGGGAACAAGAAGACTATTGGGCTGTGCCACATGTTCGAGAACTTTCGATTAGTGGGTCATTTTTGGGTCAACGCGGGTCAAGTTAATTTTATCTAAAAACGGCTCTAACGATTTTGATTAAATTTTGTATCCTACGGGTTTCGGGCACAAGAAAATCATTGGGCTATGTCACATATCCGAGGAAATTCGATTAGCGGGTCATTTTTTGGCTCACTGTGGGTCAAGCTAATTTTATCTAAAAAACGGCTCAGACTATTTAGACGAAATTTTGCATCCTATGTTTTTCGGTAACGAAAAGAGTGCTGGGCTAGGTCACATGTTCGAGAAAATTAGATTAGTGAGTCGTTTTTGTTATGGGTCATTATGGGTCAAGCTATCTTTATCTTAAAAACGGCTCAGAGGATTTGAACTAAATTTAGTATCCTACAGTTTTAGGGAACGAGAAGACTATTGGGCTAGGTCACATGTTCGAGAAATTTCGATTAGTGGGTCATTTTGGTCATGGGTCATTATGGGTCAAGCTATTTTTATCTGAAAAATGGCTCAGACAGGTTGAACTAATTTTTTTATCCTACGGTTTTTGGGGCACAAGAAAATCATTGGGGCTAAGTCATATGCTTGAGAAAATCCAATCATTGGGTCATTATTGGGTAACTGTGGTTCAAGCTAATTTTATCTAAAAAACGGCTCAGACTATTTTGACTAAATTTTATATCCTACGGGTTTCGGGCACGAGAAGACAATTGGGATTTGTCACATGTTCGAGAAAATTTGATTAGTGGGTCATTTTGGTCATGGGTCATATTTGAACTCAAAGCTAATTTTGACCGAGCATAGCTCGGTCTTTCCTGTTCGTTATCATTTATATCAGTCCCTTACAAATGTCAAAAGGATAATAAAAAATATATAACACAGCTGTAACATTAGCTGTTGAAAATATTGTATTGCAAAATTCATCAGCAATTGAAACAACCTGAAAAAAATTCAAACAACATATTATATTTTAAATATTACTTAGATCTTATTTTGGCTGCAAGAAAGCTCATCTGGGTTTTTAGAAAGGTTAAAAATAGTTGCTTTTTTTAAATATATGTTTTGGAGGTGATAATATTCGTAACATATACGGCTTTTTTCAATACCTTGAATTTCAAAACGCAGCAATGTTTGAAAATATTTTTAAGTATTTTAGAAGGTACATTTTAAATAGCTACAGCATTTTTATTTCTGTGGACTAACATTCTAAATACCGCAACTTTCTATGTTTTGTTTTGCAAAATTCAATATGTTACAGCTAGAGTATGTTTGATGTATCCCACCACTGACATATTTCTTGTGTTTTTAACTGTAAGAAATTGGAGTGGGACACATGATTTATCTGTAATGGAATAAATTTACCCTTTCTATTTCCTAGATATTTGTTTCTGGTCCCGGGAGAAAATATTATTTCACAAAACTTTGAATAGAACCTTGAACCATATCATAGGTATATCTTACATTTAGAATATTTTAATATAATGGTACAGTGATATTCTATGGTTGCAAAAAAAGTAATAAATAAATAAAAATAAAAACAGCAGATGTATTTGAAGATTATATATAATATGTCTTTGTTATTGCTATTTGATACTTCTCTAAGGAGGTCAGTAACAACCAAAAAACGTATCTTAAAATGAACGAAACTTAAATTTAAATTATATCAACATGGCGGTTCTAAAATTGAATGTTGTTTTACTGCCTTTTAAAAGAATGAATGCTGATAATGATGTGTTCAAAAATTAAATAAGGAAAAATAACTCATTAAATTTTTAAAAATTGTTTGGAAAACCCAGAAAATGAAATCTTTTTAACTGTCACTGTATGTTCCATTAAAAAGATTAAATCGGAAACAAAACTATGTACAATAATTTACTGCAATATTCATAAATAATTTGGAAGTCAATCATCCCACTATAATACATTTTAATTATTATTAAAATGTAATTTTTATTTGCCAGAACTTTTAAAAGGTTCTATTACTATTTTCAAAGCTATTACCATTTACTATTTTTCATTTCAATACCTCTACACTAAACTTTTAACTACAGAAAATATTAAAGTTTTGTTGTTGTTGTTATCGTGTGTAGGAAAGTGCCACGACACTTTCCATAGAAGAGGTTCTTCTAGAAACCTCGGGGGTGGATAGACTCCTTAAGACGGTTTTAAATATATTTTCTCACTCAAAAACGCGAAAATGTTTGTCACATTCACGGGCTCATTTTTAAACGTAAAAGTATGCAATTGGTAGAAATTACTATGACATGACTTGAAATCGAATAGTATTTTATTTTTTATTAAATGTCTTACAGTTTTTGAGTTATAATCGAGGATAGTCTCGTGTCCAACTTTCTCCTGCTACCAAGCTCAGAATTTCGAATCAAACCACCAACTTTGACAGAATTCTCTGCAAGATACGTTTCTAACGAAAAACCAGGCATTAGGCATAGATTACGGAACACTTTCCAACGCAAACAGAATATTATTAAGAAATTTTATTTTTCTATACAATGAAATGAGATAGCTAAATAAGCAATTTAAATAAAATACACCGCAAACGTTTTTTCTCCACAGACCATAATGAAACGCAGTTATTTTGCGTGTCCCTATAAACGAAATATAAAGTCTGTACACTTCATTGGCAATAGCGAACGGTCTAAACCTCATTAACATATAAAAATTACCTGCCATTCGGAGTATATTTACGCGATTACACACAAGCCGAGATCATGAACACTTTTCAACTTTGTTCGAAAAACTTAAAAATGGAGAAAGCTATTTAATTTAATTGTTTCTTAATAAGAACATCTGCCGATTTTATGTGTTTACGAATAAAAGTAAATTGCTAAATGCGTCGGAAAATAGCCAGTTTGAGTTTCAGAATAGGCGTCGAAAGAACGTTCCGTAATCTGGCCGTAATTTGGATCACAATCCAAACCTACGTTTCCCAAACTTTTCGCTCGCTGCCTGGTTAACTGACACACCTCTCCTTCACTGTCCACTAAATGTTTTACACCCCCCCCCGACATTTAGAGACAAAAATACTGCTTGGTAAAATAAAACTGATTTAAAAGGCTACAAGCAATGTTCAAATTTTTGAATAAAAAATTATTTACTCTTACAAAAATAGAAAAGGAATGATACAAACCAATTCATATGAAGTGTCATGCTATTTCTTGTAGAATGTATTTTTCAGGTATGGAGAGAAAGTTGATGAATTAACTCTGAAATCTGGCTGGACTTAAAATCGTTTCGTATATTTATTTTTTAACACCAAAAATCAACACATCACTCTTTCGAGCCATTTAGGTAGCTTTCATTACAAAGCGTCCTTCCGCCCTGTCCCGGGAGGAAAAGGCAGCTTTCATAGTCCATGCTTTTAAAAATTCAACTCATTTTACTCAATCATCCGAAGCTAAATTGCTTAGAACTCGATTATAGAAAATTCAGTCACGGTTTCCGTTAATACTGAATTTGAATGTGACTTTTAGGAAGAGAATTACAGCATAACAAAAAATAAGATTGTTTCAAAATGTCAGCCACTCTAGAATTTCAAACTGCAATATCTCTGCCATTTTTTAAGATAAAGCCAAAACATAAACTGTTCCGGAATCCTTGTTACACGATCTAACACTTTACGAAAACAACATTTTCAATTTATAACCTTTTATACATCTTTCTGAATTTTTACAAAAATAAAAAAAAAATAACTTGCCACCAGTTTGAAACAAGATGGCGCATGAAGCTGGCCAACGAACTCGGACGAGACCTTGGTATGTTCTGAACCCATGATCAGCCAAATTCATATCGGTTCATAAATACAAGGATAACAGCAGAACAAATACTAGATTGTTTCAAAATCTCAGCCACATTAGAATTTTAAACTGCCGTATCTCAGCCATTTTTTAAGATACAGCAAAAACAAAAAATGTTCTAGAATCCTTGTATTATGTTCTAACATTTAACAAAAACTTATTTTTCAATTTATATTTTTTTTACATATTTTTGAATTTTTAAAAAAATAAAATTTTTTAACTGACCGCCATTTTGAAACAAGATGGCGGATGAAGTTGGCCTACGAATTCGGTCAAGACCTTGGTATATCCTATACACATACTCAGTCACATCCAAATCGGTTCATAAATAAGGGAGTTACAACGTGACATATAAATAAATATATATATATATATATATATATATATACAGGGTGTCCCAGGATTATTGGGACAAACTTTAAGGGGATGTAGGGGACATCACAAGGATTCAGATTTGCATAGCAACCCATGGTCGGAAAGGTCATGGGAAAGTAGTATGACAGGTACAAGAAACGAAGAGATAGAAGACTGGGAACATCTGAAATAATTTATTGGTCAAAGATATTACATGTCCAGTGGTAGATGATATGTGAAAATGTCACAAAAGATGTTCAAAGTTTCCCACATTGCTAGCGATGCATGCATTACAACGTCGGACTATGGATTGGCGGACTCGCGTAAATACACCTAGATTTTGTTGGATATCCGCAGCTGCACAAACGAGTCTTGCAACCAGATAGATATCGGAATCCCCAGGCACACAGCACTTTTCAGCGCACCCCAAAGAAAGAAATATATGCTGCTTAAATCAGGAGAGCGTGGTGGCCAGGGAACCGGTCCACCATGTCCAATCCATCGGTGAAAAAACACCTGATTCAAATGTTCACGAATACATCTACCATAATGGGGAGGTGCCCCATCATGTTGAAACCACATATGGCGTCTGACATGTTGTGGCATACTGTCAAGTAAACTTGGTAGCACCTCTTGCAAAAAGATGGAAATAAGCTGGAGATGTTAGAGGTGTTGGCAACAAGTAAGGCTCGACTAAGAGGTCTCCGACCACACCAGCCCAAACATTCACTGAAAAGCGATGTTGGGAAGCATGTGTTCTCACGTCATGGGGATTCTCGCCAGAAAATTTCGTAATCTGAGAACACTGGTTTCCTTCAATGCGCCTTTTGAACACCACCTAACGGCGAACGAAGCCGTTTCCGACCATGGGTTGCTATGCAAATCTGAATCCTTGTGATGTACCCTACCTCCCCTTAAAGATTGTCCCAAAAATCCTGGGACACCCTGTATATATATATATATATACATATATATATATATCAACATTTGAACGGAGGGTGGTTTGGAGATCTGGGGGTCATGATCGGTGAAAATATACCAACATTTTTTGGAGTTGCTTTCCCCCGAATGGCTGCAATAGGTAGCTTTTTGTAATGAAAACTACCTAAAAGCTACCTATTGCAGCCGTTCGAAGGAAAGCAAGTCCAAAAAAATTTGGTATATTTTCACCGATCATGACCCCTTGAACCCCAAACAATCCTCCGTTCAAATGTTGATTTATATATATATATAGATATGTATGTATCCGTGTATATATCTGACATATGTGATGCTGTAACTCTCTTATTTATGAACTGATTTGGATGTGGCTGAGTATGAGTATAGGAGATATCAAAGTCTCGACCAAGTTCGTTGGCAGCTTCATCCGCCATCTTGTTTCAAAATGCGGCTAGTTAAAAATTTTTATTTTTTTAAAAGTTCAAAAAGTTGAACAAAAAAAATATAAATTGAAAGTATTGTTTTTGTTAAGTGTTAGAACGTGATATAAGGATTATCTGACATGTTTTGTTTTGGCTATATCTTAAAAAAAAATGGCTGAGATATGGCAGTTTGAAATTCTAGTGTGACTGAGATTTTGAAACAATCCGATATTTGTTATTCTGTAACACTGGTATTTATGAACCAATATGAATATGACTGATCATGTATACAGAACATACCAAGGTCTCCACCGAGTTCGTTGGCCAGCTTCTTGCGCCATCTTTCTTCCAAATGGCAGCAAGTTATTTTTTTATTTTTTTTTAATTCAAAAAGTTGTATAAAAAATTATAAATTGAAAAAAATTTGTTTCCGTTAAGTGTTAGATGGTGATAAAACCATTCCGGAACACTTTTTGTTTTGGCTTTATCTTAAAAAATGGTTGAGATGTGGCGGTTTGAAATTCTAGGGTGGCTAACATTTTGAAACAATCTGATTTTTGTTATGCTGTAACTCTCATGTTGAAATTCGCATTCAAATTCAGTATTAACGAAAACCTGAATTGAATCTTCTATAATCGGGTTCCAAGAATTTTAACTTCGAGTGTTTGAGTAAAATGTGTTGAATTTTTAAAATCATGGAATATGGAAGCTACTTTTTCCTCCCTGTACAGTTCGGAAGGACTTTTTCTCAGCGGTTTGGCATTTTGTTTATAAGTCCCTGTTTCGGGTTGTGGTCCAACATTTCTGAAAGACTGATACTATATCACCGGTATATTAGTCGGATTAGGTACTCAGAGATTAGCAATTCAAGCCCCTTATTGCATCCACGACGAACTCAACTTGTACTATATTCCACTAACTTACGCAGAAATCATCATATACGTGCTCGTATATGATGGTTGCATCTTCTCTCCAACCCAATCACTAGTATGATGCTCTGCCAACCTTTCTATCGCTACCCGAAAGCTTAATGTTTCGTTCGAAATTTACTGTTTTACATATGGAATAAATTCAATAGAATAAATTTATTTTTTACTGTCATCTAGTTCTTTTTTTACCCGAGAAAAATATTTTCCCACCAATATTTGAACAGTCCTGGAGCGTGGCATAGATAAATTTTATATTAAGTATCTGAATATGAAGGCACTTTGGTATTTATGTAAAAGAGCAAAAAATAGTGGTAAATTATTGGTAAATTAAACTTTTTTATTTTATTCCTATATTAATATGCTCAAATGAAGTCACCTTTACAGAAAATCAAAATGTAGCTTAAAAATGACCGAGTTTAACGCAAAATTTAAATTACATTAACATGGTGATTCTTTTGCTTTAGTTAATCTAAAAGAAAACGGTGAAAAAAGTGACAGTGCTGTATCCGAAAATTAAATTACAAAAAAAAATATTCATCGACATTTCGGAAACTGTTTTAAAAACCAAAGAAAAATAAATGTCGTTAGCTGTCACTTTTCGTGCCATTCAAAAATGTCAAATGAAAAATAAGTATAGAACAGCTGTGGACAAATATTTTACTGCAATATCCAAAAAAAACGCTAAAAGATCTTTGTAAAAATAAGCTACATTTGAAATTTTATTGAAATATAATTTCTGATTACTAGAATTTTTATTTGTAAATTTAAAAAAGAATAAAAACATTTCTTTCTTTCACGCGTGCTTTCGGGCCGATCACATTCGTGACAAAATATATCTTTTTTTCTGAACTATAAATTTAAAAAAGTAACAAAGTTTATACTTTAGTATACTTGGTTTATACTTTATAGTTTATTTTAAAATATTATATATATATTTATATATGTGTGCTAAAATTTTAACTACCAGAACTTTTAAAGTTTTGTTTTAGGAAATTAATTATTATATATCTGGACTGTATTTGATGTATGTCACAAGTGTTAACTTTCCAGTATTTTTTGCTGTTATAAAGAAACCAGCGACTCATTGCTTTATCAGTAACGGAATACATTTATCTTTTCTTTTACCTAGTTCTTCATTCTTGTCCCGAGGAAAAATATTCTTTCATCAATCTCCAAATAGAATCTTAGAGCCTAGAATAAATAAATTTTATAGAGAGTGGCATAAAATTCTTATAAATAAAAAAAAATCATAAAAAAGAACCAACAGTGCAATTTGCGCTAAAAACTTTGTCAAGATACTTTTTTAAGGGCAAAAAAATAGTACAAAATATCAAAATGAGAGGGCGCTAATAAAAATGCATCTTCCTGAAGTATGACGATAAGTGTGATTATAATGGAACTGAGTGCTGGGGGTAACACTAAATAATTCAGTTATTAATTTACGGTATAGGGCAAGTTTCTAGGAAAATAATGGCTATGAATTTCGCAAACGGAGAAGCAGCAATGCATGTTTTGCAAAATTTCCGACCGCAGTAACAGAAAAAAATGATGTCCGATAGATGGTGATGAAGGTAGTAAAGTAGTAAAGATCCTACTTTCTAGAGAGATTGGACATTGCCGCACCGGCCGATTTGACAAATCCGCCGTATAAGTTCCACCCTCAGCATACATCACCATTACGCTCTGAAAAATATTTGGATTTTTACTGATACAACGTTTTAAATATTGCATCAATCATTTTAATAGGTAAGTTATTTTTATTTAGAGATATCTTTTAATGTTCAGGAATGTTTAATTATTTTGCAACGTTCTTTAAATTGTTCGAGCTTAATTGTAGTGTATGTAGTCAACTTTAAACAGTTTCATTATAATTAACAATGATCGAAATAAGTGACAGAAACAAATCAATTTCGTTTCTGTTGCTATCGTTTTACATTAAAAACCGATTTTCATTTATTTTTTTATAGTAAATTAGCAAAACGTGTAAATAATTTCAACTTTCGAAGTTTGGCAGTTGGTGTTAATTGGCATCCGTTGTTGGCAATGCATTTTTGTTCGCATTTTTAGAAGATTCGTTTGAAGAACGTAGTACACAATAAAATTGTATATAGTGCACTATTTAAAATATTCAAATGTTTATAAATTATAAATTAAAATATTCAAATGTTTATAAATTATAAATTAAAATATTCAAATGTTTATAAATTATAAATAATTAAATTATTTATTTTTGAAGATTATTATTATTTTAAAACTCCTGGGCACAGAAGACATAAACATTTTGACTGTTAAATTTTCAATATAAAAATAACACACACTCTGACAACTGCAAAATATAAAAATTATATAGTTTTACAATATACAAACCTCTAAAGCAGAGAGTCTTTAAGCTCATAAATAAACATTACTAAGTATATATGTGTAATGTTTTTCAAATTTTTCTTGGAATGTATTTTTTTTACATATTTAGATACACTTACTATTATAAAATGTATTAAAGCTAAATAATTAATACTTCTTGTTTTTCGTAGAACAAATTAGTTTCTTTAAAACTATCTAAAATAATTAAACTAACTATAATAATACAGAAGGTATACAGGAATATAGTTTTAAAATGTATACTTTCTTGAATATTTCTGTAAATGTGTTTTTTAAATTTCTTATTACTAAACGTTTTCCGATCAGATTCAAAATGCTAATCCTGCAATTCATCCGAATAAAAAAATGCATTTTCTAAGAATTGTTATTCACTAAAGCGGAAATGCATTTATATATATGTTTTGAATGATACTCTGAAGGCATATAAGACGAATTATCCATGATTTTAATAGAATAAAAAGTGTTAGACGCTGATGAAAATACATTGCGTTCTACGGCGTTCCATCTGTGTTGGAACTTACATGGTGGACATTTCGTCAATGTCCAATCTTTCTCTAATGTAGGATCTCTATAAAGTAGCCAGATCCCGCATAGCATGCACAGTCACAGTGACGTCATTGTGACGTCACTGTGAGTCACGTACGTCACGTCACACCTGTGACCAAAATTCCATCACTTTGTAACGTCACGCTGTGACCAAAATGTGAACGTCTTGGAGATTTTAAGAAAACTTAAAATAAACTTTAGAACAACGTATGGCATCAAGAAAATTACTATTTCAGAGCTTAAAAAAATTTTGTGACGTTGCAATGACGTCACTTCAAGTCACATAAGTCCCGTCACACCTATGACCAAAATTCCAACACTGTGACTTCACAGTGTGATCGGAGAGGGAATTTGAAACAGAAACTTATAAAATATAGATTTGAATTATGTCATTTGCCTAAATCGTTAATAAAAACATTGCCACACACTATTTAAATAAATTGAGTATTTCCAGAATAAAATAATAAATAAATATCTGTCTACATATATGAGGCAGATAACTTTTTTACAATTTTCATTACCATTTTCAAGAAATTTAACAAAATATACTATATAATACACAGGTAAAAAATTCTAAATAGAAATTTAGTAACGTATGAAAGTTTTAGCGGAAAGTAATTCAGAAATAGATCTCCCAGTCTAATAAAATTGTTAGCAATTTACAGGTTTGTTAACATTTTAAATGCAAACATTATTTTTTTTTCTACTACCGCATGGAACTCATTTGCTAATTTTGTAATGCTAAAAATATTTCTTTAAAAATCTCCAATCTTTAATTATTTTGAGAGGCCACTCAACCCAAACATCAGTTTTCTTGTCAAAAAATGAGGGCACAATTTTTTCGACGATCCAATACTTTCAAGATTTTCCTTGTACGGTATAATGAAGGTGGTTCTTAACTGACCTGCTCAACAACTCGAAGCTTTCTGACATAATTTCAGACTCACTTTTAAACGCAAAGGCATAAATTGGGCAGGACGGTCTATGGAAGCAATTTGGATTCGAAATGATTTTTCATTTTTTTAAAATAAATAAACTACTTATCGAGTTATAAGCAATTCGTGTCACGTGACGACCGGTTTTTCCCCTTTCTTTTACTGTTACGTCGGCTATTCGGTTCAAAACGCCGACTTTGACATTTTTTTCTGAAATATCTTCTGCTTTTAACAAAAAATGGAAAACGTCTTTCAATTGCATAGTTTCTGAATAAAAACACCAGCCAATTTAATGCATTTCCGAACAAAAACGAATTAAAAATATGTCATAAAGTAAATGTAATAAACTATATGTCATTCCTATAGCAATTTATTCCAAACTGGCCAGTGCTTAGTAAGATATCACCTCTAGCCATATAAATTATAAAGCATTTGAAATATCTTTATTTAAATTATTTGTTTTATCTATCATTTGCGGTAAGCTGTAAACATCTGCGAGGTGTTACTTTCTGGTTAAACAATGCTGCGCAGATCTTAATTGCGGATATTGGAAGCAGACGACTTTTGTCATTCGAAGTTCGAATTAGAATATTTTCAATTTTATTCTTCTTCCAAAATGTCGGATGTGAACGAATCATGTGTCGAAGAATACGTTTTTGCACGTTCAAGGAGAGATATTTTCATTCAGAAAATGGAAATCATTGTGAAAAATTATTCTTCAAATTTGGACGTAATTAACATCCTTATCATACGTAGTAATATTTAAGGAACTGCTGTGAAATATGAAGAAAAGCATCTGCGTCGTTTGGCCTTGTTTTTGCTGAGTGCTAATGCAGACTGCAGACCACTAAACAGTAAAACACGACATTTAATTGTTGGAACGGAACAGACAATGAATATTATCTAGAAAAAACTTTTTTTTATAAGGATTTATGTTCTGGATTTAAGAATTCCAATTAAAATATAAGTCCGAAAATAATTACAATAGCGTTGGCGTGTTATGATATGTATTCGTCAATGCATTTGTAATGTTTTTGTACCTAATTTACTTGAAAAACACTTGTATTACTCGGATTACTTCGTTGATGCCATAAAAAATTACATCTGCTAAAGAAAGGTATGTAAAAATTTTATTTTTTCAATCTACATGATTAAAATATTTAACATAGAAAGAACACCAACAGCAAAGCTTGAAATTTTTTTGTTGTTGTGTATACTAGTAAGAATTTAAATATTACCCTGCTAAAATATTTTAATTATCAAAATAATAATAATGATACATAATCTTTAAGTAATGAATAGCTGTAATATAATTATATTTTATTTTTGATTTTCTGCTTTGAATTACACTACTCACTATTTTGATTTCTAAATGATTTTGATAAATTTCAAAGTATTCATTTAACATCTGTACTTTAGTATATAAATTTAAAAGTATGTAGGATTATTGTGATCAGTATGATTAAAATAAGCTTGTTACTTACAATTACCGTATAATTCAGTAAATAAAATAATAATGATAAACCGATGTCTTATTACGCTTGGTGGTTAGACTGCATTTCTACACTTGATAAACATTAAAATATGAATAACTATTTGATATTAATATTAGATTTATTATTTTTTAATTGTATCATATAAATATGATTATCTGTATTGTTAAAACAATGCAAAATAGCATCCTTAATGCAAAATATCAGTAACGTTCACTAAACTGCATTCTAAAACTTATATAATAGATCTCAAATCCGGTTGTATTCCGGATATACTATGTATTATGGTATCAGAATCACAGCAAATGTTACTGTGGTTCTTGCCTTGGAATCAGACATCAAGCCAGATATATATCATGTCATCGGCGTCAACATGTATTACTATTGATGAATCGTAAATCAATAGAAAATTGTACATTTTCTTCACATCATATGCTAACTATAGAGTGGCTGCGGTGCAGTGGGTTATCAACAAAAAATGATCGGTGTTTCTAAAAAATAATATATTGCAAAACTTATTGTTTAAAAAACATTACAATTTCATAAATATATACATAATTTATAAATCAATTAATAATGGTAAAAAAATAAGCAAAATATTGTTTTTATTTTTTTATAGTTATCATTTATATATAAAGTAATACCAGTCAAATATTGGAGTAAACGTAATTAAAACACATATAGTATTTAAAATAGAGGTCCCATGCATGATTTGTAGCATATCTTATTTTGAAGGTTAAATTTTTGCTTTTCTCTTATTAAATATATAAGATACTGTTTAAAACCTATTGGAATATTTGATAAAAGGTATTTTTATAAATTTAAATGGTTAAAGGAGAGAAAGAACCCCCCCCCCCCAAAAAAAAAAAAAACAAAAAAAAAACAGGGCAAAGTATCAGTTTTTTAAAATTATGAACTCAAATTATATAATATATAATTTTTTAACGTGGTTAAAATGTAAAATCTACCACGTTAATATTACTATATGTTTAATATGTTACAGAATCGTAGATCAAGCAAGCCTCCTACTCTGTCCATTTTTGAATACCGCCTTTTTTAAAATAATCCATCGTTTTAGATTTTTCTTATAAATTTTGCAGACACCAACGCGGTACGTAATTTTTTCTGCAAATGTTGTAAAAACCTAGCACAAATACTAATATTGAAAAAAAAAGAAAAAGAAAAAAAAAAAAAACGAACCAGTGGGAGTCCTGTTCAAGGGGTACTTTTTCACAAAAGAAATCTGTAAATGGCTTTTTATCAATACTATTTTTTTTCCTTCTTTTTCATACTTTAAAAATGTTAAAGTACTTTTTTTGTATTTAAGGTTGAGCTTTACAATTTTCTGCACATATTTTTTTTTATTATGTATTCGATAAAACTGTACATGACATTTACTTTGACATTTTTAATTTTTTTTTAACAAATAATATCATATGAAGAAGCGTTAGATTACCCCCAATTTTCACTTGATATGACAGTTAAAAATTATTTTTAATCTAATATAATTTGTACCTAAAATTCATGCACTGCCTTGTATAGCATAAAAGAAATGTAAAAAAAGAAAAAAAAATTAATTAATTAAAAATATCAATCTATAAAAAAGTAGTAGGAATAAAAAATATATTTTTTTAAATATCATCTGTTAAAAGTTTTATTTTAAATGTGCTTTTAAATTGAAAATTAAAATGCAGTGCAGTAACAATTTTTAGAATAATTCTTAAAATTATATATTTATGTTGTTGTGGTCAGAGTCAAACTGATTCTATTATTAGGGTTTCGCTCATCTCACGAAACCCAATTTGTCTCGATTCTCTGTAAGTCCGTCACAGAGTGGGATCTCAGAAACTGTATAAGTTAGAGACTTGATATTTTGTGTACTTACAGCTGAAAACCTACTGTCACGCTGAAAATCATAAAATTTTGAAAATGTCTTCATTAACGCAAGATATTAATTAAAACCTTTAAAACCCACTCATTAATGGATAAAAATATTCAACTAATGCGCAGAATCTATTTGAATTGTTGCCAATTTGCAAAAGTTCGCGCATAATAACATTCCCTTTCAATTAAAAAATGTATTTACATGTAACTATCAAAAATAGAAATAAAACTTTAAAAATATAATTAAATGAACACGTGTTAAAAGCAGTAATTGTAAAAAAAAAAAAAAAAAAAAAAAAACATAATAAAAATATACTTGCGCGTGAATATTAAAAAGGGCAATAATTAAATTATTACGTGTTCAAAGCATTAAATAGGGAAACTTACGTCATATTTAAAATGCTCAAATAACAATATTTCCGAACAGATTCAATATAAAAATATATTTACAGGATATATATTTATTTCGACAAAATATTTGACCTATTATCGCAAATTTTAAAACTGCATAAATATTAATATTTCCTTTCAATATATATTTTTAAGTTTAATAATAGAAAGAAAACTTTGAAAATTACGTCATATTGGAATCGATACATTTCAAACTTCTTACGAAAAAAAAAATCGGTACTTCTCCATTATACGGTTGACAACTTCCGCATGACAAAAAAACTATTGCCAAATTCTAATGTCCAAAAAACCAATGGAAGAATGCTGCCATTATAGAATCTAAAGCCCCACTCACTAAAGTGTCAATTATCAGTAACTTTAAATAATAAAATTTATAATACATTAAAGAAAAGAGAAAAAAAAAGTAATCTTAAATCTTTATTTATTTACAATATATTTCTTAACTATCCCCCTCGGCTGACGGATAAGTGTTTATGATGGCAGTTGACACGGGTATGTTGTGCATAACTATACATAGCAACATTTTTTCAACGCAAGGTCGTTATTATTTTTTTAATTAATGAAATAATTAATAAATGGGTAAAATATCATTAAAAATACAGATAAATGTCTAATAAAAATCTCTTGATGACATAGGAAACACGTGTAACGCATCTGATGTCAATAGAATGTGACACCACGGTAACACACTTTTTTCCCCTATATTTTGGCGACTTTTTTTTTATAGTGGTCGACGGGATAACGGATAAATACCCAATTTTTTATAACATCATTATCATATATTCCCCGATGCAACGACATTGTTTACTTAACTATTTAACATAAGTTGATTTTCAAATGTTTAATTGATGTTATTTAATCTATCACGAAAACAGTTGTTAGCTCTTTCGACAGCAGTTGATTTGGCCTTAAAATATCTCAGTGAAAGGAAAATGAATGGAAACCCGATTAAAGCCGATCGCCACTGGTCGCTTAATTCTAATTGAATCTTCTGTAATCATTTTAGAGTTAATCAAATTAGCGTGCTTTTAAAGTTTACGGTGTCATAACGGGGGTTGGCGAGCGTAGCTCCTAGGGGGCAGAACTCCCTAGTAAAAAAAGAAATAAAACGCTAATAGACAATGATGTACTTATTATGTGAATAGGGATTGTTAATAAAGAAGGGGAGAGGGAGGGAACTACTTTTTTTTTAAATATCGCGTTTAGTTCACATGACAGATATTATTATGACAGAGTATAATAGCGGGCTTTGCCCGCTATAAGGACGGTTCAGATATTTGAAAAAACGAAAAACTAGACCGGCAATTTTTTATTTTATATAAAACATGAGTTTTTTTTTAAATTTGGATTTATTAAAGACACTTAGTCACTTGTTTCGGATTCGTTTCGATTTTAGATTAAAATTTTATTCTTGCAGTTTGGGGTACGGGTTAATCTAATTTTTCAAAAGAATTACTATAATATTGTTTCAGATGAAAAACTATAGTTTAGTATGAATGAGTTTTTATACATGCTTATTTTTCTGTATAAGCCATAAAATAGATATGATAAATATTTTTATAGACTTCTTTTCTATAATTGTATTAAATTGTAGATATATTTTTTTATTTAGGATTTTGGGTCCGGAGGAATGTCGATCAAAACATTTATCAGGTTCGGCTGGGTTATGGGTCAACGGAATTTGTTTTATTGGTTTACGGTCGGATTTTGGGTGGACTTGAAATAAAATTTAAAAATTCAAGTCGGGTTTGAATAAATTGAAATCATCCAGCACAGGACAGGACCCAAATGGCTTCACAATATTGTCACTGTCGTCACAGATTCATCACAATGTTATGTCAAAATCGTCACAAATGACACATATTTCACAAATTGGTCATAATGTGACTTCAAAATGTTGTCGCTTTCGTCACAGATTCGACACAAAGTTAATGGCAAAATCGTCACAAATGACACACTCTTCACAAATTTGTCACACCGTGACTTCACAAAGTGGTCACAATGTGTCGTCACAAAAGAGCTCTAAAACGGCCATAACGACTTCACATTCAGGTCACCGTGACTTCACATCGACGTCACGTGACGTCACATCGACGGTCACAAAGTCACAGTGTGACTTCACACTGACGTCGCCGTGACGTCACCATGCCTTACGGGTTGTATAAGAATTCGACTTTTCGATGAATTCAACATAACTGTCTACTCGTGCTGGTGAATCACATGCTTCTTTAAGAATGTTATTTTCCAGAAAAAAAATTACCGGTAAAGCTAAAGCTTTATTGGAATAACGACGAATCATCTGCAGGTTCCTTCCGTAAATACAATCACAGAAAATTTTTAAG
Organism: Maratus michaelseni; assembly: GCA_963931845.1. Classification (NCBI taxonomy): domain Eukaryota; kingdom Metazoa; phylum Arthropoda; class Arachnida; order Araneae; family Salticidae; genus Maratus; species Maratus michaelseni. Next base: position 249,979,620 of record OZ007599.1, read on the forward strand.
AACGGAACGTTCTCTTTAACAGGTACAGGACTGCTGCAGTGATTTGAAGAAACAGGCGTTTGTGAAAACGGCTTAGCTAACAAACCAAGATTTATCAAAAGTAATATTCGCGCAGAAGATCTACACCCCAAATTTATAAAGGAATATAATGGCATAGAGGATTCGCCGATTCTATGTTAAGTCATCGCGCACAATTCATCGCGGAACAACTTATGATTAAAAGAGAGAGATTTTTCTTATTCATGATTTTTAAGAACATGAAAGTTGAATGACTTAGGTCTTAGAGCAAATCATTTTGCAGTTATAGTGTTAGAGATAGGCTAGACAAACTTAGATATAACTTATTTTATAATAAAAGCACACCGATCATGAAAACAAGACGAAAAATCCTATAAAAATTACAAAAAGATTATCAATAGGCATATATGTACACACTGGGGTGGGCCGTGCTGCATGGGAGACCGGCTTTCGCTTATTCTTTGAAAAAAGTAAGAGAATGTAAATATAAAATGCTTTTGGGTAATTGTGACTGAACGGATTATTGTAAGACTGCAATTACATTGTATAATAGTTTTGTGTTAATGGTTCGTTCTCATTGATTTAATTACAAAAGTAAACCGTAAATGTATCAATGCTTGATCATTTTCATTCACTAATGCTACTTATCATAATCAGTGAATGTTTTTAATTTTCTACTGTGTTTTAGTTTTCTAAGCTAATCGAAGTTGTTCTAAGTTGACCAATAAAAGAATTAAGAAATTTAAACTCGGATATTTTTTTCGAGGGAGGAGTAGTATTTTCTATATTTTCAGCTACAATGCATTTCTTTTAGAAAAAAAATATTGGCCACTGATTTGGGGGAAGAGTTTTCGCCCGCACCCCTCGCTGTGCCGATTTCATAAAAATTAGATAATACTTTTGAAAAAAATTGCTGAAAACTTTTACGGTGGAAAGTAGGTACTTTACCCCCGTCCTCTCCCCCTGACGACAATCCAGCGCACATTCATATAACTGGAAATAGCACATTTAACCTTATCTACAAATTAAAAAATCTCAGCAAATGGCAAAATTGAAATATTTGAAAATCTTTTAAAATAAAAATTTAAAGTATTTATTAATGTTAGCAACTCTGGTGATTAAATAAAATCTATCAATAAGGCAGTTTTCTGTTTTAAAATATAAATACACAACGTTATAACAAGCAAAGTTAATTTTAAATGTAGATAGCTGACAACTGTTTAGGAGTTTCTAAACTCCATCATCAGTGCAAGGTTAAAAAGCATTAAAATATTTTTAAAATGCGCATATGAGCGGGAGAGCAAGCAATGTAGTTTATGGCCAACGGCTAAATGGCAAAGAACGAAGAAACTGTGGAGCTAAGTAACTCCGGTGTTTATTATATAGCTGCAGGAAACCAATGAGGAGGCGGCGCCTAACTTATTCAGGAAGAGATAGAAAAATGCATGAACGCCTAAGAGAATATGGGTTGGAAGAGAGTTAAAGAAATATATTTTTTATTGATATCTTATGCTTTTCTAATAATGTGAAATCATGATAAATAAGATATTTTGAAGTACTGGATCGTTTTCCAATTTTATAGAAATATTTAATTAGGGCATTGTGAAAAATGAAAAAAGATGAGCGTAGAAAAAAACTAGGCGATATGTTATTTTTTATGAGATTTTGGTTTATTCCCCTTTTTCTGACTGAAACTTTTCTATCTCAAAAATTGAAATAGTATAATAACTTATAGTAATTTAATAAATTAGAAGCAAGTATTTTTAAATACGCTAGGGTGCAAAACCTAAGCAACACACACAAAATGCTAATTTCTGAACACGTGAGTACTCAAAAGGGAATTCTATAAACAGCAAATGTAGAAAATAGGTACTACCCTAACAGCACAGACAGTCGATGTGAAGTCTTCTTGACATCACAAATGGTCACAATTGTCACAGTCACTACAATGAACAGAAATGTGATAGCTTTCATCCGTCTCATTTTAACTCTCATTTGGTCACTCCACTGAACAGTCACCATGACTGCTGCTTTTTGACGAGTCACCAGGTGACTTTACAATGAAGTCATCTTGTGACCCTCATGTGACTGTCATTTTGACACTTCATTGTAAAGTCATCATGATAGCTGTTCTGTGACGAGTTCCCAAGTGACAGAAAATGAAATCATCTGGTGACTTTTCACAAAGGAGTGCAATGATGACTTCACAATAGAGTGTCGATAACTGGAAAGTCACCATGCTACTTCATTGTGACATTATTTTGCGACTCATCACAATGCAATGCTCACAATGACTTCAAAGTTCAGTCTTCAACAGAGAGTGACTTGAGAATCACAAGGTGACTTCATTGTAATGTCACATGGTGACCCATCACAAAGCGACAGTCACAGTGACTTTTCAGTGTTAACAATCATTTGAGAGTAATAATGAGGCAATGAAATATTCCATATTTTGATTCACCGTAGCGATTGTGACACTTCTAACCATGTATGACGTCAAGGTGACTTCACATCGACTGGCCGTGCTGTTAGGGTAGTACAACTTTTCTACACTTGCTCTTTATAGAATTTCCTTTTGAGTACTCACGTGTTCAGAAATTAGCATTTTGTGTTTGCTGCTTAAGTTTTGCACACCAGTGTATTTTTTCTGTACAACGCTTTAAAATTGTGATACTTTTTCCTTTCTTCTATATTCATGGTAGAATGTATTTGATTCGTGAAAATTTTCGTTTTCAGTTTCCTGATAAATTTGCACGTTTTGGTATATATATATCTTTAATATGATTTGATTATTTTTGGACCGATCTCTGTCTGTCTGCTGGGAATCCCAGAAATAAAGGACACCGCTGGAAAAGACCCGGCAGCTCACCGGAATAAAGGACACCCGGAAAAAAAATAGCACTGCCTGTGATTAAAAAAAATTCACTTTTTTTTCAATTTCGCAATAAAACAAATATTGATAAAATATGTTTAAATAAGCAAAACTTACTAATATACAAGCTAATAGTACGAAAATGTTAGTTAATAAATTTTTATAAAAAAATGGTCTGTTTCTACTTTCCTTACTTCTTACAATTCTAACAGCATAAAGTAAATATTTAAAATAACCAGTTTCAATACTATTCAAGTACCTGAGATCATTGCCGTCCTTTGTTCACTCTGAAGAATTCTAATTCTAATATGAGATCACGTTTGTAGCATTCCTAGGGGAAATAAATAATCCCTTGTTGAATTCCATTACCTTTCACACCGCTGTCGGCTTCATCGTATGCAAGTTATTGTTTTTTCGTCTTTAAATAAGCGTATGTATGTACAGCAGTATTTCAGATATTTACAGTAATATTGTACAGTTCTTGAAAAAAAGAAAGAAAGAAATGAAATACTCACTACTAATTCTGTTGCTAATTATCATCTACTATATATATAAAATACAAAAGAAAATTTTGTTCCGGCTAATTATAAGTCGAGTTTTTATGAGTGGATTTTGATAGAATTTATTCTGTTAGATAGATAATTTTTCAGGAAAGGTTTTAGTATATAACATGTCGTTCTACGTAGATTAGTTATAGAATTATAATGGAAAGTTCTATAATGAGAAGAACCCGATTATGAAAGATTAGCCTAATTAAAAGACTGCCGAATGGAATTCCATTGAACCTTCACTGTTAGTTGGATAATTTTCCAGAGAAAGTTTTATTATATAACATATCATTATACATTGCTTAGTTCTAGAATTAGATGGGAAAATTCTGTAATCAGGTGACCACTTTTAAAAAACATTAGTCTTTTTTAAAAGTTCTAACAAAAGGTTTTTGATGGAACTTGCACTGTTAGTTTGATAGTTTTAGAAAGGTAATTTTTTGTATATAATATATTTCTTAAATGGGTCCAATCAATCAATTCCTGACTGATATTTGACGCCGAACGTAGTTGTAAATTTCTAATATAGGAGTCGGAGTTTGTATCTTTTATGACCATCACTATTTCTCTACAAAATTTTACGTTTTAGATTTCTCTTACAAATGTCGTAGAAACCCGCTACATGATTCGGTTTTGTTCGTACTTTTATGTTAGCCGGGCTGAAATCTAGCCAATAGCATTTTTTTCTCTGCAATAGCAGGTTTTATTTTTCGCTAATGCTAATGTTACTTTAAAAGTCAATGAATATGCACTATACAAAGAACAAGAATTGAAATTACTAGTTAAATGTCAAGAAAATTTACTAAATCCAGATTAAAAACAAGCATATAGATAATCTATTCTTGCAAGTGTTCGTACAGAATCTGGAAAATGTTTCTTCTTGGATGCACCCGGAGGAGGTGGCAAAACTTTCCTCTTAAATTTGTTTTGGCAAAAATTCGCTCCAAAAGATTTTATCGCGATAGCAGTTGCCTCATATGGATTAGCGGCAACATTATTTAATGGAGGGAAAACAGCTCACTCAATGTTCAAGTTGCCAATCAATGTCACGTCTAATGTTTTTGCTATATGCAATATATCTAAACAAATTGACACAGCAAAAATATTACAAAAGTGTTCATTAATTATGTGGAGTGAAAGTACTAAGTCACATAAAACATCCATGGAAACATTCGATTGTACTCTGAAGGACCTCAGAATCAACAACAGGTTAATGTGTAGCATTACAGCTCTGTTTTCTGTAGATTTTAGACAAACACTGCCTGCGATTCCGAGAGGAATTCATGATGATGAGGTAAATGCCTGTCTCAAACTTTCTTATATATGGTTTCACATAAAAAAAATTATCTCTCTCTATAAATATGCGCTACAGATTATTTGGAGATGGAAATAACAGTTTCGTTTCTCAGTTACTTCAATTGGAAACGGAACATTTGAATTACATGATGGCCGAATTTCATTACACAATTCTAATTTATGTTTAAATGTTAATGACATTAAAGATCTGGCTACCGCTGTGTATTCTGATATAAGTTCTTTATTACATCGGCGTTTAACATGGTTCGTTGAAAGAGAGCCCAAGAAATGCTGTCGAAAGCTTCAATGATTTGATTTTGACGAAGATTGGTGGCGATTCACATACATACTACTGTGGGCAAAAAATAGTAAGACTTTTTAATTTAAATTTCGCGCGAAAACCCATTCGTCGAAATATTTTTTTTTCTAGGTTGGTATGACTGTCAGTGACATCTGTGCCAAATGTCACATCAAAATAATCATTAGTGTTTAGTATACGGTTGTCTTTCTGAAGTACAAAAAGTGCATTCGGCGATTTTTACAATGAGTGAAATTATTCAACAAAGAAGTTCCATTAAATTTTGTGTGCGGAATCAAATTTCTGGTGCCGAAACGTTCAGAATGTTGCAAAAGGCCTTCGGTGATAATTGTTTGTCGCGAGCAAGTGTTTTTGATTGGTACAAATTATTCAAAGAGGGTCGAGAACGCGTTGACGACGAACCACGTCCAGGACGGCCATCAACATCAACTGATCATCAACACGTCAATAAAATCAAGGAATTGGTTCTTGAGAATCGACGATTAACAGTCAGAGACCTTACTGGCATCGTTGGAATATCGGAAGGATCAGTGAAAACCATTTTGAAAGATGCACCGATAATGCACCGTCGCATACTACATTAATTCTTCGTGAGTTTTTCGCCAAATTTTCAACCAATATCGTGCCGCAACCACCGTATTCGCCTGATTTAGCTCCGTGTGACTTCTGGCTATTCAGCAAACTCAAACGACCGCTCCGGGAATACCGTTTTGAGTCAATTGAAGACATTACACGTGAATCGCTACGCGCATTGAAGGCTATTCCGGAAATTGATTTTAACAACTGTTTCGAGGATTGGAAGAAACGTTGGCACAAGTGTATTGGGGACAGGGGGGATTACTTTGAGGGGGACGAAATAGATTTGGAAGAATAAATTAAGAATTTTAAAATTATGAACAAAGGCTTACTATTTTTTGCCCACAGTAGTATATGTCTGTTGATGTACTGGAGGATGAAGAAGAAAGAGGCTGTGCACTACCCAACTTAATTCTTGAATTCAATGAACCAACCTGGCATGCCGTCACACTTACACTTCAGTTGGAGCACAAATCATACCGTTACTCAACCTAAAGTTTCCAAAACTCGGCAAAGGGACCCGTTTGAAAGTTGTAAAATTGAACAATTATCTTATATAGGCTGTTATTATCATTGTTTGTGGTACTGGAGAGAAATATATGATACTTTGAATACCTCTAATTTCCTCTAATTTACCATTCGCCTTTAAAAGACTACAATTTCCGGTTCTACTATAGTTTTGATTATGTTATTAACAGAGCACAAGGTCAAACTTTACAAACGGTTGGGATAAACTTACATGTACCATGTTTTTCTCAAGGCCAAATATACGTGGTCTTCTCAAGAGTAGGTTCTCCAAACAATCTATATGTTTTGGCACCTCATTACAAAACAAAAAATATAGTTTACAAAGAAGCTCTTGCTTAAAATTTTTAACATATTTTTGAATAAAAGCATATTTTATTTTTATTATTACACTTTTTATTTTGTATTTATATTTTATTTTTTATTTTTATCTTTTAAAATATTTCATAGTTACAGTTCCACAGCCTGATTGGTATATTATGGCAAACGTGATTTGGTGAAATTAACTCCATTGTTGTAACTCGAATACAATTTCAAACGTATTGTTTTCTAAAGTATAAAATAAAATAATTAAATCGATACTTTTCCGTTTACAAGGCGCAAATCTTGACAATAGCAACTTTTACTTTTGCGTGTGTAAATTAGAAACAATGCTTTTATGTTGGAATAAAATGTCTTTTGTTTAAAATATTATTTCTTATTAAAACATTTTTTTCCAGAATTTTGAATGAAATCGGTGAAAAATATCCATTTCAAATGTATTTTAAATAGAATAATTTTTTTTTTTTTAATTTAAATGAAATAAGTGCAATGCAATTGAAAGAATATTTCGCTATTTATGACCTGATCCTGACTAACGGAAAAAACACGTTAAATGTATTAATTTATTTACAATTAACTTCTGAAAATATTAAAATGTTGTGTTGCCACCCAATGTAAACATTGTTTTATATATATATATATATATATAGTTCTAGCAAATAAGGAAGTGAACGAAAAATCGATTTCAAACTTCTGTTTTACATTCATAACCAAATTAAGGTAAATAAAAGAATATAAAAGTAAACTTATTCCAAAACATAAAGTGTCAATTAAAAAATATATTTCACATTCTTAAAAATAATTTTAAAATCTGTTGGAAAAACTTACATTCTGCGTGAACGGAGCCACCGGCAAAAGCTAGTATAAGATATAAGAATAATGATCATATCAACGAATAGGAGGGATAATGTCTACTATTAAATGCTATTAATAAATTATATTTTAGAAGACATTTCTATATTAAAATGATTTAATATAATCACATAATTGACAAAATGCGTGTATTTTATGCTAATAAAATACACACATTAAGATATCAAATTTCAAATCATTTGGACGTTTTTCAGTTATAAATATTTGAAATTTTGAGCGCCTAATGCTAAATAATTTTTACATATTTTCATTCATTTTTCCAGAAATTACAATCTTTTCATTCTGACTTTTCATTCTTAACTTTTAAAAAGTATTTTAAAATGGTGGAAAAACTACCGATTTGGGCATTTGATAGATTGCTGAAAAGGATCTCACTACATACTGCTACTCAATTACTTTAGGTTTGAATACCGTTTTACATTCCCCAATAAATGTGACCTATCGTAAAATTTAATCGATTGCTCATTGATGATGACCTTTCCGGGCCTTCATACGCTAATTTTGATACATTTTTGACAGTTTTCTAGCCATTATAAAAAAATATTAAACACTATTCGATTTCTTGGTATTTGAATAGTAATACTTTCGAGCTTTATGCATCTACGGATGAAAAATCCCGGTATATATAAATGTATAAAAATGGGCAAATGGAATACATGAAAAGTAGTCAATTTGAGCTGTAAAGGTACTCATTATTTGTCAGTATGAGCAAACTAGCAACGCAACATTTCTTATTGTACTAAAAGCAAAACAATTATAACTTTCGAAATGAAATTTAATTTTTAGACATAACAACGGTTTACGTAAATTTTAATAATAAAACAAGTAATTTTTAACAAAAAATAAAACCGACATCAAAGGACTTTTTCTTACCTTCGCTTTTTTGTGTCAATCCTATAATGTTAACTACATTATTATCATCGCGTTTAAAATATTATTGCCGGGAAGAATTTTGTACGAGAAATTGTTACGTGACGAATTGTGCGTCACAAATTGATGCGACATCGGGATGCATCTAGAAGTGAATACTTTTATAATCATCCTCATTTGCATGCTTACGGAAGATGCATTCACATTAGTGCCCTCTTTCAGTGATATTTTGAACTACAGCTTTTTTAACGCTGTCTGAAAAATCCTGAAATTTGACAATGCTTTCAGTGCAAACCACATTTCCGTATCATTATTAGTTCCTTATTTATGGATTTTTTATAGTTATTTTCTGACCTTCCTGTGTGTATAAGGAGATGGTATCACAGAAAATTTCCATTCGCGAAAAATTAGAACTACCAGAAAATTCTAAGTTTTGGTATTGCATAGCTGGACTATATTTGTGTATCCCATGAGTGATAATTTTCCTGTCTTCTCTTCTGTTGAAAAGAAACTTGTGAATACTTTCTTTGTCTATATAGAATAAAACCTTTATTTTGCTTAATTCTTTTAGGGGGTAGTGAGAAAAAGTTATTTCACCTATATTTTAACATAAGTTTGGAGCAAAGCGTAAATAAATCTTGGAATGTTTTGATATAAAGGTGCATTTGCATTCATATAAAAGAAACAATGAAATTATAAATTGAGTAGACCCTTTCAAACTCGTGAAGCTTGTATCTTTGAGGATTTGATGATTTTAGAATTATGTTGATATTATCAATATATATTTTTAAATATCTTTAATTAAAAAAGTGTGATCTCTATGAAACTTAAGAAGGCATACAGGACAGTTAAACAATCAAAAATGTTTTTCCAAGAAAAGAAATGCACGAAAGAGCAATATTTTCCGTGCATTTTAAAATAAACCACATAAAGATTTTCCTTTAATATGCTAGTTAGGAATAAAAATGTGTCAGGTGTAAAGAATGGTTAAATGATACTACGCCAATGTGAAACGGACGTTAAAGTATCGATTCCATATGCCCACCCAATCATAGAAACATTCTTTGAATCAATCTCTTTATCGAGATTTTTACTGTCGTGGTCCGGTTCAAGCAAAAATTCGACCCAGAGGCCTGCCCCAATTTCTACAAAATTGTCAATTTATCTTAACCAAAATTTTCCTACAAGTAAAATTCTTTTAAAAGAATATTATATACATATTTATGCAAATAATTTAAAATAAGCATTTTTCAGAAAAATATTCTAAAGCCGTGGTATCTGTGCCGGACTAAGTCACCTAGAAACCGTTAGGCAAATCATGTCTCGATGCGCTTTTTACCTTCCCGGACATTCAAAACCAGTATAACTTGTAATGATTTTAATTTAAGTTCTGAAGTAACTCATATTAGAACAAAGTAGTATTAAAAATTTTTTATAAACATTATATTAGATTTTTTTTTATCTATAACAATACTTTACTATTTTCTGGATATTATTCTTAGAAAACATAACTTGAGCGGAAAATCAAATATTTTTGAGTTTCTCATGCAATGGAGTCGATAAAAAATGTGGGGTAAATAGGCAATTGCTTACTTCGCTTGTTTGGGAATCCATGAAATAAGGAATTACAACATTAATGAAACCTTAGATAATTACGGTAAAATGCATACTAAATGAAAACAAAATCAATATACCAGTTTAGAAGAAAAAAAAAGCTCTAAAAAGAAAAATAAAGGTAGATTAAAAAAATCTCTTAAGCCAAAATTCTTTTTAAAGATTCATTTAACAAATGTAAAATATCAGTATTTTACACACACAAATAAATAAATAAATAAATAAATAAATGAAAAAAAATAAAAAAAATTGCCAGCTTGAAACGACCCGGAACGAATGAAGTCCAGGTCCAAGTCTACATAAAAAAGAATAAATTTGGGTTCGGCCTGGACCAAGTTGCAGCAACAAATAAGCTCCGCCCCGGACCCGTGTTTCAATAACCGCATTTTTTTTATGCGACTATTTCTACGAAAAAAAAAATCTCATGGATTTCTATTTCTCATTGTAAGATATAATTATGATACCAAGTATCATATAATGTTTATTTCTTTACATCTTATTAAAGGGACATCCTCCTCCCCCCTCCACACCTTAAAGTTTATTTTGTTTTTAACAATTTCCAACCTAGTTGAAAAGTATTTATGACTTCGGTTTGTCTGCCGTATGGCCGTCTGCCGTCTGCCGTCTGGCCGTCTGTCGTTGCCGTCTGGCCGTCTGCCGTCTGCCGTCTGCCGTCTGTCGTCTGTCGTCTGCCGTCTGCCGTCTGTCCGAGTTCTAACTCCCGTAAATATGCTCGGATTTCCCTGCAATTTTTATGTTATTGTCGTTATCTATAGCATGTTCCCTATTTCAATTGAAGTGTGTAGTACTTATAGTTTTTTTACAGGGAGACTCAAAAGAATTCCGTTACATTGCGGTCTATGGGGAAAAATCATTTGCGGTTTATTTGAATGATGTTACACAATTTCAAACACATTGTAATTGATATATATCACTAAGGTGCATTACAAGAAGCTTAATATGGAATAGGGTGTGCATAGCACTTATAGTTACTTTACAGGGACAGTCAAAAGAATTCCGTTACATTACTTCTATGGAGAAAAATCATTTGCGGTTTAATTAAATAATGCTTCACTATTTTAAACGCATTGAAATTTATATATATCACTAAGGTGCATTACAAGAGGCTTACAACAGAAGATTGTGTCTATAGCGGTCATCGTTCATTTACAGAGACACACAAAAGAATTCTCTACTGTCTGTTAACAATAATTTCTGGAAGTGCGTTTTAAGTTGCTGAACGCGATTTTAAATTTAACTCACTTTTTGTCTATTACTTGGTGTGTATAAATTCTGTAGATCATATACAGGGCAGCACAAAAGTTAGCGAACACATTTCCCTTTATTGACAGAAAATCCAGAAGGAGAATTTTAAACTGTGCTACGCGTTTCTTAACTGAACTAAAATTTAGCACCCTATGTAGGATATATACAAATCTATAGATCATATACAGGACTGAATAAAAGTATTCGGATATTTTTCCGAATATTGTATATGTTGCAAATTCCTGAAATTACGTTTTTAAATATGTTATGCGTTTTCCAAATTGTTTACTTAGATGTTATCTTTCAGCTTATTAAACGGTAATAATTTGTAAAATTATTTTGGAAGCGTTGGAAAGTGTTACATAATCAATGCTTGACGCATGATTTTTCGTTCTTGTTTAAAAAATAACAAAGAGAGGGTTAAATTATTTATGTCTTTCAAAAGTCTTTTGCATAGTGTTTATTTAATTACAATTTATTAAAAAGTCCAAGTCCCCTCCTCTTAAAATGCTGTCTGTAAAATTCTCTCTGAACGTTAGACACCGAGTAATGAGAGTCCAAAAGAAGAATTTTTACTCATCCAATCCGCGATACTTCCACTCCTCTTGGTTGCCAGGTGATCAAGGTAAGCTGGATCCCCCAATTGAAAAAATGTCATATGATGAAGGTAGATTCAAAAGTGGCCGAGAGCGATGGAGTGACGCGACCTGTCTCTTTTATTGGATATGATATTCAATGAAAATTAATAAAATTTAATTTCTATGTTTTTTTATTTAAAAATCTACATATTTCTAGCTCGTCCTTAGACGTCAAAAAGGCTTCAGAAGATATGCTTACATTTTCAATCTGAAAAAATACCCATACCACCATTAATGAAATTTTTATTTTTGTATAAAGAAAATAAATAATTCAACCAAGACAATAAAATCACACATGAATCATTTACATGGAAATAATATTTTTATTTAAAAACCTCAAATATTTTCTTGTTTCCAACCTTTCCCCGTATATAGTTGAACATAAAAAGACATACTTAAAAAAGTTACTTTTTCTAATTAAAAATTGTTTTATTGATTATTTTCAAAATTGTACTTATAGTTTTACAAATATATATTTTGTCATATAAATATAGGAATTGTGTATTGTTTTCAGTTTATAAACAATATTTTTATTTTATAAACAGTGTATATGATATTTAAAGAGATTACTGTGTTTTGTAAATTTGACCTTCTTTTTCTTTTTTTTTATACTTACTTAATCCTTCCCTAAGAAAGTCATATTTAAAAAAAATAACAAGAAAAAACAGCTTATAAATAAAGAGCTTTATACAAAATTTAAATAATATTAACATGAGGATTTTAGTGTTGAATTTTTTTTTTATATATATACAGAGGGAATAAGAATTATGTTTACCACTTTAACTTTCGATAAAGTCTGAAAGAAATTAGAAAGTCACGTTACATTTCTTGTGCATGTAACAGTGACACACGTAGTTTTATTTGTAAGAAAAGTGTTTTATAAGCAAACAAGAATTTGTAAACGTGTGATCAAAAACAGGAACTTCCACGTTGCTGGATTTGCTGTTGTGGAATTAAAACTTGACCAGTTATATCACTAGATATCGAACAGTATGACTTTGTTCTGTGTGAATACATTAAAGACCGCATGGTACGCTTTATTATATTAATGATTAGAAAGCAATACTCGCACTTAAAATTGAAAAAAAAAATCAAATAGATATGCTGGAAAGTGTATGAAAGGAATTAGACTATAGCTTGAATATTTAACCAGTAAACGGAGAGATGGAGCTCTGACACCGCTCAAGAAGATCTCTTTGTGAAAATGTTTTCATGAAGAAAATACCAAATAGTTCCAAATAGTTCTATAAATGTTTTCTGTGCATATATTTATTTCATTGAAAACTGAAAATGTTTGTTTTCTGTCATAAGTTCAGTGTACATATGTGTAAAATTTCATAGTAATATTTATTTTAAAAAGCTTCATTGGATTCATAAATTAATGCAGTCTCTAAGACCACACGTCCCCTGCTCTGTTCTACTGTTTGACCTCTCCAGTTACAGGTAAAAAAGAACCCTCTTGGCTGACAAATAAAACTTTAAGTGTTGTTTTTACACGTATAAGCAAGAAAGCTGGGCTGTCTTGTATCACATTTTGAGAGTCAAAAGTTTTTGGATAATTCTCATTCGCATTGTATACACTATATGGCCTATGATGACCAGTCACTTGCGATTTTAGACGTTTTGTTAAATATCTGGACAGATACATGAGGAATTAGCCTGAAACTTCAGGAGTGTAAACAACATGATAGACGTCATATATTTCCGCAAATATTTTTTCCCGAAACCCCATAAGGGGCCGTCAACAAATTGAAGAAACACGAATATCTTTTGGATAACCCTGTAAAAACTAATATCGAAAAGAGTTGAAACGCTAGCACATGCTTAGGAGGCTTTTTTAATAAACCATGTTCATTTTTATGAGGATAGCACGTATACTCGTGGAGAAATTAAGGTTTTTATAAAAACAATCCCATATTTCACCAAGTGTTTTGCTTATAATTTTCAGAGTTCTTAATATAAAAGAATGTTCTTTTCAGGAATGATGACACACAACATTATATACAAAACACTGCAATAAGAATTAAAAAATAATAAATATTGGATGAAAAATGAGCAGGTTCACTAAATATTTTTTCACTGAGCATGCGGGAATTCAATCAAAATATACTGTGCATAATTAATATATTAGCTAAATGTATAGACCAACTTTTGTGAAAGTCTCAAAAACATAGCTTCAAAATTCTGATAGTAATCGTCGATAGAATAAGCTCGAAATTCGGTGTTCCCAAAAGGAAGCAAAAAGATGAGGGTTTGAATCCAAATAAACTAGCTTATGAAAGTTGACATAATAAGAATGAAGTGTCTCGCATTGTATATTTGGATACAACCCCTCATCTTTTTGCTTCCTTTAGGTAACAGCGAATTTCAAGCTTATTCTATCGACTATGACTATCAGAATTTTCAAGCTATGTTTTTGAAACTTTCACAAAATTCGCTCAATACATTTAGCTAATATATTATGCACAGTATATTTTGATTGCATTCTAGCATGCGCAGTGAAACAATATTTAGTGAACTTACTCATTTTTATCCAATATTTATTATTTTTTAATTCTGATTGCAGGGTAGTGTATATAATGTTGTTTGTCATCGTTCCTGAAAAGAACATTCTTTTATATTAAGAATTCTAAAAATTATAAGCAAAACACTTGGTGAAATTTGGGATTATTTTTATAAAAACTTTAATTTATCCACTAGTATACGTTCTATCCTCATAAAAATGAACATAGTTTATTAAAAGAAGCCGCCTACGCATGTGCTACCGTTTCAACGCGTTTGCGATATTAGCTTTTACAGGGTTATCCAAAAGATATTCGTTTTTCTTTAATTTATTGACGGCCCCCTATGGCATTTCTGGAAAAAATCTTGGCCGAAACATATGACGTCGACTATGCTCTTTACACGCCTGAAGTTTCAGGATAATTCCTTATGTATATTTCTAGATATTTAACAAAACGTCTAAAATCGCAAATGACCGGTCATCATTGGCCATATAGTGTATTATGAAAAAGTTGGGTAACCTCGTTTAGACAATAAAATAATTTCATCTTTAATAGCATAAATTTCAGTTTTTCTTGATTTGTAATATTATATCTAAGAGTAATTCCGTTTCAGTTACTTTTCTTTTAAAACAGAACACGTTTTATATTATTTAAATCTAAAATTGGATTTATACATTTCTTATTGGAAATTTTAAAAATAATAATTTGTTTTTCATATGTGTTTTGGGGCCGATAATATTCGTAACAAAGTAAACTTTTTCAAAATCAGCGCAGTTTATAAGTATTTTTTAAAGGTGCTATTATTCTTTGATTATATACTACATTTTTATATATGTGAACTAAAATTGTAACTACCTACACTTTTTACATTTTGATTTACGAAATTCAATATTGCACAGCTGGGCTATATTTGATGCATCCCAAGGGTGATATCTTTCCTGTTTTTTTTGTTGTTTTTTTTTTCTGTTGAAAAGAAGCTGGTGAAACCTTGTTTTATCTATAATGGAATAAATTTATCTTTTCTATTACCCAGTTCTTTTCTTCTACTACCTAGGAAAAATATTCTTTCACCAATATTAGAAAAGAATCTTGCTTCAAAGCATAGATAAATCTTATATTTAAATTATATTAATATAACCGTTCTTTGGAATTTATGCAAAATAAACAAAATAAAAAATAATCAATCAAGCATAGATTATAAAACACTTTCCAGTTTCAGTATTTAAATTGAATTTCAAACATTTTTTGTCCATAGACCATAATATATCCAGAAATTTTTGAGCATCTTAACAAACGAACTAGAAATGCTGCAAAAGTTACGCTTCATTTTTAATAGGGAACATCCTATTGTAGATCTAATTTTATCTTATATCAGTTTCGTGGCAATCCAAATGTATTCATGCTAGTTAAAGTGCAGATAAATAGACATATAGGCCGCCAAACAGACAGACACCACACCGCCAGACAGAGAGACAAGCCGCCAGACAAACGATCCAAGGTCATAAATATTTTTCAACTATGCGAGAGTGTTAATAAAAAGGGCATAGCTTCAGTACGCACAATTAAATACGTATAGCCAAAGGAAGACGCATGATGGATTTTAAAATTTAGAAAACATTACATCAACTTGAAAAAAATAACTTTAATCCTTTATAAATGTGAAATGTAAATGATTTTTTTTTTGTTAAGAGAAAAGACGTAGTCAAATCAAAATATTAAAATATGCTATTAATTATGCATAGAAATGGCATTTTTATTGTAACAGCTTCTATATGAAGAAGTTCCTTCTACTTCCCAAATGTCTAAAACTTGCCTATGTATAATTAGTGTTGGAAAAACACAGCTTATTCCCCAAAAATCAAGTTTATTTCCAGAAATAAATATAGTTACTTCTAATCTTTCTAATTCTATAGGTAATTCCATTTCAAAAGCATACTTATAAACTATACATTTGATAATTGATAATTGAAAATTGCTTTGTCAATTAAATGAAATTTGTGTTTTCATTTATAAAATATCTGTAGTATTTATATGAAAAATTTAGAAAATGAGTGAAAGATGTAATCGTTCTTTTTCTGTTTAAAAAACGTGCTACCTCTTTAAAGGCGGCAGCAAGTGTTTATCCTAATCACAGAGTTGTAGCATTTTATATATTTTTTTTTAATTTTTTGCGCTGGAATCCATATTTTAAGCACTGTTACATTAAACATATTGTGTTTAGGTTTCTGATCAGAACACCTAATGTATTTGTAAATTAAACTCCATCTTTTCTTTTCTTTCTTAATTTTTTCCCCATTCTTGTTTTATTCTGTTCTAACAAAGCCACAATTTTGAAAGGGTGGTGGCGACAAAAGTGACTACGTCATCGAGTTACGAGATGTAGGACAAGATTATTAAGGGTGCCTGAAAGAATGACTAGTCTGCCTTGGCATACGAGGGTGGTTTGATAAGTTCTCGCCCTGACAATGAAAGCACAAGATTTTTGACATAATTTCATATTACTTTTCAATGTAGTCCCCTTGCAACTCAATACATTTAAGACACATTCTTGTGTGCCAATTCTTTAGTGCAGCCCTGTACGAGTGTGGTTCGAAAAGTTCTCGGCCTTACAAAGAAAATACAACATTTTTGACAATATTTCATTTTATTTTTCAACTTGCAACAAAATACATTTCAGAACACTCTTGAGAAATGTTCATTCTTTGGCGTTTCTGGTTGACGTTCAACAAACACGGCACGCATCGAGCGGAAAGCTTTTTCATACCCAACAAATCGTGTAAAATGTAATGGACATAGTCTATCGAGATGTTTTCAATGTCAGCAAGTTCGCATATCTTCAGTCGGCGATCATTCAATACGGCATTGTGAATTTTTGAGACGATTTCGTCAGTCGTGGCGGTTTTTGGGCATCCTGAGCGTTCATCATCGTGAATGGATTTCCTACCATGTTTAAATTCAGCAGCCCACTTTTTTATCCTCGAATACGAAGGACAAGAATCCTGTAATGTGGAATGTAACTCTTTTTGTATGTCCGTAGGGGTTAAATCTTTTTCGACAAAGTATTTTATGACAGCTCGAACTTCAATTTTTTCCATTTTTAGAAAATGTCAAAACTTGTTTATTTTACTTTTTCGCCAAACAATAACCTATAAACTCACGCGTCTGAAATTCGGCAACATGTCATCTAAAGAATCATACTTTACAAACATTATTTTCAATTGGTCATACTTTTTCAATATCTGTGTCATGCCGGGAATTTATCAAACTACTCTCGTATCTTGTTACAAGATGATCAGCAGTGATCCCAATTCGTCATTTATCACGTCATCGAGTTTCAAGAAGAAATTGGTGTCATATTAAAACTTAAAGAGATTATTTAAAAAATATTTTGTCCTTTCTGGTCATATCCTAGTAGGACACTACGGCAGACAAAAATTTATGACAAAATGACGTTATGTACGTAGTACTTGAGACTCAATAAACATAATCGTTTAAAATACATTGTACTATATATTACACCGTGATCGAGTTTCAAGATGAATAAATTATGTAGGAACAGATAATTGTTAAACAAAAACTGGTCTGCATCGGCATATCTTGGAACAATATGAGCTGAAGCGGGCGCCAATTTGTCATTATGAATATAGTATCACGTCATCGAGTTTTTGTATGAAATTTTAACTTGTTGTAGATCTCGATTAGTACAATATGAATATTTCAGTCTAGTTTGCGATATCTTGGTACGATATGATCCGATATATGGGCACCAATTATTTATTTTCAGCGTTACTGTCACGTCATAGAATTGTGTCATGAACTTTTAACATGTTGCGGATCTCAAGAAGTACAATACGCATATTTCAGTCTGACTCGTGATATATTGGTACGATACGAGAAAAACGGGGCTTCAATTCTTTATTTTTGCACCACTATCACGTGCTGAGTTTCGGCATGAAATTTTAACATGTTGCAGATCTCGACTAGCACATTACAAATGTTTCAGTCTGCTTCGCGATATCTTGGTACGATATGAGCAGAAAGATGCGCGAATTCGTCATTTTTGCTGTACTATCTCGTCATCTTTTCTCGTAACACATCATAGATACAGATTAGTGCAATACAAATATTTCTGTCTAGCTCGTGATATCTTGATACGATATGAGCAAAATGGGCGACAATTATTCCATTTGGCAGTACTGAAACGTCATCGCGCTCAATAATTTTTAAAAATGAGGAAATGGCAATTCATTTTGATCATATCGTACCAATTGGTACGATACGATCAAAATGATGTCAAGTAATAAGATGTCACGACACAGAGTGAAATATCTGTATTGTACTACGGAATATCTTTAACGTATTAAAATTCCATGCCGAAACTCGATGACGTGATAATATCGCCAAAATGAAGATTTGGCCCCCCGTCTTACTCATATCGTACCAAGATATCAAGAAACAAACGGACATTTTGTATTGTACTAGTCGAGATCCATTGTAAGTTAATATTTCATGGCCAAACTCGATGACGTGATAGTGCCTCCATAATGACGAATTGGCGTCCATTGCTCTGCTTATATCGTAACAAGATATGCCGAGGCAGGCCAGTAATTATTTCATGCACTCTTGCTAATCTTTGTCCTACATCATAATTGCATCTCATAACTCGATGACGCAGTTATTTTTTCGCCGCCGTCCGATCTAATTATAAACGATGAAATAAAATCTTGAAAATAAATGAGCTTTAGAAAATGTAACTAACATGATGGTTCTAAAATTGAATTTTGTTTTAATATATATATATATATATATATATATATATATATATATATGAACCATTAATTAACACATAATACATAAACTTTATACCCAAGAATGTAAAATTCACAAATTGAAAATTAGGGGAAAAATAAATAAAAGTATGTGCAGAAAAAATCCCACAGCAGAATGTGAAAATATTGCGAGAAGCAAATGGAAACTTATATAGCGATACACTTTATCAAGGGAAATACTCCACAAAATAAGTAAATTGTAACTGATTATGTTTGAATAAAATAAGCCGTAAAGCAGAATTTACCTTACCCAAATTGCCCGATCAACCACGACCACGATACCACAGGTTAAATAATTTGAATTAAGACTGGATAAATACTGAAAATAAACACATTAGAGATATAATATCAATTACAAGGAAACATTATTAAATAATCACAAACTACTCTAATGAAAATATGATAAACGAATAAAAAAATATAGGAACTTCACGAACCAATTCAGTGCCAACATCACAGCAAGCATCACAGTCATTCTAACAATTTTGAAAAGCAAATGGAATGAATGTATAGTTACAATTGCAGTTATAAAAGTGATAGTTATTTTAGCAACATGAAAAATAGTCATAAATTATCAATAATTTTAATCGATTTTAAAACTAGTAAATCTAATAAAAAATTATCACTTATGATAATAACCTAATCATGAAAAAAAAAGAAAAAGAATAAATAAGAATAATTTAATTCGTGATACTCATTCGCAAAACAACACTTCATTCATGTATAATATTCTATGCATATTAAAAACATCAGTGCTGCCATCCCATAAAAAGATGTGATTTATAAAACACTTAACAGTTATTTTATGTGATTAAAAATATGAAAAGATTTATATTTGGAAAAGTAGTTATAAAATAGAAGAGAGTGAATCAAAAAGATGTGTAATAAAAAAAAATTGCATTTAATCCCAAATTAAGAACTGTCAAAAGCCACATAATGCCAATTTGGCATCAGATTAATTAAATATGTTAATAATTACATTGGAATGATATGTTTAGGTAATACATTGCGTAGTGCTGCTATGTACAGTTTAAAATAACAAAACTATATTGATTTATGTATATATACATTAGAAAAAATAAATAAATATGCGTGTATTATTTAAAAATATTCTGAAGCGTCCGTTAAAGTAGCAAAGATTTATTAAAAATAACAAAACTTAATTAAAATTATAATTAAAAGTAAAAAATAAAGTAAAATTAAATTAAAAAATAGTTAGTCAATTAAATCTAAGGATAATACCATTGAAGTTACGGAAATCAGAATATTTTAAATGCACAAGTACTATGACAATTTAAAAATAGAAATTATAAAAGTAAAATCATGAGAATAATTATATTGAAATGATATTTTTAGGTAATACATTGCATAGTGCTGTCATCTATATAGTTTAAAATAGTATAACTATATAATTTATATATATATATATATATATATATATATATATATATTAGAAAAAAATTATGTATTAGAATATATATATATATATATATATATATATATATATATATATATATATATATATATTAGACAAATTTATAAATGTGATAGTTTCCGAAAATTAAATTATGAAAACATATTCATCAAAATGTTGAATGTTCTTTGAAAACCAAACGGATATCACCAATAGTGAGAAAGTACAAATCATTTCAAAAGCCTCAATCTGTTGTTCTTCAGGCGCAAAAAAAAAACCGGCTACCCCTTTTGCGATCAGGATCAACACTTTCTTTTGATCTCGAAGATGTGACATGCCCTGGGGCACTTAACTGAGAAACATATTTATTCTTTTGAGCGCGTTCAGAGTTTTTAATTATTTCAAAGTTCTGTACATTGTATGATATTAACTAGGGTGATACTAAAAGTGCTCTTTTTGAAAATTAATTTATGAAAATTAAAAAATTCGTTGGAATATTGAAAATCGTATTGAAAACCAAGAAGAAGAAATGTTAGTTGTGTACTATTTAAATATAATGAAAGGGAGAAAATAAATCAGTATAACATATATCTAAAAAATACTTTACTGCAAATTTCCTAAGTAACACAAAATAACGCGAAAGTCCTAAATGATATTTTAAAATTGTATTAATATAACAGTGTTGAAGTTTAATTTTACCTTAAAGTATTTTATCAAAAATGTTTAAAAGTACAATCGGCCAGACAAAAAGAGAACATTTTAATCACCAAATTGTCATAGTAAAAAACAGAAATAGGCATTCGACTGGAAATTATGTCTTTTTCAATTTATGTTAAAAATATAAGATTAGAGAGGTATTTTCCCATCGAAATTGTACTAAACTCTGACATGTTTAATACGAAAATTCAATTTTGACATTCAATTTGTTTTTTTTAATGATAAATTTTATCTTACCAAAGCAAACAGGAAGTCATTCGATTATATAGTTTAGGATTTATGAAGGTTTAAAATTTGGAATGTTAAATTTATTTTTAATCGCTGTGAAACAGATTGCAATTCGGGTAGTTTTTAAAGCATAACTCAAAACCACTTAGCAGAATGAGCAGTAATTTTGGATTTGCATATTTAAAGCTTTTAGAAATCGATCTGTTTAAAAAAAATGATAGGTCACAATTTACAATTTTTCTAAAATTAATTTAAAAAATATACATATTTTGAAATTGACTTTCTAAAAATATATGAATAGTAAACTATATTTTTTTAAAAACAGAAATCGATTTCGAGAAGATTCAAATATGCGAATCGAAAGTTACAGCTCATCCTGCCATGCAGTGTTTGAGTTGTGTTTTAAAAATTACTGTTTTGGATTGATTAAAAAAGAATTTAACTTTAGGAGTTCCAAACATTAAACCTTCATAGATCCTAAACCATTTTACCGAATAACTTCTTTTTTGGTACCGTAAGGTAAAAATTACCAAATATGCTGTCAAAATTGGGTATTAGTATTCAAAATAGTAGAGTTTGGTACAATTTCACTATGAAGACGACCCCTAAACTTATTTTTTAAACATAAATTGAAAGAAGACGTAATTTCCAATAGAATGACTATTTCTTTTTTTTTCTGAGACAATTTGGTGATTAAAATGTATGGAGTATTCTCTTTTTAGGTGCGTTCGTAATTATATAAATACGTAGCACCTATAAATCTAGTCCGTCCGTCTGTCTGTCTGTCTGTCCACCTGTCCGAATATAACAGCGCAAAAACTCCCAACCGAATGGTTTGAAATTTAATATATATATTAGTTATAGAATTTTCACGAGTTCTTTCAAATTTTATGAATATTGAATCAAAACTTAAAAATATATTAATAAAAGTTTTCTTTATTCTATTAAATCTTATCATACATAATCTATATTATAAAAGCGCAAGTCATGTGACTGAGGAAAACAAATATGTGTTAACCACATCTGTTTCTATATGCCAAGCGGCCATTTTTATTCAAAATTATTTTTTCGAATACAATTGCATAAAAGTTACATTTTTAGAAAGATCTTTCAAAATAAATTGTTTGATTGAGAACGCAATATTGCATTAGTTATTATTACTAATGTAATACTCATGTACTAATGTATACTCATCTATAGTATTACATACATGAGTTACATTAAAAATGTATACATTTTGAGATAACTTCAGTGAAAATTAGGTTAACAGC
The DNA here is from genome assembly GCA_963931845.1 of Maratus michaelseni. Classification (NCBI taxonomy): domain Eukaryota; kingdom Metazoa; phylum Arthropoda; class Arachnida; order Araneae; family Salticidae; genus Maratus; species Maratus michaelseni. The sequence continues at coordinate 250,002,319 of OZ007599.1, forward strand.
CAAATATCTCAATCTATTAAAGAAAATAAAGAAAATATTCATTCATCGTGAGTCATAGAAATATAAACCATGGAGATAATCATTCGCAAAGCAAGATCTCCATGGTGAATTTTGCAGCGCTGTCTGGTGTCGAAAAAAAATTGGCATCAGTAAACATGGCATACGTAATAAGAAAAAAAGGCATCCTCATTTCGTTCCTAGCAGACGATATAATTAATTTCACTGAAATAATAACGATGATTTGTAAAACTAGTTATAGCACGAAACGAACGCACCTCATTTGTCACGTTTAATGTACAATTTACAACTTGTTTTGTTTGGCGAACTGTACATAAAATCTAAATTATATTGATATTTTTGGAAATTTAGTAATGGAAGAAGATTCAATAATTCTGTTTGTAAAATTAGTTTATAGCTGTTTAAAAGTTTCTGTGGCCTTTCTTTCATCAGAGAAAAATGCAATTTATTATAAGTTGGATATTTGAAGTTGAATGTTTATCATAACGCAACTATTACTTTGATTTATATTAAGCAGGGCTTCCAAATTGTCCTTTTTGTGTATATCCTATTCATAATCCCTAAAAACATATTTTAAAGGTATTTCTACACCATTTGCAATAGAAATAACCTTCGGGACAGGATTCTACAAAATTTTCAAGTAAAATCTAAAAAGGAGATATTTGTTTGAAAAAAGTGGTTTGAACTGATCATTTGGGAGACCTGATTAAGATATATTTTTGTCCACATGTGTGAACAAATACTTTATTTCCCAGTATAAAATGGAACACATAATGCTGAAGCGTTAATGTTACTCAAATCATATTCCTGAATTTTTACTGTATTCCCCAGTATGAAATGTACTATATATTTTTGAAGCGGTAATATTATTCAAATCAAATTACATTTCTTTTATTTGATTTTTCAAAAAAAAAAAAATGTAATATTGACAATACCATAATACTTTTACTTTATTTCCCATCATAGAAGATAATATTTATTTTTTAAGTATCAATGTTACTGAAATCATATTATTTTATTTATAGTTCATGCACAATATCTGTTTCAGATATTTGGAATCCTTTGGTCCCAAGATATAAAGCATTTTTGGTCCAAATTTCATATTATTTGAGAAACTTTACTCGAAAAGCAGAATAATAATAAGTAGCGAATAAAAATGATAAATTTAAATGTCTAATTTTGTCGAAGTTAGTTATCTAAAAAATATTCACAATTTGACACATGAAAATAGAATATTCTGGAAAACTTTCGTAAATGAAACAGTTCAGAAAAATATGCAATAAATTTCACATTTGTGTAATATACATATTAAAATCCTTTTTGATGGACAAGACAAACTGATCCAGAAATTTTGCTCTTGCTTTAAATGCACAATATCATTCACGTTGAACAAGTATATATTTAAATGATTAATTTTATTAAAGTTAAATATCCGGTAACTTTAATAAAATTTATTTTATTAAAGTTAAATATCCGATAAAGATTTACTGCCTGATTCATGACTTAAAAAAAGCAATATAAAGCAGTCGTAAATTGAATAGTTTTCAAAAAATGTAAGGAATAACTTGGATTATATGTATTTTGAAATAATTTTGGTTGACAAAATCATGCTGATCGGGATATTTTGCTATAAATAAACAATCATTCATTTTTCACAGGCAGAACTTTAAATGTCTAAAATTTTAGTCAGTATCTGAAAAAATTACTACTTCACACATAATCTTAATAAGCGCCGGGAAATCTTTGTGAATGTGACATATTTTGAACCAGAAAATTTATTTAATTAAATTTGTCTTGCGTCTATGTAATAGTCATTTGAAATCTATTTGATTTTGCTCATTAAGTAAAATCTCTAGTTCAAAGTAGGTTTTTTATATTTAATAAAAGCGGGCTGTCGGCAAGTATGATATATATAAATAACATTTACGTGCATGAAGTCATCTTGCTCCAAATAAACAATAATTAACATTAAGCAAGCATAACTCGGAATGCCTAATTTTATCATAACATTTGTTTTAAAAAATAACGTTAAGAAGTGTTGGAAAAATTTCGTAAACGTAATGTTTTTCTTTGTGTTTTTTTAAGTAATATTTCACTAATGTATATACAGGGTGTTCTAGAAAGGACTCCCAAACTTTGAAATGACATAACTTCGAAACAATGGGAGATAGAAATGTGAAACAAGTTGAATGTTAGACAGATAGGTTTGGAATTTTTTATACATCAATTAAAAAAAATAGTTCCAATATTGGACACGAGAGGGCGCTGCAATCACAAAGCTGTGTCTTTGAAATAGTTCCTGAAAGTGAGCTGTTTGAACTGAGATAAAAATCACGTTACAATGGTTTCGATATGGTTACCTTTTTCAGCAACAACATGACGCAACCTACAGGTAACGTTCGAAATCACTTGTTGCAATACTTCTATTGAAATGGATGCACATGCCTCACAGATGAATTGTTAGAGCTGTTCCAACGTTTGGGGATTCTTAGAATAAAGAGCGTCCTTCACGTAACCCCACAAAAAGAAGTCGCATGGATTCAGATCCGGGGAATATGGTGAATACGGCATGATATTCTTGAATTCCGAATTATTCTCTAATTCTATACAACTTTTTTACACGTGTCAGCAATGAAAAAGACGCACGAATAAAATTTCTGTCCTTCTGAGTACCATTTAAAGTTCCATGTGCTTGTGCTGCCACCTATTATCCAATATTGGAACTATTTTTTCACATTCGTGTATAACAAATTCCAGGCCTATCTGTTTAACATTCAACTTGTTTCACATTTCTATCTCTCACTGTTTCGAAGTTATGTCATTTAAAAGTTGGGGAGTCCTTTCTAGAACACCTTGTATATATATATATATAATTTTCGGTGCAGGAAATAATGTTGATCGAGAAATAAACAATCATTAATGTTTAACAAGCATAACTTTAAATGCCACATTTTATTAAAATTAATTATCTAAAAAAGATTTACTACCGGACACATGATGTTAACAAAAACTTTCGTGAATGGATTATAAAATAATAACAACAATAAATCACTTGGATGATAAAAGTTTTAAAGTCTTTTTCCGCGCACGAAATCATGCTGACGAATAAATTTTGCTCGAAATGAAAAATCATTAAGGTGTATTAAGCACTACTTTAAGTGTCTAAATTTATTAAAGTTAATTATCTGTAAAAGATTTACTACTTGGCACATGACTTTAAAATGTATTGGAATTTTTCCGTAAATGGAATACTTTATAACAAATAAACGTAATAAATCACTTGAATTTTTTGGTGCAGAAAATGACGTTTTAGGAAATTTTGCTTTAAATAAACAATCAATTACGTTTAACAAGCACTTCTTTAAGTTCTTAATTTTAAACAAGTTGGAAATTGTGCGTCAAACGTGACAAATGAGGTGAATTCGTACTATGACTGCTTTCAGTGAAATTAAATGGTATGTTGTTATGATATGATTAATTTCCGTAATAAAATAAGTACATTTTAAGTTGGCAACATTTTATCTTTTGTTGAGATAGACTGAAAATTCCAATGGGCAACTTAAGCCTAGCTTTGAAAATTTCAGAACTTGAAATCCATATTTAGACTCTTTTTCTATTTAATATCTATTTCTCCAGAAACATCTATCCAAAAAATGTCGGAAGATTATATGATTACTATAATTAAACAATTTTAGTATCGAAATTCAGTTTTTAAATTCAGTAATACGGAAATAATATGCCTCTATCTTAAATATGACGTAATCACCATGGCAACATAGAATCATTACGAATCATGGGGTATCATTGAATTAACTACGTATGATAGGATGTAATAGAATGAAGAAAACTTTTAATAATATCTTTTTAAGTTTTGATTCGATTTTCATAAAATTTAAAGTGACTCGACAAATTTCTGCAACGAATATATATGTTAAATTTCAAACCATTCGGTTGGGTAGCTTTTGCGCTATTATATGGGGACAGATGGACGGACCAGACGACTGTATGGTGCAACGTATTTATATAATTACCAACGTACCTAAAAAGGATTACCTGAAAATATTTATTACATGACACGTGGCTTATAAAGTTTGAGGACATTTTTACAACGGAAGTATCTCAGAACAAAATGTAAAACAAAATCGCTGTGGGGTTTATATTTATATTATTATAAATATTTTTTGGTAATGATTCTTAAAACTTATGGAAGTACTATATTTTCAGTTCTTTATTGGTACTATTTATAAAAAGATTTAGGATATGAAAATATTTTTCTTATTTAGCTGTAATTTTTAAGATTTATACAAAATATTTCTTTTTTTATTTAGTTGGACTTGATTTATGCTTCATTACACAACAAACGTTGAACAATTTCAACAAATTTTTATAGAAGAGGATCTTCTTTCTGAGATAATTAGTAAAATCACAACTGCAGTTTTAAAGCTAGAAATTGGCATCAAGATTCTTCATTCGCAATTGAGATCTGTTAAACTCCAAACTAACAACAATTGAATGGGTTTCTTGAAGAAGGGTTTATGTTACAAGTTTTGGAAAGGTGAATTTTTTGTTTTAATAGGGCCTATGTGGAATGATGAATGATTACCCAGCGTTAGAATTTGCAACTTCATAATATACCAGTTTGTTTACATTCATTAAATAAATAAGCAATAAACTAAAAATAATATTATTACTTTCATTACGCACCTAACTATTTTTTTTTCTTATCAATGCTCAGCAAGAAGACAAAAGTGCAGGGTAACTAAGATCGGAATGTTTGTAACATAAACCCTTCTTCCAGATTTTTTTTTCATACTTAGGGGTATATTTTAAGATTTATACAAAATTTTTTTTTATTTAGTTTGACTTTTCGTTACACAACAAACGTTGAACAATTTCACAAAATATTTATAGAAGAGAATTTTCTTTCTTCGATAATTAGTAAAATCACAACTACAGTTTTAAAGCAAGAAATTAGCGTCTAGATTCTTCATTCGCAATTGAGATCTGTTAAATTCTAAAGTAACAATAATTGAATGGGTTTCTTGAAGAAGGGCGTATATTACAAATTTTGGAAAGTTAGACTTTTTGTTTTAATAGGGCCTATATGGAATGATTGATGATTATCCAGTGTTTAAAATTGCAATTTCGTAATATACAAGTTTGTTTACTTTAAATTAAAAAAATAATAATATTATTGCTTCCTTTACCCACCTAACTAGTTTTTTTATTACTTGTCAATATTCAGCATGAAGAAAAATGTGGAGGGTAATTGAGATCGCAAGAATGGCCTATGTTGCAGTAGGTACTAGGTGCTCAGGGCATCCTAATCGACATTAATAGTTTTTTCTTATTTCTGCAAAATTTTAAATTTGTATCATAGGCACTTCTTCCAGACACTCATTCAATTAATATTAAAAAATAACAAAACGAGTGCCCCTTCTTTCACCATTATTTACTAATAGTAAATTTCGCCCAATTTAATCTCCGAAATCCAGTGATTAGATAAGGCTGAAATTACTGTTCTGAAATAGTGGTATTCAAATTCAAATATATGCGCACAATGTACGTTGCGCTTAAAGAGTTTTTTAATAATCAATATTCTTAATTTTAAATTTTATTAAATTTAATTACTTGAAAAATCTTTACTACATTGTAAAATATTGCAAAAGTGTTCCCTAATGCTGAATAAACAATCACGAAAATTTACTGTAACCCCATATTTATTTAGATCCTAGAAGCTTTTAGATTAACTTCAAAAACTTTAGGAAAAATGCCAGTGAAAAACCGCAGGAACCAGTAGGTTTTCGAAATTAACATTAATATTTTCCGGAAATGTAATGGCAGCAAAAAGGCTTTTTTATTTCAGATGCATTTCTACAAATCTCGAAAACGAATTGTTTTCTGAGATTTCTGATTGGTTCTTCTCCAGATGGTTTCTAAAGATAAGTAAGAAGTTTATGAAATCATAAGTGTCTAAAAAATTTTATTGAATTTTCAATAGAGTTTCTTATATATTAGAAATATATTTTGTATTTTTTTTAAGTGTACTTGACGCATGACCTTCATAAGAGTTGGAAACTTCTATAAATCAAATATCTAAAAAAGAAAATCAAAAAATACCACTCAGTTGGTATACATTTAAAAAATATTGTCAGCGCATATCATATCACGTTGTTCGGAGCATTCTGCTTTAAAAAATAATCGATAACTTAAAAAATGTAAGACTTTGAATAACTAATTTTATTAAATTTAGTTTATCTAAACAATATTTACTGCTTGACGTATGATTATATCATGATTTGAAAAACTTTCGTGAACGAATATTTTAGAAAGAATGTTATAAATGACTTAGACGATATTTATTTTCATATCTTCTCTTTTTGTACAAAATCATGTCGAGACATTTCGCTCTAAATAAACAACCATTAACTTTCCATAAACATAACGTTAAATGTCTAATTTTATTAAAGTTAACTTTCTGAAAAATACTTACAACTTGACATATGACCTTAAAAAGTTTTGGGAAATTATATTAAATTAAATATGTTAGAAAAGAATTTAATAAATATCTTGGATCATGTTTATTTTAAAATACTTTTCATGTTGATTTAGAAAAAATATATTACAATTATAATTTTACAATTTTTACAATTAAAATTTTAAACGTCTAATTTTCTTTACGTTAATTATCTGAAAAAGATTTTCTACTTGAGCCAGACCTTAGGAGTGTTAGAATACTGAATGAACCAAAAATTCGTTAAAACTTTAAAAATTCATAAAATAGGAAGAAATTATGATAAAGAAGTGCGATATGCAAGAAAGGGCTGACAAGGCAATCGGATTTTTTTTAGCAGGAAAAACATTTTTAGTTAAAAATGTCATTGGTAGAGGGCGCTGACGACCCGAAATACAATGAACAGGACAACAATACGCTCCATCTATTTTTTCTTGCAATAACAATTGTTCAACATGACCTACAGAACATTTTACGACACAACTAAGGCGACTCACAACGCCCGTTACATCTGAATGCAACATGTCGGAATGAATTGCAGAAACTCTTAGTTCAAATAGAACAACTTCACCAGCAACGCTCGATCGGGTAATAATAACATTCTGAAAGCCAATAAGAAATTCTTCCTTTTTATCCTGGTCTTTTATTGCAGGATTAATTTGCATAATTCTGATGAATTTCTCGCATGTTAGCGCCATCTACAGTTGACTTTTTAACTAAAATTTTTTGCTGCTAAAAAAAAAAAAAAAAAAAAAAAAAAAAACCGACAACCTTGTGAGCCCTTTCTTGCAAACCGCACTTCTTTATCATAATTTCTTCCTTTTTTATGAATTTGTAAAATTTTAACGAACTTTTGGTTCACCCGGTACTTCTGAAACTGAACTGTATCAGAAAATATCGTATTAAATCACCGTTTTATTTATAATTACATTATCATAAATCCATTCATGGAATAATTATTGGAAATTTTCGTAAATGGGATATTTTAGAACAAGTAATATTACAAATTACTTAGATGATACCTATTTTGAAATATTTTTCGGTATCCCAAATCATGCTGATCGTAAAATTTTTCACTAAATAAACAATGATAATCGTTTAACAAGCAAAACTTTAAATATCTAATTATATTATATATTATTATCTGAAAGTTATTTGTTAATTGATACAGTATTTCAACATGTGTTCATTTTTTTTCAACTGAAGTACTTCAGAAAAAAATCTATTGTAATAAATATACATTTATTACAATAATATATTTGATTGATAGTTGGTTGATTTATATTTATATTATTATTAATCTATTCCTGGAATGATTCCAAAAATTTCCCAAAACATGTTACCTATTTTCTCTTCCTTACCGCTAGCATATAATGAAGAAGGATAAGGAATGAAAAGGCTTTCATTCTTAAGCTGTAATTCGTATTATTTATACAAAATAAATAGTACTTTTTTTCGATTTATATTACGTTACGTGAGAAATAATGCACAAGTGCATCAAATATTTGTAGAAAAACGCATTTTTTTCTCTTCCAAATAATCAGTGATGTCTCAACTACAGTTTCGGGAGCAATTAATTGGCGGCTGCCGTTTTCAGATACAGAAGAGAGATGCTATCCCAGCAAAGATAAAATATTGCATCAAATATTAATGAAATATACTTGCAATGCGTATTAGGTTGCCTCTAGGAAAACACTGAAAATATTTTTCTTTGTATAAAAGAAATATATGTAAACAGAGTCTTCTAAAACAGACAGAACGTTTATAAAATTTAATAACAAGTAAACGGCGTCACCTAATTAAAGTTATTATTCTAGGAGATTAATATATAAAGTTGGGAATTTCTTTACTACGCTGCCTTGTTTCAGTTCCAAATATCACTTGTTAGATGTCGCTGCGCTGTTTACAACTGGTAGAAGGCTCAAACAAACATACAAAGAAGGATAAAATTTCGCTAAACTTTTAACGTTCATTCTATTTAGTTGTTGAAAAGCTTAAAAAAATGTTTCTGAAATTTGTGTTTTGATTGATTGATTTTTTGCGTGGATATTTTGAGCAATATTACTGTTTCAGACAATGCAGCTCTATCTCTTGGTGATAATTGGAACTACTACAAGAAATTGTAGTAAATTAATTCCTGATTTCACACATTACTGACCTGCAAGAATAATTTCAATAGCTTCCACCGCTGAGTTGTTATTACATTTTAAAACCGGTCAGTCCATTTTATGATATCCTGTAAACTGTATCAATAACACTGTTTTTTTTTTTTTTTTTTTTTTTTTTTTTTTTATAGCTAAAAACGCTGGAAATACTGGAGTTATTGTATTTTTCTTTAAATTTACAGCAATTTCATTTTTGTGGGTAAACAGAAAATATCCAAATTTTACAGCATATTTGTAAGTTTTACATTTTGCTGATGTTAGTCCTACAGCACTGTTAACTGCATAACTGTAACATTTTAAAATGCTTTATTATAGATATCTTTTTAAGTTTTTCCCTACCTCCTTTTTTAATATTGATACTTCTTTTAAAGACTAAAGGCATAAATGGTTATATTTATGTTTACTTATAACATGTTTTTAAAAACATTATGATATAAACAATGACTTTATACATATCTAAGATACAAATTTCGTTTTTTTTGTCACGTATGTCATTGGCAAAAACTGTTGAGTTATATGTCTAGCGATTACGTATTTTTATTTATATTATAACACAAGACTATTTTGCATGTTTACCTAGCTTCTAAATAGTTTACTTTATCAGCCATAATTGTTTCACAGGATTTTCCTTATACTACTTCCTTATTTGCATTCGAAAATACTTACTAATTTAAATCACAATATTGGTTTGATAAGTTCTCGGCCTAACAGTGAAAGGACAAGATTTTTTACATAATTTCATATTATTTGTCAATGTAGTCTTAATTTCCCTTGCAATTCAATTCATTTAAGACTCACTCTTGCGTGAATTCTTTAGTGCAGCCCTGTACCAGGGTGGTTCGAAACGTTCTCGGCCTGACAAAGAAAATAGAAGATTTTTGACAATATTTCATTTTATTTTTCAACTTGCAACACAACTTGCAACACATTTCAGAATATTCTTGAGAAATGTTCATTTTTTGACGTTTCTGGTCAACGTTCAACAAACTCGGCAAGCATTAAGCGGAAAGCTTTTTCATACCCAAAACATCCTGTAAAATGGACACGGTCTATCGAGATGTTTGCAATGTCGGTAAGTTCCCGTATCTTCAATCGGCGATCATTCAATACGGCATTGGGAATTTTTGAGACGATTTCTTGGATCGTAGCGGTTTTTAGACGACCTGAGCGTTCATCATCATGAATGGATTTCTTACCATGTTTAATGTCAGCAGCCCACTTTTTTATCTTAGAATACGAAGGACAAGGATTCTTTAAGGTGGAATGTAACTCTTTTTTTAAGTCCGTGGGGCGTTAAAACTTTTTTAACAAAGTATTTTATGACAGCTCGAACTTCAATTGTTTTCCATTTTTAGAAAATGTCAAAACTTGTTTAATTTACTTTATGGCCAAGCAATAACCAATAAATTCAAGTGTCTGAAACTCGGCAGCATGTCATCTAAAGGATCGTACTTTACAAAAATCGTTGTCATTTAATCATACTTGTTCCATCTCTGTGTCAGGACGAGAAGTTATCAAACTACCTCCAAATATTTTAAGTTAATTTTCTGTGTTTATTTAAATTTATCTGTTCACTGAATGTAATCACTAACCCCCCCCCCCCACCACCACTACGTGCGGATGTAAACTCATGCTGGTATTTAAACTATCAAACGCAAATAATTAATAACAAGACCTTACTGTACATAACTTGGCCACACAGGGATTTTTTATATAGCTATTTAAAGTATTTAAACTATCAAACTTAACGTTTACAAATTTAGGTATTTTAAACTACCAAACGCAAATAATTAATAACAAGACATTACTGTACATACAGTGGTAGCCAAAAGTTTGGACATTTTTTGAAAGTTTCATGTTTTTCAGCTTTGTGTGCTTATAGAATATATTAATTTTCACTTAAATACAAACGTTGATATATCAAATTAAGGTAATTTAATGTAGAAGTTAATAATAAAAACAGTATTACAATATCTGTAACACAAAAAAAGTTATGCTCATTTTAGTAGAACAAACAAACACAAATCGTTTTGAATAAGGACGTGTTTTGTAATAAAACCGTACTAGCCAATCATAAACACTGTTCTGAGGACCAATCAAATGTCTGTAACTATAGTTTAGGTTATTTGGATGGTAAAAGAGTTATTGTTGTGGAAATATTTTGCGGAATGATGCATACTAGTACAATTAAATAGAGTATTGCTGTTTTTGAATATTTAAAGTCCTTTTTTTAATTAAATTAATTTTAAACAATGTAATCAACAAGAAGAACTAATTGGACATCTAAAAAAAGAAGCCGAATTGTCATATTGAGAGAAAATGGCCTCTCTCATGCTGAAATTGCAAGACAAGTTGGTGGTTCAGTGACTTGTTCTGGTGTACGAAAGTTCTGTTTACGTTATGAAAAAACGAAATCAGTGGAAAATAAGGCCAAATCAGGCCGAAAAAATGCACAAGTGCTACTGCCGATAGAAAAATTAAACGGCTATGCCTTCAAGATAGAAAAATTTCATCAGATGCCATTAGATGTGAAATGAATGCAGCGGGTATTGCAGTAAGTTCAAGAACAATAAGAAGAAGGTTATCAGGATTTGGACTACAAGATAGAATTCCAAAGAAAAAAAACATTTAAATCAAAAGTAACGCGAAAAACGAGTTAAGTGGGCAAAAGAACACATTAAATGGTCAGAAAATCAATGGAAGCAAGTAATCTGGAGCGATGAGAGTAAAATATCGCTCTTTGGTAGTGATGGTAGAAAATACGTGAGACGTAGAGTAGGATAAGCACTTCATCCTGATTGCATTGAAGCAACTACAAAAAACCCAACAAATGTCATGATTTGGGCATGTATGTCTGCAGATAGTGTGGGCCGAATTCAAGTGATTGATGGCATCCTGAATGCCAAAAAATACATCGAAACTGTCCTGGAACCAAATTTGATACCTTCCATCAGGGATCTCTTCCCCAACAACGCACCATTTATTTTTCAGCAGGATTCAGCTCCATGCCACACAGCAAAAGTATGCAAAGCATGGTTTCAAAATAAAGGCATAGATATATTACCATGGCCAGGAAACAGCCCTGATCTCAATCCAATTGAAAATTTGTGGCGACGTTTGAAAATTCTTGTACGAAAAAAACGTTCATCCAATAAAAGACAACTTATTGAAGCTATAATTGATTTTTGGCACCATGTGATTACGAAAGATGAACTCCAAACACTCGTTCACTCGATGAAAAGACGCTGTGAAGCTGTCTTAAAAAATAAGGGTTATTCTACTAATTATTGATTGTGTAAGTATCACTTTAAAAAAATGCAAATCTAAGATAAATCTTACTATTAGTTGCATAACTTTTTTTGTAATACAGATATTGTAATATTGTTTTTATTATTAAATTTTACATTAAAGTACCTTCAATTTGATATATAAACGTTTGTATTTAAGTGAAAATTAATATATTCTACAAGCACACAAAGTTGAAAAACATGAAACTTTCAAAAAATGTCCACACTTTTTGCCACCACTGTAACTTGGCCACACAGGGATTTTATATATAGCAATTTATTTTTTAATTCTAAAGTCAATTTTTAAAATATGAGTCAATTATTTTTCAATGCCACTGAAAAGTGGTATGGATATATGTATACACAAAAAAAATCCTTAAGAGTTCAAACAGCAAAGGGAGTTTTATCTGAGCAATAAAGAAAATATATTAAATGTTAATCTAACAAAAACAGAACTGTGAAAAAAAGGGTCAAAGTCCGTAAAAAAAAAGAAGTGATATGTAAGTGGATGCCAAGTTCAAATAAAATTCACCCAAACCTAATTACTGAAGTCTTATAGCATTGTTTAAATTGTTTAAAAATAAAAATTATTGATAGCATATTAATAATAAATCTAGAACTTGGCAAGTTTTTACCTAGGAGTCATTTATCTTTATTAATGGCATTATTATATCAAAACTTGTTATTTCATGTTTGGAGGCCTTGATTTGAGTGTATTGAGGATCCTGAAAGAGGTGGAGTCTCTAGAGTGATGACCAAGGACAAGCTTGAGGTTTCCGGGAGTGGGGGTCCCTAGAGTGATAATCAAAGACGAGCGGAGGTGTATCTGTGTGTTTATTTGCTTATCAAATCTTTAACACGAGTCATTTGTTTATAATAATAATATTATTAAAAAATATAATGACAGTGTTATTAATATTATCGTCATCATTTTATTAAAACATGAAAATGATAGGCATAATACTTATCAAAAACTTGCCAAGTTCTAGATTTATTATTAATATGCTATCAATAATTTTTATTTTTAAATAATGTAAACAATGCTATAATACTTCAGTAGGTACGTTTGAGTGAATTTTATTGAACTTGGCATCCACTTACATATCACTTCTTTTCTTGATTTTATTTTTATTTTTTTATTTTACAGAACTTGGTTCCCATTTTTCACAGTTATTTTTTTGTTAGATATCATTACTTTTTGTACAGTTACAATATACTTAAACACTTTACTTAATAGTTTTTAATTTGTTTACAAGTGACTATTTTATTCACCTGGCAACATTCAGTTTAATTTAAATTTCTTACAACAAAATATTTGGCTGTCAATTTGCGGCAGAAATCTGTATTTTAATACTGCTGTATTTAATGTTTGTTTTGAAACGAAATGTTTTGATTCGAAATTTTTATTATTTCTGAAATAACAATAATCATATTGACATAATTTTATGTTTTACCATTACAGACTCATTAACATATAAATCAACAGTACGATTCATATTTACAAATAAAATGACGAAGCTATCCAAATAATATCAGACAAATAGTATAAAATTTAAACACGCACTGACAGGAAAATCCGGCTGACTTTTAGCCCTTACTAATGTAGGTTTTTTGTCTGGTCACTGCCTAGACCCATGGTAGCCACACATCCATGATCAATATTTATTTGAATCATAGGAATGACTCTCTTTCGTTTACATTTTTAATTCTGGGATTAGACGAATTTCAACTGCGGATGTCTCGAAATATATGCGTATTTCGATATATGTATTCTCTCAAGATGTTTTTGTTTTTCCACAATGTGTCTGAAAAGGTAAATTTTATACACCATTACTCAAAAAAATAATTCTCTGAAATTAGCCAAAAAAGGCTGATAATCAGATGATTTTTCTGCAAGGTCAGCCCGGATTCAACATTTGCGCTTTTTTTGGCAAATTAAAATTTCGCCTAATAGACGTAACGTTAAAGTAAAAATGGACACCCCCCAAGTGGGTAATTAATCAATTTTCAGATTTGTTTTCGATTCCTTATAGTGTAAACGAACTCCGTACCAAATTTGAAGTTTGTAGGTGCAGCAGATATATCAGATCTTTTTGATGAGTGAGTGAGTCAGTCATAAAATTATTGATTATCAGACATTTTCAAATAACATTATCTCGGAAACTAATGAAGCGTTATTTATAAAATTTTGGATTCTGGATAACTAAGGGGGCCTTACTACATATCTAAAATTACAAGTACGTAGGTCAAGTAGATTTTTAGTAGTAGAGTGTCGAAATTTGGCGAAAACAGCTCGAAATGGTTTGTGTAATATAACACATTTATATGTCAGACGAACGTGGCTGACACACTACCGTGTGTCTAGATAATAATTGAAGACGTCAAAAGAGCAATAAATTAAAAATTTTAAACTATTGTAACTCATTGGATGCCAAAGTCTAATTTCAAATGTATTATACAAAATACATTGAGAACATTAAAAATATCTCGTTTCAGTATCTAGATGTGAGTCACAGTAAATAAGGTTCCATTATTAGATAATAGTGAAATCGAAAGACTAATGCTGCGATCATTATAAACAAACTTTTGGAATATATTGCAGGAAATAATAAAATAGTGTATCCAGATTACTCACAATAAATAATTTCAAAATTAAAATATAAGAAGACTGAAAGTAAATGCCCTAAAAACATGTATATTTAAAATTTGAAAATGATTGGCTGAAACTCAAGTCTGAGATAGAAAGACTGCTATTGAAAAATTAGTGAACTTCAATAATATATTGAATAAATAAAAATATTATACAGGCATAGAAAGAGAACGTGAAATTATGTAGATCTTATGAAACATATATGATTCAAGTCATCAAGTATATTAAAATACAAACGGATAAAGTTAAATTTTGAAAAACAAAATGAAAATAATAACAAAATAAAACCTAGATAAAAAACAGGGGTCTTCTTTAAAAAAAAAAATCTGCTTGCATAAAGTTTTCTTGCTACTTTGACACATATTATTTAAAAATAATAAGTCCCGTACGAAAATACTGAGAGATAAAGTAAACTAGATAAAAAACAGATAGATAAGAAAATCATCCTTTGTTATTGTTATAATTTAAGACTAAATATACTAAATACTTAATCTAGCCAAGATTCGAAAGCTAGTCGGTGATACACGTGCAATGTGCGTACACTCCTTGGAATTTCCAAGGAGTCTGTCAACGCTATTTAAATTAAGAAATTTTCTCTTTAAAATTTAAATTACAGAATTCACAAACATCTCATTTATTTACAGAATTTGTAATATTTTTCTGCATTTAAATAATAAGAAAAAAATTATTGAAAACTTATCGAAATTCATATCTTTCAAATATATAAAAGAAATTACATAACGTTATTAAAACAAGGAGTAAACATAAAGATAAAAACTCATCCATAGTCTTTAAAACATTTGTGAAATCTGTGTATCCATATTGAAAAGAAATATCAAATTACAACAGTAAATGCTAACGCATCCGCGTGTTCTGGCGGCGGCTAAATATCATGTATATCTCATCTCATTTCGGATGGGGTGAAAACCGACCTTCTTCTGTGGACGGTAGTGCTCACTGAGCTCCACAATAGAACGGAGAGCTAACTCCCTACTCTGTTACATTGAATCTGGCAGTCCGCCCATGGATACAATGCGATAGAATTTCAGAGGAAAAAAATATGGCAAAACACAAATTTCCTTTTATAGAGTTGTATGGAATAGATATTTTCAAATTCGATTTCCTTTTATAAAATAAGACGAAGATGCTACAGTTTTCCCTGAATTATATTTTTTACTTAAACAACTACAAATTTTATTTAATTTCACCACATAAAAAATATATATATCATTTATAAAATAAAATCTCACATAAGCTTAACAAGAAACAGGAAATATTTGATAAATATTGCTCATAAAAATATAAAAAGTGTGATTAAAAGGATTATAACCTGGCAGGTAGAAAATCCCACCAAAATGACCTGTCTTTTTCAAAATATTTTTTTCTGGGTATAAATATTATTCTGTCTAAATGCTATTTAAACGTAGTGGGATACCTTAGACATTCCAACACTGACACAAATTTTCAAGAAATTCCATTTTATGACCCTACAAGTCATTACAAAGTAAACTGCAGGAAAAACGTATAAAGATAATTCTGTTAATTCGTAAAATCGTGATAGAATTTTACTGAAAAATTTCGCTTTTTCGATTTCAACCTCTGTTCTCAAATAATAATTATATCTTAAAATAAAAGATAATGTTCTGCAGGGAAAATGTCAAAATATGTAAAATAAAATATTTCAACTTCCTATGAATTGTCTGATATTATCTTGGATCAATAATTTTTCAACGTGAAACTTTTTACGGTATACGGATGACATTTTGAAGTATTTTTCATTTTCCGACGCTATTAAAAAAACTCTTTACAAAAATGAGAAAAAGAACCTACACGTTTTATTTTTAAGTACAATAGTATAAAAAACGAATGTATTATACATACTCAAATATAAGTAATCATAAGTATTTAAAAATAACCATATCAATAAATTTACTCTTGTGTTACTCCATTTTACATATGATAAATTTCAAGAGAATGTTCAATAAATGTACAAGTATGATTAGCAAATATATCACCAAAAAGTTTCAAGAATAAAAATTATTCAATTTAAATTTCATGAAGTATATTTTGTGGCGGGTTCATCAAATTTTCGAGTGCGTACGTAGAACACCATCATATAGACAATGCCTAAGAGCTGATTTTTGACGTCACGGCAGATCGACCGCTCAACACCAGTCATAATCCGATTACATCTAACCACTCCTTAAATTTTCGTTGTTGTTTATTATTGATCTAACATTTTAAAAAACAAGTTGTTTATTATTTTAATAAGGAACTTGTTTGTTACTTTAATGTAAAATATGAACTATCTATTATAAACTGATTTAAAACAAAACAAACACTGAAACATAATCCAAGACATTTGTCTTAATATTAGATTGATATATATATTTGAAATGTAAATAATACATAATTAATACCAGGAAAATACCATGGTAAGAAAAGTGCAAGCTTTTGTGTTTGAAGCATACACTGAGAAAAATGACACCTTCAAATCTGAGTAAATCGATGTTTTCAATTTTTTATGAAACATTTTTATTTCAATTATGACGACGTCCCAATGCTTTCAATTCTCAAATATCAGAAATACTCAGAATATTGAAACATGGACATACTCAAAACTAAGCACATAAAGGTCAGTTCATACTCATTTTTGAAATATGGACATACTCAAAAATGATTAGGGTCAATTCCTACTCATGTTTGAAACATGGACATACTAAAAAATGATTAGGGTCAGTTCATACTCATTTTTGAAACATGAACATATTCAAATATGAGCGCATAATGTTTTATTCTTGAGTGTGCGCATGCTTTTAGAAATGGGTATATACATTTTTCAAACTTGAGTAATTTTAATTCGGAGCCATTTTGTCTATGCGATATACTCAGATTTGAGTATTTTTTACTCAGTTTTGAAAATGTCGTTTTTAGAGTGTAAAAACTAAACTTTTCTCGGTATACAAGGTTCGCACAGTTCTACCACCAATTTATAACAGTTTTTTTCGCCTTATTTAACTGTAGAAAAGTGCTGCAAATTCTCTGAATAAACGAGTTGGTTATGCATTCTGTGTTTAAAAAAAATAGAAAGTTTCTTAACGTTAATAGTGGAACCAGACTCTTTGGAAAATCCAAGGAGTGTGCAAACCATGGTATAAAATTTGTTATTGTTATTACAAAAATTTAAGAAAATTATTTTTATCACTACCACATAAAAATTCCTGTTTATTTGTTAAATATTAATCTTTTCATCTGAATATCCTGAAGAAATATTACAGCTATTTTAAACTTTTTAACGTATTTCCTCTCACCATGTTTAAAAAAAAAGTTACGATTAATCATACATACTCAATTTAATCATTTATTGTCATTCTTTAACTTTCTTTTTTTCTTAAGAAAAACTCAAAAACAAAAGTGTAAATTTAAAACTCATTAATCAGCAATAAAAGCAATCCCAAGATTGATTGGTTGGAAAAAAATCCTTCTTATGAATAGCAGCGATCCATTTTTTTTCAATTCTACATTTTTTGGAAAGCCAAAATAAAGGTAATTTAGGGTCTGTTTTATAATTACTCTTACAAAAGAGTACAGTACATTTGTGTACCATTTTAAAAACTCGTAAACATAAGTAAAACAACACACGATCAATTTACAAACTAATGTTGTATAACAGTGCGAATGCATGTACACATTCAAAAGTGGGAACATCCACAACTACTAGTACGAAATCCATTCGAGCATTGCCGATCCGGAGGCATTATACAGGGTGTTCAAAAATTCGACCGACAAATTAAGAGGGGTGATAGAAGGTATCAAGAGGATGAAAACTTACCAACATGGAATAGCAAACCAAGTTTAGTGGGAGAAAATTGCAAAAATATTTATGAAGGGTGTGACGTCGAATGGAACAAATATGGCCAATAATAAAAAGAAAAACATTTATTTGACGTAAAGCATGATTACAATGATTACAGTTCAATGTCAGAAAGCAGACGACGAGACATTTTTATAAGAATATGTTTTAACGCGTGCGGCCATCTTCGTCCATCGGTGTCGGCTGCGCCATGAACTTCGTGGCCTCAATTACGAACAATTTACACACAGAGAAAAAAAAAACGGTTTATTCTCTGGTTGTTTCCAATTTACTCGGTTTATTTCCGTGTTTATTGCCAAAAGATCTGGTTTATTTCCCAAAAAAAAAAACAAGTTTATTACCAAAAAACCCGGTTTATTCCCAGGTTTAAACCGGGTTTTTGCTAGCCTTTGCAACTCTAAATTTACATACGAACTGTTCCATAAGTTTCCAACCTCTTGATGTCTTCTATCATCCCTCTTAATTTGTCGGTCGAATTTTGGAACACTCTGTATATAGGATGGGGTTGCTATGTTTGCCTCGATTTGTTTCATTTCTTGTAGTGTAGTTATTTAAGGCGCATTCGTAAATTAAGTTATATAAATGTGAAGTAGGGGAAAGTCGTACACAGTGAGACAGAGTACAAAGTGAAGCACATACATTACTAAAATAAATTTTGCGTTTGTACCTCTATCTAGATTTTAGACTCTTTAGTGATGCTTTGTTTGGAGTGTTGCCGACCACATTTTCAGTGTGTATGTCGTTTTGCTTGAAAGTTATGAAAAGAAAGTTCTTTATAGGACCTGAAAGCAAAGTTGGGCAAATTCACAATCTGATTAATCTGTAATCTAAATACAATTTAATGGCACGTAAGAGATTATAATTTCAATTACCTGTAATTATAATGAGGAATTTAAAAATACATTAGCATTGCAATCGTAATCAAAACCGTTATCATTATCATTATATAATTTTAATTGTAATTAAGAACTTATAGTTACAATTACGTGTAATTTTAACGAAATTTTTAAAAATAAGATGGGATTATAATTGTATTGTTGAAAGTTTTAATTTTCATTATTATGATGCTGTAATGATAACTAACAAATTTGAGCTACAATTACGTGAAATGGAAACAGTTAAATTTTAAATTATATTTTATTATAACTGTACTTGAGCAAGTTACAATTATCATTATATTCTTGTTATGTGAATTAAGAAATTTGAGTTATAATCACATCATAGTGATGATGATATTTGATTACCTCCAATTTAATTACTATTTTAATGATAACAGAGAATTTTCAATAAATATTTTACATGAAACAACTGTAAATTGATTAAGCACTTATGGTTGAAAGTTGAAAAGAAAAAGTAAAGCTTTATATATAAAATCACAATTCATCGAATTTCAGTTTATGTTTTTATGCATTCTTTGGATGGAAAAATAATTTTTAATATGTATGGGTAATATTTGAATATATATGTTTTATTTTCTAATATTCTCTAATTAATTAAAATACTTTAAAGAAGAGTCATGCATCGAGTAAGGCATTCATTTTCAACGCCGGGCACATGGATTTATTTTTAGCGCATTTCTGAGTTTGATCTTTTTGCAATTGATAATATTTTCCTCAAATTAATTCAGTATGTTTGGTTGAACAAAAATTTGTTTTGTTTAAAATCCAAATTTATCGAAATTTAGTTTGTATTTTTATGCAATATTTTGATGAAAAATAAATTTTTATATGTTTGGATATTACTTGAATACTACTTGAATATTTAGTTTTAATTTAATATTATTTTGTAATTAATTTTGTAATTCTAATAATGTAATTCTGTAATAACTAATTTTGTAATTCTGCATTGGATCGGTTAACCTGATTTTACAACATAATCGAATGGGAGGGGTGGGGGACTCTTCGGATCTGCTATTTTCTGCTTTTTTGTTACTTTCTGATCTTTAAAAAATAGATATATTTTATTACTAGTCTTAGAGGGTGCCAATGGTCGCGAACAAATCCAGAATTTCAGCAATTGCATGCTCCGAAACTCACACTTTTAATCCTTCCCCATCCACCATATGAATGTCAGCATTTATGTTAAAGAAAGTTTATTATAACCTAGAACCTAAAAAGAAATAAAATTGCACCGTTTTTCCGATACATTATTCTTTTTTATTTAAAATTAAAAAAAAATACTTCTCTTCTCATCACGGTAAATTAATCACTGAATCCATCAAATTTGCTTCTGTTTTACCCCAATAACTTTTTAATACTGTGTCAGTAAAAAAAAAGTTTACGTTGTTAGCACTGGGGTGTCATTTAAGGCTTTTCTCAAATCCGAAGGAGATACTTTCTGACAATTTTGAATTCATTTTTGTTATTAAACGGATGATAATGGCAGGTGTTATTTTTCAGAATTTCTTTCATCGAAATGAGTTTTTCCATTTTTTTGGTAAAGGCAGAAGATCTTTCAAAAAATACTATCAAAGTCCGTGTTTTGAACCTTATTACTGAGGCAGCAGAGCGAGAAAGGGGCCTTCATGTTACACGAATTGCTTATAACTCAATAACTAATTTATGTATAAAAAAATAGAAAAATCATTTCTATTACAAATCGCTTAAATAGTCAGGCTCAATTTTATGTCTTTGCGTTTAAAAATGTGTCAGAAAATATGAGATTCACCTTAAGTGGGCTAAGGGAGAACCGGCCTCCCCCCCCCCATTTCTACATTTAGTAGTAGTTTAAATCTCATATATTTATTTTTATCTGGGTAACCCCGCTCTCTCCCCCTCTAAAAATGATCATTTTGTAAAATTATGAAGCATACATGATAATGGGCAAGTTAAAACCATATATATTATTCAAGTCCGTATATATTATTTAAGTCTGAATTGAAACATTAAAAAAAATGTTTTCAGAAAACAAGAAATTTCATAAAAAAACTAGATAATTAGTAAATACATAATTTCATTTAAAAAATCCTATTATGTTTTAGTTAAATTCGTAAAAACGTAACTGAATTATCTTACAATGAATTACATGTGATGTGAATTACAATGAATTACACATTGAATCTCCATTCCAATTTTAAAAATGTAATTAGAATTAGCTTGTAATTAAGTGCAGATTAATTTAAATAATTTAATTTTAATTAACTTGTATTACATTACACGTTAACCAAATTATATTGAGAATAAACGTTATTGGCATTAACTTGTAATGTATTATAAATTATTCTAAATAATATTTTAAAAGATGTAATTTGAATTGACCTTACATTACAGGTTCAGGTTAACTGGATTATACAATTAAAAACATAAATGGAATTACCTTGTAATCTATTACAAATTTATATTTTTAAACATTAAATGAGAATTGATTTGTAAGCCATTACACGATAATCAGATTATACATTCCAAAAGCATAATAGAAATTACTTTTACTTTATAATCAATTGCATTGTGAGGAGATTATAATGTATTTTAATCTGCTATTTCATTACTTTGTAAACATAATCTGCACATCAATGCCTGAAAGTTATTCATTTAACTCTGTTACATATTATTTATCGTGAGTCAATTTGCATGTAGTATTCCCTTAAAATATCACACATATGCTGCACTATTTCTCCACTTAATACCAATGATTTAATTACAACAAAGCAGAAGGAAGTGATACCTAACTATTATTTTCTCCTACAAATGGATGTGGTGTACAATGATACATGGAACGCAGTGAAACAATCTCTTACTGTGTACTAATAAAATTATATTTATTCCATTATTAATAATATGCATTGTATGTTTCTTTAATATGCTTTTAAGTCTTTCAGACATGGGCGCTCATAAATGAGGGACACTTTTCTCACCATACCACTACATAGCAGCCACAAAATGTCTCGCTATTTGTCAGTTCTTAGACCCTTTAAAATATTCTACATTGATACATGGATGCTCAGAAATCCCGGCACGAATATTTCATATACCAGATTGCTGAATATGTCAGTGAAGCACATAAAATGTCAGCACTGTCTCCCTATGTAGGTGTGGTATAGAATGCGACGAATTCTAATATTACTTTAAATGTTTTTCTCCCTTGTTTCTATAAATTCGGTATGCAAGGCATATTTATATATGCAGTGACTAAAATTTGTTCAGTCGATTATACGTAACATTTAATTAATGTTTTTTAAAATATGTGTCTCACTGTGTACGACTCTATTTTATACATATAAAACAAAAAAAAAGTTATATTTTGGTATTACTTCAACTTATATCCAGACTCTGGACTCTCCGACTCTCGTAACTCTCTGACTGTCCTGACTCTCCGACTTACATCTCAACTTCCAGTATTTAAGTCTCAAACATGCATACTCATTTTTAGAAAAATTGTAGCCATCTCGTAGCTATTTTCTTAACAATGAACTTTTCAACAAGTGATGCTAGTTTTATTCATTTTAATATCGGCATAATAAAGAAATTACATATTTCAGCATTAACTATGCTGAAATGTAGATATGGATACAATGCCCTGTAATTAAGATTTTCTTACGTCAAAGACACGGGATGTGAACATAATAGTATTTTATTTCAAATCGTTCGCAACCATTTATTAATTTTGAATCCATCGATTTCTGTCTTAGGCGTTAATATTTTCCATTTTTAGAAGCTGAATCAAAGGACATGCTCTTTTTGTTATGCGAGCATTTGAACCAATAATGATATTTTTATTTATTTATAGGATACAACCGCAGGAAATTCATTAATATATCATATTCTGTCAGATGCATTCACGCATAAAATTCTTGATAATTCTAGTCATAAAACCCATGCCCAGAAAACGTGATATACTTTATGCAGTTAAAATTCTTTTTATCTCTTTCATGTGTACTTTTTTATGCTAATGGATAATATAAATATTTTATCAACTTCGACGTAAAAGTGTTTGTATAATGAAATAACGTCATTTGTCTTATGCTGATATCAAATTTAACCTTTCTATTTATATATCTGAATAATATTTGTCTTGTGTTTATAAATTTATGAGCAACTAAGTATTCAAATTTGGTTAATGAATAGAAAACTTCACATTTTCAGGAAGTTTCAAAGGCCTTTACGGTTTTGTGTTTCTTATAGAATGCTGTATAAAATGTTTAACATAAATAAATCGTAAAATATTCTGTAGGCGTTCACAAAGCAGAACTTTTGTCACGTAATATTTTTATTAAAAATATAATGAAATTTTAATCTGAATAAAACTTCAAGAGAATAATTTATTCAATATTTAAATTACATAAAACTATCAAATTATTAAGACGACAGTTCACCTTTGACGTGTTAAAAAATCGATTTTTCAAATTTTATATAAAGTAAAAGTTTTAAATTTCTGAATTATTTGATGCAAAATTTATATTACTGACGTTTCTTGTTCAAAAAATATTTACCAAAGAAATAACGTATTCACATGAGTTATTTCTTTAATTTTAACGATTTAAACGCTTACACCTAGAAATAAAAATTTATGGTGCTGTACTTAGAATAGTTTCACAACCAGCTAATGAAAATAAAAATAATAATTATAATAATAAATATAGTTGTAATACTATACGAGAGGCAGTCAAAAAGTTCCCGGAATTTCGTGGTAACTCTTTATTATCACAATATATGTACACATTTACTTAATAGCCTTCAAAATATGCTCTGTCAGAGCACACACACTTGCTACATCGCTCCTGTTATTGTTGGAAACAACGATAAAAGTCCTGTTTTGGTATATTCTCAAGTTCAGCCGTCACGTTGGTTTTAATGTCTTCTACAGTGTCAAAACGGTTAACTTTGAGGCCCATTTTGATTTTGGGGAAGAGCCAGAAATCCGATGGTATTAAATCCGGTGAATAGGGAAGCGGTGGAGGAGTGGAAAGTTCTTTTCTGCGAGCCATGTCTGCACAACAATCGACATGTGGGAGGGAGCATTGTCGTGATACGAAGCTCACCCTCCTTGCCATTTGGCGGGATGTTTTCTTTGGATTACCTCCCTCAGTCTTTTCAAAACTTGCACGTAAAAAGGGTCGTTAACAATTTGTCCAGCTGGTACAAATTCATGGTGCACCACACCTTAGTTATCAAAAAACGCAATGAGCATCACTTTTGTTTTGGATTTGACATGACGTGATTTCGTTATCCGAGAAAAGGACGTTGTGTGTAAATATATAAATTAATTGTATTGTGGTATTAAAGAGTTACAACGAAATGCCATAAATATTTTGACTGCCCCTTGTAATAACATATGTAATAACATATATAACACATATATATATATTGTATAATAATTACATAAAACTTCTATATATTTTTTCATGCGATGTAGATGCATGTTAACTGTTGGGCCTACTTTTTCGATGCACTGTTAATGTAGATTCATTCTTCAAAATATTAAACAATTATATAAAAAATATTTCCTTCATCAATACGTTGTAATAAATACTTTTAAAATGAAATTTTGAAATATCATCGATGGGTAATAGAATAGTATATTAGTCCAGAAATTATTTTCGTGGCGATTTATATAATCTACGTTTCAACAACGTCATTACTAATAATCATGTCTGTGGGTAAACTTTCTGAATAGAAAAAAAATAGCCAGAAAAACATAAAAAATTAAAGTAACCCATACTTTTCATTTCTAAAGAATTTCTATAGCTAAAGTAATCGGAAGAAAATAAACTAAAATTAGTAATAATTGTTTTAAAACTATTTTGATTATCATTATTTATTAAATAGTTACAGTCCTGGAGATAAATGTGATCACCTCTACTAATTCTCTTACGGAAGATCGTATAAAAATGTACAAATACGAATCTACTCGGAATAATGCATATACTATTAAATTCCGTTCATACATTTTGCTTCGGTTGTCGTCTACATACGAAACATTGTACCAAATTTCATTTTTCAAATGATAACACCCACTTTTGACACTTTATTTGAGTTCCTAAAAGCAGAGCATCCAGATATCTAGTTATGCACTCTTCTTGAATCTGCATTACTCGTTTAACCTCATTAATTTGAAAAATAAAATTAAGATGCTAAAGGGAAAAGTACTACGAGCATTCAATTAATAACCCGAAAAAATACAAAAATTCTAAAGATAAAATAAACTAACCGTATATAAAACAAAGTATCACACATGTTTTCCTGTTACACAAGATTTTCTTCTCTTTCGATGGTTACAGGAGACTTTATATTTAAACCATCGAAAAGTTCTGGTGCGATTACACAAATTTAACAAACAGAAAAAATACAATAATAAAAAAGGAAGATTAGCAGTGGAACGTTTAACCAATTATATGCCTGTAACTTCAACTCAATTATAGGGAAAATAAGAGTGAGGAAATTCTTTCCCAGTATCTTTCTTTCCTAGTTTTCTTAATGGTAAACTAATTCTAAACTCAGTCCTAAATTGTCATATTAACTTAACATTGCTACTCAATGTATTATAGCAAAGTCACTTTACGGAGCAGAAATTCGCTTACTTACAATTTAAACTATTCGTAGAATCCATATGAGTCCAATACTACTTTTTTTTAAAGTAGAGAATCAAACACCTTACCAAAAGGCCCACAATTGTGAGCAGCACTGTGTTCTAAAAATTGTGATGAATTCCCTACAAAATACGTGTAGAATCAGCTCACAAACTTATAACAAGCGAAGCGATGTAAATTTAAGTCTCTTGCCTAAATCTCTGCTATAAATATATTCATAAGACAATCACAAGCTCCGATTTAATGTAATTTCGCAAAGTAACAGTGATAACGGAATTCCGGAAAGCCTTTCTTTGTGAAACATAAAGAAATACAAAATATGTTTCCCATTCACATACGAATATTACCAACGCAAGACAATACGATCTCATGCACAAAACTCTTTCGACCACAATAGCACCCTTATAAAGAGTAACTAGGCATACTGTTATAATGCTACGTCATAGCTGTATTTTCGACGACAACGCTGAGTTTGTTTTCATGTAAAAAATAATGTAAGATTAAATGTATAACTCTTTCATTTTTTGATTCATAATTTTTAATAAGAATTTTTCAATGATTTTCGTAATTAAAAATATGTTTTTGAATCAAATGAATGCCCAGATAATGTTTTGTGTTCATTAATTCTATCGAATTAAAGAGAAACATTTCAATTGGAGGATTTTTTGGAAATATATATGTTAAAGTTTATACGCGGATTTAACATTAGCATCTCCATAACTCCTTAACATATGAAGATTTAAGAAAAAATGCAATAAGCTATATACTTTTCTGGGCTGATTTGATCCAGAAAACTCGAGCATTTTGTCAAAAGTGGGTGTTACCATTTGAAAAAAATGAAAGTTAATATAGCATAGCTGCCAATTTTTTCACTTTTGTCTTACCACTAAAATTTAATAGTAAATTCTGCCTCATTTAATCTAAGAAATCTGCAATTAAATAAGGCAAAATTTTCTATTACATTTTATTGGTAGCACAAAAGCGTAAATGTTGGAAGCTATCGGTATAATACTTAATTTGTAGATGACCTCTGAATTATGATTTATGTATAACATCAATTAGTAGGTATTATTCCAGTCGATTGGTACATAAAGCATTTTTATACGAGAATTCACAGCAGAATTTGTAGGGGAGGATTAATTTCTTTTGGAGAGCTGTACAATCGTAAAAAAGGGTCAACACCCCATTACTAACTCTGTCTGAAATCATCGTATACGAGTGTGACTGCTACCAATCAATTATTAATAACTTCTAATAATTAATGTTATACTTAAATTTTGCTTAAGTGTTTTTACATAGTAAAACTGTACAAAACTTTAAAATCTTCAACACTAATACCTAATTCTTACATCTTATTAGGATTTTCCGGTACATTATACCTTAGGATACCAAACGGGAAGTCGTTCGGTTAAGTAGTTTATGAATTATGCTGGCGGAAGTATGGAACTTCTAATGTTAAATTCATTTTTAACCCTTTGACTACGGATCGGGACATATACCATCCCAGTGTTTTTTTTTTAAGGGTTTCATTCATCTCACGAAACCCTATTACTCCCAATTTGTTGTCTGTCCGTCACATAGCCGGTTCTCAGAAACTATATAACTTACAGACATAAAATTTTGTGTATATAGCTGAATAACTACTATGAAGCTCAAAATCATAAAATTTGAAAAAATCGTATTATTTTAATATATAGAGATAAAAAACCAAAAATCTAACAGCCTTTTCCTATTAAATTTAAACATTTTTCGTTATAGCAGTTGCCAACAATTAAAAATCCACAATAACATTTTTTCTACAATAATTAGTTTTCTATTGAAAGATTTCCACGTGAAAAATGAAAATGAAATAAAAAGTTTCACCAATTGAAAAAAAGATTAATATGACGTCATATTGGTAATAAAAATGAAATTATCAAACATTTCTCAATAGTACAAGGAGTATGAGTATGTGCAACTACAGAAAGCAGCTTAATACGACATCATTAGAGAATTAAAAAGAAAATTAATCCGACGCAATAATTTGAAGGTCTCTATACAACATGTTTAATTTTGAAATTGGTTTTTTTTAAATATCGCATTCAGTCCACCTGACAGATATTATTATGACAGAGTATAATAGCGGTTCAGATTTTCGAAAAAAAGAGTAAAAATAGACCGGTTAGTTTATACTTCATAAAAAACAAACATTTTTTTTTGAAAATGAAATTTATTTGGATTTATTAAAGAAAGGATAAAGTGTTTTGAAAGGAATATTAAACGAAACCTTTGTGCGGTCTTCGATCACACTTACCCACTTGTTATTCTATTCGTACCACTTTTTGAAAGAAACAATCAATGCCATACACTTATGGTACGATGTTTTGAAGAGAAATCTACCACAAAGAAAAGTTTTTGTAAATGTTTAAAGGGTTGAATATAAAAATATTTGCCGTTCCTGCCGAATAATTAAAGGGTTAAACTTTGAAAAACATATTGTGATGCTGGTGGGTTTTTAAGCATAACTCAAATACTACTTTCAGAATGAGTTGTAAATTTGGATTCGCATGTTCGAATTATTCACATTTGAAAATTCTAGAAACTAATTTCTGTTAAAAAAGTCATAGGTTACAATTCACCTTTTATCGAAAATTAATTTAGAAACTATATAATTTTTATGAAATTAAATTAGAAAAAAAAATATGAATTGTAACCTATTAATTTTTTAACAAAAATCTATATCTAGAAACTTCAAATATGCGAATCCAAAATTACAACTCATTTCGCTAACTAGTTTTTGAGTTATGCGTAAAAAACTACTCACAATGTAATCCATTTTGAATGATTAAAACTGAATTTAACATGAGGAGTTCCAAAGGTTTAATCCACGTAATTCCTGAACTTCTTGACCGTTATTTTCCTTTGGTATCTTCAGGTAAAACATAACGGAGAATTCAAATTTTGTATCAAAATTAGGTGTTAATATTGATAATTTTACAGTTTGTTGAAATTTCTACATGTAGGTGAAACCCTAAGCAAATTTTAAATGTATCAATTATTAGTAGACATTATTACTTATCGATTGCTACAGTTCACATTTTTATCAAATTATTTGCGACAGTGATCAATGTGTGTTCTCTTTTTTTTTGTGACGATTGTAAATTAATTCACGATGAACAGTCAGTCGCAAAATTATCTTTGATTCAATCAAGTTATATCGCAGAAGTCTGACTTTAAAATATTTTTAAAAAGTATAAATATATAAAGAAAAAAATCCAAGTAACATAAATTTAATCTTCCGTTTAAACTCAGGATTTCGTCGATCGACTTCCTCTTAATTATTAAATATTCTCCAATATTCCATTCACATATTCGCCCACATTCTATAAAATATAGGTGTCATGCAACTATTCGATATTTTTCTCTTTTGAATTATTTTAAAAACATTTGCATAACAATCGGGAAAGCCTGTCTCATTTATTAAATTCAGTTTGATATATGTGTGTATATAATATTGAATATTCAATCGAAATATGTATAACGTAAAGATGGGAAGTTAAATTTCTTGAAGAAATTCTATAATTCAATTTCAACAGCGAAAATAATAAATCCACAAGCATGGAATAAAATTTAAGTAATCTGATTTTTGAGTTATGCTTCTTGCCTCGTCAATCGATTTTCTTTTGCCTATTACTTGTTGTGACATACTGATTCACACGCATTCTATATATCACAACTGTCATCTAATGTTCTATATTTTTCGTTAGAAGCTATTTTGACGCCTTTTACATGACTATCAGGTAAGAAATATTCTTTCACCTCAAGAAAAATACATATACAGGGGGATAATAAAAATTTCTCCCAATATATGAGCCCCTAGCTATCATACCGTTCACAGAAACTAGATGAAATTTTGTTTTGCCCTTATTGACTCCTTTAAATTATACCATACTGGGTCACCCATTTTCTCAGACATATACGGACGAATATTTAACATTTCCGGAAATTCTACATGTTTTGTTAATTTCCTACAAGAAAGTTTTTGTTATTTTTTTTTTAATTGGATAATAACAACCACGGGCTTCAAACTCTGACAAGCATTTCTCCGCGTCTACTTTCATTTTCCATTTTGGACAATTATACAGATTACCTAGTTTTATATATTCGTGCTGTGTTCAACTTTTTTAAAGCTTGATCAACGGACTTGACATTTTGATAAATTCCTAACATGAAATCTGTCGTCTGAAGTCTAAAGTACGAGTCTTTTCTTTACATTTCGACACATTATCTGACTCCTTAGATATCCTCCAAAAATTGATCGTCTACGCAACTTCTTTATATTTCTTATCTGTTAAATTTAATTTTCTTTCTTCAATTCATCAATCAAATAACACAAATATTCATATGCATCGGAGAGTCTTCCCCATTTATATTGATTAGCTACATCTTTTAGTTTATCGTATAGCTTTAAAGGCTCAATTACGGATCCAATTTCCTCAAGTGACTTTTTCACATGATTCCGAAACAGACATATGATATAAATTTCTGTGTTGATACATTTAGAAACATGATACTTATTTTTTAAATGATAATTTGGAAGGAGTAGACAATGAGTCAACATCTAAAAAACAGTTAAAAAAATAAGCATTTCCTAAACTTGCAACCTGCGCGATGCGCCCAATGAAAGTTATTGTTTTCCGACATTCTTGAGTTTTATCATTTTGTAAGTTATTTTTTAGAATGGGATTTCTCGATTAGCTTCGCTTTCATTTTTATTTACCGAATTTTTTATCTTTGTCTTGTTTTTCTGCTTTTTTATTTTACTTTGGTTACTAATAAAAAAATCATTTAAATTCTCATCAATTATCAAATTTCCGCACTACGTTTCTAATGTCTTAACCTTTATTTTCCCACATCTGAATTGACAGATAAATAGTTCTCCAATTTTCTTTCTACACTCTCAGACTTCAGGTTTACCTAATCTTTTCTGGTAACAACAGGTTACGATATGTTCCTCTCCTAGTCACTACTGGTTCTTGTTTGCCCATCAACAGAGGAAACTTCTCCGTTCTCGGTTTTGTTTCTGTCAAATCATCGGCCAAACTTCAGAATAAAGTGTTGAAATAAGCTCCCAAGTACCTTTAAATCTTCATCAGCCGTGGTTTCAAATACAGTATTTCTTTTGATAGGGGAACCACCACCCATATGCTTTTCCTCTCCCATCACAATGTGTGGCAGTAACTCTTTAATCTTAGCCTTTCGGGCTAATCTCTCCGTGTTTATTTTTTATTCATTTTACAGCCTTTTGCAACACAAACAATCGATTTCTCTGCAAATAATGATTCATCGGGACCATATTCTTAACTACCGCCGCATTTGTTACTATTTTGCCGAACTCTTCATTTTCAAAACAAATATCCTCTACAAGTAACCAATTTCACCGGCTTTTCAAAGGTTGTTTTATCTACATACCTTCATTTGTCAGGTCCGCTGGGTTATACAAATTAATTTTTACTAAGTCTACATCTCATCCCGAATCTCTAAGAATTGTTGTTTCGACTCCATTTATTCTCGATTTGTTAAGGAGAGAATGACGGACCTAGCTCTCCAAGCGCTATCAAGTTATATCATCTGACGGCTGTCAATTTTTTCTTTAACTCGGGACAATTACATTGTAAATGTGATGTAGCTTTGCATTTAAATCAAGCAAGTAATCTCCTCCGTTAAACTTTTTTATTCCTCTGCTTTTACTATCCGTCATTTTTATCTCTCTAATTAATCCTACCATTATTTTTTACTAAGATTTTGTGTTCTTTATCAGGTATCTATGTCACTCGCGTTTTCTCCAAGCATTCCCTATCTGAAAAATTCGGATTACCTGGCTTACATAAGGATTTCGTAGCGGCCTCACACTCGATAATTTAACTGCTAACATTTCAGTATGTATCCTTTTAGTCCATTAGTCAATAAAATGCTCTTTCATTGTAAAGGACGTTAATTTTTAAATATGATCGGAGATCATTAAATTTTTTAGCACATCAAAGTCCCTGACTCCGATCTTGTCCAGCCAATCCACTAAGTAACTCCTTAGCTCAAAAATTATATCTTTTCACAGCGCCCCCGTACGTGCCTGAAGTTGGACGAACTTTATCCCGGATATGCCTCTCGGCTTAGCTTAAAAGCGATTTAACAGTAGTTTCTTGACGCTTTCAAAGTCATTCATATTCTGTTCGGGCCCTTGAATTACAGTCTCGGCTGTGTCTACAAGTAACAGCTCTAGAAACTGCGTCACCCTTTCTTCTTCTGATACATGAATGATTTTTGCATTGGAACAATAGAGTTAAAAAAATAGAGTCATATCGGATTTAGGGGATCAAAATTCTACATATTCGGATTAAAAAAATTTTTCGTCCTTTTACTTTCACTTTGCACCAAAGTTGTGCTTACAGTTTATGCAGTCGGTTAATCTCAACTTTTCTAGTTCTAAATCTCGAATCTCTGCGGCTTCTGCCCTTTCAGCGTCTAACTTCACCCTTTCAGCTTCTAATCTAACCCATTCTTGTTCCTTTTTAGCCTCTACCTTAACCATTTCTTACTCTTTTTCAGCTTCCAATTTAACACTTTATTTCGCTTCATCCTTTTTACTTTTTCCTATTTTCGCTAATTATCACGATCTGATCTAAAGCTACTTTTATGTTATACTTAGGCGATTGTTCTATTTATTCTATTATGTCGATAACGCTATCACTGGATGTTACATCTACCCCAAATTCGTACGCAAGGGTTGTCAGATCCGTCTTACTATAATTTCCAAACTCCTTCATGTTAACAATTCCCTAACAATACAATAATACTACAAATAAATAATAACAATATTAAATGTAACATGAAAAATATATGCATTCCTGCACTCTCAATACACATTATAATATCAATTTTTCAAAACCTTTTTTCACCTATTAATAAGTATAATTTCGTACTACTATCAGTTTTTCTTGTACGATAATAAACATTAATTTCTGCTAGTCAGCATATAGTAACACAAAATTATTTCTCCTATTTGAATACACACGAATAATGCTAAGGTCACTTTAACTGTCAGTTGAATAATCACCTATTATTTTTTTCAAAATTACAATATCTAATAATTAATTTTTACATCTATAAAATCAAACTCAATTTCAATTTTCCCTTTACTTATAGATAAAGTTTTAGTTCTGAACTTTATTTATCTACATATAAATCATTCTAAAAATTTCTCTTAAATTAAGTCTTGCTCTTAATTTAAAATATTCTTCAAAATTAAAATTAAGTTTTTTGAATTTTAATATCACAATAATTGGAGTATATAATTTCTTTTAAATAAAGATGTGGAATCTACTGAATTTTCCTTTATTAAATTAAATTTTGTTTACACCATGTATCAATTAAAATTATTCATAATTACTAAAACTATTATTTTCCTATAACTAGATAATAATCAAGCTACCTAAAATTATCTTTACAAAAAATTATCTTTAAAAAGTCTTTACTTCTGGCCCTCCTTCAGTGTTGTTTGCTGTTTGGCCAGGAAGTTGGCACAGTTTTTCTCTACGAATCCAGGGAATTGGACAATGAACAGGGTCTACCGTCTTGCTTTTCTTATGCTGAACGGGATCTCTCTACGACCGTTGATTTCTTCTATCTCGGTACGGACGTTCGACGATTCTTTACTGAAGTTGCTGCTTCAACCCCAGGACATAGCATTTGACGATTACTTTGCAGTCACTGATTTCCACCTTGGTACGGGAGTTCGACGATTATTTTTGGCAGTTGCTGCTTCCACCTAGGAAAGTGGCATTCAATGATTTTTTCCTATTTTCAAGGTCTGGCCAGCTCTAAACTTTTACCTTTTCTTTTAATGCTATTGCTGCCGCCATTTAACTATATATGCTGTAACGTGTTGAGAAATTGGAAATTTCTGGTAACAGGAGTATAGCATTATATTTGTCACACGGACTTGAGTTTTGTTAAGATTTGTTTGTATATATTAATAATAAATTATTTTCCAAAATATACATTCCAACGCTGAGCGTTGACCTGCTGCTAATTTGGAAAAAGTGTTAATACTTGTCCAAAAAATAATAGTCAAAATCCTGTTAATAATAGTCAAAATGTTAATAATAGTCAAAATCCTGGGAGCTGGATGCTCGTGTATATGGCGTTGGCTTATCACCTCGGATAGTTGAATCTCTCCTCTCAAACAGGTCTTTGTCCCCTCTGTATAAAACACTAATTGTTGATACCTTTACAGAGTGAATGCTCTCCGTTCTCACTCAAGTCTAGACTGACTAGACCTCTCTCCTCCTTACTCTCCTGGTCAGGAGAGGGGCTGCCACAACCCTCTGGTTCCTGATGTTTTACTCTTTTTTTCCTTAGGCTACTGGAGTGATAATTCTCCACAGTTCCTTCTAAAATAGCGGGAAAGAAGACCAGAGATTTTCTCGCATATTTCTTCGCCTGGGGGAATCCAGGGAAATGTCATGGAAATAGCACTATGTATGTATGTATGTATGTGAGTGTCCATAAAAATGGTAAGTGGGAATTTAAATAGTCCATACACTAGTAATAAAAGAGCAAGAGACTTTTGAAAACCGCCACGTGTAGCAGTGGAGTCTGTTATCTTAGCTGCTTATTCGGCGTAGCAAACGCATTTTAGAATAATGTAGATAAATCGTATGCGCGCGCATGTGAACATGGTGTTATCCCCGTAGGAGTGTTATTAGAATATTGAAGTGTATTTTTACAACAATAAAATGTTCAAAGAAGTAAGAAGACTTTCGTGAGAAATCTGGTGAATAGTATGGTCTATTCGACTCGACAATTGACTGAATAATTCACAGATTGCGTAATGATCATACAATAGCCTGCCACATTGAAACAAGTCTTCGCGAACATAATTAAGAATGTACATGAATTTGGAGGAGGGAAATTTGAACATCAATTTTAGTTTAAAGTAAATAAATGCGTCATTGAAATTTCTTTGTATTTTTTTCGAAATTTCATTAAATTTGTTTATGTGACGCCCTGTATATGTACACACAATCATTCTGAAAATGTATAACGTAAAAAGGCGAACTTAATTTGCTTCAAAAATTTAAACTTGGATGAAGAACGAAATAATTCCAGGCTTTGAATAAATTCTACGAATGCGATCTTTCTGTTATGATCCTGGCTTTGTCAATCGATTTTCTCCCACTTTTTGCATGTTATGACATATTATCTTCTCACTTTCTATAAATCACAGGAGTCATGAAATTTTCCAATATTTTCCGTTTTGGGGTATTTTGAAATCTCTTATATAACTGTGAATAAGTGAAAATTCGTACATATAGTTCCAACCTTATATCGATATATTATATATACGTCTTATTTTTCAGTATAATGTTTATTATAGATGATTAAATTTAACTATTTATTCTTATTTACAAATTATCTATATTATATTGAACATTCCAATTAAGACTGTATAGTAAACAAATGCGAGTTAACTTTCTTGAAAATTTCATATGTATGTGAGTTTATAGCAACCCTGGGGGGGGGGAGGTGCCGTGGTGAAACAGAGATACGGTCAAATTTTAAGTTTAAAATACTTTATTTAATTCAAAATAAGGAAGGACTGTAGTGGAGCTTTCAAATTTAGCGTACACTGCTCTGCACTTAAAAACATTCTAATCCTTCTCAACATTATAAGAAATGCAAAGTTACTATCTAAAACTAACTTACATATAGAAAGCTGAATGCTCGAACAATATCCACAAATGGCTTCAACATCGAACAAAAATCTCGCTGCATATAATCGATTAACTTGCAAATTCAAATAACTATATTTGCGTCACTAGAACTAGCAAACCGTGGTTGCCGGAAAGCTTTATTGAATGATGGCTAAAATTCTCTCTTATTCAAGATGGCAGTTTCTGTCAGCTAATTTCTAAATGGTAGAGCACGTGTCACGATTCAAACTCAAAATACAGTGAAACTTGTATTGCAATCCTCACGGAGGTAGATCTAGACCCAAGATCCGCCAATACCAACTTTCAATCCATCTTTATACTCTGCAGATTGACCAGCATACCTTAATTAGCATAAAACTACAGCGAAAAACAGTAACCGCAGATTCCAAGAACCACAAATTCACTCCAAAAAATTAAAGTAAAATTAAGGATAGAGGTAGCTTCTACGCACACAGGTTAATATTAATAGAACGTTCTCACTCAAAAAACTAGACTCATCTTTCAAGAGAGTAGCTCGTCCTCTACAAGTAAAAAAAATAATCCAGATGAACAGATAAAAATTTCTCTAGTGTGATTTTCCAATTATGCTATTGGCCTCATCAATCGATATTCTCCTATTTATTTCGTATTATGATGTATTCTATCCGTCCAGATTCTATAAATCACAGGTGTCATGTAACTTTTCGGTATATTTCTTTCTTTTCTATTTCAAGACCTTATACATTACTTTCAGTTTTTTTAATATGAAGACAAATGCGTATATATTTACAAAGCCTTGTTCAAGATTTATTATACTAGACATTATTTTTCAGTATTATATTTATATCAGAACCACTTTTATATCATTAATTTAATTATTTCGACTGATTTATAAATTTTCTTCCTCGTGGTGAACATTCATTCGAAAAATCTAATATAAAAATGCTACTTGTTTGAAAAGATCAAATTTCAACGGAGAAGGAAATAAATCTACTAGCATAGAAAAAAATTAACTAATCCTATTTTCCAGTTATGCTCCTGGTCTCTTCAATCGATTTCATCCTACCTATTTCATGTTATGACATATTCCATCCGCCCACATTCTATAAATCATAGGTGTCATGTAACTTTTCGATATTTTTCTTTCTGATCTGTTTTGAAACATTTTAGATAACTATTAGAGAGATAATTTTCTTTTATCTAGAGACAAATACTTATGCATATATGTAAAGTTTTTTTCGCGATTTATTACACATACGATGAAATACTTTTTAAGTGTCATTTTTACAGTATATCATTAATTTTAAGTATATCATTAATTTTAAGTATATCGTGTTATTTATAAATTTTCGTCTTTATATTAAACATTCAATCAAAAAATGTATTACATAAAATTGCAAAGTTAAATTTCTTAAAGAAAAAAAAATACAGTTACGCTGAAGGAAAAAATAAATCCACAAATATAGAATAAAATTTAAGCAATACGATTTTACAGTTATGCTTCTGACTTCGTGAATAGATTGTCTGCTACTTATTTCAGGTAATGACATATTCTATAAATCACAGGTGTCATGTAACTTTTCAATATTTTTCTTTTTGATTTGCTTTGAAACTTTTACATAAATATTAGAAAACAACCTTTTCTTTAACAGGATACGAATACCTATGTATATTTGCAAAGCATCGAAATTTTTTATACATATGATGTATTATCTTTCAATATATTTTTTACAATAGATCAATAACTTTAATTTTATCGTGTAATTTAAAAATTTTTGTTGTTACATTAAACATTTAATCGAAAAATATATTACATAAAATTGCAAAGTTAAATTGCTTGAAAAAAACCTTATTTCAACAACGAAATAAAGAAATCAAGAAACATGAAATAAAATTCAAATAATCCGATTTTCCAGTTGTGCTTCTCGCCTAGCCCAATTCATTTTTTACTACTCTTTCATGTTATTACATATTCCATGCACCCAGTTTCTATAAATCAGGGGTTGAAGTAGCTTTTCAATATTTTTTTTTCTTTCTGAGCTATTTTGAAATCTTTTACATAACTATTAGATAGCAAGTTTTTCTATATCAGGAGAGGAATAACTATAAATATTTGCACAGACATCGCAATTTGTTTTATTATAATGTGTCATTTTGCAGTTTCAATTTTATAAGACACCTTTAACTTCAACTGCACAATGAAATTTTCAATTTTTTCTTTATTATATGAATCTTTTAATCAAAGAATATATTGCATAAAAATGCGAAGTTAAATTGTTTGAAAAAAAAAAAATCCAACGAAGGAAGAAATAAATTTACAACCATAAAATAAAATTTAAATATCCGATTTTCCAGTTATGCTCCGGACTTTGCCAATCGATTTTCTCCGACTGATTTCATATAATCACATATTCCATCCGCCTGTGACATATTTGATCTGCACAGGTGTCATGTAACTTTCCCATTATTTTCTTTTAGATCTATTTTGAAACCTATTAGACAGCAAGTTTCTCTTTATCAGGAGACGAATACTTATGTATATTTTCAAAAGTATCGCGATTTATTATACTTACGATGTATTATATTACAATATCATTTTTAAAATTTATCAATAACTTTAATTATCTCATATGATTTAAAATATTTCGTTATTAGATAAGACATTTAATCAAAAAATACATTACATAAAAGCACAAAGTTAAATTGCTTGAAAAAAAAATCAAATTTCAGCGAAGAAAGAAATAAATCCTCAAGTATGGAATAACATTTAAATAATCCGATTTTACAGTTATACTCCTCGCCTCGTTCAATCGATTTTCTTTTACTTATTTCATGTTATGACATATTCCATCCGCCCACATTCTATAAATCACAGCGGTCAGGTAACTTTTTGATATTTTTCTTTCTGAGCTATTTTGAAACCTTTTACATAACCATTAGATAGCAAGGTTTTCTTATAAAGAGACGAATACACATGTATATTTGCAAAGCATCGCGATGTATTTTACATTTGATGTGTTATTTTCCAGTTTCAAATTTATAATAGATTATTAACTTCGATTGCATAGTGCGATATATAAATTTTCATTATTATATTAATCATTTATTTGAAAAATATATTACATAAAATTGCGAAGTTACTTTAAAAAATCCAATTTGAACGAAGGAAGAAACAAATCTACAAACATAGAACAAAAT
Source organism: Maratus michaelseni (assembly GCA_963931845.1). Taxonomy (NCBI): domain Eukaryota; kingdom Metazoa; phylum Arthropoda; class Arachnida; order Araneae; family Salticidae; genus Maratus; species Maratus michaelseni. The sequence continues at coordinate 250,041,281 of OZ007599.1, forward strand.
TTAATAATACGATTTTCCAGTTATACTCCTGGCCTTACCAATCGATTGTCTCCTGTAGATTTCATGTAATGTCCTATTCCAGTCACATGCATTCTATAAATCACAGGTGTCATGTAACTTTTGTATAATTTTCTTTTTTATTTATTTTGAAACCTTTTGCATAACTATTAGACAGCTTTTCTTTCTCAGGAGACGAATACTTATGTAGTATATTTGCAAAGCATTGCGATTTATTATACTTACGATGTACTTATCTTCCAATATCATTTATATTATATAAATCAATAAATTATATCATGTGATTTAATTTTATTTCTTTATTAGATTAAACATTTGATTGAAAATATATTGCATAAAATTGCAAAGTTGAGTTGCTTGAAAAAATTCAATTTCAACGAAGAAAAAAAATAAATCCTCACGCATGGAATAAAATTTAAATAATCCGGTTTTCCAGTTATGCTCCTCGCCTTGTCCAATCGATTTTTTTCTACTTATTTCATTTTATGACATATTCCATCCGCCCACATTCTATAAATCACAGGGGTCAAGTAACTTTTCGATATTTTTTATTTCTGATCTATTTTGAAGCCTTTTACATAACTATTAGATAACACGATTTTTTTTTACCTGGGAACACAACAGCGGTGAATGAACTCTTCTTTACGCCAAAGATTAGTTATCAGGTTTTTTTTTTTCTTTTTAATATATAAAGTATTAATTGAAAATTATATTTGGAATGTTTACTAGATTACCAGTTTGTTGAAGAATGACAAGTATAGTCGTCGATAATGTAACACGTTTGTTTATTCAAAATATCCACCAAAAATTTTGAATTGTAATCTTTGGTTTATTTAATCACGGAATGTCTAGTAATAAATAAAGAGAAAATTACAGTTCGAAAATTCTGGTAGCTATTCTGAATAAAAAAAGCGGTAAACGTGTTAATAAATGAAATGCAATAATGTGTTACTAAATGACGTTTTAGATAATCTAATCAGTAGTGCACCTTTATTTTTGGTTCTGAGTTGATAATTTTCTTCGATAAAGTCTATATTTTCCTCCTGTGTTACGTCCCCAGAATTTTTGTTTTGTCGTTTACATTACTATTACAAGAAAAAAAACATATTAATTAAAATTTTGAAATTTTAGTTCATAGTTGGCTGCAATGGCACAGAAATATGTATGCAGAAATATTTTTGTAGAAATAGAACTTGTGCAATATCACAAGAATACGTATGCACAAGAATACGTACCGTAAGAATACTGGGTTTGCTTGATTTTGCCCATTCCGAAAAAAACCGTGTGCCTTTTTTAAACCACTTAAGAAAATCCGTGAAAAATTCCAAGTGGTTTTTTTTTCAAAATCCTTATTTAAAAATGTCCTTATCTAACTAATAATAAAAGTATTTGTTTAAACCAAATAAAAAATGTATTTTATATCATGGACGTAGATTTTTCAGAAATACTGAGGGTTCTCAAATTTCTCTACATAACAAAAGCTTGCAAAATTATCATGGAATTATCTCATTAAAAAAACATTGACAAAAATTATGTAAAATGGTGCGAAATCAGGAAACAAATTGAATGAATGTTCTTCTCGTTATGAATGAATGTTCTTCAAGTTAGAATTGACCAGGAAACGAAGAAACTGACCAGACAAGTTTAGAAAACGATATATTTGTTTGAGTGTCTCAGAAAGAAATGTGGAAAAGCTTCATTATCATTGGTAGAAGTGGTCAACTAGGGTTTACAGCTTGTACGTTTTACTCGTAAGTTGTACATTTTTCAGGCTTCTTGTACATTGTACGATTATGACGATTTCTTCCTTTTGTTTCCCGACATATCTAACTGTTAATATTTTTGAGTATTGTCGTAGTTTACATTCTCAATTTGCTTCACAATTTTCACCCTTTCACTCAAAAACCTCAATGTTAAAAACAACATTTTTGTGCAGCAGTTGTAGAGTATTTGACTGACAGGAACTAAAACAATTTATTTTATTGTATCCTTTTCTAAACTTGGCATTATTTTAAGCTAAAAACATCTTTACATTATAAAATTTTTAATTTAGTATTTTTATTTTAATGTATGTATTTATTTTTGTTAAAATACGTTACTTTGATTCTAAATACAAACTTTTTTTTATATCCATTACTAAAATATAATTACTAATGTAATGGAAACACAACCGAAAAATAATAATTATAACTATTAATTAGTAAACTATTTTTAACAAAAATTTCCAAAAGAGGCTATTATTTCTTCCGACAATATAGTTTAGCAGGATATAGAAAGTGCCGGTAGTGTGCTAAAACCAAAAGTAACGAGTATCAATAAAAATTTCCCTTTTTTTCAGAGAAAAAAAATCTGGCAACCCTATTGTCAACACTCATTTTTCATTTAAGAAAAAATGAGACAGGGGTGGTCTTTTAACAAGGAATGATGTGAATTATATTATGTGCCTGTTACACAGAATAAGAGAAATTCCTTCCGTAAACTTCTGTACTTCTGGTCCTCAGAAACGCATGTATAGGGTAATAAGACAACAATTTCTGTTTTAATAGATTATTGGAAATTGACTATCCATAATATTTGTTTATTTACGTAGATTTAAAAAATAGGATGTAAATAAATCATTCTAATTGAAATTATTCTTTATATATAAAGATGTTTCTTACTTTAAAAAAAAACTTATACCATTAACCCTTTCAGGGGCAAGCAATTGTGTTCCTGTGACGTCGAAATCACACCAGTATTTACGAAAAAATTTAGTTCAAAATAAGGTAAAGCAATTTTTCAACTTTTCCCGTCAAAGTTAAAAAAGTAAAATTTAATTAAAAGTTTCTGGTTCGAATCGGATTAAAATTAGGTGGGATATAATATATCCCACCGTCTCTCAAAGGGTTAATGAAAAAATTATATAAACAACGTCAATTTACCTCAAGTTAGACTTAATTCAAGTACATTGTTCAAGAAATCTAAAAGTATATAAAAAACGTAATTTTGCCTCAATTTAGACGTAATTCAAGTATATATTTTTAAACAGACAAAAATATTTATAAATAAAAATTAAAAATAAGTAAATGTGAATATAATAATAACTTATAAAAATAATTCTAGTGCTTACAATCACACATAACTAACAAATGAAATAAGGAAATATATGAAAAATTTAACATCAAAATACTGCTAATTAGCAGTAGGGCAGTAATTCAAAACATATGAAGGAATTCTATTAAATTAGAAATATCTAAGAAAACAAAAATATATAATTGGATATTTAAATAAATTTTTATTTGTAAAAGACAGACACACAAAATTTTAGAATATTAATGAATTTTACTTTTCAAAATTTCTTTTTAACACAGTCATACAATATTTTTTAAAGTATTACGAATTTCAAAACTAATTTTTAAATGTTTTATATTAATAAAGGAATAATATTTATTTTTTTAAATCATTCTATAGATTCTCTTGCAAAACAACAACGAAAAAGATAACCCCCCCCCCCAAAAAAAAAAAAAAAAAACCCAAAACATAAAAAAAAACACTGAAAATACCAAAACCTTGATAAAATCCGATAAAACCCAAAAGACTCTAGAAAACCCCCCTAGGTTGGTTTTTTTTTCTGGAAAGACCCGGGTTTTTGCCAACGCTGATACGTATGCCATGAATATTTTCTCTGAAGGCAATTTTATGCTATTAAATGGGACAATTTATAATTTATTACCATGTATTTAAAAAGAAAAACCTGCCCCTCCCCAAGAATATTTAGTGATTTCAGTTTAGCGTTCAACGTGTAAAAATAACTAACATTTGATATTTTTGAATTAAAAATGCATAAAATTAACACTTTGTATAAATTAACAAACATTGCCACGATTGAGAATTGTGAACCGACTCTATAAACACTTAAAACCACTTTGTTAATGTCTGCCAAAAAAGCCACTTCGTCACAGTCTGCGGCGCTCAACGTGTTAATGGATAAATCTGAAATTTGAACGTAATGCTACAAATATTTAAAAACTACAATTAATAGATTCAAAATATATTTAGGAAATTTTTTGATGATGAATAGGAATAGGTGAATCTAATAGTTGATTGACACCCTTAAGCCTTCATTGTAATTTATTACACATTTACGATATATATAATTTTTTTAACTACCATTTTCATAATAGAATTATCTTTATAACAGATTGGTCAGTTGTAAAGCTAGTGAAATTATGTGAAGTTAAATTGTTTTCTAGATATACTCCTAGCAGTGAATTAGTAATGTTCGCCTTGTTTAATCGGTCTATCAACCTGTCATCAAATCTATCATTTAAAAAAATGTACTAGAAATCAAGCAATATTAATTTTAAAAAGTCCTTCCGGCCTGTACCGGAAGGAAAAGGTAGCTGTCATAGTCCATAGTCCCTGTTTTTAAAAATTCAACCCATTTTACTCAAACACCCTAAGCTAAATTGCTTGAAACCAGATTATAGGAGATTATCCCGCTTTTCGTTAATACTGAATTTGAATGCGCATTTCAGCATGAGAGTTACAACATAACAAAAATCAGATTGTTTCAAAATGTCAGCCAACCTAGAAATTCAAACTGCCATATTACTGCCATTTTTAAGATAAAGCCACAACAAAAAATGTTCCGGAATCCTTGCATCACGAACTAACACTTAACGGAAACAACTTTTTAAATTTATAATGTTTTATACATGTTTTTGAATTATTTATAAAATCAAAAAAATTTAACTTGCCGCCATTTCGAAACAAGATATAGCATGAAGCTGGCCAACCAACTCGGTCGAGATCTTGGCATGTTCTGTACACATGATCAGTCACATTCATATCGGTTCATAAATACGAGAGTTACAGCATAACAAATATCATATTGTTTCAAAATCTCAGACACCCTAGAATTTTAAACTGCCATATCTCAGCCTTTTCTTAAGATATAGCAAAAACAAAAAATGTTTCAGAATCCTTGTAGCACGTTCTAACACATAAAAGTAACAATTTGTTCAATTTATACTTTTTTGTACAACTTTTTGAATTTTAAAAAAAATTAAAATGTTTAACTGGCCGTCATTTTAAAAGAAAATGGCGGATGAAGCTGGCCAACGATCTCGGTCGAGATCTTGGTATGTCCTACACACATAATCAGTCACATCAAAATCGAGTCATAAATCAGAGAGTTGCAGCAGGACATATGTCATATATATATATACAGTATGCCCACTAAAGTCCCTTGCCACCCTCTTAACTTCGGAACGGCTGCTGCTATATTCATAAAAGTGTTGTCTAGGTATAGTAAAGTAGCCATGCGCTACACAATGAAATCGCCTACAGCGCCACCTGGTGGAATGCTGCTTAGTTAGCATTCCTATCTCGAAAACGGAAAGATAGAGAAAAAAGGTGATTTGCAAAGTTGTAGAGTATCATCGATTTAGTACGAAAAGACACCTTATGGACATTAATGCGAAGAATAGAACGGTTAAAACGCGCATTTGTTTTTTTGTAATTTCCTACACTGTGACGTGACAAAACGATCTTAGAAAGAAAGAAACAACCAGGTATGAAACAGCAGGTCTGTGCGAACCCTCCACAAACAATGCAAGACATTAAACGACGCTATTACGGACGCTTGTGCCAACGTGTTACCATCTATATTCCAACGTGTGCAACATGAAATTCAAACAAACATCCAAATATGCATTGCAGCTGACGAGGAGAAATTTGAAAATCTAAAATAAAAGTATATTATTATAACTAGTTGCTTTTTTTCTTTCTAAGATCGTTTTGTCACGTTACAGTGTAGGAAATAACGTAAAGACAAACGCGTGATGCTAACTCCACAACACTCAACCAGGTGGCGCCGTAGGCGGTTTCAATGAGTACCGCATGGCTATTTTACTATACCTAGACACTACTTTTATGAATATAGCAGCAGCCGTTCCGAAGTTAAGAGGGTGGCAAGGGACTTTAGTGGGCATACTGCATATATATATATATATATATATATATATATATATATATATATATATATATATCAACATTTGAACGGAGAGTGGTTTGGGCGTCTAGGGGTCATGGTCGAGAAAATATACCAAATTTTTTTGGAATTGCTTTCCTCCGAACGGCTGCAATAGGTAGCTTTTTGTAATGAAAGCTACCTAAAAGTCGTCTAATTGGTAACACTGGCTCCTGACAACATCAATCAATTTTTATTTTACGCACTCGCAGATCCGTCCGGTGTTGCTTGGAAATCAATAACTTTCTTTTAAGGTTTGAATAAATATAGTTATTTTCGGCGCGCATTTTGTTCTAAAGAAACTTTTTTCTGAACGAAATTTCGGCACTCGTCCCCGCTGCCTAAAGCACTGTATAGCAGGTATGCCTGCAATATAGTTTAGTTTCAATTTCCACAATTAGGGGGCGCAAAATCATCTTACTTGGTTATCCATATCTTAATTAGTTCATGCTAAATTGAATGAACCAATTCCCGATGAAGCAGATTCCAAACATTTTTAGAAGACTTTTGTCGAAATATGAAAATGCCCTAGGTCGACCACTTTCAGCCATCAAATCTCCCACACCTCCACAGCTACTGATATGCAACCACGATAGCGCAGGATGGGAGATGCAAGGCTACTACCACACAAAAACACCAGTGGTCTGCACTGGGTAGTTGTGGCTACAAAGTGAAATATAAGGGCACGCACGTCCATTTTTATGTATAGATATAGAAGATTATATCTTCGGAAATCAATGTGTGTACACTTCTACCAGAATTTTTTAATAGAATTTTTCGCCTTATTTAATAGCTGAAAATCATTACATCTTTTCGGTTAATTGCAGGAAGATTTATAATATAAAGAAAAAAAAATAGGCAAAGATTTCCAATATTCCTTAGAAATTTAAAGAAGTGTACTCACCTTGTGAAATAATCCATATGTACACATTCTATGAAGTATTGCTTGTACGTTTAAATTCTATTAATTATTATTATCTGTTTCTGGTAAAGCACATTTTCTTTATTCAGAGTCATTTCACAGAAAATAAACTTTTTTTCCCTCTAAATTGGAAAGTGTAATTTCACTATGAATCATCTTTTTAAAAGAAAGTCAGAAGCTAAATATTTTGTTAAATGCAGTTCAAACAGAAAAGCAAAACTGTTAAAGGCATTGATAAATGCATGCTAAATATTTTATTCGCTTTTCGTTTTGTTTTTGAGGTATAAAAAATATTATTAACTAATCCGATGCTTCAGTTATGCTTCTGACTATATAGATCTATATTATATTACTTATAATCAGTTCTGAAATATTATATCCGTCCACATTTTATTGTATTTCTTCTACATTTCTAAATTCAAAGTCATTTGATAAAAAATAAACTTCAGTTACGTCTTATATAAAATGTATAACTTGGCTATAAATCTTTTTAAAAAACTGTCAAAACTGAATATATTCACGAATACAATTCACGCAGAAATGAAAACTGCTAAAGGCGTTTGTAAAATGTGATCGTTCTGTATGAAAGTGCATGTGCTGTCTTCTTAAACTAATTCTGTGCGTGTAAATGGAACCCCTTTTGATAAAGGTATTCAAAGTACTGATTGGCGCTGGTAAAAAGTAGGTTTTTAAAGAAGAAGATGTATATGCGAATGTTTATTTAGCACGTAGCTAGACGTACTAGTATTTAAGAAGAAGAAAACTTTAAGTTTGTGAGTGTATTTAGCAGTGGATTCCATCTGTCTTCAATTAATTGTGATACAGAATTTTACGGCGCTTGGTAAAAAATGTTTAATAGATTTCTGAAATAAAGATTGCATTTAAACTCACGGTGTACGTACTTAGTTATATTATGTATTGAAACTCTTGTTATAGCGCTTAAATTTAGAAGTTTCAAGCTTTTATTTAGAAGTTCAATTAAAGGAAAGGATAAATTATTTTAATAGCCTTTCAGAAATTTAGTCACCTTTCTGTTGCCTCAATATTTTTTTACTTTAATTAAGTATTAATAAATGTCTTTTATGTTTTTAAACTACATTTTCTGAATCACTTAATATATAAATATGCATCGCAATGACCAGGTTTCACTGCCTAAGAGGGACTGCTCAGACTAGGAGTCCAAGTCTGTACAGCATAGATGTCCCTCCCGGCAACTTTATTAAAATTTAAAAATAAAAATAAAAGTGCCCAGTTAAACTGATAGCATTGAGCTCACAGACAATTCACACTAACTGTATATTATGCTCTTATTTCAAAGAATAATGCCCCTCGAAAAATAAAGAAATCGACAATAAATTAAGGGGGGATTAGCCCCCGTTCCCCTTTTTATACTTAACCAATGAATCCCCAAAACTAATCAGGGAATCGCCTTATCAGGATGAATCTGTATACAAAATTTGAAGCAAATAGGATAAATCTGCATGAAAAACACATTTATCTAAATTCAGGAAGAATTAGCACTCCGTTCCCCCTTTATACTTATACAACGAATCCCCAAACTAATCAGGGAAGCGCCTTATCGCAATAAATCTATAACCAAAATTTGAAGCAAAACGGATATTTCTGCATGAAAAACACATTTATCTACATTATGGGGGAGGTTAGCCTTCCCCCTTATACTTAACCAATGAACCTCCAAAACTAATCAGGGAAACGCCTTATCACAATGAACCTATATACTAAATTTGAGGCAAATCGGATAATTCTGCATGAAAAATCCATTTATCTAAATTAAAGGGGGTTAACGCCCCGCCCCCCTTTTATACTTATACAATGAACCCCCAAAACTAATCAGGGAAGCGCCTTATCACAATAAACCTATAACCAAAATTTGAAGCAAAACGGATATTTCTATTAAGAGTTATCGCGTTACGTACATACATACATACGTACATACATACATACATACAGATCCGGTGGGCACATTAGCTCTCAGGCTTTGATAGCCTGTGAGCTAAAAAAGAATTACAAATTCATCTGAAGCTGAACCCGTCGGCAAGCGCGACAGGAGGCGGGGTGAAAAGTGCAAAGGCCTTGGGTCAGAAAAATAAATTAGTGACATATATACTAGGCCAAGTGGACGGCCCTGCCAGGTCGGTGACCTCCACGCGACAAGGGGCAAGGCAGAAAATGAAGCAGATTCACATCACAAAGCCCATCTACTGGAGCCCATAGCCACAACGCGACAGGCATCGCACGGGGGAATTTGTGGTTTTTGAGCTACTGAATGAATAAATAACAGTTCTTACACAGGCTTGTCCCAAGAAAAGTACTAGAAGACTGGAGCAGAAAAATAAAAATGCCGGAAAAGTGCTCTCACGAGAGCTACTTGAGAAGTGGTTTACTGGAACCTGCAGACATTCGACTGGATCTCAGGAGGTAAGAATTCAGAGATCCATTAAAAAGTAAAAGATTTCCGCCAGTTGGCGGAAAAGCTTGGGATGGGAAAGAATATTCTGGAGTCAAGGAGGAGGGGATAAGGGGGGGGGGGGACTTTTTAAGATGACAAGCAGCAATTGGTGTAGAAATGAAATGATAGTGCTCCGGTGATCCCAGGGCGCCACACTCACAATTTTGGGTTGAGGAACGATGAAAGTATTTTAGACATGTCCTAAAAGGACCGTGACCTGAAAAGAATGCTGTTTTGTGTGAGGAAAAATTTAGGAGTGTTCTAGACACTTTAGGGATCAGATTGTGGGTGTATCGGACCTTGCTAGAGGAATCCCAGTAAATTTGCTACTCGGGAAGAATCCTAGATTAAAGCAAGCGCCGTACATGTGAGGGGGGGGGGACTGGAACAGAGATTTCCAGAACGGGGCGGGTGGTTTCCTCTTTGGCAAAGGAATAAGCAAGTTCGTTTCCCTCAACGCCAATGTGAGCTGTGACGTGACCTAGAGATACTTTTTTGAAGAGGGGTAGAAGGGCGCGTTTGATTTGGAAGACTAGTGGATGCTTAGTTCTGTGAGCAAAGATAGCTTGCAGGCCCGACAAACTATCGCTAAAACACCGAAAATGGGGAGGAGAAGGGAGGCCGGCTAACCATTCCAAAGCCTTTAGATCTACTTACAACTCCGCCTAAAATACCTATTATCATCACCAATTCTGCAGGCCCACCGATGCGTCTCGATCTCGCCTTCCATAGCGCAAATGCTACATCCTCGCCGGTTTCTGTTCGAGACCAATCGGTGTAAATTGATGGATGCCGGGAGGGAGTGTAACTATCCTTGGCGGGATTAACATGAAGATGCGATGTTTCATCCGACGGATGCAAACGCCAGCTGTGGACTTTCCTTTGTCTGACCGTTTGTGGGAAATGTTATGTGTTGTGAGTGTGTGATTTAGATGAAGAATCCTATTTTTTATATTCATAATCAAGTGTTATTGTTGTAGAAGGGATACTCGTTAGTACTGTGAGTGCATCCGTGGAGATGGTTTTATATCCCCGAGCCATTTAGAGAAAGAAAATCCGTTGGATCACAACACATAACATTTCCTACAAACGGAGAGACAAAGGAAATTCCACAGCTGGCGTTTGCATCCGTCGGATGAAACATCGCATCTTCATGTTAATCCCGCAGCACAGTTACAGCACACAGTAGAAGATAATCCTTTCTATTATTATGTGATACCATGTTGTTAGTAATTTAGGTTTTACTGTCAATATATTTGAGGTTAATTTACAGGAATTTTGATGTAGTTTGATTAATTTAGTTTTTAGAAAGTTTATGTGTTCCATCCAGCTCCGGAGTTCATCAGTTAGTATTCCTAAATGTTTTAAGTGTGGCACATGCGGAACGCTAACCCCATTCACTCTCATCAAGGGGGCTTAAGCTTGCGTGGTTTGGCAAAAGTTACAGATTGGGTTTTGCTTGTGGGGAGCTGGAGGTTCTAGCGAGTCAACTGCTGACAGAATTTGGGGAAAGCTCAGGCTGCTGCCAGTTCGATGTCCAAACGCCGGCTGGCGGCCCGAGAAGATAAAGTTGAAATCATCAGCAAAGTCGAAAAGAATACAACCTAAATTTTCTAATTCTTTTAGAATGACATTAGCTATTAAGAGCCAGAAGTATGGATCCAGACAAGATATTTGGGTACAACCTTTTTTGCAGGGGATGAATTGAAGAGTCTGGTCCCAAATTGATTAGAATACTCCTACATCTTAAGAAAGAGCTGATGGTTCCAGCTATATTTCTCGGGTAACTAATTGATATTAATTCTAATAAGATGTCCCGCTACTCGACGTTGTCAAACGCATCTCTGATGTCTAATGGGACTAGTAGGAGAAGAGTAGTTTCCCTCCTCGATGCTGGTGGCACAGGTGGTTAGCATTTCGAACAGCGCCTTATCACAAGACCTACCCTCCCTGAAGCCGAACTGCCTGTGATGGAGAGTATTGTTATTTTCCAGGAAGTTGATTAACCTAACAACCAACAGTTTCTCTAGGAGTTTTCCTAGAGTTGGCAGCAGGCAGATAGGTCTATATGACGACAGTTTGGTAGCATCCTTTCCTTGCTTTAGGAAGTACACCAATTCTCCCTGTCTCAGAGTTAGCGGGAAGTATTGCATTTTTAGGCATAAGTTGGCTCATCTTGTAAAAACTTTGGGGGCTTTTGAACGTTAATTTTAGAATTTTGATGTCTATACAATCTGGAAACAATTTATAGTAAATTATTTTTATTTTTACATATTGAACGTTTGAGGGGTAAATAAAAAAGGGTTATTAATTTATCCAAATGCTCTAATTTTGCTCTTGATCACTCGCATCTGTTTTGTTTTACATATAATCTGTTCTGAAATATTTCATTCAGTTACATTCCACATCATTGCCTCCACAATTCCAAAGTCATTTAATAGAACATAAGCTTCAGTTAAATCTCGAATGAAAAGTGCATTTTAACTGCAAATCATTTTAAAAAAGTGTCAAAATCTGACTATTTTGTAAAATGTGATTCTAGATAAAATACAAAAGTGCTATAGGCGTTCAAAAATTTATTCTAAGTTATTTTCTCTTCACTTTTCACGTGCTCAAGGGATAAACGGAAAATGATTGTTAACTTATCCGATGCTTCAGTAATACTCCAAGGCATATCTATATACATTCTTTTACATAGCTGCTCTGAAATATTCTTTTCATCCTGCAGCGTTGCTTTCACATTTCTAAATTTAAACCTATTTCACAGAAAATAAATATTCAGTTGCATCTTAAATTGTAATTTCACTATAAATCTTTTTTTTAAATGTGCTAAAAGTTTAAAACTGAAAAAATTTTAAGCGGCCAAAGACGTTCAGAAATTTATCCTGTTTTAGTTTTAACGTATTTAAAGTGTTAAAGGGATAAACGGAAATTAAGATAATTCAAATTGCTAAATAACTATTTACTTATTTAATAATACTTTTACATAGAGTACACATACGAACGGGCTACAGACTGTCTTTAAAGAAGCAATCAGCTCCGAGGTAGTTAAATGATTTGGTATTAGTGTTGCCTTTCCGCTAATTTTCTTTATTCAGATTGCTTGATTGCCAACACTTTTTTAAAGTAGTAAAAATCGTTTTATTTAATGACAAATTAATTAAAGTTAAAATAAGGTGAAATATACTATTTCAAAAAAGTGGTGGCAGTCCAGCAATCTGAATTTTTAAAAAAGCAGTGGACTGGCAACACTGTCTCCACATACGGTATTAGCTTATTGGCAGTATGTAAAGTCCATGCAGCCAATATTTTAGAGCTAGGAGCTGACAAATTCCTTATTAATCCCTTTTTTAATAATTTTTTGCAAAAATATTTTATTTCTGTTCTCAAAAATGACCTTTCACAGAAAATAAAATAAATTATTATAAAGTATGCTTCGCATTAAAATTGTGTAAAGTTCAGTAAATAATTGTTTAATGCACAAGTCTTCCAAATTTCATGTTTATATGTTAATTTGTTTGAAAGTTGGACACAAAAGATAGGTTTTATCTATTATTCCTCTTTATTGTTTCAAATTTCAGAAGCACATTTACAATAGATAAGAAACAATAAGATGCGTTTGATTATGAATTTGATAATGTCTGTTTTAAAGTAATCATTTATTTGAGTTTATATTTCCTTCGTAGATGATTTCGAATTCCTTTTGATTTCTTTATCCAGGCGATAAAGCCTTTCTATTCTAAGAAACTCATTTAGTTCATTGTAGAGCAAAGATTTCTTGTATTTCTGTTGATGACACATAATAAATGCGATTCATTTCAACAAATATTTTTAATTGTTTTATTAAACAGATATTGGTGGAAAATAAAGTAACAAGAAAAAGGTGTGAACATAAAGCTTTTTAAAAGTAATGTAATTCTTAAAGCTTTGATGTCTTTGTATTCTAGCAATCACATTCCTTTTGCTACAGAATCTATATATATATATTTGTCTTACGTGGCGCGCAAATAGGGCAAAATTTCTACCTTATCGTTGGCAACAACCGTAGTTTACAGAGCTCAGACCAATGAACAGACAAGATTGTGTTAGCACCGCCTCCAATATGGTGGTCAGTGTCAGAACAGTGAAACTCAAGCTAGCAATTATTACAAATAAAATAATATGAACGTAATCCAAAGCGTCTGAGATGATTCCTCATTTTAATTATGAGTAATATTGTTAATTTCAAATGAATTCTCAACTCTTATTTAGAATTTATTTACGAATTTCACTCACACAAAAAATCGGAGAAAATAAAATATAAACTTTCTAGAATGAACCTGCTACCTTCTGTTGCTGTTTTATTGAAGTAAAAATAATTTATTTTACAGAAATCTATAATCATTTAGAATAGTAAAATGTCGAATGAAATTAAAAAAATCATTGATGATAAACTATCTTCCTACCACATAGTGTTTTTTTTTTTTTTTAATGAATTTAAGCCGTGCTGAACAATATTATAGGTGCAATAAGTTTTAAACTAATTATGTTTCCAAGATCCTTTTTTTCATGGTATTTAAATGATTTATATGCCCATTAGTAGCATCAACTAAATGCATTTTTAGTTGTGTTTTCAACGGAGTTTGAAATTACTTTTTTACATTAAAAAAATTGTCAATTTCGTATGTTCAAATGATTTATTGTAGTACTTATTCCGACTAGAATTACTAGAAAAATAAAAAGGGGCGAGCGTTCTTGGACCACGTAGCGGTCTCAATGTGAATTGCTTTGCAATTCACGGGTTGTTGGCGAACGTTAGTGAGTAGGGGGCTGAGCCCACTAGTATGTGTTTAATTCTCCAGTTCCCAAATGCATCCCTATAGGATGGGTTTTTTAAATCGCCACCGACAATTTCAGATCTTTCTATTGGCTTCTTGTGAAACTAATGAAGGTGTGGTATCTAATCAATGCTTGTTGTTATGACTAAATGCTTTTATAAATTTTCAAAATTTCTTTTGCCCTTTTAAATCTCAACATTTGTTAATGATTTATCATTATAGTATAATAGTTTGCCGAAATAATAATATAAAATTGAGAGGGAATTTTTGATGCAGCATTCACTGCATAATACAGTATCGCGTACTATAGCAAGCAAAAAATGAAATATATATATATATGCTTTATTTAGAAGTTAAATATTTGAAAACAAGTGAAAAAAGAAAAATTGCTCCGGTATATACTATGGGGTGGCTAAGCTGTTATTGGAGTACCTATGAATAATGACCACATACATAATAATTCGATTCCTTTCTACAATTATTTTTAATTCACTTATGAAAGGCTTATGACCTGGTAATCTTTCGACACCATTTCGACTCCATTTCTTATACTGTAGGAAGAAATTAAAATAATTTCGATGCCTTATTATACAGATATGAAAAGCCGTCCAAAAACAGAAAAAAGAGAAACACCTCCTACAATCGCTATAGAAAGCATAATATAAAATGTAACTGGCACCTATCAATTAGTAAAAATGTCTACTAATTAATGTCAGTGTTTAAATGTTTAGTGGGAAATTAAGTAATGATTCGGGAGTTATTAAAAAGTGCTTATACATTAATAAAAATAATGATTTTTTGTGCTTATTTATGAATATCACAAAGTCAGTTTATGAGTAGGTATTTATGTCAATTTTTATGTTTCCTAGACATGTTAAAATATTTTTCTTTTCTCTGAGAAATGATGTATTTACGTTATGCGATTGATATTTCTTTTGCTACGTAACTAATATCCTTGGAGTATATATTTTTTAAACTTTCAGGTGGCACGTTCTCGGAACTTTTACGACACTCGCAGGTCTCAATCAAATCACAGAAAGGCTCAGAGTATGGTAATCTTTAGACCCATCCTTTCTTATACTCTTACAAGAAATTGAAATAATTTCGATACTTTAGAATGAAGATATGAAAGGCCGTCCAAAATGAAAGAAAGAAAAAGAAAAACACCACCTACAAACTCTGCCCAAAAACACCGTATAAAAATGTAACTGGTACCAATCGATTAATAAATATGGTCTACTAAATAATGTTATGCTTAAATATTTTTTTAGGAAGTCGTTTACTTATAGAAATTGTAACAAACTTTAAAATTTTCAGCAGTAATATTTAATTCTTACATCTACTTGGATTCTTCTGTAAATTTTATCTTCGGAAACAAAAAGGTAGCTCATTGGGTCCAGTATTTCAGGAACGATACTGGTTTAAAGTTTTGAACTTCTAATTTACAGAAATTTTAAATCTTTGCAAGATAGATTGAACTGCGGGTACTTTTTTAAGCATAGCTGAAATTGCGCAATCAGTTGTAATTATTTTGGATTCGCATATTTGAAGCTTCTAGAAATCTATTTCGATTAAAAAATTAATAAGTTAGCATTGATTTCGAAAATATATATATATATGCAATCCAATTTCGAAAAACATATTAATTGTATCGACTTCTAGAAACTCCAAATGCCGGAATTAAAAATTACAGCTTATTCCGCCAAGTCGATTTTGATTTATACCTATACTACCCGCATTGCAATCTGTTTTGTAACGATTAAAAATGAATTTACACCAGGAGTTCCCAAATTTAAATCTGCGAAGTTCCTAAACTATTAGACTGAAATATTTCCTTTTTAGCATCCCGTTTGATATGAAATAAACAAATTCGACTCTTTTTAACAAATATTTATAATGACATATAATATTTCTTTGATGTCAACATTTCTTTTTATACACAAAGATGAATGATGTATCATTCGGAAGGTTTTGGAACAAGTATTCGGCATAGGACATCCACATTTCATTAAAACGCGTTATTTGATTAAAAATTAAAGTTAATAAAAATTTAATGAATAATGCATCAGAAAAAGATCTCAAAGATCGCAAAGGTCCACTAGTTGATTTATAAAATATTTTTTATTTATTTATATATGTATACTTTAGGGCTTCTCCAGCTTGCGCTTTACATCGACCCGGACATTCAACAGATTCACTCGTTGTAAACTTGTTTCTAATTTATCCATTCATGGAAAAAATTGTAATATAAAATTGTATTGTCATAAACATTTAACATTCAAGCTATTTTAAAGTCTGTATTTGAGCTAGAATTTTTTCTAACGTTATAACAATTGTAGCTCTTTGTAAGGAGTAACAGCGATTTACTCCAAAAGCAGAAAAATGGCGCTGTTCATGAATCAACAACGGACAAATATAAACTATACCAGTACTCACCCGTATGGAGAAATGAGTAGGAATGATGGGACATATTAATGTGCACAAAAGAACCAATAAGACGCGTTAACCTTTTAAAAAGCAACAGTGAGGAAATCAACCTATAGTAGGAAATTAATATCTCAAAGAACTATAAAGGGTTAAAAACAAAAAAATAAAAAGTTTATAGTATATGGTAGTTAGTGAAGTAGCTCATCAGCTAAAGAGAACATTTTTATGTGACGTGTTCTGGATTTGTATTGAAAAAAAAAATGATCTCCCTTTTTAAGCCAATTATAGAAATAATTGAATCCCTTCAATCAAATGAACCTCACATTTATATAATATATATAAACAAGAACGGAAAATCATGCGGCAAGCATAGATTATGAAACACTTTCCAACACAGCCAGAAAACTGTAACGAAACTTACCGTTAAATAAGGTGAAATAAGATATGTAAGTAAACAGTTTAGAAAACATATACCACATTAAAAAATACAGTTTTCGAAATTATCTTCCAGTGTCAAAATAGTAGTCGAATTATTTTGCGCAGCCCTGTATATGATCAATAGATGTGGATATATAGCATGATAAAATTTAGTTCTGGAAGAATATTCAAATTTAGCAATTTTCGCCAAACGATGGAAATACCCTCGAAATCTTTTATACAGCCCTGTATATTATCTGATGACTTTTGTACACACCACATATTAAGTTAAAAGGCAACTTAAAACTCACTCGAAGCAATTACAAACCGCCAACGACAATGTATCTTTTTTCTTTGCGCAGCCCTGTATATGAATTTATTTATATTCCACAAACTTCTATTAGTCTACTAAATGTAGCGCAGCAGGAAAATGCGTAACACAATTAAAAACTACCCTTAAGCACTTCACTCCCATAATCTGTAATGCTTAGGGATTCCCTTGTGTAGCCCTGTATATGAACAACCATGTTTATAAACATACACGTACTAAGAAAAAAATTAGTTAAACTTAAATACGCAAACCAAAGTGGAAAATGCACTTATCATACAGACTGTAAATATCGCACATGTACTGTAACCAATATCTTTTGTGTGTAACTGTAACTAAACACAATGCACACGATACTTTAAAGAGAGCAATGTATAGTGCACCTGATTAATGCATATAATTTTCATTATGTTTGAAACAGTTAAATATCAATAAATTACACTGCAAACGATTTTTCCCTATAATACAATGTGTAACAGAATCTTTTTGTTTGGCCGTGTAAATGAATAATTAATGCTTTGCACCCCATATTCTATACAAAAAGCACGTTTTAATGCGCTTCATAATTATATTTCAATTTCATCATGTTTTAAATGACGTAGCATCATCAAAATGCACTTGAAACGATTCTTTCCCATTGACTGTAATGTAACGGAATGTCCCTGTAAAAAAAAACTATAAGTGCTACACACTTCAGCTGGAATAGGGAACATGCTATAGTAAACGAAAATAACATACAAAAATTTCAGGGTGATCCGAGTATATTTACGCGAGTTACAGCATGGACAGACGGCAGACAAACCGAAGTCATAAACACTTTTCAATTAGGTTGGAAAGTGTTAAAAATAACAACATAATACATTATCGTAAATTCTTCCTGTCTTCTTATTGCAAAAAACTTATTCGATATTAATTTACAAAAATAAATAAATAAAAATCTGGCATTGGTTTCCTTTTATTTTGCAACAAATATTTTAAATGCAGCAAGGAGGTACAGTCAGTCAAAAAACAATAAAACATTTTAATTTCCAAATTGTCAGAGAAAAAAATAACAGAAATAGCCGCTCGACTAGAAATTGTGACTTTTTCAATTTATGCTTTAAAAAATAAATTTAGGGGGTCAACCTCATGATGAAATTGCACCAAACTCTGAAAAATTTTAACACCTAACCCTAATAGTAACATCATATTTGGCTTTTTCTGTAAATTTTACTTAAGAATGCCAAATGGCAACTCATTCGGCCAAGCAGTTTAGGAATTCTGAAGTAATAAAATTCAGAAACCCTAATGTTAAAATCCATTCGTAATCATTCCAAAACAAAATTGCAATGTAAATAGTTTTTTTAATGCATAACTTAAGAACCATTAGGCAGAATGAGCTGCAATTTTATATTATTATAATTCAACCTTCTAGAAATCTATTTCTGTTTTTAAAAAATGTTAGGTTACAGTTCATATATTTTTCAATTTTTTTTTTCGAAAAATTATGAATTGTAAACCTATGAATTTTGTTTAACAAAAATCGATTTCTAAAGAATATTTTGTAAAAATATAGTTCCCACGTTGCACTCTGTTTTGCAACGATTACAAATGGACTTAACATTAGAAGTTCTAAATTTTAAATCTTCATAATTCCTAAAATACTTGAGTGGATGACTTCACGTTTGGTATACTTAGATAATTTATCGACAAAGTCAAATATGATGTTTAAATTAGGTGTTCGTAAAGAAAATTTCAGAGATTTGTACAATTTCAATATGAAGACGATCAATAAACTTTTTAAAATATAAATTGAAAGAATGCATAATTTCCAGTCGAATATCTATTTTTTTTTTAATAGGACAATTTGGTGATTTGCTTAAGGGTAGTTTTTAATTGTGTTACGCATTTTCCTGCTGAGCTATATTTAGTAGACTACTAGAAGTTTGTGGAATATAGATAAATTTATATACAGGGCTACGCAAAGAAAAAGATACATTGTCGTTTACGGTTTGTAATTGCTGCGAGTGAGTTTTAAGTTGCCTTTTAGCTTAATATGTGGCATGGGGGATTTCTTTCTCTCTTTTTTTTCTTTTTTTTTTTTGGGGGGGGGGGAGGGTGACTGCACTTTGAAGCCATTAGATTTACTTGAGAGTTAACCTTTATTTATGGAATTGATCATCATATGAAATTAGATAGCACTTAACGTAAGAAGTATTAAGTTATTTTCAGAGGAAAACAGTGTATCTGTAAAAGAAAAGTCTCATGAGAAGGATTAGAAAATATGTCCCTTTTATTGCAATAACCGACGTAGTACTAACACATTAGCTAATGTGACGTTGCACATATTAATTGTACCTGTTACATAATTTTAAAAAAGTGTCTTTTTAATACAATTCTTCTCAATAAATACACCAGCTTTTTCACATTCTTCATTATAATTTAAAAAGTTAAATTCAATGCTTAAATATAAAATGTTGAGTTTTTTAAAATTTAAGAGTTATAAGAAATCTAAAGTTCTAAATTTTTCTTTATTTTACACTAATCTATTAGGGGAAAGTCGGGTAGCCGCGGACGGCGGGTAACAGCGGACATTTCAATTTCTAAGAAATTCAAAGTGTTGCGTAAATAATGAGTTATTGTAAATGAACGCCCTCTAGAATCGAAACAAATACCGTTTAATTGCGACGTGGGCGCCGAGTAAGTTAGTCGTGAGTGAGTGTTTTGTTTTTGTCAATAAATTTTCGACAAAACAAGACAGAATGCATCATATGCGGATAAACATTTGAAGAAGACTGGATTCAGTGCCAGGAATGCAAAGACTGGGCCCATGAAGACTGTGCTTATATAGATGCATCGGATTTTTATTATAATTGGGATGTTTGTAAGGCCCAAAAACGGTACACCATTGATTAATATGTCCGGGGCTACCCGCCGTTTCTTGTGGTGCCAAAAAAATAAGGCCAAACTATTTTCAGTATATTTCGTTAAATAATTCGATATTATTAGCAATGTTTAATTAAAATCATTAAAGAAGTTCGTAATTGTATTTTAAGTATACAATAAAGACAGAAATTTCATTCACTTGTTTTTTATTTGCTACCCCTATAACTAATAGTAATATGACGGCTTTTACATATGAATATATGTAATCGAAGTGTAAATGCCCAGGTGAATACCGAAAATGGATATTTACTCGGATATATACCCTGGGTATTTACCCTAAAAAATAAATATCCGGGTATTTTACATCACTGAATGTACCCAATAAATATTTTTTTAATTTTGGGATTTAAGCGAATTGTTAGATATTTAAATTGTGTATGGATGGGCAGGCCGGCAGACAGATTAATTGCATCTATCTTGCGTTTGGCTATTTTATGTGTAACAGCTTAGTTGAATTGTTTATGTAAGGAATTCCTGATTTGTACAGTGTAAAAAATACAGATGTTTCTTAATCTAGGAAAATATAATATAACCACCAACAAAATTATACAATAACTACTTCCGAAATTTCCCTTGATTTAGAAACATCAGAAACCATTATATTTTCAAGATTTAAATAAAAATTTATAAACACAAAGTTTCTTTTGCTGCCACTGATTTTTGAAAACCTCTCCTAATAGTATTTATAGTGTATTAATCAGTTTTCTCAACACTGAAAATAGGTTTTTCCGGAATTTTATGGTTGATGATCTTGAATTGTTGGTACTAAAATAGCGATGTCCAAGTATAGGAGATGTCGTTTACTTGATTCGTTAAGATGGCGGGCATTCTGATGGATGGAAATGGGGTTATCACAAGCTGATGCTTCTAAACTTCTTAATGTGTCTCGTAGTGTGGTCCAAAGGCTCTTAAATCAATTTGAATCCAAAAATTCAGTATCAAGCAGACTTGTTCCAGACCGCTCATGTGTTCCCCAGTAGAAGATCGCTTTTTAGCTCTTTTGGCCTGAAGGAGGATCATTACTACTGTGGATAAGCTCATTTCAGATCATTGTAAAGCAACAGGGATGACAATACCTGCAATTACGATGCATAGACGTCTTCAGAATTAAGGACTCTATGCAAGACGACCCGTTGTGTATGACCCTCTTTATCGACAACACAGAAGTGCCCGTTTATGTTGGCCAAGAGAGCACGTTACCTGGAACACACAACAATGGGCATCCGTACTGGTCAGAGATGAGTCCCGTTTTACTTTGGAGTGTGATTCAGTTCGTGTGCTGATCTGGAGAGAACAAGGTATCAGATTCTAGCTATGTAACATTGTTGAAAGACACAATTTTTAAGGAGGTGGAATCGTGGTTTGGGCTGGAAATCACTCTTTTGGTCACAGTAACTTCCATATGTGCCATGGAAGACTTCTGACTGCTGTGAAATATCGGGACGAGATCCTTGGTTCGTTTGTCACACCGTATGGTGGTGATATTGGTGATGAATTAATCTGAATGTTTGATAATGCTCGATCGAATTGAGCTAGAGTCGCTGATGAATATCTAGAGGATCAAGTTTTAGAGTGAATGGAATGGCCAGTACAATCTTCGGACTTTGATCCTATAGAGCTTTTTTGAAACTATCTCAGCAGACAGGTGGCTGCCTTAAGTTATCCTCCAAAGTCGTTAAATGAGCTGGAACAAGCGTGGCTCCATGTATTGGAGTTGTTTCCCTTTCCAGTCTCCGACAACTTAATTGACAGTAAGGAAAGTCGATGCCACAAATTCATTACAAGTAGGGCCGGACACATGCCTTATTAAAATCCGTTTATTTAATTTTTTCACAAAAAACTGCTATTTATTTTTTTATCAAACCGTGGACTTTTGCAAAAAAGACAATTTTTTATTTGTAAATCATGCTTGATGTTAAAATTAAGTACAATTCGATAAATAACTGTTTAAAGCAAAATTCTTCTAAATTTCCTGTTTTTATCTTCATTTGTTTTCAAATTAGACACAAAATACTGGTTGTACCTTAACTTTTGGCGGCCAGTGTATATTGATTTCTGACGTTTCTAATGAAAAAGAATGCTTTTCTGGATCATGGGTAACTGTGTATAGTTTCTTTCGTAGTTGTAATTATATTTTCGTAGATTAAGAATCATTTACCTTTTTTACAGTGTAGTTATTTCTATATTTATAATTTAAAATTTTGTTTGCATTAGAAATGAGTTTAAATTCAAAGTAATCATCGTCTCCGTTCTGTAAAAAAAGTAATCCTGCTACATGAGTTATTTAAATGGGGGGAAATGATACAAATTTTAAAAAAATAATACATATTTTTTATATTATGCATGAGATATTGTACTGCATGTTTGCTAATCAAAAGTTAAAATATTTCCTATAAAAATGTCTCAATAACAGAAGTTTTTAGAAAGTGAACAAAAGTTGTAAATGCTAATGTGTTGTTAATTTTTTAATAGGATTTTCGCCAAATTAACGCGTTATCTCCAATTTGGTAGTATGTTCATGATGTACTTTCAGTGACAAATTTGCCAACGTTATGACAAATGTTACTGAGATAGGCAATCAGTTTTTACTTTTAACATTACTCCAGAATTTTCTTGAACATAATCAGGAATGGCATTAACTCAAATTGAAGTCTTCTGTATTTTCCGAGAAAGGAGCTAAAATTTCAGTGTGTTTGAAAATCGTTCAAACAGCATCCAATTGCAAATCTAGCAATAACTGTCCATAAATGTCTATAACAATAGCTGTTCTAACCTGTATTTTCGAGATGGCTTTGTAATATAATTGTAAATGCCACGTACAATATTTTCAGTAGGGAACATATTGTGGTATAGCTCAATACAATATACGAATTTCTTTCATTTTGAAATAATATACTGTCAATAAAATGCATTTTAATCAATTTTCACCCATGGACGGAAATGTATACCATAACTGTAAACTTTTACTCTTTTTTCTTACAACTGTTTTTGAAAAGAAAAAATGTACTAGATTTTAACGATTTAATAAGTGAATTTTTACAATTAAAATATAGTGGTCACAAAAAATCGTAAAAGTTGGCAGCTACGGAGTATGAATTCTATTGTGCAACCTTTAAAAGAAATCCAAATTATGAACGTTTCCGTAAAAAAAAGCCTGCTAAGTTCCCATTGGAATATTTTCTAATTTAAAATGTATTGGGAATCGAAAGTAATGGCAAGTTCCAATCCTATATTGAACTCCGAATCTAGTGTTTAATAAGCAAGGATAGTATATGTTGAATGCAAATACTCATACTCTAATTTGTCATTCTTTTTTTTGACATAAAACGTAAATAATACGATATTGTATGGCTAACCTTCTGTAAGCAAGTCCATAGCCAATTGACGTATTATAGCGAGCGCGATTTCATGTAAAAGTGATTAGATTAAAACTTTAATTTTTTCACATCCATTTTAAGATTTTTGTAGCAAATATCACTCATGTTTGATGACAACTCCTGGCAGTAGATCCGATTACGAAGATATATCTTTCATATTTTATACAAAAAAAAATGTGTTGATATGTGCCATGCTAAAATCTGAGTAGTTACTTTCAACGGATTTTCCCGCCACTTATTAAATACTGGAAAGTAAAAGACTTTGAGTTGAATTTGTCCAAAATAATTTTACTTGTTGTGATATGAAAAAAAATCCATTTTATAATTTTAGTTAAGCAATTTCCCACCAGGGTCGTTACAAGTGTAATAAAAAACTATCATGTGATAGTTTGATGAAAATATAAATTTGAGCGTGGGTGAAGATTATTTTCGAAATGTATGTTTAAAAAACAATTTTATTTCGCTTTAGTTACTCTCTCTCCAACCAGAGAGCGTTAAAAAATAAAATTATATTTCATTTGTTCAACATTATTTTTAACATGAGCAAGACATCTTACGGTAAAACATAAACATTTTTTTATATAATTTTGCTTACTCGTTTTCTTGTTAGGGGCGTTATTGGCTTAAAAGAAAGTTGAGGTTAATCTGCGCTATCTAAAATTTAACTGGGAATATTGTTACCATATGAGAATTCATAAACAAATCCAAATGAAAATTTTAGTTATGCAATTTCCCACCAAGCGCGCTATCAGCGTAAAAAAACTATTATGGGAAAAATTTTATTAAAACATCATATAACTGATGCAGACGTTTAATCTGACGATTAATATATATATATAATTAATTTTATTTAAATTACATTTTATTTAAAAATTAGTTACACTATTCTCCATCAGGTGGAGCTATAAACAAAAATAAAATTCTGTTGAATCCGTCTAATGTATTTTAACTTGTATGCGGCTGTCACAGTAAACCATAAAAAATGAAATTTAGTTAAATTTAGTTAACCGCTCTACCGCCAGGAGGCAAAAGAAACTTGTATTGAAACTGTTCTACCAATTTTTTATTTCAGCATGACTGTCATTCAGTGAAACAAAAAATCAGTTTTAATTAAATTTGGTTAATCAATTTCTCTCTAGGTGGCGTTATCAGTGTAAAGTAAAGTTGAATTGAATTAGTCCTACTTAATTAAATCTTGGAGTTTGGTCGCCATATGAAAAAAACATAAAAAGTCCATTTTCAAATTTTAGTTATGCAATTTCCCATCAGGGGTAGTACCACGTTAAAACAATCATGTGCAAAATTTCATCAGAACATAAATTTGATCGCAATAAACACTTATTCTGAAGAACTTATTAAAAAATATATCGAATCAATTTTATTTAAATTTGGTTATTCTATTTCTCACTAGGGGGCACTGTTGGTGTAAAAGAACATTGAGTTGAATCTGTCTTATCTAATTGCAACTTGAAGAATCGTTGCCATATGTGAAAACATAAACAAATCAATATAAAAATTTTGTTATACAATTTCTAATCAGCGGCGCTACAAACGTATAAAAAAAACCTATCATGTAAAATTTTTTATCAAAACATAAATCCGACCGTGGCAGAAGCTTATTTTGCAGATTTATTAAAAATACATATGAAATCTATTTTAGTTTAGTTTAGTTATGCTATTTTCCGCGAGGATGCACTAAAAAGAAAAAGAAAAATTTGTTGAATCTGTTCAAACTATTTTTAACTTGATTACTGCTTTATACAGTGAAACATATAAAAGGAATTTTATATATAAATTTTTTACCCTATTCCCTACCAGAGGTTGCCATAAACGCCGAAGAAAATTGTGTTGAATCTGTCCTACCTATTTTTAACTTCAGTACAGATGTCATAGAGTAAAACATAAAAAATCAATTTTACTTATAATTGGTCACTGTATTTCTTGCTAGAAGGCGTCATCTGTGTAAATGAACATTGAGGTGAATCCGTCTTACTAAGTTTAACTTGGAATATGGTCGTCATGTGAGAAAGCATAAAAAAAAATCCTTTTTAAATTTTGGTTATGTGATTTCCCACCATCGGAGAAAAAACGGCAATGTGAAACTCAACATACAAATTTGACAATGGCGGAAGCTTATCTTACATATTTGATAGTTTTGAGTGAAATTCGTTATTGGGAAGTGAGTTTAACATGTGTTTGAAAAATTAGTTTAAGACATAGTTATAGACAGAGTTTCATGAAGCATCATAAGTTAAATATAGGTAATAGAAAATAGCTCTTCCAATAGTAATTGGCGATAAAGTGTAATGAACTTCAATTTTTTTGTGTTGTACTTTAACAGAACTATAAATGTTATTGTAACAGAACCCCATATTTTTAATAGAGAACATGTTGCAGTAAGCCTTATTAACATATACAAATTTCGTAGAGTTTCAAATAACATAATGGCACTAACATGCATTTTAAGTAATTACCGCTCATAGACGATAGAGTAACCGGATTATTTTGGCGACCCTGTAAAATAACTGTAAATGCTATACATACATCCTCTTCAAGAAAAAACATGCTGATGGTGACTGTAACAATATGCTAAAATTATAATACCGTCAGTGCTCTACAAACACCGCATTCAAGTGTTTCATAAAATCGTTAAATAAATTCGTTTTATAAAATCGTTACATAAAATTGTTTCATAAAATCGTTACATTAGAATTTCATATATATAGGAGGTATATTATACATTTACAAGATAAATTTATAAGACAAATATATTTATAAATTTGAAATCCTTTATCTGACAAGTTTAAGTTATCATATTATATGATTTACTTATTCATTTTTGTGAATCGATTTTGTGGAAGTATATCATATATTATAACACGAGCAAATCTTGACTGTCTGTGTGTGTATGCAAATTTTATATTAAAAACGGATCTAACGATTTTGAAGAAAATTTATACCTTACCGTTTTCAGGCACGAAAAGACCATTGGGCTAGGTTACATGTTCGAGAATATTCGATTAGTGGGCATTTTGGGTCACTATGGGTCAAGGTCGTCTAATTATATCTAAAAAACGGGCCAACAGATTTTGGCTGAATTTTATATTCTCCCGTTTTCGAGCACGAGAAGAACAATGGACTAGGTCACATGTTCGAGAAAATTCGATTAGTGGGTCAAATTTGGGTCACTACGGGTCAAGCTAATTTTATCTAAAAATCGGCTCTAACAATCTTGACAAAATTTTGTATCTTACTGTTTTCGGGCACGAGACGACCGTTGGGATGGTCACATGATCGAGAAAATTCGATTAACGGGTCATTTTGGGTCACTGCGGGTCAGGGTCAAGTTAATTTTATGTAAAAAGCGGCTGAAACGATTTGATTAATTTTTTTATCCTACCGTTTTCAAGCACGAGAAAACCATTGGGCTAGGTTACATGTATGAGAAAAGTAGATTAGTGGGTCATTTTGGGTCACTATGGGTCAGGGTCAAACTAATTTTATGTAAAAAACGGCTGAAACGATTTCACGAAATGTTTTATCCTAACAAGACCATTGGGATAGGTCACGTGTTCGAGAAAATTAAATTAGTGGGTCATTTTGGGTCACTATGAGTCAGAGTCAAACTAATTTTATGTAAAAAATGGGTGAATCGAATTTCACGAAATTTTATATCTTAACATTTTTGCTTATGAGAAAACCATTCGGCGGTGAGAGGCGGTTATGAGAAAATGATTGAGCTATCTCAAATGTTTGAGAAAATTCGATTAGTGGGTCATTTTTGGGTCAATATGGGTCAGGGTCAAGCTAATAATTTTATCAAAAACGCCTCGATCGATTTGGACTAAATTTTGTATCCTATCGTTTTGGATTACGGGAAGACCATTGGACTAGGTCACATGTTCATGAAAATTCGATTAGCGGGTCATTTCGGGATCACTACGGGTCAATGCAATTTAATGTGAATGTAGGTTGAAAATGTTACTAAGTTTAGAACAGGTGGCGGTAAACGAAATTGCAAAGTTAGCAACATTCCGACAAATATCGTCAAATTTTGCGGAATGTTGGCGCCATTGGCGAGATTTGGAGGGAAAATAAACTTTCAAGATTACTAATACCAAAGGGCATGCTTGGCGCCAAATGAAGGAATGTCGCCAAGTTTGCGACTTTTCGCCAAATGACAGGCTACTTTTAGCGAAATTTTTTTTCAGAATCTGAAGGAATTTTCTAGAAATTCCAAACACGAGCCGACATACATGATTCAACCAATCAGAGTCCATAGTCATTTGTACACGGTATGCTGTACTTTGCTTTCTGACGTATAAAAAGGCGTACAGGCGTACTAAAAGACCTGTTACCAAAATAAAATGTTCAACGAACTAAAAATGTAGTTTAGAAGGATGCCCTTTCGTTGTAAAAATGTAAGTAATGTAAAATTTAAAAATCTGTTCATAGTTTTAAGATTGGTTGTTTCTGTAAATAATAGTGTTATAAAACAAAATGCTTTATAGCAATAATACAGAGAGAATTTATTGTTATATCGAGTTGAACACAAAGCAGATTTTAACCAAGCGTAGCTCGGTCTTCCCTGCTGGTAATTACTCATATTATTTAACATTCTCAGCCATTTTAACTCAAAATTTATAGATAAACTTCGTTAAATTCTAATTACAATGTAAAGAAAAAAAAATTAAACACTAAAAACACTAAATAGCATGCTGTTGATTTACTTAACCAAACACAAAAGTATGAAAAGTATTTGAAACAATTTGTTAACAACCCTGTTTTAAACATATCAAGCAAACACATTTTAATCAAATTACAAAGATAGAGATGAATTTAATTGCACTGAACAAGGTTTTTAATATACAAGTTCGTGTGGCTTAATTTAATCTTCGTGTCTTTGTGTTTAGAAATATATCATTAGTTGCTGATTTTTATCTGAAAATTTTAAACTAAACGGAAAGAGAAATGTGAAGTTTAAATATTAATATAATTTAACAAAAAATTACAAGAATTGTAATTAAAGTATTTATAAGTATTTTGTATTTTGTTTTCTTTGAAAAGTAAAATTTAAATGAAAAAGAAATTGTTTTAAAAATTAATTTTATTTTCACTTTTCATAATATATAATTTTATATTCAGTTGTGCGAACCGACTATTTATTAATATAAATTTATAAATATTTGTACATCTCCTCCCTCAGATATTTTTATACTGGACTAATAAAAAACTTTCGTTGACTGAGCTGCAGAAAAATTAATGGAGTTATGGAATAAAAACATGTTTATTTATTTCGTTAAAGAAAAGTGTAAAATATGTTCCAAATAAGTTTTCAACAAGTGTGTGTTCAGCGTGTCAAGCAAACATTTTTAATCAAATTACAAAGACTAATTGAATAGCATTTAACAAGATTTCTAATATACAAGTCTGAGTGGCTTATATTAAGCTGCACGTCTTTTCCTTTAGAAATATTTCTTTAGTTGACGATATTTAATGTCATTTACTTTAGTAATCAATGTTAAGTATAGGAAACCACTATTTTTTTAGAGTTTCGTTCATCTCACGAAACCCTATTTGCCCCGCTACGTTGTCTGTCCGTCACAGAGCCGGTTCTCAGAAACTATATAACTTACAGACTTGAAATTTTGTGTACTTATAGCTGAATACATACTGTGAAGCTGAAAATCCTAAAAATTAAAATAATCGTATTGTTTTAATATATAGAGAGAAAACCCCCAAAAATCTAACATCCTTTTTCTATAAAATTTAAACATTTTTCGTTATAGCAGTTGCCAACAATTAAAAATCCACAATAAAATTTTTTCTACAATAATTAATTTTCTATTGAAAGATTTCCACGTGAAAAATGAAAACGAAATAATAAGTTTCACCAATTGAAAAAAATATTAATATGACGTCATATTGGTAATGAAACGGAAAATTTCAAACATTTCTCAATAATACAAGCAGTATGAGTATGTGTAAGTGCAGAAAGTAGGTTAATATGATGTCATTAGAGAATTAAAAAGAAAGTTAATTTGACGTCATATTGGAAGTTTAACGGACTTTTTCAAATGTTTGAGAGTAATGCAAAGAGAGTGTCAATAGGAGTAATAGAGAAGGCAAATAGATATGACGTCAGCAAGTGATTATAACGTCATATGAGTTTCAGGAACGTATTGAATCAGGATAAAAACCCGATTATGGAAATATTGGCATATTTTAACATTTTGAAGGTCTCTATACAACATGTTTACGAGAAAAATAGACCGGTAAATTTTAACTATAAAAAACATGACTTTTTTTTTTTTTTTTTTTTTTTTTTTTTGAAAATGAAATTTATTTAGATTTATTAGAGGAAGGATAAAGTATTTTGAAAGGAATATTAAACGAAACCCTTTGTGCGATCTTCGATCACACTTACCCACTTGTTTTAATTTATAGGTAGCTTTTACCGAACTATTTTAAAAATTCTTATATTATAAAACTTAATATTTTCAAACCATTTATTTATTACTTACTGACCCGCCCCGGCGTTGGCCAGTCACGTGATAATAACTTTAAATAAATTAAAAATCTGTATGATTTTATATCTTTAACCCTATTTTGCATGAATTTATATTTATTAATAAAAAATTCGCGGAAAAATATTGATATGTAGTGGTAAAAGTGCTGGTAAGAAGACATTTCTTTATTTTCTTTAGGGTCGTTTCATAGTTTAAAAAAATAGATTTGTTGTCCGAACTTTTTGAATTTTTCATCGATTTTGCAGCCCGTGTAAAAATTTGGTGAAAACATATTGATATCTAGTTGTAAAATAAATATGTTTCTTCTAGCATTTTTTTTTTCGTTTTCACGTTGGGTCATTTAACATAATAAAAAAAAAATCATATCGTCAAAATTTTTGAAATTTTCATCGGTCATAATTTTAACTGTATGCAAACCCTCTTTAAAATTTCGCGAAAAA
The DNA here is from genome assembly GCA_963931845.1 of Maratus michaelseni. Lineage (NCBI taxonomy): Eukaryota > Metazoa > Arthropoda > Arachnida > Araneae > Salticidae > Maratus > Maratus michaelseni. The sequence continues at coordinate 250,071,965 of OZ007599.1, forward strand.
ATATGGATATTTAGTAGTGAAAAATGATCCGTAGCCGCGCCGTTACACCCCGCTTTTTAGCATTTTCATCAACAATTTCTCAGTTTACATTTTTTAAATACTGCTACTCGTTTGAACGTTTCTAAGACGTATCCGTTATATCCGTTTGTTATCCGTTTTTCCTTATTTTAAACGGTTCGGTTGATGGACGTTAAAACAAAAGGCCAAAATAATAGACATTTGGTTTTTCCATTGTACGCTTTGCGAAAAGCAGGGACTGGGCATGCGCGAGTGCTCTTGCCTATTTTCATTAAAAAAAGAATGCGTTTTCGATGAGTTCTTATTAATATCTCTTCTAATTATTAAACTAGTCGTTGGGGGCCACCATAATAGTTACCCATCATGGATATGCATAATATAAAATATGAAAATAAAACATGTGTAAACTACTTATAAAATGCATTGCAATTCGAATAAAATCGGGCTTGTTGACGTCATAAACTTTAAATGATCTATTACTAAATTGCGTAAAAGAAACATCCTTATAACTCCAAAATAGATAATCATATTAACTAACGGTTTACAGAGTCGGATTAACCGTCTCATTTCCAATTAAAATATATCTTTGAATTGAAATTGAAATGAAATACAGGGTCATGAAAAATCGAAGAGTGTGGAAAATATAATTACAAATACATCTGCAACTAATTATCCGATCGACTTCATTCTTTATGCAAAATTTATGTTTTGTTATTGTCTTTTATATTCATTTCTTAAAATAAACAATTTCGAAAATTGTTATATACCTTTTATCAGAACGAATATTTCGAGAGTCCGAAAAAAATAGTTCCGGATATTCGAGGTTACTGAAATTTAATAAGCTGCTTCCCATTATTACATAATAAGTACACATCAAATTTCAAGTCTCTATCTCAATTTGTTCGGGAGAGAGAGCGTTTACAGACACACAGACACACAGACGCACGGCAATTTTTTTTCTAAAAATATGTTTTTCGGAATCTCCAGTGTCTGAAACCTGTAAATTCGTCAAATTTTTTTTTTTCGAATTTCAAAACGATTACAAGACTTACCCTATACTACGTATGATGGGTAAGTAAAAATGAAAAATCTGAGCCTCAGGTGCATCAGGACTTGCCTTGGCTCGTCCAAATTTTCAAATTTCTTCGTGCGGTAGATTTCGCGAGCCATCGCCAACTGGCACATATACATACACACACAGAGTGAAACTTTTATTAATATTTTTATTAATATAAATAAAATTATTTCTAGTTTAACATCCCACACATTTGTACTCTGAACTCATAAAGAAACTTCGTTGACTGCTAATGACACAACAGAAATATAAATAGAGAAAAACAACATTCTGTTGACTTATTTTGACAAACAGAAATGTAAAATATATACGAAAGGCGTTGTTAATAATTATGTTTCCAACGTTACAAGCAGACTCATTTTAAGCAACGTACAAAGATGGAAAGAATTTAAAAGCACTTAACACGTTTTCTAATATAGAAGTTTCGGTGGCTTAATTTAATCATCATGTCGTTTTCTTCTCGTTTGTAGCTCCTCTTAATCTAAAAAAAAAACCTTAAAGAAAGATGTAAAATTAAAAATATAATCTAACTGGACATAAAATTTGAAAAATTATAACCAAATTTTGATTACTTTCTATTTTCTTGTACTAGAAAAGTCACTTTTACATGAAAAAATATACTTTTTCCTTTAAAAGGTCTGTTTTATTTTCACTTTTCATGTCATATAATTTAATATACAGGGTGTCCATAATTAAACGACCCCATTTTAAAGTTGTCTACAGACGAAACTATTGGTCAGAAAGTTGTGAAATTTGTGAAGGACATAATGATGGAATGGAAATTTGTTTAAGCGAAAAAAAAAATTAGTTCAAAATTTCGCCATCGCATAGCGTTTTAAATGAATTACACATTTAGCATACATTTAGGATAATTTATATATTTTATTGCAACAAATTATGTTCCACATGACGGCCATCATTTTCAGCTACCATCAGGAATCGTAAGATAGCATGTTCCACAGTTGACCGCAGTGTGTTCTGGGAAATGCTAAAAACATGTCGCAAAAAAAAAAAAGTTTTGTTCAGCATGTTTTGTAGTAATAAAATTTGTAACCTATCGTAAATGTATGCTTAATGTGTAATTCATTAAAAAAACGCCATATGGCGGCGAATTTTTTAACTAATTTTTTTTCGCTTAAACAAATTTCCATACCTTCATTATGTCCTTCACAAAATTTCACAACTTTCTGACCAATAGTTTCTTCTGCAGACAACTTTAAAGTAGGGTCGTTTAATTATGGACACCCTGTACATTTTTATGCACCGCTGTTTATTAGTATAAATATATAAATATTTTAACATCCCCCGATATTTTAACTCTGAAATTTTTAATGAAACTTCATTGACGTCTAATTATACCACAAACAATAAATGAAGATAAGGAATAACAGCATTCTGTTGATTTATTTTATAAAACAAAAGTACAAAATATTTTTGAAACAGGTTTTTAATAAGTGTGTTTTTCAGCGTGTCAAAGAAGCCCATTCTAACCAACAAACAAAAATGAAGAATTGAATAGTACCAAACTAGTTTTCTACTATACAAGTATCAGTGGCTTAAATTGATCTTCGTGGATTTTTGCGTAGAAATATCTCATTCATAACTTTTTTTGTTTAAATAAACGTAAAGGGAGATGTGACGTTAAAAATATAATCTAAGTCAACTGTAAATTTAAAAATTTATACATAAATTGAGATTGCTTTATATTTTATTATACTAGAAGAATCAATTTTAAATGAAAACAAAAACATTTTTGTTTGAAATATCTGTTTTTTTTTAAATTTTTATATCATATAAATTAATATACAGTGAGCAAAAAATATTTGCACACACGCAATTTTTTGCATAAGGAACCCTAGAAAGCAAATGTGATGAAATTGTTTTAACTATTACTTTATTTACTTAACACAAATAACCAACGTTTTACCTTTAAAAATAATAATACTCATTAAAAAAAATAAAACAGCATTTTCTCATGCCAAAATAGTATTTGCACACGAAACATTGACAATTTAAAAACAATTAAACGTGAACATTATGCAAACTTTTCACACATCAGTCCCACACTACACTAGTCCCGCAATTCGAAGTCACATAACATAATAGATGGAACGGGAATTCTGACGATTTGTTGCCATGGCGCCGAAACGTGTGAGTTTTCTGTAGCTATCCGTGAGAAGATTATAAATCTTCACGATTCTGGATTAAGTTACAATTAAATTTAAACTTTTCTAATGTTCGTTATGTAACAAAGAAGAAAAATGAGACTGGTACGGCTACATATAAGCTGCGAACTGGTCGTCCGAAACAGCTAAATGCAAAGTAAAGGAGGGCCATCATAAAGGAATCTACAAAAAAATCCTTTCTATGTGCTCGAGAATTGGCTGTTGATGTCGTTTCAACTTCAAAAACAATTACACCACAAACTATTTGAAATATCCTTCGGTATGCAAGTATACGAGGAAGAGCCCCTCGAAAAAACCATTTATCAGTGAAACAAATAGGCTGAAAAGACTTGCTTTTGCGAAAGTTTTTGCTGGCAGACCAGTTTTGGAAAAGTGTTATTTTTTCCGATGAAAATAAGTTTAATATTTTAAGCTCAGATGGAAAGAAAACTGTGTGGCAAAAGCTAAATACGTCCCTTCAAATAAAAAACTTCAAACCAACTGTAAAACATGGCGGTGGTCATATAATAATTTGGGGATGCATGTTGTTTTTTGGAGTTGGTGAAATGGCCTTTTTCGAATGCATATATTAGTAAATTGTGAGGTAATTTATTTAATAGTACTCTGAAACTGGGAATTTCTGATTCATATTATTTTCAACAAGATAATGATCCGAAACACACGGCGAACATTACGAGGTTATATTTGTTGTATAATGTAAAAAATCGACTGCAAACGCCGCCACAATCATGAGAGGTCAATCCTATTGAAAATGTGTGGTATATTTTGGATACGTAAGAAAGGAAAAAGAAAATTTCTAACAAAGCTTATTGATCTTAAGCAAGCTCGTAAGGAAGAATTGCAAAAAATCAGCAGTGAAACGTGTCTGTCACAAATTGATCGAATCAATGCCCAGATGACTACACTCTGTAATTGAAACAAAAGGCATGTATACTAAATATTTTTACTTTTAAATATTTACTACATTTTTATTCACACTGATAGTGTGCAAACAATTTTTTGGCATCACAAATGTTACTTTTTTACATTTTCAAAATTTTTAATATAAATATCTAGAAAAATATTATATAATTTTATTTGTTTTGCAAATATTTTTATATTTTTCATTCGTAGTTCATTTTGTGTTTATTTTGCGTGATGCAACAATTTCACCTGGTGTGCAAATACTGTTGTTGTTGTGTTAAATTGAGTTAGGAAATAAAGAACGTTCTTTTGATTTATTTTATCATTCAAGAGTATAAATGGTATTTGAAACAAATTGTAAACAAGTGTGTTTTCATCGTGTTAAATAAGCCCATTTTAATCAAATTACAAAGATAGAGATTAATTTAATAGCACCTAACAACAAGTCTTCTAATATATAAGTCTGAGTGGCTTAATTTAATCCTCGGGACTTTCTGTTTAGAAATATCTCATTAGTAGCTGATATTTTTCTTGAAAATTTAAGTAAACTTAAAGAGGAATGGGATGTTTAAAAAAATCCAATTAGACTTCAATTTAGAAAATTTATACTTAAATTGTGTGGCTTTATATTTTGTTGTACTAGGTAAGTCCCTTTTGAATGATTTTTTTTATAAATTGCTAATGCTATTAATTTTATTCAATTTGTATCCACAGTTGAAATACTGTATACAAATAAAATTTTAAGGAAAACTGAAAATAATTTTAATATTTTAAAATTTATTCAAACTGAACTAAAACTGTCTGCAAAACATTAAAATGTTGAAACATCTTTAAGTTTAAATTAGTCAAATTTGGACTAGAAATCTTTAAATGTGCATTGAAATGGTTTCTGATCATTTCATAAAAATATGATTCATTCTTCGTCATTCATTTCTTCATATTATATATACTTTAAGACTTGAATTTTTAAATAACTAAAATTAAATCCCACTCTCTCAACATTTCATTCCATTTGTATACAGGGTGATTTTAATCTGGTAAAAATGAATGTACAAATCAGGTATATGGAAACAAAAATCACAATGGAACATATGGTCGCAATTCAATAATTTTAGGGAAAATTCAGAGTATCTCACTTCAAGCCGAATTTTATTATTCATTCATAATTTTAACATTGATGAAGATATTCCAAAAGAATATTTAAACGGACTTATCTTGCTTTCTGAGAAATGTGATGGCGTCACGATGCGTCCTGTCGGGGGCCACCATTCGTGTCAAACAAAACTGAACCAAGCACTCCACATTTCAGAATATAGCTGACAGTATGTAGAGTGATGCACGTCGAAGTAATGCTTATTTCGAGCATTTCCTTTATGTCATCCCATATCGCACAAAGGAAACAAAATCTGTTAAAAATATTATTAAAATATTCTTGATAGTAAATTCGGAATTCGGAGATTCTTCGCGATAGTAAAGTTCGGAACGGAAATTCCGGAAAAGCTTTCATTGAGACACCCTGTATTTCTGACTAAATAAGCGAATTGCGACTCTCTGACGCTCACTCTAAAGAATTATACTTACCCGAACCTTCTTGAACGGGGATGTATAACTAACTCATTTCAGAGATACACAATAATATTACTGAAGTAATCTGTCCATTTGAGTGTAGAAGTGCCTACATGACTGCCCCACATGAAGCAATGCTGCCCCAAGTGGTTCCAATAAGATAATTATGAGAATAAGAGCAACTGATCTGGCATAGAGAATGGTCACAAGTATCGTGCCATACAGTACGCTTCCGAAAGTACTATGAGAGCTAACCTTTCATCTAGTTACGGGGATCGAACAGATATAAACAGGAATTCTGATCTTACAGGTGCTAGAGGTGTACTAGCAAGACAGGGCATGTATATGTATTTGTTCAGGATGTGTATTGACTTGTCTAACAACGGTCGCTCAAGTCGGTTTTACAGTCTACAATAAGATGAGTATGTACGAAGTACAACCTTCGATTGCGAAACAAATAATTAAACAATATTTTAAAAGTGAAGGCGTAATATCCGCCGGAATTTTGTGCAGACTTAAAGCACAGTTCCCAAACACCTGTTTCAAGAAAATTCTACGATAGCCAGTCTATGTGGAGTTTTCTTGCTATCCTCCCAGTCTACGGTTGGCATTAATAAAGTTATGAAAAGAAACATGAGCTCTTCATACGAGAACCACGATCAAAATCTCGGCTGTCTACCGGCCAAAATTTTGTGACCACTTTATGATATTTTTAATGGAGTTTCACTTATTAGCCCCTTGGGGACGAGCGACACGTATACGTGACGCATAAGATGCTCAGAATCCTCGATTATCTCCACCAGTTACGTTTTATTGTAAGCTTTGCCTTATGTAATCCTAGCATTTCTGCGATTCAATTAGACAAAAATTTCTGTTTTGAAAAATCGGTGGTAAAAGATTAAAAATTCTGTAAAGGACGCTCGTCGCGAAGGGGTTAACTTTGTTCTGATCATCGTACTGTAAATGTTATTGACAACGTAAAGCTTTCATATCAGTGAAAATAAGGCGGAACCCGTAGCAAGCATGTTATCCTCCCCATGACAACACCCAAGCTTCTAAGGCTCACCCATTGAAGAAATTCACTGGGTGACAGTTGAGTATACTGTGATTATCACGTAGTTGGACAAAAAAAGAGGCATTTTGTAGATCATCATTTTGAGGACAATGTAGCAGTCGAGACGCAGTGTTCAAGAGAGTCAGTATTCTTCATTTTATGATATTTGAAAAGTGTCAAGTCAAAATAAAACAAATTAATTATAATTTCTAACTTTGTACCATGTGTGCGGATACACAAAATAGAAGAAAGCCATTTCACATTCACCGTTTAAATTTATAGAACTGACCAGCTGAGTTGTTAATCGCGATAGTATTTGGAAAAATGCTCATACAGCTACCACTGACCAATGTAATATAGAAATATATCTTCAAATGAAATGTATGGTATGTATCTATCTCATGAAATGTACGGAAAGTATGATGGCTGTTCTATTTATAGCATTCTAACATCTTTAACCCATGCATCGAATTTTTCTGGATAACGTTGAAATTTCACAAAATACTGAACTTTCACATTAAGTTTTCTCTTTTCCAAAAGTTTCCTCACAGGTCCAAAACCTAAATCCGAAACTTTTTGCAGTTCTTGTTTGTAAAATGCTCCTTTTATGATCTTTCCTGGTAAAACTTTTAATTTATAGACAACAGACACAAGATACATATTTTTATGAATAGTAAAGATTTCTGTTGTTCAAATTTGTTCGTTTCCTTTCTTAAAACGTAATTTTATCTGACACATGCGAACAGTGTCTCCTACATCCAAGTCAGATTTGATAGCAGGGGTCTTATCATTTGCGTACAATGTTTTTCAAACCTGACTTTGATTATCTCGGTTCACTGTTGCTGACTAATTTAACGATTATATCAATATAACTCTTTTTATTCTTTTCAGTAAAATATTTCTACATTTTGCTTTAAGTGAATGATTAAAATAGTCTACTACTGAAACTTTTTTGGTGTTTTTCGTTGCAAAAAAAAGATTATTTTGCTTTTGAAAGAAATATTGAGTTAGCTTATTCGTATACTCCTACCCATTATTACATTGCAGAGTTTGTAGCTTACATTCCGAAAAATATTGCTTCGAAAGCTCGCTTAGTGTTTTAAAAGTTTTAATCTTTTAACGGTGTGACCCATATATACTCATGCAAAATATCAATACATGCCAGTAAATACTTATATCCATTATTAAAAGTAGACATAGACTGCACGTCTACAAAATCAGATTGAAGGTGCTCGTTTAAGCTTTCTACTTTGGCACGGTTTCTTGGAAATTTGGGTCACAATAGCCTGTGCAAAGTATAAAAAATCTTTCGTTTGCAGCCATTTTTTATCTTCTGTGTTAAACGTGACATTTCAAAACACGTTGCAAAGCTCTGCGTAAACTGGCTGGAAGCTCCGGATTCCGTTACATCTCTCTGTGTGTGTATTTGTTTGTCTGCGATGGCTAGTAAATTCTAGCCCACCTAGAAGTCTGAAAATTTAGGTGTGGATAGTACAAGGTCTTGCCGTGGTGCACACGAGACTCAGAATTTTAATATTTTAATTATTTACTGAACTATAAAATACAGAAAGAACTCTCATCAAAAATACGCTTTTTTTCTTCGATTGGTTGGTTGTATAGAGACTTCACAGAATAAATAAAAAAAAAGAACAGAGTAACGATTCATAGATAAGGAATTTTAACGAAATAGTGTTATTATGTATTGCAGTTACCGGCGTATACCATCTGCACAGGTCAAATTACGTTTTTCTTCATGATAATTAGCTGGTTTAAGATTGTTTTAAATGACATACGAGGGCTGTAAATTAAGTAATGGCAACATAGGTATAAATCAACTTTTAATGAACTTACAAGTACAATTGCATTACATTCCTTCTGTGTAATCACCAGCAAAGCTTATAACCTTTTGCCAAATGTCGGGAAGCCATTGTAGACCAGTGGTAAGGTGTTGATTGTTGATGTGAGCGACCGAGCGCCCTACTGCCCACACCGTTTGATGACTCAGACCAACCTATAAGGATAATTTTCGGACAGTCCATCGGCGGTCTATGGTAGGGAGACCACTCAGGATGTCAATCTTCTCTTGAGGAATGGAGGACCGACCTGTGCGTTGCAAATCCGCAGTCTCATTCCGACCCGAACGAAATGCTTGAAACCATCGTGCTACTGTCCTATACGTTAAAGCATTTGTGCCTTAGGCTTCCACTAATCCTCGATAGCATTCTGTTGCATTTTGCCTTGCAGCTAAAATGGTGGGAGGGACCAGCCTGGCTGGCTGAGCCAGAATTTACTTGGCCTCAAAATATCGAATCACCAGATGAAAAAGTTATTAATGCTGAGAAACGGAAAAGTGTCATTTCAGCATTAAACAAGAACACGAAACCTAATGTTTGGTATTATCGACGATTTTCATCATACAAGAAAATAATAAGATTGATTGCATGGATTCTAAGATTCATAAGTAATTCAAGAAAACCGAATTCAAAAGAAGTATCTGAACTTACATGTTTTGAAATAGAACAAGCTGAAAGAAAATTAATGATTTTGATCCAGAAAGACAGCTTTGATGAAAAGAATAATGAGAAAATTCGTAGCCTAAGACCAATCCTAGATGAAGATGGTATCATCAGAGGAAAAACACAAGTCATCTATCGAGAAGATACTGTCAATTTTAAGTACCCAATTATTTTGCCGTCTGACCATCCTGTAGTCCGATTGATCTCCTGGAAACACCAAGAGCTATTACATGCAGGAGTGACTCTTTTGATGACATCTATACGAGAAGACTACTGGATCCTGAAAGCCAGGAAAACCATTCGTGCAGTAGTTCAGAAATGTGTGCGTTGCAAAATATTTAGTGCACAGAAGACAGAGTCAGAACCTATTGCATTGCCACCAGAAAGAGTTCAAGATGCGGCAGTATTACAAATAACTGGAGTAGATTTAGCTGGGCCCTTATATTTGAAAAATGGGAAAAAGGTATGGATTGTGTTGTACACTTGTGCAGTGTACAGGGCCATACATTTAGAATTAGTGACGTCATTAGCAACAGATACCTTCCTCCAATCTTTTAGGCGCTTTATAGCGAGAAGAGGAAGACCGACGACCGTTTATTCTGATAATGGTAAAAATTTTGTCGGTGCAGATAGAGCTTTTTCAGACATCGATTGGGAACAGATCTCAGCTGCAGCAGCTGTACAAAAGATTCGTTGGAAATTCAATCCGCCTACTGCTGCCTGGTGGGGTGGTTGGTGGGAGCGGTTGATACAAATGGTGAAACGCATCTTGAGGAAAGTACTAGGTAGAGCCTCATTATCCTATGAAGAGCTTATCACAATTCTTTGTGACTGCGAACAAGTTGTAAATGCTAGACCACTCACGTATGTCTCAGAAGATGTGGATGATCTAGCACCTTTAACACCATCAATGTTTCTACAAGAAATAAGATCTTCAGATGTGATAGATTTTGATGCAATTGACGCACAAGAATTAAACAGAAGAGCAAAGTATGACAAGTTCGAGAACATCTTAGAAGACGATTCTGTATTGAGTATTTAGTGCAGTTACGCCAACAAAATTCCCTGCAAAAGAATGTCAAGCAACTGACCGTTGGTGATGTCGTTCTCGAAAAACGTACGTATTGGACTTTAGCTCGTTCGCAAGAACTAATTTCTGGAAAAGATGGTCACCCGAGATTTGCTCGGGCAAAAACTGAAAATGGTGAACTTTTAAGACCAATACAAAAACTGTACAATCTAGAGATTCCAAAAGAACACTCTTTAGAACCAATATTACGAACAAGAAGTGGCAGAACAGAGACTGTTTCAAAACGTTATCAGTCATAAGACTATTTTTTGAACACTGAACTTTACAAATTTTTTTCCTTATTTTTAGTATATCTCATTTCCTAGTGTTAATTTGAATTTGTAATAATATGTTTAATTTTTGCAGGATATTGTATAATTTGTCTTTGAAAAATTAGTATTAAGAATATCTATGCTTTGACCATGTAATGTAAGTATAATGTTACACATATTTTGTGTTATTTTGAATTTTGTTGTGCCTATTGTTGAGTTTTCCTGTTGAAAACTCAAGGTGGGAGATTGTCGCGAATCCAATTGAATTCCTACTAACAGGAGATGTTTTCATAAATGTATCTTTCTAAGCTGTGTGAGAAAGATGTTTTTGTTTTTGTAGATGTATCTTTCTAAGCTGTGTGAGAAAGAGGTTTTTTGTTTTTGTAGATGTATCTTTCCAAGCTGTGTGAAAAAATGTGGTTGTCAAAAAAATGGTTTTGTAGAATGTTTTGTCGGCACGGAAGTGAGAGAATAAAGATATTCGTTATGTTTCTTAAGAGGACTGTTTTTCACGTATTAAAGTATTATTTTCTTTTGCTTTAAAAATGACGAAAGTATTAAAACGGGTAGTTTTAATGTTTCGAAAATCGCTATGTATGTAATTTGCGATAGCGTCCGAATATCGAATCCTAGGGAGGGAGGAGATGATTAGCTCTTATGCCGCGGTTACCGCTCGTGTGGTAAAAAGGAACTTCTCGCCAACCCGAGACCACGAAGAAACTCTGCCCTGACGCATAGACATTCTTGGCTAGGGGCGTCCACTCCCAATTGGCTTTGCTTTCGGTGAGCTTCCGCAGTGAAATATGGACGGTCCCCGATCGACTCCATTTGGAAGGTTCATCCACATGTAAAAAACAACACATGCAAACAACAAATGAAACAATTCACAAAAATGTTAGAAACAATGGAAAGTTAAGCTTAGAACCATTATCTGACTCTGCAGGGCATGGAAAATTCCTGCAAAAGCGCTAAAGAGCAGTCCCGGTAGAGATGTGTAGAGTGAAAATTAGGCGAAGACTCCTGCTCATCCAACCGTCAGACGCAGAAAGTTCTGACTACGTATAGACGCGCTGGACTGGGTATTGACAAAAGACTCGATTTCAGGTTCGAACGGCGCCATCTTACTGACGAGCCTTCGGCCCGGTTCCTCTTAGTTGACCAGTCCAAGAAGGGCGTGATCCCCTCCCAGAGAAGGCGATACGAGCGAAGGCGACCTCGGACCTGAAGCCCCTCCGTAACTCCAACCGCTCTTCGTAAAACGGGCACTTCTCTTTTTATCGAACCTTGAGGGCGACTCACAACTACTCCAGCTACAGAGGGAGACGCTAGGGACGACGAGCGTGAATCTCGATTACGGAGGTCCCGGCCTCTCTCTCGCCTGCACGGTACCGAGGGATGCTGCATGCCACCTCACGCACCGACAGGCGTCACAATAGAGCCAAAGCGTTCCTTGTTCTACAGAGTACGTTCGAACCACCGTCTAACATTAGATAAGCTTTAGTAGCTGCCAGATCCACGTTTGCTAGTCTTTGCTCTCGTGTTACCATCCTCGGCGCAGAGCACCTAGGCGCGAGGGATTGACCTACGCTATGTCCTTTCACCGCCCAGTTATCGCGAAGTCCCGCGGTACAACGACCTGAACTCACGTCGGCTGGCGTTACCGACCATGGCACAAGGACGAGGCTCTGCACATAGGACCTCAAGGGACGACCTGCGACCGTTTCCTCCTGCAGCCGAGAACCGGTCTAAAGGAGGGGAAGGCCTAGACCCCGCGGGAGAGATCAAACTGGCATCCGGCACCTTCGGTTACTCGAACATCGTATTACTACCCGTCTACCACGATGAGGTGTTGGCGCGTCAGCTACCTGCCACCGTCGTGTCGACGAACATCTTCGAGAGCCCGGTCATCTTCCTCACTGAAGGGGCCGAGTCGGAACAACCCGACGGAGAGTCGCGAAATGCTTGGCTTCCGGCCATCTTCCCCACTAAAGGGACCAAGTCAGAATCACCAAGAGGGTTGAGACGGATATATCGCATTGAGATATCGCATTTATGTTACTTGACCTGGCGCCACCTGGAGGAGGATTTTTCCTTAATTGATCCCCTTATTAATAAATCCCAATCTACTGCACTGATTTCAACAGAACTAACTATATTTAACAATTTTAACATTTTTAGCTTCATCCGTAGCGTTTAATTTCTGTGTTATATAGAGAATACCACTATTTTTAAACTCAGCTAATAATGTTCCGAACTTCTCCAAACCAGTTCCATTTTTGCTAAATTATCGTAAAAATCAGCATTCATAGCTTCAAGGTGTATTTCTAGAAATCAGTTACCAATATTTCCCAATAATAGTCTAAGCCAAATTCCAAATTAAGTTCCTAGCTTAACAAAATAAATTAATATTTAAAGATGTATAGTTGTTCTCCTAATTAGTCATTTGCTGAAAGACACTTAAAGGTCCCCTCCCTCCCCCGGCCCCCCCTTTACGTTTTTTCTTTAACTATGCCCCGTTTCCATAACTCAGCAACAATCTTTCCGATTTCAACGCAATTGATTCCAAACAAACTATTTAACTTAATAATCAACCTTTATAACATTAATGTAATTTTATGAGTAGCGGTTACCACTATTTTTGAATAATAGTTTAAGCCAAAAAGTTCATAGATTAACCATACGAAAGAGTTTGTAAAGATGCCTAGTGGTCCTCCTAATTAGTTATTTGCTGAAGGACACTTGAACATCCCCTCTCCCCGGTACCTCCGTCAAGGTTATTTTCTCTAACTGTGCCTTATGTCAATAACTCGGCTAATAATGTTCCCATCTTTTCCAAACCAGCTCAATTTTGTAGCATGCCTACTATACAGTGCCATAGGCAGCTGGCACCTGTCTCAGAGGTTCGTTCGGAAAGAGGTTTGTTTAGAACAGAATGCTCTCCTGTCGGTGGAAGGGGAAAATAAAAGTTTTTCCAGAGCGGACGAGCATGCCCGGTATACGGTGCCTAATCAATCGGAGACCCTGGCTAGAGTTTCGTTTTTCAAGAGATACAAGTTTATTACACGAGTTCGGGCAACGCCGGGCGGGTCAGCTAGTCATGGAATAAAACACAAATTGAGAATAACTTACATGCCTAGGCGCAAACGGTTGAACCTTCTCACATCAGAAACATGAGTACGTAAAATGCATTTGAAACACAATATGATGGTTATTTTTCTTACTTATATTTATAAAAAGTATGAAAATAGACTTTGCCATGTATATGGCTATATTTTTAAAGATTTTTTAATTTTAACAATAAATTTTAACACACAATAAGCAATTCTATGCTTGTTTTTCACCGCTCATGAAACTGTCAGCAATCAAACTCTGAAAACGGTCAAATAACCACCAAATTTTAATTTATATTTGGCTTCTTTGTTTTTCATTTGTTTTAGAAGGATTTCTGAACATTTAAAATAAACACATACAAGAATTTCTGAAATAATTTCAAATCCGGGTAATTTCTCTCTTCAAGCATAATATTTATACAACGTTTTTCTCAAAACCCAAGCACAAAAAATCATACATAAACTAATTTATGTAATTTAAAGTAATAGAGTTGCATACACTGAACATGATTTAAATTAAAACAAAAAGAAAACAGTTCATTCTTATGAATAAATCTAAGTTTAATGTTTATATCAGATACGTGACCCGCTGTTCCGTAAATGTTATTTCTTTTTACGATTCACATTACGATTTGGGATAAATAAATTCTAGACAAGCCTAAAAAAATGTTTAAAAAATATCCTAAACTTCAACGGTTTTCTTTTATTCATCGAAAACGCAATAAAAAACTATTTGTTTGATGGCTCTCTCAAGGGTATACAGACCGTTTTCACTTAGGTAAAAGGTCCGGTCTTCAATTACTATATTTTACTACCAAAAGGAGTTCAATATTTTGGAGTTTCTCTCCTAATCAATAATTCTAAATAAAATATTTCTAAACGAAAAAAGGTATAAAGAGTTCATCTTTCTTTTTTTTATTTGACTTTTCCAATTTCGAGACGTATAAATATTGATTTTCGATTGAAAACGATTTATACATTTTTTTTATGATTTTCAACTTGTAACTCAATATTTTATGACAACTATTGCCATGAACATTTTACGAGAATGAAACACTAAGTGGCATAAAATTCTTTTCAATAATACACAAAATCACAAGTAGAGGTCGTAAAATATTTTAAAGATTTGAAGAGTTAGATTTGTTGTGTACTTTATGCTTTGAAATTAAAAATTTATTTTTGACTATACAAGAAATTTCAGTTTTACTGCGTTAATTGTTAATATAAACGATGAAAAGTGTTACAATAAATAAATAAATGAATAAAATGACAATCAAGCATAAGTATGTATCTGCATTGTGATATACGCTTTTTTTACAAAACTTTGAGATACGTGGGATTTAACGTTATTTAGGAAAATATCTTTGTTTTGCAATCAATTGCATAAATTGCGTTGGATTTTCAATATTAACCCATCAACGTGCATCTTTAGCATATATATGACACTCAAAATTTAATTTTCACATTATAAAAGTTATCACACTGTAAAAGATGTGTATTATAAAATAAATCCAAAATACCTACTAATTTTTGAATATTTTCTTGACATATAATAGCTCGAAGTATTTGTCTCAATTAAAAAACAAGCTTACTCATATTTTTTTAAATGCATATACTCCTTATCTTCGATTTCATGATAAATCATAACCACAAATGTAAATTAAACGAGACACAAGCAGTGACATTCAAATTCAATACCACCGCTATATGATACAGTTTGTTAAGTGCACAACATGTATTCTAAAAACAAATTGCATATGCGAATTTGTTAAACTGTTTATCTTGAAATATATAATATGTAAAATGGAGGAGTCATGTGAAACAATATTTATATTCCTAGACCAGGTTATTTTTAATCCCTTAATTCTGGTGCCCGTGATATTCACGGGCTGTGTAGGATACTTTTTAAAAATTCAGATTGCTTGATTCCCACCAGTTTTTTTTAAATAGTGCAATCGGCTTTATTCTCTCATTATTTTATCTGTTGTTAAATAAGGTGAATATTTTTACTGAAAAAAAGTGGGGGCAATCAAACAATCTGAAATTTAAAAAAAGTAGTCTACATACTGGATGTGGCGCGATCGTTAAGGGGTTAAAGACAATTGTGGAATACAAATGCGCACTATCCCAGAGTTCTTTGGATCAAAGCAGCTTGAAAAATATACAGTTCATGTATTTTTTTTAAATCATCGTAGAGTTATAAAATAATATTTTTTAGAGGTTTAAGGTTCCATAAATTTCCATAAATGAAATTAAAATCTTATAATGAAAATTACCGGATACATTCAATTAGTTATCAGAAAAATTATATAGAATTTCTATATATAAAATAAAATCCCTTTCTATGAATGAAAATCCTATGTAACTTTGTGGTTACTTTCTGAGATTTTTTTTTATCTGTATGAAAAGAATAAGAGTAGACTGTTTTTTTACGTCGTCGAAAAGTAAAATTTCTCGGTATCTCAAAAGCTAATGATAAGAATAAGCTATGAAAGTACATAGGCAATTGTTTTGAATGACACTCATTTTTATGTAAAAGTAATTAATGTCATAATTCATAAACTTTTTAAATGACTTTATTAATAACTTTCATATTGAAAAATATATTTTGAATCGAAAAAATTGACTTCAATAGGAATGAGTCTATTCATTGTATCTCGTTGAAAAGAAACATTTTAACCGGATTACTGTTTAGAAATATTAAAATTAAACTTTTTCGCGTGGATTTAACATTAGCGTTCCTAAACAGAGACCCTTTATTTTTTGAACTGCATGAAGATTTAATAAAAAGTAGATAAAATATGTCTTTTAAGAGCCTACGCTAGTCACGTGAAGAACTGCTGAAGCTAATGTTAAGTCTATGGGAAGGTTCTTGCGCAATTTCTCGCTCGCATTTTAATGTTTTTAAATGATTTTTTTTTGCATAGGATAGCTGATGTCGATCTCTAACGTTGTTAGTTTTTACCTTTTTTATTTTAGTTGCAGTTTTTTTATAAGCGGATATTTTGAATTTGGGAACTGGTTTGAACCGGTCCTGAAAGTGAAAGTACTCTTATATAAAAAAACTGGAACCAAAATATAAAAAGTAAGAACAAACAACGTTAGAGATTGACATCAACTATCCTAGGCAAAGAAAAATCATTTAAAAATATTAAAATGCGAGCGAGAAATCGCGCAAGAACCTTCCCATAGACTTAACATTAGCTTGAGCGTTTCTTCTCGTGACTAGCGTAGGCTCTTAAGTGTTTAAATTTAAACTCTAATTTGTATTAAGATTTTCCCGAATTAGGCTTAAGAATAAAAAAATGCTTGGGTTTAGAACGTTCCAGTGCATTTAGCAACGTAGGTCCCAGTGGAACATTTTTTTTTCAACGCGTTGGTAGGAAAAAGGTAAAAGTTTATTCCATGGATTTAACATTAGAATTCCCAATTTTTATCTTTTATATCTCTTTTTAGATTTATGAAATATGCATAAAAATATACTTTTCCGGGCTGTTTTGAGCCCAGAAATGGTAATAAATTGTCAAAGGTGGGTGTTACCATATGAAAAATGAAAGTTGTTACAATTATGTTTAGAAGCCACTGTTTCAAACATTTCATTCATATTGTAAAAGTATATAAAATTTTCAGATGAATATGGCACATGTCGAATGTCTCTGCGACTTATTTGGTGTAAAATGTCATGGGGTTTTGCAATTTTCTTTTCTCTTTTTTTTCACGACTGTAGTTATGGTTTACTTATATTTGAGCATCTCATTTACTCCTATATGATACAACTGTACTTAAAAGTATTCTCATTAATAAAATAATAAATTTAGTAAAATTTTTAATAGTGTGCAGATACCAACTATACTAGGGTAACATTATATACATTGAAATGGTAGTATATTTTTTAAACGTAACTTTTACAGGTGATAGCGTAGCATTTTGCTATGTGCTTATAAAATATCATCTATATAAAAGGCATTTTGAGTTGATTTTAAGGTAGACGACAGACAATAGTATATGAACGAATCTTGAGGAGAGTGTGTGTGTGTGTGTGGGGGGGGGGGTACTATCTTTGGACACTCAAAAAACTAGCATATCTTTTTAAGAATTGTTTTCTTAAATAACAATATAGATATAAACTCAGGGTTTTGGCACAATATCTATTAAATATCCATGTTTTTTTTTTCAATTAGAAGTATTTAAACCTTTGGTACGTATGATGGAGGGTCCAAGTGCACGCTGTGCACATCGAATCGCGCGGCCGTTTTTCTCACAACTCATACATTTGAAAACAAATTTTGAGTTTAGATTCTTAAAATGATGATATTCTTTGGAGCTCTATTTAGTTTTAAAAGTTCATAAATGACAAAATGGCGTTCATTTCATAAAAGGTTATTTTTTAGGATTTATTTTTAAGTTTAGCACACTGATAAAAATAGTTAATTATTAAAAGCGATACACATCGTTGGTATAAAGTCTAGGAAAAAGTAAAAGTTTTCTTTAAAAAAATTTAAAAAAAATCGACGATCGAAGAAAAGTTTAGAAGAAAAGTGACGGCTTAGTTTGAAAACACTTTGGCATAACCCTCCGTGATCAGAAGCTAAGTTTCGAATGTTCAAAAAATTGATTGAAAAAATTTGTGAAGCTTATCGAAACTTCAATAAATATACTGCCAAAATTCCCGAGTTGATATCTTTATCCTGGTTCAAGTAAAATATTCCTCAAAAACATGATTTTTTAGGCCAAATGTAGTAAATCTCCTTTTAAGGAGACTAAGTAAGTCAAATATTTCGATTTCAAAATTTTTACAGTTAAGTATATATCTATACATTATATATTATGTTACATAAAATATAACGTGAATAACAGTTAAAGTAAAACTAGCAAAACATCAATTATGCTTTTATTGGAGAACCTTTTATAAACCTTTTCGCGGAAATTGACGAGCAGAATTCGTCATGCGCAACATAAAAAATAAATTAAATAAGATTTAAACGAATGAAAATGGTGTTATATCTAATATTCCACAACAAAACACTCGGAATAATTTCAATCAGACCATGATATTTCCGATAAATTTGATTTTGGCCATTTATGCAGCTGTTTTTAACTATTTAAACAACAAAGAACATCCGTCTCCCTCAAAAGAATCCTACAGCAAAGGCTCTAGTTAACATCAGCTGGAATTATTTTTACGAACACTTGTACTACCTAATGAAATATTAAAAAACATTTATTCGCTTTGCATTTTTTTTTAAAATTTTTCTAATTAAGAAATTTGTGACAAATGGTTAAGTGTTTTAAGTTGAACATTGTTTCAAAAATAAAATACTTAACGAGTGCATTTGTAATATATTAAAACTATTTTATTAAAGTAATATCTGATTATCCATGTTTTTTTCCAACTATTTGGCATATAATTGAGTTTAATTTTTTTTCTCGAAAACCAATTCCAATAAACAAAATTAGATTCTTAATATTGTCAATTATACAAAACCAGAACCAATTTTAGTTGATAGACCTTTTTTTTTTACGTTTTCAGATAATATGTAATAGATTGATTTTTCTCTATATAGAGTTTCCGAGAGTCAGCGTAAGTAGTATGCTGAAATCTTTTCGAATTTTAAAATATCTCGTCATACGTACTTTCTTCAAATAGTAACAGCCTAAGGACGATACTATATTGAAATACAGACTTCTAAAAATCAATTGAACTATTCGGAGCGCTCTAACACAAATCCTCTTTCAGATAGCGCCATGAAACACATACCTGCCAGAAAAAGACCATGATAACCTCTTATGAAGTTGAATTTTAAAATACCATAGCTTCTGAATTTTTAATACTACTTTTTCCGAAATGAAATATTTATTTTAATTAATGATAAAAAAAAATGTGATTAAATAAAACGAAGATTACAGAAAAAGTGGTTAGAAAAATTCGCGAGTCTTGGCAGTTATCGTATTATAAAAAAACAATAAAAAAACATATCATATTTTTAACACTTTATTACACATAAACCTCATATAATGTTCAATCACGCTTGTGAAATGCAGCAAGAGATATTAGAACAAATCTCAGTTAGAATATTGAATTTGAAAATTTGCCTCTGACAAATTAATTTTGTTCTGCACGCGAGAATATTTTAATTTTCAATCAAAAAAAGAAAGTCAGCAAGTATACTTATTTCATTTCTACTTTCTGTTAATGTGTTTAATGTTCAAATTACCACAAAAAACTTTTTAATAACTATTAATTATAATTTTTAGTGCTTGTAAAGCAGATTCATTTTGTAATAAATATAATATTTTCAAAAACTTAACATTATTTGTTTTTATTAGTACATTTTAAATGTATTTTAAATAAAAAAAATATCATCCATTTAAAAGTATCATGTATGATGCGATCATAATAATGGAATTGAGAAATTTTTGAAAATAGTTAAAATTCTGACCAGCAGGGCTAAATTTGGCACTTTCAGTCGAAAAAAATTGAGCAAAAATATAAGTGTAATTCAAGTATATTAATCGCATATTTTTAAAGGATCTATTAAATATTATATTCGTGTAGAGTTGAATTTCTTTTTTGTGGTGGAATTTTAAACTATATTGTTTTTTAGACAGTCACTCACATTCCTTTTCTCCATTTCATGCAGATATCCCGTTTTATGGCATTATTTTGAAAATGAACTTGTGCCAAATCGCTTTGAATTGGCCAGCTTTTTTTTGGCCACACTATTAAAAATATCTATTCAAAGATGAGAATCTGAATCCATTCATTTTTTTCTAATGTAATATAGAAGGATTGTTTTACAACAAAACAGCACCTGTACAAATTTCATTACACGCATACATATTTCATTCACAAGAACGAAAAAACATGCGTCAAGCATAGATAATAAAACATTTTCCAACAATTCCATAAAAAATTAACAAAACTTTACCAATTAATAAGGTGAAAGTTGATGTCTAATAAAAAACTTGGAACATGTTTAACACATTTGAAAATCCAAATTCAGCAATTACCATCAATAGTCGGAAAAATATCCGAATTATTTTGTGCATCCCTGTATATGGTCTATAGATTTGCATATAGACTACATAATATGGTAAAACGTAGTCCAGTTAGAAAACGCACAGCACAGTTAAAATTTCCTATTCAGAAATGTCCGTAAATAAACAGAAATGAATTTGATATCTTTTGTACTGCCTTATATATGATCTATAGTTTCTTATACACACCAAGTAATATGCAAATAATTCTAAATTTCAGAAGTTGGAAATTGTAAGTCAAACGGGACAAATGAGGTGCATTCGTACTGTACCTAGTTATATAAATATTCAGATCTTGATGATTTTTAATTCTGTGAAATTAATTATATCGTCTGCAGATTAATTTCTGTAATAAAATAAGTATCTAGGTCGCTTCACGATTAAACCTCGCAAGCTCCTATAACAAGAATGCACCGATTATTTTTTTATTCAAATTTCTTAAAAAATATTTTTATTAATATCTTCTAAAGTTTTATTCAATTTTCATTAAATTTGAAATGTTTCGACAAAATTCTGCAAAGATAATATATCTTAAATTTCAAAACAATCGGTTGGGTAGTTTTTGCGTTGTTGGGTAGTTTTTGCAGGCGGACAGGCGGACAGACGGATGGACGGACGGACGGACGGACCAGACGACGACAATATGTGCTAGGTATTTATATAATTACAAACGCACCTAAAAACGCGTACCACAACTGAAAACGCACTTACAGCAATTGTTGTTCATAGACAGTACTTTAACCGAATTATTTTGTGTGTCCCTGTAAATGGACGATGAATGCTATGTCCACCATATTCGGCAGTAAGGCTCGTCTAGTGCACTTCAGTGATATATATCAATTGCAATATGTTTGAAATAGTGTAAAAATCATTAAACCATTAAAGTACAACGAAAACTATTTTTCCTCATAGACCGTATATAATGGAATTGTTTTGAGAGTCCCTGTAAATGAACTATAAATGCTACACCCTTCATTTTCAATACTAAACATGCCATAGGAAACTTCAATAACGTATATCAATTACATGGCTATCAGAGTATATTTTGGTAAGTTAGAGCACGGACAGACGGCAGACAGACAGACAAACCGAAATCATCAACATTTTTCAACTACGTTGGAAAGTGTTAAAAAGAGTAAAAATATCTCTTGACAAGTTTAATTTCTGTGGGACATCAAAACTATCTCCTCTCGTAAAGAGGACAGGGTTTCTTTTTATTAACCCTTTCCAAAATAGTTGAAAAGTGTTTATGAATTCGGTTTGTCTGTCAGTCTGCCGTCTGTCTATCGTCTCTCTGTGCTCTAACTCCCGTAAATGTACTCGGATTGTCATGAAATTGATATATGTTATTAAGGTTTACTATGGCATATTCGGTATTGAAAATGAAGTGTGTAGCACTTATAGATCCTTTACAAGTTCATTCAAAATAATTCCGTTACATTAAGGTCTATAGGGAAAAATCATTTGCGGTGCATTTTAATGATTGTACACTATTTCAAACATATTTATATTGATATATATAAGTGAGGTGAACTACAAGAGGCTTAATATAGAATATGGTGTGCATACCACTTACAATTCCTTTGCATGTACACTCAAAAGCAATCCATTACATTACGGTCTATGGGGAAAAATCGTTTGCGGTGTATTTCAATACTGTTTCGCTTTTTCAAACATATTAAATTGATATACTGAGTGGCATTAGAAGAGGCTTATTATAGAATAGTGTGTGTAGAACATACATCGATCATTTACAGGGGCACACAAAAGTATTATGTTAAAGTACTGTCTGTTAACAATAATTGCTGGAACGAAGTTTCGTTTTCGAAACGCGTTTTATCTCATTTTTTACCTATTATTTGGTGTTTATAAATTCATCATATCATATGAATCATATACAGGGCAGCACAAAAGATCTCGAGTACTTTTCCGTTTATTGGCGGAAATTCCAGAAGTGAAAATTTTAAACTGTGCTATGCGTTTCCTGACTGAACTAAAATTTAGCATTCTGTGTTGTATATATGCAAATCTATAGACCATATACATGACTGCACACAAGATTTCGGATAGTTTTCAGAATATTGGTGGAAATTCCTAAAATTTCGTTTTTAGATGTGTTATACGTTTTCCAAATTGTTTACTTAGGCATAATATTTCACCTTATTAAACGGTTAAGATTTGTTTAAGTATCCTGAATGTGTTGGAAAGTGTTACGTAAAGTATGCTTGACACACATTTTGTTGTCCTTATTTCGGGAGAACACCACTTTAACGCCCTGAAATTTAAGGGTTTTTTTGGAAATAAATAAAAAAAAAAATACAAAGTTTTTATAAAAATCAATTTACACCAAATTTTTATACA
Organism: Maratus michaelseni; assembly: GCA_963931845.1. NCBI lineage: Eukaryota > Metazoa > Arthropoda > Arachnida > Araneae > Salticidae > Maratus > Maratus michaelseni. The sequence goes on from OZ007599.1 coordinate 250,095,133, forward strand.
TATATTAAAGAAGAAAACAGTATTTTTTTAACACTTTCAAACCCAGTTGAAAATTATTTATTACTTCGGTTTGTCTGGCCGTCTGCAGTCTGTCCACGCTCTAACTCGCGTAAATATACTCGAATTGCCCTGAAATTTTTGTATTTTATTGTCGTTTACTATGGTATGATCCCTATTTAAAATGAAGTGTGTCGCACTTTTTTTAAAGGGACAGTCAAGAGTGTTCCCTAACTTTATAGTCAATGGGAAAAAATCGTTTCAAGTGCATCTTTGTGAATCTACGCCATTTCAAATATGATGAAATTGGTATACAATTATGAAGCGCACTAAAACATACTTTTGGTTGAATATGGGGTGCAAAAAATTTATTATTAATTTACAGGGTCAAACAAAAGAAACATTGTTCTACGGGGGAAAATCGTTTTCGGTGTAATTTAAGGATGGTTTACTATTTCAAACATAATGAAATTTATATGCATTGCTGAGATTTATATGCATTGCTGAGATTTATATGCATTGCTGCAGTGGTCACCAATTATTTTTCCCGTGGGTCCGTTTCAAAACATAGTCAAATTTTCGCGGTCCGGAAGCCTTAAGTCTCCCTCTACTCCTTTCATCCGCCACCCATTCATCATGCTACCATCTTTTACTAATCTAGGCCACCTACTTTGATTAGCAAATCTTTTATTTGAAATTTTTTGTTATCTTAGGTGCTTAACATAATACATACCAGTGAAATGAAGTGCATTAATACCAAATCAATATTTTTGTATTATGATTTTCAGAATTCAAGATGATCAATACAAAGTACATATAATTTCAGAAAGATTATTCAGTAAAGTTCATTATGGTTGATGTTCACTGTGAAAAATGACACGTTTTATTTTGCACAACTTGCCTGAAATTTGGGGTCAAGTTGGTGCAACTGTCATCAAACTGTTAAGGGGGTCATTTGTGAGTCGATTCTTAATGAAGTGTGTACCGATTCTTAATGAAGTACATTTTTGAGAATGCTGCTTCACACACATAAGTTGAGCCAAACATGGTACACAGTTTTATGGCTAAAACCATAAAATTGTGCCAGACCTCTGGTTACTTTTTTACACACATTTTTAATTCAAAATTCGTCACTCTCAACAGTTTTTGGAACTTCATCAAAACTGTTCTTTAAAACATCTTCTTGGAACTCAATTATTTTCAACTGTAGAGCAGCTTTGTTGCTCTTGAAAACATTCGCCGCTTCACTCGTCCGTACGCCATGAGGCATAAGTGAAAACCAGCTGCACAACGTTCTCAATTTTTTCTAAGTCAGAAAATCTTTCTTAAAATTCAGATTTTTTTTTTCAAAAAATCTTCGAATTGGTTGATGACAGTACCCTCATTACTGTCAAAAACTGACTTAAGGTGTGGAAAGTGTAAACGTTTCTCCTCTAATATCATCAGAGATGACGTCAATCATTTTTGAAAAACTTTTTACTTCTGAAAGAAGTTGACACGCAAGTTTACCTTTGCCTTGTAGTTTGAGGTTTAAGAGATTCAGGTACCGAAATAGATCAGTCAAAAAATGCGATGGTTGACACACTTTAATCAAAGTCATTGAGGAGACCTAAATGTTCACTTTCTACTTTTTGATCATTAGTTTAAAGCAACTCTTTGATGTCTTCCAGTACGGCAAAGAATCTTTCAAGCTCCAAGCCTTTACTTAGCCATCTCACATTGTTGTGAAGAAACAAGTCGTCAAACTGAGCATCAGTCTCTTCAAGAAGTGTTTTAAATTGACGGTGCTTAAGAGATGATTTTGACCGTATGAAGTTTATTATTTGTATCATTGTTTGCATTTTATTCTGAAGACTGTGATTCAGACTTCACAACACAATTTGATGAATGAGCCAGTGGTAGCACATCAAATTTTCATTGCATTTTTTATCACTGCTGAGTCGTTGAATCAAGCCTTTCCTACACACAAGCATTGGCGGCGTCTCGTCTGTTGTTACGACATACGTTTTTCATATCTAATCCAGCATGGTTGAAATTCTCTGTAACAACCTTGTATAACATCTCCTGAAGTAGTTCACGACATAGGCAAAATAGTCAGTAGCTCTTCAAAAAATTGTTCACGGGTTCTGTCCAGATAGCGCACAAAAACAATTAGCTGTGCTGTATCTATAATATCGCAAGATTCGTCCAAAGCCAATGCATAGGAATCTTTGGTAGCTAAAGTTGGTTTCAGAGTTGTATAGTTTTCCTCTGACAAAACTTGTGTATTCCTTGTGCTTGAAGAAGCATATAATGGAATATATATGTCGAATAGTGTCAACGATATCCTTTCTGTTCTCAAATAACGCATTTCCAGCATCCAGCATGCACTATTTTACAATATCTGCATCATTATATGACTTCATATGTTTCCCGTGTTGAGCTCGGGCTTGGGCTGAGCCCGCCTCATCTCTAGAATTTACCAGTTTTGGGACCGCGCCCGTGATTACCGCCTGTGTATTACGCGTTGTACCCAGAAACATTATTATTTTCTGTTATTACTAATTTAGCCGCGGTCCGTACAAAACTTGCCGGTGGTCCGGATCCGGACCGCGGTCCGCCATTTGGTGACCACTGCACTAGAAATTGCTCACTTAAAAGTATGTTGTGCATTGCGTTTATTGTTCATTTACAGGGACACACAAAAGATACCGGTTACAGTATATGTGAAATAATTACAGTCGATGTGTGATAAGTGCGTTTTTAACATTGGTTTGTGTTTTTAAGTTTAATTAAATTTTTGAATAGTACGTGGTGTGTATAAATTCGGTTGATCATATACAGGGCTACACAAGGGAATTCGTAAGTATTACAGACTGTGGGAGTGAATTGTTTAGAGTAATTTTTAATCGAGCTACGCATTTTCCTGATGAACTATAACTTCTATAAGTTAGTAGATTTATAGAAGTTTGGAGAAAATAAATAAATTCATATACAGGGCTACGCAAAAGACAAGGTGCATTGTCGTTTATGGTTGGTAATTTCTGGAAGTTTTAAGTTGCTTTTTGCGTTTTTCAACCGAATTAAATTTTTGCTTAATATGGGGTGTGTACAAAAGTCTTTAGATAATATACAGGGTTCTACAAAATATTTCGAGTGCATTTTCGTCGATTTTCGAAAATTGCTAAATGTGAATTTTCTAAATTAACTAAATTCTATCATGCTATGTAGCATATATCCAAATTGATAGATCATATACAGGGTTGCACAAAATAATTCGTCTACATTTTTTACTATAAGAAGAAATTGCTATAACTGGTCTTTTAAATGTGTTATACATTTCCTATACTGTTTACTTACACATCTTCTTTCACGACGGTGAAATTTCGTTACAGTTTTCTTGATGTGTTGGAAAGTGTTAGGTCTATGTTAGGTTTATGTTTATTGACGCATGTTTTTTCGTTCTTGTTTTAGTTGATAGAGGAAGACCGTGGTAATGGAACTACTTTTTATAAAACTGAATATATTTTCTTTTTCTATCGATATACAAAAATGGAATTGCTATGAAAGAAAGTATGGCTACTTTGCCACCAAATACAAAATGGATATTTTTCTAAATTAATAAACAAAAGTGTTACACTTGTTTTTTGAAAAGCTTGAAAATGGCTCAAATCTCCTTCGTGTGTGGGAGATTTGAACCAGGTGGCAGGGAGATATGACCTTTAGGATGGAACTTATAAACGAAGTTTCAAATTTTATATTGTAATAGTAAAAATTCCTCTCCTTTTTAACTGCACATATTTTATCAAAATATTTTACTTTTAAATTTTAAATGATATTTACCGGTTTCTCAAAGACTCTGATTTCCTAGTAATCCGAGAAAACCCAATAATTGCATTTAAGGTATTTTAAAATTGTCAATAAATATATATTATTCAAAACATAAAAAAAAAGAATTGTTATGGTCCTGTAATAAAGAGAATAGTTCAGTTTGGATACTATAGAAAAGATGACACTACTTCTATGTAGCAATATATCCTAAAACTAGAAATTTAATAAAGTGTCCTATGCTTGGTCAATCAAAACAATTAAATTTAGACTATCGCGTTTTGCCAACATAAAAAGATGTTATGAAACATTATTTATGGATTCAGTTTATTTTAAAATCAGTTTAACACAAACTTAAATCCGGAACTTACTGTTTCTGAAATGTCTCTGAAATGTTGGGGATGCAATTAATGTATGTCTTGGAACTTAAATTCCAACAGTTTCTGATTCACGAATCGTAAAAATGAATTCAGACTTTTAAAAAAGGGTATTCAATTATTAATGTTTGTTTATTTAATATTTATTCTTCATATTAGCAATTTTTACACTCAGACATTACCTAAAAACCTGGTTAAAAGTTGCATAAAAACAGTTTTTCATTATTAAAAATATTAAAAAAATTCACATAAAACTAGTTGTCACCATTAAACAAAAAGTTTTGAAACCGGCTGGAGCATCCTCGGTTGTAATTTTCAAGTATCCGTCTCTTCATCATTTAGCTGACTGGGTATTGAAGAAAGGGTGATAGTAAAGGAAATTCTTCTATCCCCAGTCATATAAATAGAGAAGAGACGGATGCTTGAAAATTACAACTGAGGATGCTCCAGCCGGAGTGAAAAAGTTTTTGTGTAATGGTGACAGTTTTATGTGAAACTTTTTAACATTTTTAATAATGGAGGACTGTTTTTTATGGAACTTTTAACCCTGTTTTTAGATAATGTGTGAGTGGAAAAATTGGTAATATGAAGAATAAATAGAAAAAAAAAAACGAACTCAAAAACTTTACTTACCTGCAGTTGCACTGGCAGTCAAAGGAACAAGAGTACCAGACAGAACGGCAACTATTACAGCAAATGGGCCCTTTAGAAGACATGTGTCTTATTTCTGATGATAATAAAGAAAAGGTAATGAACAGAATGATTTTAAGAAGGCAAAGAGAAAAGAAACAGTATAAATTAAAAGGAAAAAAAACGGCATATGGTCATTTCAGAAAGCTTGTACTTTGACAGCAGAAAATATAACACCATAATAACCGAATTAAACGAAAAGAAAGTGTACCTAAAAATCATTGAACCTGTGTGTTTAGTGAAAAAGCTAGAATCAAAATATATCGATTATATTTCACTTCCTCCCTCTGGTAATAATATAGCCACTGGAATTTTGGCGTATTTTCAAAATAATAATATTAACATTTCAAATTTGAAACATATTGGGTTCGACGAAACCGCCATCAATCTGGTGACGAAAATCAAGAAAGGGGAGTAAAATAACTTAAGAATGGATAATTTGCTTGCTGTATGCAAATGAGCATCTCTTCAGGCAATTATTTCAACAACTCGGTTGGAAAAATAACGGACCTAAAGTATTTTCTGGGCCAATAGGAAAACAACCTGAACAACGTGAAGATATAGAAATTATAGATTATAAAACAAAATTAATCAAAGCTGCCACAAGTTAAGTTTGGGGTTTTAAGTATGGATCAAAAGTACTTGTTCGGAACTTGTCAAGCAGTATCAAAAGGCATAGTTCCTTTAAATTTAGCGATAAGAAACCCTGGAAAACTCAGTCAGTCGCGTTTGTTAACAACAGCCAACAGAATTTTGCGTATATAAGTGTCATGTAAAACTTTTTCTCAAAATTTAGAGGTTCTTGCCGAATATTGTAAACTATGCAGAAATTTTTAATCATATGTGTTTCAACATGAAAGTAAAAATTTCTTGCAAGGATGAATGCATACATATGTGTGATATCACTAAATGTTCCAGGTACCTCAAAAATAGTATAAAGACAGTATTGATCCAGTCATTGAAAGGAATGTCTTATTTGGCAATCATGAAAATACAATTTCGTCAACGTTAGCTGATTCCCGGAAACATATTAGAGACCTTGAGCTTAGAAGGAAATTTTCAACTAGATCCAACCCTAATACAAATGTTAGAGGTTTTAAAAATATTTATTCACATGTTAGAATACATCATTTTAAGCAAGTGAAAAATATTAAAAAAATTAAATCATAAAAATAAAAACTATTGGTTAAAAGAGTATTTTTCATATTTGAATTAAACGGAAAATTACATAGCTACTTCTCATAAATATTGTCAAATTTTTAATACAAAATTGTAATGTGTACGAATTTACCTTTGTAAAAAATCTATTTTTGGACACTTCCAGACTTTTAAATTCAACATAGTTTATTTTATAAATAGCGATATGAAACTGATGAAATGGTGAGTTCAATAAGACTTCGAAGATTTCCAGATAGTGTCATGAACGTCTATAAGACCTCCAAGCACAGATCCCTTATCGACATGAGGTAGTTTTTATAGATGTAATTAAGACATGATTAAAAATTATATTTCAGATATCTATCTGATACAGGTCTATAACACTTCCAAGTATAAATCGAAAATATAGCCTTGGCAAAAAGTATTGATCACCCCCATATTTTTAATGAATCCATTTTCTTTAAAAAACGATTCTTTTAAAATTATTAAATTACTTTATTTTCTGAAGTTTCGTTGTGGTGAAGTATGTCAGTTAATAAATATTCTTGCAGAAAATTTCAAAACATAAATAACTTCGTCTTCAACAGCGAAAATTAAGAAATGTTAGGTTAATACAATTTAAGTATATATTTAATTTTTATTTCTTAAATTTTGTACATGTGTTAATAAAAATAATAAAATAGGTATATATATATATATATATATATATATATATATGTATATAATATTTGAAGAATTATTTTCGGTGCAGAAGACTAAGTTCTTTTTATTTTGTCATTTTCTACAAGAAGTATTTTAATTTTCATGATTATGTATTAACTTATATAACCCAACAATGAAACTTTCAGAGACACAAAGTAATTTAATTTTTTTTTAGAAACCCATTTTTTTAAAGCAAATGATTTAATTAGAAGTCGAAATGTTAGTATATTGCAAATTGTAATAACTTATAAAAGAAATTCATAACTGTATGCAGTTAAACATTTGCGTCCGATTAATACTTAGGCCTATGCTGGCCCAATGGGACAGGGGCACGTGTGCCCCTATGCTATCTGCCTGACCCATCCTTAATGATGGCACACAATTTAATTTGAAACCACCTCCATCAACCTCTGTCCACCGCCCTTTCAAGACACCCAGCACGGGCTTGCTAATACTTTTAAATGAGATACTATAAAAATATGAGGGTGTTCAATACTTTTTGCTAAGGCTGTATTTAAAAATAATACTAAATTTTTTATCCTGAAAAAACTAATTAGTATTATTCTAAAGTTAACTTTGGAATTTTCAGGTCAGAGCACTTACAATTTTTTTAAATTTTTCAAATGAAAGACATTTTTTGCAATTTCATTGCATAAAAAATAATCATTAAACTAGAAAGTTTAATTTTCGTGTTATTTCCCATACCCTCTTCTCTTCCCCCACCTCTCTTTCCCACCACACACACTTTCCTAAGTACTGTATTTTATTTAACTTGGAAAAAAAATCTTTAACTGATTTGTTCCAATGCAGTCTTTCTCTGTCATTAAATTTTTATGATTTTACGACGACAAAAATCGTTTTATGAATGCGACTTTTACAGCAAAATAAAAAAAAAGTTATTTCAAATATCTTTGTCCTATAAATCATAGATGAATGAGATTTTAATGACAATTCGGATCTTTTCGTCAGTGAAGGAAATCAACAATTTTTTAAAGACCATTATTTAAAAAAAGTAATAAAATAGTAGTGTATTTTTAAATTATAAAATTTCTTGCAGTTCTCTCATCACAGCAGCTTGGCTCGGTGAAATGAAGGATGGGTGAAATAAGTAAACCATACGTGACATTTACATATATCCTATTTATTAACTTATAATATGAACTTTAAAGTAAAATAAATGCATGGACGAATAATTGAATAACTTACTTTTTAAATTTGTCTTAAAATTCGGAGGAGTAAAAACAATACAAAATCTAGAAGCAAATGGGAGCCGGTGGCAATAGCGTGCTGCAACAGAACATCCATACGAGATACGAGATAACACAGTGACGGTCAGTCTCGACTTGAAGTAGAAGTCAGTAGAGGAGTAAAAGTAATTTTTTTTCTATAGTAGAAATAATTTTTCTATAAGAGGTGCATAATATGTATTATTTGCAAGTCCATTTGATGCAGAAAAATGTATTTCCATTAGATATCGAAAAGAGCATTTCCATTTGTCGTCGATAAAATATAGTTATAATACGTTAAAAGGAGGTGATAGATGTATAATAGATATCTAAATGGGAAATGTCTCATAGACATCTATTTGTTTAATGCTATACACATCTAAAAAACGTTCTGGCATATCTAAAAAACGTTATAGATGTATTTAGATATAATACGTAAGATTTAAAAATAAGGTAATACATAATTATAAGATATAATAAGTAGATATAATAATTGATATAATAAGTAAGAAAAACAATATGAAGAGATGACGAAAAAACTTCCTTCAAAAATATTAATCTTATAGAAAGAAAATGATTTTCAATATTTATTCAGTATTGTGGCTTCAAGAAAAATAAATTTTATCTCCAAAGCCATTAATCTGAAAAATAGAATTAAAAAGTTTTCATTCTTTGAAAATATATTACTTCTTGAAAACTTTCGAAAGAATGGTAGCGTTTATATTTGAAAACTGAACAAAAAGTCGATACACAAAACTAAAAATGGAGTGGTGAAAGGATATTAAAATGAATGAATGAAAATAAAATTACATTGGACTCAAGAATACGAAGAAATGAAAGAAAGTTATTTTAAAAAGCATCATATTGAGACTATATTATTTTTATTTTTTTAATTGAGTTATCTGGATGAAAATAGCAATGCTTATATGAATGAAACAACATAGTTTCATTTAATTTCTATTATAAGGGCATTATCAGACTCATAACGACTTTTTTGACTCTTGGAGATCGGTATGTTAATATATAATTAATTTCTCATTAGTTAATTTAAAAATATAAAATAAAATATCCGATAAATATGGCAGTACAATGCGCAAAAAGTCGAAATAATTTATTGTTTTAAAGTTTTTAAAGTCCCGCAATTTTTAAGAAACATCACTTTTGATTTCGTTTATGAAAAAAATATGTCCCGATTACATCGACGACGAATAGTGCTAATAAAATGCGACTCACTCTTGACTGTTCTGAAATATTTAGCTGTCTTGAAGTAGTAGTAGTTAATTCATTTTGTAGTTTTTATTTTTCATGTATGTAAATTTTATTCACTTGTGTTAATTTTAACGGTGCATTGAAAGAAATTATTTTTAAATTTCACCTTTGAGAAATTCATACTTTTTTCATATTCTACTATTAAAAATATTATATGACGAAGCATGCTGTTTCTTATTAATGAAATGCAACTGTCCAAATTATTGATGTATATATACGTATATACAGGGTGTCCGAAAAGTCTGGAAACGGTCGAATAACTCGAGAAATATATATCGGATTGAAATACGGAAAACTGCATTTTCAATAGTTTTGAAAAATCTATTTAGGGATATCAAAGTTGCCCCCCAACTCTGCTCCCCTGGGGGGAAAAGAGGGGAAACTTTGAAATCTTAAATGATAACCTCCCTTTTTTATTGCAGATTCGGATTCTGCAGAAAAAAATATAACTTTTGTATTTAACATTTTCTTCGAAACATCGTAGATGGCACGGTAATCGAGTAAAATGCATTGAAAATCGTTACCATTGCTATGTCTGGAAACGCTCGAATAACTCGAGAAATATACATTGGATTGAAAAACGGAAAAATGCATGTTCAATAGTTTTGAAAAATCCATTTAGGGCTATCGAAGTTGCCAAAGTTTTTCTAAAATATCAAACACGTATATTTCCGTTTTCCATGCAGACATTGCAATGGTAACGATTCTCACTGCATTTTACTCGATTACAGCACCATCTACGATGAATTGAAGAAAATGTTAAATACAAAAGTTACATATTTTATCCACAGAATCCGAATCTTCAATAAAAAAGGCGGGTTATCATTTAGGATTTCAAAGTTGCCCCTTTCCCCCCCAGGAGGGGCAGAGGTGGGGGGACAACTTTGATATCCCTAAATAGATTTTTCAAAACTATTGAACATGCAGTTTTCCGTTTTTCAATATGATGTATATTTCTAGAGTTATTCGACCGTTTCCAGACTTTTCAATGGAAACGATTCTCACTGCATTGCACTCGATTACAGTGCCATCTACAATTTTCCGTAGAAAATATTCAATACAAAAGTTACGTATTTTTTCCCCCGTAGAATCTGATTCTGTAATAAAAAAGGGAGGTTATTATTTAAGATTTCAAAATTGCCCCCTTTCCCCCCAGAGGGGCAGAGTTGGGAAGGGGGCAACTTTGATATCCCTAAATAGATTTTTCAAAAATGTCGAACATGTATTTTCCATTTGTCACTCCGATGTATATTTCTCGAGTTATTCGACCGTTTTCAGACTTTTCGGACATCCTGCATATATATAAGTCCCCTGTTATGGCCATGTTCCTGCTATGGCCATCCCCTATTATAAATTTAGCTAACAAAAATATCTAAATAGCATGAGAATACCGTGAAGGAGCCTCCTAGTGTATCATGTGATCACTTGCCATTCAGCTAGGTTGCGGAATTTGACGCCACTTTCCTATTCTATGTTTTTGGTGTAATCACTTCTTGTTTTTATCTGATAAGTCTCCCTTTTTATGCAAGTTTTTAAAAGGATTTTTTATGATTATCATCATACTCTGTTCAGTGTTTAAGAGTCATTCCATTTAAGAGTCACCCAGGCTGTGATTAAATGGTAAACAGATTCATGTGATTTTTTTTTCTCAGTGAGATGACAATTAGAAAGAAAGAAATCCAGAATATTAATGCTGTGGGACCATTGGTTTTGATTTGGTGGGGGTCAAAAGTCAGTGCCCCGCCTAAAATGTTCAAATTTTATGTTTTGCATAGTATTTCTCACAGTATGCATTGAAGTTATCCCACAAAATAAATTACATGGCTGTATTATATAAGGTTGGCCCTTTGCTATTCAAGAATAAAAATTATGGGATATGTGTAATGCAGTGAGCTAGATGGCCACAAAAATTGAATTTTTTTCGAAATTTTACTATAGTTTTGACACATGTAGCTCTTTGCATTGAAATAATCCCATCATTTTTAACTGCTGTATGCTTCCCTATGAGGAAATGAAACACAGAAAAGTAGGCCCCACCGCGGGCAAACTTTAATGCATTCCAAAATTGCATGCCAAATTTCCAAAAAAAAAAGGAATTTTTGCCTATTTTAAGTGAGGTATACCAGACATGCATTAAAGTCAGAAGCCTGTAAAACAACAATAGAAATGTAGAATAACTATTCACCTTTCAAAATCACCAAACAGAATCATGGGCACTAAAGCAGTTTACATAGGGTAATAAAAATCGAATTGTAATATAATTAGGAACTACGTTTCCCACGACCATAGCCTTCAATCATTGCCAAGAATAAAAACACTTCACAATTATTTCTGAAATGCATTCTGAAGGCTATGGTCGTGGGAAGCGTAGTTCCTAATTATATTACAATGCGATTTTAGTTATTCTACATTTCTATTATTATTTTACAGGCTTCTGACTTTAATGCATGTCTGGTACACCTCACTTAAAATAGGCAAAAATGCGTTTTTTTTGGAAATTTGGCATAAAATTTTGGAATGCATTAAAGTTTGCCCGTGGTGAGGCCTACTTTTTTATGTTTCATTTCACCATAGGGAAGCATACAGCAGAAAAAAATAATGGGATGATTTCAATGCAAAGCGCTACATGTGTCAAAACTTTTGCGACCATCTAGCTCACTGCATTACACATATCCCATAATTTTTATTCTTGAATAGCAAAGGGCCAAACTTATATAATACACCCATATAATTAGTTTTGTGGGATAACTTCAATGCATATTCTGAGAAATACTATGGAAAACATAAAATTTGAATTATTCAAGCGGGGCACTGACGTTTGACCCCCCACCAAATCAAAACCAATGGTCCCACAGCATAAATATTCTGGATTTATTTCTTTCTAATGGTCATCTCACTGAGAAAAAAAAATCACATGAATCTGTATACCATTTAATCACAGACCCCCTGATTCTGGGTGATTCTTATATGGAATGACTCTTAATGCTCTATCAATTGGTACTGTCGTTGATGGTGTATATTTTATGAGTTGTTCAAAATCACACGATTTTCGTGAAAGCTGACCTGTTTCTGACATGGCCATCCAGGTGGCCATATAAAATGCACCATGCAAGTCTAGGATAAAGACATTCTTATTTGTTCCAATAGCGATAAGCAATTTGTTTAAAAAAAAATTTAACTCTTAAAGGTTTAACATTTTTTTCTAAATAAAATTTTAAATTGTAATGTCAATTTTGTAAACAACTTCATTTTTGATGAAAAGTCCTGTTTCAAATACACTTTTGAATAACAAAAAGAATTATTGAGTATCATGTTTATTTATTTTACACCAAAATTATTTAATTTAGCAGAACAGCACTTTTAATTGATGAAAATCACTATTTGTGAAACATGGGACAATGGTGGCCATATCATGTGCACACATTCCTGATATGGCCACTTGGTAGATTTTTGGAATTCCGTGTTTTTGGACTACTAAAACTATTTTCATGAGGAATGTAATATTTTTTTATGGAAGTCCATTAACCTGAGAACGTTAAAAAAATAAAACGGTTTTGATTTTTTCAAAATGACGGCAGGGAAAATTCTTAAACATTAGCATGGCCATATAACGGGGCGCACCCACCTGATATTATTTTGTTTACTTATATAAAAATAAAAATGTATTTAAAGTAAAAAAAAACTGGTGAGAAATTTTTGTACTACTTTGCCCGAATAACTTTAATAATTTACTTTTAATTCTTAAGTTATAATTAACTTTTATCGACAATTAATTTTTTTAAATAAAAATCCTCTATACCGAAGTTTTTTTAAATCTACAAAAGAAATTGATTTTTTGTTTTTCGTATTTTTATTTAATTTATACAACTCCTAACTGAACAAAAACAATTACAGGAAAATATCCACATTAGAAATAGGTCAATTTGAAAGTGATATACGTACTTTAACATAGACTTTTAATACATTTTTCAACTTTGCATTAGCTTTTCTAAAAACTGTGTTTTTGCTACCTGTGCGCACTGTAAAAAAATATTTTGTAGACATTTTTAACGTTAAAAGCTAGATTCTAATCACGTTAAAAACACATTATAATTGCACCAAACAAAGTTTGGGTCGTTTAATTCACAAAACATTAGTTTAAATTAGATTTAGTTATGATCATTTTATACATATTTGTGCAAAATGAATTATCTGATTGCAAACCATTTTTTACAATTTAGTTTTCGAAGTAGCAAAAACACAATTTTCAGAAAATTAGACGCAAAGTTTAATTGGAATCTGTATTAAAGTATATATGCCAATTTAAAATTGACATGTTTCTAATTTGATTATTTACACGAGATTGGTTTTGTTCGATTCAGAATTGTATCAAGTTCAGACAATATGACTAACAAAAGAAATGACTTGTTGAGGGTTTAAAACCGATGATTTCCCTTAACAGTACGGAATATGGATTTTAAAAGACTAAATGAACAATTTTTCAAAGTTCACAAATATGTTTTTTCTATAAAAATATCATTCTTAGAGATTTGCAACGAAATGCATAAAAATAAAGTAAAATTAGTTGTTTTAGTATTTTCACTGAATTGAATAAATCTTTGAAATGTAATATCATAAAAAAAGCAGAAAGAATTGATAGCAAACGAACGTCAAAAATATAAAGTCGCAAGAAATGTGGGAATTCGTCCAGCTGTAAAAAATAATATCTTTGGTAAAGAAAAGCAAATACAGTGTTAAAATGAGTCTGAATGAATAGGAAAATAGAAACACGCATACATAGGTGACAATAATTTTCTTTTCAAGTATTTTTCAATGCATTTTATCACTATGATATATATATATATATATATATATAATATTTAGTGTGACACGTGAATTTGAAACAATGACAATATTTTATCTCCTGAAATATGTGATTTTGTGAAAGCTTTTATCCAAGATCAGTTTATATTTTATATTTCTTTTTTTAAAACTATGTTTTCACTTGTTTTTTCATTATTGTCTATGAAAAATCTTTAAAAATTTCCCAAGACAAACATAATATAATGGGAATCCAGTAAACAAATAAAAAAGAAAGAAAGAACTATGTTAACACTACTTTTGTAAAAAAAAAAGTCCTGTCTTATCTTTTAAATAAAACATTTTCAACCAAAACAAGTTTATTTTCCAAAAATGTTTTTCATTAATATCTGCATTTTCAAGCACTATTGCAAGATTTATGATAGCCCCTATTATACATAAAATAATACGTCTGTATTCACTGATTAAAATATTACCGAGAATAAATCCTAAAAATGATTATAATACGACAAAAATTTAACCAAAAAAAAAAAAATAAATAAATAAATAAATAGCCAAACTCCGTTTTCGCTTAAACTGCCTTTTCATATAATTGACGCATTTTCAACCAAAACAAGTCCATTTTTTAAAATATTCTATATTAATAATAAGATTATCGCGCACCAATTCAAGACTTATGATGGTCTATATTGATCCTAAAATAACACGTCTTTCTCCACAGATTAAAATATTACGGAGATAAATCGTAAAATGATCATAATATGACCAAAAAAAAAAAAAAAAAAAAAGAGAGAGAGAGAGAGAGAGAGAGAGGGAGGGAGGGAGAAAAGAAAAGAAAAGAAAGAAATAAAGAAATATCCAAACTCTGTTTTCGTTGAAACTGTTTTTCATTTAATTGAAGTATTTTCAACCAAAACAAGTCCATTTTTTTTAATATTCTATATTAAGGTTAATAGGCACTAATTCAAGACTTATGATGGTCTATATTGATCCTAAAATAATACGTCTTTCTCCACAGATTAAAATATTATGGAGATAAATCGTAAAAATGATCATAATGTGACAAAAATTTAAAAAAAAATAGCCAAACCCTGTTTTAGTTTAAACTGCTGTTTCATTTAATTGAAGTAGTTTCAATCAAAACAAGTCCATTTTTTTAAATATTGTATATTAATATTTAGATTATCAGGCATTAATGCAAGATTTATAATGGTCTATATTGATCTTAAAATAATATGTCTTTCTTTACAGATTAAAATAATACAGAGATAAATTCTAAAAGAGATTATAATAAAACAGAAATCTAAAAATAAACTTACAGAGACCTCAAAGAGTTTCGCTATAAAAAAAAAGAAACCGCATGCGCGATGAAGTTGGTTTTTCTGACCAAACTGTTTCGCTGCGTTGTCTCTCGCCAAACGTACTGTATAGTCCAGTAGAAATAGCGTAAAAAAGGGCCTTGCCTTTCAAAAATACGGGTAGTTCTGATTTTTGGATATGTTGTAAATGTTGACCCTCTAATAAAAAAACTAAGTTTTCGACCTTCTAGACCTTGTGCGTTTTTCACAATATTGAAAAAAAAAAACAATATTTTTCGGCACTTTTTTCGATTTTTCTTAAATAACTCAATTTCAGTGCATTTTACAGAAAAAGCACTTTCACCATTTTGTAGAGCATAAAATTTTCTACAACATGCAGTATTCATGTTTGTAATTTGTCCAAATAGGGGGTGAGATATGGAGCCGGGAAAATAGGGTAAAATTTGCAAAAAGTGCAAAAATGCACAAATGACGTTAGTTTTGCTTAATAACCTACTTTTAGTGCGTTTTACAGACAAAAGTGTCATTATAAAGTTTGTAAAGCACGAAATATTCTATAAGTTTCATTTATTAGATCATTAAATATCTATAATAGACTCTAAAAATCAAAATAATACAATTTATGGTTAAAACAAAAAAATACCGCCTGACAAGTCATTAATTTAAAAACGAGCTTTTATTTTTGATATTGATTAAACGATGCAATTAATTAATTATAGTGTGTACAATAATAGGTAACTGTTGAATAGTTGAGGGGGGGGGGGAGTAAAGTTAACCAAAAAACCTAGTCGGTAGACATAGGTGCAGGGCCAAGAATTCAAAGTCGAAAGTAAAATTAATAGCTGGGAATAATGTAAAAAAATACTTAAAAAAATAAAAGATAAATAAGTTATAATTTAGAAATTTTAAAAAGGAAAAGGTGTATCTCAGGCCAAAACTAAGGGAGGTGGGAGCAAAAGGAGCACGTGGCCCGGGCGCTAGAATGGAAGGAGAACAGGGCGCACAATGAAGATTTGGTTTGTCGTGTTTGTATTCATTTGTCCCACATATTTTTGTTAGTCAAAGTTTACATTAAGGGTAAATGTATCTCAGTTTGAGAATGTTAGTCCTAACAGAAAGAACAACAACAATTATACCTGATAAGATGGAAACCTGTATAAAGGAGAATTGTTTTCCGGTGTTTTGAAATCAGTTTTAAATTTTAAAATGAAGAAAATATTAGAAACTTATCCTGAACATAATCAAAAAAGTATAAAAAGTGCAGAAAGTGCTCGTCGCTTGAAGATTCATACTTCTGCTGAGGTTAAGTTCAATAAGACTATGTTTCCACAGATGCCACAAGAAACATTGTTGGAGAATGAAAAAAAAAGAACTTTTCATTTATATGCTTCGAAATGAATTTGAAAAAGCACAAATGATCACTACGCAGGCCCCTGAAGATTCAGATGTGCTAATAGTGAACACAGCTATTTCCTAAGCCCGTGATTACGATTCTGTCATTGTCAATGGTGAAGACATGGACCTTCTTGTTCTTGTGGCTTCTCTAGCTGCAGACAATGTTTATTTCCGAAGGGCCAGGAGAGGGAAACTGCCTGATGATCTCTACACCAAAGAGTGTTTAAATTTAAGGAAGTTGCACAAAATATTCTTTTTATTCATGCAGTAAGTGGTTGTGACACCACTCCTGTGCTCTACAGTCATGGGAAAATGAAATATTGCAGAATTCTTCAGAACCCATCCCTGAACCAAAAAGTTCAAATCTTTAAAGACTCAAATGCAGAGAGATACAAACTTATTGAAACCACATAAGGTGTACTTCTTGCCATGTATGGAGGTGTTCCCAACCAAAACTTGAATGTATTGCGGTATATCAGCTTCACTAGAGCAGCTAACAATATTAAATTAAATATAGCTAGACTACCACCTACTCGGGATGCTGCTGAATATCATGCATTCAGACATGGCTGGGAAACGAAAAGGATCCTCTTGATTGCGGCTGGAAGTGGGTGGTCATGGGTTCATTCCAGTCACCATGATGAATGGACCAGCTCCTCAAACTCTACTCGATTTCATATCGTGCCAATGCCAAAAAAAAAAATAATTGTAGTACGAATTGCATTTCTAGAAAGGCAGGCTTGAAGTGCTCAGTTATCTGTGTGACAACCAACTATGTGACAACGCTCCTGATATTATACTGGACCTTGAGGACTTTGATGACCTAGAACAACCAATCGAGTCAAGTACAGAGATGGCGATGAAGTATCTGAGACGATGGTATCATTACCAGGGCCAAGCAGCAGAAAAAGGAAACATATATGACAAAGCGACTATATAATACTTACTATGTATTTGTTGATTAATTTATTGTACATTCTATAATTAATTAACTACATCGTGTTTTCAATATCAAAAATAAAAGCTCGTTTTTTTAAATTAATAACTTGTCAGGCGGTATTTTCCTGTTTTCACCCAAAATCTTTTTGCTGTGATTTTTAAGGTCTATTACCAATATTTAATTATCTAATAAATGAAACTATAGACTATCTCATGATCTAAAGAATTTATTATGACAGTTTTGTTTCTAAAATGCACTAAAAGGGGTTTATTACAAAAAAATAACGTCATTTGTGGATTTTTGCATTTTTCCCAAATTTAACCCTATTTTCCCAGCTCCGTATCTCCCCCCCTATTTGGACAATTTACAAACATGAATACTGCATGTTGTAGAGAATTTTATCTTCTACAAAATGGTGAAAATATTTTTTCTGTAAAATGCACTGAAATTGAGTTTTTTAAGAAAAATCTATTCCATTCTAGCGCCCGGGCCACGTGCTCCTTTTGCTCCCACCTCCCTTAGTTTCGGCCTTAGATACTCCTTTTCCTTTTTAAAATTTCTAAATTATAACTTATTTATCTTTCAAGTATTTTTTTACATTATTCCCAGTTATTAATTTTACTTTCGACTTTGAATTCTTGGCCCTGCACCTATGTCTACCGACTAGGTTTTTTGGTTAACTTCGCCCCTCCTCAACTATTCAACAGTTACCTATTATTGTACATACTATAATTAATTAATTGCATCGTTTAATCAATATCAAAAATAAAAGCTCGTTTTTAAATCAATGACTTGTCAGGCGGTATATTTTTGTTTTAACCATAAATTGTATTATTCTGATTTTTAGAGTCTATTATAGATATTTAATGATCTAGTAAATGAAATTTATAGACTACTTCATGCTTTACAAACTTTATATTGACACTTTTGTCTCTAAAACGCACTAAAAGTAGGTTATTAAGCAAAAACTAACGTCATTTTTGGATTTTTGCGCTTTTTGCAAATTTTACCCTATTTTCCCAGCTCCGTATCTTACCCCCTATTTGGACAATTTACAAGCATGAATACTGCATGTTGTAGAGAATTAATTTTATGCTCTACAAAATGGTGAAAGTGTTTTTTCTGTAAAATGCACTAAAATTAAGTTATTTAAGAAAAATCGAAAAAAGTGCCAAAAAATATTGTTTTTTTTTCAATATTGTGAAAAACGCACAAGGTCTTGAAGGTCGAAAACTTGGTTTTTTTATTAGAGGGTCAACCTTTATAACATATCCAAAAATCAGAACTACCCGAATTTTTGTAAGGTAAAATGCTATTTCTACTGGACTAGTAGTGTTTCCGTGTTTATAAATATGCAACAGGACCAATGCAGCGCCAAAACAATAATTATCAATTTCATATGTGATATATATGTAATATGATTTTTGCAATATATTTGATTATGTTAAAAGTATAGAATAGGATTATAATAAGTTATTATAATAAAATTAGCATGATACAAATACTGAACAAAAGTCGGTATTTAGTAAAAGTAAACACACTGGGAGATAACAAAAAATGCCTCATAAATATTCGCATCCAGCTAGAGATATTTTATGTGTATAGCAGGGGATATTAAATATAATATCAGAATAACAGGAAATATTAGAGCTGAAATATAAGCAGGATATTATATCTACATAATTATAGAACGTAAATAGCCCAATACTGTGCGATTTTGGTTTTAAAAATGTAGCGTCGGTCTTAGTTATTTGTATATTTGATTTAGATTGATTTGCTTTTAATTAAAATTAGATTAAATTAAATTAAATATGCGAAATCTAAAAAATAAATAAACTTTGCAATAGTAATACAGGGTGTCCGGAAAGTCTTTCTCTGATTACAAAATTTATTCCTATCTCTATATATAAGATATAGTGTACGAAACACTAGCTTGATAGTATGTAGCACATCTACTCGATGGTCAATTTCTGTCCATACATTAGCCAACATCACAGTAGCAATCGATGTAATGACTATTGTTATCCGTTGTCGAAGAATTGCAAGATTTGATACATTGATTCTTCTGCATTGGACTTGGTGACCAGGTCTCGTGATACCACATGATACACTGAGCTTTTTGGGAGCGTTCGTAATTATATAAATACGTAGCACATGTAGTCGTCGTCTAGTTCTTCCGTCTGTCCGCATATCACAGCGCAAATTTACCCAACCGAATGGTTTGAAATTTAATATATATAATCGTTGCAGAATTTTGTTGAGTCATTTCAAATTTTATGAAAATCGAATCAAAACGTTAAAAGATATTAATAAAAAAAAATTCTTTATTCTATTAAATGTTATCATACGTAATCTATATGATAAAAGCGCAAGTCATGTGACTGAGGAAAACAAATACGGGCTAACCACATCTTTTTCCATATGCCAAGCGGCCATTTTTATTCAAAATTAATTTTTTGAATAAAATTGCGTAAAAGTTACATTTTTAGAAAGATCGTTCAAAAAAATTGTTTGCTTGAGAGATGATTTACACTCAAAAATGTATAGATTCTGAGATAACTTCAGTGAAAACTAGGTTAACAGCCGAATATCTCTATCCATTAAAGTAAATAAACAAAATATTCATCTATCGTGACTCATAGAAATATTAACCATGGAGATAATCATTCGCAAAGCAAGATCTCCATGGTAAATTTACAGCTCTGTCTGGTGTCCAAAAAAAAAAATTCGCATCGGTAAACAAGACATACGTAAAAAGAAACAAGTTGGACATTGTACGTCAAACGTTACAAACGAGGTGCGTTCGTACGCACGTTTTAGAATTAAATTCATGATATCCCGTGCGTAGAACGGGTTAAACAGCTAGTTAAGTATATATTTTATGACACTGTTCATACAAATATCTTAACTAGTTATATAAATATTCAGATATATATGTATCAGCTAGTTATATAAATATTCAGATCTTGATGATTTTTAATTCTGTGAAATGAATTATATCGTCTGCAGATTAATTTCTGTCATAAAATAAGTATCTCGGTCGCTTGACGATTAAACTTCGGAAGCTCCTATAACAAAAAAGCACCGATTTAAAATTTTAAAAAAATCAAATTTCTTAATAAATATTTTTATTAATATCTCCTAAAGTTTTGATTCGATTTTAATAAAATTTGAAATGTCTCGACAAAATTCTGCAAAGATAATATATTTTAAATTGCAAACCATTTGGTTGGGTAGTTTTTGCGTTTTTATATGCGGACAGACAGACAGCCGGACAGACAGACAGACAGACAGACGGACGGACAGACGGACGGACCAAACGACGACTATAGGTGCTACGTATTTATATAATTACGAACGCACCTAAAAAGGGCATCCTCATTTTGTTCATTGCAGACGATATAATTAACTTTACTGAAATAATAACGATGATTTTTTACATTGTAAAACTAGTTATAGCACGAAACGAACGCACCTCATTTGTCACGTTTAACGTATAATTTCCAACTTGTTACTGATTTGTGAACATTTCCAGTTTCCTGGACATTGACACTACTACACTACAGCCCCGATACGGAAACCTGCAACAACAACAACAAAAAACGTGGTTAGTTTTCCAACGTTTTGGCACCAGTTTTGTCTATAAATTTTAAATATAGCGGATATAAATAAATTTTGTAATCAGATAAATACTTTTCGGACACGGATATGCGATAAAAATGATAAAAAAATAAATAAAAGTCAAATCTCAAATTACAAGTAGGTGAATAACTATTTAGGTGAAAGTTTATTAGTATACAACTGTAGTTTATGGGCCTCTCTGTATATTATATACTAGCAAGTTACGCCCGCTACACGGGTCAATTTCTTATAACGAACTTTTAATCCAACAAAATATTGACATTTCATAATTCACTTTTATATTTTAACAGAATAATAAGGCTACTAAACTTTGTGACTCGTACTATAGCCAATATACACGCCAGGACACGTCGCCCTTATCATTATCTTTTTACGCATGAAAGTTTTGCTATGGTACTCCATTGTGAAATTTGGTAATGTTTCAAATTCAATATTTGAAAAATGGCATAATCATTAGATTTGAAATTTCTATCAAGAAAAATACAATTTTTTACCTTTCAAACGCAGTTTGCCTAACAATTTTCTGACAAATACTTTTCAAGCTACAATTTTTTTTCAGTAACTTCAAATGTTTCATTTTCCGAGATTAATCTGTGGCAACAATTAGCGAAAAACCCAGTCGTCAGAAACGCATAGTTTTTTATTAAAGAGGCTGTTGAAGCAGGGATTGTCACCACCAATTTGCCACCATCACTTTTGAAATCGGTTCGGTAGTTCCAGAGATTCCATAGAAATTGTAATTTAGAATGTTTTTAGAACGCTTTTCGCTCATTTCACCCTTTTAAATTTCGATTTTTTTTTTGTTTTCTTTTTAGAGAGCATTTACATCTTATAAGTAACTACAATGCCAAATTTCAAATTTCTAGCTCCTTCAGTATAAAAAAAATCGCAATTTTAGAACGTTTTTCGATCCTGCATCCCCCCTGGGGTTAGTGACACCGACATAAAATATAGCCTATGTTGGAGCAGGGACTGTCACCATAAATTTGCCACCATCACTTTTGAAATCGGTTCGGTAGTTCTAGAGATTCCATTGAAATTGTAATTTAGAATGTTTTTAGAACGCTTTTCGCTCATTTCACCCTTTTAAATTTCGAATTTTTTTTGTTTTGTTTTTAGAGAGCATTTACATCTTATAAGTAACCACACTGCCAAATTTCAAATTTCTAGCCCCTTCAGTATAAAAAAATCGCAATTTTAGGACGTTTTTCGCTCCTGCAACCCCTTTCCCCTGTGGTTAGTGACACCGACATAAAATATAGCCTATGTTGGAGCAGGGGTTGTCACCATCCATTTGCCAACATCCCTTTTGAAATCGGTTCGCTAGTTCTAGAGATTCCATAGAAATTGTAATTTAGAATGTTTTTAGAACGCTTTTCGCTCATTTCACCCTTTTAAATTTCGATTTTTTTTTGTTTTCGTTTTAGAGAGCATTTACATCTTATAAGTAACTACAATGCCAAATTTCAAATTTCTAGCTCCTTCAGTATAAAAAAAATCGCAATTTTAGAACGTTTTTCGATCCTGCATCACCCCTGGGGTTAGTGACACCGACATAAAATATAGCCTATGTTGGAGCAGGGACTGTCACCATAAATTTGCCACCAAAACTTTTGAAATCGGTTCGGTAGTTCTAGAGATTCCATAGAAATTGTAATTTAGAATGTTTTTAGAACGCTTTTCGCTCATTTCACCCTTTTAAATTTCGATTTTTTTTTGTTTTGTTTTTGAGAGCATTTACATCTTATAAGTAACTACACTGCCAAATTTCAAATTTCTAGCCCCTTCAGTATAAAAAAATCGCAATTTTAGGACGTTTTTCGCTCCTGCAACCCCTTTCCCCTGGGGTTAGTGACACCGACATAAAATATAGCCTATGTTGGAGCAGGGGTTGTCACCATCCATTTGCCACCATCCCTTTGAAATCGGTTCGGTAGTTCTAGAGATTCCATAGAAATTGTAATTTAGAATGTTTTTAGAACGCTTTTCGCTCATTTCACCCTTTTAAATTTCGAATTATTTTTGTTTTGTTTTTAGAGAGCATTTACATCTTATAAGTAACTACAATGCCAAATTTCAAATTTCTAGCCCCTTCAGTATAAAAAAAATCGAAATTTTAGGACGTTTTTCGCTCCTGCACACCTCCCCCCCTGGAGTTAGTGACACCGACATAAAATATAGCGTATGTTGAGCAGGGGTTGTCACCATCAATTTGCCACCATTCCTTTTGAAATCGGTTCGGTAGTTCCAGAGATTCCATAGAAATTGTAATTTAGAATGTTTTTAGAACGCTTTTCGCTCATTTCACCCTTTTAAATTTCGATTTTTTTTGTTTTGTTTTTAGAGAGCATTTACATCTTATAAGTAACTACAATGCCAAATTTCAAAATTCTAGCTCCTTCAGTATAAACAAAATCGCAATTTTAGAACGTTTTTCGCTCCTGCACCCCCCTGGGGATAGTGGCACCCACAAAAAATATATCCTTAGTTGGAGCAGGGGTTGTCACCATCAAATTGCCACCATCACTTTTGAAATCGGTTCGGTAGTTCCATAGATTCCATAGAAATTGTAATTTAGAATGTTTTTAGAACACTTTTCGCTCATATCACACTTTTAAATTTCGATTTTTTTAATTTTGTTTTTAGAGAGCATTTACATCTTAATAGTAACTACAATGCCAAATTTTCAAATTTCTAGCTCCTTCAGTATAAAAAAGATCGCAATTTTAGAACGTTTTTCGCTCCTGCAACCCCCCCCCCCTGGGGTTAGTGACACCGACATAAAATATAATCTATAATGTAGCACGGGTTGTCACCATCAATTTGCTACCATCACTTTTGAAATCATTTCGGTAGTTCCAGAGATTCCATAGGAATTGTAATTGAGAATGTTTTTAGAACGCTTTTCGCTCATTTCACCTTTTTAAATTTCGATTTTTTTTTTTTTTTTGTTCTTAGAGAGCATTTACATCTTATAAGGAACTACAACGCCAAATTTCAAATTTCTAGCTGCTTCAGTATAGAAAAGATCGTAATTTTAGAACGTTTTTCGCTCCTGCACCCCCTGGGGTAGTGGCACCGACATAAAATATAGCCTATGTTGGAGCAGGGGTTGTCACCATCAATTTGCCACCATCACTTTTGAAATCGGTTCGGTAGTTCCAGAGATTACCTCCTACAAACAAACAAACAAACAAACAAACAAAAAACAATCTTTACTCCTTTATAATATTAGTATAGATAAAATATTTTAGATTTCTTTAGTGATAATATTGAATCACAGCTGGATTTTCAAAATTTATTCATAATGAAAGAGTAAACATTAATAACCGAAAACACTTTTGACATAATAACAGGAAAGAATTTTTATTTGTTAATTTGCGTTATAAACTGATGTGGTCAACATATTTTTCCTCTTTAAATTATTCAGCTTTGATATCAATGCGTTTATAGGCTGATAATTAAAATTTCTGCTCAAAATTAATTGCATAAATTCCTCACAGTAAACAATTCAAATCTCATTATCGAAAAATAAAAGAGAAAATTCATTAAATAATAGATATTATTTACGAGTATATTAAACATTGTCTTTCCTTTAAAAGTTACTTTTAAAGATAAAAGTTTATTGTGTTTGAATAAAGAGTTTATTAAAAAAGAGTTTAAAGCAGATTATTCCAAAGTAAAGTATAAAGAATTTGTTTAATTCCAAAACTTATTAAAGAGAATAATAAACTTTATAGTTTCTTTAAAAGTTTCTTTTAGAATAAAAAAAAATAGTGATGCGAAAAAGTACAATAAAATATAAATTTAAACAGTAAAGTAAAGATTAATTAAAATATTTTTCCAGTATCGAAAAAGTCAAAATCTGGAAGATTTCATTCGTTTTAACAGATAATGCAAAATATCTAAAACTCCTATTTCAAAATATATCTTACAAAGTATGCATAGCGCAGCATGTCCCTAAAGTGATTTTGTGCTATTAAAACCTGTACAATCAAATAAAGTAGGCATTTTTTCTCTGCCAGACACGATAATTTAAGCATTAAAATTTCATAAACCTATTTAATGTGTCCATCTGTATCAATATTTTAATCATTTAGTCAGGCCTGCGCGTAGGATTTTTCAAAGGAAGTGGTTAAGTAGAAGAAGTGAAGAATTTTTTTAAGTATATATATTTTTAAAAATTACTACGTATAATTAAATGCTAATTAAGCCGATTACGTATTAAATTAGTTGTATACTAATTTATATTTAATTTACGCTGCCTGCATACAGGGTCTGTTTATGACCTAGACACAGTAGGCACGTGACTTAGGACTTAGGGCTCCCAAGTTTTAAGGACCGTAAAAGCCTTTGAGAGTTTTAATCTAAAAACATTTTTTTATATATATACGAGACATCATTACCAAAACTGTTGTAAAAATATTTCAAACACAACTATTTGTTTAGTCATTCTTTTAAAACCATTTTTAAAGGAGAAACAAAAACTCATTTCCATAAGCTTCTTGTTATGTACGAGATTTTAACCGATATTTACTCAATCCATACAACAAATCTTGTGTAAAATCTCCTTAACGAAATTATGTACAAAAAATAAATAAGTAATGATTAAAGTTAAAGATTTTCTTGAAATACATCCATTGTTAATGTTGAAAATATGCTGATTTATGTATAAATATTCATGGAATATTTAGTGAATGTGGGAGGAAATACTTTGGGCAATTTATCATTTTTTCACGTGAACTTAATATTTATTTTTATTTTTCATCCAGAGTACAGATTTTAAGTCTATTGTGTTTAAAAGTCTAGACTCAATTTGAAATACCAGAATAAAAAAAATTAAGTTTTTAGATTATAACTCTCAAAGGCTTTTGTGGTCCCCAAAACATGGGGGGGGGGGGCTAAGGCACGTGTCTACTGTGCCGAGGCCATAATCAGGCCCTGTATGCAGGCAGCGTAAATTAAGATATATTAAATATAAATTAGTATACAACTAATTTAATACATAATCAGCTTAAATTAGTATTTAGTTACACATAGTAATTTTTTTATAAAAAGCTAAACTTCAAGCTTTCACATCTTTTATGCAAACTTTACCGTTTGTAGACAAAAATCAAGAACTAAAAATTCTGCATCAAGCATAGATTATGAAACACTTTCCAACACTATTAGAATACCGTTTAGAAATTTAATTATTACATAATAATGAAACAACATCTAAAAAGAAAATTAAGATAAAACTTACTTTATAATATTAGCGTATTACCGTTATTAGAGTATTGCCGTAAATGCTGACATTTTTTTTTTTTTTACATTTAATTTCTTCATATTAATTTTGAAATTACAATATTATATACTTATTTATGTAAACGATTTTATGTTTAGTAAAAAAAGAATTTATAACATTTATAAGGTTTAAAAGTTTAAAAATACTTCTAAAAGTGGCCGTAAAGAAATCCTTCCCACAATATCAATATTAGTACTCATAGATAAAAGCGTTTTAAATTGATGAATTTAAGGACAAGATTAAAATAATGCTTTCATTCATTGTTTACTTTTTTAAACAAAATGGTATAAAAAAATTACCTATCAAAATTTTCAGAACTTACATTGCTTTAATTTAATATGAAAAATAAGAATTAGTTGTTTTTTTTGTTGTTGTTGCTGCATTAGAGGTGAATCTAGCCGTTTAACATTATCGGTTATCGCTTCTGTACTTCTTATTCTCTCTAGTATCTGTTGCACTGGTAGAAAGCACAAGGAAGCATATTGAAGCATTTTTTAGTGATGGCTAACTTTTGAAGTGATTGAGAAGATATCGGACCTAAATGTTATGGACCACAATTTTTTTTACAGCTATGTAAATTTTAAATTGTTCACAAAACTTTCAGGCATAATTTTAGCCTCTATTTTTATACAAAGTATTCAACTGTAGAAAACATACCTTGTGAGGTTATTTTTGTTACTATTTTGAATTTATGAATATCTTTAGTATACAGACATGGCTTTACTAAACATTCTTGATGAAAAGGCCATATAATCAATACTATTTCAGAATAAATTTTCACCTTATTTCTCACAGAAAGTCTTTTTAAAAAAGACGACGAAAAAAAATTGTATTCCTTGACTGGAGCAGCTTTGGTAATGATGCTCGGCATATAAGAATAAGCGCTAATCAATTGCAGCTTAAAAGTATTGGATAAATTTGTTAATTATTTTCAAAAATAAATGAATTACCCTTTTTTATAAAACTAATATAAAGAAAATCTAGTTATTTTTGTTTGATGAACTTAAATTCTTTTAGAATCTTGTGTTTTTAGTTTTCTTTCTTATATAAATAAGAATAACCTCCCGTGTGTTAGATTCTGTAAATTTTAGATAACCTCCCACCCTTTTCTTACCTTTTCACTTCCAGTGTAAATTTTCTATATGTGTGTCCCAATTATTTTTTTCATCGTCTGGGAAAGTAAAAAATCTTTGTTTTGAAAATTATTCCTACCATTTCATTTTACGTGAGCAAATGCGTGAAACTCGTAAATTCGTATATTTTGGCATTCTCCCATGACTTAAAATCAGTCTATGTCACCTTTAAGGGCGAAACAGTATCTTGCCCATTGTTAACAGAAAATTTTGGTCATGCAATTGGATAAATTTTCTTCGTGCATATTTGAGCTAAAAGTCCTTTTATAAAACAACCAAATTTTTCCTATCATTTATAACTTAGATTAAAATAAAGGTCAGTCACATGTTCGTTATTTTGTTCTTATCCACTAATAGCCACACCCTCACACAGGACAGCTGTTTCGAGCTCTCGGAGAGACAAGCATTGGTAAACAGGTCAGAATTTAAAGGAGTTTCCCTACTCAATAGATGAAAATAGCTCTGCACAGTTACCTTTCTTTGAAAGAAGCATATGGAAGAGTCGAAAGAATATAAAAAATCTCAAATCGGGACAAAAAGGCCCAAAATCAGAAATTCATCAACAAAAACAGAAGCGAAGCGATTTTGATTCCTAGATTTTCTCACAGCAGCAGAAATTCGATAGTCTATCAGCCCCACAAGTGGCTGAGAGGTTCTGCTCTCAAAGCTGGTAGACGGGAGGTGCTGGGTTCAAACCCCTGTCGCGCTCGTCGACCTAACCGTTTGCAGTTTTCCGTGGTTTTCTTCGAACCTTTCCGTAAATACGGGTTTGGATCCCTTAAAAAGACCCCCCACGAAGGGCACCCGCCTAGGGCCTATATCCCTCGTGTTGATAATTGGCTGTCATAAATCAACCCAACCCAACCCGATAGTCTCTCTTACAGAAAATAATCAAAAAGGAAAATTTCGGACGGAACTCTTGACAAAAATTTGGTAACATCCGACAATAATATAAATCACTGGAGAAAAATTTCAGTGAACAACAAGAGGAATTGGAATCTGAAAATTACATAAGTCGGAATCTCAATAAGAGTTTGAAAGACTGTCAAATAAAAAAAAAATCAATTAGAAAAATACCTGATGGAACTCAATGGCACGCATGGCGCTCAGCTTGGAAAACTTGCGTCAGTTTAAATAATTCATATTAAAGAAATCTATTCTCTCAATCAGAAGTTAGAAAATTATTCATTACTACAGGAAAAATTTTATAAGCAGCAAGAAACCCTGATGAATTTACAGGAGCAGCTTCAACACTTACAGTAGTTATTGAATGAATTGGAGGTCCCTATTTCTGCGGTTCAGTCCCTTCTGGAATAGAAATTAGATGATTTGGCGTATAAAATAGGGAAAAGGATATCTATGTTAAATAATATATTTTGTGCACAAAAACGTAATGTTCCTTATTCTTTTACTTGTATTAAAATTAATGCGATTATAACAATCAAACTTTCAATAACATGATGAGAAGATAATAAAGTACTCAGTTAATTTTCCTTTAATAAGATTTACTAAAATAGAAAAAAAAATAATTTTTAAAGTAAGATTTTGTTATTCATTCTATAATAGTACTGATATAAATTTTGAATTTGCCTATTTAGGAGACATTTATGTCCGTTTAAGTAATGCTGGTCTACTCATCACAAGATTACAGGCTAAAAAAACCTATGAAATTAAATCTAATTTAATTAATTTTTTTCATAAGATTTGACCTAAATATCTAGCAGGGAACACTCACGAAATGTCACACACTGATTGTAACGCAATCTTTCATGTGAGTAATGTGTATCACCAAAGTGTATCGGCAATCGTTATTTTGGTGTAGATATATTATTGTTCAAAAATACAATATAAGAGCACGTTTGAAGGAAGAAATGTCTTCATTGTAAACATTCCTGCATGGGTAACGTAGTTTATTTGTTAATATGTACATTATCTATTATCGTATACCATATACATTATATTACACACATTTTGCAATCTACAGTGATGGCCAAAAGTTTGGACATTTTTTGAAAGCTTCATGTTTTTCAACTTTGTGTGCTTGTAGAATATATTAATTTTTCCTTAAATACAAACGTTTATATATCAAATTAAAGGTCATTTAATTTAAAATTTAATAATAAAAACAGTAGTACAATATCTGTATAACAAAAAAAGTTATGCTCATTTAAGTAGAACAAAGAAACACAAATCCTTTTGAATAAGGACGTGTTTGGTAATAAAAGCGTACTAGCCAATCACAAACACTGTTCTGAGGATCAATCAAATGTCTGTAACTATAGTTTAGGTCATTTGGATGGTAAAAGAGTTATTGTTGTGGAAATATTTTGCGGAATGATGCATACTAGTACAATTAAATAGAGTATTTCTGTTTTTGAATATTTA
This sequence comes from Maratus michaelseni, assembly GCA_963931845.1. NCBI lineage: Eukaryota > Metazoa > Arthropoda > Arachnida > Araneae > Salticidae > Maratus > Maratus michaelseni. Next base: position 250,125,260 of record OZ007599.1, read on the forward strand.
AAGTCCTTTTTTTAAATTAAACTAATTTTAAACAATGTCATCAACAGGCTGAACTAATTGGACATCTACAAAAAGAAGCCGAATTGTCATATTGAGAGAAAATGGCCTCTCTTATGCTGAAATTGCAAGACAAGTTGGTAGTTCAGTGACTTATTCTGGTGTACGAAAGTTCTGTTTATGTTATGAAAAAACGAAATCAGTGGAAAATAACGCCAAATCAGGCCGAAAAAAATGCACAAGTGCTACTTCCGTTAGAAAAATTAAACGGCTATGCCTTCAAGATAGAAAAATTTCATCAGATGCCATTAGATGTGAAATGAATGCAGCGGGTATTGCAGTAAGTTCAAGAACAATAAGAAGAAGGTTATCAGGATTTAGACTACAAGCTAGAATTCCAAGGAAAAAACCCTATTTAAATCAAAAGCAACGCGAAAAATGAGTTAAGTGGGCAAAATAACACATTAAATGGTCAGAAAATCAATGGAAGAAAGTAATCTGGAGCGATGAGAGTAAAATATCGGTCTTTGGTAGTGATGGTAGAAAATACGTGAGACGTAGAGTAGGAGAAGCACTTCATCCTTATTGCATTGAAGCAACTACAAAAAACCCAACAAATGTCATGATTTGTTGGGTGCAGATGGTGTGGGCCGAATTCAAGTGATTGATGGCATCCTGAATGCCAAAAAATACATCGAAACTGTCCTGGAACCAAAATTGATACCTTCCATCAGGGATCTCTTCCCCAACAACGCACCATTTATTTTTCAGCAGGATTCAGCTCCATGCCACACAGCAAAAGTATGCAAAGCATGGTTTCAGAATAAAGGCATAGATATATTACCATGGCCAGGAAACAGCCCTGATCTCAATCCAATTGAAAATTTGTGGCGGCGTTTGAAAATTCTTGTACGAAAAAAACATCCATCCAATAAAGACAACTTATTGAAGCTATAATGGATTCTTGGCACCGTGTGATTACGAAAGATGAACTCCAAACACTCGTTCACTCTATGAAAAGACGCTGTGAAGCTTTCTTAATAAATAAGGGTTATCCTACTAAGTAGTGGTTTTGTAAGTATCACTTTAAAAAAATGCAAATCTAAGATAGATCTTACTGTTAGTTGCATAACTTTTTTGTAATACAGATATCGTAATACTGTTTTTATTATTAAATTCTACATTAAACTATCTTCAATTTGATATATAAACGTTTGTATTTAAGTGAAAATTAATATATTCTACAAGCACACAAAGTTGAAAAACATGAAACTTTCAAAAAATGTCCACACTTTTGGCCACCACTGTACGTTATGTTATATACATTATACTAAATATATTTTATTTTAGGCATTAGTTTTATTATAACATAACATTCTGGGTAAACGATGCACTGGTGACGGCCAAAAAATGAGAAATGCTTAGTTCTCATAATTCTGCAAATGTCATTGTCTTGATAAAAATGCACAAAACGATGGGTATGATGATTAACGGGTAAACACCATTGACAACTAGATGAAATATCACTGACTGTGAAAAAATATCATTCGGTTTTGTGAATGGTTCATAATACTCAAGATATGAACAACGGTGCTAGAAAAACTGCAGGATTTCCTATAACGTGTGAATCGAAAATTGGGTGTGAATCAACGAACGTAGACAGCTAATTTCGTTCTGGTTATGCAGTTGTATATTTATAAAATGAAGCAATATCTATTGTATTAAAATCTGACAGTCCATTTTCCCCAAATACTCCTAGTAGAATATGAAACACTGGGCAATGAAACTATCACTAGTTGATTGCATGGATACGAAGATGTCATGATAACTCTCAGAATTAAAAAATTTGAATCAGTTTTTGAGGTACTAATTCCTTCTTTTATAATTTTTAACGTCATTTCTGTGCAGGTAACAACAAACTAAAGTACTATATTTCTGTGGATAAACGGAAGAAAATGGAAAAAAAAGGATTACTTTATTTATATTGACGTCATTTTCTCATTAAATTTGAAAGGAGAAATAATTTTCGATTCCAGTAGATGGTAAAAAAAAATATCTTGATTAAATTAAATTTTCCAAAACAAATTGAAGAAAGAAAAACGCATTTTAACATATTCAATATTCAGGAATCAATTTATTCTACAGAACCAAAAATCGTTTGCCTACATATTTACATTTAGAAATCATTACATGGTAGGTTTTTTTCAGCTTTATATTCAACTAAGAAAGAAGGTTTAAACTGCTTGCATTTTAGTGGACAATTATTTCCCACTATTTACAAGAATTTAATACAAAGTAAATACTATTTCTAATTAATGATTTTTGAAGGATGGTTCCTCAAAATGACGCCACTTTCATTCCACCAGCTCTGAAATTAGAAACAAAATCTTAAAAGAACAATGTACTTTTGATAGGTAACGTTTTGCATCAAATATATCTTAATAAACAAAATGTAATTTTCACAATTTCTATTTAAACTACACTGTAAGTATAATTTCTTACTTGAAATTGTGTATTTAATAAAATTAATATTAAAATTGGTTTCTAAATATGCAATAATATTGATGTCTTTTTCCGATAGGCGATTGCAATATCACACGAAATGCAAATGCAACACACCGGGTTGCCTCGCAGCCAGTCTAATATTAAAAATTTCAAAAGTAAGTTTTATAGACACGAACCAAATATTGGTCTAGAGCAGCCATATTGAACCTGCGGAACATCGACCTTTGATGTATGGCCCGAGACACACAATCATGAATTCATATTTATAAAATTTTGAGATGCACATGAAAATTGGTTCCATTATTATCGGGCTGCAATTTATAAATATTTAATCCTTTCCTCCCTGAACCTTCCGTAATAATATCTTATCTCTCTAAGTAAATGAAAGCCTCATTCTATTTCTAATAGTGAAGTAAAGTATATCACGGATAGATAGTACTTTTATAAAATACATTGATTTGATATAATGTACAAACGTTTATACGTATGCCGTACGAAAATGGTGCGATAACTAATTGAAACGAAATGTCTCAGACTGAAGTGGTAAAAATGAGAGCATTTATTCTTTCAAACGTATTCTTGTATGGCATTTTTGAACCCCAATATCTCTGTACTAAAAGTAACGATTGCTGATAAAATATGGTGGAGATGTATACCTTGGTATCCTTTTCCTACCTAAAAATGTTCATAACAATCGGCGAGTGTTCCTTATAAATTTACAACCAATTTTTCATTATAGAATAGACTTGTTATTTTATAATTATTTATTTGTGACAAATTATTGTATTACAATTGTATATTGTATTACAAATGTTAATGTATAACATGTGTTAACATTAATGTTAATGTATATAATAGCATGTTATGTTAATGTATATTGTATTACAATTTTAACAAAATCTATACTAATATTATACAGAAGTAACGTTTTTTTTTTTTTTTTTTTTTTTTTTTTTTTTTGTAGGGATTATTTTCTGGAACTACGGAGCTGATTTCAAAAGTAATGGTGGCAGATTGATGGTGACAGTTTTTGCTCCAACATAGGCTGTACTTTATGTCGGTGCCACCATCCCAGGTGACGGAGTGAAAAAACTTCTAAAATTGTGTTTTTTGTGATGCTGAAGGGTCTAGAAACTTTACGTTTGGTATGGTAGTTAGCTATAAGATATAAATACTCTCTAAGAACAGGTTCTAAAAATATCGAAATTTAACAGTGTGGAATGAGGGAAAAGCGTACTAACAACTTTCTAAATTACGATTTATATGGAATTGGTAAGGATAGAAAGATGAAATTTGTCATGAGTATTACTTTTAAGACGCAAATGCATATACAGAAAAGTTCATTTAAAAATTTTTAATTTAAAAGGGTGCAGGAGAAAAAAAAAAGTTCTAAATTACAATTTTTGTGATACTGCAAGGACTAGATACTTGAAATTTGGTATGGCAGTTACTTTTACGATACAAATGCTCGCTAAGAATGTTTCCCAAAAAAAGCTAAATTTTGAAAGGGTGAAATTAGCAGAAAGCGCTCTTAAGATGTTCTAAATTACGATTTCTATGTATTTGTTAGGGATAGAAACCTGAAATTTGACATGGCTGTTTATTTTAAGACGAAAATTTCCGCCCAGAACAGTTTTCTAAACATTCGAAATTAAAAAGGGTGCAGGAGCAAAAAACTTTTTTTGACATGGTGGCTACTTTTAAGATGTAAATGCTCGCTAAGAACAGTTAAAAAAAAATCGAAATTTCAAAGGGTGAAATGAGCGGAAAACGTTCTAAAGGCATTCTAAATTATGGTTTCTATGGAATTGTTAAGGATAGAATCTTGAAATTTTACATGGTTGTTACTTTTAAAATGTTAATGCATAATAGTGCTCCCGATGCGATACGTATATCAGTTATACGTTTAACCGATATACATATATACGTATAATACGTATGTAACAAATACGTATACCCTAAAATATACGTTTAAACGTATCCATATACGTATAAGCGTATATCGGTTAAACGTATATTTTAAGTATACGAAAAATTCAATTATACGTATATTTTTAATACGTATTTACTTTTAATACCGATGGACCTAATCAGTATTACGTCATAAAACGGGGAACAAGCTGGAAATCGGTGGTATTAGCGAAATAATTTGCATAATAAGTTTCATACACAGGGTCTTGTTATTTTTCCCTATAAACGATTATTATAAGCATATAACGGAAGAAAACGCTTTTGAGAAAAGAATGAGAATAGACACGTTTTAGATTTATTGTCACTTCTTGTTAAGTTTTTTTTTCTTTGCTAATTTTTTAAAAATTCTTTATTTGAGAGTGCGTGTACTCAACATTGCGTCCGTGTTCAAATGTTATTCTTTCGACGGGGCTAATATTTTCCACTTTGTGTTAATGTGTATAACGCAAGTTCATTTTTTAATCATGACACTCATGGTAATTTCTATACAAGGTGTATGAACATTACGTTTAAGATTTTTTGTTAATTTTGAAAAAAAATTATTTTTTGTGTGAAGTACTTATAAATTTAGATTTCTAATAGCCAGACAAACAATCGCCAATGCAGATTTTAGAACGCAATCACACATGCATAAAATGACTTGCCTTCTCATTTCTTTCTTAATGTAGGCGATATTTTCAAAATATTTTAACACGTTGACTACCGGGTTAAAATTAACGGAATTTTATTTTATTCAGAAATTCCGAATTCATACCTGAAAATACTAATAGCAATATTTGCTTTATTTAATGACAGCCATTCCGTCATTAGATAAAATAAAAAAAAAACTTCTTTCGAAATTTCCGGTATCAGTCCGGTATTCGTAATTTTGGATTAAAAGTGGAATGTAAAATCAGTGACCAAGTGACGACGCGTCCTTGGTAGCGAACTTGTTAAATAGAGAAAAAAAATTCTTAAATACAATAAAAGTATGATTGCGAAACTTCCCAGGAAATGGATTGGTCAGTGTCACTATAAGATAAAAAGTCAATCGCATCCAAAAATAATTTTTCGCGCGAAATATCCATACCATAAATCTAAAGAAGTTGTGTGTGGGGGTGTTACAGACATGCGAAAGTTAGCTTCGGATAGTAAAACATTTCATAATAAAAAAAATTTAAAAAAATCTCAACTGAGGGAAAAAAAGTTTTGATTTTTAATTGTTTTTTGGAATACCTTTAACGCAAGGCATATAAATTGGAGGCTTTCTTGGATCTTTGAACAAGTAATCATGATGGTCCACGTAAACTACGAGAATGTGGGCCTCAGCGGGTGTTTCGCAATTTCTCTATCCACAGACCCGGTAGGTGCCATTTCCCTTTACTTCTGGCATCAGGGTTTCGGTTTCACTGGCGGTGCTAAGGAGGATTCTTCCAATGGGATAGAACCTTTTTTCCTGATTTAAAATAGTATTTATGCAAAAAAAAAATCGTTTCTTTGGTCATAGGAGAGCATATTTATTCAAAATGAAACATTTTTCATTGGGCATAAAGTATAGTATTTCTTTTTCTATGAATAAAGCGATTTAGAGGAGATTTTTTTCCTTCAAATGAAATAATCGTGTATCTTTTTTGCTAATATGGGAGTTTTTATTGCTTGTTATCTTTGGTCGATCTTTGAAAGGGACGGAGATGCAATGTAAACAATTATTTTCATTTCCTTTGACGGCCAGGGCAGTATTCCCTCACACGAAGCTTTAATTGCTTCTCGGGAAGAGAGATTTCCGGTCACATTTTCTAAGTACGTGGCAAAAATTTTCCAGCTTTTGTTAGTGCTTTTGGTATTAGCTCTTTAAAATAATGCATTATTTGCATTGATTTTGCTGAAAATGCATAGTACTTGTCCTATTGGAACATGTACTAATCGTTTGGATAAAACGCAAAATGTTCTATATCATACATTTTCGAAGAAATCTGATATAAAAAATGATGGATCATTGCATCCAAAGAAACATATAATAGCTTTAGAAAAATCATGCATCAAGCATAGATTATGTAACACTTTCCAACTCTTCAAAAATACTTTATAAATCTTTACTGTTTAATTAGGTCTAATATCTGATATCCAAGTGAAAAATTTCTACAAAGGCATAGCACATTTAAAAATCCCATTTCAGGAATTACTAACAATATTCGAAAAAAAAACCAATTCTTTTGTGCACCCCTGTATATGATCTATAGATTTGTATATTTTCTATGCATACAAATTACTAATAACATTGCTAATGCTATACATAAAGCGGCATAAATTGCTAAAATTTAGTTCAATTAGGGAAGGCCTAGCACAGTTGAAAATTCACCTTCAGCAATATCCGTTAATAAACGCAAATGTATTCGAGTATTTTGTGCTGCCTTGTGGGTGATCCATAGAATTTATACATAACAAGTAATAGACAAAAATTGGTTATATTTAAAAACTTGTATCGCAACTACAATCGCGCTTCAAGGAATTATTATTAACTGACAGTAATTTAACCGAATACTTTTGAGTGTTTCTGTAAATGAACAATACATTATATGACAGTAAGCGCCTTTTAGTTCACTTCAGTGATATGTATCAATTTGAATATGTATAAAATATTGAAACATCATTAAAATACGCTGCAAACGATTTTTCCCCATAGACCGTAATGTAGCGGATTATTTTCAGTGCTCCAATAAAGGAGCTATGAGTGCTATGCATACAATATTCTATAATAAACATCTTGTAGTGCACATAAGTCATATATGTCAATTTATTATGTTTGAAATAGTTTAGCATCATTACAATAAGCCGCAAACTATTTTTCCCACAGACCGTAAAGTAACGGAATTATTTTGAGTATCCCTGTAATATAATCTGTAAGTGCTACACACTTCATTTTCAATACCGAACATGGCATAATAAACCTCAATAACATATATAAAATTGCATAACAATCCGAATATATTTACAGCAGTTAGAGCACAGACAGACAGGACAGACAGACGGCATATAGATAGAACATACGAATGTATAAACACTTTTCAACTATGTTGGAAAGATTTAAAAAGAGATACGCTGCCGAAAAATAAAAAATGTGGAGTCAATCAACTGTGTAATATCAGTATGTGCATGATCAATCAACTCATGTATTTTATCATTGCATGATAAAACAGTACGAAAAATTGCAAATAATGGAACGCGCATCTAAAATACATCTTCAAAATTCACCCTGTAATGAAATAAAATGCTCGAAATGAAAGCATATTCTGAAGGTATACTTGAAGGTATCTTAATATATAGTAAGAAACAGTAAATTTTAAAATTAAGGTTAGAACGCTGAAAAGAAATGTAATTTTAAATTTTAAATAGTATTAGGAAATAAAAAAAAATTTGCATAAACGTAAAACTCTTTTACGCAATAATTTTTCTAAGGGATTTTTTTTTTAACTTTTTTATAGGTTTTTATGAAATACATGTCACAATTATAATAATATTACAATTATTATGGATTTCAAATAGAATACTAATCAAATATTATAAATATGCTATAATAAAATTATTAACATGATATTAGCTGCAATCATATAAACATTAAATTTTCTGCTCTTGTAGGTCTATAAGATTTTATTTATAAAAATTACTATTTGGTTGTTTTTAAAATGAAAATAAACTTTTCATACTGAGGTGCAAATAAAATGTAATGATAAAAATAGCAAATTTAAAAATTAAATATCGTAGAATTGAAAAGACATAATAGTTTAAATTTTAGATGTGATGTTTGTTCTATGTATAAAACATATTTTTAAAAAAATTAAACTTTTTCACATTAAAATTTGTATTGATACTTTTCAATTAAAAATAGGGCTTTTCTAAACCAAACCAATTGGAAAACTGAATCAATCAGGCTAAGTGACGTCAAACAGCAAATCGCTCCCTATTGGTTGCAGTGTGAAATGGTGCAATCATATGATATAGTAACCTTGCTCAGACTTGCAGGAGAAAAGTATCTTTTTTCACATGAACGCCGTTTAAACGTTTATACGTTTAACCGCTGGAGTAAGATCCGTATATACGTTGGGCCGTATATAGTGTTTCGTATAATACATATAACCGACTGTGCCGTATCATACGTATAAAAAATCTGCACCCCGTATAATACGTATTATACGTATACTCGTATAAACGTTTAATAGGGAGCTCTAATGCATAACAGAAAAGTTTTTTTTTATTATTCATAAATCAAAAGGGTTCAGGAGAAAAAACGTTCTAAATTACGATTTTTGTGATACTGAAAGGACGAGAAAGTTGAAATTTGGCCTGACAATTACTTTTATGAAACAAATGCTCGCTAAGAATGGTTTCTAAAAAGCTTGAATTTTTAAAAAGTGAATTTACCAGAAAGCGCAATTAAAACGTTATAAATTTACGATTTATATGGATTTTTTAGGAATAGAAACTTGAAATTTGACATCGCTGTTTATTGTCAGTAGCAAACGCTCTCTCAGAACAGTTTTCTAAAAATTAGAAATTTAAAAGGGTTCAGGAGCAAAAGGCGTTCTAAAATTACGATTTATGTGATACAGTTGTATAGAAGCTTGGAATTTGGCATGGTGGTTACTTTTAAGATTTAAATGTTCGTTAAAACGATTTTAAAAAATTCGAAATTTAAAAGGGTGAAATGAGAAGAAAACGTTCTAAAAACGTTTTAAATAACGAATTATTTGCAACTATTAAAGCTACAAACGTGAAATTTGGCACGGCTGTTACTCTAGAGACGTAAATGGTCGTCCAGAACACTTTTAAAAAATTTGAAATTTAAAAAGATGCAGGAGCAAAAAGCGTTCTAAAATTGCAATTTATGTGATACAGTTGGTATAGAAGCTTGCAATTTGGCATGGTGGTTTCTTTTAAAACGTAAATGCTTGTTAAGAACGGTTTTTAAACAATTCAAAATATAAAAGAGTGAAATGAGCAGAAAACGCTCTAAATTCATTCTAAATTACGATTTAGTTGGATTTATTTGAGTTAGAAACTTAAAATTTAGCATAGTGGTTACTTTTAAGATGCAGATAAAGTGTTAATTAAAAATGAAAAATTTAAAGATGTGAAATGAGCGAAAAATGTTTTAAATTACGTTTTATTCAAATTGTTAGGGATAGAAACTTGAAATTTGATATGTCTGTTATTTTTAAGACAAATTCTTGGACAGAACATATTTTACAAAATTCAAAATTTCAAAGGGTACAGAAGCAAAAAAAAATCTAAACTTGTGATTTTTGTGATTCGTATGGGCTAGAAACTTGAAATTTGGCATGAGAGTTATTTTTAAGATTACAGTGCTTGCTAAGAACGGTTTCTAAAAAAAGCGAAATTTAAAAAGGTAAAATGAGCGGTAAATGTTGTAAAAACCTTCTTCCACCCTCTGTCCATAGCTGCAAGAGAATCTTTCGCTTTGGAATTCCTTACACGGATGGAAGTGGACGAACACTACCCATGGAACATTTTGTGGACAGATGAGGCCCATTTTTACCTAAATGGCGATGTCATCACCCATAGCTGCAGGATTTGGGCCAAACAAATCCCTCATGTTGTGTACCCAATTCCATTGCATTCTCCTAATGTCATCGTTTGGTGTGGTAGTATGACAGCAAGTTTCATAATTGGAACATTTTTCTTTGAAGAGCTGTCGACAGCTGAACCTGTTACATGCACTGTGACTGTAACTCGCTTAGCATCAATGTTAAGACGTTCCTTCATACCTGAACTCCAGCAACGTGGAATTTTAGACTCCACGATTTTTATGCAGGACGGGTCCCACTGCACATTGGTACATGTGTCACTTAAGCAACAGTTCTCAAATGCATAGATTATAGGCCGAAACTTCCCTACTTCTTCGCCACTCCGGTCACCAGACCTAAACTCCTGTGACTTTTTGCTATGGGGTTCTCAAAAGCACTGTTTATGGTGATAATATAAACAATTTGGCGGAATTGACAGATGCGATGCACCGACATGTCCTTAGCATTCCTCCTGATATGCTAAGAGCTACTGTTGAGAATGCAGTAATACGATTTCACTTGCTTTCGAAAAATGGTGGACGCCACATTGAATATGCTTTGTAACACGTTTCAGAAACGATTAAACACATTTTAACCAGATGGCTTCATGTCTTATTTCGTTTAACAATATTGTAAACAGTGCCAATTCCCCTCTGGTGGTGAGTATTTGAACTTTTTTTGGCTGTAAATAAATTTCCATGACCTCCTTTAAACTATTACCAAGTTTGATAACATTTAGTCCAATACTTTTCCTTTTATGACCATTTCAAAGTGGAACTTTAATTATAACCACCCTGTAGTTCGTTAAGTGCGCAATTTTTATTTTTCAGACAAAAGTTTACGATTTGCGCATGTACATTTAAAAAAATTTTTTCTTAAAAGCTATAACATTTAAAAAGAAGAAATATGAGAGTATATTTATCAACAAACATTTTTTTAAAAGATTATATAGTTACTTATAATTGAGCACTTCGTGCACTCGTTATAATTGTTAGTTTTGTATTAAGAAAGAAGAGTATATCTTTGTTCACATTTTTCAGTAAATTTTTTATGAGTGTAGACATAAGGTCTTTTAGAAGTTAGAGCATTATTTAAAAAATAATAACAACGGATTCAATTAAATAATACAGAGTGCGCTATTGCCTTGTTTCCTATGTAACAGATCGAAGATTTATTTTCTGTTGCTTACTGTTTGCCATTTTACGGCATTTAAAATAGAAAACAAGAGTATTCTTATATCGATCATGTTCTCTCAAGAGACCGTCTATATGTCTTCCAAGTTTTGAAACTTTAAATTCGGATCATTGCATTTATTCAATTTAAATTCTTCACAGCTCATTTATGAAGGCTTCGTAGTTTTATTTCAAAAGCGTCGTGTTGAATATGAATTAGACATTTCTAGAAACATTATCAATACTGAAAAGCATTTTATTTAGAATGAAAGAAAGAAGAATCAGGTAAATATGAAAGAATGGCTTATTTTTAATGAATGAAAATGCCGATAAAACGAATACACGTGTAAACAGAAATGTGTTTTGAATGTTTAATAAGAATATTGATGAATGTTAATGATTGTTATTTTTGTATTATTGTGTATGTTTATACTAAAAATGCTACGTGATAATTTCTGAATGTAATGCAAAATTATAATAGATGAGACGTTCAAAATTTAAAGGGATCATATCGATAAAACATTTCCCAGAAACTTTTGGAGGTGAAGTTAATGCATGCATTGTATTTCATTCAGAGTCATAGGAAACTCACTCTATTTCTTGCTTACATTGTCAACATAGGACGTGCTTTGTTACAGTACCAAACAAATTATTGTCTGTAGAGAAGGATTTCTTTCAAACTTGATTGATCCAAAAAATAAAATGGACTTGATCCAATTTATTATTTAACGTCCATATAAGGAAACAAAATATAGAAATTTATTATGGGACATGGAATCTACAGGTAAAATTTTTAATATAAAGACACAGATAATTTGGCTTCATTTTACATACTGTTTTCTTTCTTTACTTGCTCTCAATGTATTTTCAAATATCTGTGCTACACTTAAAGACATTATTTTAATATTTTTTTGTTACTTCTGTTTAAATCATATTTCAAAATAGAAAGAATTAATTTTAAAGTGAAAGGGACACACTGATACTAACAGGAACAGTACATATACAAGGTGTTTCAAAACATGATTCATACAAGTTGTATTTGATCAGACGTAAATAATGTCAATATGATCCAAAATCACATTGAAAAGCATAACCTGAAACGCCATCTACAGGAAATGGATGAGGCAGATGAATAGAAATCACATCAATAATACAATACAGAAAACACTGTAAAACTCTTTATTAGTAGGGTAAAACGTATAATAGCTGATTCATAGCGTATTAGTAGGTGAAACGTATAGTAGCTGATTCATAGTGTATTAGTAGGTGAAACGTAAAAGTACAAAACTGGTAGATGCAAAATTCGGTTTCACTAAGTTGATGAAATTTTGGACAAGTCGTAGTATCTAACATACATGCGCAGTATGGATTGTCAAACATTTTTTAAGATACCAGGAGTTTTGATATTCCTTCTTTCTGCAATTCCTTTATGAACAGGAGGCCCATGTAAAAAGTAATGGGCAAATTTTATTTAGAATGAAAGAAAGAAGAATGTGGTAAAAATTACAGCTTTTAATACGACCGGGAAGGCCCATTAAAGAAATAAGATAAATCATTGGAATGCGACTCGCGTTTAGACCCTAACCTTTGCCACATTTCAATGAAGTGCTGCAGGCTAAGCAAATGCATGTAATACTTATTTCGGAGCTCAGTCGGTTAAGCTCGAAAACCTCGGTCGAACGCTTGAATGCTTTTCGCCCTTAATCTAATTTGACCTGATTGCGGCCAAAGATCTATCAGTTTAATAGTAAGCACAATCTGAGCTTTCGACCCAGCTTTTAGAGCTGAATCTGCAGCTGAGGGAGAAGTTAAATAGGAACTTAACAGTATAATGTTTAAGACGACGATGGACTTCAAAAAATATTTTTCATTGTTTATGCAATTCCAACAAAAAATTCCTCACAGAAGTGTTCTGTACCATGAATTCAATAAATATTTAAAACGTTATTCAATTTACTGAAATTTTGAAATTTTCAGAAGCTATTGATTGGATTTTTTTATATAGAGAGTGCTCCCAGCATTGCAATTTTTAAAATATTTTCTCTACTTTTTAATTTTATTGTTTAAAAGAATTTAATTAAAAGTGCTCATTAATTTTTGAATCCAATAGAATTCAACCAAAAATATTAAAAAAATAAAAAACTGTCCAATTTTCAGTCAAATTTCATTTGTTAGTGGAATTTATTAATAATTTGAGGACCTTAATAAACCAAAATTAAAAAATAGACGCACAATTTTGTAAATAAGTATGAAGATCTCCACTTAGACATGTTGAGAATTTTAAACAAAAATTAAAAAGGAGAGAAAATTTAAAAAATGTACAGACTGTGAAAAATTTGTTTGGAGAAAATTGCATTTGAAATACATTATGGTATGATATTTTCACTTTATTTTTACCTTAATTACTTATCTTTAAGAAGTATTAAAACACACTTTCCTCCAAGTGTTTGGGAATATATGTTTATTTTTCGTATTTTAACCAGTTAATATTGCAAAAATAAAAATTCGAAAATCTAGTCGATTTTTGCTCATTTCAAAGTCCACCAGCCCTTAAGTGCTGAAAACTTTTAAAATATTTGCTTGTGAAAACGTTTGTTTAAAAACTATCATTAATCGTGTCGTAAACTGTACCTACCATGTCTTTTTTGTTAAATATTGGTTTTGTAACATATTCAAAGACATATTACACAAAGGAATTTTTATAGTCAATAAAAGAAAATTGGAAAACTCTAAACTCTAAATATTTACTCAGGTTTTGATAATGCAAAAAATGTAATTTGAAGCCAAATAATTCGAAATGAGAAATATGCCTTGTTTCGAAATGTTAGCAAATTTAAATAATGAAAGCAAAAGTAAGTTTTGCTTTATTGAAATTAACTTTGGTTTTGGAGCACTACCAATATACCTACTATGACCGAATTAAATCTGTCAGAGAGATAGAACTTTAGCTTTAAACTTCATGCATATAGATAAAAAAGGATTTTACCAAATATACTTTAAATAAGTTATCTGAATTACAAATATGTAAAATTTACCAATGTATTACATGTTTGGAGCTTTTATCTTGGACTAAAAATTGCGAAAGATATATTAAATTACTGAAGCCGTAAAACGTACATTATTTTCGAAAATAACATATTAAACATAAGTTTTAAAACTTGCAGTTTACTCCATAAAATATATTTATATGATGTAGGGTCTGTCATAATGGCTGTCCTGATAACATATGACACTAAATATGTTATCAAAAATAATTGAGACAAAAGCCTTAAACACAATACAGAAAAAAATTCACTTTTTTTTGCGTTCTTCATAACTGTTTTATGTGACTGCTGTCAGTCACACAGAAAATATCGTAATTCATTTCACGACAGATATTGTGAAGCTTGTTCGTATAGACGCTGATGTCAGTGAATCTCTATAAGCACCTTCAATTTATTCACTGTTGTAAGCAAAGGAGATACATCCCCATAAAAATAATCACAAGGAATCGTACACAGTGCATTCACAATGTTTGACGTGAAATGAATTACCTTACTTAGAGGCTTTCTGTCTGACTAATAGCAGCCACATAAAACAGGTATAAAGTGCGCAAAACAAACTTCGATCTTCCTATAGCATTGTGTAAAAAGCATTTCATCTAACCATTATTTACAACGAAGTCACTGGAATTTGTGATGAAGGAAATCAGGCACCTTTAATATTAAATTCAGGTTAAATTTTTACCATGTTTTCAAAAGCATTTTGCAGGTATTGTTTTTGTAATTAATTTGTTGTATTGTAATATGGGTAGTTTCAGCAACCATATCCGCTTATATTAATTTTTTAAAAGGAAATAGTTTATCATAGATGCAGGGAATTACGGATTTTGAATACCACTATTCTTTAATTTTCTTTTCCTCAGATAATTCCATATATCTGAACTTAAATAAGGCAAAAAAAAATTAAAAACACATTGGTATTTAAACTTCGTAAGCTTTGGAACCTATGGAATTATTTAAACTAATAAACTATTTATTGAAAATTTTCCGTAGAATTCTTTCATGGATATGTTCATAAAAAATATTTTTAAAAAGTCGAAGCATGAATAATGGTGACCAAAATGAAGCAATTAAGGACATTCAACAGGATCTGAAACTCAAGTAAGTAAAATGTGCAACTCAAATAATTAAAACAAATACCAGTAAAACAAATAATTATTGCCTAGCTGAATAAAACCACAAAGCAGAAGATTCTCACCTAAATTAGTAAATAGCTTTTTTCCGCTCACCAAATAGTTGTTTTATAAATAAACTTTACACATATATTTCTTTAAATTTTAAAATATAAAGTGGGCAAAATTAAAGTTAAGCACATCATAGAGGACTTTAGATGATGCCCTGCTGTTTTAAACATAACAAAATTTATTCACTAAATAAGTCATATGGCTTACTACTCAATTGCTAAAAGAACATCGCTTCAACTAAACGTATCTTCTGAGACAGGAAAAAGCTCGAAACACTGTTTTCCCTAGACGCCAGAGAGTACCTACTATTGAGTTATCTGACTCTTACTTACGTTATATCTCGCTAAATTATAACGTGACAAGCATTAGGAATCAAGGTCAAAGTCAAACCAGGCGGGGAGGCCTACGTTTCGGCTTAAGCTCAACTAACCCCGTCCAAGCATTAGGAATCAATTAAGTAAATCGTGCAGCTGAGTATTTCTTGCTATTTGCATAATTATACAATCAAATTTTCATAGTGTTGCATCTTCTCTGCCAAGCAGTGTATTATTGCATGCCCACTATAAGTTTGAAAAATGAACTCCAATTTTGATACTGCTTTTGTTGAAAAGGATTCATTTTTATGGTGGTCGCATATGAATTTTAAGATCTATAACGCCTGTATTTCTATTGTTGGACTCTAACAATCGTACACATAGGCCAATGCAACGACATCCGCCACGGAATTTGCGTATGTCGTTAATATATATAATATTGTTTTATGTTTCCAAACAGTCATGTTATTGTATAGATCTTACAGAGGCAATTTAAATATTAACCGTATATAATCGTTTTTAAGTAGAGACATATAGGACAGAAAATGAAGTACAAAGTAGGCAGATTGTCTTTTGTGGAAAAACAAAAATAATCTGAAGTTTAAATGATTCTTTATGGCACTCAATTAAAAAAAATTAAAAGCCCTTATGCTAATAAAATGTAGCAAATACATTGCAATTATACATAACCTTTTAATGCCGGGAACGAAGTATTTAAACTTTCGCCTTTGCCGAAAATAAATTGTTCATTCAGTAATTACATTTTGGCAAAATATTGTTGCAACAAGTCATTTTTAAGAAAACACATGAACCCATTTCAAGTGACTGTTTCTTATCATTTTGTTTTCTGGCAACCCTTTATTGTTATCCATATTGAAGTCCTGTCCGGTTCAGATTATATCTGGCCCGAATACGAAAAAAAATTTCGTTGATTCAAACCTGACATATTTATAACTGAAATAAATGAAATTATATTCATTTATGAAAGTAATTACGGAAAAAGACCCTTTAAATATCATTTTTATCAATTACGTAAAAAACATGAACATGTATATACTGATTTTCCTCTGTAACAATATTGCGAACTTTCTTTTGAAAAACGGCTTACGAAACCCAACACGCAAGAGTCAAAATTGAATCCGATACAAACCCGAACCAGAAACAAATAGGGTGAACCAAACTCAAACCCCACCAACGAATGAAAACAGTTATTACGTTCTCGAACCGACACGAACCACGGGGTGGGTCACGCTTAGATGAAATGGGATTAACGATCCAATGTAGGACTCTAAATTGCATTCATTTTAATTCCGATTGTTGAAAATGTCGTCCATTTCGACGCGTAGTAGGCGATAATATATTATTATAATATATTAATATATTAATTATAATATATAAATATATATTTTGACGTGATCCGGTAAATACGTACGACGATACACGATACACGGTACGACAATACACGATACGACGACTATTTTAAAATGGAAAGTGGTATTGTATTCCTCAAAACATTTTGTAACTATTAGTAAATTTTTACGAAAGTTAAAGCTTATAAAGATAAAAATAGACAAGAAAGTAGACATGTTATTATTAGACTCTGCTGATATTGAAAGAAGACTATCTGCAGACTGAGACCTTTCCAACAAAAACAAATGATAATCGGAGCATCCCTTCAAGAATTATTTGTGGGCAAACATAATAGATATATAAGCTAATTGAATAACCTTCTTCGTTGAAAGTCGGTTAAAAAGTTCAGTATTTGGATATGGTTTTTCATTCGTGTTGACAAAATACAAGTAGCTTGGATGAACGAGGCCTGTGATAAGAACAAGTTAAGGAATATCTGCAAAAAAGAGCTAGGTGGACATTTAAAAAACCTTCACTTTTGTTGTGGGATTAATTTGCTGCTCATCGCTATCATACAGTAAAATATCAAGCTACAAATATTAAAAAATTACCGCTGTGATCTCCGGCGAGTAAAAATCAGATATCCGCTTCAACTTTTATATAAGAGCCGGATTAGATTGTATAAAGGCAGTGTTTGAATACACTGTTCCGACTAGATCAACCCAAGTTTGCTATCTAAAACCAAATATTATACTGGATGCGCCAGTGGTGAAAAATGCACGTAGCGTTTTACAATAAGAAATTATCAGCATCAAATAATTCAAAAAAGTTCATATCAACAATGAACTTGCTAGCACAGAATATGATGCATTACTTTTTAAGTGACAATAAAAGAGATTTACACGATATGCGCTCTTATGAGACCGAGGATATATAAGACGACCTGCCGAGGATTTTTTTATTGGTGCAAATTGAAATATCTACAACATTTATTACGGGTAGATACAACTGAAAGGGCCATGTGACAACTACAGAACGGGAACCACAGCGCTTTAATAACGAGTTCTGGACGGATGAAGCCCGTTTTTTGTTGCTTGCGGACATCAATATGCGTAACACTAGCACACAGGTGAACCCGAATCTCCAATGAAGCTACTGCTTTCCCCGCTTTTGAGAGCTGGGTGTAGTTTCCCCATCACTTTCATTGTGGACCCTTTCTTCCTTGAACAGCGCTGTCTAATATCTAGCTGGCGAACGTGCACAGCTAAAATGTGTCTCACATTTGTATCTCCTGCCTGTATTCTGCTGTAAGCTCCATGCCAAATGTGTCCACCCCACGTTCAGTGAAAACAATTCGTTTTGGATACCTTCGATGAAGACCGATAAGTCGAGGTAATTATTCAGCGGCCCTCGCGGTCATCGGACTAGATTTCTGTAGATTACTATTAGACTACTGTCTGTAAGATTTTTTAAAAATTGTTTGTGTATCAGAACTCGAAGATGCCATTCAGCAGGCCATATGAGGAATCCATCCAGACGTCATGCATCTTGTGGATCCTCTTACTTGTTCTATATCATGCATTGAAAGCTTCATATGTTTAGTGTCAGCGCCATCTATCGATCACTTTTAGAGTTACAACTTTTTTGTTATTAAGAAAAATTAAATTTCCATCGGATCCCATTCGTACAAAATGAAATGTTTTATCATTATGTGACCTTTTTTAAGGAATTTGTGAAGTTTCAACGAACCGTTGACGTAACTGTTATTTATTTTTTTTCTTATTAGAGTTCTTAACTTTAACTTTTCCGCTTGTGTGCCTTCTAGACTTAATAAATGGTAAACTATATCAGCGAAAATGCATAGAAATCGAAGTACAAATAGTAATACAAATAGAGGGTGATTATAAAAAAAACTATCCCGATATATGAGCCCCTAACTGTCATACCGTTCACAGAAACTGAATGAAATTCTGGCCTAAAGTATTTTGAGGTATGCTCTCAAGAATCATGTGAAAAACAACAGTTAAATTCTAACAGTTACGGTTGCAGTGACAAAATTTCGAAAATTTCACATGGTAATGTTGCGGCAAGCTCCATTAGTCACTCTTCGCAGTTACCTCTGAATTGGATTGAGAGTTTTGTAAATCCCGAGTTTTTCGATACCAGTAAGTTGATGACCGGCTCCATCTAAAACACTTCGTAGCCTCCTGAATTGAACTGAAATTTCCGTATGTTTCGGGGTTTTGGTACCCTGAATCAGAGCTGAAGCTGCTTGTTTTCGTTAGAACTGAAATGAACTGGTAAACATTTTAGATTGTTTTTACTTGTTATGTTGAATTTGTACGGAATTGTCTCCGGTGTTTTAAACTGCTTTTTATTATGGGGTTTGTGATGTAGAAATATTATAATGCTGTTTTCTGTACATTAATTTGAAATAGATAGTTTTAAAGTTTATGAGTTTAACTGGTATTTATTTAGTTCATGAGTATAATTTTTGTAGATAGAGATTTAATTGACTTCAATCATATTCGGCAGTACGGAAGAGAGACCTGGCTTGTATTTAGTTGAAAGAAAGTAAATAGATTTAGTTAGAAATATAATTGGAAATATATGGTAGAAAGCCGGGTTTCGACATTTAATGGCGCCCGAGCAGTGACGCCGGGTTTGGTTGAGTTTTATTTGAATGAAGAATTACGGGGAGAGTTAAAACTTAATGTTGCTGAACAGTTATTGATGATTTCGTTTTAATATTACTTAATTGCGTTTTTAGGAAAAGGATTGTTTTTTGAAGTTTAATATATTTTAAAATCAATTTTGTTTGAAGTTATTGAAAAATATGGCTGATATAGAAAAGTTAAGGAAGAAACGTACCGTTTTGAGAACAGCGGCTACTAAATTAATAAATACGTGTGAGCAATATCTTGTGCAGAAAGAACACGAAGTTTCTGTTTTTACGGAATATATTGACCAGTTGAGTGCTAAGTGTAATAAATTAGTAACTTTAGATGAACAGATACAGAATAAAATGGATGATGAGAGCGGATTGGAGGCTGAATTCGAAACTGCGGAAAGTTATTCTGAAAAAATAATTTCCATGAAATCAAAGTTAACCTATGCTATTAAGGCAAGAGTTGAACCCAAATATTCTATTAAGGGGGTGAGTTCGGTTAATGAAAACATCGCAACGGAGAATTTTGCTTCCTGCTCTCATTCTAAGATAAAGTTACCAAAGTTGAGTATTAATAAATTTAATGGAGATCCCGCTTTTTGGTTATCATTTTGGAACCAATACAATAATGCCATACATAATAATGATAGTTTAACTGACGTTGATAAATTTAATTATTTACATTCCCTTCTTACCGGAGCTGCTGCTAACGCTATCAGCGGATTTTCGCTATCAAGTGAAAACTATATGGCAGCGATTGAACTACTCGAGAAGCGTTTTGGTCGTAAAGACTTAATTATAAATGCTCATATGGGAAAATTGTTGAATTTAGAAACAGTTAAAAATGTGAACAATACTTTCGCATTACGGAAACTTTATGATAACATTGAAACACAAATAAGAAGTTTAAATTCCCTTAAAGTAACTTCAGGAACATATGGTACATTACTTATACCAATTTTACTTAAATTGATTCCTAATGAGTTAAATTTGGAGTTTCAACGTAAAAGAAAGTCTCAAGATGATCTTTTTGAGGTGAACGAGTTGCTTGACTTTTTGCGGGCTGAATTGGAATGCAGAGAAACCGCGATACAGATGCAGGACAGGGTTATATTTTCAAATCCAGCGCAAGTGCATAGGGAAAGGAGAATGAATAAAAATATAGGTCCTACTGCTGCTTCATTGAGGGTTACGATAATGCAGTGCAGTTTTTGTGGAGATTTTGCTGAATCCGTTAAGCACACTTCGGCAGCTTGTTCTAAATCGGTAGTAGAAAGCAAAGCATGTTTGCGAAAAAATGGAATGTGTTACCTCTGCATGAAAAGGGGGAATCATTTGGCAAAAAATTGTTATTCAAAATTAAGATGTGAACATTGCAGTGGAAGACATAATTCTTTAATTTGTGATAGGAACAATAAGGTGGAAGAGAAAAAACGTAGTGATGATAAAGATTTTAATTTATCAAATAAAACATGTACGTTGAGGGTTTTGTTGCAAACTTTAATAATAAGAATTCGTGGAAATGGTAAATATAGATTTGTACGATGCTTAATTGATACGGGATCACAAAAATCCTATATTTCGAAATTTGCTGCAAAAATTATGCAATATAAAAACATCAGCGAAAGTAACCTTGTTCATAGTCTATTTGGCGGAAGAGAAGTTTCTGAAATTCATCGACAATTTGTTGTGTATTTGAGTAATGATAAGGGTGATTATAAATGTAATTTTAAGGCTCTTGATCAAACCAAAATCTGTTCCGATATCCTGCAAATAGAATTAAAACCCCTGTTAAATGAGCTTAAGGAACATAGAATATTTTTGAATGACACTGTTTACATGAAAGATAAATTGTTGTTTGAATCAACCCCCACTGAAATTCATGTTCTTATTGGGGCGGACATTGCTGGAAAATTACTTACAGGTGATGTAAGAAAGTTAAAATGTGGTTTGGTGTGTGTTCAAACTTACTTAGGCTGGACAGTTATGGGGAAGGTTCCTTTGGAATCAGAGAGGAAAATTGACAACTCATTGACATTTTCCATGTATGTCTCAGATTATAAAATTGCTGAATTGTGGAATCTTGATACTCTGGGAATTTTCGATCCCTCTGAAAATGAAACTAAAAAGGAGTTACAGGAACAAACATTGCGGCATTTTCTTTCGAGAGTTAAAAGAGACAGTGAGGGCAGATATGAGGTTTCTTTGCCTTAGATTGAAGGCCACCCTCCATTGCCTAATAATCGAGAGATTGAGGAGCGAAGGTTAAAAAATACGGTTAAAAAATTGAAAAATAAAGGTTTCTTAGAGGATTACGAAGCGGTTTTCAAATATTGGGAGGAAGAGAAAATAATAGAAATTGTACCTGAAAAGGAATATGATAAGTACTGCTATTTCTTACCTCACCATGCAGTTGTTAAAGTTGCTTCAAATCGGAAAAGGATGAACGTTTATGTCATTTAAAGCCTTTCGTGGATCGATACGGACTTATAAGACTTAAATCAAGAATATTTATGAGAGAAGATTCAGAAGATTTTAGATTACCTATAATTTTGCCATCTGACCACCCGGTTGTAATGAAATTAATAATGGAGAAACATACCCAACAAACACGTCATATGTGGCCGCTTGCTGTGAACATTATGGCCAAATATTTTTGCGGCAATTTGTATCCAGCCACCATTGTATATTAACTGATGCGCCGCTACATCCGGTAGCAGTCGACTAACGGATAACGGGCGAGCGCAGAGAAAACTACTGCATTTTCCGCGCTCAGTAGCCACTAAAGTTAAACTTTAGGCCAGCATGTAAAAGCCTGTCATCGCCTAGAAAACAGAAGGCCAGTGTCGTCTACTTGCTATAATGTTGATAATAAGACAGAGAGAAATCTTTTTTCCTCACTTTTTCAGCATAATTTTCGTTATTTAAAATTTGTTTTTCTATGAAAGCATATTAAGTAAGATGCGAGTAAGTTAAGTTTCCAGCCAGCGTATAAAAGTCCTTCATAATCTAGAAAATAGAAGGCCAGTGCTAAGTAGTTGATATTTTGATTATAGGAGATAAAAAAAAATATTTTTTCAAAATAATTTTCACTGTTTAAAGAACATTGTTTAATTAGATGAACGTATTAAAATAATAATAATTTCGATTTTATGCACTAAAATATACATTTGAAAATTTTTCTTTCTCTTTGCTTTTACCTATTTTTGTAAATTACAAATAAAATTAACTTGTTTGCAAAGTATTTCTCAGGCGGTTCTCAAATTCCCTACTCAACAAACGCGAAACTTCCTGACACTCTTCTGATTCATTTTGAAACGTGAAGTCATAAAATTGACAGGGGTCACTGTTGAAGTGATTTGGAATCAAATGGCGTTTTTCATTTTTGATAAATAATTTATTGCGTTATAAGCGATTTTTGTAACGTGACCACAGATTTTTCTCTTTTCCCACACTGTCGCGCCGGAAATTTGGTTCAAAACGTCACATTTGACAATATTTTCTGAAAGATCTTTCGTCATTACTAAAAAATCGAAAACTCTGTTAGATTACATAGCTTCTGAATAAGAACACCTGTCAATTTCAGGCATTTTCGAACAAAACTGAATTCAGAAATGTGTCAGAAACTAGCTGATTTCGATTTGAGAACAGCCTTAATACATTGAATTTTCTTATGAACACACTGGAATAAAAATGAATATCCTTAAAATTTTAAACAAATTCAGACCTAAACAATATACTACTAATATATAATTCACTTTTTACAATTCGGTGTTGCAACTAATTTTTAATATCGTAGGAAATTTGTTTAAAAAAGTTTTTTTTTTCCAGATGATCAAAATTAAATAATATTTTAAAGAAAAATTATGCATATAATTGAAAGCAAGACAAAAAGACAAAGTGATTTATTTTATAAGGCATATGCCGCTTTATAAAATACATTAAAATATTTTGTCCCTCCCGCCCCCCACCCCCTCCTCTTCAAAAAGGCTTCCATGTATTAGTAAATTAGAGTTTCGGTTGAAGGACGCATTGGAAGGACGCGGGGGATCAAGGTCAAGATAGGGGAGACTGAAAATTCTCGGAAGACACACGCCCGAGGCTCAAATCTGGCTTTTTTTGACTAGTCATTCTCATTTAGTTAGAGAGAGCGCTTAAGAGATGTTGCCTGTTTATATGTTGTATGAGAGAAGCGAACCAGTAATTTCTTAAACATTGGTAAGGTTTTATCAGTTTGTCTATTCATTAAATATATATGTTGTGATAATCTTTTTTGCATCATTTGATTCACGATAGAATTATTTTTTATAAAACCGCACGAAATTTTTAACGTGCTTTTCTTTTCAAAATGTAGAATGATATTTATTTTACAATTGCTTATTTCATGAGATTCACTGATACTGTACTTTATTGCTTAAGGACGTTCTTAAACCCTGACCCATTTCTCAATAAATTTTTGTTTAGAAACACATAAAACGTGCAGGTGTTGTCATTCAGAAACTATGTAATTGAAAGACGTTTTTCATTTTTTGTTAAAGGCAGAAGATATTTCGTAAAATACTGTCAAAGTCGGCATTTTGAACCGAATTCCCAAAGCGGCTGCTTGAGAAAGGGAATAAAATTGTCGTCAAAAATCCTTATAATTCGATAAGCATTTTATTTATCAGAAAATGGAAAACTCATTTCGATTTCAAATCACTTCAACAGTCAGGCATACCAATTTTATTCCTTTACGTTTTAAGATGTGTCAGAAAGTTCCGTGTTGTCGAGCAGGCAATTTGAGAACCACCTTAAAATAGAAAATATTGAGATTTAATTTTCTGTCAATTTTTTTTTTCTTTAACGCTTTTTAAATCTATTAAATAATATTTTCCGATAATGCATATGATTTAAAAATAATCTATAATAATAAACTATAAAAATAATCTATAAAAATAAACTATAATAATAAACTACAATATATAATAAACTGTAATTTATTTAAAATAATTATTTTAGTATTATATAATAATTTTTAAAGAAGTTTTTTCCTCTCTTTTTCTGAGTGTGGAAAATAATTGTTCTAAAAAAAATTGTAAATTTTAATACAATTTAGAAAACTAAAATAAGAAAAAAACATTAAAAATGTCATGACAATTTCAAATTACTGAATTTTCATGTGAAAAGATTAGAATATTATTATTATTTTAATATTTGGCTATTAAACTTTAAAAGATAAATAATCATAAAAAATGGTCATTCATGGACTATATAAAATAAAAATGTATTGCAATTTTCTTTTATTTATTTATTTTATTACTTAGGTGAAAATTAATATTCATAAAACTAAAATGATGCAAAAATGTTTTTTTTTTATTATCAATAGTGATTTAATGAATAGACATCTTATACTGGTAACATACTTAACAATAATTTATTTTAAAACCATTGTGAAAAAAAAAAGAAAGAAAAAAACTAACATTAGACATACATACACATAAAAGAATTCAAATTTTATTCTGTTAAAAAAATGCTTTTTAGAAAATTATTTAAATTATAAAGTGTTTTTGCGTGAAAGTAAGTGCTAATTAATAATCATTTAGGTTCACTTTTCAAGAAAACTATAAGTTCAAATTACCTTGTTTTTTTTTCTTTTTTTTTCAAAACAAAATACTTGACATAGTGAATTAATTAGTTTTTTTTTAATCATGTACTTTTAAAATTTATATGAAATATGATTATTTAAAAATGGCATTGGATAAAAATTTTAAATATATATAATTGAAAAAATAAAATTAATTCACTATGTCAAACATTGTGTTTCTCAAATTCTTGACAAAAAAAATCCAGGTAATTGAATTTATAATTTTCTTGAAAAGTGTACATAAATGATTATTAGTACTTTATTGCACGCAAAAACACTTTATCATTTAAATAAACTCCTAAAAAATATTTTCTTTTATAGAATAAATTTTGATTTATGCCTAAATAATCTTTATTGGGCGACAATGGCTGGGTTTTGGCTAGCTTACATTTATAATACTCAAAAAAGGCATTTTTGTGGGCAGTTTTGGGCTGGATTTAATTCTTGAAAACCACAAATGGCGTTGCTACGGCAAGTTTCTGGCTAGCTTTTATTCATTATGATTTTTAATGGCCTAGCTATGGCTAGTTTCCATTAATAATTGCCATTTAAAATATAATTGTGGCCAGTTTTAGGCAATCTATCATTTATGATTAACCGTTAGTGGCCTAATTATGGGGATCTTATTGTATTTCTGGCCAATTCTGTTGCGGCCTCATTATGGCCAGCGTGACAGTTTTTTTAAGTTGCCATTACGGCCAATGATAGCGGCCCTCCATCTGACAGTTTGGGCCAAAGCTAACGTAGCCATCAGTGGCCCGAAAGTTCTGTGTTCGTTGGGTAGACAATTACTGCATTGCGGAGTGCAAACATTGATGGCAGTTTTACGTGAGAATTATTGGATTTTAAGGAGTCGTAAAACGATCCGGGGCGTTTTGAAGAGTTGTGTAAAATGTAAAACATTTGATGCAAAACCTCACGATGTCCAAATGCCACCTTTGCCAGAAGATAGGATTAAATATTCTTCCGTTTTAGAAGTGGTGGGCGCCGATCTGGCGGGACCTTTGTTTTTGAGGAATGGATCAAAGTCTTGGATTGTTTTGTTTACCTGCGCCGTGTATCGAGCTATCCGCCTTGAACTTGTCACTTCGTTATCCACTGAAAATTTTTTGCTTGCATTCCGTCGGTTTATATCACGACGAGGGAGACCTCAGATTGTGTATACAGATAATGGAGGTAATTTCGTTGGTTCAAGTTCACTATTAAAGATAATAGACTGGGAAAAGGTGACTAAAGATCATACTGTTGAACGAATTACTTGGAGATTTAATCCTCCTGCATCTCCTTGGTGGGGAGGATTCTGGGAACGTATGATCGGATTGATGAAGAATATTCTTAGGAAGGTATTGGGAAATGCGTCATTGAAATATGAAGAAATTATTACTATTCTGTGCGATTGCGAAAATACTGTAAGTTCCAGGCCGTTGACATACATATCTGAAGATCTTGAATTAGAGCCCTTAACTCCTGCTATGTTCCTTCGTAACATAAAATACGGTGGTGTACCTGATTTGGATAATATAGATGCAAGTTATTTTCAAAAGAGATATGAATATAGAATAAAAATGCGGGAGGACTTGAGAAAACGTTTCCGCTTGGAGTATTTGGGACAGCTGAGGAATTATCGGAAAAAGGCAAATCGGTATCCGGAACTCTCAGTTGGAGATATTGTTATAATTGGTACAAAGGAAAAAAGAATAAATTGGCCTCTGGGAAAGGTAATTCAATTGTTTCCAGGAAAGGATAAGATAGTACGCCTGGCAAAATTACGCACTAAATATGGGGAAATACTTCGCCCTGTACAAAGACTGTATCCATTAGAGGCAAACTTTGATTAAAATAATTTTTCTCTGAGAAATATCAAGTGTGCTCCTAGTAAGAAAACGCCAGAAAATAAATCTCCCGATCATGTTGTTCATGACGAGAATTCTCCTAGAGTGTCTAAATATGGAAGAGTAATTCGAACACCAGAACGTTTAAACCTAATGAACTTGTCCTCGACTGTGGTTGAGTTTCAGAATGGAAAAACTCAACGGGGGGAGTATGTTGCGGCAAGCTCCATTAGTCACTCTTCGCAGTTACCTCTGAATTGGATTGAGAGTTTTGTAAATCCCAAGTTTTTCGATACCAGTAAGTTGATGACCGGCTCCATCTAAAACACTTCGTAGCCTCCTGAATTGAACTGAAATTTCCGTATGTTTCGGGGTTTTGGTATCCTGAATCAGAGCTGAAGCTGCTTGTTTTCGTTAGAACTGAAATGAACTGGTAAACATTTTAGATTGTTTTTACTTGTTATGTTGAATTTGTACGGAGTTGTCTCCGGTGTTTTAAACTGCTTTTTATTATAGGGTTTGTGATGTAGAAATATTATAATGCTGTTTTCTGTACATTAATTTGAAATAGATAGTTTTAAAGTTTATGTGTTTAACTGGTATTTATTTAGTTCATGAGTATAATTTTTACAGATAGAGATTTAATTGACTTCAATCATATTCGGCAGTACGGAAGAGAGACCTGGCTTGTATTTAGTTGAAAGAAAGTAAATAGAATTAGTTAGAAATATAATTGGAAATATATGGTAGAAAGCCGGGTTTCGACAGGTAACACCTACTCTTTTTTTTATTGGAATGTGATCTTCATAGTGAAAAACCATAAAAAGCGTTGGAACGGTACCTGTAGCTCGAAAATCAGACTAAGAAGAAAAACGAAAACAACCAATAAAGGACAGAGAAGCAACAGAAAGTAAAACATTTTATTTTTCAGTGCTATCCACCATCTGCCGCATGTAAAGTGTCGTCGTGTGTGAAATGGAAAATGTATGAAACACAATAAAATGTTTTGTTTTCTGTTGCTTCTCTGTCCTTATTGGTTGTTTTCACTATTCTTCTTAGTCTGTCTAGCGCCGGCGATTTTCGTGCTACAGGTACCGTTCCAACGCTTTTTATGGTTTTTCACTATGAAGATTACATTCCAATAAAAAAAGTAGATTGTTGCCATTTGAAAATTTCGAAATTTTGTCACTGTAACCGTAACTGTTAGAATTTAACTGTATTTTTTCACATGATTCTTGAGCGCATACCTCAAAATACTTTAGGCCAGAATTTCATTCAGTTTCTGTGAACGGTATGACAGTTAGGGGCTCATATATCGGGATAGTTTTTTTTATAATCACCCTGTATAATTAAAATATGATTACAAATATTTAATTATTGAATTTAAGAAAATTCTTAATCTTAGGGAAAACGATAATGCCGGTTATATATATGGAATGTTTGCGATATACATGTTCAACATTAACTGTATGTATGTATGCAAGAGAATAGCATATGCTATTGTATAAAGTCATGCTTTCCGACAGTAGTTCTTTTTTTTTAAATATACCAATCAAATTCCATACTGTGAAAGAATATACATAAATTCTTTTTCAGAAATATTTTATAATTGAATTGCTTTATCTATGTGAAACATTCGTGAGGGTTCATTCATTATTTATTGATGTATTATGGTAATTAGAATGTTTTATCAGTTCCAGAAAGTATGCATATTAACAGAGGAAATCCCATTAACTCAATCGAATAGAAAAGCAAAGATCAATAATGTTACAGAACCAAAAATTAATTTTGGAGAAACACTAGAAAGAAATATTTATAATTTAGTAGTAGTCATTATGTAAATATATTAAACAACAAAATTTTAAGGAGGTTTCCTGCATTCTCGGTTACCAAAAATCGATTTGTTTTATTGTTAAATTGGTTCCTTATAGTCTGAAGAATATGCGGGCGAAGCGATATTTTTTTGGAAGGAGAATGTCTTTCTGTCTTAGAAATACACGAGCAGGGAAGACCGAGCTATGCTCGGTCAAAATTAAATTTGAGTTCAAATATCATGACCCATGACCAAAATGACCCACTAATTGAATTTTCTCGAACATGTGACTTAGCCCAACAGTCTTCTCGTGCCGGAAAACCATAGAATGCAAAATTTAGTGTAAATTGAGCCGCTTTTTAGATATTGACCCAAAATGACACAAAATGACCCACTAATTGAATTTTTTCGGACATGCGACCTAGCCCAATACTTTTATCGTGCTCGAAACTCGTAGGACACAAAATTTAATCAAAATCGTTAGAGCCGTTCTTTAGATAAAATTAATTTGACCCGCGTTGACCCAAAAATGACCCACTAATCGAAAGTTCTCCAACATGTGACCCAGCCCAATTGACTTCTCATGCCCGAAAATGGTCGAATACAAAATTTCGTCAAAATCGTTTGAACAGTTTTTTAGATACAATTAGCTTGACCATGACCCAGAATGACCCAAAATGACCCACTAATTGAATTTTCTTTAACATGGGACCTAGCCCAACAGTCTTCTCGTGCCCGAAAACCATTGGATGCAAAATTTAGTGTAAATTGAACCGCTTTTTAGATCTTGACCCACAATGACCCAGAAATGACCCACTAATCGAATTTTCTCGGACATGCGACCTAGCCCAATGCTTTTATCGTGCTCGAAACTCGTATGACACAAAATTTAATCAAAATCGTTAGAGCCGTTTTTTAGATAAAATTAATTTGACCCGCCTTGACCCAAAAATGACCCACTAATCGGAAGTTCTCGAACATGTGACCCAGCCCAATTGACTTCTCATGCCCGAAAATGGTCGGATACAAAATTTCGTCAAAATCGTTTGAACCGTTTTTTAGATACAATTAGCTAGACCATGACCCAAAATGACCCAAAATGACCCACTAATCGAATTTTCTCGAGCATGTGACCTAGCCCAATGGTTTTCTGGTGCCCCAAAGCGGTAGGATACGAAATTTCGTCAAAATCGTTAGAGCCGTTTTTAAGATAATTTTTGCATATATATATATATATATATATATATATATATAGTATATATATATATATATATATATAACCACCCACAGGATTTGCTCGTATTAGAATATATGATTAGAGTGATACAGCGCACAGAACATGAAACCAGTTCATGACGCACTGCTGGCAGGCAACGTAAGATATAAAGGAGCAAATTCACAAACAATAACGAAAATGTAAATTCATTGATTTAGATATTTGCTCAGAAACATATCCATTGCGGCAAAGATCTAAAAAAACAGCTACTTTTATTGTCCCGTATATATTCAACGACCGATTTTGCACTATATTAGATATTATGGATACAATGGGTATACAGTAGGGTGGGCCGAAAATGCGCTTTTGCACAAACTTTCGAAATCGATGAGGCTTGGGGGCGGAAAAGTTGTGTATTGGTTTGCTCAGTAACCAAGTAAAAATTTTTTGAAATCGAACAATATCTTCAGGTGGCGCCGGCGCCTTAAAAATTTGAAATTTTGACTAAAACAGACCTTTTTCTTCTAAAAACACGATTTTTTGCATTTTTGAAATAGATTACGCTCTAGTGCGGAAAAGTTGTGTATTGGGTTGCTCAGTAAACATGTAAAATTTTTTTGAAATCGAACAATATCTTCAGGTGGCGCCGGCGCCTTAAAAATTTGAAATTTTGACTAAAACAGACCTTTTTTTCTAAAAACACGATTTTTTGCATTTTCGAAATAGATAACGCTCTAGTGCAGAAATGTTTAGTATTGAGTTGCTAAGTAGCCGTGTAAGTTTTTTTTTAAAATCAAACAATATCTTCAGGTGGAGCCTGAGCCTTTAAAATTCGGTTTGTTCAGCAGAAAAAAGGAAACGTCAATAAACACATAAATAATAATTGAATTCATCTTTTACTGCTGTCATGTGTGCCAAGTAAGCAAACAAACATGAAGCAATGCAGCTCTTTGCTTATCTCAGAGGAAATTCACTGAGATAACCCAGAACTCACCACGAGGAGGTGGCTGCATATCGAGTTCCACCCGTGCCCTCCCAACCACCCAACCATATAATGGACACTGAGATTTTATTAAATATTTCACTTTTCTGTTGCCTGATCTACTTGGCCTTTTTTGTATTTCGTCTTGCTTTCAAATGAAGGAATTATTCTTTGTGATTCTAATTTCGCCCTTATAAGGCCATCCCTTTCGATTTGTCCCACCACAGAAGCTGAAGCATCTGTCACTATTTTTATTGCCCTCTCCACTGCTTGGCTGTGGCATGGAAACTCTTTTATTTCTAGTAAAGATATTTTCTCCTTTAGAATATTTCGGAAATCTTCATTGCTGACTGCACGAAGCATTGGTGGCTCCGTAACAACTGATTGGTGCCAATCAATTAGGTCCGTATAATCTTTTGCTTCGAATTTTATTACAGGAACACTGAACCGCCGGATACCTTCTTGTTTATTTTCCCTGGCTTTTAAAATTCTTCGTATTGCAAGCAGTCGGATGTAATTTCGTTCATCCGTAAGCATCGAAAGAAGAATATTTTCAGGATGCGCAAAAAAAGCATTTCGGCTTATTACGCCATCCACGACAGTCTTCAAGTCATCTGGGAGATAACGTGACAAGCTAATCATCTTCCATAAGTGTCTAGCACCATCTTTGCAATGCGGTTTGGATTTTATATCAAACCACATCGGCACATACACTTTAATTATAAACTCTACTAAGGTTTTCAATTCTGCTGAAACATTTGTAACTGAAATGTACAGGCGCAAAACTCGACATGCTGCCGTTAGCCAACGGGAGTGCGCTAGCTTTCCTGGTTTTTTCTCTGCTAGGGCAACAGAGCAGTAACCTGATGTTACAGCTTCATAAATTTGCAGCATGTATCGTTGATCTGTACTCAGATCTTTTCGAAGCTCTTCTGATATTGCTACTAACTGTACGACATCAACCTTTTTGAAATTGACTACCGGTTTCAGCTCACAGGTTTCGAGATCTTTTCCTATTGGACCAGAAAAGGTTTCAGGACCACTTGTTTGACCGTCTAGCTTTTTTAGAAGATGCCGCAACGGTAACTCATTTGCGTGTAACATGCATATGAGCCATTGAAGAGGTCTACCAACATCTTCTTCTATGAGACGTATAACTCCAGTCTTGCAACCTGTGTTAACGGGTGTCCCATCGCAGCCAACTGCCAAAAGATTTTCAGTGTTGATATCATTCTGTAAAAGATATTCAGCGATGCTGCTCTTAATAGATTTTGCAGAACCACTAGCTGGAGAAACATGGCCGATATATTCAGATCCAGGTTCTTGTATTAAAACTACATGTTCTTCAATAACCGTTGTCCTGTGCTTTTTGTTTCCCTTGATTTGATCTGCTAAAGTTTTATCTTTTCGTCCGTCAAAAAAGAGGGCTTGAAGCTCTTCTGGTTTTCCTTTACATTGTAGTTCCCTTCGTTTTCTCTTTCTCTCTCTTCTTATTTTATTTTTATCTGTAACTTTGGAACGATTATTATCAGAAATCATTCCGACATCTTCAAGAACTGCAGAAATAATTTTCGCTGCAGGCCTGTCTCCAATCCCTGCACTATCGCAGGCGAGTGCTGTGGTTGGCAGTTTTATCCTCATCTGGCTGATTACCTTGGTCTCTCTTTTCGTTTTTCTGGAATGGTTCTCTCTGGATCTAGGAGGAGTGTATTCTTCATCATTACGCGTTTCATATTCAAATTCTTCGTTCTCACAATCCTCGAACTCAGGCGACTCGAACATAGACTTTGGTGTTTGGAATTGCTGTTCACTTGTAGCAGCTTTCAACACTGTCTTGGATTGCCTATTTTGCTTTCGGAGCAGCTTCTCAGTTACTTTTATATCAATGCCCCCGATAATCATTTTTCTGACGGTTCGTTGATCAATCAAAAATGGTTGTTCTAAATGTGGCACTTTTCTATCCTTTTCACAGCAGCATGCTTTAAAGGAATGACATTTGCATGTGGCAATGTCACAGAGAGTTTTCTCGGCGTCTTCCAAAAATTCCTTTACTTTGTTCCTATAGGATTCCGTAGACTTGTTTTTACTTTTCAGGATATTTTTATACTTAGCATGATATGATTTAAGGATGCGCACAATTCTGCAATGAGAAATAGTAGGAATCGAGGACTTCTTCCACAAATCAGCTGCCCTCTCAGCAACAACATTGGCAATGTCAGTAAAAGCTGGATCTTTGCCGTGATTTGAAGATTTCACTTGTTCTCTTATAAGGAAGTAAAATTTCATAACTTGACTGTAAGTTGGTAAGACGTTAGGTTTCAGCTCTTCTGGCAAACCAAAAACAAAACAATCTGTAACTTTTCTAGTTGAATGATAACCGGCCATTGTGACAAAAGTATAACTATAACTAACTAGTTAATGACATTTAAATATCTAAAGAGACTGCTCTTCGATGAACAAACGACATAAAGTAAGCTTATTGATTGCTTCTGTACTAGACTGAACTAAACGATAACTGTGTATTGCATATTATCACACTGACTGTCACGTGGACTGCAGGTGCGAGAGCATTTCATTTAGTAGAAGAAGGGGGGGTGGAATAGAAAACTGATAAGGAATGTAAGAGACAATCCTGTACCACTGAGGGTCACGTGGACTGTCACGTGGACTGCAGGTGCGAGAGCATTTCATTTAGTAGAAGAAGGGGGGTGAAATAGAAAACCGATAAGGAATTCTCTTTTCATGAAAATATATGTCTGTTTTGAATAAAATCTCCGATTTTAAGGCGCCGGCGACACCTGAAGATATTGTTTGATTTTTAAAAAAATGTACATGTTTACTGAGCAACCCAATACACAACTTTTCCGCACTAGAGCATAATCTATTTCGAAAATGCAAAAAATCGTGTTTTTAGAAGAAAAAGGTCTGTTTTAGTCAAAATTTCAAATTTTTAAGGCGCCGGCGCCACCTGAAGATATTGTTCGATTTCAAAAAAATTTTACATGTTTACTGAGCAACCCAATACACAACTTTTCCGCACTAGAGCGTAATCTATTTCGAAAATGCAAAAAATCGTGTTTTTAGAAGAAAAAGGTCTGTTTTAGTCAAAATTTCAAATTTTTAAGGCGCCGGCGCCACCTGAAGATATTGTTCGATTTCAAAAAATTTTTACATGGTTACTGAGCAACCCAATACACAACTTTTCCGCCCCAAGCCTCATCGATTTCGAAAGTTTGTGCAAAAGTGCATTTTCGGCCCACCCTAGTATACAGGTTGGCTCAACAGTTATGACATACTGCCGCAATCGCAACAAAGACCGCATTCATCGCTCAGAGCAGCGTGTGTCGGATGACGCAAAATATACTGACGAAAGTCTTCAACAAGGAAGAGGAAGGTTTTGTTTATTGCCCCGGAATCGCTGATTAGTAGTAATTTAAAAAAATTAATATTGTCTAGTAAAAAATAAAAACACATTAAATACACTTTTCTTGAAAAAAAATTACCTTTCCCATGTTGTTCCCGAAAAAAAAACCCATCGTTCGATCTGATAGAATTTGTTAGACATTGTTTTGTGTTGCTTTGGCTATGATTGAAACGGATAATACGTAATACTTTTCGAGATAATCTATTTTTTAGGTCCCCTTAAAGACAAAAAAAATACCGATATTTGCTACCCATTTTTTTAAGATAAACTTCATTTTGACAAAAAATGTTAAATTATTAGTTTCGTCTGTTCCAACTATAATTTTAAGCCTACAAATTATAAAACTGTTCATAAAATCTATTTTTTATTTAGAAATCTACTGGAAAGCATGAGATATTACAATTGTGTGCGAGGCGCAATCTCAATTCGCCTTTATTCAGTAATATAAAAAAAATGTTTCTTATTTGTTAGCTTCAAAAATTCAAAAAGACCGTTTGAAATACAACTAATTTGTAATATAGAGATATGATCAACCTTTTACTGCAGAAAGTAAACTAACCGTACACCATGCGCGCACGCGCACATTTTACAACAAAAGTGATATTTCTTAAACAGTTATGAAATGCAGGACTTAAACATTTGAAGGTCAATTTTACTCATCAATTGAACTTTCCTTTTTGATATTTGAACTTTCTTTTTCGATTTCCTTTTATGTAAAACAAAGATTTTGTACAAAGTTTAAATTTGCCATTGTGCCAAGTGCGTTTCGAGGGTGGTAGCAAAGTTGCAACGTCGCCTTGGTCCGTGCTGCGTTTTTATAGAGAAGATTTTAATTAATATCTAGGCTAATTACCGACAAATTTCTGAAAATCATTATCAATAATCCTTGAACGATTCCGTGTCGATAGGTACATCGAGTGTCCATCAACTCCTCTCTGAGTGCCCCCAAAGTAAAGTTTGTGTGTAATGGAAAAGTGTGATTTCCTCAAAAACTATCTGATCTAGGATAAACGCTATATTTTTCCAGCAAGGTTTAAATAAACTCTTACTACACCCATCTTTTCATAATTTTAGTTTTCCAAAATATTTATTAATAACAGCATTTATGAAATAATTATTGACTGGAGAAAATTTATTTAATTCTGT
The DNA here is from genome assembly GCA_963931845.1 of Maratus michaelseni. NCBI lineage: Eukaryota > Metazoa > Arthropoda > Arachnida > Araneae > Salticidae > Maratus > Maratus michaelseni. The sequence goes on from OZ007599.1 coordinate 250,161,059, forward strand.
ATTCAAAAATGTAGTAAAAAAAAAGAAAAGAAAAAAATACACCCTATTCTGATTTATCTGTAAGTTACCGTAAATAAATAAAAAAATAATAGGAGGATAATTTTTTTCAATACCATTGATATCTCTATTTTATTTACATGTAAGAACGAGATGGAAATTTGTAGGTTTCTGCATAAAAAACACATATATTAGGCTTCTAAAAACTACATTTGTATTAATTTTTATATATACAGGCGATATTTTGACTCACTCTTACTAGATGTTGCACGGCATGTGCCGATCTGCGATATACAAGATTTCTGTGAGAGGTTTCATCTGAAATAGCAGTAAAAAAAATCCTTAAAATAATTTATAATAGTCTATTGATTTTTTGAAATATTCTTTGACAAAATAGTAAATTATTAAATTTAATGTATCAATTTCCAATAAAAATCTCATATTGTTTTGTTTATCAATAGCGAACAAATAAAAGATTTTTAAAATAAGTCGGAGAAGGACTGGGGAATATATGTCAGCTTTAATTAAAAAAACGGTGAAGAAAATCGGTTCATACGTTGAAGAGTTGTTTTGTGTACCGATTTAAAAAAATGTTTCGAGAAAATCGCATTTAATGCATCAGTTTAATCACTGTTTATACAGATACTCCTGACACACTTTTAGACATAACTAGGATTGTTATAAGAATTTCTTTGTGCAGGTTGTTTTAAAATATCCAAAAATACAGGGCTCCTTAGTGGTCCGTGTATTAAATACTACATTTATCAAAAATAACCTTTATTTTTAGATTTTCCTTGGAAATTTTGTAGAAACCTACCCCCATAATTTCCGTTGCAAATGCTGTAAAAACAAACCAAGAAAATATTTCTTAGAAAATACTGGAATTCACTTTAGAACACTGAATATATGTACTCTTTCACAAATTGTTTTTTCAAAAAATCGAATTTTTTAAAGATTTAAAAGTCGAGTGAGCCCTTGGTGATATTTTTGGAATATACTTATTATTTACGCGGCTTTATTTATTTATTAATGGCTTTGAGAACATTCTGCTTGAAAGATCCTTGAATCACTAAAAATATAATCATTTTCTCTCGTAATTGTAAATCAGTGCAAAATACATCTAAGAAAAAGAGGATAATGTTCCGATAATTCTTTTTTAAATTGAGGCATTTTTTTTCAATATTTTGTTTGCATGACAAAGCGCTGAAATGCAATTATTTCAAATAATACTAGGAATAATTAAAGAACAAATTTCACATTTCTGTCTCGAAGGAGATCATTTATTACAGTGAAAATTACAATGCAGAAGTTGTCATTTGCAAATGGCACCAGTAAATCAACTTCTATTTCGTGAATAGAGCTTTAGTAGTTTAATGAATACATCAGGCAATTTTATGACTCCAATTTGATGCTTTATTGAATTTAATCACCGTTTAGAAATCATAGATTTGTAGTTTATGATATAAATTCCAGCCAACTTACTTATTCATAAAATTGATGTACCATTGAATATTTATACTTAAGCAGTTAAACATAATTTATGGCTTTGTTGGTGTTTGCAAATAATCTTTTGAGGAAAAAAAGAAAACATGTTGTTGTGTAAGTTGCATTTTACTGGATAAACAACTAATTCAAAAGGAAAACAAAGAGCCATTACTAATGACACTAGAAGGATTTTTGGAACAATTAAGAAAGAAATACTTACATTTAAGAAGCCATTAAATAAAAATGTAAAAAATCATAAATTTGATGAAAAATGGAGCAAAATCTTTAATATCAATTGAAGTAGATAACAAAAGAATAGCAGGACAAATTTTTAAAATGATTAATGCCTGTTATTCAGTAATATTTTTTTATCGTGTATACAGAGCGTCCTAAAAAGAATGAAACGCACTTTAAATTTTTATGGGTTATAAATTAGTATGTAATACAAACTAAAAAGTAACATCATATTAATAAAGTTGTTAGGACAATTTAATTCAAACAGTTACAATTTTTAAATATTTTACAAACCTTGTAGTCATAATTGGCCAATTAGTTTTATTCTCTTTTGTTGCAACAAGATCATAAAAGATATTGTATACCTGTATTTTTAAAATTCAGTGAGTCACGCGTAATTAAAAATTGGCCATATTAAATGGAGTCTATGTGTCAAATTAAAGATCTAAATCTCTGAAATACTGCAATAAGAAGGAAACACAGATGATAATACACATGTAGTTGAATTTAAACAAAAGGTTATGTATACTTGAAACAAAATTAATGACGCAGAACTTCAAATTGTTTACGGAAGCATTATTAGTAAAGCTCAGTTATGAATTGGAGATGAGAGTAAATATTTTGAAAATGCTTTGTGATTTTCTTTCTTTTTAATACCATGTTATTTCTACGATTTAAAAACATATTTGTATCTTTACATGTTATCTGAATGTGTAATGCCTTTTTAAGAGATACATGTGATGCAATTTTCTTCACACATGTTAAAATATTTTTGATTTAAAGTATGCCATTATTAATTTATAAAATGTTTCTATTTTTAAATGATCAAAGGGCATTTTAAATGTAACAAAAAAGTGGTACATGTCAACGTTTTTCCTATATCATCATTAAGTTAAATTTAAAGACACGGGTATTCAGCTTACACAAAGCGGGTTTATTATAAGATTTCTTCAGCACCCCTACGAATTCCAACTTATAGAAAACCTATAAAGATTTAAATAAGTAATTTGCATATCTTTTGATTCTTAGTTTTTAGCGCCCCGTACGGTCACCCGATCTCGCTTACCACCTAAGCCAGCCCTAAGTTTATTATAATTATATTGTAGATAAAGGAAAAATTTTGTCTTGATGGCATAAATATCTAAACATAATCTCTTATAATAATTCTATAATAATAATAATGCACTCTTATAAAAATAATAAGGTATATATATATATATATATATATATATATATATATTTATATATATAGCATATATATTTATATATATAGCATATATAAATATATATAGCATAAGGTAAAGTCAGGAGAGATGACGCGGTCGGAGAGATTGCGCACATAGAGGTTCGGAAAGAAGGAGTAGAGTGAGCGCGCAGCGACTCCAGGTAGTTGTACAACAACAGTATTGGAGTGTCTACTTGAAAGTGCACGTTGATTGCTTTGAGCATCTAAGATAAAATATTGCTATTTTGTTTTGTTTTCCGAAACTAAGTGCTTGAATTTTCATAGCTATTCATCAGAATTTCTATACAATGTCAATAGTACAAAATATTTTTAACTTAAACGATTTCTCATAAGCTACTAATCTAGACTAAGAATGTGAACATCAACGGTTCGTTTTAGAAGAGGTCGTGTTTAAATAAAAGGCTGCGCAATCTCTCCTACCGAAATTGGAGAGTTTGCGCATTTGCTACTTAGGAGAGATGGCGCAGTGTTCCCATTCGTTTCCATGGTAGGAGAGATTACGCAGCTTGGTAAATCTGCATATTGGTAAATCTGCAAAAAAAAATGAAAAATGAAAATGGACTAATTTTAAGTTAAACGTGTTATTAAGTAACATTATTTTATATTTTAATCTTATCTGGACTTGCTTTTTCTGATTCTTTATTTTTTTTTCCTTTAATTAAAATTTTTTAATCGTTTTTAAAATTATTTCCTTTTTCTGATTCTTTAATCATTAGGTTGAAATATTCACTCCTAATACAATAATATTTGTTCATAAAAACCTTACAGCAATGTCATTTAAGTGTAATTATTACTGTTAACAATTTAATTGTAGTTATTATAAGTAACAATCTCTCCTACCCATGTGCGCAATCACACCAACCCTATAAGGAGAGATTGCGCAAAATAACTTTCTTGGTTTTATTACAATTGTTCTATTAAATTGCAACATAACAATAAAATAGCAATGGAAATGCATAAAAAACAAATGAAGTAAATGTTATTCATGAATAGTTTAGCAAAAAATTAATATTTAGATTTTTTATTGCTATTCTTTTGGATTGTGCGCAGACTATCCTAGCTTTACCTTATATAAATATATATATGTAGCATATAAATTTTAAAATAATAGGTTTGAGAAATAATGTGAGAACTATTTCATTAACATAATCTTATTTGATACCATATTTTGAACATTTTTACTGTTTATATTGCCTCCTTTCCATGAGATAAAACGTGAAAGAATGTTTCAATCTTTTTGGACACACTGTATATTATTTATTATATATTTAATAAATAATTTTGATTGAACGGCTTTTGAATTACTAAAAAATATGAACATTTTCTCTCAAGATTGTGAATCAGGAAAAAATGTATACAATGGATATAAGAAAGTGAAAATTCCGATAATTCGTTTTTAAATTTTGGAAACTTTTTCCCAATATTTCGTTTGCATGACTAACCACTGAAATGTAATTATTTGAAATATAGTATCAATAATTAAGGAACGAATTCAACATTTCTGTCTCGAAGCAGATCATTTATCACAATGAAAATTACAATGCAAGAGTTGTCATTTGTTACAGACATCAGTAAATTAACTTCTATTTCATCAATGGAGCTTTAGAAGTTTAATGAATATATCAGACAAGTTTATGACTCCAATTTCATGCTTTATTGCATTCAGTTACAATTTAGAATCTTAGGTTTGGAGTTTGCGATGTAAATTACATACGCCTTAATTATTTCCAAAATTGAAATACTGTTTATATTAAATTTATACTTTAGCAGTTAAAAGTAATTGCTAGCACTATTAAAATCTGGAAATTACCAACTTTGGTAAAAAGAAAACTTTTTGTTGTATATTTGGCAAATTAACATTCTGAAATAACAATTTAACATATCAACAGGATAGAAAAATCGCGTATCACACAATCACGCATAGATTATGAAACACCTGATTAATTTTAATACAATTATTCAAGTTGGTAAAGAAATCATATAACTTGAAATTTTCCAACTGGACGAAAAATGTCCGGGCCAAGATTCGAACCTGGGATCTTTTGGCTAAAGCTGCCATGCTCTACCAACTGAGCTATCCCGGTCGAATCTGGAGGGCATAATTCATGCAGTTAACCTTATTGATCATAGCATCTGGTCTGATATTTGAATCACCTCAACAGAATAGATCGCAGGTAATGGAACTCCAGTAAACGCTGGATACGGGATTACACTAGATTAATTTTAAAATTAATCTAGTGTAATCACGTATCCAGCGTTTGAATCACAACTCATATGAAACACTTGTCAACTCGATAAGAATATTGATAAAAAAGACATAATCCTTGTGCTCTTGGCTTCTAATAGTCAGAGGAGATATCGTAAAAATATTTCACTTCCGGATACCAGTATGAGATTTTACACAGTTCTTATATACATGTTGAGAAACAGAAAACGGCCGGAAGATACTCTATCAGAGGTCGCAGCCCCCCTGATGACGTCATCAAAATGGCCACCGCGACGACATACATAGGTTCGTTAAAATGATGATATCTTCTTTACCAATCATAATATTGTGATATTGCTGTAAATAATTTGAAAGTTCTTGAAAAAATGGTACAAATAAGGTCCTCATAAGTTTGTTCTAAGACAAGTAGTTTAGAAGTTTTTGCGGTGACAATGTAACATGCTGCTAACTCTTGCAGCGTTACAACGTACCCTAGTACTCATTTTGCACTGGGTGCCACTACTGGATTTTTTTTTTTTAACCTCTCAGCTCTCCTACCCTCGAACTGTCTAGGTATGTCCTAGATTTTATGTTTATATAATTCTCTTATAAATATGTTACCTGTGAATCAAATTCACATAAGAAGGACTAAAAATGAGAAAATCAAAGACATTTTAATCTTAAAGAAGCTCCGATTTTTATTGCCTTCAGAACAAACGAATTCTTATAATGCAAAATGTTTACAAATTTTCAAAATAATATCATTTTATTCACTGAATTGTCCCTCACAGCTACAAAGTACAACTTAGACCGGATTTGACACATCTATAACGTGCACACGTCGCTTTGCAGTTGCATACAATCATGTCTTGTAGCTTCTCCATGGTGATTTCGGGGTTTGACGACCAGAGAGGCTCCCGTCCTCATCCCGTAGTCATCTCCCACCTTTCTC